>CM066037.1:274843874-276180311 GCA_033557465.1 Ichthyophis bannanicus
AAATATACCGCATCCGAAATGAAGAGAGTTCCAAATTTAGAGGTCTGGTTCTGCAGGCCTCTTCTTTGTCATCTTTTAACAAAGGGAACATTCTGTTGGCTGGTGGTCAGGCCAGAGGCATTTAAAGCACCAGTCATGTGTGTCAGTTGCAAAAATGATATTGCCAAACTTGGAACATTTTTTGAAACCACTAGTCATTTTCTCCATACCGTCAGTGGACAGTATGGTAGGCTTAAGGCTTAAGAAGGCAACAATGCGCCTGAAGGATTTTTTTTTTTTCTAGAGGAAAGATTAAAGAAAGGATAAGGGAACCGGTGTCGTCGAGACAGTGCCACCATCGACGGGAAGGCAGACACTAACCACAAAATACAAAAGAGAATTTCCTGTGGTAAGAGGATTTGCTTTCTGCTGGTTCACCGGAAAACGAAGAACTGAAGAGAGGGAGTTGGGAAGGTGGGAAGGCAGCCACGCACAATGGAGTGCTCCCAAAAACTTTCCTATTGGATTCTGGGGAGCATTCCCATGTGGGCTCCAAACGTACTGACATTACCCTTATGTGAAGACAACATTCCTGCTTGTTCTTGGAGATACAAGCAAACATTACCCGACAGCCCTTCTGCAATATTACTAACAAAGATGTTAAAAAGAATCGGATCTAGGACAGATCCCCGCGGCACATCACTGGTAACCTCCTTCTCAGAGTGAGCTCCATTTACCTGTACCCTTTGTCGCCTCCCACTCAACCAATTTCTAACCGAATCAGTAACTTTAAGGTTCATCCCTAGGGTGCTCAGTTTGTTTATAAGTCGCCTGTGCAAATGCAAATCATGACAACATAAGATAAGTCATGCTGAGTAAGAAAAAGATCCATTGAGGCCAGCATCTTGGTCTCTGACATTAGCCAGTCCAGATCACAAATACCTAGCATATCCTAAAAACTAGACCAAAATTTCTCACAGCTCATTTCTTCTTTTTTTTTAAAAAATATTTTATTAAACAATTACAAAACAATAAGAAACGGCTCATTTCAAGAGATAAGCAATGGCTTTCCCAAGTCCACCTGGATAATTTTTTTATGAAATTTTCCTCCAAGAATCTCTCCAAACCTTTTGAGCCCCATTATGTTATTCACCTTGACCATGATCTCTGTCAACAGACTCCATACCTTAATTGAAACACAGAAACATGACAGCAGATAAAGACTATACGGCCTATCCAGTCTTCCCTTCCATATCAATTACTACAGTTCCTTTTATCCCTTTTGTCCCATGCTTTCTTGAATTCCGACACAGTTTTTGCCTCTATTATTTCCATGCATCTACCTCTCTTTCCGTAAGGAAATATTTCCGCAAATTACTCCTGAGTCTATCCCCTTTCACCTTCATCCTATGGCACTTTGTAGCAAAGCTTTTTTTTTTAATTTAAGGAGGCTCTCCTCCTGTGCATTTATGCCATGGATTTATTTAAAAGTCTATCATATCTCCCCTATCTTTTTCAAAGTATACATATTGAGATCTTTATATCTGTTCCCATGCCTCAAGATGAAGCCCACTGACCATTTTGGTAGCCACCCTCTGCACAGACTCCATCCTGTTTATATCCTTTTGAAGGTGTGGCCTCCAGAATCGCATACTACTCTAAATTAGAGTATTGTAAAAACTTAGAGAGAGGCATTTATCACCTTCTTCCTGCTGGCCCTTCCTCTCCCTATGCACCCAAGCATCCTTTCGGCTACGTGTGTGTTGGGTAGAAAAATACTTCCTACAGTTTATTTTCAATCTGCTGGTTGTTCGTTTCATGGAGCATCCCCTTGTTTTAGTGTTTGGAAGGTGAAACAACTCTTCTCCGTTTAACTGTTTTGCCACCATACATATAAATTTTATAAATTATCATCACATGTCCTCTAAGCTAAGCAGCCCTAAACCGTTTAGTCTTTTATCATAAGGGAGATATGCCAGACCTTTTATTATTTTTGTTGCCCTTCTCTGAACCTGTTCTCCTTTTTTGAGAGGGCCTACCAAAACTACATAGAGTATTGAAAGTAAGAAGTGCTGCTTACCAACTTCTTGCCAAATGGAGAACAATGCACAGGAGTGGGGAGACAGACCTCTGTGGGCAGTAGTGGCTCTGGTCCCCCTGCCACACCCACTCTTAATTCTGCCAGCAACTGTCTTACCAAGGCAAAATCTGCCTTAGGAGCCACTGAATTAGTAAAGCCTCTCCTAAATATTTGGGTCCTAGGCACATGCCTAGTTTGCCTATGCCTTACTTCTTTCCTGAATGCACAGGAGGTGGACCTCTTTCAAAGGAAAGGAAGCTCTAGAAAAGGGATCATAAGATGATGGTGAAAGGTGGAAGACTCAGGAATAATCTAAGGAAATATTTCTCTACAGAAAGGGTGGTAGATGCATGGAACAGCTTCCCAGCAGAGGTGATGACATGAGGACGGTATGTGAATTCAAGAAAGCATAGAACAAGTCAGAGGATCTCTGAAGGGGAGGAAAGGACTGCAGAGCTGAGTTGATGCACATTTCATTTCTACATATAACTAATCTCAACCTAATGGTACATGATGCAAATTATGACTGCAGCGCATGAATGGCCTGTGGAAGAGATTTTTAAAATCAGGTAGACAGCATTTTTTTACAAATTCTATTTTGATTTAAACAAGCAATTTCGAAATAAAGGACGAAAGAATCAGACCAACAAGCATAATAGAAGATCCAAGGAGCATGTGTATTAAAGATCTGAAGGAAAACAAGTAGCACAGACCCTACAGCTTTACTCTAATATTATAAACAATCTTCATTGTCATACTTCAGATTCTCGCTCTGAACTGACCACAAGAAAATGAGAAGAATGCAGTTTTCTCCTTGCTTCAGTAGTTCAGTTTTGAGTGTCCGACTTTCACCTGCATTGTCCAAACTGAAGAGAAATTATGACAAGGAAAAACTAGGAAAACGACATTCAAGTAAAGCTAATGTGGAGGATAATTTTATGACAGGATGCCAATGTGAGAGGTCCAAAAAGGCATACATTTTAAAATGGAAATTACACTTACCTGGTAATTGTTGTTCCTTGAGGGAGTACAGTTCAGTCCTCCACCTCTGGGTAGTGCACCTCCTCCTGCAGCATGGAGACTAGACAAGTCAAACTCGTGACATCACCGGGTATATCTTGCTGGTCTTCTCCCATCATCCCCCAGTGACCTACTGACAAAGCAGACTCAAAGGAGCAACAAATGACCAGTTAAGGTATTAATTACAATGCTATGCTTAAACTTTAACTTTTAAACTACAGTGCCCTAAGATAAAGGGCAGAAAACACCCTCCTCCTCCTTGCCCCATCCTCTTGCGCACAAATCAGAGAAAGACTGACAGGAAGAAGGAAGGAGGACTAAAGGAGATCATAGGAAGAAAAGATGCTCTCGCGATTGCCGGCAAATCAGAACCCGTTGCTGTCTTATGAACCGGAAACCCCCTCCAAACTGACGCCTCGCGTCTGAGTTGTTCATCCTCGGGCGGGAATGAGGACTGAACTGTGCTCCCTCAAGGAACAATAATTACCAGGTAAGTGTAATTTCCATTTCCTTATCGGTCCTACAGTTCAGTCCTCCACCTCTGGGATGTAACAGAGCAGTAATCATTGGGAGTGACCTTTCCAACCGGCTCACCACACCACCAAACTGAACAGGCACCGTTCACTGCCTGCACCTCCAGACAATAGATGTTACTGAAAATATGAAGAAATGACCGAGAGTCCGCTATGACCCTCTTCACTGGTGAAACTACACTGTGCCCTGCACCAAGCGTCACTAGCACACCAGAAGGGCAAGCTCGCAACCCCACTGGAACTGGACGCCCTAGAAACAGATATCCTGACGTTATGACTTCCTGGGACCAGCCGGAAAGAGCCGCTTCAGGAACCCATTGCCTCTCAACCTCATCAGAACGTCAAGCTTTAGCTGCCGCTTCTCCCCTACGTGGCCCGCCGTACCGGACGAACAAACGATGTGACCTATGAAATACTGACGCAGACTTCACCTAATGTCCAGGGAAGTAGATTACTATCAGAGTGTTCTTCCATATGTCTAAAAACTGGCAACTATACCGCCTGATTCAAAGGAGAAAATACCTTGGACCAAGAAGAACGGCCCTAGCAGCAAATCCACCATTTTCCTAGAGAAAGACAAAACCGGCTCTCTACAGGACTATACCTGTAACCCTGAAACTTGACTCGCCAAACCGAAGGCCGCCAAATACATTGTCTTTAAGGTTAGAGCCTTGACGGAAGCTGAACGTAAAGGCTCAAAGGTCTCCTAGTCAACGCCCCAAGACTAGCTTGAGATCCTATGGAAGTACCACCATCCCGCGATAAAGCCGTAGCTTAGAAACTGCTGTTAGCAACGAGCCACGTCGACGTGAGAAGCCAAAGAAATCCATGGACTTTTCCTTGAAAGCACGAAAGCACCACCAGCCGGACGCCTAGAGAACTGGCTACCAGACCTTTGTCAAAAAAACATTCTGTAGAAAATTTAACACTGTAGGAACGAAAAGGTGGAATCGCAGACCTGTAGCTGCGAGCACCAATTCTCCACAAATGAGCCATATGCGTACGTACGCTAAAGAAGTGGATCTCTTTCTGGTCCGAAGCAATGTGTAACTGCTGCACCAACATCACTCTTCCCCAATGTGCCTCAATGCACTGAACCACTCGTCCAATTAGCGCCCACCGAGGAAGACATAGAGAAGACCGGACGAAAGCCCCTGTTGCCTCCGAGCATCGATCCTCTCTGAAACTTCTCTCGCCTTCTGCTGCCAAAACTACTCATCTTGGCCTACTGAAAGGTAGCCAGAAGGCCCCCAATCGGAGGACCCTACCTGCTGACTATCTGAGCAAGCACCACCGGATGAAGCTCCCATACCCCGGCAGCCACTCGAACCCTGCTGAGACAATCTGCCAACACATTGTCCGTCCCCGCAATGTGTGCCGCCGAAATTGCCAGCAGACGCGGCTCCACCTAAATGAACAGAGCCTCTGCTTCCACTTCCATGGCTGCACCATCTGTGCCGCCTTGACAGTTAATAGAAGCCACCATCGCAGCGTTGTCCGATAGAACCCGCACCACGTGACCTTTCAACATTGACTCGCACGCTTGCCTATCCAGCGCCACTGCTCGCAGCTCCAGACAGCTGCTAGAGTACTGGAAAACCTGGACGCTCCAAGTTTGCTGAGCGAGCAGTTTTCCGTAAGGCATCCCCCCAGCCTGCTAGACTCACATCTGTCAACCTCGGGAGCTACTGCGGCTGCTCTAGAGGCAGGCCCGCTGGTAACTTTCCCGGACAGAGCCACCACTGCCGAATCCGCCTGACCCGGGACAGACAGGAAGGCCGGTTGTTTAGCAATCATTCTGGTACGAGCAGCCTCGAGGCAACGATCTCTGTAACGGACTCCTAAGTACATTCTACCATTAAAAAAATATATATTTTTACATCATTACGCACAATGTAGTAAAAATTTTCAACACTGCAGTGCAAATTTGTAATGCTAGAATGATGCTTTCGGGAATCTTTCCTGGTGATTGTAGTCTTGGCTTCTTTGAATGCCAGAAAGCTTAGATGTTCAGGCACATTTCCTTTTTTTTTTTTTTTTTTGTAATTAAACATAATTGCCTAGACCGTAGACGTTGTGATAAGGAAGCTTATCATAGCTCAGGAAGGAGCTATAGAAAAGGTGAAGTGACTCTGAACAAGCAACCTGTCAGTTCTGGTAGAAATAAGAAAACAGAATTTTCCCATAAAAGACTACCAGTCCCAGAATGTACCAGGTTTCCAACAGCCATTAGAGGAGCTGAAGTGGGGAAACGTGTGTTCAATCAGGAGGGCTATGAGGTAATCCCTAAGCACTCATCTCAAAGGGCAGGGCCTGATTCAGCACAGCTGCGCTGTATTAGGGAGGAGCACTCATCTAAGCAGAATAAAAGTAGAGTTTATTCTACAGATGACCATCTTCATGATCACCTTGGATATCCAGAGAATTATCCTCAGTTTCATCTGAAGGATTATCAGAAGCAGAAGCCAAACCGGACGGACAGAGAGGGAAAGAAACCCTTTGGAAGAAAGAGGAGAAAAGCCTTTGAGAGGTCTAGAAGAGTCCAGAGCAGTACGTATACTGGGAGGCATTCCAAGGGCCAGCATACACCATTGGACTGGGGAAAGCCAGAGGAATGGTGCTGCAGAGCTAGGAATCTCCAGACGGTATCTGTGAGAGAGACGGCTGCACGTGGAAGGGACCCTAAGACCCGTGCCAGAAGGTATGTGAAGAGAGATCCAGTGTCCAGGGATCTGGATTGGAAGGCTGGACATAAGAACTGGACTACATACTGGCCAGGCTATATAGAGAGGAACTCTAACAGCAATGGAAGCTCAGGTATGAACACTGATCTATGCCCTAGCTATAACCTTGAAAGACAGCAGGGAAACAAGTATTCTCCTGAAAGTGCTCCATTGAGAGATTCATCTGTGCCAATCCATGATATTGAACCCATGCTTGTTGAAGAAGGGGGAATAATAGCAGATGAAGATTCTGTTTACATGGACTGCTCTCTGTCTAAACTCCTTTGGTAACTTTCTGTTACAAAGTACAGCAACCATCAAAAAGAAATACAAACTTGTTCTTTAATCTACTCAGAAAAGCTCCTGAAGCAGGATTTGACCCACACAGTAGAAAGCAAGCCAGCTAAGGGGTTTCAGCTGGATAACTGCTAGCAATTGAGCCTTACCTAATTGCTTGTGAGCTAGGAGAGAATCACTTCTGAATCTATGTGGGAAGTTATCAGAAGTTAACCTGAAAAGAACAGTTTTTTTCTTTCTTTGTGGCTTTTCGTTTGTTGTTTGATATATGCTAAGAGAACATTAGCTAATGCCTGACAAGTTTGAATGTTGTTTTCCTGATTTTGACTTTGTTTTTCCAAGTTAAACACTGGAAGCAAGTAACCTAATTTATGTGCTACCAAGCATATCTGTGTTGGGAGAAATAACCCCATAAATAAATATCTTATTGGCTTTACCCAAAAGCACAACTAATTATTGTGAGCAGCTGTGTCTGGTGTGAATGAACTGCATTGCCCACAATACCTTGCAAATCATATAGATATATGCACTTGCCAAGACTGTGAAGATTCTCACCCAGGCAGTTGTCTGACAACGTTGACATAGTTTATCGAAGAATGTAAACTGCTTTCTAGAAGAGCATCTTTTTTCTTTCTTCATTATATAGATGGTCCCTCTCGCTAAGTCAGAATCCATACTGTGGTACACCTAAAGCACCGTGTATGTCACTCACTGTACCGTACCACATGGACTGCATTCTCTTGCCTAAATCGTACTAATGTCTTAATTCGCGTGTGTGTGTGTATGTGTGTGTGTGTGGGGGGGGGGGTTTGGAACCACCTACCAGACGTAGCTAAGATTCTGGGCTGCATTACAGCTATTGTGTTTCAATACTGTTCTGAAATGGCAGGGGGCATCAAGTTTATTACTATGTTGACATTAACCCTTTTTAACCTTCATCATAGAAAATTGCTGTTAATACCAAAAAATGACCTGAGGTCAATATCACAACCTTGGCACCGTCGCATTGTCTATTTCAGTTCTCAACAAGCCAGCTGATTGCACACCGACCAAGTGACTGTTACGTCTAATCACGGAATGCACTGAAGTCATCATGTGAACTCTAGTTTTCTTAAGGCAAACTTTTATACCAGAACTAACCTTTAAAACAAAAAGAAAATTAAATTACTTGTACAAGTTTAGTGAAAACATTTCCATCTGTGGTCAATTGATTTATAATTTCCCTTTTCTTTGCTTGACATTAAAAGGATATTCTAATCCACTTGTGATTTGAATTGTGCAGATCAAGCATTGGCCACATGGATAGTGACCAGTGTGGTCTACTGAGGACACAGCAAGTGGCCTAAGGCATACAGGACACAAATTTCTTTGAACTTGCAGCCCCTCGACCACCCCAACCGAGCTTTCTTCTCTTCAAGACCGAAAATCACTTGCACATCTGCAAAATGTTGATGTATAATCCGCTGTAAGTTAGAACCTAAAGGGGAAAATTTGTGATGAAATGAACAAACGCAGAACTATCATCAGTGTGATCCCAAGATCTAGGATGAAGCAGCCATTGCCTTTCATTAATCTGAGCTCGTTTATAGGCATAGCTAACCACAAAAGTGGGATAGCCTCTTGTTCTAAAATCAGATTTCAACTGCTTAGATCTAACTCTTATGCGTCCCTTAAGCATATCAAAGCATTATAGCGGTGTCTTTTGTCATCTGGGATAATGACTGTGATGGGGTAAAAGAAGAATAAAGAATAAAGAAAGTACTAAGATGGATTCTGCAGTGCAGCCAGGTAAAGTGGTCGGCCAAATGGATAACATTTAGCCCCCATGGCATAGTGTCTCCTGTCTCTGGGTGGAACTTCGTTCAGTTTCCGCTCTTGGGGTCCACCTGTGCCTGCCTAGCCCTTAACAGGAATTGATCGCAGATTGCCTTGTAGCGTAATCGGTAATGGTTTCTAGCTTGCAGTATAGGAAATTCTACAGCCCATACTAGATGTGTCTATGAATTATTTCAGAGGCTGGGCGATGAGGTGAAAGACTGAAGGTCTCTTGACTTCGAGTTATGGTACAAAGTACTTGTAGACTGTGCCGCAGGCACTGTAGCTTTAATATGCCTGCATGTAGCTATGTTTAGAAAGCGAGATCAAATACATTTTCGTACACCCACAAATGATGGGGTAAGCTGCACAAACATGATACCAAAGAAATGTGGAATGTCCAAAAACAAGCCAACTTGGAGACTGCTTTTCAAAAACCCTTCAGAGCGGTAAGATAACAGAGCAAAGTTTTCCTGGTTACTTTTACCCAGCTCTTCAATTACCCCTATCCAGCTGGTTGAGCCACTTAATATCAAGCAGTCTGAGTAGACATAAGACCTGCCATTTGTCTATATAGGGATATCTGGCTAAATTTAGCCAGTTTGTATTGAACATCACACTCTCCAGCTAAATTTGAACACTGACCCCTTAGAGACTAGTACATTTTTAGAAGGGTCAAATTTCAGTTTACCCACAGTGGGACGGGTTCTTTTGATAATTTCTCTCACCATTTATTGCAACTATCAAGACCTAAATTAAAATAAATAAACAAAATAAAACAGATTAAAGAAGTTGCCTTCAGTCCTTGAAGGGTGCGCTTTCCGTGGCGCCCGAGCGATCCGCCACGATGGAGCTGGCGAGACACCTATCCGCGCATCCCTAAAAGCATAAAATGCAGGAATCCACCACCGCGTGCACAGTGGGATTGACTGCCTAAGCGAAAGGGAGGGGAGCGCTTTAGGCCTTCCCGCTTGTCCGTGGCACGCTGGAGCACTCACCTTCTCCGCTGTGACCCCCCAACAGCCTTCCCTGATTTCAACCGCCTTTCGCCGGTCCGAACGAGAGCCCTGCGATCTGCGACACTGCTCAGCCCGTGATGTGAGCAGCGATCGCGGAGAGGGCCATTCGCGCTGAACTGCTCTGCCCGAACACCGTGAGGCAGAGAGACGTTCAGAAGCCGATGCTAGCTCCCCTCAGCACGTTCCGCTGTGTCCCCAAACAGCCTTCAAATGATTTTATCTTTCACCTGCCCGTATAGGGGACCTGCGATCCGCGTCGCTGATCAGCCAGTGACGTGAGCAGCGATCGTGGAGAGGGCTTTTAGGCCGGAACTGCTCTGCCCAAACATCGCGAGGCAGAGAGAAACTGGGAAGCTGAAGCTAGCTCCCCTCCGTACGTTCCAGGAGGGGAGAGCAGCATGGGACACTGGACTGAGGTGAGCAAGAGAGGGGATAGCAAAGAAGCAGGACCGAGTCCTTTCAAAACTATATATACTTTTTTTTTTTTTTTTTAAACTTGGACAGAAGCAAATTAAGAGAAGTTATAAGGAATCAGAAAATAAACCCAGAAAATTGAAACCCCTAACACTATCTAGCCTAACCTGTGCTCCTTATCTGTTCCACCAGTGAGCCCAGCATCTAGGCTCACTACATCCTCCTGCTGCATGGAGACTGGACACACTGGGGGATGATGGGAGAAGACCAGCAAGATATACCCGGTGATGTCACGAGTTTGACTTGTCCAGTCTCCATGCTGCAGGAGGAGGTGCACTACCCAGAGGTGGAGGACTGAACTGTAGGACCGATAAGGAACTCATTTTTTTAAAGGCATCATATAGCCTTCTATGTTAGCTCTATAAAGTAGGCTCCCAAATTCAGCCCCAAAAGTGCACAAACAATGATGTACGAACACCTGCTCTGAAGGTGTAAAGTTTAAATTAGACTTACCTGCTAATTGTAGTTCCTGGAGGAACTCCAGTCTAGTCCCGGAAACTCTGGAGTTGTGATCCTCTTCCAGCAGCTTGGAGACTGATCCATGTCATACTTTTGATGACACCAGTATAAGTACTCTGGCACCTCCTCCTGGCTCCAGTAACCTATTGACAAAGCAGACTCACCAGAGCAACAATTAAGTAAAAAACATACTCATAACCGTGCCTAACAGGGCTAACTAACCATGGAACCTGTACAAACTGCGAAGGCTCTCGCTTCTTCTCTAGAAGATACATGTCCCTGAAACATGATGCCCCACAAATTACATTCCCCATCCCAACAGGAAGCACTATAGACCATGCTGTTATCTTACCTGTATACTTGCTTGCTTCAGGCCTCAACTTCCTTATACATCGGGACGGGATCCGGAACTAGACTGGAGTTCCTCCAGGAACTACAATTAGCAGGTAAGTCTAATTTAAACTTCCTGATCGTCCCTCCAGTCTAGTCCCGGAAACTCTGGAGATGTAACAGAGCAGTAAAGACCTCAAGGGGCGGGACCCGAAAGACCAGCCTGAAGCACTGCTGACCCAAAACAGGTATCCCCCTGCGCCTGAACATCCAGGCGATAATGCTTAACAAAGGTATTTAAGGACGACCACGTCGCAGCTCTACAAATTTCCACCGGAGGAACAAATTTGTACTCCGCCCATGACGCCGCCTGCGCCCTAGTAGAATGCGCCCGCAACCCCTCCGGCACTTGCCTACCCTTCAAAAGGTAAGCGGACGCTATCGCCGCCTTTATCCACCTGGCAATCGAGGCCTTTGAAGATGCCTGCCCTTTGCGAGGCCCTACGAACAACACAAAGAGCCTATCGGACTTCCTGAACTCAGCCGTCCTCCGGAGATACCTTTTCAAAGCTCTCCAGATGTCCAACTGATGTAGCTGTTGTGTAGATGACTCCCGGGAATTCACCCGGAAGACCGGCAGTGAAACCACCTGGTTTAAGTGAAACGGAGAGAGCACCTTTGGCAAAAAGGACGGAACCGGCCGCAACACCACCTTTGACTCACAAAAGGACAGAAACGGTTCCCGACAGGATAGAGCTTGTAACTCGGAAATCCGCCTCGCCGACGCAATTGCCACCAAGAACACCACTTTAAGCGTGAGATCCTTTATCGTGGCCTTAGCTAAAGGTTCAAACGGACGCTCACCTAACGCTTCTAACACCAGCTGCAAATTCCAATTAGGAACTACTTGCCTGCATGGAGGCCTCAATAGACACACCGCCTTCAAAAAACGCTTAAGATCCAGATGAACGCCCAGCGCCTGGCCTTTGATCTTCCCCCTGTAATAGGAAATCGCTGCCACCTGCACCTTAAGAGACGAAGCTGCCAAACCTTTCTGAAACCCATCCTGCAAAAAGGCTAATATCTGTGGTACCGAGGCCCTTAAGGCCTCACACTTCTTGTCCACACACCAAGCCTCAAAAATGCGCCAAATTCGAATATATGCTAAGGACATCGACCTTCGACGAGCCCCCAAAAGTGTGGATATTACCGCTTCCGAATAGCCCTTAGCTCTCAACCTTGCCCTTTCAAGAGCCATGCCGTAAGCGAGAATCGAGCCACCTGAGGCATGCACAACGGACCCTGCATCATCAGATCCTCCCTGACCGGCAATCGCCATGGCTTCCCTACTACCAGTCTTCTGAGATCTGCGTACCATGGTCATCTCGGCCAGTCCGGGGCGATCAGAATCACTAACCCCTGATGATCCTCTATGCGCCGCACCACTCGCGCTATTAACACCCAAGGCGGGAACACATACAAGAGCTGCTCTCGGGGCCAGTCCTGAATGAGAGCATCCAGGCCTTCCGACATCCGTTCCCTTCGTCTGCTGAAAAACCGACCGACTTTTGCCGACTGGAACGTCACCATGAGATACATTATCGGTGCACCCCAGCGCTGAACCACTAAGTCGAATACCTCCGGATGAAGCGTCCGCTCTCCGGGGTCTACCTTCACCCGACTCAAAAAAATCGGCTGCTACGTTGTCCACTCCTGCCACGTGAGCCGCCAACAACCCGAGAAGATTTTGCTCCACCCACTGGAACAACTGCTCTGCTTCGGCCTCCAAAGCGACACTGTGGGTGCCCCCTTGCTTGTTGATGTATGCAACCGCTGTTGCGTTGTCCGAGAACACCCGAACTGCTACCTCTCTTAGATACGGCTGAAATTCCTGTAACGCTAAGAACACCGCACGCAATTCCAATCTGTTGATCGACCAAGTCTTCTCTTGGTCTGTCCACCAACCTTGAGCGAACCTGCCCCGAAAATGCGCTCCCCAACCGAGAAGGCTGGCATCCGTAGTCAGTGGAACCCAGCTCGGCGACTCCAGGGGCATCCCCCTTGTTAAGGCCTCTGGAAGCAGCCAGCAACGCAATGCTTCCTGAGTCTCCTCTGGACAGGGAAGACGCCGAGACAACGAATCGTTCTGATGCGACCATCTGCGCAGTAACGCCCTCTGTAAGGGCCTCATATGCGCTCTCGCCCAGGGCACCAAATCTAAAGTTGCCGCCATCGTTCCCAGGAGCTGCAAATAATGCCATGCTGTTGGCTGCGATCTGGCCAGAAACCCCTGCACCAAGGCCCGAAGAGCCTCCGCCTGATGCGCAGGCAGGAAGACCTTGCCCGCCTGCGTGTCGAAGCGCGCCCCCAGGTACTCTAGAGTCTGAGAAGGCACTAGACTGCTCTTGGCCATATTCACCACCCAACCTAACCTTTGCAAACAGTCGACCACCGTTGCTGTCGCCTCCTGGCTTTCTATTCTCGATTTAGCTCGAATCAACCAGTCGTCGAGATACGGGTGAACGAGCACACCCTTTTGCCACAACGCCGCCGCTACTACCACCATCACCTTGGTAAAGGTCCGAGGAGCCGTCGCCAGCCCAAACGGCAAGGCTCGAAACTGAAAATGGCCCATCGGCACTGCAAACCAGAGAAATCTTTGGTGATCCGGTCGAATAGGAATATGAAGATACGCCTCGAACAAATCGAGGGCCGTCAGAAACTCGCCCTTCCGAACCGCCAAGATCACTGATCTTAACGTCTCCATACGAAAATGAGAGACCCTGAGACACCTGTTCACCCTTTTCAAATCCAAAATTGGGAGAAAGGTTCCCTCTTTCTTTGGGACTACAAAATAAATGGAGTATCGACCTAAACCGTATTGGTCTCGAGGCACCGGTACCACCGCTTTGAGCTTTATTAATCTGAGTAATGTCTGACGCACCGCATCGCGCTTGCGACGCACCTTGCACTGGGACTGTACGAATGAATTGGTTACCGGTTTCTGAAATTTTAATGCATATCCTTCCCGTATCACTTCCAAGACCCACTGATCTGACGTAAATTCGACCCAGGCAGCGTAAAACTCTTGCAGTCGGCCTCCCACTGCTACGTCCACCTGGGCCTCCCTAACTTCATTGCGGCTTCTTGGCCGCCGAAGCGGAGGCCGCGAAACCTCTACTCACCCCACGGAACCCTCGAAACCCCTGGTTCCGGTAGGGAAAACGCCCTCTCTGAGTCTGAGTCTGGGGAAACCTCGACCCCCTAAAACGCCGATACTCCGTCTGTGGCAGCCGGGCTGTGGACGAAAACCTCCCCGGCTTCTGTTTACCCTCTGGGAGCCTTCTGCCCTTGGACTCTCCTAAATCCTTCACAATCTTGTCCAAATCCTCACCGAACAGTAGCTTACCCTTAAACGGCAGCTTACTTAATCTGGCCTTGGAAGAAGAATCCGCTGCCCAATTACGGAGCCAAAGATACCTCCGTGCTGCTACCACCGATGCCATACTGTTCGAGAGACCTCGAATCAGGTCATAATGGATATCTGCGAGATAAGCCGTCCTGGACTCCAACCGCGCAGCTTCCCCCGCCGAGTCCTCCGCGTGCTCTCCTTGGACCTGTTGCACCCAACGCAAACAGCCTCTGGCCACCCAAGCTCCACAAATGGAAGCCTGAATGGACAAAGCATTAACCTCAAATATCTGCCTCAACAAGGCATCCAGCTTTCTGTCCTGACAATCCTTAAGAGCCGCACTCCCCTCTACCGGAATGGTCGTTTTCTTAGTCACCGCAGACACGGCCGCATCCACTCTCGGTGGACGAAATATCTCCTTGTCCTGTTCTATCAACGGATAGAGTCGGGACATTACCCTAGTGCCCTTAAGAGATGACTCCGGCATGTCCCACTCACTCTGAATCATTTCCCTTATGACCCTATGCATAGGAAACGCTTTCTGCGTCTTCCTAAAGGCCTGTAAGAGCGGATCCTCCAACGCCGGCTCTTCCCCAGCTCCGGACACGGGTACATTGAGGGTCTTAAGAGTCTCCGCGATGAGCGCAGGTAACTCTGCTCTCCGAAAGATCCGCACTACTCTAGGTTGATCCTCCTGCTCTGCAATCTCTCCTTCTTCCAGTTCCTCCTCGAACTCAGGGTCGAGCTCGCCCACTAAGGTGTGTAAATCCTCCGACAACTCTGACTGCACCAGGGTATCCATCTCCACCCTCGCCTTTTTGGAAACAACCCTCGATGCCCCCATTGACAATGGCGTTGCTGGTCTCTTCTGTGCCATGTTGCCAGCCCCCGTACCCGAGGCCAAAGTAAACACCTCAGGCAAGGACCCCCCAAACGCTCTCTCCATCACTGCCACAAAACTTGGGGAGAAAATGGCCGCTAACTCCGCTGGCAATGGGGATTGAGGAACTGTCCGCTCCAAAACAGAGGACGGCCCCGGAGCCGGATCATCCAGGTCTAACCCCGGCAAGGGAGCTTCCCCAAGAGCCCCATCCCGGTTCTCAGGCATATCCAGCTGTTGGTGATCAGAAACAGCGGCCTTGCTGCAGTGGCTACAGACTCCAGCCTCTGAAACCGCAGATCTTTTAACACCACAGAGCAGACACAAAATCTTTGCTGGCATGCTGTCTCTCCAGTCAGACCCAATGCCCGTCTACTCCGGCCTCCCTCAAACGCTTGGTACTGAGGCGTTCAGACCAGCTATGCCCAACAGCCCCGTTCTGTTTTTTGTTTTTGTTTTCACTCTCAAACCAGAGCAGACAGCCTCCCGACTCAAAGGAAGGCAAACAGAATCCAAAACGAAGCTCTAGGCCTGAGCTACTGACGGTCCTTCCCCCGCCCGCGGTTCCGGCGTTTCCCGCTCAAAACCACGCGGCGCGGGCCTACACGCTCTCTCTTCACAAATTCTACCTTCTGAGGAAAATGACAGCGCTGTACTCACCAGTTGTAAATGCTGCCGTTGATATCGCTTTGTACAGCCGGCTCGATATCCCGCCGAAGCTGCAAAGCGTGCAGCTCTGAGCACTCTGCGGCTGCCGCCTGCCCCGCTCCAGGCAAAACAAGAACAGCCGACTCCTTGCTGGCCCTATCCCTCCAAGCGCAAAAACAGGCAAGACCTCTGTATAGCGCTGGGGGAGGGCTACTGCCGCCAAAGAGAACCCTGGAGCTGAAACTGCCCCTGGATATGCAGCTACCTTCACCCTCCTGTGCTCTGTAAAGGAGAGGTAGGTAGAGAGAGAGCGAGAATCTTAGCAGTTTTAAATTTAAAGCTACAGGGGACCAAATTGAAAACCCCAATAAATTAAAGAAATTCCAAAATGAAATAAGCTATCTGTCTAGAAAAAAAGGGATCCTTAATTGTCCCTCCAGTGAGCCAGACCACCGGCTCACGTCCTCCAGCTGCTTGGAGACTGATCTAAACTGGAGCCAGGAGGAGGTGCCAGAGTACTTATACTGGTGTCATCAAAAGTATGACATGGATCAGTCTCCAAGCTGCTGGAAGAGGATCACAACTCCAGAGTTTCCGGGACTAGACTGGAGGGACGATCAGGAATGTGCATATATACCCTATGTGTATACACACATACTTTATAAAAAAAACATATACATATTGTCACTCAAACCCTGCTCTGCCTACACTATGTCCCCAGGAACATCTGCAAGCAGCGCGCATACTTATACCTCAGGGCAACTTTACTAAAGACCTTTGCCACATGTAAAGCAGGATTTACACCTAGAAAAAAGCCTTTATAAAATTATACACTTAATGGTCGATAAGGGAAGAAAAAGTTGAAAGAACATGGCAAAGAAGGGAAAATACTTACTTTCTTTAATTTGCTGGTTGATCAATGCCTGGTCATGTTCCAATTCTTGTTCTGCTTTGATCTGTGCTGCCAGGATTTGCTGTTTTAAATCTTCTACATACAGCTGCTGCTGTTGAACTTGCTGTTGATAGAAAGTCTCCAGGTCTTGTAGTTTCTGCCTGTATTCTTCATGCGCCACATCCGCATTTCTGACAAGATAAGCATTACAGTTTACAACAGGAAAGAAAATTCCACATACAACTGTTCTTAGAATTCAGTAGGTTCCCCAAAAAAACCTGGAACACAGGCCCATTAACATCTATGGACTAAGATTAACAGAATGATTTCAAACTAAAAGAAAAAACTGGAAATGATTTATATTTCTCAGTATGATATATAAAAGTGTTAAATGGACAATCACGGTCTTCACATTCTACCTCCAGTGCTTTTTATTAGTTCCATATAGCTCCATGTTAAGGGAGACAAGCTGAGTCAGCTCTGCATTTACCCCCACTGCATGCATAGAGATTCAATTCTTATTTCCTTGCTAAGTTCCAAAAGGAAAGCAAGATTTAATTTACAAGCAGTAGGGTAAAGCCAGGAGATTCAGCTTGTCCCACCTTTCAAATGGTGATAAACTTTATTATGCCAAGATTTCAGCATAGTAAAGTTGCTTCTAATGCTCCGAGTAAATCCATTCAAGACTGATTCGAACATATGCATTGAAGAGGCTCACAGATTTTAAAAAAGAAAAATGCTTTAACCCAGGAATCCCAACCCAGTTTTCAGGACACACCAGACCAATCAGTTTTTCAGGATATCTACAGTAACTATGCATCAGATGGACCTGTATTCACTGAAGGTGGTACATGCAAATCTACCTCATGTATAGCCACTGTGAGCATCCTGAAAGCCAGATTGGTTGTGTCCCCCCAAGAACTCGGTTGAGACCCCAGACCCCAGCTTTGAACTCATCAGGACTGGCTGTCTCTATGCAGGAATCAGTGAGCAGCGACTAAACCACTCTACCCATTTAATATGAACCAGATCTGGACAGGATTTTCAGATATCAGGGCTTACAGTAGCTCATCATGTTCCATTTCCCTGCATTATAAAACTGCTATTTCCCCTCCCCTAGTCTTCCCATTTTTGCTAGGTGAAATATTAAATTTCATGTTTTGATATTCTATTGTATTATTGCTTTTATTCTTAAATATACTTTACATATACATTTTCAAAAAGACATAATAAGTAGCAGCATTTTATTCTATTTTTATTTATGCTATTAAAAAAAACAAGCGCAACATTTTGTAAGGAAAACATTGGGTTACAGCAATATTCCAATAAGAAATATAAAAGAAAACAAAGAATATACAATCATCCACCACCCAATTTGACAAGCCCACAACACAGAGGAAGGGAGCGGGCAACACAGAAACAAAAAAAATGCAAGTTATCATAAGAAAAAGGAATCCAGAAAGCAGCAAGCATTTATCAGTGCTGTCTAAGTATTCTGGACTGATGTCGACCCTAGACTGATGAGAATTAATAAAGGACAATAGTTGAGAGGGCTCATAGAAAACATAATTCACTGACAATCAAACACTTACATAAAAACTTCAAAAAACGAAGCCCCCTAACTGAACAATAGGCTGGTTTAAGCACCAAGAATTCTCTATGCCGCTTTTGAGTCTCCCTAGATAGATCAGGGAACATTCATATAGTGAGACCCCAAAAAACCATATTACGTTTTTTGAAATACATTTTCAAAGTCCATTCCTGGTCAGAAGACAAGACAAAAGTAATTATTAATGTAGCAGGTACTATCTAGTGTTGATCTGAATGTTCCAAAAAAGCTGAGATATCTAAAGTGTCCATTTGTTGCCCAGTGCCCCCCGAGTAGCACCTGAAAACCTCTTACCGGTCAGAAGATAATACACCTGTGTTAATGGAGGATGGGATTCTACTGGAACTCCCAAAACATCCGTTAAATAGCTCTTAAACATATCTCTTGAAGATATTAAGAGGGCAAGAAAATGCAAGTCTCAAATTAGATAGCCTGGTGGCATTCTCCAAATTCTCCAGTTTAAACTTAACCAAAGATAGATCTTTCAGGATGTCATCAGAGCAAGACCCAATAGGCTCCATTTTCCTTTCTAAGGCAGAAACAGCAATCAGAACCATAGACAAATCTTCAGTATTTTTTAAAATAGCCAAAACGTTACCTTAAACTTGAGTCTGTAATTCCTGAACTTATGGGACCAAAGCTTTGCCAAGACGGGAGTTGGCGTCATAAATAGCTTCCAAGGAAACTTTTGCAGGTCTAGGCAAACGAAACCCAGAAAAGGAGGAAAGAGAGCCCCCAAAGCACCATCAGCTACTTTAACAGGAAAATTGAGGAATGGCACTCTCAGAGCCAACCAGCTGTGGTCCCTCTCTTTCCAGCCCTTTTCAGTGGCTGCCAATTGAAGCAGCATTTTGTTTTAGGTAATTATTAAACCCTCTATCTTCACACAAACCCTTCAGTAGATGCAATAAAGCATAGTTACTCACCTGTAACAGATGTTCTCCAGGGACAGCATGAATCAGTCCTCACATATGGGTGACATCGGCGCTGACAGAGCCTGCGCGCATCCACTCCCCAGCTTTCAAAGAAAGCTTTTGGGAGATACACCGCGCATGCACGGTCACCTTTCTGCACAAAGCTTCCATCTTGCCACAGTAAAATACCATAGCACAAGATGGCAAAAATAAAAAGAACTCCCAGGGGAGGAGGGAGGGTTGTGAGGAATGATTCCTGCTGTCCCCGGAGAAAGCGTAGTTACTCACCTGTAACAGGTGATCTCCGGGAACAGCAGGAATTTGGTCTTCACATATGGGTATCATCGGTACCGACGGAGCCTGCGCGGGAACGCTCCCCAGCGTCCAATAGGAACGCTTTTGGGAGCATCCCTCAGCACATGCACGCTGCCTTCCCACCTTTCCAACTGTCCCTCTTCAGTTAAGTTTGTAGCTGAGTGAAAGGATAGAGGGAGAGAGGAAAGAGACAGAGAGATAGAGAGACAACTCCTAGGGGAGGTGGGTGGGTTGTGAAGACTAAATTCCTGCTGTTCCCGGAGATCACCTGTTGTGGGTGAGTAACTATGCTATCTCCAGGAACAAGCAGGAATGTAGTCTTCACATATGGGGACTCCCTAGCTGAAGATGCCAGGGAGATGACCCCAGGAAGCTGCCACCTATGGTGAAGTGGGCCATGCTTCCTCCCATGGATCTCTGGCATCCCACCAGGGTTGGTGGGTAGGAGTTGTATTAGGTTGGAAAGAGATTTTGAAGAACAGCCTGGCCAAAGAAGGCATCCCGACGGAAGGCTTTATCCAGGAAGTAGTGGGCTGTGAAGGTATGTACCGAAGCCCAGGTGGCTGCTCGACAAAATGTCATCAATAGACACAGAGTGAAGGCTAGCCATAGAAGCTGACATAGCTCTCACATTATGAGCTGTGACATGGCCCATGGCTCATAAGCAAAGGATATGCACTGTGCAATCCATTTGGATAAAGTCCTCTTGGAGACTGGAAGTCCTAAATGACTAGAATCAAAAGCAATAAAAAGTTGAGAAGACTTTCTATGTTGCTGTGTTTTTTGTAGGTAAAAAGCTAAGGCTCTTTTACAGTCCAAAGTGTGAAGGTTCTTCTCTGCATTAGAGGCATGAGGCCTCGGAAAGAATACAGGAAGATAAATCGCTTGATTTAAATGAAAAGGCAAAACCACCTTTGACAAAGTGTGGATGAGTTCTGAGGACAACCTTATCATGATGAAATCTAGTGTAAGGAGGATCAGCCACTAAGGCTTGCAATTCACTAATGCGAAGTGCAGAGGTGATTGCAATTAGGAAGATGACCTTCCAGGACAAAAACTTTAGGGTAGTATGTTTATGTTTATTTCATTTGCTTAACCGCCCTTCTGTGGTAATCAGAGCGGTGTACAGTACATAAAAGAACAAAGTGAGGCACAAGGCCGGAAAATTGAAGAGAAATTTACAATTCTTGATAGGATAGGGGAGAGAGAGTAAGTAGAGAACGATAAGCACAAGGGGAGAGGCTACAGGAAAGGGGTGGGAAGGGTAAAAGCTAGGGAAAAGAGGTGGGTCTTTAAGTCATGTTTGAAGGTAGGGTGATGGGGCTCTAGACAGAGGGAGGTAGGGAGAGAGTTCCAGAGGGCAGGGCCTATGAAAAAGAAGGCTGAGGAGCGGGTGGACTGGAGGTGGGCAAGGGAGGGAGGGGGCTAAGTGTGAGGCGACTGAGATGAAAAGAGCGAGGGGTGTGTCTGGGTGTGTGGAAGTGGATGAGGTCTGCCAGGTATTGTGGGGTGCTAGTGTGAAGAGCTTTATGGACAAGAGTGAGTAATTTAAACTGGATGCGAAAAGAGATGGGTAGCCAGTGGAGATGAAGAAGAAGGGGGGTTATATGGTCACGAGGGGCGAAGTGAGTGACAAGACGAGCGGCAGTGTTTTGAATCCTCTGAAGTCAGTTCAGTTGAGATTTGGGTAGACCAGTGAAAACGGAATTAGAAAAGTCGACACGTGACATGACGAGTGATAGAAGTAAGGTAGTAAGGGCAAATGGAGAGAGGAAGGGGCGGATCGCATGGATCTGACGAAGGAAAAAGAAAGAGGTCTTGGTGACATGAGAAACAGGATCCTGGAAGGAGAGGTCAGAGTCAAAGAGCACACCTAGGTAGCGGAAGGTGGAAACCAGAGATATGGGAGTACCAGAGAAAGACGGGGCTAAGGAGGGGGATGGGCTGCCGTTAGGAAACCAAATTGCAGTAGTTTTGGTGAGGTTGAGGTGAAGACAATTCTGGGTCAGCCAGTCGGTGATGGCAGATAGGCAGGAGTTAAGTGGAGTGAGATCAGGGCAGGAGGGGGAGGTGTGATGGAGAAGAATGATATCATCTTCATAGCAGAAGGCCGAAATCCCGGATTGTTGTATCAGTAGTGGCTAAAGGTTCAAAAGGCGGTTTCATGAGCTGCCCAAGAAGTAGATTTAAATCCCACGCCACCGGTGGTGGTTTGATGGGAGGTTTTGTTAAAAGAAGACCTCTCATAAATCTGGATAGGAGAGGATGAGAGGGAATTGGTTGTCCATTTAGAGGCTTATAGGAAGCTGTAATTGAGCTAAGATGGACTCTTACTGAATTGGTCTTTAGACCAGAATTTGATAAATGAAGTAGATACTCTAGTATCGATTCCAAAGGTATCACCAGGGGGTTTAACCCCTTTTGGGAACACCATATAGTGAAACGTTTCCACTTAAAGGCGTAAGATCGTCTTGTGGAAGGTTTTCTAGAAGCCTGAAGGATATCCTTTACCTGTTGGGAAAGGTTGAGATCCTGAAGATTTAAGCTCTCAGCAACCAGGCCGTGAGATACAGGGACTGGGGATTCGAGTGCCATAGCATCCCGCTCTCCTGGGAAAGGAGATCTGGAGCACAGCCTAACTCCAGAGGTGCAACTTGAGAGAGATGTAGAAGCAGGGGATACCATGTTTGGCGTGGCCACCGTGGCGCTATGAGGATCATACGACCTCTGTCTCTCTGAAGCTTGAAGAGTGTTTTGAGGATGAGGGAAATGGGTGGGAAGGCATAGAGGAAATCCTGACTCTAGTGAAAGAGGAAGGCATTCCTTGCCTGGCAATTGTGAGCCGGAATCCTGGAACAGAACCGGGGAAGTTTGGCATTCAGTGGATTTGCAAAGAGGTCTATGTCTGGAGTGCCCCAGAGATGAAATATCTTTGCTACCTGGTCTAGGTGGAGGGACCACTCGTGAGGTAGCAGTACTCGACTGAGTTTGTCTGCCCAAAGGTTTTGAATGCCTGGAAGATATACCATTAGAAGGTGAATTTGATGCTCTCTGGCGAGGGCCCAAAGTCGTAAAGCTTTGTTGCATAACGACAGAGAGCCCGTTCCGCCCTGCTTGTTCACATAGAACATGGCTACCTGATTGTCCATTTGGACTAGAACTGTCTTGTAGCTGAGCTGGGCATGTAATACTCGAAGAGCTAAATAGATTGCTCTTAATTCCAGGAGGTTTATGTGAAGACAAGCCTCCTGTGGAGTCCAGGTGCCTAGGTAGAGAGATGATGCAGGTGTGCTCCCCAACCCACCTGTGATGCATCTGTTGTGAGGGTGGCCTGGAATAGGGGCTGCTGGAAAGGACACCCCATTGAAAGAATCTCCAGTGATTGCCACCATTGAAGGGACAAGCTCAGCCGATGAGAGTGTGCTATTTTGTCTGACAAACGTCCTGTGGCCTGTGTCCACTGTGTGGATAGGGTCCACTGGGCCGCATGTGAAGGTGAGCATTGGGAACTACATGGACTGTGGATGCCATGTGTCCCAGTAGCTGTGGCAGTTCTCGAGCAGTTAGGGAGGATTTTCCCGCTGCTTGAGAAGCTAGTTGCACTATGCGAAGACACCGGGCCTGTGGAAGGAAAGCCCTTGACTGTCTGGTATCTAAGACAGGCTCCTATGAACTCCAGAGACTGGGAAGGAACAAGTTGGGATTTTGGAAAGTTTATTACCAATCCCAAATATTGGAGGATTCGCATTGTGCGAGACAGTGCAGAGCTGGCCCCTGCAACTGAGGGGGCTCGAATGAGCCAGTTGTCCAAGTAAGGGAAGACGAAAATCCCTAGGGTTCGCAGGAATGCAACTACTACTGCCATGCATTTCGTAAATACTCTTGGTGCAGAAGCCAGATCAAAGGGAAGAATCCTGTATTGGAAGTGTTTTTCCTTGAAAAGGAATCGTAAGAACTTCCTGTGATCTGGATGGATCAGAATGTAAGTATATGCATCCTTTAAGTCTACAGAGCAAAGCCAATCCTGACTTTGAAGGTATGGCAGAAGAGTTCCTAGAGAAATCATTTTGAACTTCTCTCGGAACAGGTATTTGTTCAATTCTCTGAAGTCCAGAATGGGTCTGTGTCCTCCTGTTTTCTTTGGAATAAGAAAATAGGGGGAGTAGAACCCTGTACCCTGCTGGAGAATGGGTACCTCCTCTATTGCCCCTTAGGCAAGAAGTGTTGAAACCTCGTGATCCAACAGATTGTCTGAAGATGTTCGAGAATTGAACAGCCTTAAGATTGTAGGAGGGGGCATGCTGTGAAAATGAAGCCTGTACCCCTCTCCTACAATGGACAGTCTCTAATTTTCTGCTGTTATTTGGTGCCATCTGTTGGCAAAATGACACAGCCTGCCTGGAATATTTAGGGGTTCTGGACCCCTCAGAGGCAGGAAGGCCAAGCTCTCTAGGAAGGAGTCAAAGCCCTTGAGGGGGTTGAACCTGCGGAGCTGGTTGAGCTCTCGGGCCTTTTGGCTTCTTCTGCTGTTTGAATTGCTGTTGTTGTCCCTTTTGGGCAACTTGACTGTGAGCTTAGCTTTGCTGGGTATAGGATGGATAAAACTTCCTCTTGATGCTGAAAAAGGGTTCCTTATAGGGTTTCTTCCTGGCTGGAGTGGCTGTAGATTTTGACAATCTATCTAAGGTGATATCGTCAGCATCTATCTCATTAGCCTTTTCCTGCCAATTTTTGCTAAAGAGATTTTCTCCTGTGCAAGGGATGTTGCCCAATTTATCCTGTACCCAAATCTCCAAGTCTGATGCCTGAAACCAGGCAATCCGTCGTGCACCAATGGCAATAGCAGAGGTTCTGCTGATGCATTCAAAGCAGTCAAAGGCTGCACGATTGACAAACTTGGAGACATCTTGAGCATGCCTGACAAGCATAAGGAAGTCTTGTCGTCTGTCATCTGGGAGAAGTGGGCTCATAATCTCCAAATCTCCTGTGACCTCCTTGAGGAACATACCCATATATAAGATATATGAGCTGATCCCAGCTGAAAGCATGGAAGCTTGAAAGGTTCGACGCCCAAAAGCATCAAGAGTCCTGCATTCACGACCTGGAGGATTGGATGCATGTCTCTTTGCACTTTTCATCCTATGCATGGCTGACTCCACTACCATGCAATGGTAAGGCAGCCGAGTCTTTTGAAATCCAGGACATGGTGGAACTTGATACATGGTATCAAGCCTCCTAGAATGAGGAGATGTGGTCAAAGGTGTCTCCCATATTTTGAGCATCAAATCATGAAGAATTTCATGAATGAGCAGTGTGGCTACCTCCTTTGGAGCTTTAGGATATTGGAGAATTTCCAATTCCTTTGCTCTAGGTTCCTTTTCAGGAGCTACCGTGCTTGAAAGGCCTTTGGCAACATCATGAATAAAATCCTGAAAGGACATGTCCTCTGGATGCGACATTCTGCGTTGGGGAGAAGAAGAGTCTTCCGGGAGAAAAACTCTGGTACCAGCAGAATTATCAGAGTCATCGGAATCGGAGGATTCGAAGTATCTCTGATCACAATGTTCATGCAAGCCACGGTCCGGTATCGATCAAAGTCGGTACCAAGCTGATCTGGTACCGATCTTTCGATGGCAGGAAAAGAAGGCATGGGAAGAGTTCCCACCGGGGCCGGTATCGTCGGTGTCGGTACCGGTATCTATGCCGGTACTGGCATCGGTACCGGTATCTATGCCGGTACTGGCATCGATACCGGTATCTATGCCGGTACTGGCATCGGTACCGGTGTCGGTACCGGTGCCCGTTGAACCATCGGTGTCAACAGTACCGCAGCTGTATGGAGAGCTGCAATACTGCGCTCGATAGTGAGGAATCTCTAGTCTATGGATGCTGCCGATGTCTGGGTGTCGGTACCGGTGAAGGCGGCCGGGACCTCCTGGTTCAGATGAATCGCTGAGACCACTTTGGGTAAGAACTTCGGGTGTGTCCAAAAGACCACCCTGTTGCTATAGAACCTGGTGTAGGGCTCATGGGCCATGAGCGCCTGCAATGCGCACACTTGCATGGCAGAGATGAACTCCACCAGGAAGATGACCTTCCAGGAAAGATACTTCAGGGGGGCAGGTAACTAGAGGCTCAAAGGGAGCTTGCATGAGCTTCCCCAGGACGACACTGAGGTCCAACGCCACTGGCGGTGGGCGAATTGGGGGCCGCGAAAGGAGAAGCCCCCACATGAAACAGCCCACCAAGGGGTGGATGGACACAGCTTGGCCCTCCACTGCACGGTGATGCGCTGAGATGGCACAGAGGTGCACCCTAACAGAATTGGATTTCAGGCCTGTACCTGACAGGTATAGCAGGTACTGCAGTACCTCAACAATAGCACAGGAAAAGGAATGAATGTCCTGCTGTGTGCACCACAGGGAGAACCAGCGCCACTTAAAGGCGTATGTCCGCTGTGTAGAGTCCTTATGCGAGGCCAACAGGATATCCTCCACCGTCCGTGGAAGGTGTTAGCGTGCAATGGCTACCCTTTCAGCAGCCAGGCCATCAGACCAGTGACCAGGGTTTGGGGTGATGCAGCGTGCCCCCCTCCTGCAATAGCAGGTCTGGGGCGCACCCTAGTAGCCAAGGATTCCCCTGCGAGAACTGCAGCAGCAGGGGGAACCAGGGTTGTCACGGCCAGAGGGGCTCAATGAAGAACATCTGTGGTATTGGGGGCTTCGGCGGGAAAGCATACAAGAAGCCCTTGGACCACAGAAGTAGGAAGGCATCCTCTGCCCCTGGAGCAGAACCTCAGGAGCTGTGCGTTCTCCAGGCTGGCAAAGAGATCAATCTACGGGGTGCTCCACCACCAAAAGATCTTCGCCAGAACTGAGGAATTCAGCTGCCACTCAAGTGGCTAGAGAATGTGGCTCAGGCAGTCAGGCAGTAAATTGTCCTGGCCTGGCAAGTACACTGCCCACAGACTTAGGCCCCTCGATGCTGCAATGTTCCAGAGGCAGATCGCCTCCTAGCATAGGAGGTATGAGCTTGTGTCTCCCTGCTTGTTGATGTAGAACATCACAACCTGGTTGTCCATCTGCACTTGGACAACCTGTCCCTCAAGATGGTCCCAGAAGACCCGCAATGCGTAATAGACCGCTCAGAGTTCGAGCAAGTTGATCTACGAGGTACTTTCCTTCAGGGACCAAGCATTGGGATCTCCAGCCCGTCTTGGAGGCGTCTGTGGTGAGGACGTGCTGAACCGGATGGGCCTGGGACGGCAGCCCAGCTCTCAGGTTGCGGAGGTCGTGGTCTCCCAGGTGGTCCATCGCCTGTGCCCAGTGGGCACTGAGGATCCATTGTGCTTGCCACATCCACAGGCGTGCAAAGGGGGGGTCACATGAACGGTGGACATCATGTGTCCAAGGAGGCAAAGCATTTGCTGGGCAGTCACAGCAACAGCCACCTGCACCTACTGTGCCAGAGTGGCGAGACGCTGAGCCCGGTTTAGGGACAGGAAAGTCTTTGCCTGAGTGGAGTCAAGTAATGCTAAAATGAACTCTGTGGATTGCGTTGGGATGAGGTTGGACTTTGGGAAGTTCACTATGAACCCTAGATGCTGCAGCAGCTCCAACATGTGCTGGGTTGCATTGCGCAACTCGCTGGGCATGCCGGTCCACCTGAGCCAGTTGTCCAAGTACGGGAGCACAAAGACTCCAAGGAGCTGGAGGTGAGTGGCCATGACTGCCAAACACTTTGGGGGTCATTCCGAAGCACAAATAGTGGGAATGGACATCCCATTGGGACGTCCATTCCCTGCTATTCGGGCCCTTTCACAATACAGTCTACCTTCCCCATGCATTGTATGGGGAAGATAGATGGGGCAGGAAAGGGGTGGATCAGGGGTAGTATTAGGGTGGGCAGTGGGCGGTCGTCGGCCCCAGACATACAGGGCCAACTCCAATGTCAGCCCTGTACATCCAGGGCCGGTGGCTTGCACGGGGAACTTATTTCACCTCCAAGGTGGAATAAGTTCCCTAGTTGGCAGAGGATGGAAGGCCTGGAGCTGGGAAGTGGCGGGAGGGGGCAGAGAAGATTCTCCACAGCCCGACCATGGCTCTGCGGGAAAGCACCTTTGCGGCCGGAGGCCGGGGATCACAGCTTTTCAATGGCGCTGCGGTGCCATGGCAGCCAGACACCATGGCGCTGCGGCTTCATTGAACAGCTCTGACTGAGTTAGCCAGCGAAGACCTGTACGTTCAGGATGGACGGAATTGGGGTCCCAGCCTGCACGTATATGCTTGTTCGTGATTCTGATCCTGTGGGCCTAGATGTGCCCCGCGGGATCAGAATCGCGGCTCCCTCTGTGCGTCCAGTTTCAGCTGGGCACACAGAGGGCCAGGATATTCAGGATGGAATCGGGCCCTTTGTGAACACCTGCAGGATGGAGGCGAGGCCAAAGCACCCTGTACTGGTAGGGACGGCCTCCCAGCATGAACTGGAGGTACTGACGGTGCCTTGGGTGGATCAGGATGTGGGTGTACGCATTTTTGAGATCCAAGGATCATAGCCAATCTCCCTGGAGAAGGTAAGGCAGCAAGGTTCCAAGGGATACCATTTTGAACTTTTCCTTGACCAGGAAGCCGTTGAGGTCCCGAAGATCCAGGATGGGCCTAAATCCCCAGTTTTCTTGGGGACCAGTAAGTAGCAAGAGTAGAACCCCCATCCCTGTAGATGGGGTGGGACGGGCTCAACCGCCTGTCCTCGAGCAACTACTCAAGCTCTATCTGGAGTAGCTCCTTGTGCAAGAGATCCATTGGTAATTCCCCTGTAAAGTGAGGAGGCAGCAGCTGGGCAAAGTAAAGGAGGTACCCCTCAACGACTATGCACAGCACCCAGGCGTCTGCTGTAATGGTCAGTGACCGGTGTGTGAAATGGACCAGCCGCCCCCTCCCATGAACCTCGGTCCTGGTACCTTCTGAAGGAGGGAGGCTATGCCCAAGGAGTCAAATTCTCCCCCTAGGCTGTGGCAGAGCCGCCTTTTGGGGCTTGGAAATCTTGGTCTTATGAGGGCCATGCCCTGGGCCCTTGGCCTGTGCCCCTGAGGGGGAGTAGGCCTGGAACTTGGGGTAGTTTCCATAAGCCTTCTTAGTCTTCGGGTGAAAGGTATTTTTACCAGAAGCCTTCCTGCGGAAAGGGTCTGACACCTTGGACAACCTGGTCCTGATCATGAACTCCTTCTCCAGCTCGTCAGCCTTGTCGGTCATGGGCTTGCCGAAGAGGTTATCCCCCCGATAAGGGACATCAGCTAGTTTGTCCTGCACCCACTGCTCCAAGTTGAAGGATTACAGCCAGGCAAGGTGGCGGGCACTACTGCCCACTGCAGCCACACGAGCCACCGACTCAAAGCCGTCGAAGGCTGCTCGAGTTTGAAATTTGGAACATTCCTTGACTGAGGAAACCAGAGTCCGAAAGTGTTCAAGGGGTTCACCTTACAGACCAGCTAAGAACCTGGCAAGCTCCTTCCCCAGGTCTCTTAAATGCATGCCCATGTACAGCTGGTAGGCCTGGATCTGGGCCATGTGAGCATTGAGCCCTGGAAGCACTTTCTCCTAAACGCATCCTGGTGTGGGCCTCCCTACCTGGGGGCACTGAGGAGTGCATCTTCTGGCTCTTGATTCGATGCACAGCCAACTCCACCACCATGGAATTGTGTGGGGGCTGCACCTTCTGGAACCCTGGGCTCTTGCCAACTCGATACTGGGAATCGAGTCGACTGTTCACAATTGGCACCATCACCGGGCTTTCCCACATCCTGAGCAGAAGGCGTTCAAGGACAGAGGGCACGGGCACTGTCAGTGCCTCCCTAGAAGGCGCCTCATACTACAGATCTCCATGTCTTCAGCACGAGGCACATCTTCCTGCACCGTTACGAAGGCGAGGGCCTGGGACATCTCCTGTACGAACTTGAGGAAGGCCAAGTCCTCCGGGGGAGACTGCCACCAGTGGTGCGGTGGGGAGAGGTTGGAGGGGACGTCACAATAGAGCGTGGTGTCAGGTGACTCCTCGACCATCTCCCAGTCCGATTCTGACCCCGAGTAGTCGATCGGCACACCTCGGTTCCCGGACTGACTTGGCGCCAAGGACCCCCAATGTCGGTGGTCCAACGGTGTTGTGGGGTCATCGAGGGCCTCGATACCGACTGAGCGAGGCACTCCAGGATTTGAGATGCCTCCTCCAGGGATGTCCTCAGTGAGGAGGTTCCCATGTGGGGTGCCAATGACCCAGAGACACTGGGAGTCGGCCCCAAGGAAAGCTGCATAGCTATGCTCGAGGGCAGCCATGCAAGCCTCGATGTCCAAGGGCTTTGCAGCAGCTCCGGACCCTGACTGTGTCTGGGCTGGAGTCGACTCCCTGACAATGAAGTCCCAGATGGTGATTTGAGTCAGGAGTGACTCGCTGCTCCTTCGATGCCGGTGTCTTCTCCCTGCAGGGCTGCTTCGATGGGCGTTCCCATCCGTCATCCTCCAAGTCATGCCGAGTGCTTGAGACCACATCGAACAGGATTTATTTCCCCCATGCCAGGTTGGTCCTCGGCATCGATTTCGAGGGCGTCGTCCGTGGGAGGTTATCCGACAACAATTCCGACACCCTGTGCCCCTGGGTTCCGACCGAGCCTGGCCACGTGACGCCGCATTGCCGGTGTCAAGGGAAGGAATTCCGCCCGCAATTCCAAGGTGCAGCCAGACTTGTCAAAAAGTTCCCCCTGCCACCTTTCATGGTCCCTCTGGGTTTTAGCCAACATGAAAAGGCTAAGCGGGCAGGAGAACCCATCATGGTCTGCCCCGAGGCACTTGATGCAGGTGGAGTGACGGTCCATCGTGCACTTGCACTTACCACACTGCTTAAAACCAATGGCCGAGGACATGGCAGGGAAAACTAAGCCCGTAAGGTCAAACTCGGATGTCTCGACCAGGTAGGCCGAGAGAAAATTCCCGCATACTGAAAAAGCAAAAATTAAAGGAAAGGAAACCCGAGCAAAAAACAAGAACGCCGAGGCATGACTCGGGCATGGAAGGTGACCGAATCAAGCACTCGGTAACGGTAAAGAAACACGAATAGGGTTGTAAAAAAAATCAACTTTTACCGGGGTGCACAGATGGAACATCTGCAGGGCTCCACGGAAAAAGACAGATTGAGGTAAGATGACAGCTTTGAGCGGGAAGGTGACCATGCATGCACGGTGTACCTCCCAAAAGCTTTCTTTGAAAGCTGGGGAGTGGATCTGCGCAGGTTCTGTTGGCGCCAATGTCACCCATATGTGAGGACTCATTTCCTGCTTGTTCCTGGAGAAAACAGCACATCTGATCTTTAAAAGTATTGACAGCTCACTAATTAGAGGGATTTTGTTGCCTTTTTCTTTTCAGCAGTCAATAATGCAGACAGTTACCTTCAGTTCATCTAAATTACGCTTCCTCCTTCTGCCCCATCAAGCTAATTCTCCCAAAGTATTGAACAGGCACCAATACCCTTCTTCCCCATTATTGCCAGGTCTAAGCTTATAGTTTCTACACAGCCAAACTCAGCCCTCTGTCAGATGCTGGATACGGTTTTATCAGATTGCATGGCAATATTAAGCATTCAGTGTAAGCACTCTTTACATGCTGCAAAACAGTTCAAATATCAAGAAGGAACATACAAGCACTGCACTTCTTTTCTATGAAAACACTTAAAGCTATCCTAACATGTAAGCTGTAAGGTTACACTAGTTTAACCCAAATAAATAGATTTACACAGATTAGTATTTTGCAACAATGCTAGTAAAGCAGGTTAAGTCTGCAATATGAAATTCTGCTGTCATCTTCATTTTTGTTATTACAAGAGGCAGGGAAGCAAGACAGGGAGGGAATTTCTGCATAAACTATATAACCTTTAGGCATACTAAAATAAATACTATTGCATCTGTCAATATTCTCAATTCAAAAATAATTCTCAGGTGCAGAGACAAAGATGAAAATGCTTGTAAAATTACTGCCTGTATAATACAAGCTGAATATTTATAGCCACAGGAGCATACTTGCTGATACACAAATTATGTGAGAAAATACGGGGCTTGTTTAGCTTGCAGCTCAAATTTGTTTATTTGTACTGAATGATTTTAATGATGTGAATCCAAATATTGTTTTTGTTTTTTGCAAACAAATTCTCTCTGCGTCTTGCTTTTTTCAGCAAAATGTAAATGTTGTACTGCATGGTACACCCTGGAACCAGACTCTCCAAGCAGCTGGAGCTGATTTAATATGTACGTAGTATATACATTGCCTAGAAAATTCTGTGGTTTGCTTCATGTAAACAGGAAAGCACACTGTGACAATGAAATGCACATAAAGCAGCATGAGGAAACTGCTAGTAAAAAGAATGTACACACAAACTCAACTTCAATTCACTTCTGAACTGGAAAAGGCTATAATTTTATCATCAAATGTTTGAAATAAGTGTTGCTAGGAAATGGAAATTTCATGCACTGCCCAACCCCTTGCTTTGCAGCCAGAATCACAAATACATGCTTAGTCCAGTCTTGGTATGAAAACTAAATCTTCTAGCCTAAATCATCTATCCTCAAAGGAAACAATTAAAATTCTGTAATCACCTGATAACCTTCACAGAACACAGGAAAGACCAGAAATGCCTTGCATCACATGTCAAACCAAAGCAATCAGCATATACAATAGGAGTACTTCATACAAGTTTCAAGTGAGACAAATTCAGTCTGAAACACTACAATTTTTCACTTTGGTAAAATGCAATATATCATAAAGAAAAGGAAATATACTAACCTCAGCCTAAAAGCCAATTACTGGAAAATCTTCATAAACTTGATGGAGAAACACATGTGTTCATTTTAACTTTATCACCGCACGTGTACCAGACTTGCTTATTAAAGCTCCTACGGTGCTCCATTCTCCTCATATTCCTTAGCATTCAAGCAGACACTGGTGCAATTCCCCTCCCCTCTAGCCCAAACACTACAAGGTTGATGCAGACTCTGGCGGCTTTCACAGCCTAATGCATTCAAAGTAACTATGGCAGCGGTAGTGCCGTACTGCAGCCAAGCTTCTTTTTTTTTTTTTTTTTTTACAACAAATCAATAAAACTCAGGAGAAGCCAGAATCACTCCTCCCTAGAAGTACTGTGCCAAGGATAGCAATCAATTAAAATAAGAAATTCTTTTTTACTTGCCTGGATGGGGGGGGGGGGTTCCTATGTTTTTCTTACTGATAATATTTTTAACAATGTAATATCACCACCCTAAAATGAGACATATTATACTGACTATATATGACAAGATAAAACAGAATACGTATGTTCCACTCTGCACTAGAAGCCGTTTTCATGTTTTGCTTGAATGACAACACTCAGCAGCAGAGAAGGGCAGCTGTGCAAAATGGCCAGTCATGGCTACTGGCTTCTTTTGCCTGTTCATCTTTAAACAGAGAACTCAACATCTCTTCTACACAGATTCTCTCTGACCAAGACAATAATTGCAAAAAAGCAGGAGCAGTCCCTCACTAAAGTGCAAAAATTCTACTTCAAAAACACAGAAAGAACGCTATTCATCATGCACAGATTTTGAAAAGAGTCATTTACATACTATATACAACAAACAACAATAAGAACGGGAATTTTTTTTAAAACTTGGGGAACGTAGCAGTGTAAACTATGTATTAACAAGTAATGCTCTGGGCATAAAAGGTGGGGGTAACTGTGTGTTTGAGCAGTTCAGTCAGGAGGGACAGCACAGTTACTTACCTGTAAACAGGTGATCTTTGGGAACAGCAGGAATAAGTCTTCACATATGGGTACGTCGGTACCGACGGAGCGTGCGCGGGAACGCTCCCCAGTGTCCAAAAAGAAAGCCTTTGGGAGCATCCCACACGCATGCGTGCTGCCTTCCCGCCCATTCACTTCCCTCTCATCAGTTGGGTTTGTAGCTGAGACCACTGTTGTTCCCAGAGATCACTTGTTACAGGTAAGTAACTGTGCTATCTCCAGGAACAAGCAGGAATGAGTCTTCACATATGGGGACTCCCAAGCTAGAAATGCCTAGAGGAGGTCCCCAGTGTAGAGGAGAGACACCTCTCACCGCCGTGGCCCGTCCTTTTTAATCAATTAAATTTTGAAAATCTTTGTTAAAAAACAGCTGATACTTAGCGTGTCGAAGAAAACAGGCTGTAGATTCACTATAACTAACAGTAGTGCCAAATACGACGTGACACGTTTCAGGGACACCTCCATAAGCCCCCTGCTTCAGGTCAGACCACTGTTCGAAGATTTCAGCCTTGAGACCTTTTCTGAATGAAATGGTTTTTATAACCCAAGCTTCACAGCTAATTCACTCCACCTGTGTGGAACCCGCCCCTCAGGTGAATCTTTCACAAAAAAGGGCCAATCAGAAAAAGGAAAGAGGAGCCACCACTCAGAAACCCCTTCCCTATCTGAATGGCTATGAAATAGTGTGCCAATCCATCTGTAAATTTAAGCCCTTCGGATGTACTGTACTTAAACGAAAAATCCATTTTTGTTCAAGGTTCTGTAGAGTCTGAACACGATCGCCTCCCCGAGGATTGGGGGGCACGTAATCCAAAATTCGCCAGCGGAGTTCCTCAAAAAGATGTGATTGCTCCAAACAGTGACCAACCAAAGGCGCTGTCAAAAGCCTCGTACGCAGCCGAGAAGCATGTTCCCCTAAGCATAGCTTACAGGCACGCAAAGTCCGCCCCACATAAAAAAGTGGGATTGAAGATTAATAAATTTAAAAGGGATAAATCTGACTATGACAATAATTGTGTTTACAATTGGCCCTCTCGTAATAATCAGAATCGAAAAAAGGTTTCCTTTGCTTTCAGTTCGGATGAGTGCTCTGATACAGACTCTAGTGAATCGGGTCAAACTAGTGTGGTTAAGAAGAATCAACACTCTTCAGAGATTCAGCGAGGTAATTCATTTCGTGATCGCAGGTCCCGTGGTATCTACCATCAGGATTTTTGGGACGGCCCGGACACCAGATCCAGGACCAGGAGTCGACAGTTGTGAACCTGTCGGGTCAAGCCCTTCCGCAAGATCATTTAAAGTTATTGGAATTGGGCTTGTCTTATGTTCCGTCACCCTGGTATGATGGTTTTGAAATGAGGGTGGCATTACATAAGTTTTTTAGAAAATTGCGAATAATACATCATGCTGCAGATCACGCCATTCTCCCGGATATTTCATTGGTGAGAAACCCTTCTCGCTGGCAACCGCCGGGACAGTTGGATGCGGCCATTTCCACTTTTCAACTTTTGATTCTGAATGAATTGTCTCAATTGGAGAATACTAATTTTTCTTTTTATAACAATTTTTTCAGAGATCAGTATAAGGCTTTGAGTGAGCTATCAAAATCGGGTTTGATAATTAGACGGGCTGATAAAGGGGGAGCAACAGTGGTTTTGTCTAATGAGCAATATGACCGGGAAATGCATGTACACCTGGATAATCGTAACCATTATGTTTTGATTGAAGATCCAACTATGAAGCTTATGGATCGCATCTCTCAGTTGGTGTCTCAGGCATTTTTGAATAATTGGTTGACCAAGAATGAAAAATGAGGCGGATTTTTTGATTAATAAACATCCGAAGACCCCAATTTTTTATCTTGTGCCCATAGTGTCCTGTCGAGATTCAATTTTAGAACCACTTTCTAAGTTCTGTGACCTCTTTTTGCAACCTATGGCAGCGGGAGTGCCCTCATATATAAAAGACACGGGGGATTTTTTGCAACAATTGACTGCCTATACTGATATGTTCACGTATTTGTTTATTGTTACCCTCGATGTCCAGTCATTGTACACCAACATAGACCAAAAGGAGGTGTTGTCCGGTCTTTCACAATATTCTATTCCTCTTCCAGACCGCATCCCTAAAAGTTTTTTTCTTGATCTGCTTGATCTGGTACTTAATCATAACTTTTTTCTTTACCAGCAGCAGTTTTACTTGCAAACTTTTGGAATTGCTATGGGTGCAACAGTGGCCCCTTCCGTGGCCACTATTTATATGGCCTGGTTTGAAGAACTATATATATATATTCTCATCCATTGTTCTCAAAAGTTGTATTCTGGAGAAGATTTCTGGACGATGTTTTCTTTATATGGTCAGGTAACAAAGAAGATTTAGATTCCTTTTTGTGTTCTTTGAATACGTTTAAAAGAAACATACAATTTACAGCACAAGTGGAAAAAGAAAAAATTCAGTTTCTAGATATTACGATTGAGTTATCCTCTAGTGTTTTTTTGACCTCTCTGTATCGGAAGCCAGTTCAATGTAATACGTTGTTGAGGTTTGATAGTTTTCATCTGCCAGCACTTAAGAGAGGCTTACCATATGGGCAGTTTTTGCGGCTTCGCCGCAACTGTATCATGCTATCTGATTTTAAATTCCATGCTAAAGATCTGAGCTCTCGGCTTTTATCAAGAGGTTATCCAATCAAGGTGGTTAAATCAGCCTACAAGCGGGCTTGTTATACACATAGGGAATGGCTTATGGGCCCTCGCAATTCTATATCGCAGAGTGATACAATAACAGGGATTTTCCCTTATATGAAGGGAACATCAGCGATTATTAGCCTGGTTCATAAGTTCTGGCCTATTTTGGCGATACACTCTTGCTTTAGAAAACAGCTGCAAATTGCCTATTCCCGCAAGGCGAATTTGAGGGATCTTTTGGTGAAGACTACAGCCCCTCTTGACCGTCCCCCTTTGGGACATGAGAACGCTGGTCATTTTCCCTGCGGATCTTGCATTTACTGTTATGGCACTTTGTCGGGTCCAGTTTGGATCCAGTCATACTCAGATACAGTATCGATCTTGCTGGCACATGGACTGTACTACTGATTTTGTGGTATACTTAATCTTATGCCCCTGTGCACTTTTTTATGTGGGGCGGACTTCGCGTGCCTGTAAGCTACGCTTAGGGGAACATGCTTCTCGGCTGCGTATGAGGCTTTTGACAGCGCCTTTGGTTGGTCACTGTTTGGAGCAATCACATCTTTTTGAGGAACTCCGCTGGCGAATTTTGGATTACGTGCCCCCCAATCCTCGGGGAGGCGATCGTGTTCAGACTCTACAGAACCTTGAACAAAAATGGATTTTTCGTTTAAGTACAGTACATCCGAAGGGCTTAAATTTACAGATGGATTGGCACACTATTTCATAGCCATTCAGATAGGGAAGGGGTTTCTGAGTGGTGGCTCCTCTTTCCTTTTTCTGATTGGCCCTTTTTTGTGAAAGATTCACCTGAGGGGCGGGTTCCACACAGGTGGAGTGAATTAGCTGTGAAGCTTGGGTTATAAAAACCGTTTCATTCAGAAAAGGTCTCAAGGCTGAAATCTTCGAACAGTGGTCTGACCTGAAGCAGGGGGCTTATGGAGGTGTCCCCGAAACATGTCACGTCGTATTTGGCACTACTGTTGGTTATAGTGAATCTACAGCCTGTTTTCTTCGACATGCTAAGTATCAGCTGTTTTTTAACAAAGATTTTCAAAATTTAATTGATTAAAAAGGACGGGCCACGGTGGTGAGAGATGTCTCTCCTCTACACTGGGCTGGCCATTCCGACAAAAAAATTGCTCTGAATAATAGGTTACTATTACCACTGGGTTTTGTGTTTCTGATGGTGATTAGTGCCCTGGTGGAAGATTTTTGTGGTGGTTCTAGAGGAGGTCCCAGCATGTTGCAATCTAATAGATGGGCCATGCTATTTCGCAGAACCTCAGGCATCCAAGGGATTGAGGGTAGGAGTTGAATTAAAAAGGGTGTGCTGTGAAACAGCTTGACTAAACAAGGCGTCGAGAGGGGAGTCCTTGTGTAGATCATAAATGTTAGTAAATATTGAATTCCAATTTTCTAATGTGGATCTTATTCAAAAGTATTGCGAAAGTATTTGTTGAGGCTAATATGGGTCTGGTGCTAAGAGCCAGTACATTAGCCTCAAAGAAAATACCTCCCTGTGAAGTAAAGGAAAATATATTTTGCAATACAGGCAGAGGTTAGAAGCCTTAATGGCTATAACTAATCCCAAAAGAAAAAACTGGGGGAGTTTAATGATGTTGGACCTTGGAGGAGAGGCTAAAGCTTCTGTAGGCCAAAGTTTGAAGCTCTTTGTCCTTGGAGCAGAATAAGGCTCTAGGAAAGAGAGGAGATAAATCTGACTGGTTTGCGGGAAAAGGATGGGTCTTTAAGACCCCTCTATCTAAATGAAGAAAGAAAGATTTGTAGTAGGCGGTGTAGCCTCCAATTTCTTGAAGATCAGTAATGTCTTCCCTAAGTGATGTCACTTAGGATAATGACTTTACATGGAGAACTTCAGATGTAACGTAACCGGAAAGGTTACAGTAAAAGAAGGTAGTTTCTAATTACCATAGAAATTGGATGTCCATTTAAACCCCTATGGTATGCTGAAACAGCATTAATATGGACAGTAGCAAATGTTTCAGAGTCAGATATATATGTATATTGTGATACAGTAGCCAGCAGAGAACCCATGGATACAGGAGAAAAGGAAGAGCTTACCTTACAGTCACCTGGGCAGAAAGCATATTCAGGTTATAAGGAGCCAGAGAATAGTAGAACAAACATTCCCTACACTGGGTGTGACGCAGTAGAAAGCCAATCACGTCCACCTGGGCAAGGAAGCACGTACAATGTGCAGGAGCCAGGAGGATAAAAGTGGCTGGGAAATCCCAGTAGGGGGAGGAGCAGCAAAGGGAGGTGCAGCCAAGGGAGGTGCAGCAAAGGGAAGAGCAGCTGACACAGAGAGAGCTGGAAGTGCTCGTGCACAAGTCTCCCAAGCCAGAGGGGGCATCGTCCCGAGGGGAGTGAGTAAGCAGCTGGAGGGCAGAGGTCACAAGCAGGAGAGCTTGCTGGGTCCAGGAAGCACAAGCTGGGTCCCGACAGCAAGTAGCAGTAGAAGGGAAACCTTTCCTGGAAGTAATTACAGCCCAGACCAGACAACTGCTGAGTGGAACTCTCGGGGAAAAGCAGGCTACAGCCCAAATAAAGGAGCCTGGTTTACAGAGGAAGGAGTGGAAGCCAGCCACCCCGGAAGCAGAGCTAAGTACACCAATTTCTCCAGAGGGCAAGAGGTGGGCTCGGCTAGGAAAGTAAAAGCTAATACTTGGGAGGATAATCCTTGGTGGAGAGAAAGGGGAAACCTCAGAGAAACAGGCTTCAGTACAGGTCTCCAGGACCCTCCTTATGCAGAACAGTTTCCTGCCTTAAGAACTGCTGCCTCTCGAGAGAGTTGTGTAAATAATAGCTGTGGTGAATGTTACCCATTTACAATTTCTGACGGTGAGCAAATGCAATGGGAAAACACTGACCAGGACATTGATTCCAGTGCTATGGATTGCACGCTATGTATCTCGGATGAGATTACGTCTCTTTGTTAATTAAGGAAGCATGAGCCTTGTTATACCTGTTTGGAAAAAGGTACATTTTATTTTGCTGTGAAGAAACAGTTTTATTTAAGTTCTTTGTTGCTGTATGAGAAAAACAGAAATCCACAAGGGAAGGGGAATAAAACCTCATCATTATATTTTGCCTTTAACACACGGCTACAGACTATTTTTTATAAAAGGCAACCCGCACCTCACGCCCCTAGGCAACCGCCTAATAGGGATGGTGGAAGCAGGACCGTTGACAAAAAAAAAAAAAATATATATATATATATAGATTCACTTCATAACAAGAAGGGGTAAGACCTGCTTGAGAATATAGATAGAGAATCTCTTTCTGGTTACAAGTGGAAGAACCATGGAGAAGGTTACATGGAACCCAGTGGAATGTTCTTACTTAGAAGGAGAGGTCTAGATTTCTTTAAAAGTTCTAGCCTTTGAATAACCAGAAATGGAGACCTACGTGAAGGGGTGCAGAGGAGATCCTTAGTCTTAAGACAACAAGTCTGGATCCTTCTATAACTTCAGTGTGGAGAATAAGACGCAATATAAGGGGATACCACGTTTGCCCCTCTATGAGGGCAATATGAGTATCATGCATTCTTTGTTCAGCATAAGCTTCAATGAAGTATTGGGAATTAGAAGGATGCACTAGACAAGGGCTGACTGCAGTGGAAAAGAATGCATCCCTGTCGTACAAGTTCCACTGGAGATGTGGAACAACCCAGGGGATTGAGCAATTCTTTATGCTTTCACGTGGTCTAAGCCCTGGTTTCTTTTCCTTAAAAGGCAATTTTAAGGAAGATGATAAGAGTAGGAAAAAAACAGTCATGTAGGAGCATGACTGGGCAAAGCCTTTTTAACCATCTGGAAGTTAACTACTAGGAATGGCTCTGACGCTCTCTGGCAAAGGCCCATAGTTGCAGAGCTTTTTTGTATAATTGCAGAGAGCATGTTGTAGGTTGCTTAAGTGAGATCTGGCTGTTTAATTGCCAGTGTGCAACCTAATCAATTTTTTTTGGCTCCAACAGAATAGAAGATGGCTAAGAATGGCAGACAGGCCGGTTGCCTGCAATGGTAAACTGTCCAAGTGGGTTTTGGAACCCCTCTTGGAATTATTTGTTATTAAGGCAGCAGAAAAAGTTAGGTCCTATAGATTCGAAAAGGACCGACAGACATAATTAGGAGTGGTAAAACTCAATTATTGTCTGATAAGCTGTCTTAAAAGAAATATTTGAGAAGATTGCAAAGGGGAAGAAAGCTCTGTATGGAAACCACGTACTGGAGTAGGTATTGAAGAAAATCCTATGGGCTTAAAAAGTAAGCCCTCCAGTTGAATAGTATCACTCTTAGACTGAATGTCTCGACTAAGAGGGATAGAAAGTAATACAGAGTTGAGAAGACTTACAATTTGGTAAGTCCCTGAAAAAGGTAAAGCCCCCTTGCAGTCAAAACTATGAGATATCCTTGTACAGGAAAACTGTCAAGGTGAAGGGCATAGCCTACCTTGTTGTTAGTTGTTACTCCTCTTTTTCCTTCATAAAGGAGAGGAGAATCCTGTCACCTGTAGGGCATGATTGTCCTCAGTAGCTCTTGGAGCTAAAAGAATGGATTTCTCTTGTGGCAAGAGATTCATACCTAGAGTCGAGGATTGAGTCAGTGTATCACTGATATCTCAGTAGGGATGAGATGAACTGTAGATGCTTCTTTTGATAAGAAGTAGGTTACTGGTTCTAAGCCTCAACAGGAAAAAGATATTTAAGAATAAAATATCAGAAACCCTGCGACTGCTGGGTTTGCTGAGCCTGTTGAGGTTTTGATTTTCTTAGCCTGGTTTGATGTTGCCCTTCTTTGGAAACATCTGCATGATGGGTAGAAGATGGATAAAACTTTTTCCCCTTAGGGGGATAAAGTTTGTTAGGAGATCTTTTAGTAGCTGGGATAGAGGAAAGTTTTGACAATCCTCTGAAAGCAACTATATCAGTGTTTAACTGATTAGCTTGGAATAAAGCATCCTTGTTAAAGAGATTTTCACCAGTACAAGGAATATTTCCCAGCCTTTCTTGTACCCATTTGTCCAAGTTTGAAGCTTGGAGCCAGGCCATGCGTCGTGCCCCTATGGCTATAGCAGAAGTTCTGCTAATAGACTCAAAAAAGTCTAGGGAAGCACGATTAAGGAACTTAGAGACATTTTGAGCATGACTGACTAAAGGAATAGTCTGCTCTTTTATGTTCTTGAAGAAAAGGGTTCAAAAGCTATAAGTTCTCTGTGACCTTTTCAAGAAATAATCCCATATAGAAAATATATGAGATAATTCTTGCTGAAAGCATGGATGCCTGGAAGCAACTCTAGTGGTACCGAAGTAGCTGAGAGCGCTAGACTACGTTCATCGGTGAGGAGTATTTCATCCATCACCATAGCCAATGCCAGTGTGTCGATACCGCTCGAAGCAGCCACAACCACCGAGCATGGCCCAGGTATGTTCATCAAGGTAAGAACCCCGGGAACAACCTGAAGCCCTGTTAATGCTTTGGAGCCCGAAGACTCCCGCCGGGGCTTTATTGCCAAAATGTCCACGAGGGCAACGCCAGAGGCATCTCGATGCTTAGAAGGAGATCTACTACTCGAGGACTGGCTAGTCTGTACAGCTTTTGTTTGGTTACCTGATCCTGTGAAAAAGAAGATATTCTGGCTGGTGACATCAAGTCCGATGTGAACCGGGTATCGAGTTGTGCTCGACCCTGAAGACTTCTTCTGTTTGAGCTCCAGCAGGAAAGACACTCCAGTGGGCAATTGTCAGAACCTAAACATTTTAGACACCAAGAATGAGTGTCTAAAAATATATTTGTACCGCCACACTTTGGGCATTTCTTAAGGATAGTGGCTGGCTCTTCCATAATGGAAATGGTAGAGGCCCAGTGGCCTAGAAACCGCCAGGCACTAAACAGGAAAAAATTCCTTAGAAAAAAGAAGAAATTTTAATAAAAAGAAAGAAAAGCACCGGCGGTACCGGTGGCGTCGAGGGAAGGCAGACGCGACCACAAAAAACAAAAATAAAAAAGAAGAATTTTCTGCGGTGACAGGAATACGTCCTGCCGGCTCCGCGGAAAACGGAAAACTGATGAGAGGGAAGTGAATGGGCGGGAAGGCAGCACGCATGCGTGTGGGATGCTCCCAAAGGCTTTCTTTTTGGACGCTGGGGAGCGTTCCCGCGCAGGCTCCGTCAGTACCGACGTACCCATATGTGAAGACTTATTCCTGCTTGTTCCTGGAGATTCTCTTTTATGGAATGTCATAATAAAGGTGGAATAAATGTGTCTTTAGAGACCTATGGAAATTGGTGAGATCAGAGTTGGATCGCAATGAGTCAGGCAGCGTGTTCCAAAGGGTGGGCGCATATAATGAGAATGCTCTGTTACAGGTTGATTTGTTGCTTTTTGTACTTGCTGTAGGAGTTAGCAAATCTCTGTCAAGTTCTGCGATTGCCTCTCTTTCTCCTCTAGCTTTAGCTTCTCTGCATTTCTGAGCAATTTTCAGAGTTTCTTCGGTCATCCATTTTGTCAGTTTTTGCTTTTTCACCTTTTGTAGAGACTTCTCACTTTCTTCCAACACAACCATCTTGATGTCATCCCATAACTCTTCTGGACTCTGTCATTTGTATGTAAAGCAGCAAATTGATTGTGCAGGCAGTCTTTAAATTCCAATGGTATATTCTCAAGGTCATATTTTGCTACATTCATGAGTGGCTTTTTCAACTTTAGCTTGAGTTTGCACCCTAGTAGTGGGCGATCTGTACCACAGTCAGCTCCAGATTTTGTCTTTGTTGATGTTATAGAACTTTTCCATTGTTGACTTCCACAGATATAGTCAATTTGATTTTTGTACAATCCATTGGGTGAAGTCCATGTACAGTCGCCGCTTGTGTTGCTATGGCACGATACAGGACTCCACAACCAAGATAGGTTTCAAGAAAATATATTTTATTTGAGCAACCAGCATCCAGACAACTGTCCCTAGGCTTTTGTCCCAGCTGTAAGCAGTCCTTCCTCACTCTCGGCAGGGCTACTCTGCTGAACAGCTGATTAGTACTCCAGCACAGACAGCACAAAACAAACAAAACTGTTTCCCAAAGTTTCCTCACTTTGGGCAGCACAGCCCAGCAAAACGTCTCTCCAACCAAGCAGAACTCTAGCAGCAAGGCTGAGCAGACAGTAATAAAGTTCAAATGCTTCCTACCTCCACAGCAGGCTTTCTTTTACAGATAAGTGGTCTTGAGGTATGCTCCAGAACCCTGGGCTCCTCTCTCTCTCCAGGTTTCCTGCTTCCTGGTTTAAACCCTGGGACCTAGCCATACCTTTCCCAGGCATTTTCCCGCCTGTTTTCTTAAAGGAGCAGGGTTTTAGGTTCTTATAGGTGAAATAACCTCCCTGGTTCTAAGCTTGGCTGGGAGAATCCTTGCAGGGAATGGGGTCTTTCCAATACACTCCATCACAAGGTGTTTGAGATGAATAGATCGTTAAGTCTTGCAGAATTCTATCAGTTTTCTCCAACTTCATTTCTGCTGCCAAGTCCATATTTTCCAACCACTTTGCCTTCTTCTTTGTTGCCAACTTTTGAGTTCCACTTGCCTATGACTATCAGGATATCCTGTTTGCATGTTCTGTCAATTTCAGTTTGTACTTGTTCATAGGACTCATCAACTTCATCCTCCCCAGAGGAGCTAAAGCCAGAGGAGAAAGAGAGGCGATCGCAGAGATTTCCAAATGTGCAGCAAGTCAAGACAAGGAGAAGTACTACAATGAGGCATGCAAGGAAATAGAAGCAGAAACTATTAGAGGAAGAACATCGGCTTTCCTAAAGCTATGAGAATTAAAGAAAAAATTCCAGCCTCGAATTGGAATCTTACAAGATGCTCAAGGATCCATGTTGAATGATGCTGAGAAGATCATGAAAAGGTGGAAAGAAGATACAATCATTATACGATAAAGATCAAGTGGACCAACAGCCATTTCAACCTGTACCTTATGATCAGGAACCATTGCTGATGAAAGAAGAAGTCAAAGCAGCATTGAAAACCTTATCAAAGAACAAAGCATCGGGCACTGATGGCATTCCCCTTGAAGTATTACAGTAATCTGATGCAGCTGTTACCATACTTACAAGACTCTGCCAGGATACTTGGAAGACAACATCATGGCCAACTGACTGGAAAAGATCTGTGTTTATACCAATACTAAAGAAAGGTGATCCAACTGACTGTGGAATTATCACAGAATTGCTCTGATCCCACATGCCAGCAAGATTCTACTCAAGATTATTCAAAGAGACTACAACCATACCTGGAACGAGAACTGCCTGAAGTGCAAGCAAGGTTCAGGAAAGGGCGAGAAACGAGAGACATTATCAAAGATGTGAGATGGATCCTTGAAAAAAAAGAATACCAAAAGGATATCTGAAAGGAAGCTTGTCTGTACAGGGCTGTGTACACTTTGAGAGTACTTAATAACATTATATTACTGAAAGTCCTCAGAAAGAGTTAACACCACAGATTCAGTAGCTCAGACATTCCAGGGCTTATTACTCAGCAACAACCTTGAAAGACTACTGAAATAACTAGGCTGAACTTTCCTAAAACAAAGACACTAGGTCTATTATGAAAAAGACAGTGCAGGGAGAAGTTGTTTCTTCAGTCTCGCAGTCTCGATTCAGAGATATCAAAACTGCTAGTGTTAGAATTATTGTTTAAGAAGTTATGTCTGGGAATATATGTATGTCTCCTCATGATGACCTATGCTAATAAGAACTGACATATGACAGACATAGAGATGCACGTTATGAATATACGCAATGCTTGACGTAGAACAATAAGGTGAAAATTATGCTGTGTAATGGAATTTTGACCTATAAATAAAAGAGCCAGAGTTCATGTCGGGAGAGTAAACAAGTTGCTGACTTTGTTTTCTCTCCCAAAGCTTTGGTGGCTTTTATAATACAAGTGTGTTTTGTGTTTTTAACCATACTTGCTTCCTTGTCATTGCTCTGAAAGTAGACATCTGTTCCCAAGAACCCAGGTGCTGTTACTGGTGAGGGGAGGTGCAGAGTACACAAACAGGTAGTGCCGTGACTCGGATATGGATCTCTGCATTTCAGGGCAAGGGCAGAAGGTGCCAGAAGATTTGTGAGTATTACCAGTATGACAGAGCTAGGGCTTTTGCGTTTAAGAAAGGTAGCCCTTCTTACTGTATGCGTGAGAAGTATGGGGATGTGGCCATAGATTTCATTATTAAGTGGGGTTGTTTCACTTAATAAAGCGTATGTGACTTCCATATCTACTCGCTTCTGTGTTTCTTCAGTTGACTCTGCGAGCAGTGCTCCTGTTTTGTGTTCTCATAGATTTCATTATACATTGGCATTCAGTGACTAGGGGTAATGAGACTATGCAGTTTCCTTTGGAGGGAACTTTCTTTGTAGATAAGATTCGTTACCTGAGATATGAATTGGCGGTTAAGAGTAAACCGTGCAATAGTCCTGAATGGATTGTGCTTACATGGTGGGAACGGATGGCACATGAAGAAGAACATAGGAATGACGTTCAAAATTTGAAACACAATTTGTTTGTGTTAGGGAAAACAACTAATGGGTTGTGTGGGGAGGAGAGGGATGGAGAGAGTGAGGAGGGGTTCCCTGCTGTTATTCCTTCAGCATATGAAGCAGATGTGGCTGCGCTGGCAATAACAGCTGGATCGGTCCCAATTCTGTCTCCTCCACCTCCCTTTCCTCCTCCTGGTTTAGTGTCTCAGGAAACACCAGCTGAGCGAATGCGGGTCACTGGTGCAGCGGAACTAAGGGAAGAAAAAGAAACAGAAGTTAGGGGGAGAAGAATTGAGTAATTTAGATATTTGTAATATCTCCCAGCTCCAAGAATTGAGAGCATGTGTGGACAAAGAAACGGAAAGTGTTGTACTTCTAATAAGGACCTTAAGAGTGGCAAATAGGTCACAGTGTTACTGTTGCAAAAGAATTAAGAGTTACTGATGAACTTATTGACAGGATTGAGAGAGATTTGGACAGACATTATGAAACCTATAAAGAGGAGCATGACCGATTATATCATGCTCTAGGCTCTATTCAGGAAGCTATACACCAGCAAAATAACTCACGTTCTAGCACAGTTAAATCTGAAGCAGCTGAGGGAAGTGATATTGTACCTACTTATCCTTTCCATTTGTATCCAGCGAGCTTGACAGGTTCTATGACTGTGCCTGCAAATTGGAGCCCTAAAGAAGTGTTTGATCTTGCTAAAACCTTTCCTAATTACAGGGATAACCCTGGTAGATTTGTTTCCTTATGGTCTCAAATAATTAACAGTTATAATCCCACTTGGGCAGATCTAGATAACTTGCTTAGAGCTGTGTTTTTTAATCCAGCTGATTTTCATAGGGTCACTCATCCAATTCGTGAAGATAACTGGCAATGGCCACTCACAGACCCTGTGATAGATTTTCAGGAGAAGACTCAAAGAGATAATTTTGTTTTGAGTAGAGAAAAATTGTTAGAATCCATTAAAGTAGTATGTAAGCCTGTAAATGATTGGTCGAGACTAACATCTCTAAGGCAGGATAGGGGTGAAAAGGTTACAGATTTTCACTCTAGGTATATGCTAGCTTTTAAGGACTATTCTGGTGAGGCAGAAGACACTCCTTCAGGATTCACTAATATTTTTGTAAATGGTTTGCATCCGAGAATAAAAGAAAATTTGGAGACTTCAATAATAGATTGGCCAGCTAGAACAGCAGATGCAATTCTGGAAGGTGCTCGATACAGTGAGTTGAAGTTTATCAAGGAACAGCAAGAAGAGCAAACCAAGATAGATGTGAAAAAGACTAAATTGCTCAATTTACAGATTGCTTCTATGCAACCACCCATGGGCAGGGGTAGAGGTAGAAACAGAGGGAGAGGAGGTTATGTGAATCCTCAGCGAGGACGTGGACAGTCAAGAGGAATGCGTACTTGTTATACTTGTGGTGAGATTGGGCATCTACAGCGTGACTGCCCCCAGAATCAGAATCTTGACGTCCAGAAAGCTGATTTCCCTCCAGTAAAAGCTGAACTCACTCCTGTATATCAATGTTTCTCTAGCCCAGAAGATTTTGGAGGAGATACATGGGATGCATGACTATTGCTGAATTTGAATATAACCCCTCAGGGTGAGTTAGAAGCTAAGCTGGGAGGATCTAATTTGAAGTTTATTATTGATACTGGAGCTACTACTTCAGCACTGCGTTTACAGGATTTGCCTGCCATTTATCACACTTAACTAGCACAAGCACCGATAGTACATTATGAAGGCATTGAGGGTAAGATAATTCCTCATCGTAAACTTGAATTTTTACCTTTGCAGATTGGAGAGACTGTGTATCCTACTAACTTTCTTGTGGGAGACACTTTACCAGTAAATCTTTTAGGTCGGGACCTTTTAGCTTCACACCATGCTACTCTATCCTGGATGAGTGGAAAGTTGTTTTTCCAGCTGTATTCTCTCTCTGAAGTGCCGTCACCTGCAGATGCCAGTACCATTCATTCTGCTCTTGCAGAACTTCCTTCTACCCTGTGGGCAGTGCCAGGATCCAATGTCAGATCCCTTTTCATTCCACCTGTGAAGATCACTGTGAAACCTGGAGCTCAGCTTCCCAGACTCAAGCAGTACCCGCTACCAGCAGCTGCATTGATGGAATTCGTCCTGTGATTGAAGATCTTCAGAAACAAGGTGTCATCTATTCTACAACTTCACCATGTAATACTCCAATTCTTCCTGTGCTAAAGGCTGACTTATAGATTTGTGCAAGACCTGTGAGCAGTAAATAATGTGATTTTGCCAATTTTTCCCTTGGTACCTAATCCACATGATATCTGGACACAGATACCTCCAGAGACTACCTGGTTCTCTGTTGTGGATTTGAGTTCTGCTTACTTTTCAGTGAGAATTAGCAAAGAAAATCAATTTTTATTTGCTTTCCAATTTGACAATAAACAATATACTTGGACCACTTTGTGTCAAGGGTACACTGATAGTCCTATGTATTTTGCGCAGGCCCTAAGAACTGCACTGCTTGATGTAAGGCTCGACCATTCCTCTTTAGTTCAGTATATTGATGATTTGCTTTTATGTTCCCCAAGTTATGAGACTTGTTTGTCAGATTCCTTGTCTCTATTAGCTCATATTGCTGATTTAGGATTGGAAGTCAATTTGTCAAAATTGCAATTTGTATCTCAAAATGTTACTTTCCTGGGTGTTGCCCTAACACCATCTGGTCGTGCAATTACCTCTGCTAGATTGAAACCTATTCTGTCATTGCCTTTCCCAGCAACACCAGTATTATTGCAAAGATTCCTGGGTCTGTTAATCTTTTGTAAACAATGGCTAGCAAATTTCTCAGACCTTACTGCTCCGCTTTATGCTCTCATTGGGAAAGAAGGACCTGAAGGTCTCATTGTACCTACATTACCACAGTGGGAAACCTTTTTGAATATAAAGTCTGCCCTGGAAAATGCGCCATGTTTACCTTTGCCAGATTATTCTCTGCCATTCAAACTGTATGTGGCTATTTCTGATTCCTCTGCTACCTGTGTGCTTTTACAAACGTTCCCGACTGGTCGCAAGCCAGTAGGCTATTTCTCAAAGCAATTTGATTCAGTGACTTTAGGACTCCCACCATGTCTACGTAGTTTGGTAGCAGTGGCTTTTGCAATTGAAATGACTGATTTTCTAGTTTTACAGCACCCTCTTGAAGTGTATGTATCACATTCAGTTTCCAGGTTGCTTCATTTAACCAAGACTCAGCCTTTGTCCTCCACACGTTTGTTGACTCTGGAATCAACAATTTCTCAGCCTCATGTTACAGTATATATTACATCAATATGCAACCATTCAACACTTCTAGCTCCATTGACAGATCTTGTGGAGGATGATGGGTCTCATGATTGTTTTCAAACCATTTTGTCATCTTCTTGAGCTAGATTTGATCTTTCCCCTATACCTTTACCAGCCCCAGATGTAACTTTGTTTGTGGATGGATCTGCGTTCAGAGATGAAAAGGGCAAACTTCGTGTAGGGTATGCGGTCACCACAGTTAATGAAGTATTGGAATCAGCTTTTTTGCCGTTTGCTAGTGCACAGTTAGCAGAAGTGTTTGCACTTACATGTGCCCTTGAACTTTCCAGGTATCTTCTAGCAAACATCTACACAGATAGCTCCTATGCAATGGGCATTTTATGGGATTTTGGGAACATGTGGGCACAACAAGGGTTTTTGACTTCTGCTAATAAACCAATTAAACATACTGAACACATTCACCATTTACTCCAGGCTGTACTACTGCCGGCACAAGTTGCGGTTTTGAAATGTAAAGGACATTCCTCTGCTGGAGATTTCATGTTAAAGGGCAACCATTTTGCAGACCAAGAAGCACAGCAAGCTGCCCTCCGAGCATCAGTGTCACCAACATTGTTGTACTTAACACCATCTAACATGACTTTGTTTTCCCTTTCATCTCTCTTACAGCACTATCAAGATACTTCCTTTGAAACTCAGACTCTGTGGACTTTGTGGGGTGCGACCTGTGATGCACAGGGCTACTGGAAAAAGGATCATCTGCTCATTTGCCCTGACAGTCTATTGTTTCCACTTGCCCTGTTCCTGCATCATAAACTTCACCTATCAGCTGCGGCTATGAATCATGCCTTTTCGGTTCTCTGGTATCAACCGAAGTTTTTTTTACTGTGGCACAGGCTGTGTATGCAGCTTGTTTGGATTGTTTGAAGACTGGCAGGGTGGGGTCCGTTAGGAAAGTTGCTGCCACCCTTCCCAAACCTTCAGGACCATTTTTGATTTTGCAACTTGATTTTACAGATCTGCCCTGTGCCAGAGGAGGGAAAGCGTAGTTACTCACCTGTAACAGGTGTTCTCCAGGAGCAGCAGGAATCAGTCCTCACTTATGGGTGACGTCGGCGCCGACGGAGCCCTCGCGGAGCAATTTTCCCCCAGCTTTCAAAGAAAGCCTTTGGGAATTGCAGCGCGCATGCGCGGTCCTCTTCCCGCCCAAGGGTGCCATCTTAGCCAGTCAGATGACATAGCTAAAAAAGACAGCATAAAAAATTTGCAAAAGAACAGAAGCAGACGATTGCAACTCCAAGGGGAGGAGGGAGGGTAGTGAGGACTGATTCCTGCTGCTCCTGGAGAACACCTGTTACAGGTGAGTAACTACGCTTTCTCCAGGACCAAGCAGGAAGTCAGTCCTCACTTATGGGACTCCCAAGCTCAAGGCTACCGAAGACCCCAAGCACAAAAATGAGCTCCCTCTAGCTCAGCAGCACAGAAGGAAAGAATCTTCGCTGAATTATCACCCACCGGTAGCCCACATCCGGGATGGAGGGTAGGAGTTGCTCAGACCTCAAAGAGATTACGGAGGACTGCCTGTCCGAAAGCACTGTCCCTGCGGGACTCCCTCTCGAGACAGTAATGGACTGCAAAAGTCTGGCTCGAAGACCAAGTAGCGGCCCGGCAGATGTCTGCCAGCGGAACAGAGCGGAGGTAAGCCACTGACGTAGCCTTTGCCCGAACGCAATGAGCCGTGACTCGACTTTCTAAGGAGAGTCCGGCTGCCCCATAAGCCCAAGAGATACAGTCCACAACCCAGATGGACAGAGTACGCTTGGAGACCGGGAGTCCCAATTTATTGGGGTCAAAAGACACAAAAAGCTGAGCAGCTTTACGGTGCTCCCGCGTACGGTCAAGGTAGAAGTTCAAAGCCCTTCTACAGTCCAGGGTATGGAGGACCGTTTCAGCTCGGCTGGAGTGTGGTCTGGGAAAGAAGGTTGGAAGTACCACCTCCTGATTGATGTGAAAAGGGGAGACCACTTTTGGAAGAAATTTTGGGTGAGTCCGTAGGACTACCCTATTTTTGTAGAACCGAGTGTAAGGGGGATCAGACACGAGGGCCTGCAATTCACTTACGCGTCTAGCGGAAGTGAGGGCTATCAAGAACAGCGTTTTCCAAGACAGAAAACGGAGAGAACAGGTAGCCATAGGTTCAAAAGGCGGACAGGTGATCCGCTGCAAAACCACATTCAGGTCCCAGTCAGGCGCTGGCGGGCGCAGAGGTGGTTTAAGTAGAAGGAGACCTCGGAGAAACCTCGCTACGAGAGGGTCGCTGGAGAGAGGTCTACCGTCCACCGGCACATGATGTGCCGAAAGAGCACTGAGGTGAACTTTGACTGAGTTGGACTTAAGTCCCAGATTAGAGAGGTGTAGCAAGTACTGCAAGATCACCGACACCGGGCAGGAGAAGGGATCCTGAGACTGTTGGGTACACCAGACGGCAAAGCGACGCCATTTAAGGGCGTAGCATTTGCGGGTAGAAGGCCGTCGCGAAGCCAAGACGACCTCCTCCACCTCTGCCGGCAGGAGAAGGGGAGCAAGGACTACCCTCTCAGCAGCCAGGCCATGAGGTTGAGAGACCTGAGGTTGGGGTGTAGTAGAGACCCCTGATCCTGAGTGAGGAGATCTGGTTGTACCCCCAGAGGGAATGGATCCTCCACCGCTAATTGCAGTAGGAGCGGAAACCACGGCTGTCTGGGCCAGCGAGGGGCCACCAGGATCATGAAGGCTTTGTCTCGGAGAACCTTGAAAAGAGTCCGAGAGACTAGCGGGATGGGAGGGAAAGCGTACAGAAGGCTCCCCGACCATGAAATTAGAAAAGCGTCCGCCGCAACCCGAAGGGGGTGTGGCTGACGAGAGCAGAAGCGAGGAAGCTGCCGGTTGTGAGGACTGGCAAAGAGATCCACCGTGGGGAGGCCCCACTGTAGGAAGAGCTTCTGAACGACCAAGGGATCCAGACGCCACTCGTGCGGCTGGAGGATCCTGCTGAGTTTGTCCGCCAGGCAATTCTCTTGGCCCGGGAGATAAACTGCCTTGAGGAGAATGCCGTGACTGACGGCCCAAGAGCAGAGCTTCTGTGCCTCCCGGCAGAGGAGGAAGGAGCCCGTGCCCCCCTGCTTGTTCACGTAGAACATGGCAACTTGATTGTCCGTCTGGACAAGGACGGACTGGTGGGAAGTCAGGTGGGAGAAAGCCTTGAGAGCCAGGCGGATCGCCCTGAGCTCCAGGAAGTTGATCTGCTGAGCAGACTCCCACGTGGTCCAGAGGCCCTGAGTACGTGCCCCTTGGCAATGTGCTCCCCAGCCCAGGAGGGATGCATCCGTGGTCAGCACCCGGGTCGGCTGAGGTGACTGGAAAGGCATTCCGAATATCAGGTTCGGCTGCCGAAGCCACCACCGGAGAGACGAGATCAGCGGCTCGGAGACGCGCACTAGGTCTGCTAGGCCGCCTGTGGCTTGTCGCCACTGCTGGCGGAGACACCATTGAGCAGGCCGCATATTCAGGCGGGCATTGGGGGTCACATGGACGGTGGAAGCCATATGGCCGAGCAGTCTCAGGAAGCGCCTGGCGGAGACCAGGGGCTGGCTGCGAAAACGGTCGGCTAGGTCCATGAGCCGTTGAGCCCTGTCGAGCGGTAGGTACGCTCGTGCCTGAGGAGTGTGGAGCCTTGCGCCGATGAACTCGAGATCCTGTGAGGGGAGCAAAGTGGACTTTGCGAAATTTATAACAAAGCCCAAGTACTGCAGAAGAGTCACCGTGCGGCGTGTGGCGCTGGTGACCTCCGGAGCGGACGCCGCTCTGATGAGCCAGTCGTCGAGGTACGGAAAGACATAGAGGCCGTGAAGCCGGAGATGGGCCGCCACCACCGCGAGACATTTTGTGAAGACTCGCGGTGCGGAGGACAGGCCAAAGGGCAGTACTCTGTACTGGTAATGATTTCCTGCCACCACAAACCTTAGGTATTGGCGGTGGCTTGGGTGGATGAGGATGTGCGTGTAGGCATCCTTTAGATCCAAGGAGCATAGCCAATCTCCCTGCTGGAGGTAGGGCAGAAGGATTCCAAGGGTAAGCATTTTGAACTTCTCTCGCACAAGGAACTTGTTGAGGTTGCGCAAGTCCAGGATGGGTCTGAGGCCTCCTGTCCTCTTTGGTATTAGAAAATACCTGGAATAAAAGCCTTGACCTCTCAGGTGGTGTGGCACCGGTTCCACCGCCTGTTCCTGCAGAAGACCTGCTAACTCCTGAAGGAGTAATTCCCTGTGCAGAGGGGGTCGTGGAGGTTCTCCCGGAAAATAGGAGGGAGGGACCTGGTGGAAGTGGAGAAGATAGCCTTCTCGCACGACTTGAAGCACCCAGGCATCTGCGGTGATGCTGGACCACCTGTGGGCGAAGTGAACCAGCCGGCCTCCGGTGCTGGGAGGAACCAGCGGGGGGGGATAGGCTATGCTTAGTGAGTCAAAAACCCCCACCCTGCTGAGCAGGGGCTGGTGGTGCAGGCTTGGGGGCTTGCTGCCTACGGGACCCGTTACCCCGTCCCTTGGCCTGCTGGCCCTGTTGGGGAGCTGCAGGGGCCTGATAATGGGGGTATTGTTTGTAGGCAGCCGCCTTCCTCGGGTAAAAGGACTTTTTCCCCGAGCCCTTCTTTTTCTGGGAAGGGGCAGAGGTCTTCCTAGAAAGCCTGGTCCTGGTGAGAGTCTCAGTCTCAATTTGTGCAGCCTTTTCAGACATGGGCTTGCCAAAGAGGTTTTCGCCTCGGCAGGGGACATCGACCAACTTGTCCTGCACCCAGGGCTCAAGGTCTGACGACTGAAGCCAAGCCTGTCGGCGGGCACCGATGCCGGCTGCGGCCACTCGAGCCGATGCTTCAAAGCCATCATAGGCTGCTCGGGACATGAACTTAGAGCATTCCCGAATGCCAGTGGACAAGGCCAGGAACCTCCGCAAGGGTTCCTCGGACAAACCAGCGGAGAATCCGGCTAGCTCTTTAGCCAGATCTCGGAGATACATGCCCATGTATAGCTGGTAGGTCTGGACACGACATGCGAGCATAGAGCCCTGGAAACACTTCTTACCAAGGCCATCCAGGTTACGGGCCTCCCTGCCAGGAGGCACCGAGGAGTGCATCTTCTGGCTCTTAAGACGATGCATGGCCGATTCCACTACCATGGAATGGTGTGGTAGCTGTGCCTTTTGAAAGCCAGGGCTCTTGCGGACTCGATAGATAGAATCGACCCGCTTGCTCAGGACCGGCGATGAGGCTGGACTCTCCCACATGCGGAAGAGTAGTCGTTCCAGCATAGGAGGAACCGGTACAGTAAAGTGTTCCCTTGCGGGAGAGTCATACTGGAGGGCGTCGAGCTCTTCGGCTCGAGGCTCCTCCTCGGGGTCCGCAGGGAAGGCCAAAGCCTTGGCCATATCCCTGACGAAGTCCGAGAACCGGGCATCCTCCGGGGGGGACTGCTTCCGAGGCTCGGACTCCAGTGAGTCCGAGGGGACACACCGAGTCCGGAAAGAATCAGGCGACTCTTCCTCCTCAGACTCCCAGACCGACTCCGACGAGGACTCGGTGGGGTCGGCCCGGGCAGGGCGCGGCGCCTGCCGCCCCGACGCCGAGGGAGTCGGCGTCGGCGACCTCGGTACCGAACGGGAGGCCGAGGGTGACCTCGACCGAGGATCGACTCGAGTTCGCATCGACTCGAGGATCGGCTCGGTCTCCGGGGTCGACTTGGACGTCGACGTCCCGGCGGTCGGGGCAGCGGCGCCAGCGAGGCCAGCGAGCAGTGCCCGCTGCTGGTCCATGAAGGCAGACAGTCTGCTCTCCAAGGCCGTCAACCTGAGTCCGAGTTCAGGTGACCCAGCAGCCCCCGACTCGGGCCCCGACGGCGTCGGGCCCGACGTCGGCTGTTGCGGAGGCGAGTCCAGAAGGACCACAGGACTTACCCGAGCAGGCATCTCCGACTCCAGGCGAGGTCGCTTCGTGAGGTGCTCCTTCTCCAAGGACCCAGGGCGGCTGTCAGGGCTATGCGACCTGGCCCTCGCGGAGCCAGGAGCGTCCACCGACGCCGCCCTCGCGGGTTTCACCTTCCGACGATGGTCCCCGGAGGGAGAACCCCTGTCGGAGGAACTCCGGCGACGGTCCGAGCTGGAGCCTTTGGACGCGGAGGCCTCCGACGAGGTCCAGGTACGGCTGGGGTCAGCGAAGATCCTATCACGCTGATGCCGCCGACTTCTCAAAGCTTTGGAGGACATTTTGCCGCAGGGCCCACAGATCAGTTCCTCATGATCTGGGCCCAGGCAGCGGAGGCAAAAGTCGTGTGTGTCAGTTAGTGACATATTTCGGTCACACTGACCACACCGCTTAAAACCACTGGCAGCCATCGGGGGAAAAAGGGCCCCTGCGAGGTCAAAGGACCGGGCTGCCAGGGAAAAATCGAAAACGAAAGCTGACTAAGTCAGAAAAACCGAAGAAAAGGAAGAGGACTCGTGACCGGCGTCGCGAGTCCGGGCGGGAAAAAGACCGGCGTCGAACCGAATAAAATAATGAAGAAATATCGACTTTTTCGCGGGGACAAGACGGGGACGTCTGTAGGGCTCCGCGGAAAAAAGAAGACTGGCTAAGATGGCACCCTTGGGCGGGAAGAGGACCGCGCATGCGCGCTGCAATTCCCAAAGGCTTTCTTTGAAAGCTGGGGGAAAATTGCTCCGCGAGGGCTCCGTCGGCGCCGACGTCACCCATAAGTGAGGACTGACTTCCTGCTTGGTCCTGGAGAAACGGTATTTGCTGGTGGTCATTTGTCTTTTCTCTGGTTGGGTAGAAGCTTATCCCACTACCAGTATGACTGCTGGGGTCTCCATCAAATTATTGCACACTCAGTTTATTCCTGTTTGGGGTGTACCTTTTATTCTTTCTTCTGATCAGGGTCTGGCCTTCGTTGCGAGTGTCTGGGAGGGTATTGAAAATTGGCTTGGTATTAAAAGACAACTGCATACTCCTTATCATCTGCAAAGTTCTGGCCAAGTGGAAGGGATGAATAGGACACTCAAAGGTCACTTACGCACTCTGACACAGGATTGGGCTACAGATTGGACAGAAGCCCTTCCTTTTGCTCTTATGGCAGTGCGTAATTCCCCCCAGCGTGCTCGAGGAGGCCTGACATCATACATAATAGTTACTGGACGTCCAGCTACTTCTCCACATGAATTGATAGTAATCCCAGATCCTCAACTGTTGCGCAGCGATATTTTGACTTATTGCTCACAATTGCACTCAGTCTTGTCTGTTTCCCCTTTATTGCAGATGAATCCTCAGCAAGGTACTCTTTCAGAGTCATCACATCCAGAATTGAAGCCAGGGGATTGGGTTCTGATTAAGAACTTGCATCCAAAGACACTTTTGGCTCCCAAGTTCCTAGGTCCATTCCGTGTGCTCCTGGTGGGATACTCAGCTTGTAAAGTGGAAGGACAGTCTCGTTGGATACATTTTACACAGTGTAAAAAGGCTTCTTCACAGGATCCAGAAGATGGTTCCCTGCATCTGTGAATCAAGAGATTGCAACGCAGAGACTCATTCAGACTTGGACAACAGTGAAATTGCAGAAAAGACTATCATGATTAAGTGCTTTTTGAATGAACTAATTATGCAAAACACCTTTTTCCAGCATCTATACTGCTGATTAGGTTGATAAAATTAGTTTGCGTTAGTGCTTTACTGATATATAAGCAATGACCTTTTGGCACTTAACCTCTACTTCATGAAGAGATTGTGAATTGGGGGTGGTTATAGTTATAGTGTTTATCTTCATAGTACTAAGGAGGATAGTTGTGTTTTCATTTTGTCTCAGAACGTTTATTTTTGGAGTAATTAATAGTTTTAGATATGTAGAGGTTTGTTAAGAATGTTTCCTTATCTGGTCGTAGTTGTGTTGTGGCATATTATTGTTAATGAAGCAGTACTGCATTCAGAATCTTGGGAATGTTATGGGGAATACCCAAATATTTTTGAGTCACATCTACACTCAGTTACAAAACACTTGAATCTGTCAAATTGTGCTGTTTGCCTTCCAACTGTGACAGCCACTCAGCATGGGTTTCTGCTACGAGCTAGGCCTAAAACCTTTCAAGAGTTTCGTGACATAGCCTTTAATCTAACCACTGTACCATGGTCTCATACAAACACAGACCCTAGAGTGATTAGCCCTATACCTCTAATGTCCCCTCCAATATTTTTATGGCTCAAAATATAGGGAAAAAGGTAGGGGATACTCCTTGGAACATTTGTAAAACAGTAATGTTACATAATTCCTCTATCTGGTATAAAAAATCCCATGTAAGATGTTCCTTTATTTCAGTAGTACAATTAGTGCCAGTTCAAGGGAACCAAGTGCATGATTATGAATTGTTACAATATAATAGTTCCGGATAACCAACCCCTTTGAATGACTCTAGTTCAGACCTAGACATACCTAACTGGAGTTGCCCCTTTTTAGGGAACATAATCTATCTGTAGGAATTGAAGAGATGAGTATTACTCAGTGGGCTTTGAGTAACTGTACACAGAATATATCTTGTCCCCACAAGTTGACAATTTGGGAGAGTGGGTTAGTGGCTTTAGAAGGAGATTATTTTGTGTGTGGTAATCTTGCATATACAGAACTGCCTAGAGGTTGGTCAGGTACTTGCTATGTTGCCCAGTTGATACCCCGTGGCGATTTTTACCATACCAAAGTATTACTTTATTATCAACCCCGAATGATTCTTTAAGAAGATAAAGGGATGTTTCCCCTCAGGATAAGGCCATAACAGCTGCACAGCAACTAGTAGACTCTACAAGTCCTTTAACTAAATCTCAGATTGATGTATTTACGGGTACTGTTTGGCTTTCAACTTTTGGAGCAATAGCATCCAAAAGATAATATGGTACCCAGATTATGCGATTACAGGATTACAGGCAGTTGTTGAACTTACAGCTCTGGATCTCACAGAGGCGATTAGTGTGTTACAAGGTGCAGTGGACAAGGTGTCTGCCTATGCAGCCCAGAATCGCATGGCCTTAGACTACCTCCTAATGAAGGAAAATGGAGTATGTGGATTAATCCTTGATCATTGTTGTACTCTGCTTGATGATGAAGGTAAGGTAGTGAAAGGCCTACTAGATAAGGTTAGAAATCGTACTTTTGTCCCAAGTAGAAGTTACGTCAGTTCTTTTTCTGATTTCTTTGATTCTGTTTCTTCTTTCTGGAATTCATTGTCTAAGCCCCTGCGAGGCATGTTAGCATCACTGTTTGTTTTTTTGGGGGTTTCTTATTTTAGGAGCATTGAGTCTCTGTGTAATGTCTGCTTGCTGTAAGAAGTCAGTGGACTCATTAACCCCTAAAATGATGTTACAGATTGACCCAGAGTCTATTTACAGTCCTTCTTTAATATCAATGTCTGAGTTTCCTTATCTTTGAAATGATTCTTTGCATAATCAGAGGAGGGACTGAAAGGAAGCTTGTTTGTACAGGGCTGTGTACACTGTGAGGGTACTTAATAACATTATATTACTGAAAGTCCTCAGAAAGAGTTAACACCACAGATTCAGTAACTCAGACATTCCAGGTCTTATTACTCAGCAACAACCTTGAAAGACTCTTCTGAAATAACTAGGCTGAATTTTCCTAAAACAAAGACACTAGGTCTGTTATGAAAAAGATAGTGCAGGGGGAAGTTGTTTCTTCAGTCTCGCAGTCTTGAATCAGAGATATCAAAACTGCTAGTGTTAGAATTATTGTTTAAGAAGTTATGTCTGGGAATACATTTATTTATTTATTTATTTATTTTATTTATTTACATTCTCTTATATACCGCGCTATTCTGCATCAGTACGGTTTACATTGAACAAACTGAAATTACATTGAACAGGGCATTATAACTTGGAGATAACTATTTTACAGGGAACATGGGCTATGGAGGGTTAAGTGGCTTGCCCAAGACCACAAGGAGCACCTGTGGGACTAGAAACCCCAGTCCTTCCGGCCCAAGGTTGCTGTCCTCTAGTGGGATTTGAACCCCCGACCTTCCGGCCTGAAGTACCTTGCCCCAACCACTAGGCCACTCCACTCCACTCCATCATGTATGTCTCTTCATGATGGCCTAGGCTAATAAGAACTGACCTATGACATAGAGATGCACGTTATGAATATACGCGATGCTTGACGTAGAACAATAAGGTGAAAATTATGCTGTGTAATGGAATTTTGACCTACAAATAAAAGGGCCAGAGTTCATGTCAGGAGAGTAAACAAGTTGCTGACTTTGTTTTCTCTCCCAAAGCTTTGGTGGTTTTTATAATACAAGTGTGTTTTGTGTTTTTAACCATACTTGCTTCCTTCTCATTGCTCAGAAAGTGGACATCCGTTCCCAAGAACCCAGGTGCTGTTACCGGTGAGGGGAGGTGCAGAGTACACAAACAATATCTTTATGTGTTTTATCAACTACAGCAAGGCTTTTGACTGTGTAAACCATGAGAAACTCTGGGCCATATTAAGAAGCATTGGTATTCCAGAACACCTGATCGTTCTCTTGCACAATCTTTATATTAATCAAGAAGCAAAAGTTCGAATGGAACAAGGAGAGAAAGAATGGTTCAAAATCAGCAAAGTTGTACGACAAGGCTGCATATTTTCCTCCTACCTCTAATTTATATGCAGAATAAATCATCAGAGAAGCAGGACTGTGTGAAGACAACCAAGGTGTGAAGATTGGTGAAAGACTCATCAACAACCTACGCTATGCTGATGATACCACATTACTGGCTAAAAGTGAGGACAATCTGAAACATTTGCTTCACAAGATCAAGGAACAATCTTAAAATGGGCTTGCACCTTAATGAAAAGAAGACAAAGATTCTGAAACTGTCAAAATCAATAAGTTCACTGTTGATGGAGAATAAATTGAAATAGTGGACAATTTTAACCTACTTGGATCAACTATCAATAAAGAAACGACAAGCAGCCAACGAATCCAAAGATGCATTGCTCTTGGCAGAATGGTTATGAAGGACAAAGACAAGATTCTCAAGAGCAGAGATGTCTCTCTCCATACAAAGATTCAACTTGTTCAAGCCATGATATTTTCAATATAATATGGATGCAAAAGTTGGACAGTGAAAAAGAAAAACAGAAGAAAATTGATACCTCTGAATTATGGTGCTGGCAACAAATACTGTGTATACCATGAACTGTCCAAAGTACTAAAGGAGATCAAATCTAAGCTTTCTTTAGAAGCTCAGATGACAAGACTTCGACTTTCATACTTTGGACACATCATGAGAATAGAGAAATCATTAGAGAAAGACATCATGCTTGGCAAGGTAGAAGGCCAATGCAAAAAAGGAAGGCTAGTAATGAGATGGATCAATACAATAACAGCAACTATGGGTGCCACTCTGTCAACAATGAGTCATCTGACTAAAGACTGAACAGTTTAGGACAACTATTCAGACGGTCACCATGAGTTGACACCAACTCGATGGCACTTAACAACAAAAAAAAAGCAGGAGTTAGGAGAGTGTTTCACATTCCACATCATCTTAGTCTGTTATCAGGAATCCAGTGGAAGGTGGTTATAAAGGAGTCAGCGGATAATTTGTGTAGGAATTTGAATATCATGAGCAGGGGTTTATATTTTATCTGATGCACTATTGGTAACCAATGTAACTGTTTTAGTACCGGTGTAATGTGCTCTGACCTGCATAATTCTTGTAGAGTACGTGCTGCAATATTTAGGGCCATTTGGAGCAGATGCAGGATGTGTTTTGGTAGGCCTTGATAGATAATATAACAAATAGTCAAAAGGTGGGAAGATCAGAGCTTGGAATACGGTTTGAAGTCAGTTGAGTCAAACAGTGGGCATAGGTGATGAAGTGTTTGTATCTTGTGATAAATGGATTTAATGACATTGCTGATGTGGAATTGCATATTCAGTTGCTGGTCAATAGTGATTCTAAGGAACAATCTATTGTTTTACCTCAACATCCGCTTTGTTCATCTTCATGGTTGGTGGTGGAAGGAATGATTGGTCTCTAGTTACGAAAAACACTTCAGTCTTTTTACAGTTAACCATAAGATTGCATTTAGAGAGCAACTGGGAGACTTTATCGAAATAATTTAGTAATTTGGTATAGTTGAGTTTGGGGAGAAAGGAGCGTTTAACATGATATCATCTGTGTATATATGATAATGTATGCCAAAGGATTGTATAATGGAGCAAATGGGTTGAATGTATATATTGAATAACAGGGAGGAGAACATTGAGCCCTGTGTACATGTCGGAGGAGCGGGTCAGCATTTTTACTTGCTGCTGGCATCCACTTAGGTAGGATCAGAACCAGTCAAGTGCCATGTGTTCTAAATCTATGTCATACAGACGACTTGAAGGAGTCAAAGGCCAAGGCAATATCCATAAATAATAATATATATCCTTGTTTCTGTTTCTCAATGCCTCTAATGAGCTTTTACCTGAGGGAGGATAATAGAGTTTCCACTCAAATATATTGTCTGAACCCATGTTGTTGTGGGTCCAGGGAGGCATGGGAGTCTACATGGTCCTGAAGGTGCTGTTGGACTATTTTCTCTGTTACTTTTTCCAGGAGAGGTAGGCTTGATATGGGTCTGTAGGCAGTTACACTGCTAGGGTCCAGTTTCCTGTTCTTTAGTATAGGTCTTACAGATGCTGTTTTGAGGGACGCTGGTATTATGCCTTGGCTTTAGGAAAGGTAAATGAACTTGGCAATGAAGGTGCTTAGATCGGATCGTGTAATTTTGACCCAGCTAGTTGGACAGGAGTCAATTGCTGAGGTTTTAGTGTTAAAGTAATGTATCATATTTTCTCTGTGTTCCTGTGTGGTGGGATTGAATTGAGAAAGTTTAGGTATTTATGTATTGCCATTTAGAGAATCTTCTGTGGTGTGAGAGCTACCAGGGTGTTTATTCTGTAGACAGGATGTAAAGTCTTGCGGGTGTGGGGTATTGGCAACAGGAAGTTCCATAAGGTCTTTTAGCAAAGACTTGACTATATCAAAAAATTCTCGAGGCTGATTTAACAAAGTAAGAGCTTCTTATGTATTCTCTCCATCTCTGATTGATCATGTTTCGGTGTTTATGGATGCTAGACATGTAGGCATCCCAATCGGGTGGTAGTCTGGTGTGGCGTCCTTAGTTCTAGTTTGGAATTGTGTAATTCTGAGTTGTATCATATGGCTAACTGGTGCCTCTTGGGATGCTTTGTGGACTGGGAGAAGCTAGAAGCCTCAGTGAATGTGTTATTCCATGTGCCAATAAGCATGTCTAAATTGGTAGAATTAGGATCAAACTTGAGTTTGGGGAGGACTTCTTCTTTTATCGAAGCGGCGGAAGCAATAAGTGAATATGTGACTTTGAGTGTCGTCATCTTGCGTTATGATGTGGGGGATGTGGAAAATTATGGCATAATGATCAGACCATGGTACCAGGAGAATGGCAGGTGATGTTAGGGGTGCAAAAATAAGATCCAAGATGTTTCCTTTGTCAGGGAAGGCTAATTGTTGTTGGTAATCAAGTGCATCCATTGCTTCGATGAAGTCTTTGGAATGTTTTGATGTGAGGGATCAGAAGTTAAAGTCACCTAGAATCCAGAGCAGTTTTCTTTGCGATGCGCAAATCTGCACTAGCTCTAGCACGGCAGACAGGTCGTCGGTAGATGCTGATGGTGATCTGTAAATCGGGCATATTGTTAAATGCTTCTTTGTAATAACGATGGTGTCTAGATTGTTTGAACTGTCGCAAAAGATCATGTTGAATTTTAGGTTACTTCTACCTAAGATGAAGATTCCTCCACCCCTTCTATTCACTCTAGAGCAACTGAAGAGATGATAGTTGGGGAGGTTTAATCGGTTGGTTAGGACTGTATCTGTATCCATTAGTCACAATTCAGTGGCACACAATATATCTAAGTTCTGGCGCTCCATATAATCCACGACAACTGGCATCTTGTTTCAGGCCGACTAGGCATTGATGAGCATGCATTTTAAGTTTTCAGGCCTTAAGGAGTCTTGTATTAGAGCAGTGGTTCTCAACCTTTTTTGTACCGTGACCCCTTTTACCACTGGTCAACTTGTGGTGACCCCCAATGATAAAATCAAATGAGTCTCTCTTCCTTTACCGTTAACGCATTGTCGCTGTAATCATTTGTTGAATTATTAATATATTATAGGCCTTTGCAATATGTTTTTATTTATAAAATTTACTTATTTAAACCACAATAATTAATCACAATAACAAGTAACAATATTTGATTTCAAAATTATGATGATTTTGTAGTCAAATCACCAATATGAAATAAAATTATTTTTTCTACCTTTGTTGTCTGACCAATTTATTCTCTGATCATGCTGGTCCCGATCTGAGGCTTCTACTTTCCTGTCTTCTCTTAGCTCTCTTTCTGTGGTCTATGGTCCATCTGCCATTTCTTATCTCTTCTTTCGTTTTCTTACCTTCTTTCCATCAGCCTATTTCCAGTCCCAGTAACCCTCCCCAGTATCAGCCCCTTTCCAGTCCTCACTCTCAGTACCATCCAATGTCAACTTGCATTCCCATGACTGCCACTGGTGTCCATTCCCTTCCATTTCCCCTCCTTCCCACTGACCAGTCCCTTCTAGTACAAATACCATGGCAGCCCCTCTCTGGCAGCCCCTCTCAGATCCACTCCCTTCCAGTTCCATTCTCCCATCCCCTCGTATCAGCCCATTTGTAGCTTTAGCCCCCCAGTTTTCTTCCAGGGCCAGCAGCTCTATCCTCCCCTCCCCACAATCAGCCCATTCACAGTCGAAGCCCCAAATCAGCTCGCTTCCAGTGCTAGTCCCCCCTCAACCCCATTACCAGTGCTAGCCTCCCCTAATCAGCCCAATACCAGTCCTACCCCCCCATCAGCTCATTACTAGTCCTAGCCTCCCCTGATCAGCTCATTTCCAGTGCTAGTCCCTCCTCAACCCCATTACCAGTGCTAGGCTCCCCTAATCAGCCCATTACCAGTCCTATCCCCCCCATCAGCCCATTACCAGCAGTCCTAGTCTCCTCTCTCCCCATGTCTGCCTGCTTCTTCTACAGCTGCGGCTCCCTGCCTCTTAGGGAATCGCGGCTGAGCCTGTAAAACCATTGCGGGGCCTTTCTGTCTCTAAATGGGCTCTGTGCAGCATTGTCCCGCTTCCAAAGGAAGTGGTAAACAACTTCCTTTGGAGGCGGGACAATGCTGCACAGAGCCCGTCGAGAGGCAGGAAGGCTCCGCAACGGTTTCAGAGGCATAGCCGCGGTTCCCTAAGAGGCAGGGAGCCGCAGCTGCAGAAGACTGGAGTCTGTGAGTTTGCTGCTGCCGAGAAGCAGACTCGGCAGCGGTAGCAACTTGTGCACGTTGTTTTTTTTTTTGTTTTTTTTTTTTACGGCGGAGTGAGGTGACCCCCGCTAAATCCTGTGGCGACCCCCAAAGCAGACAGCGGCAGCAATGGCAAAGGAACCACGACACAGTGCTTACTAAAGGCTTTGATGCTGCATCATGGTTCCTGCCTGCTATCTTTGTGCGCTTCCACCTCCCCTCCGATGCAAATTTCCAGCATAAACCGGCGAGGGGCTGCAGCAGGGGCAATGGGCCCCCCTAGTGGGTCGGCGCGCTAAGCAACTGCCTAGTTTGCCTGATGGTAGCGCCAGCCCTGCCTGCAGTTACCGCATAGAAAAGTTGTTTCCCAAACCGTAACGTCATTCGCAATTAACACGGTGCACTTAATGCCACCCACTGAGGTAGCATGACATGCACCCATGCTACACCCTTGTGCATATTAATTGAAACAAATTGAAAATTAGGTAAAAACTGGAATTTCCATTGAAAATCGAATTAATAGCCACATAATATGACCTCATCTGTTTTTTTTTACCAGCATCTGGACACGATTTGGCATGGAGTCAACTAATTTTGAGCAATCTGTAACGATTTTTGGGTCCCTGTACCCGACTTGAATCAGAGCTTGAATAAGCTTCTCCTTTGTTGTACAGTCCATTCCACGAAGGCGAAATTTGCAAATGGACCACAGATTCTCTATTGGGTTTAAATCCAGAGAGTTTCCTGGCCAGTCCAGTACCTTTATTTGCTTCTTTTGAAAAAATCTTTTCACCAATTTCGATGTGTGGCATAGGGCAAGATCCTGCTGAAAGATGCCAGATCCATCAAGAAATGTCTTCTCTAGCTCTGTAACAACTCTTCTTTGGAGAACATCAACATATTGTTGTGAATGTATTATCCCCTCAACTGGATGCAAGTTGCCGACTCCATAATAACTGAAACACCCAAGAACATCATCTTTAGGGAATGTTTCACATTCTGGCTGATGTGGGAATCACAAATCTTTTCTCCATAGTAACATAGTAAATGACGGCAGATAAAGACCAGTATGGTCCATCTAGTCTGCCCAGTAAGATGGCTGGAGTAAGATGGCAGGAGTAGGTGCCACTCTATGCAGGCCACCCCTCCCCATGTCTTTGTTTAGGGGTGAACCCACCGCTCCATGCAGGACACCCTATTTGTTGAGAAGTTAGATGGTTCAGTTTATTTTGATTTTATTCTGTTGCTATAAATGGATCCATTGTGTCTGTCCCATACCATTTTGAATTCTGTCACTGTATCTGCCCCCACCACCTCCATCGGGAGGGCGTTCCAAGCATCCACCACCCTCTCAATGAAAAAGTATTTCCTGACATTGCCTTTCAATTTTCCACCTTGCAGCTTCATGTTATGCCCTCTAGTTTTACAGCTTTCCCGTCTTTGAAAGAGGTTTGTTTGTTCATTATTTCTCTTTAAGTATTTAAAGGTCTGAATCATATCTCCCCTATCCCTCCTCTACTCCAAAGTGTACATATTTAGGTCTTCAAGTCTCTTCTCATACGGCTTCTGACGCAGGCTCCAAATCATTTTGGTCGCCTTCCTCTGAACAGTTTCCATTCTTTTTACATCCTTTGCAAGATACGGTCTCCAAAACTGAACACAGTATTCCAAGTGAGGCCTCACCAGTGACTTATACAGTGGCATTAGAATCTCTTCCTTTCTGCTGGTAATTCCTCTTCGTATGCAGCCCAACATCCTCCTGCCTTTTGCCACCACCTTGTCGCACTGTTTTGCCACCTTGAGATCTACAGAAATAATCACACCAACCTCTCGCCCCCTATCGCGTACATTTCCCCTGGGTTTCTGCTACCCAAGTGCATGGCTCTGCACTTCTTTGCATTAAATCTTGATTGCCAAGCATTAAACCATTCTTCCAGCTTTTGTAGATCTTTTCTCATGTTAAGCACTCCCTCGGGGGAGTCCACTCTGTTGCACATTTTCGTGTCATCTGCAAAAAGACAGACCTTTCCATTCAGTCTTTCAGCAATATCACTCCAGGTGAACACCAAACATGTTGGCTTCTTTGGACAAAGAAATGACTTTCATCACTGAATATTATTTTTCTCCAATCTTCTTTAGTCCACTCTTTATGTTTCAGTTCCCATCTATAGTGCTTCTCTTTCATAACTTTGTCAGAAGTTGTTTTTTCAGAGGTCACTGTACTTTTCAACCAACTTCCAAAAGTCACCTGCGAATTGTGGAAGAACTGACTGTTATACCTTTCTCTTCTAAATCTCTTTTAATGCATCATGTCTTCTGAGGGTCTTTTCTACTTTCCCTGAGAACATAGTTGTCGCCTCTGGGTGTGGTTTTCCTCTTACGACCACAATTTCCCTTTCATTTAGGTGAGATGGTTCCTGTCTACTTTTTAGATTTGATCACATGACTGATGGTTGCGAGACTGACACCAACTATACTTGCTATATCCCAATAGGTCTTCCCTGTGTGTTCATGCAGGGTGACAATCTTTGTACGTTTTCTGGGTGTCACGTCGATCATGCACAACAGTTGGATTAACAACTAATACACTTGAAAGAAAATCTGATGCAGTGTTGGCTGATATTATAGTCGCATACACAATAAGTCATTCCTACATCGTATCATGTCATCTATTACGTCATTTAACCCATAAACCCACAAATAATAATGAACATCTCATATGTGATGATTTAATCCAGTTGATTAAAAAAAGATCAAAATTAAATGCATATATAATTTGTAGGCTGAAAAGATTAAAAAAGCCGGTTTGTTTCAATTAATTTGCCCAAGGGTGTAACTGCAACATTGACAATTAGCATGTAGTAATTCCCCCTGTGTTAACCACTGTGTGCAATCCACACCCAGTCTCTAACCTGTCACGCAATAAAGCACAGTTACTTACCTGTAACAGGTGATCTCTGGGAACAGCAGGAATAAGTCTTCACATATGGGTTGTGTCGGTACCAACGGAGCCTGCGCGGGAACGCTCCCCAGCATCCAATCAGAAAGCTTTTGGGAGCATCCCACAGCGCCTGCGTGCTGCCTTCCCGCCTTTCCCAACTGTCTCTCCTCAGTTGAGTTTTAAAGCTGAGACAAAGAGAGAGAAACAGAGGGAAAGGAAAGATAGAGAGATACAACTCCTAGGGGAGGTGGGTAGGTTGTGAAGACTTATTCCTGCTGTTCCCAGAGATCACCTGTTACAGGTAAGTAACTGTGCTATCTCCAGGAACAAGCAGGAATGAGTCTTCATATATGGGGACTCCCTAGCTTTAGATGCCAGGGAGAGACCCCAGAAGCTGTGTGTCCCTAAGAAGGGCTGCAGTTCCCCTCATGGATCTCTGGCATCCTACCAGGGATGGTGGGTAGGAGTTGATTAAGTATGGAACAGGTGTTTGAGAACAGCCTGACCAAACAAGGCATCCCGACGGGAGTCCTTGTCCAAGCAGTAATGGGCTGTGAAGGTATGAACCGAGGCCCAAGTGGCTGCTCGACAGATGTCGTCAATAGACACAGAGTTCAGATGAGCCATTGAGGCTGCCATGGCTCTCACATTGTGAGCTGTGACATGGCCCTCCAGAGAAAGGTTCTTACTCTGAAAGGCGAAAGAAATACACTGGGCAATCCAGTTAGATAGTGTTCTCTTGGAGACTGGAAGTCCCAAATGAGAAGGATCAAAGGCAACAAAGAGCTGAGAGGACTTTCTATGTTGCTGTGTCCTCTGTAAGTAAAAAGCCAGAGCTCTTTTACAGTCCACGACATGCAATCTGTGATGGAATGGTCAGGACCTAAACATTTTAGACACCAGTCCTGGGTGTCGGTGATGGAAATGGTACCGCCACATTTTGTGCACTTCTTAAACCCTGAGGCAGGCTTTTCCATATTAAGGAAAACATTTTTGGGCCTAAGGCCCAAAACGCAAGTGCACCTGAAGAAAAAAGAGAAGGAAATAGTTTGTTTGTTTTTTTAAAAGAAGAAAAGAAGGACCGGCGGTACCGGTAGAGCGTCGAAGAATATCTCATGTGTATTTGCCGGCACATCCCACAGCAACAGCCAATTATAAGATCCTTTTCAGGTGCTGATAAGCACAATAAAGAACCAGAAAACTAAAATAATGCTATGGGGTATGTTTACCAAACAGCGGTAGCAGTTTCCGTGCGATATCAGAGCCACGGGTCCCACTGATTTCAATGGGGCCACAGCTATGATATCGCATGCAAGCCGCTACCGCTGTTTAGTAAACATACCCCTATGTTTTTATTTATTTTAGTTTTAGTTTAATTGCAATTATTTATTTTAATTTTATTGCCATTGTCTTTGTCATGTTTTTATTAATAGATGTGTTATTGCTAAGGAAGTGATGAATGTACATTATTGTAAGTAGATGATGACTGCAATACTTATTTGGTTATTTTATTGTAAAACTGTATTTGATTCCTCAAGGATATGAAGCCGGTTATCAGTTCTTAATTACATTAAAATTTAAAAAAGTGATATCACTCAGGGTTTTACAGGTATAAGCGCTGAATTTCACAAAAACCTACGTACTAGAGGAGTCAATTAAGGAGATGAATGAAATAACTTTCTAAAGATGGTAGTAGACAATTGAAATAAGCACATTTGCCCCCTCAATCACTGCTGGAAACCCCAGGTCCTAAAGAGCATGCAACTGACACTTACACATCCCTCGGAACATGGGTAAATGCCAATAGGGAAATTTTTTAAAATGTAAAATACATGTATATTTTCTTGGACCACTCAACCAACATCCACAACACTCTTCTCACCATTAAATCTATGCATTCTGCAGCATACTGCACAAACAGCAATACTGTAAAATAAGTTTTTGCACATACATTCCATCTATACATGTAAATGGAACTATTTACATGTGCAGATGGCATATAACCCTTCTAAAATGACCATGTTATTCTAGTACAGGATCAGCACAATTTTGTATAGGGCATTTAAGTCGGAAAAGGGACGTCCAACTCAAGAGATTCAAAATTTGTAATGTATTTTTATAAAATACTTGCTGAACGCAGAACATTTGATAAAATACACATAAGGTCAGGAAAAATACACGTATTTGGTGCCAAATACAGCAGGAACAGCCATATTCCACATTTTTTAAAGTTAATTATATATTCATATTCACATCAAATACAAAATTTTATCTTTGGCAAAAGAAAAAGTAAAACACACAAAAAACCCTAAAAGGAACATAAGAACATAAGACATGCCATATTGGGTCAGACCAAGAGTCCACAAGCCGAGTAGCCTGTTTTCAACTGTGGCCAATCCAAGTCACAAAACCTGTCAAGTTCCCAAAAAGGTACACAAATTACTTATTTATCTCACACCTTTCAAGAAGTAGATCAAGGCGAGTTACAATCACGTACTAGAGGTATTTCTCTGTCTCCAGAGGAATTACAATCTAGGGTTGTACCTGAGGCAATGGAGGGTTAAGTGATTCGCAAGGAGAGTCAATGGGATTCAAACCCTGGTTTTACTGATCCCAGGTTGCTGTCCTAAACACTAGGCTACTCCTTTACTAAAAATCCAAGATACCATATGCCAGGCCTTGACAAATTTTCTTGCAATCTAGGAGAAGGACTAAAAATCTAGAAGCCGGCTGCTGAAACCTAAATCACTGTGCATGCCCCTACCCCCGCACCCCCCCCCCCCCCCAAAAGAGATATCACAGTTACTTTTTAAGGTTTTAAGGCCTGATTTACTAAGATCATCTCTCCATTTTCTATGGGAAAAAGCTAAATAAATCAGGTTCTTAGTGGGCCACTGCACAGTGCCACCAAAACGCAGGGGCCCCACTCCTCTTCCTCGATTATCCCCACTCACTCTTAAAGTTTTACCTATGTGGAGCCAGGTGGGGTGTGTGTGTATGCTGTGCCTTTACTTACCACGCATTTTCTCTTTACCTGCCAACCCTTTGCACTCTTCCCCCCCATCCAATCCCTTTCTTGCTGTCCCCCTCTTGCAATCCCCAGCTCTGTTTCCCTTAGCAGACTCTCCGCCCTCCCCCTTGCATTCGCCCCCTGCCCTCTATTCACACTACCAAATGCTGCAGAATCTGCACTGTCTGCCCATGGGGATCCCATCTGCTGTGGGCAAAAGTGCTGGACTGGCGCTGTTTGTCCCAGCCTGCAAAAAAGATTTGCAGGTTGGGGCAGACAGTGTAGGTCCTGGCCATGATTGCGGCCTTTTACAGCATTTCTGTCCAGTGGGGATGGGAGCCCCACGGGCAGACAGTGCCAATTTGCACTACTTCTGCCTGCAGAAGATGTGATCCCCGCAGGCAGTCAGAGCCAGTCTGATCCCCCAGGCACCAGGTCTGATTTTTTAGTCACCATTGTGATCTGGTGTCTGGCGTTTGTCTAGCCCTATGATATGCTAAAGAAATATTATAGGAAAACAGAAGAGAAAGAATCCTCAGCAAACAACAAACAATATACCAGAGAAGCAGAGAGAGACCACAGCCACACCAAGGATGTCTTCACAACCACAAAGCTTGATTTAAAAACCCAACTTGGCCACTTTTTGGCATATGAGCCTACATCAGGGGTCTAAAACACAAAAACACATACAAACATTAAAATAGGATAACAAATTAAAATACATAGATAGCTAAAAACATCTAAAAAAATATAGTAGAAAGCAAATCATATTAAACTTGTAATCAAAGGACAAAAGTAAAAACAAAGATCAAAATAGCACATACCATATCCAAGAAAGAGAAAGGCATTAAAAATATAGTGAAATAAAAGAAATGATAAAAACATCAAAACAATAACCAAGGGAGGTAATAAAGGGTAATAGTAAAAGAAAAGGAAGGTTACCGTCAGAATAAGAACATTCAACAGTGCAAACAGCACTACAACATAACCAATGTGCACATTTATAGAGACCGATGATAATACTTCTGGGTATGTATTAGTGCTGTTTGCACTGTTGAATGCTCTTATTCCAAGTGTCTCTTATTATTGAAAGGGATATGTTTTGACATTTAGCTATGGAGAAACTTTTGTGATTTTTTCTGGAATATTTTTCATAAAGGTAATCTAATAAGATCATATATTGCTGGCAGTGTGATAGGCAAAAATTAGAACCACAATACTAGGTTTGAGCAAATAAACAAGTAAAAAACCAAACCCAATGAAAGGGGAAAAATATCTTGAAGCCAAATATGTTTGAAACAAAAATTGAATTAAATTAAATGTTGGAATGACTGTTGTGCAGGGGGAAGAAGAAACCCCTCTGAATAACAGGCAACTCCTTTTAATCTTTTTATTACTTTTTATAAATGTATGTGTTTAAAATTACAAACACCAAGTGTGGTATCCAAAAGCCACTTAGCTAAGAAATTCTAAATAGACCACAAAATGTGAAATACTATGATACTTAGCTGGCAGTTGGAGCCGAAAGGATGCGCCGAAGGTTCAAGCTGATATGCAGACAAAATCCTGGAGTACTGAGGATGACAAAAGCTTTCTTAACTACGCCTCTACACAAGAAAATATGCGACACAGTACTGTGTTTCGGGTCACAATGGACCCTGTTTCAAGCTGTCAATATCCATAAAGTATGACTAAACAGTCACAGAAGATATAACGTGAGTCTCGGCTTAGCCCGCTTGGTATAAAGATTTTCTTTTCCCGCAAAAAGATGGTGTCTGACGTCACCAGCAAGTAAAGCCTTTTATAAGACCAAACCATGACAACACCAATGGCAGCCAAGTCGCATAGCCATGAGTTTGAGAAGATGAGTCCCCCATTGAGAGATTCTGAGACCCTAGCGTCCAGCGGTATCATCACTCTGGTAGACTGAACACAGAAGGGTTCGAGGGCAGGAGTTGCCTACACCCCGAAAATATTGTGGAGTACTGCCTGGCCGAAGGCACTGTCCCAACGGAACTCGCTCTCTAGGCAGTTGTGAGCTGCGAACGTATGAACTGAAGACCATGTGGCGACCTTGCAGATCTCCGTCGCTGGCACTGAGTGCAGGTTCGCCACTAATGTGGCCATCGCTCTCACGCGGTGTGCTGTGATCTGGTGTTCCAGGGACAGCCCAGCTCGTTCCTAGGTGAGGGCAATACAGTCCGCCACCCTAGTGGACAGAGTTCACTTAGTCACGGGAAGCTGCAGTCTCATGGGATCATAAGAAACGAAAAGCTGAGGAGCTTTGCAATGGCCCCGAATCCACTGTAGGTAGAAGGATAGGGCCCGTTTGCAATCCAGTGTATGGAGTACAATTTCCTCCCAACCGGCGTGAGGCCATGGGAAGAACCATCTCCTGGTTGAGGTGGAAAGGAGATATTACCTTTGAAAAGAACTTCGGGTGGGTGCGGAGCACCATGCTGTTCTTGTGGAATCTTGTATATGGTGGCTCCGCCACCAAGGCCTGAAGTTCGCTTACTCTCTGAGCAGATGTGAGGGCCACCAGAAAGGCAACCTTCCATGAAAGATACCACAGATGGCAAGTGGCTAGCAGCTCGAATGGCGGTCTAGTAAGCTGTGAGAGCACCATATTGAGGTCCCACTCCGCTGCCGGAGGGCGGACAGGTGGCTTAGATGACAGGAGACTCCGGAGGAACAGAGAGATCAGGGGCTGACCTGAGAGGGGCTTCCCCTCGATAGGGTGGTAGGTGTGCGGCTATTGCACTCAGGTACACTTTCACTGAGTTGGACTTCAGCCCGGTGTGAGACAGATGCAGTAGGTACTGGAGCACTAACTGCACCTGGCAGGAAAACGGGTTCTCCCGTCTCTGCGCACACTATATGGAGAATCTTTGCCATTTAAAGGCGTAAGCTCGCCTGGTGGAGGGCATTTGGGGGGGTCAGCAGGACATCCTTGACCTCCTTTGGGAGGTTGAAAGGGGCAAATGCTATCCTTTCAGCAGCCATGCTGTCAGCATTAGAGATCCCAGATTGAGATGCAGGACAGTGCCCTCCTCCTGTGTCAGGAGGTTCGGGGCATGGCCCAGCGGGACCAGGGGTGCTGCTGACAGAGAGAGCAGCAGTGGGAACTAGGGCTGTCTGAGCCACCTGTGGGCCATTAGTATTAGAGATGCCCACTCGCGCTGAACCTTGAAAGAGGGTCTTGGTGACCAGAGGGATCTTCAGAAAAGCATAGAGGAGGCCTTCTGTCCATGGGATCAGGAAGGCAACTGCTGCCAACCTCTCTGAGTCCAGGCGCCACTCGTGTGGATGGAAGACTCTGCTCAGCCTGTCCGCCAGGAGGTTGTCCTGGTCCGGGCTGTGAACCGCCTGGAGGAGCATGATGTTGCGCACTGCAAAGGAAAGAAGGGTCACCACTTCCTGGCAGAGGGAGTACGACCCCGTGTCCCCCTCCACTTGTTGACGTAAAACATGGTGACTTGGTTGTCCATCAGAATCAATACGGACTGGTGTCTCAGGTGGTGACGAAACACCTGTAGGGCCAGGAAGATCGTCCTTAATTCCAGGAGATTGATCTGAAGCCAAGATTCCACCTGGGACCAGCTGCCTTGTGTGTAAACTGTCCCCGCAGTGTGCCCCCCAACCTAGGAGGGAGGCATCCGCAGTCAGGATCCTCTGGGGCGCATGTGCCTGGAAGGGCATTCTTGCTAGTAAGTGACGGAGAAGTTGCCACCAGTTGAGGGAGTCTGCCAGCAGGGGGGTTACCTTGATCCTGTTCCGCAGTCTGCAAGTGGCTTGCATCCTCTGTGAGCGGAGGAACCACTGAGCTGCCCGCATGTGTAGGTGGGCTAGTAGGATCACATGGTCTGTGGAAGCCATATGGCCCAGCAGGCAGAGGAGAAGAGCTGGCACCTCTAGCTGTCTGAGGCGTTCTGTCTGCTCCCTGGGGAAGACGGCCTTGGCCTGTAATGTGTCGAACTGAGCACCTATGAACTCCACTCTAGGCTGGAGAGAGGTGGGCTTTTGGGTAGTTGATGAATCCCAGGTGCTGTAGCAGGAGGGTTGCGTGTCCTGCGGCCTGACTGGCCTCTGCAGCTGTGCTGCTTTTGATGAGCCAGTCGTCTAGGCAGGGGAAGACAAAGGCCCCTTGTAGAAGCAGATGGGCAGCTACCACTGCTAGGCATTTTGTGAAGACCCTTGGCGAAGATGCAAGGCCGAAGGATAGCATCTTGTACTTTTAGTGTTCTCCTACTACTACAAACCTTAGGTACTGCCTGTGGGAGGGGTGGATTAGGATGTGTGTGTATGCATCCTTTAGGTCCAAGGAGCACAGCCAGTCTCACTGGCGGAGGTAAGGCAGCAGTGTTCCAAGGGAGAGCATCTTGAACTTCTCTCTCATCAGAAATGTGTTTAGGTTTTGCAGGTCTAGGATGGGTCTGAGGTCCCCAGTCCTCTTTGGGACAAGGAAGTACCTGGAGTAGAAGCCTCTGCCCCATAGGTGCTTGTGTACAGGTTTTCCTTGTACTTTCGACGCTGCCCTCTCAGTGCAAACCGAGGTGGAGGCAGACCTGTGCACCGAGGAGTTGGAGAGGGCTCTGGCCATGTCCCTGATGAAGTCATGGAAGGCCACATCCTCAGGAGGAGAGTGGCACTGGGTCCAAGGCAATATCTCGGTGCCGCTTGATGTCCAGAGAGGCCTCGTCGTCCATTTCCCACTCGGAGTCAAGCGGTGACGACGAGTCTGAAGCCCTGCAACACTTTGCCTCAAGGCCAGTGTGAAAGGGTCGGCAGCCTGCCAAGGACCTGGGGTCCAAATCACAGACACTGGCTGGTGAGGACTGGATGCCCGAAGAACAGCACCGGGATCTCGACCAGCGCCAAGGACTTACCCCAGGCCAGTGGTGCTCGGAACTGGGCTCGACGACTGGGGACTTCCTCGCAGTCGAGAGTCCGGTTGTCAGGGCGGATGAGGCAGATGATCCAGCCATCATCACCTGCTGCAGGGCCAGAATAGCAGTGATGTTCTTCTCCACGGCTGCCATTCTGGTTTCCAGACCATAAGGCTCTGCAGCCTTTGGTGCAGGTACCGAGGATCTCGGGTCCGCGCCGGCACTCTTGCGAGTATATCCTCGATGAGGACTACAGCCTCCACGAAACTTGCACGATCTCCACCGGCCAAGGAATCCTTCTTGAGGACCTTGGTGGGGTGCTTCTCAGAGTCGCCCGAGTCTCTCCAGGCGGTTTTACCAGGTTTCTCCGGTGCAACCTCAGCAGACTTTGAAGACTTCTTCTTTTTCTCTAGGTCTGAGGTCTTCTCGGAGGAGCCACTGCCGCGGGTCTCCAAGGATGCTCGGGCCTCATGGGAAGTGATGGGCTTGGAGCTCGGCATCGGGGAGGCCAGGGCCAAGTCAGACCTGGGGAACAATTTCTCCTGCAACTCCGACCTTTATTGTTGGTTTTAGGTGTCATGGCCTGGCACAGGTCGCAGGAGGTGCCGTCATGGTCCAGGCCCAGGCAGCGCAAGCAGCAGTCATGGGTGTCAGTTACTGACATGGTTTGACTGCAGCGGTCACATTTTTTGAAATTGTGAAAACCCTCACCAAGGAACAGAAAACTGAGAGCAAAGTACAAATAGACCCACAGGCATTTGCAGACCACATACAAGAAAAATTCCATTCAGCATCACAACTGAAAACAAACACAAGCATCAAATCAACCCCCTCCCCAAGAAAAACATGGGACAAATTCAGCACCCCATCCACAGAGCAGCTCTCACACATCACCGCTCTCAATACAAGCACGGCCCCAACAGACCCATGCCCAGTGACATGGATTAAGGCGACAAAGTCAAACTTCACCATACACAACATGGTGCACAGTTCACTAACTCAAGGAAGCATACCGGATCAGCTAAAACGCGCCACAATAAGACCAATCCCGAAGAAATCACCACTCGACAAGAACAACCCAGCAGCATACAGACCTATCTCAAGCATCCCTCTACTGGCAAAGATCATTGAGAAAGCTGTACAGCATCAGCTACAAGACCACATCGACAACCACGCACAACTGGACCTCAACCAACACGGTTTCCGCCCCAACCACGGAGTCAAAACACTCCTGCTATACCTATTTAACAACATACTACACCTCATAGACAACAGCAAGAACGGAATACTCATGATCTTCATTGACATTTCATCAGCGTTTGACACAGTGGACCACGGAACTCTACTACAGAGCATAGGACTACACGGAGCCACCCTGAGGTGGTTCCACTCCTACTTAACGGACAGACAGATACAGGTCAAGATCGGTCCCAACACATCCCGACCCATAAAGGTCATGCAAGGCGTACCTCAAGGATCCGCTCTATTGGCGCTATTATTTAACCTCTACATCCAGCCTATATGCAGCATCATAAAAGAACACAAAATAAAATACACAATCTATGCTGACAACATAATGATATATACACCGATCACCCTTGAAAACCCAGACTACACCAAGATAACAGAGTGTCTCATGCACATGAACAGCTGGTTTCAAGACAACAACCTGACTATAAACTACAGCAAGACTGAGGCGCTGATCATCACATGAAACGCCAACTTCATCCCTCCACTCAACATCAAGATAGACAACACAACCATACCCATACAACCAGAAGTAAAATACCTCGGAGTAACGCTAGACAAAGAACTGAACCTTCAGTCCCACATCAGCAGAACAACAAAAAACGAATACCACAAGATGAGACTAATCCAACGCCTCAAGCCCCTCCTCTCCCAAGAGCACTTCTGCACAGTATGTCAAGCACTAATAACCCCAATCCTAGACTTCTGCAACCCAATATATCTTGTCCTAACAAAACAGACACTCAGGCCACTGCAATTGGCACAAAACACAGCAGCATGCATAATAGCTGGCACCACAAGACAAGAACACATCACAACCACTCTAAAAGACCTCCACTGGCTACCAATCAGCTCCCGCATCAACTGGCTACCAATCAGCTACCGCATCAGATACAAGACAGTCATAAACATATTCGAAATCAAACAACAGCTATCAGCCTTCAGCCTACAACTACTCATACAACCAGACAGCAGCACAAGGCCAAGGAGGAGAGGCACCGCCAACCCCATCAACACACCAAAAGACTTCACCAAGGTACGCAAGGACACCGAAAAACGAGCCCTATCAAAGGCAGCACCAACACTATGGGAACGCCCTCCCTGATGAGCTACGGTCAACAACAGACATTAAGGAATTTAGGAAACTGCTCAAGACGACCCTCTTCATAGAGCACTATGGTGAAGTCACCTAACTATGGAACGGACAGTACCACAGCTCAACCACCCACCCTGTTCGACACATACAAAGTATTGAAGTAAAGTCCTGATGTACATAGTATTGTATATAGCGCACGTTGTAAATAGATCACAAAGAATCAACGACCTTCTACACACACACGCATTCACTGTTCAATGCATGCGCACACTACACACTGTATGTTGATTGCTTGCTGTGTAGACCGCCTTGATTGTAGGATAAGGCGGTATAGAAATCTGTATAAATAAAATAAAATAAAGACATGTAGGCACCAACTTGTTATTATAAAACAGGCTTATAATAGGCACATTTTGGCTGCCTTAACCTAGGCACCCTGTTATAAAATGACCCTCTATATGCCCTAAAAAATTAAGTTGATACCTTATAGCTAGTTCCAGCCTTTTATGTTTTACCACAATGAATCATAATGATTTTCAGTTCATTTCATTTCTTTTACTTGATATACCATCTTTTACAACAATAAATGCAGGTGGGGTGCTATGCTGAGCAATATTAGATATAATTACTTTCTTTTCTAAACCCATGGTCAAGGCAAGTTACAGTTCAGGTACAGCAGGCAAGTATTTCTTTGTGCCAGAGAGGGCTTATAATCTAAGATGGTTCCTGGGAAACACAGGGGAAAGTGACTTCTCAAGTATGAGGAAGCAAGATTTAATCTCTGGCTTCACTGATCCACAGTCCAGCCTTCTAATCACTAGGCCACTAAACTCCTATAGCAATAGTTCCCATCTCATGCCCCACTTTTCCAGTCATTGATTTTTTTAAATTATGCATTTTCAATATCATCGAAGAATAATCTTGAAAAAAAGGAAATAGAACATATTGCACAAAAATCCGAAAACCATACACAGCAATGTAACACAATCCCGTACAGACTTCCCAAATATAGAAGGAAGTAAAACAATGTATCCAAGAAAGAAAAAAAAAAAAAGGAAAGCAGCATGGCTTGCCTAATGGAGGCTCCCTCCATCTGCAAGTGTGTAAGGAATTCAAATAGCAGGCCCACTGGCACCCCGCGCCCCGGACTAGGTCCCTTCCGTGCTATGAAGTTCTGCAACTGCCTCCATGCTCTCCTGTAGGCTTTCCAAATCCCTTCTGACAATGATGCCCTCAGCATTCTGATGTGCATCGCATACAAGGTGCCACATCTATGCCGGCATGCGGACCGCCATGGGCGCCGCGTTCGGATCGAGCTGCAGGAAGCACTAGAGCTGGAAACGGGACAGAGCATCAGCTATTTCACTGCTTTCCCCTGGGACATGCCAAGCAATAACGAACGCATTCATACCCAAGCTCAGCAAAACTAGCCTCCTCATCAGTCTCATCACCCTCCCCGTCTTCGCTGTCTGTTTATTAATGGTGAAGACAACCATTGCATTGTCTAAGCGGAAAACTAATCTCCTGTCGACAAGCTGGTGCCTCCACAGGGCCATGCCCACCACGATCAGGAACATCTCGAGGAAAGTGATATCCTTGGTCACGCCCATATGGTGCCACTCTGCTGGCCAGCGCTCCTGGCACTATTGACGTTTGAGATAAATGCCAAAGCCGACCCCCCCCCCCTCCCAGAGGCATCCGTGAAATGTTCTATGTCCATGCTGCTAATGGCCGGCACCCTCCAGATGTTCCTGCCATTATACCGGAGTAGGAACTGTTGCCATATGGCCAGGTCCTCCCGCAAGGGGACGTTGACCCTGATGAAGTGGTGCCGTTTGCGAACCCCTTTTGTGGCAACTGCTAGGCACCGGATGAAAGTCCGTCCCAAGGGCATCACCTGACAGGCGAAGTTCAAATGTCCTATCAGGGACTGTAATCCTTGAGCGTGACTTTCCTTGCAGCTACCACCGCCTTGACCGCGGCTTTCAAGACTGCCAGTTTTCCTGACAGGAGGCATGTCACCATTTCTTTTGTGTCTATTTCAATTCCAAGGAATGATAGCTGCTGTGCCAGCCCATCAGTCTTGTCTGCTACCAGTGGGACCCCCACTTCTGTGGCCTTCTTCTGAAAGCTTGCAGTTTTTGTGGCAGGCCTGCCGGTCTTCCACCAGTAGCAGGAAATCGTCCAGGTAGTGTACCATACTGCCTTTGCCCATTTCCTTCTCGACCATCCATTGGAGGGCGGAGCTAAATTCCTTGAAGTAGGCAGAGGATATGGAGCAGCTCATCGGGAGACACTTGTCTACGTAATATTGTCCCTCAAACCGCATCCCCCAGCAAGCGAAGGCTATCCGGATGTATCAGAAGCAACCGGAAGGCGGCTTCTACATCCATCTTAGCTAGCCATGTCCCTATTCCCAGGTCCCAGAGCAAGTCCAGTGCCTGGTCTATTGAAAAATACTTCACTGAACAAACTGCCAGGTCTAGGTGGTCATTCACCGATGAGCCCTCCGGGTAGGCGAGGTGGTGTATGAGCTGGAACTCTCTGGGCTCCTTCTTTGGTACTAGACCTATCAGATTGCTCAGGGGTTTGGCCTTGAAGGGCCCACAATCCTGCCTATCTTATGCTCCTTGCGGAGCTTCATTCGGACTACATCCCTCCGGTCCAGGGCGGATTTCAAGTTCCCCGCCGTACACGGACCCAAGGGGGCCACAGTATGGGATGGTAAAACTTCACGTGAAACCCTCAATTAACCTCTGCGCTTTTTCATGGTTGTAACCCTGCAAGTTACCCCCCCCCCCCCGCCGTGCCCCTACCTTTATGGGCATAGGGGCCCATCCCAGCTGGACAGCCTCAGCGCAGGTGCTGGAGATCTCCGTCTTGCCTCTTCCTGCAATGCACCTATGGGTGTCCCTCCCCACAAATGGTGCATGCATGCTTATATTTGCAGGTGTTATTAAACCTGCATGTTCTGCCATTGAAAAACCTGAACACCCCCGTCGCATAGGGTAGCTAGAAGGTAAGGGGGTGGGCACTGCCGCTACTGTCCCCATGCTGGGTCTGCTGTCCCCCCCAAGGCTGTTGCGTGGGTCCTGGGAACCTATCGGGCCAACTCCCAGCTACTCCCCCATTCAATCAATTACTCCGCTGATCCTGCGTCATTAACCGTATCCACAGGTCAATGTTCTTCCTGTCCCAACTTAACCCCTTATCGCCTGCCATGTCTCAACGAAACTGTTCGTCATACTCCAGCCAGGCATTACCACTGTACACCCGGTATGCCTCACAAATGATGTCCTGGTACTTAAGGAGCCCCCTACACTGCTCTGGGTATTTATCCCCCACCACGCTGGTTAGCACCCGGAAAACAGCGCACTAGTTTGCAATGGTCTGCGGGACAAAGTTAGCCCTCTTGGATACCAGCCTGCACCTGTTGCGGCAGCCCACACATTCGCAGGCTTCATCATTTTTTCAGTTTAGCAGTGCGAAGGTGCCAAATACTCGTCCTTCCGGATTTTTTCCTTCTGTGCAGGCGGTATGTGGCTGCAAAAGCACTAGTGATGCATGCATATTCCACCGGCCTGAGCTCTGAAACCAATACACCGCCCCCTGCATGGACCACCCCACACCATCCCCAGTTCCAAGAGGAAGGGGAGGAGGAGGGGGTGAGGAGGTGGGGGTTGGGATGGGGTCAATGTTGATCTCTCCCCCTGCTGGGCTCTTAGCTCCCTGGGTCCCGCCTGCTGCCCAGCTGACACCAGCTACTAGCCATGCCAGGGCTTGCAACAGCCCCTCAACACCTGGCTGCTCCACCTCAGCTGTTCCCCTGACCCCAACACTTGTGCTGCTGCTGCTGCTGCTAGCCCCGCACCTTCCCCTCCCCGTAGACCCCCTGTCCCAGAGCCCTGTATTATCTCTCCTCGCCTGCTTCCCCCAAAGTCCCCTGTCCCCCTTGCACCCTCTGTCCACCACCCCGTCCCACTCACCAAGCCGCCCCCCCCCCCCCCCACAACGCCCCTTCCGATAACAATGCATAATGTTCATACTCACCCCTTGGTCGTGAACATAAGAACATAAGATATGCCATACTGGGTCAGACCAAGGTCCATCAAGCCCAGTATCCTGTTTCCAACAGTGGCCAATCTAGGTCATACGTACCTAGCAGTTTCCACAAAAGACACAGGTTCCACAATGCTTGTACTGGGTCAAGCATTGATATCCTGGGTCCCTTCTTAATAATGGTTTATGGAACTTGTCCAACCCTTTTTTAAACCCAGCTACACTAACAGCCTTTACTACATCCTCCAGGTAACAAATTCCAGAGTTTGATTACATGTTGAGTGAAAAAATATTTTCTTTTATTAGTCTTAAATAGTTTACCTTGTAGCTTCATTGCATGTCTCCTAGTCTTTCTATATTCTGATAACGTAAACAATCGATCTACGCTTATCCGTTCCACTCCGTTCATTAATTTATAGACTTCTATCATATCTCCCCTCAGCCGTCTCTTTTCCAGGTTAAAGAGCCCTAACCTTTTTAGCCTTTCTTCAGAGGAGTATCATTCCATCCCCTTTACCATTTCGGTGGCTCTTCTCTGAACCTTCTCTAACAACTCTATATCCTTTTTAAGATACGGCGACCAGAATTGCACACAATATTCAAGGTGTGGTCTCACCATGGAACGATATAGAGGCATTATAATATCTTTTGTTTTATTTTCCATTCCTTTCCTGATGATACCTAGCATTCTATTTGCTCTCTTGGCTGCCGCTGCACACTGGGCCAAGGGTTTTAACATGCTATCCACAATGACGCCTAAATCTTTTTCCTGGGTGGTGGTTCCTAATGTGGAACCTTGCATCTTTATTTATTTATTTATTTATTTACAGTCTCTTATATACCGCACTATTCATCATCAGCGCGGTTCACATGGAACAAAATGCTCAGTACATTTAACACGTATGAGTTTACAGGTAACAGGGTATAAATAACTTGGATAACCGGGGTAACTATTTACAAAACATACTACATCTTGTAACCATAGTTTGGGTTGTTCTTCCCTAGGTGCATAACTTTGCACTTGTCCACATTAAATTTCATCTGCCATTTTGATGCCCAGTCTTCCAAATTATCAAGATCCTCTTGCAATTTTCCACAATCCTCTTGGGTTTTAACAACTTTAAATAGTTTTGTGTCATCTGCAAATTTGATAACCTCACTTGTTATTCCCCTTTTCCAGGTCATTTATGAATATGTCAAAAAGCAGCAGACCCAGCACAGATCCCTGGGGTACACCACTATTCACCTTTCTCCATTGGGAAACTTGGCCATTTAGCCCTACCCTCTGCTTTCTATCTTTTAACCAGTTCCTGATCCACAATAGTACACTGCCTCCTATCCCATGACTCTTTAGTTTTGCCAAAAGTCTCTGATGAGGGACCTTGTCAAAGGCTTTCTGAAAGTCCAGATACACTATATCAACCGACTCACTTTTGTCCACCTGTTTATTCACACCTTCAAAAAAACATAACAGATTAGTAAGACAAGATCTTCCTTGTCTAAAGCCATGTTGGCTGTCTCCCATTAGGCCATGACAATCTACATGCTGAGTAATTTTGTTCTTTATGATGGTTTCTACCATTTTTCCCCGGTACTGACGTCAGGCTCACCGGTCTGTAGTTTCCCGGATCACCCCTGGAACTCTTTTTAAAAATTGGCGTGACTCGCCAAGTGCTTCTGCATAGCTCACACCTGCCCGCGCAGCTTTGGCATTGCTTGTAGTTGGTGCTCCTTCCAGTGAGCTCAGGAAGGCCTGCACGTGTCCTGCTCCATGGACCATGGCTATGGCCCTCACCTGACTCACGAGGTTATGTATCCCTGGCTCCTCCCCACCGCATGGTGGATGAGGGTTGCTGGTTGTAGGTTCCAAAACTATACTTCCTGGCTCCGTCGCTGGCTCTGTGTGCCTCGCTGCCCCACCCGGGCCCTGCCAGCACCATTTTTTTTGCTGACGTTTCTCTGACCACTATTCTTACGCCTGTTCTCCTTGCCCTTCTTTGCCATTCCTGTTGGTTCTGTTTTCTTCCTTGCCTTCTTTGCCACCAGTCGGCTGTCCCCGCCTCTTGTGAGTTGCTACTTGGCCACTTTGCTGTGCGTTCCTTGCTCGCCGTTCCTGGCCATGACCTGCGGTGCTCCCTTTCTGTTCGTTGCTGTGCCTCCACTGCCTGCTGCTGATAAGCTTAGTGCTTATCGTCTCTGGTTAGCTGCAGTACTGTCACTTACCAGCAGATGGAGCTCCTGCTCTTCACTGTAGTCTGCTGCTGTCTCCACATGTACTGGCTAACTGCCTGTGCTGTGCTGGTCTCCTCAGACCTCTGCTTCCTGCCAGGCTCCTTCTCCTCCTGCCACCCTCTGCATTGCGATACTCTGTGTAAGCCGGAGTGAGGGACTGCCTGCTCCTGTTTTGTATGTGTGCTGCTGGGCTGGGCCTTCAAGCTGCTGCGACTGTTGCTTTTCTTTCCCCCCCCCTCTTCAGCTGCCGATTCTAATCGCCGTTGGTATCCGGGATCGCCACATGCCAGCCTCGCACTTGCGGTCTGCCCTCTGCTGCGACCGGTGAGTTTTTCTGTCACAGTTTTTTTTTTTCTTTTACTGCTGCTGCTGCTCCTCCCATTTGGCTGTGCCGCCATCGGAAAAGGAAAGGGCAGCTCCAGCCCCCTTCCTTTTATCTACGGCCAGCCTGCCCTTCACCCGCCTATCCCACCTGCCCTTCTACCTGCCCTCCCCCATCCGGGCAGCCCCGTTATGGGGACCACACCCAAAACGGCACTGGCCTACCATTTTACACGACATCTGCAAGGGAAAAGAAGAAAAAAAAAGAACCCTTAGGGGATAACACCTGTGAATGCTTGATAAGAAGGTCTTGTGAGAGACTTGAATTGCCCTAGAGAGATCAGGAAATACGGACACTTTTTGACAAAGAAACAGCACATACCCTTGAATATGAAATATAATCCCAAAGCCTAGTTCCGGTCTGGCACCAGGACAACAATTATAACCAATTTTGAACTACACAGAAACCTTTTTTTTTTTTTTTTTTTTACTGCCATCAAGTCAGTGTTGACTCATAGTCGACCCAGCTACTTCTGGGTTTTCTTGGCAATGTATCACCGGAAGTAGATTGCCAGCCTTTTCTTCCGAGGCAATTGAGGGTAAAGTGACTTGCTCAAGGTCACACGGAGTGCCAGAGGGAATTGAACCCTTGATCTTCTGGGTACTAGGCAGTTGTTCTAACCACTAGGCTACTCCTCCAATCCAGAAACCACACAGAAATCTAGTCTAATTAAAATCATTTTCTAGTTTTGATTAATTTATTTATTTTGAACATTTCTTGCCTGCCCTATCTACAGTTCTAGGTAGGGTACAAAAATACATCCAAATAATGCATAGAAACATGAACAAATACAGGATTTGCCTTCCTCTATCAACTCAACAGCACAAAGCAACCCAAAGCTATAACTGGAATATGATCCCTTTGATTAGTTTCCCATATTTGTTTTCTGTATACTGGATAGGTGCATTTATTGTGAATAATGATTAGACTGAATTTTAATGCCATTAACTGGATTTGTAAATGCAGCGGATAGTTTGAGATGTGATGTAATATTTGGCAAAAATTTAATAAATGGATTTGTGTCTGCTTTTCCTGGAAAAAGCTGACTAAATTCTAAGTGAAGTGTTTCCTTTTTTCTCCAGTTGCAACCGGTTCCTTTCCAGTCTCCAAGCTCGCTTGCTCCAGCATCATGGCTCGACCTTGCTGGGATACTTTTTTCTCCAATAGTCAGCGGCTTTAAAAAGTGTGGTCGGTGCACCAAAAATATGTCCCACAACGACACACACGATTGCTGCCTCCGGTTTCTAGAGGCTGATCACGAACCAGAGGCCTGCAGCCTTTGCAGAAAGATGTCTTCTAAAGCAATCAAACTCCGTCAGCAGAAACACATTGAGATTTACAAAAGGTCAGAGTCTGCCCCAGAGTACCCAGTGACTCTACGATTCAGGGCCCCATTCAAATCCCAGGAGTCATGCAGTGACCCCTCAGCTACCAATCGGGGCCGTGGGGCCTCCGACAGATTCCTTGAAGCTTGAACGGAAGAAGAAAAAATCCTAGAGGAACTCCTCTCGGGACTCAGACAAGGTGGGCAAGCCCCGCACTATGTCCCACAGCCCATGCAGAGAACACGAGAAGTCAGAGAGGGAGCAGCTGGCCAAGGTCCCTCAGAAGGATTCAGAGGCCTCCGGTGATCAGCATCAAACACCCAAGGCCATCCTCATTGAGGACTCCCTCTCCATGCTGACACTGGACCTGGTATCTGGTTCGAAGGCTGCAACACCTGAGAGGGAAACCAGGATGGTGGCCTTAGAGTGCAGTTTGTCTATCTGCCTTTCTCGCCATGCAGCAGACGCTGATGTCCAACTCCACTGGTGCATCCGGCCAGACCACCAGGACTTCAACATCGAGGACTTCCTTGGTTGCGAGCAGATCCTCGTGAGCCTACCACCTTGAGTCAATCCTTGGCAGAGGTCTCAATCACGGTTCTGCTCCTCAGGAACACAATCCTCACTGGCAAGTGCTTGTGGCTCTGGCCACAAAGCCACCATGGTTCATTGACCACCTAACCCGGGTCCTGCCCCGCAGGCCTGACCCGACGCCAAATCCTCCACCAAGTACTCGACTGAGAGTCTGAGGATGACACATCACCAGACACTCGCAAAAACCACAATGTCCCATTGGATCCATCCCCTCCGGCGACCAGGCATCGGTCACCGCCAGAGGACACCTTGTTCCTCGACTTTGTGCGGGACATGTCGAGGGCATTGGCCTTCTCCACTGAGTCAGAGGAGGATCCTTGCACAGAGATTCTCCAATACAATTCTCCACCAAAGGAGGCACTGACTATTCCCATCCCCGCCATCCTTGAGGGACGTCTCCTCCACATGTGGGAGATGCTGGCGTTGGTACCCATAGTCAGCCATCGACTTGATGCGATGTACAGAGTCCGGCAAGGCTCCAGCTTCAGGAAGCCACAGTTGTCCCATAATGCCATGGTGATGGAGTCGGCCATGTGCTGCTCAAGAGCCCCAGGTAGGGAGGCCCGTACCCTCGCGCCCTTGGTAGGATGTGCTATCAGGGCTTAATGCTTGCTTGCCGGATTAAAGCGTACCAGCAGCTCTATATCGGCATGTACCTTCGGGACTTGAGTAAGGAGCTTACTGGTTTCTCCCATGGCCTCTGAGATGACTACCTCCAGCTGTTCCAGAACCTGACCAAGGATGTCGGGAAGTGCTTGAAATATCTGACTCAAGCTGCCTGTGATGGCTTTGAGTGAACCAGGTGGATAGCTGCCGTAGGCATTGGTACCCAAAGCCTGGCATGGCTGCAGTCGTCTGATCTGGAGCAATGCATAAGGACAAGCTCATTGATGTCCCATACCAAGGAGAGAATCTCTTTAGCAAACCCATGGCAGAAAGAGCGACGGAGATCGAGTCAGAGTTCCTTATGAGGACTCGACTCTCCAAGAAGACTGCTACCCTCTCCAGGAGGATAGCCCCGGGGGAAAAGCCTCCATACCCGAGGAGGGGTCAGGCTTACCAGGGATATATGCAGTATCAGGCTCCTCCAGCTCCTCAACAGGGTCACCATGCCAAAGGAATAGGTCAGGACCCCCACAAGCAGAAGAGCCCCAAGCCCCTGGCACCAGCACCAGCTCCAGCCCCAGCCTCAGGTGGTCAGCTGCCCAGGGGGACATCTGGTCCACTTTGCCCACCGGTGGCCTGCCATCTTCCATGGCCCATAAATAACAACCCAGATGAATTGTGGACCACAGAGAAAGGTCTGGAGAATCCAACTCCAAGGACACCATATGTTGCAATTCCGAAGGAAAGAGAAAAGCCTTATGATGGGATCAGCTTGCAGCTTGTTCTGGTCCTGAGTGGGCTGCACCAACAGAACCAACAGATGGAGGGCCTCAGAAATCTGGGCAATGAGGGCAGGCTCATTGCCCAGATTTCTGCAAAAGAGACGGATTTCCTGCCTGTCCTCCCTTGCCTCTGGATTGTCCTCAGGAACCAAGAGCTCTCCCTCCTCACGCTCAGAGTCCAAAGAGAGAATGGTCATCAGAGAGGCCTTTACCATCCCCCACAACAGGGTGCCAGTCCACTGAGGGAGTGGGAGCAACTTTGGGAGTCATCGTGGCCTGCCTGGTGTGCTTAGTGAGCTGCAATAAGTGGGCTGGGCAAGGAGCACATGCGCCATAAGTCCCTTGCTTGGTGGAAAAGATCCATAAACTGTGAGTCTGAGGTGGTAGATGTTTGTAGAGGCTGCTGCTGCTGAAGGCTTGAGACTGTGCAGGCTGTTGAAAACATAGTTTCTCACCTGTAACAGGTGTTCTCCAGAGACAGCAGGAGTCAGTCCTCACATATGGGTGACGTCAGCACCGACGGAGTCCACGCTGAGCATTTTCTCAGCTTTCAAAGAAAGCCTTTGGTAAGGCCACCACGCATGCGTGGTCCTCTTCCCGCCCAAGGGTGCCATCTTATTCAGTTAGGAGCCTTAACTAGAGCCCCACCAAGAAGATGGCAAAAATGGACAGCAACTCCAAGGGGAGGAGGGAGGGTTGTGAAGATTGATTCCTGCTGTCCCTAAAGAACACCTGTTACAGGTGAGTAACTACACTTTCCCCAGGAACAAGCAGGAAGTCAGTCCTCACATACGTGACTCCCTAGCTATAGGCTACCGAGGACCTGTACGAAAAGCACGGCAGAGCCATGAACAGCCGCAAGCGAATCTGAAGACAGACCCAATGACCCCAAGTCCATGGAGAGCTACGTCTCCAGTAGCCTGAACAAGAAGGGTCGGAGGACAGGAGTTGTTTAAACCCCGAACAGATTACAGAATACTGCCTGGCCAAAGGCGCTGTCCCGACAGGACTCCCTCTCCAGGCAGTAATGGGTCATGAAGGTATGAGCAGAAGACCAGGTAGCAGCCCGGCAGATATCCACCAGGAGCACTGAGCGGAGGCTCGCGACCAACATCGCCATCGCTCGGACATTGTGCGCCATGACCCAGCGGTCCAGTGACAGCCCAGCCTGGACCTGGACGAAGGTGATGCAGTCCGCCACCCAAATGGACAAGGTTTGCTTAGTGACCGCCTGTCCCAGATGGATGGGATCATAGGAGACAAAAAGCTGTGCAGCTTTGCAGTGGCCCCAAAGGCCGCAGCAAGTAGAAGGAAAGGCCCCTCTTGCAGTCCAGGGTATGGAGAACGGTCGACGCCGGGTCAGGGTGGGGCCTCGGGAAGAAAGTGGGCAACACCATCTCCTGGATGAGATGGAAGTCCAAGACAACCTTCAGGAGGAACTTGGGGTGGGTGCGAAGAACAACCCTGTTCTTGTAGAACCTGGTGTATGGCACCTTGGCCATCAGGGCTTAGAGCTCACTGACTCTACGGGCAGAGGTAAGCACCACCAGGAAGGCCACCTTCCAGGATAAGTGCCGCAAGGAGCAAGGCTTGGTCAGCTGCATGAGAACCACATTGAGAGCCAATTCCGCCGAGGGTGGGAGGATAGGGGGCTTGGAGAGGAGCAAGCCCTGCATGAAACGAGAGACGAGGGGCTGCCCCGAGAGGGGTTTACCCTCGATGAGATGATGGTTCGCCGAGATCGTGCTCAGGTGAACCCTGACAGAGTTAGATTTTAGCCCAGACTGCAAGAGATGGAGCAAGTATTGCAGGATCGAGTGTATCAGGCAGGAGAACGGGTTCACATGATTCTCCAAACACCACATCGAAAACCTACGCCACTTGAAAGTGTAAGCCCATCTTGTCGAGTCCTTACAAGAGGCCAGTAAGATGTCCTTGACCTCCCTGGGGAGATGAAGGGGAGCTAAGGTGACCCTTCAGCAGCCAAGCTGTAAGGGACAGGGACACCAGATTGGGGTGGAAGAGAAAGCCTCCCTCCTGTGTTAGGAGCCTCGGTGACCTCCCGAGAGGGACCGGGGGTTCCGTCGAGAGACAGAGCAGCAGGGGGAACCATCGCTGTCTGGGCCACCTTGGAGCCACAAGGATCATCGAGGCCCTGTCCTGCTGGACTTTGAGAAGGGTCTGTGCTATCAGTAGCATGGCTGGGAGGGAGTATAACAGGCCTGTCGTCCATGAGATGAGGAAGGCGTCCGGGGCCATCTGGCCCGGGCACGGATAGGGACCTCAAAACCGGGGAAGCTGAGCATTGGTTGGACTGGCAAATAGGTCCAGGTCCAGGGTGTCCCAGAGCTGGAATAGCCGCTGTGCTGTCATGGGGCTCAGGCACTACTCGTGCAGCTGGAGGACTCTGCTCAGTCTGTCTGCCAAGGCATTGTCTTGGCCCAGGAGATAGATGGCTCTGAGGGTAATATCCTGGCTCACTGCATACGGTCACCGCTCCTGGCAGAGGCTTGAGGAACCGGTACCCCTTTGTTTGTTCAAGTAGAACATAGTGATCTGATTGTCAGTCTGCATAAGCACCACCTGGTGCTGCAGCCAATGCCGAAATGACTTCAGTGCGAGGACGGCTCGGAGCTCCAGCTGGTTGATTTGCTGCTGACTCTCCTCGGGGGACCAGGCCCCTTGGGTGCACAGCTCCTCGCAGTGGGCCCCCATCCTAAGAGGGAGGCGTCCGTCGTCATGAATGTCTGAGGGGTCAGGGTCTGGAAGGGCATGCCCCGGAGCAGGTGTCATGTGTCCTGCCACCAGACCAAGGACTCTGCCATCAGAGGTGAGACCAAGATGGGGTCCCAGAGTTAGCCCGTCGCCTGGGCCACTGTGCACGGAGGTACCACTGAGCTGCCCGCATGTTGAGGCGGGCGTTGGGCACAACATGGACCGTAGAGGCCATGTGACCAAGGAGGCAAAGCATAGACTGAGCCGAGACTGTGAGGCAACTCCACACATCGGACACCAGGGTCACAAGGCAGTCTGCCTGGTCCTGGGGGAGGAAAGCCTTGGCCTGGAGTGTATCCAAGCGAGCCCCTATGAACTCCAAGGATTGCACTGGAGTAACACGGGATTTTGGGTGGTTGACCACAAAGCCCAAGTGTTGTAGAAACAGGATGGTGAGGCCTGTGGCCTGCAGGGCCTCTGAGGCTGTGTCTTCCTTTATGAGCCAGTCATCCAGGTAACAGTGGACAAAGAGACAAAGGTGCCCTGGAGATGGAGGTGGGCCGCTACCACCACAAGACACTTAGTGAAGACCCGTGCTGGGGAGGGGAGGCCGAAAGGGAAGCACCCTCTACTGGAAGCGATTGCCTCCCACCACAAACTGGGTCGGGGTGGATGAGGATGTAGGTGTAAGCATCCTTTAAATCCAAGGAGCATAGCCAATTGCTCTGTTAGAGGTAGGGCAGCAATGTTCCAAGGGAGAGCATTTTGAACCTCTCCCACGCCAGGAATCTGTTCAGGTTCCTCAGGTCGAGGATGGGCCTGAGATATCCTGTTCTTTTCGGGACGAGGAAGTATCTGGAGTAGAACCCCCTTCCTCTTAGGTGAGACGGTACGGGCTCCACTTCCCCGTCTTTGAGGGGCCTGCGAGCTCTTGAATTAATAAGGCCTGGTGCAAGGGAAGCCGCTGGGGCTCCCTGGGGAAATAGGGGGGAGGCAGTTGGACCAGATGGAGGAGGTAACCCTCCAGGACAACCTGAAGAACCCACATGTCGATGGTGATGGAGTCCCACCTGTGGGCAAAGTTAACCAGCCTCCCCCCCCCCCCCATCAACAGCTGATCATCCAGCGGTCGAGAGGCTATGCTGAGGGCATCAAAATCCCGACCCCGGCTGTGCTAGAGCCGGTGGCTGGGTCTTCAGTCCTTTAGGCTTGCGAGGCCCCTGGCCAGAGCCCTTACCCTGACCGCCCTGCGGTGATCTGTGTAGTGAGGTACGGGGGGCATCCCCTGTAGGGTTGGCCCTTTGTGAGGAAGAAGGGTTTCTTCCCTTGCAGCTTTCTCCTAGGAAGGGTAGAGGTCTTCCTGGAGAGCAGAGTATGGGTGACGTACTTGGTCTCAATTTTGGCCGCTTCTCCTCCATAGGCTTACCAAAGAGTTGTTCCCTGAGGCAAGGGACGTCGAGGAGCTTTTCCTGGACCCACTACTCCAAGCCTGCAAGCAGGCACCAATGCTGGCTGCTGCCACTTGTGCAGAGGACTTGAAGCCATCATAGGCAGCTCATGAAAGGTATTTGGAGCACTCACCGACTGACTTCGAGAGCGCACGGGAGCACCAGAGGTAATCCCTATCGAGCCCAGCCACAAATCCCCTTAGTTCTTTGGTGAGGTCTCAGAGGAACATACCAATGTAAAGTTGGTAGACCTGGATGCAGCATGCTAGCATGGAGCCTGGTAACATTTGCGCCCGAGGGCATCAAGGGCACGAGACTCCCTGCCCAGAGGGACTGAACAGTGAGTCCTCAGGCTCTTCTGCTTTTGCATGGCCGACTCGATGACCATGGAGGTGTGGGGAAGCTGTGCCTTCCAAAACCCCGGTCCCTGCTGGACCCTGTACATGGGAGTCCAGGCGTCGGCTGAAAATCGGAACAGAAGCCGGGGTCTCCCACATGCAGAGAAGGAGCCGGTTAAGGATGGCGGGGACCAGAACCATGAGGGTTTCCCTCGGTGGCGCCTCATCCTGGAGGATATCAAGTTCCTCCACTCAAGGCTCCTCCTCTGACTCTGTGGTAAGCGCGAGGGTGCGTGCCATGTCATGGACAAACTCAAGGAAAGAAGTATCCTTGGGAGGAGACCACCGCCTCTGGATCGACGGGTATAAGTCAGGGGAAGTCTCAGTGGGTCCGAGTCTCTGGCGAAGTGTCTCCACTGGATTCCCACTCAAAATAGTCCGTGGAGGACTCAAAATCAGGTGGTTCAAAGTGGGTCGATGACCCATGCCAGGCTCCAGAGGCTGGAGCCTGTCTGGAGCCAGAGGCGCTTGCCTGAGATTTTCTCGCACCCGATGAACGGAAAGGAGATCGAGGCTCTTGCCGAGGATCCTCACAAGGCATCTGGCTCTCAGGGATCATTGAAGCGACCCAGGGAGTCTCATGGCGTGTGCCGATAGGGCCAGGCATCTGCACCTGCTTGGTAGCGAGGAATGCAACAACGCTGCATGCCAAGGCTAGCATTCAGGCCTTCCACTTGGGAGTGGGGCCCTGCGACACCGACGCCGTGGTGACAGAGTCAGGTGTCAAAGAGAAGAGGGGGTCCTCGCCAGGACAACCCTCAGGAGACTGGGCACCATCGCTGGAGGCCTCTGCATCAGTTCGAAGTACCTTTCTCGGCCGCTCCGACTCTTTGGACTGTTGTAGGGGGCTGAGGAACCAGGTGCATGACTTCTCACGCTTGTCCAACCCTCCTGATGGCATCCACGCGGTCTTCTTCTTCTGCTCACACTTGGGGGACCCCTGGTCGGAGTGCCTGCGGGCCCGCGGGGAAACCTTGGGCAGTTCTGAGAGTTGCAGGGCCTTGGAGTGCGAGGCTACCGGGGTCAAGTCTGCCTTATGGAAGATATCGTCTAGCTTCTGCTGGAGACTCTGGATGGCCATAGAGGAAATCTTTTTGCATAAAGAGCATTGCTCTGGGTCATGATAGGCACCCAGACACCAGAGACAACAGTCATGAGTGTCCGTGGGTGACATATTTTTGGAACACTGATCGCATTTTTTGAAACCAGAGGTCACTGGGGCAAAAAGGACCCCTGCGAGGTTGAAGACCCTCAACGCAGCCAGCGGTTAAAAAGGGCGTGAAAGCACTAAAATAGAAAAGAAGAGAAAAACGGGTCCAGAGACCAACCGCCGAAGCAGCGGTGCTTGAGAGATGTGAGGGGGAACCAGCGTTAGCTGGAAAACACAAAAATGTACCTTGTGAAGAAAAAACGTTTTCTGGGGATGAGACGCATGCCTGAAGGGCTCCATGGAAAAAGGGAGACTGAGTAAGATGGCACCCTTGGGTAGGAAGGGGACCATGCATGTGTGGTGGCATTCCCAAAGGCTTTCTTTGAAAGCTGGGGAAATGCTCTGTGTGGGCTCTATCAGTATCGACGTCATCCATATTTGAGGACTGACTTCCTGGAGAAAAATAGGGAACTGCTATTCCGGAAGGAGGATCAGAAGAGGGAAATCCTGAGGAGCAGGGGAGGCTGGAAGACTCGAATCCAAAGGAGCAGAGAGAGCTAATAGGCCCCAAGGAGCAGGAGCTATAGCCTGACTGGAGCCTGAGGAAGGGCCTCCCTTGTCTGCCCCGCAGCCCAAGCAAAGTTTCTCCGTTAAAAAATGGTGTTTCCTGCCACACTCAAGACACCTCTGCAGGGAAGAGGGCGTGCTTGCCGGAGGAGGTGGAAGCCTGGAAGACCCGGTATGTGAATGGAGTCAGCAGAGGTAGGCCATAGGCTGGGAATAGCATCTGAGTAGATGGAGTTGGAAAATGGCGGGCGCGAATTTGGTGGGAACAACAAGATGAGGTGAAACCACCGCGCGAGTACCGTGCAGAAAAGGCCCTCACCCGACTTGAAATATATGCGGCAGAATGGCCCCTCCTGAAGAAGACTGTAACTGGCAGGAATCCTGATCACACAAGTACAGCTGTGAAGTGCCGGGGGGGGGGGGGTGAGTTTGACAGACTTGCCCGACAGGAAGAATAAGAAAATTCACTGCCCTTGTCAGCCTGCAGCCATTCGGGATGACAGAGATGGTCTGAAGCTGCCAAAGCACCCCTTTGCAAGTTCTTCTGACGTGGCTGGCTGAACTTCTGTTTTTTTTTTTTGTTTTGTTTTGTTTTTAATATCAATAGAGCAGAAGCTGAAACCTGATGAGAATATGCTGAAGTTGAGGTTGTGTGTGTAGTGGAGGGCACACTGCTCCTCCTGAGCAGGAGCCCCTCCATTCAGAGGTGGTGTTCTGATCCTCCTGATCAAAAACACATCTGGGAGGTGCTGGGGAAATGTTCCAAAAGATAAGGGCAGCAGAATGTGCTAATTAGTTCCCCTAGAGAGAGCCTACACTGACAGAACCCTGAAAAGAGCAGTCAGGAGCCTAATAGACGTCCACTATCTGCTGAGACAGAGAAAATACTGAAGCTGACCCCTAGGGGTACAAGATTATCTACCAAGGGTGATGTCACTAAGCTTCTAGAATTTTCTCTGTTTCATCATCTGCTGACAGTGAGACACAACCCACTTTGTCTGGACCGGTCTAGCAGGATGAACTGGAAGTGGAGTCTGTTGTTGGTGCCTGAAGATTGATCCAGGGAATCTAGACGGTTGTGGGGGTTTTTTGTGTTTTTTTAAAAATATCCAACAGTTATAAGCAGCCTTATAGCAAACCTAAGAAATTCTTCAGTAACCCCTCTCCTGAAAACATTTAACAGATCCTATTTTAAATTTAACAGTTCCAAACCTTTTGCTTACCCATTTGCCCTTAGTTGTTCATCTCCATCTTCCTCCAAATGGTCTTGACTAGGACAATAAAGCAGAAATGAGTTATTCATAAGCTATGTAGTAAATTCAAAAACTTACTTTCTCAGGATAATTCAGTGGTTCTCTACACTGACCTGGTGTACCCTCTAGCCAGCTGGGTTTTCAGGATATCCACAATGAATATGCATGAGACAGATCTGCATGTGTTGCCTTCATTGCATGCAAATCTTACTCATACATATTCACTGTGGATATCCTGAGCACCAAACTGACTAGGGGTACACCAGGAAAGGGTTGAGAACCACTAGGTTAATTAATAAATCAGAACAGAAGGAGCAATGACAAAATCCTCTGTTACTAAATAGCTAGCCTTAAAGAGAGAATTTTTCGTACTGCCCATGGTAGCAAATTTAAAAGAGACACTCCCTGCAGACTTTCCCTTTCTAACTCTGGCCTGTAGGAGAATTTGGGGACTTCTATACCTATGCAATTTGTACTTGCTTTAGATCCAAGCTGAAGCAGCATCAGATGCAATATACAGCGTTGACAGTCCACCTTCAAATTTGGTTAGTGGGAAACCATTGGAAATGTGGGATATCATTTGAACCACAGATGCAAACTCTTGCTGATGTACAGCTACTTTTAACACACCTTGTTGGAAGAAGTAGAGATAGGGCACAAAATGTGGAAGGGGTGAAATCACCACCCAAGTCCAACCATTCTAAAGAACTGCTTCTCAAACAGGAGGCGTCACTATTCTGGAAAAAGTTCAAGATAAGAAAACAAGAATAATCAATCTCTTGAATTGCTTAACACTACCAGATGGAACTGTACAAAATGCATTGGCAGTATTGTCCAGTAATCAACATCAACAATTCTAAAATCCATTGTACAGTACACTTACAGAGGCAGTATGCGTTCAGTAGATCTGTAGGCATACTACCTCTGTTGTATGCTAACTACTCCATGCATATTCATTAAGGACATCCTGAAAACCTGCCCTGTTTGCGAATGAGAACTCAACTTGCGCACTTCTGCCATCAACAGCAACAGTTATTAATGTTAACAAAAAGATGTGTTTTTGTGGAGACTTCATGCTCTGTTTACTGAAGGAGATGTCCAGATTTAATCTAAATATGTACTGTATTTATGCTGCATGAATTTAAGATTACTATTATATTGCCAATATTACTTGCCTTACCAATCTTTTAGAATTTCACAATCTGTTTCTGCGTTCTTATCAAGTGAATATAGCACCCCCCCTAATACTATACTCTTCTCCAACTCTACCCCTAAACATGCCTACACATGGGTTGCATAAGAGTACACACCCATGGGGGTAATTTTATAAAAGACCTTTTAAACATGACAAATTCTTTATAAAATTATCCCCCAAAATTCCAGAGCGTAGTTTTGTTTCTGCAGAACTTATACATTGCTTGATTCCATGCTACCCTTTAACATATTGCCACCCTTCCACCAAACTACTCTGTCACGTCATTGATATAGTTTCTACCCTGGAATTAGTTTCCCATTGGTTTTCTTCTTTCTATCAGGTTCCCAAGAAGGCTGTTATATATATCTACAGGGTGGCCCAAAAAAAGTGAGAACAAAAACAAAGACAGGAAGCGGCAGATTCACACCCAATAACTTTATTAAACCAAAAGAGTGGCCAAAGCCCAACACAGGCCGTGTTTCGTAAATCACTTCATCAGGGGCTTTCCCCCCCCTTTTTCCTCCCTCCCCCCCGTCCCCCCCCTTCCCCCCCCCTCTCCCCCCCTCTCTCCCTCTCCCTCTCCCTCCCCTTCCTCCCTCCCCCCCGCCCCCCCCTTCCCTTCCTCCCTCCCCCCCTTTCCTTTCCCTCCCCTGCTTTAGATATCTTAAGGTTTATTTATTAGATTTCATTATGCAATACTATATAAAAATTTCTTTGCTCGCAAATGTTGCTAAGGGTTTTAGTATTTTTTGTCCCAGCGTTGAACACATAATTTGCATGTGCTTGAATTATTTAAGATTTTATCGGCAGGATTTTATTCCATGAAGCATTTATACTCCAGTGACAGATCAAGGCTTGTGTTTTCACTTTGGTTGAGTAAATGGTTTTCATTAATAACTTATTGAAGGTTTTATCTTCACACTTCCGGTTCGGGTCCTTTTTAATGCGCATGTGTCGGCGTTTTTCAATTCTTTGAGAAACTTCAAACGGCTTTCCACAGATGGTCTTTTGGTTCGGTATCCTTTCAGTTACAAAAATATACAATATAGTAGGCTCTGTATTTTAGAAATTTTTGCATTATTGTGTGCAATTGCTACTACATTTTTAGTGTCTTAATCAAGTCCCTTTTTAAACTTGGATGTTATAGGCAGTCTCTTGCCCATAAAATATCCTGTTTAAGGCAAAAGTTTAAGATTTGTGTTCCCCTCTGTTTTGGTGGAAGTTCTTTATTTTTAGCCTTTTATTTAACAGACCTTTTGGTTCTTAAATGTAAGGTTTTTTAAGTTTTCCTATATGATCTTTTACACGTCTGGTCTGGCTTCATGCATATGCGTATATGTCAATGTCCTACGGCATTTCGATTAACTTTAAACGGCTATTTGTAGCTGGTTCAGTTTTTCGTCTAGTAGGAATTTATAATGCCTTTTGGTTTTGAATACTTAGGAACGTGCCCATTGGTTTAGCGTTTGCATCAGATTCTCCTTGCACCCGGTGTTTCCGATGTTATAATAACATAATATGTATTACTCTTAAGGTTTCACGGACATTGTGTCTGAATCTCAGAGTGGATAACGTGGTACAAGGTGTTCATTGGACGTTTTAAAGGCAAGAAAGATCTTAATGTTTCTATGGGTTTATTCGGACTCCTTTTGAACACGTCCCGGCGGCCCCCCTTTTTAATTCTAACATGTTCCCATAATGTTTTATGGCGTTCAAAGGGTTTTTATCACAGTTTTTAAAAACTGATGTGTGGTTTTTCTTCTCTTTGCTCACTTGTTCAATCCATATAAGTCCTCTACATTGTTTTTTAGAAATATATTATGTTCTTTTAAATCTTGAAGTCAGCCCGGATTAAATTACCCCTTCCCCCACCTTTGTTCATATATATCAAGCCTCTCACAATGATTATTTTTATCTATTCAATTATTGCATGTTCTATTATTGGTTATGTTTATGTTTATGAGCCTCTAATGGGGATAGTATCTAAAACCTTCTATATTTTAAAACAAAGAAATCTATTAATAATTTTATGGGGGCAACATCTATAGCCTTCGATATTTTAAAATAACAGAAATATATTTATATTATGTTCATCAAGCTTCTCATGTTCTATTACTGGTTATGTTTATATTCATGAGCTTTTAATGGGGATAGTATCTAAAATCTTCTATATTTTAATAATAAAGAAATATATTTATATTTTTATGGGGGCAATATCTATAGCCTTCGTTATTTTAAAATAACAGAAACATATTTATATTATGTTCATCAAGCCTCTCACACTGATGATTTTATCTATTCAATTATTGTACGGTCTATTACTGGTTATGTTTATGATCATGAGCTTTTAATGGGGACAGTAATTAAAACCTTCTATATTTTAAAATAAAGTAATATATTTATATTTTTATGAGGGCAACATCTATAGCCTTCGATATTTTAAAATAACAGCAATATATTTATATTTTTATTTGCTATTATTCTTTTTAATGTAGAGTACAGATTCAAATAATTTATACAATTTAGCAATTGTCTAATTTGGCGTAAGTTTTATGTTTTTATTTTTCTAGAAGCTTTTCTGATATTAGTGACTTCCATTGTCTCTTTTGAGCTTGGTGAAGTCTATGCACATCACACCCACAGGTAATGTCCACCTTTACAGTATGCGATTTATCCAGTATTTACACAATTAGTTCTTAATCGGACCTACTCCTTCAGCCTCCTCATCCCTTCCTATCTCTTAGTCGTATATAGTTGTTTTTTACATTTTTATTGTATATGCTTGTACAAGTACCTCATAATTATTAATGTGTTGGTGATTTCATTATTCTTTTGTATTCCAACTAGCGTTTATACTTATTTATTTATTTAATTATTTATATATATTTATATTTGTGTATATATATAAATTTATGTGTTATTTTATTTACAGAGTGGTTGGTCAATTTAATGTATTAGATTTATTCAGATTGTATATGGTTTTTTTTATTTTAATCGATTTTTTCAAGACTTAAGGTCATTGATATAGTCCAGTTCTGCCTTTATTTTATGTGTATTGCACATTCATGTTATAATTTTTTTTTTTTTTATTTTAACCCTATTTTTCTGCATAATTATTGTTTTTAGTTTTATTTTATTGATATAATTTTATAATTTGTCTTTTAGTGTATCCTGATAGCCCCTGATGAAGTGATTTACGAAACACGGCCTGTGTTGGGCTTTGGCCACTCTTTTGGTTTAATAAAGTTATTGGGTGTGAATCTGCCGCTTCCTGTCTTTGTTTTTGCTCGTTTGAGTGGCTAGCGCTGTTCTTTTTGTGGACCCCCAAAAAAAGTGAGACCATCTCGTAAATTAAAAGCTTAAATAGTTTACTTATTTACCTTTTTTAGCTATATAACGTCTTTATTTCAACAATTTCCGGTTGCCATCTGTGTTTTTTTTTTAAATTTGTCAATCGTTTATATCTGTCTTTTTGAATTTTTAAATAACTTATATGCTACGAGATGTTCTCACTTTTTTTGGGCCACCCTGTATATATATATATTTTTTTCATTTACAGCAGTGATTCTCAACCTTTCTTCTGTTGTGGCACACCAGACAGACTGTGTTCATGTGCATGACACAATGAACTCTACAATCGGCAACTGAACCAAAAAACGGCTCAAATATTTTATTGTCATTAAAAATACGATGCAAGGGAAATATAAACAGAATTAACATTTTTTATAAACTGCTATTGAAATAAAAATTATTAAAATTGTATTCTCTTTTGCAAAAATTGTAATCTTTACTGACTTCATCAGTGAAATATCTGGGACTGATGTGCTGCATATAATTTTTTGATAAGTGGTTGCATGGTAGACAAATTTATCCTAAACAGTAAACATCAAGATTTTTTTTTTACGTATTCTGGAGTCTATACACAGAGCAGAACTAGAATTATTTCCCTTTACAGATTGCCATACAACAGAATATATATATATATATTTATTTAAAGGCAGGTATTACACCTCAGTAATAGCAACACAAAATTCTTCCACTGCCAGATACTTTGTAAAGACAACATTGCACCAGGCTCATTCCTTCTCTCTCTTGACCCCTAGCTAACCATCTCTCTCTCTGTACTCAAACCCCCCCCCCCTTTCCCCAGGCCTCATACATCTTCCCTCTGCCTCTTGTCCCCTCACTAGTCCCAATTCCTTTCCTGACACTCATTTACCCCTTTCCCCAACCTCAAATCCTGTTTTCTGTCTCATCTTCTGTTTAGTTTTCATCTCCTCTCAAGTTCCACTATTTATACTTTCTATCATTCCTTTCCTCTGTCTCATCCCTTCCACAGTGCCTCTACGTCCTTCATAGTTTTACACTATCTCTGTACCCCATCCCACCTTTCTATGCCTGGTCTCAAGTATGCCAAACCATGTAATACACTCTTACACATATTCTCCCCCCCCCCCACTCAGTTGCTTCACGCTTAAAAACACACAATTCTTGAATCCATATTCAATCTCACTGTCCTCGCTCTCACTATCTTCAAATCCTCGCTCAGTAACATAATTCCCACAACCCCGCTCAATCTCCCTGAATCCCTTCCTAACCCGGGAATCCATGTTCTCCCTCATCTTCAAGTCCCCAAATAATCTCAGTCTTGAAATCCATTTTCTGGGAGGTGACAGAATAAGCTGCCACCCCTAGGGTTCTCCTTCTTATAGTAAGACTATTGCACCAGGCTCATTCCTTCTCTCTCATGACCCCTGGCTGATCCTCTCTCTCAACCTACCCCCATGTAGGGCTGGTGCAAGGAGATGAAGCTTGCCTCATCCTTTGTGCTTCCTCCCTTCCCCCGGGCCGCCCCTCATTGCCACTGCTGCGGCCCCTTACTGGGAGAGCTCAGGCAGCATCAATGCTTTGAAACAGCCCCGCAGCACTTACCATCAAACTCCAGCACCAAGGGGCTATTTGCTTCTGCCCCCACAGATACTGACTTTCTTTTGTATGGCAGTAGAAGCCGCTTTCACTACCATGCAAAAAAGGAAGTTGGCATCGGTGAGGGCGGAAGCAAACAGCCCTGTGGTGCCGAAATTTCAAGGTAAGAATCATAGGACTGATTTAAGCCACTGCCACTGCCACTGCTGTAGGTCCCGGTGAGGGGCAATAGCAGTGGCTATGCCCCCCCCCCAGGAGGGCTGGAGCTCTAGGAAACACCTAGTTCTCCTAATTGTTGCGCCGGCCGTGCCCTCATGCACCCCAGGCTCACTTCATTTCTCTAAATGCCACCCCTTACTCCTGACCCATATGCATTTCCTCTTTTTCCCCTTGCAATATTCTCACCCCCCCCCCTCCCAGCAGTCTTCCTTTTAGAAATCATCTTCTCCACCCAATGATCAGAGTTGGCATGAAATGAAAGCCTGAGGACTCCCCTCACTCACACTCCATCCTCTCCTCCTCCTCCTCTGCAGCCAGCAAAGCGAGGTTACTTATCTGTAACGGGGGTTCTCCATGGACAGCAGGATAAGTCAAAAGACGTGATATGGTGGAAAAACAAAATTTATTGATTTAAAAGACCTATAGCCAACCCGACACAGGCCGTGTTTTGCAAACCTTCGTCAGGGGTTGTTCTGGCAGGTACTAAAACATAAAAAACATAGATACTACTTAAAATACTAATTAAAATAAAATCATGTAACGTGAAAGAACAGATCGCTATAGTGATAATATGAAAAACATGCATATATATACTAATAACATAAATATGATAAATAATTAAAAATATATACAAAATACAACAGATAAGAAGGGTAAAAATGTATAACGAACACACATAAATAATTGAAATAAACTATAATCAATGAATCATATATTATTATAAATTAAAAATAGAAAACTAAAAAACAATTAAAACAGGGATGTTAGAACCAAATATAATGATAAAAATACCATGATAAAAAATACCTCTATGCTGGATAGTGAAGACCCAACAGCTTATGGCCTTCACAGGAGATAATACTTGTAAAACTAAAAATGAAAGATAAAAAACAAACACAACTTTATATCCATACCATACATAATATCCTAAAACCAGATGATGGAGCAGAAAAAGTATTATAAAGGCAGCAGCAGCAGCGAAAAAACTTGATGAAGGTTACATGTTCTCCGATTAATAAAAAACTTATACATAAAACCAACTATGAATAACCTCTGTATATAAGAAATAAATAAATAAGTAATAAATCGTAGGTAAAAAAGGATAAATTAATAATGGCATATCTTGATCAATGGTTCCAAAAACTAAAATGACTAAAAAACAGCATCATATAAAAAGGGGGTAAACCAGGCACAACCTACCTATTTCATGCATGGAACTACTCAGTAGAGGTTCGACTAAACATTTCTAATGTCATATTTTGAATTAAAAGGAGCAAAAAGATATATATATATATATATATACACACTTCAGACTAGCTTAGAAAATGGTGCTGTGCGAATCTATTTTAAACAAACCAGCTATCGGGTGTCGAGCCATAGATTTCTACTTTAACAGATCTTAGCTAATATTTAAAGGAATCGCACCCTGATTTAAAATATAGTAGAAGACCGAGTACAGCCAACCTAGGAACTGATGTAGGCAAACATTATTAGAATCGCTGGTCCAGGGTAAAGCAATAAACAATCCCATTCGAAAAAATCTGAATCTGATCTTAATCTGAACACGGTGCTCGCTTGATCATGTAGCCATAAAAGTAAAAAACACAGGCTCATGCGCATACTTATCTAGCTGGGACAGAAGGAACTAGGGGCGGATCGGAGGGCAGAGCTATGTCACCACTTGATCACATAAGGAGGATTATGGTTGAAAGGGCTATCTTTACACTATATAATATTAAGGGTACCCCTAGCCATATAAATTCAATTGTCTTGCATATGAAAAGAAACCTCTTAAAGAAAAACAGAATAATCTTTGTCCATATTAAGCCCATTTGGAAAAAGTGAATCCAATAGAAATATGTATCTCTGTTTTAACCTTAAAATAGTTTTATTGACATCACCACCTCTCCAATTGGGTTTAATCTTTTTTATGACAAAGAATCCCAAATCAGTGATTTTATGTTGGTAGTCTTGCCAATGGGCAACAAGGGCTTTGTCAGCCACCCTTCTTTTAATGCAGCTCTTGTGCTCCATAATCCTAGTTCTGATATTCCGGGTGGTTTTACCAACGTACAATAGATTACACGGACATTGTATTACATAAATAACGTAAGACGTATCGCAGTTGGAAAAATCATTAATATAAAACTTCTTATGTTTAGTGGGGTGAATAAATGTGTCTCTAATGGGTAATACATTAAGACAAACTAAACACCTCCCACATTGAAATTGCCCTTTATATGGAGAAAGATATTTCCTTTCGGTGAGGGCTGAGGGCACAAGTAGATTGCGCAAATTTACATTCCTCTTATGTGCTATCGTAAGACTCTTATTTTGGAATGTCGGCAAGATTTGTAAGAGATGCCATTCTTTCTTTAATATCTTAATAATTTTCGCTGAATGTTGAGAATATAAAAGAGGACAGACTATCCCTGTATTTTCTTTCTTCGTCTTAGGTTTCAAAAGTAATTTGCGTGAAGACTCTCTAGCCCTAATATAAGCAGACTCAATATGTCGTGCAGGATACTTTTTAGACAAGAAACGTTCTTTCATGTTTAATTCTTCATTTTCAAAATCTTGCAAGTAGGTGCACGCTCTCCTAACTCTTAGAAACTGACTTACCGGAAGATTGTTCTTCAGTGATGGATTGTGAAAACCGTCATAGTGTAGGAAATGATTCCTATCGGTCGGTTTCTTATAAAGTGTTGTGGAGAAACCACATCCTTCTTTCTTAATCAAAAGGTCAAGGTATGAAAATCATACGTAATCTGAAACCTTAAGTTAGTGTCCAATTGATTAATCCTTACATTAAAATCAGCCAATGAATCTACAGTGCCTCTCCATAAAATAAGAATGTCATCGATATACCGAATCCATAAAGCCACATTATCTTTAAATGGATGGATTCCTCATCAGACGTTAAAATATAGTTCGAAATGTTGATGACACTGTTGAGACCTTCGGGAGATGAATGGTCACCCAATGTCTCCTCTCTTCTGACCAATCTGTCTTCCAATAACCCCTCCCTCGCCCTTGTCCCCGTCCTTTCTAACTATATTTTAACGTCTGATGAGGAATCTTTACTCCGCAAAGGATTATCATTTGTTCCTAAAAATAAAGCTGACACTTTCGAAATACAGATTGATCTATATAAATTCTTTAGAAAACTAAGGATTCAATAATTTTTTTCTAAACAACAAAATTTGTCATGTGATATTTCAGTCATCAGCAGAAAATCCACTTGGATTCCTCCCCAACAAGCAAATTCCGTTTTAGAAGCTTTTGAGAAAGTGGTTCTTAGGCAGGTTAATGAAGTTACCAATGATACATCACCTTCCTATCAGAATATCACGCAGGGCAAAAGAAAGGCGATTATATCTTTAGAAAGAAACAATCAGATTATTATCAAACCTGCTGACAAAGGAGGTGCTGTAGTTGTGTTAGATAAACAGGACTATATACAAGACGTTAACAGGCAATTAAATGATAAGACTTTCTATCAGAGATTGAGTGGTGATCCCACATCTGACATTAAAAGGAGTATTGACAATTTAGTAATTAATGCTTTTGAAATCGGTTACATTACTAAAAAAGAGAGAGATTTTCTTATTGTTGATGCACCTGTAATTCCTACAATTTATATTCTCCCTAAATTTCACAAATCCTTTGAGAAACCACCTGGACGTCCGATTGTTTCATCTATTGGTTCAGTTTTAGAACCTATTTCTAAGTTTTTATTTATTTACATTCTCTTATATACCGCGCTATTCTGAATCAGTGCAGTTTACATTGAACAAACTGAAATTACATTGAACACGGCGTTGAACTTGGAGATAACTATTTTACAGGGAACATGGGCTATGGAGGGTTAACTGGCTTGCCCAAGACCACAAGGAGCACTTGTGGGACTAGAAACTCCAGTCCTTCCGGCCCAAGGTTGCTGTCCTCTAGTGGGATTTGAACCCCCGACCTTCCGGCCTGAAGTACCTTGCCCCAACCACTAGGCCACTCTTTTAGATTTATTTTTACGTCCTTTTATTAAGGATATGTGGTCCTACGTACGGGATTCTGCGCATGTTATAGAAATTTTATCTACTTTTAAATTATATGGAGTGGACATCATTCTCGTCACCTTATATGTAGAGTCCCTTTACACTAATGTTCCTTAGAAAGAAGCCTTAGACATTATCGTACAATATTTTCTTAGACGTACAGTACACCAACGTATTCCAACCACATTTCTTCTATCATTGGCACAAATTGTGCTTTTTGAGAATTTCTTCTGCTTTAGAAATTTGTTTTATAAACAAATAAAAGGAGTAGCAATGGGGTCAGCAATGGCCCCTGATGTAGCTAATCTCTACATGTTTAATTTCGAAGAAAGTTTTTTAAAAGAACATCCATTTAAAGATAATGTGGCTTTATGGATTCGGTATATCGATGACATTCTTATTTTATGGAGAGGCACTGTAGATTCATTGTCTGATTTTAATATATGGATTAATCAATTGGACACTAACTTAAGGCTTCAGATTACGTATGATTTTCATAAGATTTCATACCTTGACCTTTTGATTAAGAAAGAAGGATGTGGTTTCTCCACAACACTTTATAAGAAACCGACCGATAGGAATCATTTCCTACACTATGACAGTTTTCACAATCCATCACTGAAGAACAATCTTCCGGTAAATCAGTTTCTAAGAGTTAGGAGAGCGTGCACCTACTTGCAAGATTTTGAAAATGAAGCATTAAACATGAAAGAACGTTTCTTGTCTAAAAAGTATCCTGCACGACATATTGAGTCTGCTTATATTAGGGCTAGAGAGTCTTCACGCAAATTACTTTTGAAACCTAAGATGAAGAAAGAAAATACAGGGATAGTCTGTCCTCTTTTATATTCTCAACATTCAGCGAAAATTATTAAGATATTAAAGAAAGAATGGCATCTCTTACAAATCTTGCCGACATTCCAAAATAAGAGTCTTACGATAGCACATAAGAGGAATGTAAATTTGTGCAATCTACTTGTGCCCTCAGCCCTCACCGAAAGGAAATATCTTTCTCCATATAAAGGGCAATTTCAATGCGGGAGGTGTTCAGTTTGTCTTAATGTATTACCCATTACAGACACATTTATTCACCCCACTACACATAAGAAGTTTTATATTAACAATTTTTCCAACTGCGATACGTCTAACGTTATTTATGTAATACAATGTCCGTGTAATCTATTGTACGTTGGTAAAACCACCCGGAATATCAGAACTAGGATTATGGAGCACAAGAGCTGCATTAAAAGAAGAGTGGCTGACAAACCCCTTGTTGCCCATTGGCAAGACTACCAACATAAAATCACTGATTTGGGATTCTTTGTCATAAAAAAGATTAAACCCAATTGGAGAGGTGGTGATGTCAATAAAACTATTTTAAGGTTAGAACAGAGATACATATTATTACATTCTCTTATATTTATTACATTCTCTTATATACCGCGCTATTCTGCATCAGTGCGGTTTACATTGAACAAACTGAAATTACATTGAACAGGGCATTATAACTTGGAGATAACTATTTTACAGGGAACATGGGCTATGGAGGGTTAAGTGGCTTGCCAAAGACCACAAGGAGCACCTGTGGGACTAGAAACCCCAGTCCTTCCGGCCCAAGGTTGCTGTCCTCTAGTGGGATTTGAACCCCCGACCTTCCGGCCTGAAGTACCTTGCCCCAACCACTAGGCCACTCCTCCACTCCATATTTCTATTGGATTCACTTTTTCCAAATGGGCTTAATATGGACAAAGATTATTCTGTTTTTCTTTAAGAGGTTTCTTTTCATATGCAAGACAATTGAATTTATATGGCTAGCGGTACCCTTAATATTATGTAGTGTAAAGATAGCCCTTTCAGCCATAATCCTCCTTATATGATCAAGCGGTGACATAGCTCCGCCCTCCGATCCGCCCCTAGTGCCTTCTGTCCCAGCTAGATAAGTATGCGCATGAGCCGGTGTTTTTTTACTTTTATGGCTACATGATCAAGCGCGCACCGTGCTGACTCCATGAATTTAGATGGAAACTTGCTTTTTCTAGAGATGCCGAGTGGTATGAAGGTATGGGTTTAACATCATGGCTAAGTTCAGATTGCGATTTTTTCGAACGGGATTGTTTATTGCTTTACCCTGGACCAGTGATTCTAATAATGTTTGCCTACATCAGTTCCTCTCGTCCTACATAAGGTAGAGCAGTATGCGCATGAGTTGGCGTTTTCATTTCTATGTTATATAGTGTAAAGATAGCCCTTTCAGCCATAATCCTCCTTATGTGATCAAGCGGTGACATAGCTCCACCCTCCGATCCGCCCCTAGTGCCTTCTGTCCCAGCTAGATAAGTATGCGCATGAGCCGGCGTTTTTTCACTTTTATGGCTACATGATCAAGCGCGCACCGTGCTGACTCCGTGAATTTAGATGAAAACTTGCTTTTTCTAGAGATGCCCTGAGTGGTATGAAGGTTTGGGTTTAACATCATGGATAAGTTCATATTAAGAGTTTGTCGAACAGGATTGTTTATTGCTTTACCCTGGACTAGCGATTCTAATAATGTTTGCTTACATCAGTTCCTAGGTTGGCTGTACTCGGTCTTCTACTATATTTTAAATCAGGGTGTGATTCCTTTAAATATTAGCTAAGATCCGTTAAAGTAGAAATCTATGGCTCGACACCCGATAGTTGGTTTGTTTAAAATAGATTCGCACAGCACCATTTTCTAAGCTAGTCTGAAGTGTATATATATATATCCTTTCGCGCCTTCTAATTCAAAGTATGACATTAGAATGGTTTAGTCGAACCTCTACTGAGTTGTTCCATGCATGAAATAGGTAGGTTGTGCCTGGTTTACCCCCTTTTTATACGATGCTGTTTTTTAGTCATTTTAGTTTTTGGAACCATTGATCAAGATATGCCATTATTAATTTATCCTTTTTTACCTACTATTTATTACTTATTTATTTATTTCTTATATACAGAGGTTATTCATAGTTGGTTTTATGTATACGCTTTTTATCAATCGGTGAACATGCAACCTTCATCAAGTTTTTTCGCTCCTGCTGCTTCCTTTATAATACTTTTTCTGCTCCATTATCTGGTTTTAGGATATTATGTATGGTATGGATATAAAGTTGTGTTTGTTTGTTTTTTATCTTTCATTTTTAGTTTTACAAGTATTATCTCCTGTGAAGGCCATAAGTTGTTGGGTCTTCACTATCCAGCATAGAGGTATTTTTTATCATGGTATTTTTATCATTGTATTTGGTTCTAACATTACTGTTTTAATTGTTTTTTATAGTTTTCTATTTTAATTTATAAAAATATATGATTCATTGATTATAGTTTATTTCAATTATTTATATGTGTTTGTTATACATTTTTACCCTTCTTATCTGTTGTATTTTGTATATATTTTTAATTATTTATTATATTTATGTTATTAGTATATATATGCATGTTTTTCATATTATCACTATAGTGATCTGTTCTTTCACGTTACATGATTTTATTTTAATTAGTATTTTAAGTAGTATCTATGTTTTTTATGTTTTAGTACCTGCCAGAACAACCCCTGACGAAGGTTTGCAAAACACGGCCTGTGTCGGGTTGGCTATAGGTCTTTTAAATCAATAAATTTTGTTTTTCCACCATATCACGTCTTTGGACTGTGGCTACGATTACAACGTGATTCCTTGCCTCCCTTGTGTGACCATTCCAGCAGGATAAGTCAGCCACACATGGGTGACATCATCCGACGGCGCTGATACGGAATCTCTCTCTATAGCCCAGAAGGGCTTTCACCCTTCTGAGCATGAGTCACTAGCCCAGCCCTCCAAGCCCGCCCTTAGCTGACCAGTGCATCACTAGCTACCTGTATTTTGCTAGGCGCGGGCCTTATGAGGTGGACCCCCGGGTAGGGGAGGAGGGTGGGGTGGTATGGCTGACTTATCCTGCTGTCCATGGAGCTCCCCCATTATAGGTAAGTAATCTCGCTTTCTCCTAGGACAAGCAGGATGAGTCAGCCACACCCGGTGCCTCCCCAGCTCAATTTGCTGTGGTAGGGGGAGACTGAATACATGGATTACTATGCTGCGGCATCAATTAGGGATGCAATGAGCAAGACGACACCATGAGATGCACGTATCAATTGACTTTATTAATAGTGTCAAGGGGTAGAGAACACAGTAAGTCACCTGTGAACATTAACATGGCCCGACAGGGGTAAACTGTGCAACAGATAATAGATCCCCTGTGCAACTGTGCAAACCGAACAGTGCAAACCAGCATGAACAATGAAAAATAGTAAGCAAACAAACAACTTGCGCTAACAGTGCAAGCATCCAGAACAGTACAGTTCTCGCGTGGGCAGGGAGCCCTTCAAGGGATCTCACGTAGTCATAGTCCAGGTTTGTGCAGGGTTGTTACACGCTGATGCGTGGTTCTGTAGAGGCTAGGATCACTTGGCCAAAAACAGCATCTCGGCTCGCGTACAGGTCCAGGCAGTAATGCTTCTGGAAGGTGTGAATTGAGGACCAGGTCGCGGCTTTACAGATGTCAGCCGCTGAAACAGCACGTAAGTTTGCAATGGAAGTTGCCAGCGCTCTGAGGTGATGTGCGTTAACTCTCACGACTGGTTGAGTTCCTGACTTCTCCAGGCAGAATGCGACGCATGCTAATATCCACAGAGAAAGTGTCCTCTTGCTGACCAGTCAGCCCGGCTTGCTGGGGTCATAGGAGATAAAGAGCTGTGTGCCCTTTCGCAATTTTGCTGTCTGCTGGAGATTTGTGCACAATACCCTTACACAGTCGAGAGTGTGCAGCTGGTTCCCCATCCGGGTGGAAAGAGGGGAGCTCGATGACCTGGTTGATGTGGAAGGCGGACGCCACTTTTGGGATGAACTTAGGGTGCATCCTTAAAGAAGCACAGTCCTGTAAGAGCATTGTGTATGGTGGGTGTGCAACCAGACTTTGGAGTTCACTTATCCTTCTGGCTGAGGTGATGGCTATCAGGAATAGCATCTTCCAGGAGACATACTTTAGTTCCACAGAATGCAGGGGCTCGATCGGTGGCTGTGTAAGTTCATTGAGGACAGTGCTGAGGTCCCAGTGAAGTACGGGGTCCCAAATTGGGGGTTGAACAGCTCTCTCATGAACCTCGCTATGAGTGGAAGTTTCGCGATGTTGTCGCCACCTTCCTGGTTATGGGGCGCGGCAATAGAAGAGAGGTGCACCCACATGGATTGTGCCTTCAACCCGCCATGAAAAAGGGAGGTACAGTACTGGAGAATCTTCGGTACCGGACAGGTGAAGGGATCGATGTGTTGATCTGAGCACCAAGCAGTAAAGCGCTTCCATTTCAATCCATATGATTTGCACATCGACAGTCATCGCGATGCGAGGGCCACCTCCTGGACCTCCGAGGGGAGGTCGAGTGTGGACAGCACTACCCTTTCAGCTTCCAAGCAGTGATCGCTAGCATCCGTAGGCACTGTTGTGGAGCGGGTTCCCCATCCATGGAAAGAAGGTCTTGTCTCAGCTGAAGTCTCACTGGCAGCTCCAGTGCCAGGCGTCGGAGATAAGGGAACCACATCTGCTGGGGCCAGTAGGGTACAATGAGAATGGTTTGTGCCCTGTCCGATATGATCCACTGAATGGTCATTGGTATGAGAGGTAGGGGTGGGAATGCATAAATCGGTGACCACTCCCCCCATGACACTGAGAAGGCACCTGATGCGACGCAGAGGCTGGACGTGAGTTTGGAGCAGAACTTGTTGCATTTCGTGTTGGTTTCTGTGGCAAATGTGTCGATCTGTGGCTGTCCCCACTTTCTGAAGAGTGATCTCACAACGTGTGGGTTGAGGGACCATTCGTGTGGATCTGTCAGTTGAGCCCGTCTGCAGGCTGATTCTGCGTACCTGGGAGGTAGGAGGCCCGTGGGAGGCAGAGTTTGGACTGCGAACTTCCAGAGTTGTAGGGCTTCTTTGCATAGTTTCCTGGATCCAGTCCCTCCTTGCTTGTTTATGTAGAACATGGCTACTTGATTGTCCGTTTGCAGTAAGACTGTCTTCCCTTGGATTAGGTCCTGGAAAGTCCTGAGGGCGAGGTGCAGTGCTCTGAGTTCCAACAAGTTGATGTGTGGTGAACGCTCCCCTTGGGTCCATGTTCCTTGGGCACGGAGCTGACCACAGTGGGCCCCCCATCCCAACAAGGAGGCATCCATGGTGATGACAATCTGATGCGGAGGTTGTTGAAGGGGTCAACCGCTCAGTAAGTTCGCCGGGTCGGTCCACCAAGCTAGCGAAGTGCGCACAGCTGTATCCAGGGGAATCGCTGTTGATAGGGGTTGCATGTGTTGTCTCCAGTGTACACGCAAGTACCATTGTAGCCGGCACATATGGATTCTTGCCAAAGGTATCACCTGTGTGGTTGCCATGTGACCCAGGAGGTGAAGTAAGGTCCTTGCTGATGTCTGTTGGAGCAACGATATGTGTAGTGTCAGGTTGATGATAACCTCTTTCCAGGGTTGCGGGAGGAATGCTTTCGCCACTGTCGTGTCTATCAGTGCCCCGATGAACTTGAGCTGTTGAGAGGGGTGAGGTCTTGATTTCTGGAGGTTCACCCGAAAACCCAGGCTTGACAACAACTGAATGGTCTTTTCTATGGCAGATGTTGTCTCCTTCAGGGACTGGCTGGAGATCAGTCAGTTGCCCAGGTACAGGAACACACAGATGTCCCACTTCCTGAGGTGCGCGGCAGCAATTTGTGAAGACCCATGGGGCTGAGGAAAGCCCGAATGGTAGGACCTTGTATTGATAATGCTTGTCCTGAATCTGGAATCAAAGGTACTTGCAATGAGAGACATGGATGGGGATGTGAGAGTAGGCATCGAGTAAATCCAAGGATGCGAGCCATTCCCCTGGCTGAATCAGGGGTAGGATTGAGCCGAAGGAGTACATTCTGAACTTCTCCTTCAGGATGTGTCTGTTGAGTCCCCGGAGGTCCAGAATGGGGCGTACCCCGCCAGATTTCTTGGGTACTAGGAAACACCTGGAGTAGAATCCCACAAAGTGTTCTTTGACCAGCACAGGTTCTATGGCCGCTAGGAGGGACTGTATCACCGTATTGAGTTCGAGGAGTGTAGCCGCGGATAAGTTGCTCTGTAGCAGCTTGTGTTACAAGGAGGTAGAGGTGAACCTCAGGCTATAACCTTTGCTGATGATGCGCAGGACCCATTGTCCGTGATGATGGATTACCATGCCTTTCTGAAGGCAGTGAGCTGGCCGCCGGTGGGGAGGGTGGCTGCTGCGCTGGCGTCAAAAGGAGGGGTGCGCTTTCCCTGCAGCCGCTGGGGTAGACTTCTGTTGCTTTCAATCACGCTGGCGAGGCTTGTTGCGGTATGAGTTTTGAGGTTCTTGTTTGTAGCGAGATGGTTGCCACTTCCTGTAGGAGCTGTAGCTGGAATAACGTTTCACTGCAGAGTAGGATTTTTGGTAGTTGCCTCTGTGGTTGGACAAAGTCGTCCGTTCCAGGCCCTCCTCTGTGAGGGTCTGTAGTATAGTGCAGCGATCCTTCATATTGTCCATGGCATCTTTTACTTTGTTGCCGAACAAGGAGTCTCCTAAGCAGAGTGCATCCGCAATGCGGTCGTGTGTGTCGTCCCGAAGGCTGGAGGCACGCAGCCACGCTAACCTGCGAGCAGAGATGGCTGTCCCCGCAGTGCAGGAAAGCAGTGTCAAATGCATCAAAAGCCGCTCTGACCTGGGGTTTTGTGCATTTGTGCAGGTCCACAAGGGCTGCATTTGCAGAAGTTTGTGCCTCGCCAGTCAGAGATGACATTGCAGATCTGAGGTTCTACACGATGACATCCTGGAACAGGGCATGATGAAGTTGATGCGATGCTACTATTGCAGACAGCATAGCCCAGCGATGGCGAACCTATGGCACGCGTGCCAGCTGTGGCACGCGAAGGCCTTGCAGCTGGCACGCGGGAAGGTCCGCATTTAAAAAAATTAAAAAAAGCTGTCTTCTGCCGCTTCCGGGGCCGCCGCGGCAGAATCGAGTGTGCCGCAGGGCCCCCCCTGTGCCTGGCAGAGCCTGCCCTCCAGATCCTGCCTTCCCCGGTATCAGTCCCTGTTTCCAGCTTGTCACACGCGCCGGCTTTCAGAGCGCGAGGGGAGAGTTTCTCCCTCGCTGCTCTGTTAAGCCCGCGGGGGCTGATGGGAAGTTCCCATCAGCCCCAGCGGGCTTAACAGAGCCGCGAAAGGGAAACTAGTTCCCTTCGCGCTCAGAAAGCCGGCGCGTGTGACAAGCTGGAAACAGGGACTGATACCGGGGAAGGCAGGATCTGGAGGGCAGGCTCTGCCAGGCACAGGGGGGGCCCCGCGGCACACTCGATTCTGCTGCGGCGGCCCCGGAAGCGGCAGAAGACAGCTTTTTTTTATTTTAAATTTTGGCTGGGCTGGGCTGGGGGGGTTAGGAGTGGTGATGGGCGCTGCGGGGGGATTAGGAGTGGTGATGGGCGCTGGGGGGTTAGGAGTGGTGATGGGCACTGGGGGGGTTAGGAGTGGTGATGGGCACTGGGGGGGTAGGAGTGGTGATGGGCTCTGGGGAGGGGCTTAAACTAAAAATTGGGTGATGGATTAGGACTGGAAATGGGCTGGTGGGATTAGGACTGGAAGTGGGTTGATGGGGGTTAGGACTGATAATGGGCTATGGGGGCTTAAACTAAAAATTGGGTGATGGGGGATTAGGACTGGAAATGGGCTGGTGGGATTAGGACTGGGAGTAGGCTGATGGGGAGGTTAGGACTGGTAATGGGCTATGGGGGGCTTAAACTAAAAATTGGGTGATGGGGGATTAGGACTGGAAATGGGCTGGTGGGATTAGGACTGGGAGTGGGCTGATGGGGAGGTTAGGACTGGTAATGGGCTATGAGGGGGCTTAAACTGAAAATGGAGTGATGGGGATTAGGACTGGAAATGGGCTGGTGGGATTAGGACTGGGAGTGGGCTATGGGGGGCTAGGACTGGTAATGGGTTGGGGGGGTTGCTAGGACTGGAAATGGGCTGAGTGGAAGGGGGCTTGAATTGCAAATAGCTGATGGGGGACGGGGCTTGGAATGGAAATGGGCTGAGGGGAAGTGGGGGGCTTGAACTGCAAATAGCTGATGGGGAGGGGGACTTGGAATGGAAATGGGCTGAGTGGAAGGGGGCTTGAACTGCAAATAGCTGATGGGAAGGGGGGCTTGGAATGGGCTCTTAGGGGAGGGAGCTAGGACAGGAAAATGGAAGATGGAGGGGCTAGGATAGGACTGGGAATTGGGTGTTGGGGGAGCTAAGTTTGGAAATGGGCTGTGGTGGGGGCTTGGATTGAAATGAACTCATGGAGGGGCTAGAACTGGAAGTAGGCTCATGGGGGGCTTGGATTAGAAATGGGCTGAGTGATGGTGGGGCTAGGAAAGGACTAGAAATGGGCTGATGGGAGGCTGGTATTGGAAATGAGCTGATGAAGGGACTCGGATAGGATTGGAAATGGACTGATGGGGGGCCAGGACTGGAAATGGGCTGATGTGGGGACTAGAAGGGAGCGGATACTGGGTGGGGCTGGAATTAAAAGGGAGCTGATGTTGGGGGAGATTAGAAGGGGATGGGGCTGGGAGAGTGAAATGGAGAGGGGAAAAATATTTTGTGTGGGAGGGAAGAAAAATGTACAATTGGCCGGGTATTGGGAGACTAAAAAAGGAGAAAGATTATTATGTTAAAGCAGATGAAGAGAGAGAATGGAAAAAAACTAGAAGAGAAGAAAGGAGAAATGGACAGCAGACGATGGAGAGATAGCAGAAGACACAAATAAACCAGAAGAAAGTGGCTGGAACAATTGCAACTGAAAAAAATGCACAAAAGGTACAAAGATATCTCTTTATTTTGAATTTATTAACTGGAATATGTCAGCTCTGGGAAATGTGCATCATTAGTGTCTGTGCTTTGTTTAGTACAAGAGGAAATTAATTTATAGTTTTATTTCTACAGTGTTGTTGTACATTCCAAGTTTGGCTTTTGGGGTTCCCAGTTTAATTATTGCCTTCCTGTTTCTAAATTGAATGAAATCATTAAAACATTATAAATTGCCAATAAATTGAAATGAAAACCAAAGGATTGTGAATCAAATTGATTCTCTGACAATACAAAGATTCCAAACTTTACAAATGATGTTACATAGTTCAGGCAACTTTATAAAGAGTTTTTAGATACTAAAATCTTGTTGTTAAGGTTTAATTGACGTGCTGGCACTTTGAGGAAATTCTTTGGTTTTGTGCGGCAGTTTGGGCACTCGGGCTCAAAAAGGTTAGCCATCACTGGCATAGCCCCTTAGAATGCTTTCTTTCCAACCTCATCCAAAAGTTTAAGGTCCTTTCCTGGTGGGCTGTTCATGTGGGTGTGTGCAGATTTAACCCTCTTCAAGGCTGACTCCACCACAAGTGAGTTGTAGGGAAGCTGGGGTTTCTCAAACCCAGGGATTGGTTGGACTAGGTACTTCGAGTCCACTTTCCGCGCTGTGGCGTGACTGGTAGCTGGGCTTTGCCATATTTTCAGAAGGTTCTCCCTCATTAAGGAGTAGACTGGTAGGACTGCAGCTGTCTTAGGTGCTTCTAGGAACTTGAGGGCCACTTGCATCTCTGGACGCTGGTTGGTTATGTCCGTGGAGGTGATCTCTAGTGTGGAGGAGATCTTCCACAGGAATTTAGGGTACGTTAGGTCCTCCGGGGTGGCGGGCATCTCTGTGGTGGGTTCAACAGTCACAGTCTCTAGAGACGAGGGCGGCTCTTCTGTGCAGAGGGAGTTCCCTGCCAAGGCCGATTCCTCATTCCCACTACGTGGTCTGTTGAGGGCTGGGAAGCATGGGCTGAGGAAGAGTCCCTGGAAGTAATCAACGTGGTAGAATCTGTCTGTCGGTTTGGGAGGTCAGCGCTACTTACAGGGTTTCCGCGAGTGGGTTGCTGCGTCTCCAGGGGAGAGGTTCTTGAGGAGGACCAGTGGTGGAGGAATTCTGCCAGCATCTGGAAGACTTCCTGAGGCCCCTGGGAACTTGTCACCGCAGCCTGGATTGCTGGAGGTAGAAAAGGTAAGCTGGGCTCCGGGGTCTGCCTTTTGGACACGATAGATGCTTCAGGATGTTCAGCTGAACTGTAGCCCGAGAAGGAGGCAGGGGAGGAGGGGGGAGGGGGCTGAGCAGTACCTGGATCTCTTGTCCGGTGGAGAATGGGCTTTTTTGCTGCTTTCCCGGTGTCCTCTAAGATCCTCGGATCTATGCCTGTGTCGGCTGCTTCCCTGTCTGCTCCGGTGCCTGTGATGGCCCCTGGTGTGGTGCTGCCTTCTTTGGGTCTTGTCAGCTCCCGGGCTGCAGGAAGAGCATCTCCTCTAGCATCGGGAGGAATCGGAGCAGCTTCTGCGCTGAGGGGGAGGAGGATTTCCTTCCCTATCGGCACTGATCGGAGCTGGGCAGAAGTGTTGCTGGGAGGACGAGTGTTGTTCAATCGCAGCAGAGGGGGCAGTGGCTTGCAAGACCACATGTCCAAAGGCAAGATGGCTGCCCCCAGGGTTCCCCAAGTGCATGGCTGGGCTCCAGAGCATTGGGAGAGGAAGGAGGAGAATTCCGAAGAGCTGGGGGCTGATCGGAGACGGAGGCCTTACTAGGCACGTCTTGGGCCGTCACAGAAGCAGCTTTTGTACTTGGAGCCTTCTTACTGCGCCCTCTGTCTTCGCAATCAGTAGATTTTGCAGCAGCAGGAGGGAGAGAGAGGAAGTCCTCCAGGGCATGCCTGCGAGTTTTCTTTGCCCTCGGGGACATCCGGGCACAGTGGAGACAGTCCTGAACCGGGTGGTCCTTCCCCAGGCAGCGGAGACATTTTTCGTGGTTGTCAGCATTGCTCATCTTTCTGGAGCAGGATGAGCACTTCTTGAAACCAGGTTTTGGCATGGTGAGTAGTCCTTTTCTTTTCCTGTATATATAAATTTATATATGTTTTTAAAAAAAATTTAAATCTTAAGAATGAAGAGGAGAGAGAAGTCCATCTTGCACGCAAGGCGGAAGAAGTGAAACTGGTCAGCTAGGGGCGGGCTCAGAAGGTTGGGCTAGTGACATGCTCAGAAGAGCGAAAGCCCTTCTGGGCTATAGAGATTCTGTATCGGCGCCGTTGGATGCAGTCACCCAGGTGTGGCTGACTCATCCTCCTGGTCCTAGGAGAACAGTGATTATAGATAAAAGGAAGGGAACAGGATTCTACATTTTTGGGCCAGCTGGTGACTGTGGCCACTGGAGAGGAAGCAGGATGCATCATTTTCAGCTTGGGCTGGTGACAATGATTGCAGTGGAAACACGGTAAGTTAAGGATGCATTGGTACTAAGAAGGAAGCGGCAATATTTATCTTGGGCTGGCAGCAACAGTGATCACTGGGAGTTGGGGAAACAGAATTAGGAAGCTGTTATGGTGATTTCAAGTACCTGGCTTCCTTCTTTGCACTCTCCAGTTTAAAGGCACACATGGTTGTTAAGAAGCATGGGCTTTCTGTGTATTGGTGGTACACCTCCCAGCCCTTGGGAACACACTGGCAGAGAACCACTAGCTTAGAGCCATATAGTCTAACTCTCCAATCTTATTTTTTTAAAACTTCTGGTATTTGCATAGAGAAAGTGAGGGTTTAATTTCTGGGGGAATGGCCTGGAACAAAGTTCCACCACTTCTCTTCAGATTCTGAGCAACAGGGGTGTTCTGCTCCAATTCCTCTTTTTCAAGCAGCCTGAAGTAGAGCAGAGAACAGTCAATCTGCTCCCTAATCCATCCTCTGGCTCCACAGCTCCATATTCTTTTTGCCTACAAATTAAGCCCCGTAGACAACTACAAATGCACTTTGTATTTTTATTCACAAGCTGCTTATTAATGACAGTAGATATAGACAGGACCGTACAGAGCCCTGTGCGAGCAGTACGGCCACACAGGGCGCAAAGACTTCAGGGACGAATTTCGGCTCTCTGCCGTTGCCTGCCGCAGAGAGCCAAAATGCGCCCCTGAGGTCTTCCTGCTGGCACACTAAGCAGGTCTGTTCTCTCTGGGAGAGACCAGACCTGCTTAGCATGCCAGCGGCAGGCAGCTTGCACATCGGGTGCACGCCTCTTCTCTCCCACCCCCATAAAGTGGCTAGATGGGGGTGCGGGAGGGGGGGGGCACACGCCCGATGTGCAAGTCGCACAGGGCGCATTTCGCCATCAGTACGGCCCTGGATATAGATATTTGAAACATTTACATTTGATTGTATTAGCTACTTCAGCCCTTACCACATCCTCTCTATTGGATATTCTATCTTGTATCCTTATAAGACCATTCCGGACCAACCATTAGGCAACAGCTAGGGCCTAGGGCAACAGCTTCTGAGAGTCTGCAAAGAGCAGCAGCAATCAAAGCAAAACAATAGATCCTGACATCCACACAAAGTCAAAGAATCATCAGCACATTCTTTTTCCTGCAGGGAGAGCGGCGCACACATACTGTGCATACAAAGCACATTTTAATATTTAAAAACATGATGTCACAATTATGTCTTTTACAGGTTGCTGTGAGAGTGGTGGTGTTTCAATGATCATGATTGTTGAGTTAAATTTTCAAAATTTTGAGGGAGCATCCTAAGCACCTAGATTACCAATGCACTTGCACCAGCCCTGTTAGAGGATATCTTATCCCAAATCTCATACTGCTGAGCAATTGCTGGCTCCCCCTACCCCACCAAGATTTAGCATAAAAGCTACTCTGTCATTTTCTGTATGTCCATGCCAAGAGCCGGGTTCCACTCTGGTTACGATGGAGACCATCCTTCAGAATAGGCCTCTCCTTCACTAGAACGGTCCGTGTTTTTCACAAATTTAATACCCTCAGCCACACACTATTGACGCATCCATGAAGTGAGGTTCCAGAGCTCAATTTGTCGCTGGGGTCCTTCATGTGCAACAGCAGCCTTTCTGAGACTGAAATCCTTCTGTATCTTCTTCATGGAGGGTTCTTGCCAGTGAATTTCCTTCTTTTCCTTACTTTATGATGTCTCTTCTTATGCATGTGAGTGTACTGCTACTAACAGGGCCGGCACTGCCATTAGGCGAACTAAGCGTTCGCATAGAGCACCAATGGTCCAAGGGCGGTCCATTGCTGCCACTGCCATCCCTTTTTAGGATCTGTAGCAGCGGCAATTATTTCAAACAGTACCACAGCACTTATCGAAACCTCTGGTACTGCAGTGCTGTTTGTTCTTTCGCCCCCTCTTACACAGACTTCCTGTTTGTATGGGAAGTCTGCATCAGAGGGGGCAGAAGCACAACTGGCACGCAGTGCCGGAGCTTTCGGTAAGCACTGAGGTGCTGTTTAAAGTAATTGCCACTGCTGCAGGTCGCAGAAAGAGGCAGCAGGGGTGGCAATGGAAGCAGGGGGAGGGGGCGCAAGGAATGAGGTTTCCCTAGGGTCCCTCATATCCTTGCACCAGCCCTGGCTAAAAAGCCCATACCCTTATCTAATTTCAATTGTCTGAACTTCCTCAAACTCCTGCTTATTGCCTTTGCGTTTTAAAAATTCAAAGAAATGACAATGGTGCCAGATTGCCTTATAATGGGAAGCATCAGATTAGAGAAAGATAAGCAAAGCTTTGTTCTAGTAAATAAAAGCAAAATATATTAAACTTACTGATCTTCTTTGCCGCAAAACAGCTGCCTCTGCTGGATGGTTGAACCTAAACTTATGAATTTTGCCAAGGATTACAACTGATCCTGTTAAAGAAAACAGACATGAAAAATAAGAGTGGATACATTCAAACCAACCAGACATTCAACATTCAGAGGGAAATTTTATAATAGGGTGGCTTATTAAGGCAGTCAAAATGTGCCGATTTTATGAAGACAAATAAGTCTCTACTTGTCCTTATAAAATACTATGTGGCAAAGATCATGTATGAAATTCAGATGTGGACATGAACACGTGTAGAGTTCACAAGTATGCACGTAGATTAAAGAATTTTATGATCAACGTGCGTACTTGCAAACTCCGTCTGAGCTCAACTCAGACCATAACACTGGTTATGCCTACCAGCAAAGTGCACATGGTCATAGCAATGCATGCACCTTTATGCTGATCAGTATTTTATGAAGCAACATAAGCACAAAAATAACTTTATAAAATCTCTCCCTCCCCAGGTGCACACAGCTTCTCTACACACACAGTAGCATTCAACCCCTTGTCAGTGTTTGGTCTGCAGTTCTCCAAGTAGAACAAGAGTGTTACTGTAAAGCGTAGTTACTTACCTGTAACAGGTCTTCTCCGGGGACAGCAGGAATCACCTCACATATGGGTGACGTTAGCATCAACAGAGCCCGCGTGGATTCACTACCTAGCTTTCAAAGAAAGCCTTTGGGAGTTAAACTGCGCATGCGCGGTGTCATGAAGTGGGTATCAATAAAGATGCAAACCTGAAAAGAAACCCTGTTTCTCAGAGAAATCTAGATGTGCAGTTACCTCAAGGCACAGCTAGAGGGGGCAGGAGTGATCATATAGGAGCTAATGAGCCCAAGAGAGCTAATGACTTGCACCTGGGAATGAGCCCGGGAGTTTCAAAGGAAAGATTCCTTTATAAGCAGAAGCTGAATGCTAGCAAAGGAGGAACACCTCTATTGAGAGAGACAACACCTCTATTGAGAGGAACAGCTCCAGAGGAAGGGCAGAACTGGAACCGGATCCAGAAAGGAGGAACATCTCTACTGAGAGGAACACCTCAAAGGAGAGGACAGAGAGAAGGAACAGCTCTGAGGGAAGGAGCAGTTCTAAGAGAAGGAGAAGGACTTGGAGAAAGAATCCTACCTGAGCAAGCCCAAAGGAACAGAGTTCACAAAGGTGGAGTTCAGAAGGGCCAGGCTAAGCGAGCAGCTGTTCAGAGGGAGTCTGCTGGAGAAAGCACTAAGGCTAGAGAGTGTGCCACTCCCTGTTCCAACAACGTTCCTGATTCAAAGGCAGAGAGACGAATCCACAGAACCAGAGAGATAGATTTGGAGGAAAGCCTGCAGTCTCTGGGAAATACTAGTCAAGTTTTACCAGGCACCAAAGGAAAAGCAGTTTCTGACAAAGCTAAGTTCTTACTGAAGCAGAAAGTTGAATCCAGACCAGGTTTTACCAAGCTGCCAGAAAGCACAGCCCTGCCTAGAGCTTGTCGGCAGAGAACCTGTTGCAGGAGAAACGTTTCTGGGAGAGAAAGCTCCACGGATTCAAACCACAGAGGCTCCAGGTATGAAAGCTTTATTCATGATACTGAATGCTTAACTCCTAGAGGCACTGCTAAAACAAATACTCAGTTTGTAAGGAAGAAGAAACCAGGGTGGTTTCAGAAAATTCCCAGAGAACTTAAAACACAGTCTTATTGGAGGCAAGAGCCTAGAGACACTTCACGTAGACCTGTAGCAGACAGGGACAGTGACTACTATGATGATGAATGTAGTGGAGCAGAATCCATGGAAATTGAATATATAAATGCTGTTCCCATTCCACCAGAAGAAATGGATTGAGGTTTGTGCATGGCCACGAGCCTAGAATCTGTAGCCACTGTATAACTGAGAAGAAGTTTGTTTAATTCTTATTGTGTTGGAATGAAGTGAATTCCTTGGATTAACCCTTGCACTAATTGTGGAGTTTAACAATTAGTCAGCTTGTTAATACTGGTACCTTTTGAAACAAAGGACATTCTTTTGATTTCTCAATGTCTTATTTGAACCCTTGCACAGACGGGGAATAAAGCCTTGTTTTCCCTACACTTGGTTTGATTGAGCTCTCATAGGAAGCTGGAAATAAGTAAGACCATTCGCCATTCGTGGACCTTACATTTCATCACGCTCCCTAAATAATTTCTATCGTGGAGCATGCCCATACTTTGAATGGTCACCAGGGGATGCCCTCACGACAGCGGTCACCTTCCCACCCAAGGGTGCCATCTTACCTCAGTATGTGGGAGAGCTGTAAGGACTGATTCCTGCTGTCCCCAGACCCTGGAGAACACCTGTTACAGCTGGGTAACTACACTTTCTCTGGGAATAAGCAGGAAGTAAGCCCTCACATATGGGACTCCAAAGCTACAGGCTATTGAGAGAACCTGTAGGAGCCACAAGCGACCCAAAAGGCGAACCATGAAGGGCAGCAAGGAGCGACAAAGTACTGCCTGGCCAAAGGCACTATCACGCTGAGAGTTCTCCTCCAAGCAGTAATGTGCTGCAAAGGTAGTGACTGAAGACTAGGTGGCAGCCTGGCAGATGTCCTGCAGGGGGACAGAATGCAGGTGAGCCACCGAGCCCACCACTGCATGCACATTATGTATGGTAACATGACGCTCCAGAGAGAGTCCAGCCTGCTCATAGGCAAATGAGATGCAGTCTGTGTTGGCCTTTAGGAGCCAGTCATCCAGATAGGGGAAGACCAAGACTCCTAGCAAGTGGAGGTGAGTGGTAACTACCGCCAGGCATTTGGTGAACACCTGTGGGGCCAAAGGCGAGCATCTGGTACTGGTAGTGACAGCCTCCGATGACGAAGCAGAGGTACTGACTGTGCCAGAGATGGATCAGGATGTGGGTGAAGGCATCTTTGTGATCCAAGGAGCATAGTCAATCTCCCAGCTGGAGCTAGGCAAGCAATGTTCCAAGAGACAGCATCTTGAACTTCTTCTTGACCAGAAAGCGGTTTAGGTCCTACAGATCCAGGATGGGATAAAAGCCCCCTGTCTTTTGGGATGAGGAAATACCGGGAGTAGTACCTTGTGCCCCAGAGGGGCCGAGGGGCCAGCTCTACCACTTGATCCTCGAGCAGGGACTCAAGTTACTTCTGCAGGAGCTCTCTTTGCAGGGAGGTCATGGGAAGTTCCCCTGGAAAGAAGAGAAGAGGCGTCTGGTCAAAGTACAGAAGGAAACCTCCCCCACCACCTGCAATACCTAGGCATCCGTGGTGATGCCTGGCTTGAGGTGCGCAAAGTGAACCAGACATCCTCCCGTGTGCCTTGGATCCTGACCTTTTGGAGGAAGATGGGCTATGCCCAATGAGTCAATAGCTGGGGCGCCGTTTGCAGCTTGGGGGCTTTTTGTTACAGAGACCGTGCCCCTGGCCCTTGGCCTGTTGACCCTATTGGGGAGCCTGATTGGGGGTATTTTCTGTAAGCCTATTTCCAGTCCTTTTCACTTTCGGGTGGCAGAACCTTTTCCCCGAAGCCTTCTGATGGGAAGGGACAGAAGTCTTTCAGGACAGCCTACTCTTGTCAAACTCTGACTCCAACTCTGCCGCCTTCTAGGTCATGGGTTTACTGACGAGGTTCTCGCCTTGGCAGGGGACATCAGCAAGTTTGTCCCATACCCACTGCTCAAAGTCCAAAGACTGTAGCCAAGGCAGGCAGCGGGCACTAAAGCCTACTGCAGCCATGCGAACCATGAACTCGAAGCCATCATAGGCTGCTCGAGTCTGGAATTTGATGCATTCCTTGACAGAGGAGATGGAATGCTCAAGGGATTCATCTGCCAGCCCAGCCAAGAAACCAACAAACTCCTTCGCCAGGTTCCTCATGTATAGCTGGTAAGCCTGGGTGTGGGCTGTGAGCATAGCGTCCTAGTAGCACTTTCTGCCAAACCCATCCATGGTGCAGGCTTCCCTACCAGGGGGCATTGAGGCGTACATCTTCTGACTCTTTATTCAATGCATAGCCAACTCCACCACCATGGAATTGTGAGGCAGTTGTGTCTTTTGAAAGCCGGGGCTCTTGCCAACTTGATAATGGGAATTGAATTGACAGCTCACTATTGGCACCGTCACCAGGCTCTCCCACATCCTGAACAGCAAGTGCTCCAGGATGGGTGGAATCAGTACCATCAATGCCTCCCTTGGAAGGGTCTCATACTGGAGGATCTCCAAGTCCTCAGCACAGGGCTCATCCTCTGGTTCTGCTACCAAGGCCAGGGCCTTCAACATCCCCCAGACAAAGTCAAGGAATGCAAGGTTCAAGGAATGCAAGGTCCTCGGGCGGGGACCTCTGGTGCTCCTCAGAGGGGGATGGCTCAGATGGGACATCCCTGTGTAGCATGGTATTGGGCGACTCGTCGTCGATCTCCCAGCCCAACTTGGAGCCAGAGGAGACCTCGAGGCCTAGACAGTCATTGGAGCAATGAGCCACCGTTGCTGATGGGTGTGAGGTGCCCGAGGCACCAATTCCAAGGTACTCGGGGCAAGTTGTGCCTTGAATGGGAGGCCGACCGGTGTGGCTCCAAATGAGCAAATCGTTCTAGTACAGGCTGGGAAGTCCAGGCAGCACCAACGACCAGGAGGTTCCAGGCATCGGGCCCCATTGCACCTCAAAGGAGGAAGTCAAGCTGCATTCCAGGGCCGCCATCCTGGCTTCAATGCCAGTAGGCTCGTTAGCGACTGGTTTGAGCCTCTAAGATATTGGGCCTGAAGCCAGCTCCCTCGATGGGGAATCAGCAATGGTGATCATGTCAGAGGACCAGGCCCTATCCCCCGATGCAGTGGGAGTCTCCTCCAACTGGGGCAGCTTCAAGGGCCACTCCCAGCTATCGCCTTTAGCGTTGGGTTGAAGACTCCCAGGCCAGGTAATGGGGATCTTACCCTGGCTCTGGGATCGGATGTGGACCATGTCCTGGACTTGTGAGGGAGGTCCTCAGAGAACAACCCATGCTCCAAGACTCCACAACCTCGGGGCTTGGATCGAGCACGTGCACACGATGCAGACTCACAGGATGCAGTCTCAGAGAGCAGCAATTCCAGACTCAATACCGGTTCTGCGGCAGAGGCCTTTGAGCCAAACAGTTCCTTCTGCAGCTTTTCACGATTCCTCTGATTCTTGCTGAACATCTGCAGGCAGAGCAGGTAAGTGGAGTAGTCATGATACGCACCGAGACCCTTGATACAGCAACTGTGGTGGTCTGTTATGGACATTGTTCGGGGGCATTTGCCACATTGCTTAAATCTGCTGACCGAAAACATAGTGGGGAAGACAGCACCTGCGAGATCAAACTCGGTCGTCTCGGCCAGGGAGAGCATGAGAAAAGACCCGTGCACCGAAAAAAAAACCAAAAAAAAACCCGAGAAAAATGTGACACTGAGGCAAAGGCAGATTCGGGTGGCGAGGTGGTGATCAGGAACCGACCTGCAAAAAAGAGAAAAAACTAAGAGGGCTAGAAAAAAAATCAACTTTTACTGCAGACAACAGATAGGACTCTGCAAGGCTCGCAGAAAAAAGAAGACTGAGGTAAGATGGCACCCATGGTCAGGAAGGTGACCACGCATGTGCAACTCCCAAAGGCTTTCTTTGAAAGCTGGGGAGCAAATCCGTGTGCGCTCCATTGATGCATACATCACTCATATGTGAGGACTGATTTCCTGCTTGTTCCCGGAGAAACATCTTTATCCAAACCATTACAAAATTCAGCCTCCCATAACTGCAGATAAACACTACAAAATTCTGGACTGATATTGAAGAGTTAAACATAGTAAATAACATTTTAACTTATTCCTTCTCCTAATAGTACTAAACATAAGCATTAGGATAATATAAAAAAATAATATGCAAACTCTACCTTGTGATAAACGGCAGGAGTTTGTAACTTCTTGCCCATTGACAGTGCAGTGTGCTCCTGGGCTTGCTTGCAGAGTCACAATTCCACATTTGTTGTCTATGACACAGTGGTCCCTTTCCATCCATTGACCTTGTAAAACTGGAAAACCACAAATCTATTCTATTCAAGTCTGAAAGTAAAGATTTTCTAAGAAATGAACTAAGTTCTGCTACTGAGACTGTTGGGGGGGGGAGAGAGAGAAGGAGGTAACAGATCTACACAATACAGCTGTTTTGTTCTGTTTTCTTTCTTATCTACTACTGTTTTTCCAATTTTCCAGCCAATAGACATGCCCAAATACATTATTTCTTTCATATATTTATAATTTTTTATTCAACCAATCTCAATTTATTGTTGGCAGATTATAAAGATGAAAAATAAAATATGATAAAGAACAGTACAAAAACAAAAGACAATTTTAGGACAAAAATCGAAATAAGATTTAAAACCAAAATCAACAAGTCAAATAAAATAAAAATCAATCTCCAGCAAAGGCCAATAGGACAAAAAAGACTTAATTTTAAGTATTCTCACTAATGTATTCTAATGGTTAGAGCAGTGGGCTAAGAACAAGGTTCAAATCCTACTATTGCTACTTGTGATCTTGGGCAAGTCACTTAACCCTCCACTGCCTCAGGTACAAACTTAAATTATAAGCCTTCCAAGGGATTGAAAAAATATTTACTGTACCTGAACATAACTAAGCTGCCCCTCAAAAAGGCATGAGCTTAATCCAAAATCCCTTACCCCTATCATAGGCCTGTGAAAAGCAAAAGGTCTCAACTTTCTTTTAAAAAATTGTTGATCAGGCGCAGCTCTAAAAAGTGAGTTTGAAAGGAAGGGGGACTAGCAGAACGCAGAACTCTCAAATTCTTTTGTTCCATCTATACAGAAATCAGGAATAAGATATACCTAAATTAGGACAGAGGAGCATGCATGATTGTGAAATTATTAAAAAAAAATAACTTACAGCACAATTAAACTTAGATAAAACTTAAGAACAGAAAGACATAGGACATGCCATGCTTGGTTAGACCAAGGTCCATCAAGCTCAGCATCCTGTCTGATAGCAGGAAACCTGGGTCACTAGAAAGTTCCTGATAGCCCCCAGAGAATAGATACCTTCCTTGCAAGTCACTCTCATGGATAAGTGGGGGCTTTCCAATAGTCTTCATAATAATTGTTTATGGACTTTTTCCCCTAGAAATTGTCTTACCACCTTCAAAAACCAACTATGCTACATTTTTGTAAACATCCTCCAGCAACACATTCTATAGCCTATTTAGTGAAAAAATACCTGTTAGTACTAGGCTAGGGGACACCCATTGAAACTAACTGAAGGAATAAATAACCATTCCCTGTTTACCTGTTCCGTCCTACTTATGATTTTATAAATCTCTATCATACCTCTTTCTCAGTTGACCTCAAGGTAATGAAACTGTACAAGTTGATGACCTGAGCCAGAGAAATGCTGGGGTGCATGTTAAAGGCAAAATCAGTAGAAAAAGGAGGCAATGATCATGTCCCCATATAGGCCCCTTGTCAGCCCAATTTGAGTATTGTGTCTAATTCTGTACTTCCGAAAGGATATAGATAAAATTGATATGACTCTGAAAAGGGCTACCAAAATGGCTCAGTCTATACCAAAAGCTCTAATAAAATAGGGCTTATAGACCTAAATACATACACCTAGAGAAGTGAGGCACTGAAAATATGGTATGAGCCATTCACATACCTCAAAAGGTATTAATGAATAAGTAGAATTCCTAGAATAAAAGGTCCTAAATGGTCTAAATGGTTATATTCAAGAATATCATTAGAAAATATTTTGTCATGGAAAGGGTGGTAGATGCACGGAATGGCCTTCCAAAGAAGTGATGTAGACAAAAACAATATGAAGGAAAAGAAAGACAAGAGTTCAAGCTGCAGTCTTCAGCAATACAACAAGTGGAAGATGTTAATAATCACCCATTACGCAGTGCTTCCCAAACTGGGGTTGCAAAAACTGCACTTGGAGTCACAACCGGTCTGGGCCAAAGCAATATATATATATATATATATATATATATATTAATTGCCCTGACATCTCCTTTCAAGCCAGTGCTATAACTAGGCCTGTGGGAGCTCCATGGAAGGTGGGGGATGACAATGACAGAAGGGCTAGGCACATTGGTGCAGATCAAATGGTATGGTCATAGGGTCGCCTGTTTGTCTGTGGCCATAAAAATGGGGTCATGGCTACAAAATGTTTGGCAAGTACTGAATATTTGAGTTCTTTAAGAGCACTGAGATGATACCATTAAGAACTTGATTAGGTTTGTTCCGGTGATATCAATTTTTGGTTTTTCTTTTATATTTTACTTTTTTTCCTCTTTTTTCATTGTTTTAGTATATATTTTCAAGTTTTCAGTTTGTTTCTTTATTTTGTTTTTAATTTATCTATTTTTATCAATACTGCAAACATCACGTCTTATGTTTTGTATTTAATGATGTCATATTTTTTTATTAATATTTTTTCCTGTCTAGCATAGGCCAGGAATAGATTAATCTGAAGACCTTTACTTCCTTTTCAAAAGATGGTTAATATTGTTTCTCAACTTTTAAAATGAGGATGAGCCCTGGCACCTCTTCTCAGCCTCCTTTGTTTTTTCTTTTATTTTATTTTTGTAAGTTTTCACATTGCTAATCGAATGCAAATGCCACTTCAACAAGGACCTCAAACAATACAACTATAGGTGCATAATCATTTTGAACCCCGTCCCACCCTAACCTCTTGTCTAAAAGCTAAACTAAGATTTAAAATATGGTAAGACAAGAACCCCCAAAGGCATCAAGAACCACAACAACCAGAAGGAAAATCTAACTATCAGCTCACCCAAGTAAAAAGGTAGTAGTACAAAACCTGCTTGCAGAGTTGCCAAGTTACTCAGTTCCAGGAGTGAGATTTTAAAGCCAGTCCTGGATTTCTGACAATCTTATTCTGATGCACTATAGGACTTGCAACACTGATTCCAATGGATAAAATGAAGGGCTACAAATACCATTCTGCATTGCAATGCAAATTTAAAATCAAGCTTGGCAAAAAATCTCACTCCTGGAACTGGGTAACTTGAGAACTCTGTGCTTGGTATTCATGTAGCTAAATTGATCTTTTGGCACTTAATCCAGACAATAAAAGGTTCCCAACCTTTTTTAAAGCATTCAAGCTTATCATGTCATAAGGCCATCAGTTTCCTCATATTAAACGCATTCCACAGTTCCCAACGGACCAACAGTTTCCCAGAAATCATCAGCATCCTCCAAAACCGAACCAGTTCCAATCAGGCGATTGCAATGCAAGCTCATAGAATTGAGAAAACCTTACACTCTAACATAGAATTAGACTGCAGAATAATTTTTTTAGGTAAAAGAGATAAGAGATATACCAGTATTACCCCGAAACATTTCCCCACACATTTGCTAATAAGGGAGTATTCTGGGACAATCCCACCGAATATGCTTTAGAGTGCTGAGCCTGAGCTGCTAGTACCCCCTCCAACATTGATCCTCAACCACAGAGTAGGATCCTGTGCTATACTCATTGGTAGGTGTACTATAAAGTTCACAAAGGCTGCCAAAGTCCTAAGGCTTTCTTTCCTCTAGAAGTTGGTCCTCAGTTTCCAATCCCAGGGCCATCCTTCTCTGGCATGGCAACGTGGGAAGCAAGCTCAAAGGTGTCAGTCTAGATATGATCTCATCACCTAACAGTCCTCCTGCTTTTCCCTCCAAATATAAAAAGGCGAGTGCTGTACAGGGGAGAAAAGGCCATCTTGGATTCTAAAACATTCTGCCCACCCCAAGGAAAGCTTCCATCATTACTCGCTCTATGCAAACCCATTGTTGGGGGTAGGGACGTCTCAGACTTCTTACATACTCTGAAGGCCTTGAACAGGTGATTGCAGTATTTGTCCACCCTCTCTTCTACAATGTAAGTCTACAAATGTTTGATTTTCTGACTTTAGGAGAATCTGCAACCTTGGTTCCTCAAAAGATGTGTAAGGCTGTGACTTGGAGCTCAGTTCCTACACCCACGTCTGGGCACAGCCTCTCAGTGGTATTAGCATGCTTTGACTGTGATTTTCCACAGTTTGTTCCTGGGGTAAAGCCCAACTATTTTTCCCCTTTGGACACTTTTTGGGATTTTGCTGTTAACGTGTGTGTTAAATCTATGTGTGTGTTCTGACTGCTGTTTGGTGAGGTCTAACTCGTTTTCTAGACTGTATAATATGGTTACACTACATTTTGCACTTTTTTATTATTTCTATATGCAAATTTATGTCATGCATATTGATCCTGAAAACCTGACTGGCTAAGTGTGTTTTCAGGAGAGGGCCAAGAAGCCCTGCTCTAAAGACAGAATCACACTTAAACCCTCCCCCCCCCCCCCCGCCAGAGGAGTTGTTGATATACAGTCCAAGCTAACATAGAATTAAGGGAAGTCACAGGTCAGTGCAGGGTAGGATCTACCTGCAAGTGTGGTGAAGGGTCTCTGTAGTTCCAGAAGGCTCTGAAGATTCATGTCCATTCATTATTGTGCAGAGCAATGTGATCTACCTGTGTGTCTGGTGAACAGCCTCTTCAGGAAAAACCTGCTATTATTAAGGCTTTTTGCTAGATCGTTCTATTGTTCATCACACTCTGGACTGTGCAATGCTGCAAAGCACTTCACCTCTTAGGCCGCCAATTCAATTTAAATTCAAATTGGTATGGACTTAAAGGTAGCTATGAAGGGAAATGGATGTCTCTTTCTAGTTCTAGAAGCCATAGCGAACATGTTCATATTGTGGTCAATGTCAGATTTCTATGAATCTACGTTGTGTATCTTGCTACTAGATTTGTGAATCACTCTCTACACATTCTCCTAGTGTACCAAGAAATCTGGATACAAACATAATTTCTTTGGAAACTTATCTTGGACAAACTAGACTAAGCAATAGCCAAATCAAATTATACAAGTCTCTTGCTTGCCAGCTATAATTTTTAAGGCACATGCATTCAGACTGCTAAGTGCTTGCTTTCCATTTTACTAGAGAAAAAAATTGAACATGAGCCGAACATTACAAATTTCTTCAGAAAACATTACTCTGCCAAAAATTGTATTCTTTTCAGGAGAGTTTTTTTAAATAAACTGTGGCCTTATTCTCTTACCAATGTCCTGCTCTTGGTCTGAATCATTTTGCCCAATTCTGGTAGTGCCTTCCTAAAGATAGAAAAAAAACACCCATAATCAGATAGGACAAAACATGAACAAAAATCAAATATCTGAAACAAATGCCTACATAATTCTGTACTGAACATAGGGTCACATTGTGTTAACTCTGAAGCCCCAATTTCCACTGGTTCAAAACTGAAAACAAGCATGCATCTCGGGTGGCTCTGCAGCCTTTAATATTCACGGTCATGCATATCTTAACTTGTTATTACAGCTAGGTATATCATGAAAATTCAACTGTCCAAAAAATCTAGGGTATTTCTTTGAGAAGCAGAAAGCTCATCTTCAGAAGAATTTTCCCAAAATGAAGTTATAACAAAAAATCATTTTTCAGTTAAGTTCTCAATCTATTTTAAACAATTTGAAAGTCACCTTAAACATGAGACATTCTGTGGCTATAAAAGATTTCGATTATATCTAGGGCTTCTATGCTGGTTCTTTATAAATTGTAAATTTAGGTGTTAATTTTTGAGATAATTATGGATTCATCGCGGGTACAGAAAAGGAGTGCTTATCGGTGCTTTCACACCACAGGTATTATTGCTAAGCATCTTTTCTGGTGAAATCATGGTGTCATGTAGGCATCAGTAGCACAGAAAAGGCACAGAAACTGAATGAAGGACACAAGAAAGCTAGGAAAGGGCATGAGAAAGTACTAGGGGATGTGGTGTTTTTTTCAGTATTTATCCAATAAACATCTATTTTAATCTTTTTGCATAGGGGGTGTTATCAGTGTTTATCAGTTAAAAATATGAAAATGGAAGCCTTAATTATACCTTCAAATCTGCTACTGAAAAGATATTGAAAAATAAAAAGATGTCTAAGAGTTAACTATCAAGAGTTTCTAACAAACTAAACAGAAAGGTAAAATGGTCTCATTCTAGAAAAAAAAAAGCCGGCATGTAGAACTTGGTTTCAGTATGCAAACATTATTTTGGCCACATTACCTTCTACCAACAGCTGCAGCACGAGCTCTGGACCAGCCACCAAGTCCAAGCCAATATTTAGCTACAGGGTTGCCATCTGGCTCCAGATTTGCACAACAAATTGATCTGGATTTATTCCATCATATGCAGGAACTCATAGTGCTGATTAATTAATTAACTTTTATATTTACTGTAGCACATGCCTTTCCAGTAGTAGTTCAAGAAGAGTTGCAGTCAGTACAGTAGCTATTTCCCTGTCCTCGGAGGGCTTACAATCTAACTATATACCTGAGGCAATGGAGGGTTAAAGTGACTTGCCCGAGACCACGAGCAGTATCAATGCAATTTGATCCCTGGCCTCTCTGGCTCCTAGGCTACTATTCTAACCACTAGATTACAGGTCTATGCATGCTGGGATATAAACCTAACACTGAATCATCCTTTCAGGCAAATTTGGAGACAAGTCATCCATTAGCTAAAGATGGATGCTTTATTTATTAGTTGATTATTATTATATTTTAACATTTGCTTATATTAGTATTATATCTTAGATCATAATTGTAGAAATGTATTTTCTATTAGCTTTTTAAGTAGTACCTTATACTAAAAGTGTGGCATAAACCAAAATTACATTGTATAATGGAAGGGCTTCTTTTCTGAATGAGCCCATGTACTGCCTGAACAGTGTGGCAATAAACTAGATACAATGTCACAACCAAAAGCAGAGACAGAAATTATACTCTGGCAATTAGGACTTCCTATTTTCCGTTCCAACTAAGCACAGTTCCACTACCGAGTGCTCCACTAGATGCTGCACAAGCAGTCTTGTTTTGATATTTTGCAATACATCTACTTCAAATGCCTTACAATTTTGTCATCATAAAACGTAGGAAAATAGAAATCCTTACAATATTATAACAAGTGCATAACTATAAGCAGGCACTGCATTTTTACCTTCTTGTTGCTCACAGGATAGCAACAGATACCAGAATCTAAAGAAGGCTAAGCACAAAGAAAAGAAATGCAGGATCTAGAAGCGAGGAAAGAGAAAGAGAAGTAAAAATGATATTAGTGTGAATGAACCGCAGGTTAAATATGCATGTTGATGAGTTGTCGGCAAAGCTTGTCTTATCATAATGAACGTTTTAGAAGCACCTTAAATAGCTACTGTCATTCTTAAGCAAGTGTAGTCTGGGATAAAGGCCATTTATACCAGATACAGAATATCAAAACCTGAACTTAAAAATGACTGGTCATCAAGTTACAAACTTGTCATTATTAAGACTATCTAAAAAGGGCATGAGGATATTTAAAGTACTGTATATGACCAATTAACTAGCTGCCTTCTGGGAGCATCATACCAGATTCCCACTGCCCTTCCATTTTTGCCGCAAAGATGGGAAATGAATGAAATCAAACAGAATTTTCACAGGTTTTTCTAAGCAGAAACTTTCACAATATCCATTTTATATGGTTATTGAGAGTCAGAATTAACCTACAACAAATATCAATTAATGCGTATACAGCACTTGCCTTATTTATGAATTCTGTTGCTTAAGAAGAAATGCCTGTGAACTTTTCTAGGGCTATTTTAATGGTCTTCTCATTTAAAAAACACTTTTCATATGTAGTAGATATTTTTTTAAATACAGTAATTCATATCAATATTGTGGAATTTTTTTTTAAATGTGTTGTCTGGTCCATCTTACAAAGTTTCAGGGACTGATGCTCAAAGCAGTGGCACATGCACATTAGGATCATATTCTAGATTTTTATAATTAGAAGCAGCATTTCATAGATTATCAGCTGAATTTAAAAGGTTTCCTCTAATAGCTTTAGGGGTTCCCAAGTACCCTAAAGATCATGGTTGCCCTGGGGACCAGAAAAGTATTGCGCCACTTAAGATTCAAAATATTCACAGGACACAAAAATCAGAAAAGTTTGTTACACTATGGGAAAAAAATGAAACAAGGGAACTTCTTTTTAGTTTAATATCAAAGTGAGCAAATAAAGAGAGAGATAAAGACTTCATGGTCTTTATCAAGTATCCTGTTACTCAGAAGTTTAAAAGCAATAGAAAGGTTAGATTGCAAAACTAAAATTAATAAAAAATGTAGTTGGCAGGGGCTATTAATACCTTATAGTGCATCCATGATTTAGCAGCCATTGAGGATTTTAGTTGCTTGCATAACAAAAGCTGTAACAACTGAGCTAAATTATAATCTCTGTTCAGCACTATAGCCAGACAGAAGGGCTGATGAACCTCAAATAAAGATGAGTGAATCAAATCAAGTTAGTAAATGCAGATTACCAATAATGCAGAGTGCATAACAAAAAAAGTGAAATTTAAAATCACAAGGAAGCAACTTTTATTACAGGAGAGAAGAGAGGTTCTGCATGCTTTTGAAAAATTCACATGCATACTTTTGAAAACCTAAATAGCACACACATTTGCACACCCATAACCCCCAAAATCCCAGTCCCCAGGCCCCCCCCCCCTCCAAGAATATCTCCTCTAACTATGGGTATTGTTATATACCCAGCAGTACTATAAGCATAAACTTATCCTCCTACACAGAGGGCACAAGGATTGCCTGTGGAAATTACTTTGAAAAATTATGTTCCCTATGTATAAATTATCTGCTAATACCATGATCAAGTAAAGCAGGGTCTCTAAAGCAATATGTACTATAGTACAATTCTCTATAGTCATGCAGGTGGATGTCCCAGACTTCATGCACCCCATCCTCTACTGAAGAACCAATACTATTACTGTAGCTCTTAGTTCCAACAAGAGGGGGAAAAGGAGTTGGCAGGTGGTCTATAAAATAAAGAGTGGAGTGGAACAAGTAAATGTGAACCTGTTGTTTACTCCATCAGAAAGTACAAAAACTAAGAAACAAGAAAATGGAGCTACAAAGAAGAACTTTAAAACTGATAGGAGAAAATATTTTTTCACGCAACGCATAATTAAGCTCTGGAAATCATTAAGAACATAAGAACATAAGATATGCCAAACTGGGTCAGACCAAGGTCCATCAAGCCCAGTATCCTGTTTCCAACAGTGGCCAATCTAGGTCATACGTACCTAGCAGTTTCCCCAAAAGACACAGGTTCCGCAATGCTTGTACTGGGTCAAGCATTGATATCCTGGGTCCCTTCTTAATAATGCTTTATGGACCTTTCCTCCAGGAACTTGTCCAAACCTTTTTAAACCCAGCTACACTAACAGCCTTTACTATATCCTCCGGTAACAAATTCCAGAGTTTGATTACACGTTGAGTGAAGAAATATTTTCTTTTATTAGTTTTAAATAGTTTACCCTGTAGCTTCATTGCATGTCCCCTAGTCTTTCTATATTCTGATAACGTAAACAATCGATCTACGTTTACCCGTTCCACTCCGTTCATTAATTTATAGACTTCTATCATATCTCCCCTCAGCCGTCTCTATTCCAGGTTAAAGAGCCCTTACCTTTTTAGCCTTTCTTCATAGGAGTATCCTTCCATCCCCTTTACCATTTTGGTGGCTCTTCTCTGAACCTTTTCTAATAACGCTATATCCTTTTTAAGATACGGCGACCAGAATTGCACACAATATTCAAGATGCGGTCTCACCATGGAACAATATAGAGGCATTATAATATCTTTTGTTTTATTTTCCATTCCTTTCCTTATGATACCTAGCATTCTATTTGCTCTCTTGGCTGCCGCTGCACACTGGGCCGAGGGTTTTAACATGCTATCCACAATGACGCCTAAATCTTTCTCCTGGGTGGTGGTTCCTAATGTGGAACCTTGCAACGTGTAACCATAGTTTGGGTGTTCTTCCCCAGGTGCATAACTTTGCACTTGTCCACATTAAATTTCATCTGTCATTTTCATGCCCAGTCTTCCAATTTATCAAGATCCTCTTGCAATTTTCCACAATCCTCTTGGGTTTAACAACTTTAAATAGTTTTGTGTCATCTGCAAATTTGTTAACCTCGTTATTCCACTTTCCAGGTCATTTATGAATATGTCAAAAAGCAGCGGACCCAGCACAGATCCAATATTCTGGGGTACACCACTATTCACTTTTCTCCATTGGGAAAATTGGCCATTTAGCGCAACCCTCTGCTTTCTATCTTTTAACCAGTTCTTGATCCACAGTAGTACACTGCCTCCTTGACTGGGTGACCAGGGAGATGGACCGAGAGAGAGCTCTAGATGTGGTGTATTTAGATTTCAGTAAAGCCTTTGACACTGTTCCTCACAGGCGACTTATAAACAAACTGAGCACCCTAGGGATGGACCCTAAAGTTACTGCTTGGGTTAGAAATTAGTTGGGTGGGAGGCGACAAAGAGTACAAGTAAATGGAGCTCACTCTGAGGAGAAGGATGTTACCAGTGGTGTGCCCCAGGGATCTGTCCTTGGTCTGATTCTTTTTAACATCTTTGTTAGTGATATAGCGGAAGGACTGTCGGGTAAGGTTTGCCTCTTTGCAGATGATACCAAAATCTGCAATAGAGTAGACACCCAGGAAGGTGTAGATAACATGAGGAGGGATCTAGCTAAGCTTGAAGAATGGTTTAGAATTTGGCAGCTGGGATTTAATGTTAAAAAATGTAAGGTCATGCATTTGGGCTGCAGCAATCCAAGGGAGAAATACAGTATAGGAAGTGAAGTACTTTTGTCCACTAAAGAAGAGCGGGACCTAGGCGTGGTTGTGTCTGATGATCTTAAAGTAGCTAAAAAGGTAGAAAAGCTGACGGCAAAAGCTAGAAGGATGCTTGGGTGCATACGGAGAGGAATGGCTAGCAGAAAAAAGGAGGTGATAATGCCTCTGTAGAAGTCTTTGGTACGACCTTATTTGGAGTATAGTGTGCAATTCTGGAGACCGCACCTTCAAAAGGATGTGAACAGGATGGAGTCGGTGCAGAGGGTGGCTACTAAAATGATTAGTGGGCTTCATTATAAAGCATGTGAGGATGGGAGAGTGTGTGCTGGGGAACAGAAGCGGCTTGAGTTCTTTTCTTGCCGCGGGAGCGGTTTGCAGGTGCCTGGACTTACCACCATTCGGGCAGACACATGGAGAGCAGTCCCGGCTGTGGAGGACCCCCCTCCCCCTGCCTCTACTTAATCCGGCAGCTCCAGGAGATTTTGGAGAGTGTGTGCTGGGGAACAGAAGCGGCTTGAGTTCTTTTCTTGCCGCGGGAGCGGTTTGCAGGTGCCTGGACTTACCACCATTCGGGCAGGCACAAGGAGAGCAGTCCCGGCTGTGGAGGACCCCCCCCCCCTCCCCCTGCCTCTACTTAATCTGGCAGCTCCAGGAGATTTTGGAGAGTGTGTGCTGGGGAACAGAAGCGGCTTGAGTTCTTTTCTTGCCGCGGGAACGGTTTGCAGGTGCCTGGACTTATCACCATTCGGGCAGGCACACGGAGAGCAGTCCCGGCTGTGGAGGACCCCCCCTCCCCCTGCCTCTACTTAATCCGGCAGCTCCAGGAGATTTTGGAGAGTGTGTGCTGGGGAACAGAAGCGGCTTGAGTTCTTTTCTTGCCGCAGGAGCGGTTTGCAGGTGCCTGGACTTACCACCATTCGGGCAGGCACACGGAGAGCAGTCCCGGCTGTGGATGACCCCCCTCCCCCTGCCTCTACTTAATCCAGCAGCTCCAGGAGATTTTGGAGAGTGTGTGCTGGGGAACAGAAGCAGCTTGAGTTCTTTTCTTGCCGCGGGAGCGGTTTGCAGGTGCCTGGACTTACCACCATTCGGGCAGGCACACGGAGAGCAGTCCCGGCTGTGGAGGACCCCCCCCCCTCCCCCTGCCTCTACTTAATCCGGCAGCTCCAGGAGATTTTGGAGAGTGTGTGCTGGGGAACAGAAGCGGCTTGAGTTCTTTTCTTGCCACGGGAGTGGTTTGCAGGTGCCTGGACTTACCACCATTCGGGCAGGCACACGGAGAGCAGTCCCGGCTGTGGAGGACCCCCCCTCCCCCTGCCTCTACTTAATCCGGCAGCTCCAGGAGATTTTGGAGAGTGTGTGCTGGGGAACAGAAGCGGCTTGAGTTCTTTTCTTGCCGCGGGAGCGGTTTGCAGGTGCCTGGACTTACCACCATTCGGGCAGGCACACGGAGAGCAGTCCCGGCTGTGGAGGACCCCCCCTCCCCCTGCCTCTACTTAATCCGGCAGCTCCTCTACGCGGCCGCGTGTCGTGGCTCGCGTGGCGTGGTATAAGGGGCGTGGTTCAAGGGGCAGGACACGCCCCTTTGGCGCCCCTTCGGCGCATCTGAGGAGCTGTGAAGTCCCGGTGCTGTAATAACCATGGGGAAGCGCAAAGCTAAATCAACTACCAAGTCTGATATGAAAACATCGGGAGGTAAGACTGTAGGCCCCATGGATAGGCACTTGACTTCCCTGCCACCCGCTCCATCGTCTCCGGAAGGAGCTTCTTTAAGCTCCCATTCACGGACACCACCACAACTCCCCTTGCCTCATTTTTCTTCGACGCTGTTGGAGTTGTCCCTTGATGTGGCTCCCCCAATACCACATCCTGTCTCTCCGAAATACTGTGAGGCTATTCCTCTTCCCCCAGTGGATGGGGATGTGACTCTTAAGGATATTTGGTCAGCTATAACTTGTATTGATTTGCGTTTGACCTCCACAGTGTCTTCTTTGTGTCAATTTACAAATGCTGTAGTTGATAAACTGCAGCATACTGATCAACAGTTAGCTGTGTTTTCCAAGTTTGTGGCCAAGGCTGATCTTTCACTCCAGTCTCGTACTGATAATGAGGTAGCTGTTATGCGAGATTCCCTTTCTCTTTCATACCGACTGGAGGTACTTGAAAATCAGTCCCGGGCCAGAAACTTGCGTTTTTTGAACTTTCCGATTACACATCTGTTATCTTCAGATATTTTGTTAAGAAAATACTGTAAAGAGGTCCTTAAGTTACAAGGAGCGTTAGACATTTTGCATATGTATTATTTACCTACGTCCGCTACTCCTGTGAATAATGACCAAGATCCTTTAGTTGATCTCTCGGTAGGACAGGATCTTACAGCTTTTTTGCAGGATTCTGTTGATAACATCCCCAAACGCGCCACTTTGGTGGTGACTTTTGGGGCTGAATCTGGAAAATTGTTTGTTCTGCGGGCTTATTTTAAGTACTGAGAAATTCCCTTTTGTGGTCAAAAGCTCCTTATATTTCCGGATGTAGGCAGAGTGACCCAGGTTAGGCGTAAGCAGTTCCTGGCTTTAAAACCGCGTGTGTTAGCGGTGGGGGCTACCTTTTTCCTGAAATTTCCTTGCCGCTGTATAATTACTTATGAGGGGCAAACCTTGGTTTATACTGATGTTTCTCAATTGTTAGCATTTTTGTTGGAGAAAGAGGCTAGTTGAGTTTTTTTTGTGTTGGTGAGATAATGCTGTTCTCATTGTGGAGTTGTTCAAACTTCTTTGTTCCTTTTTTTTTATTTTTAATTTTGACATTCTCCTTTGATGTGGGTATTGATGTGGGTTATATTCCTTTTTTGGATTGGAATTTGTCTTTTACTAGCATTGTATTTGTAGTATTCATTATTGTAATTCAAAAAATGTTAAATAAAAAATTAAAAAAAAAAAATAAAGCATATGAGGACAGACTTAAGGATCTTAATATGTACACCTTAGAGGAAAGGCGGGATAGAGGTGATATGATTGAGATGTTTAAATACCTCCATGGCATAAATGTTCAGGGAGAGAGCCTCTTTCAATTGAAAGCAAGTTCTGCTACGAGGGGACATGGGATGAGGGTGAAGGGAGATAGATTCAGGAGTGATATGCGGAAATATTTCTTTACGGAAAGAGTAGTGGATCCATGGAATAGTCTCCCAGTGGAGGTGGTAGAGATGAGGACAGTAACTGAATTCGAAAAAGCATGGGACAAACACAGAGGATCTCTAAAGGTAAAAAGTGGACTGTTGTAGTTGTTGATATGGAAGGACAGACTAGATAGGCCATGTGGTCTTTTTCTGTCATCATGTTTCTATGTTTCTACGTTTCTCCTATCCCATGACTCTTTAGTTTTGCCAAAAGTCTCTGATGAGGTACCTTGTCAAAGGCTTTCTGAAAGTCCAGATACACTATATCAACCGACTCACCTTTGTTCACCTGTTTATTCACACTTTCAAAAAAACATAATAGATTAGTAAGACAAGACCTTCCTTGTCTAAAACCATGTTGGCTGTCTCCCATTAGGCCATGACTATTTACATGCTGAGTAATTTTATTCTTTATGATGGTTTCTACCATTTTTCCCGGTACTGACGTCAGGCTCACCAGTCTGTAGTTTCCCGGATCACCCCTGGAACCCTTTTTAAAAACTGGCGTTACATTGGTGATCCTGCAATCTTCAGGTATTGCAGATGATTTTAATGAAAATTCACAGATTACTAATAGCAGGGTCTGCAATCTCATATTTCAGTTCTTTCAACACCCTTGGATGTATACCATCCGGCCCAGGTGATTTGCTACTCTACTCACAACCCACACCAATACCACCCAAGCCGTGCTAAGCAATGACCACGGGACTGCTTTTAGCTCATGTTAGTCATCAGCACAGGTCCACACTAATGGCTAGAGCGTGTTAAATCCCGTGCTAACTGCTTAGCGCACTTTAATAAAACACTCTCTAAATCTCTTTAAGAAACCCCCAAATGATTCTTTTGCACAGAGCTTCAAAACCTCTGAGACTACCACTGCAATAAATGAAAAATAAATATATATTTTCATAAAAGCTCTACTTTGAGCTTCTTCTGCCCCTTTTGTTTATCCTATTCTCAGTTATTTTAGCATGCAAAATTACTAAAAATGTAGAAGAATTCCATAAGAAAGAACAAATACAGTGCACCTTTTACTATGACCATATTGCTCTTTTAAAAATTTCTTGAGATCAGTCTTTTCCCATGATCATGACATACGTATGACTGTTTTATAGAAATAGAAGCAATGCTAGCACACATCTCAGGTGATGAACGTTTTTATAATCTAGGGTACTCTAAATCCAAAGGCTTAGGGATTCAAAATCCGTAAACATTTATTTCATTATTGAAATGAAGAAAAAAGATAATAGAAGTATAAACGTAAATGTTTTTGCTTACTGCAACTGTGCAAAAAAACTTATCAAATAAATTAGGCAATCCAGCTGCTTTCACAGAAATAAAGTCAGTAGTCACTTATGTTCAACAAGAAAATAACGCAAGGAAAGCATAGTTACTCACCTGTAACAGGTGATCTCCGGGAACAGCAGGTATTTAGTCTTCATATATGGGTATCGTCGGTACCGACGGAGCCTGCACGGGAACGCTCCCCAGCGACCAATTAGAAAGCTTTTGGGAGCATCCCACAGTGCCTGCGTGCTGCCTTCCTGCCTTTCCCAACTGCCTCTCTCCAGATGAGTTTTAAAGCTAAGACAAAGAGAGAGAGAGGGAAAGAAAAGAAAAGAGAGATACAACTCCTAGGGGAGGTGGGTGGGTTGTGAAGACTAAATTCCTGCTGTTCCTGGAGATCACCTGTTACAGGTGAATAACTATGCTATCTCCAGGAACAAGCAGGAATGTAGTCTTCACATATGGGGACTTCCTAGCTTTAGATGCCAGGGAGAGACCATAGAAGTTGTGTGTCCCTGTGCAAGGGCTCCACTTCCCCCCATGGATCTCTGGCATCCTACAGGGAATGGTGGGTAGGAGATGATTAAGTATGGAACAGGTGTTGTAGAACAGCCTGACCAAACAAGGCATCCCAGCGGGAGTCCTCGTCTACGCAGTAATGGGCTGTGAAGGTATGAACCAAGGCCCAAGTAGCTGCTCGACAGATGTCGTCAAAAGACACAGAGTGTAGATGAGCCATTGAGGCTGCCATGGCTCTCACATTGTGAGCTGTGACATGGCCTTCCAGAGAAAGGTTCTTACTCTGATAGGTAAAAGAAATACACTGTGCAATCCAATTGGACAATGTTCTCTTGGAGACTGGAAGTCCCAAATGAGAAGGATCAAAAGCAACAAAGAGTTGAGAGGACTTTCTATGTTGCTGTGTCCTTTGTAAGTAAAAAGCAAGTGCTCTTTTACAGTCCAAAGTATGACGATTCCTTTCTGCATTTGAAGCATGAGGCCTTCGAAAAAATACAGGCGGTAAACTTCTTGGTTTAAATGAAAAGGTGAGACCACCTTTGGCATAAAGTGTGGATGAGTCCTAAGGACTGCCTTATCATGATGCAACCTCGTATAAGGAGGATCAGCAACTAATGCTTGCAATTCACTGATGCGACGTGCTGATGTGATTGCAATGAGAAATATAACTTTCCAGGAAAGGAATTTCAAGAAGGTAGTAGCTAAAGGTTCAAAAGGCGGCTTCATGAGCTGGCCAAGAACCAGATTCAGGTCCCATGCCACTGGTGGTGGCCTAATGGTAGGTTTAGTTAGAAAAAGGCCCCTCATAAATCTCGCTATGAGAGGAAATAGGCTGCCCATCTATGGCTTTAAAGAAGCTGAAATAGCACTTAAATGGACTCTTACTGAGTTAGTCTTAAGTCCTGCATTAGATAAATGAAGGAGATACTCCAGTAATGATTCCAGAGGTATCGCAAGGGGTCAAGACCCTTCTGCGAACACCATATGTAAAACCTTTTCCACTTGAAAGCATAAGAGCGTCTTGTGGAAGGCTTCCTGGAAGCATAAAGGACATCCTTTACTTGCTGAGAAAGGTTAAGACCATAAAGGTCTAGGCTCTCAGCAACCAGGCCCAGAGATGCAGAGAGTGGGGATTTGGATGCCACAACATCCCATCCTCCTGAGACAGGAGATCTGGAGCAGATCCAAGATCCAGAGAGATCTTGGATCTGCTTGAGAGAGTTGTAGGAGCAGAGGGTACCACATTTGCCATGGCCAATGTGGAGCTATGAGAATCATATGGCCTCTGTCTCTCTGAAGCTTGAATAGGGTTTTGGGAATTAGGGGAATGGGTGGAAAGGCATATAGGAAGTCCTGACCCCAATGGAGGAGGAAAGCATCCCTGGCCTGAGAACCCTGAGCCAGAATTCTGGAACAGAACCGGGGAAGTTTGGCATTTAGTGGACTTGCAAAGAGGTCTATGTCTGGGGTTCCCCAAATTTGAAACATTTTTGCTACCTGGTCTGCATGCAGAGACCATTCGTGTGGGAGCAGAACTCGACTGAGTCTGTCTGCCCAAGAGTTTTGAATGCCTGGCAGATACACCGCAAGGAGATGAATCTGATGCTCTCTGGCGAGGGCCCATAGTTGCAAAGCTTCGTTGCAAAGCGACAGAGAGCCTGTTCCTCCCTGCTTGTTCAGATAGAACATAGCTACTTGATTGTCCGTCTGAATTAGGACTGTCTCGTAGCTTAGCTGGGTGTGGAACACTCGAAGAGCAAGGAAGATTGCTCTGAGTTCTAGGAGATTGATATGTAAGTGGGTCTCCTGTGGAGTCCAGGTGCCTTGGGTAGAGAGATCTTGCAGGTGAGCTCCCCAACAGAGCTGTGAGGCATCTTTTGTTAGAGTGACCTGGGGTAGGGGCTGCTGGAAAGGGGACCCTACCAACAGGTTTTGGGTTGACTGTCACCATTGGAGAGACAAAATAAGGCGACTTGTGTTTGCTATTTTGTCTTGATAGGCAGCCTGATGCCTGAGTCCACTGAGTGGATAGAGTCCATTGGGCTGCTCTTATATGGAGGCGAGCATAGGGGACCACATGCATGGTAGATGCCATGTGGCCTAGTAATTGTAACATTTCCCGAGCAGTGAGATGAGTTTTCAACACTGCCTGGGAGGCTAACTGCACAATGCGAAGGCAGCGGGGCTGTGGAAGATAGGCCCTTGCTTTTCTGGTATCCAGCAAAGCTCCTATAAACTCTAGAGACGGAGTGGGAGTTAGGCTGGATTTTGGGATGTTTATGACCAGGCCCAAATACTGAAGGATACGCATTGGGCAAGATAGAGAAATCCTGGCCTTTGACTCTGATGGAGCTCGAATGAGCCAGTCATCTAAGTAGGGGAAGACGAATATTCCTAGAGTGCGAAGAAATGCTGCTGCCACAGCCATGCATTTCGTAAACACCCTTGGTGCTGAGGCCAGGCCAAAAGGAAGCACCCTGTATTGGTAGTGCTTTCCTTGAAAAAGGAACCGAAGGAATCTTCGGTGAGTTGGATGGATGAGAACATGAGTGTATGCATCCTTGAGATCTAGAGAACAAAGCCAATCCTGACTCTGAAGGTATGGCAGCAGAGTTCCCAGAGAAATCATCTTTAATTTCTCTTTGAACAGGAATTTGTTCAATTCTCTGAGGTCCAAAATAGGTCTGTGTCCCCCTGTTTTCTTTGGGATAAGGAAATAGGGAGAGTAAAACCCTGTACCATGTTGGGGAAAGGGTACCTCTTCTATTGCCCCTTGGGCCAGAAGCATAGTGACCTCTTGACCTAACAGGTTGTTGAGAGAGGTCTGAGAATTGAACTGTCTTACCATCGTAGGAGGGGGCATGCGAAGGAAGTGAAGCTTGTACCCCTCTTTTATAATGGAGAGAGTCCAATCTTCTGCTGTTATTTGCCCCTTTCTGGGGGCAAAATGACATAACCTTCCTGGAATGGTGGAAGGCTCTGGACCGCTGAGGGCCAGGAAGGCTAAGTTCTCTAGATGGAAGTCAAAGGCCTTGTGGAGGCTGAGACTGCTGAGACGGTTGAGGCTTAGCAGTCTTTGCTTTCCTTTGTTTAGGTGGTTGCTGACCCTTTCGGGCAGACTGACCTACGGAACGTCCCAGCTGGGTATAAGAGTGATAAAACCTTTTCTTTTTGGAGAAGAATTGTTTTTTTGAAAGATTTCTTCCTTGCAGGATCAGCTGTAGCTTTGGATAATCTATCCAAAGTGGAGTTATCAGCATCCAGTTCATTAGCTTTCTTTTGCCAATTTTTGCCAAAGAGATTCTCACCTGTACAAGGGATATTGCCCAGTTTGTCCTGTACCCAGAGCTCCAAGTCAGATGCCTGGAGCCAGGCAATCCTACGTGCACCTATGGCAATGGCAGAGGTTCTGCTTATGCACTCAAAAGCTGCACGATTGACAAACTTGGAAAAATCCTGGGCATGTTTAACCAGTGTGAGAAAATCCTGCCTCTTATCATCAGGAAGGAGAGGGCTCAAAATCTCCAAATCTCCTGTGACTTCCTTAAGGAACATTCCCATATATAAAATATAGGAACTGATCCTGGCAGAAAGCATGGAAGCCTGGAAAGTACGATGTCCAAAGGCATCCAAAGTTCTACACTCACGTCCTGGAGGATTAGAGACATGCCTCTTTGCACTCCTGATCCTTCTCATATCTGATTCCACTACAATGGAGTGGTGAGGAAGCTGAGTCTTCTGGAAGCCAGGACAAGGAGGTACTCGATACATGGTATCCAGTCTACAAGAGTGAGGAGAGGTGGTAAGAGGTGTTTCCCACATTCTTAACATGAGATCATGTAAGATCTCATGAATAGGCAAAGTAGCTGCCTCCTTAGGAGCCTTGGGATATTGTAAAATCTTCAACTCCTTTGCTCTGGGGCTCTGTTTCAGGAGCCACTGTAATGGAAAGACCTCGAGCCACCTCCCTGATAAAATCCTGAAAGGATATATCCTCTGGAGGAGACATCCTACGTTTAGGAGAGGAAGGCTCCTCTGGGAGAAGTACTCCGGTACCGACCGAACTGTCAGAGTCCTCAGACTCCTCCGAGTCCTATCCGGGTGCTCTTGTAGAGCACGATACCAGTACCGATCGAAGTCGGTGCAGGGGGGGGATCGGTACCGGTCTGTCGGTACCGGAAGACATAGCAGACACCGATGTCGATGTTGTCGATACCGGTACCGATATCGGTGCCAGAAGCAGTGCCGGTACTGGTTGAACTGTCTGAAGCGGTTCCGAGGGTACCGATGCCGCAAGGAGAGTCGCCAGAATGCATTCAATAGCCAGGAATCTCTGGTCTATCGACGCTGCCGATGCCTGGGTATCGGTACTGGAGAAAGCGGCCGGTACCCCAGAGCATGGCACCAGTAGTTCTGCCAAGGTTGAGGCCTCTAGAACATCCTGGAGCCCCGATAATGCTTTGGAAGCCAAAGCCTCCTGCCGGGGCAATTTTGCCGGTGCAAGTCCCTCAAGGGCAACGCCAGAGGAATCTCAATGCTTGGAAGGAGATCTACCCTTTGAGGACCGGCCAGACTTATGTTTAGTTACCTGAGATCCATGGGAGGAAGACGAAGCCCTGGAAGATGTCGATGCCACAGAGGCTGCATCGGAGGGAAAAAGGGTGCTGAGCTTAGCAGCTCGGTTTTGCCGACCCCTCTTCGACATCATCCCACAGGCCATACACTCCGAAATGGAGTGGTCAGGACCTAAACATTTGAGGCACCACTTATGGGTGTCGGTGACGGAGATAGTACACTTCTTGAAACCCGAAGCAGGTTTTTCCATAGTGAAGGAAATTTTGTGCCTAGTGCCCAAAATGGCGCATGCACCTGAAGAAGAAAAAATTTGGAAAAAGAAAATTTTTTTTTTTTTTAAAGACAGACAGACAGAACCGGCAGTACCGGTATAGTGTCAAGGGAAGGCAGACGCGACCACAAAAAAGAAAGAGAATAGGAAACTTTTTCTGCGGTGACAGGAACGAGAACCTGCTGGCTCCGCGGATAACGAAGAACTGGAGAGAGGCAGTTGGGAAAGGCGGGAAGGCAGCACGCAGGCTCTGTGGGATGCTCCCAAAAGCTTTCTAATTGGACACTGGGGAGCGTTCCCGCACAGGCTCCGTCGGTCCCGACGATACCCATATGTGAAGACTACATTCCTGCTTGTTCCTGGAGATATCACTTTACACTTAGGGGATGGTCTATTAAATCGTGTTAGACTTTAGCAGCTACTGCAGCAAAAAAGTGCAGATAGCACTGTGTTAGAAGCAAAAGTCGTGCATTATCTATTGAAGGCATGCACAGCAGTTGCCCAGCAGATAACAAACCGGAAGTGCAGAGAACGTGATCGAGCAGCTTCACAGACGCAGCTAATGCACCCGCACTGTCTGCAAATCCGACAGTTACCACATAGACATGCCCGTTCTCTGCTCTAATCCTGCCCACTCTTGCAGAAAAGGCACTTTCTGTAGATAGCGCAGATCATCGCTGCATTCTCTGCAGTTGCCCCGTGTTACCTACCGCGTCCAGATAGCATGTCCTTTCTGCCCCATTAACAGCTAACACGGTTTAGTAAAGCAGCCCTTTAAGGGCATCCATACTCATCTTTCTACTGAGCATGTGGCTTTGGAAAGTAGATCTTCATCAGTATGGTTACACAGACGAAAATTAAAACCAAGAATATTTTACTTCCGTTTATCTAGTCCTATTAGAGATTAGCTAATTTTTGTATCTGGGTTATCAATTTTGGAGGAGATACTCAAAGCACTTATGCAGAAAACGAACCACATACATGGATAACACTAAATGGCCAACGTTATCTATTTTAAAAAGAGGCGTGGTTGAAGTGTTCTGGAAAGGACTGAAAAGTTTTTTCTTTAGGAAATATTCCGCTACATGGAGAGAAATTTTATAAAAGGTCAGCTGGGGAGGCTACATGGGTGCCTATTTTGGGCTTGTGAGTCTTTACAAAACACTAGCACAAATCCTGCAGAAACCATGGCTATAATGAACCTGCCTATAGTACGTGCAAATGTGCATATTTTATGAAGTGCACACATAAATCACCACCCGAATCCCATCCCACAAGATGCCTACACCCAAGACACATACAAGTTTGTATGTTTTTGTCATAACAAAGGGTAATTTTATGAGAGGCATATGCATACAAAAAAATCTTTATAATTTACCTCCAATCATACAACTGTTCCATTAATTGGTATTGAATATATAGCAGCAATCAAGTTAAATCAATAAGATAACTTTATCTGAGGATTTCTAACTTTATTCAGCAGTTACCCAGCTGAATATTGAACCCTTTGTATTTTAAAAAGCTCTGTTTGCCCATTCAGATTGCACCATAACTTCTGCCATGTGCTTTGATTTGCAGTAATGCTAGTTCAATCTAATTTAATAATTAAGGGCTAGATTTACTAACGTGTGCTGTGTTAATCCAAGTTGACATTTATTAGAAAAGTTAGTATCATTCCAACCACTAAGCCCCTTACCCTGAGATGATAAAATACAACTCCAGTACTAAGAATATCATCATCTATGGCTATCAAGTGAGGCAAGCTGGAGTCTATGACCACACTGGCTTTTCTCTTGTTGATGTCCACATTGTACTCATCCACAATGGCTTTCCTGTCTGCCCACCTATCTGTCCAGTCTTTGGTCAGCTGTTCAATCTGGCAAAGTGATGAAAAATACCCATGTTAATGACAAATTTTTATTTTTGGTATATTAAATCATGATAAACCTACATACTATACTGAAGAAAATTTTGACAATTTGCTACTATACACATATGATACTTATAGTAATGAACATACAACCTTACAATCAATATGGAGGCAGAGGCATTTCATTCTTTTCCTGTTTCTAGTTTACTGTTAATGAAGTTACACACACAACTAAAAAAAGATAAAATGAAGGCGATTTAAGAACAGTAGCTACTGTATAGTTTTGGCATTTTCCATACTAGACAAAACATGCTGAGTGAGGTACTCTAGCTAAATTCTTGCCAATGTCCTCAAAAAGCAGAAGCATTATTAGACCCTGGCATATGGTGCCCATATTACTCAGCAGTTCCTTATATGAGACTCCTGAAAATAAAAATTAAAAAAAAAACAAAAAACTTAGCAGCAGCTAGCTGGACCACAGCTTTTATTTGGGGGTTCAGAAAAAAGGTTAAAATGTAGCGACTTTATGGTAGGGCAGAGAAATTGAATAATTAACTGCTGTATTTTTTATATTTGCATTGCAGCCTGCCCTGACTGTCATAATTAGGTGTATGTATCACATTTGGGAGTTTGTGCTTCACACACTGCTACCGATTCTCCTGCCTCCTTTCATTCTCCTGCAGCATGTGCTGATGCTGAACTGAAGTTCATGAGTGGACAAAAGAATGAAGAAGAGTCAGATGACACAGCACTTCCTCCTCATACTCCCACCCTCTGTGTATACTGCCTGCAGCTGCGAAAAGACAGGAGGGGTGGGAGGCAAAGCAGACAGCAACTCCAAGCCTGTTCTGCCAGCAAACTGAGGGGAAAGCCAGTACTAGGGTAGGAAGACGAGCTGTGAAAAATGTGGAGGTTGGAAGAGAAGCTGAAAACAAAAGGGGGTGAAGTGAAAGTGAGGTGAACGCTCCATTGGGTGGGTGAAGAAAAAAAGGTGGTTAGTGGAAGTGAGGGAGAAAGAGGGGGAAGAAAGGGTGGGGTTGGACAAGGAAGAAGTGACTATCTCCATGAAGCTGACAACAAAAACTTGGGCCAAGTGGCACCAATTTCCTCTGCAAAATTCACACCCTCCATGCAGGGCCATACCAAGTGTGAATCGTGCCCTGTGCGACTTACACATTGGGCGCACGCCCTCCCCCCCCCCCGCACCTCCATCCAGCCACTTTCTGGACGGCAACGGGAGAGAAGAGGCACGCCCAATGTGCAGTTGCCGGCACTCTAAGCAGATCTGTCCCTCCCTGCTCTGATGTCGCATCAGAGGAGGGAGAGACCAGACCTGCTTAGAGTGTGGCGAGAAGGCTTAAGGGGCGTGTTTCAGTTGCCTGCCATTGCCTGCCGCCGCTGAGTGAAGAAAAAGTGGTGGCAGCAGCAGGCAGCGGCAGACAGCTGAAACACGCCCCTTAAGCCTTTGCGCCCTGTGCGGCCGCACCACTCACACAGGGCTAGGTACAGTCCTGCCTCCATGTGCTCTATTGCTGGTGTGAAAGAGGACCAAGCATAAGAATGCAGAGGAATAGAGTGTGTATGAGAAACAAGATGGGGGAGTAGATGGGTAATAAAGTGCCTGTGAGGACAGAAGGCTTAAAGAGAACTGGAAGCAGTAAAAATATAACAGAAACATAGATAAGGATCATAATACCCAACTTCATTCCAGGTGGACTACCACAGACCCCAGTTCATCTATGACTGTCCCTCTAACATCTTCACAAAGCGAGACCTTCTGTGCTTATCCCAGGCTTTCTTAAGGAGTGTGAGAACCAAGGGGAGGAAGAGGTTAGAAGGGTAGTAAGTCTGAGAAAGGGAGGTATGGGGGGGGGGGGGTGAGAGAAAGTAAAGAGAAAGGGGCAAAAGGAGTTCAAGAATGCCAAGGAGGAGGGATGGAAAAAATATAACAGAATCAGTTTGAAAAGATGCAAGACAGCCAGAAGAATATGGAGATTCTGTGAAAGAAAACTGGGGTCTGTGAAAGATGGCGATGTGAGTGAAGCAGCCAGGGACACTGTCTAATTTTGTATTTTATAGGATTGTTTTTGAGAGAGGAGGACGGCCTACAGGAAAGACCCCAACTTTTCAAAACTGAGCAATACTTCCATCAGAAAGTACTAGTACAAAGAGAATTATACAAAGCTTCCTGACAGAAAAACCAAATGTTATTGTCCTCTGAATCTCTTCATATCAGTTTATCACCAGCATCCTCATATAACACAGATTGCTAATATTATTATAGTAACAAAATAAGGATAAATTCAGAAAAAGACTAATTTAATTTCTATCTGCTTGTGACACCAATAGCCCTATACTCAATTATATGTGCCAAAAAGATTAAATAAAAATCACATCTTAATACTGACACTCAGTCTACCCCGATTGTTGATCATTGTTTGACACTGCATCATACGTTTGATCAACTGAAATGGTGCATTCTACAACATATACCCTAGTACTGATGGGGAGGAAATCGAGATATATTGTTGAATCTGAGGGAACAGTTTTGGATTTTCCTCCTGGATGAAGTTCAACCCAGAGGCCTTAAATCAACAGATTGACTAGCACATGTTAGTGTGATAACTGTGGCCCTTTAACTGTGAATTTGGGGCGGAGCTTTGAGAAATTAAAAGATGCTGCGGACATTTTTTCTGCCTAAGCCGGCTGAGCTCCTATAGGATGGAATGATTAATGGTATGTGATGGGAGAATTCAGATAAGTACTGCCTTACCCTGAAGCAGAACCTTTAGGACCCGATTCCGATCCCAACGTATATCTCCTTTGTATGTCCGGGCTACAAAAGAGATCGTGATTCTGATCCTGCAGGGAATGTCTAGCCCCGCGGGATCAGAATTGCGAACAAGCCTGTACGTACAGGCCAGGACTGCAATTCAGTCCCGGCCTACACATACAGGCACTGCCCGGCTAACTCAGCCAGGGCTTTTAAATGGAGCCGCAGGGCCATGGTGTCATGTTGCCATGGCACCGCGGCTCCATTTCAAAGGCGTGATGCTGGCCACTTGCCCAAAATGCTAATTCCCGCAGCCCGACCCTTGATCTCGCCTCCTAAGGCCAGGGTCGGGCTGCGGGGAATTAACACTGCCCCCCCAGCCCCATCCGCCCCCCGGAGCAGCAAAACTGAAACGTCTAGGGAAGTTATTCCACCCTAGGGGTGGAATAACTTCACCGGCCATTTCACCGGCCCTGGACATTGTGATAAGGAAGCTTATCATAGCTCAGGGAATAATGACAAAAGTGGAGAATTTACTCTGATCAAGGGACCTGTGCTGGCAGGTTATAGAAATAAGACAGCTTGTTTCCCTAAAAGACTACATGTTCCAGAATGCACTAGTATGCAGAAAGTCCCTAGGGGAGCTAGAGTGGAAAAGCATGAGTCTAATCAGAGAAAGCATTATGTCATCCCTAATCAAACAGCCTCTAGAAGAATGCTTAATCCAAAACACCTGAAGACTGCAAGGGTGGAGTTGCAATCTAAGCCCTTTAAAACTAAAGGGGAATCTTCAGAAGACAGAAGGAGAAGGGGAAGGAGAATCAGAAGGAGAATGAAAACAGAAGGAAGAACAACCGGAACCTGAAGGAACAAGGACAAGGAAGCAGACGGTCCAAGAGAGGAGCTCAGAGCAATACCTATGCCTGGAGAGATACCTGGGGGAAAGGTTCAGAGGACTGGAGAAAGCCAGAGGTCTGTAGATCCACAGCCAGGGACCCTTAAGCAACGCCTAGGAAGAGGACTGTTGCAGCTAAGGAAGAAAGGAGTCCAAATACCTCTTGGAGGACATCTGGAGAAAAGGTCCTGAGGTCCAGAGATACCAACTGGAGGACAGGACACAAAAGCTCTATTGCAAACTGGACAGAGTACCAGAAGAAGCGGCCTGACGCTTGCCTGGATTCAGGTAGGAACTGTGAATGTTTCTCTAGCTTTGAGCAGTGCAAACAACAGGGAAACAGTTTCTCTCTGTGTAGAGGTCAGTTCCTAAAGCTCTCTGAGTCAGACGGAGAAACAGAATCTATGCAATTTCAAGAGCAAGGTTCAATATCTGATACAGAGGATAATTATATGGACTGTTCTTTGAGTAAGTTGTTGTTTTAGGAAAATCCTAAATATCAGAGCAAACTTCAAAAGGAAACATTCTAAATATTAGCTTCCCATAAAGCTTTGTTGAAAAGCAAAAGCTTTTGGGAAAGTTTTGCACGTGTGCTGAAATCAAGCTACTGATTGCAGTTAATTGTCACCTGTTGGTGGAGGAGAGGCCAGCACAAGCCATGCACACGTAGGATTAAAAAGTTCTTTTCTGTATGGAGAAAGTGAGCTATGTTTTAGTATAAAGAAGTTTTCCTTTTTGATTTGTTTTTCCCCAGCACTGCTAAGGAGTTTATTAGCAGTTGCTGAAAGAAGCCTTTCTGTTCTATAAAGGACTGATTCTTAATTTGCATAAAATTTTTCAGTTGCCTTATGTCGTGTTGAATAAACCCTGGAGAAGTTATCTGGATGGTGTTACCAAGCATATCTGTGTGTGGGATAATCCCCCCATAAATAAACTCTAATTTTGTCTACACTCGACCAACTACAAGAGTTTTCATTATTTTAAAAAGGCAAACTTTGTGTGAATGGACTTCAATAACCATAATCCTTTGCAAGACAGTTAATTTGCATACTTGCCAAGATGGTGGTACCTTCATAACAAGCACCCCCTTTTACAATGTACAGGGCCAACATTAGAATTGGCCCTGTATGTCCAGGGCCAATGACTGCCCACTGCCTGCCCACTCTCCGACCTCGTGCTGCCCCTTTCCCTGCCCCCGTAAAACTTCCCTGCACAACTGGCGGGAAAGTTATACAGGGCAGGAGCTGGCACAAATAGTGGAATGGACGTCCGGTTGGGATGCCCATCCCTGCTTTTCGTGCCTCAGAATGACCCCCTTAATGTTATAGTGGTTCGAAACAAGTTAGCTTGTTTGGCTTATTGATGGGGCAGTTTTCTTTTAAAATGCATAATCACTTAAAATAGAATAAGAGGACTTAAACAGAAGAAGCTTATTATTGCAACCTCGGCTTAATAATCCGACAAATAAAAACGTTATATATAAACATTTTGGAGCATAGAAGTATAGGACTGATGGTGTCACTAATGGGAAATATTTGATCATATATTGCTCCATAATTATTTTGGAATTTAATTTCTAAAGCACAGTTTTTAAAAAATGTTTTGTCAAATTCTAAGTTAAATTACTAGAAAACTTACTAACATATCTATATATACCAACCTTCAGCTCATTCTGAAGAACTAATTCTGTCAAGTTTCCATCTCTGTCATCACTGAAGGAAGGGCTGCTGTTCCTCTGTGGACACAAAGGTAGAGATATATCTACTTCTTAACACTTGCTCTTTCCTGATTTAGAACTCAGACAAACCAAGAGGAATCAAGCATTCTGATTTCAAGTAACATGAGAGAAGAGCAACAATAAAGAAACTTGATAAATCTTCTGTCAGAATACCAGAGACTTCCTCAGACTCTAGCTGCTTGCTACAAAAGTCACTGAGGGTTAATGTATTAAACAGAGAAACCTAGCTTGCGGGTAAGAGCAGTCAAGGCCTCTAGAGTTTGCTGCCTTTTACAATCTCACAGACCCCAGTTTTAACTCTAGCTTTCCCTTCACTTCTTCACAACAGTCCTGAGTATACATGATCCTTCCTGCGCACACCATTCTCTTCAGTACCTCAGCTAGATTCATAGCTCAAGAAGGAAAGAAAATCTCAGGAAGGCAAGGAAGATTGTTACATAATCACTCCTGCTGTCTATGGAAAACACTCGTTTCAGGTCAGCAAACTGCTTTTTCCGTTAACAAGCAGGACAGAGTCAGGCACAAAAGTGGGTGACTCCCATGTTCAGTGTTATAGGTAATTTGTGCATTGTCCAGGAGTGATCCTGTTCACAACTACTGCAAGAGGTTGCACAGTACAACCTGACCAAGCAGAAGCGAGAAACCAAAGTATGAAGCGAGGACCACAAAGCTGCTTTTAATACACTGTCCAGAAAGCGGACTTCGAGAGAGCTACCATAGCTGCAGTGGCTCCAATTTGATGAGGTTTAACTTTATTAGTCAGAGGAGAGTGGAGGGATGTCTCATGTGGGAAGCACGATTTCCTTACTCACATGGAAATGTGACTACATTTGGTAGGAATTTAGGATGAGTATTTAAAACTACTTTGCTATGATGAAATCTGAATGCACAGTTCATAGGTGACCAACTCTTGTTTTCTCATTCTTCTAGCTGAAAGGATTGTGACCTTCCAGATGAGTTGTTTGATAAATGTTGATTCTATTTGCTCAAATGGCAGTTTCATGAGAGATGCAAGGACGACATCAAGGTCCCATGGCTTCTATATCGGTAGTCTGACATGACAAAGCTCTTTAATGAATCTGGAAACAACTGGATATTATGAAGCTGGAAGGTCTATCTATACAGACATGATATGCTGAGAGTGCTGCAAGATGTACTCCAATTAAGGAAATTTACAGCCCAAGGTGACAGCTGATGACAAAGATATTGTAATATGGTGCATGGAGGACATGAACGGGTTAATAACCATTAGTGAAACACCAGGTGGTTAATCTTCCATTTAAATGCAAAGGTATATCTGGTGGAAGGCTTTCTTGCTGCAACCAGGATATCTTGAATGGGCTTGGGAAGGCCCAGGACAAACTATATGCTGCTCAGTATCCATGTCATTAGGGCTAGGGGTACAGCACAGACTTTATCTGCGACATTTTTTTTGTTTTTGATTTTTCAAAAAAGGAATTTTGCTCTTCATTAATGGAAGAGCTTCGTTTTCACATCCATTCGGAAGAGCGTAAAAACACAAAACCTAGATGCTGCGAAGATCACTGCACATGGGAAGGGCCGTGCCAGGAAAGCTCTTCTGTCCTGGTGCCATGTGATATTACCCATTGGCGTGCCTGACTCAATTCTGCTTGTTGCCAGTAGGAAAAAAAAAGAGAAACTTATGCAGCCTAAAGCAGGTATCAAATGTACAAGCTTTTTTTTTTCATATTGCTACCATGAAACACCAGTCTTTGACTGTATAAGTTATTATACGACTATAAATTAACATTTTCAAGTAGGGCAGGCTTAGGGGCATTCTAGTGGTCAGGATTTTAATTATAAGGAGAGTAGGCACAATTCAGCTGCTTTCCATATTACTTTAAACATATAAATTTCACAGTCAAATAGTATGCAACACTTTATACAGATAAGTTATCCATATAAAGTTATATGGCTGGTTGAATATTTACCCCATGTACTCAAACAGTATAACATGCATTAGTAGAAGAAGAAAGCGGAGTTACTTACCTGTAACAGGGGTTCTCCGTGGACAGCAGGATAAGTCAGCCACACGTGGGTGATGTCATCTGACGGTGCCATGGACAGAATTGCTCTCCAATAGCTCAGAAGAGTCTGAGGCTCTTCTGAGCATGTGCCAATCACCCCACCCCAGAAGCCCGTCCCCTCTCTCCCTCAGTCTGTTCCCCAGCTGTGGATGGGATCCTCCTAGAGGATGGGAGCATCCTAGAGAACAGGTTCATCCTAGAGGCGAGGTGGGTGGGTTTGTGTGGCTGACTTATCCTGTTGTCCACAGAGAACCCCTGTTATAGGTAAGTAACTCTGCTTTCTCCATGGACAAGTAGGATGAGTCAGCTACACGTGGGTGACTCCCTAGCCAAGGGCTGTGAGGTATGCTTCTCGCAGGAGTTTGTGTTCCTTTTTCACAGCCCGTCAACATGCTGTGGTTGGATGAAGCTGTTAAGGTAAGAACATAAAGCTGAGAGGATTACCCCTGTGACATAGTGGTGGCAGTTTTCAGTTGATGCCCACATCGCGTGTTATTAGGGCGTGACTGCTACAGCTACAAGTCAACACACCCCGATACTCCTGAAGGAAGGGTGCATGAGGTTATTTGGTCCCATGACATAGTGGTGCTGCCTCCTTGTGGCTTACGGCCACTCGTGGCCTAGCGTGTGGGGCCTTCAGGGGCCCTTCAGATTGGTACAAGGAAGGAGTTTCTTGGTGGTAGGCTTAAGTAGTGCCAGGCTTAAGTTGTGCCAGTCTCCCCTGTTTCAAACAGCTGAGACAGCTGGGAGTGCTGGTGTGATATTAGGGCGTGAAGGTACTAGGTTGGTTATGATGTTAGTCCTCCATGACTGAGGAAGACAGCGAGCCTGTCTCTTTAGCAGATGGTAGCACTGTTCTGCTATGTGTGCCAGTGAGGCAGGGGAGACTCCTGGTGGCCAAGTACCACCTGGTGTTTTGGCAGTGCGTCTTGAACCCTGGTTTCTTGTTGATTTACTCATTCAATGATTTTTTTTTATACTGTCTTAGTCAAAGAGGTTTACATATGACTCAGGATTGAGGTTTTTCTGAGGCAATGGAGGGTAGGTGACTTACTGGGCAGACTAGGTGGACCATACTGGTCTTTATCTGCCATCATTTACTATGTTACTATGTTCTCGGGCAAGAACTGTAGCCATTAGGTTATTGCTCCGCTCCAGAAAGTGCCATAATCTGGGTGGTGGTGGATGGTCCTTGAAATGTCAACATGCTCCATGCAAGGTCCTGTTCCGGTATCTGTAGATTGTGTTGACCTTTGGGAATGTGGTATATCAGATAATAAATGGTAGGGTCCTACTTGCCAGTGTATACAGTCCTTTTAAGTGACCCTACGCCGGGTTGTAGTGCTACTTCACATGGGAAGCCCTTTTCCCATTTCCCACGCCGGCTGCTATGGTCCCTTGAAGTAGGCCCTTGTCATTCAACCTCCCATTGGAAAGGATGACTGTTGCTCCATCTTGCATGGGATTATGGCCCTCATCCCATGGTCATGTCTCTCTGGTGATATCGTACCTGTGCACTTAATGGGCCAGGTTCCGAGGCAGTGATACGGTCTGTGGAATGATTTAATAGGCCACAACTTGTGCCTTGTACCACCAGATGCATCTGGGCCATGGATAAGCTCCGCATTCAGAGAATCAGATTGCGTTCTTCTGGGTAGGGAAACAGGATCAGCTTTCAGCTGCAATCTAGGCATGTCTTTCTGTTTGGGTGGACCCATGGTCCTGTATAGTGAGGGCTGTGGGGACGCCTTGAGTGTTAGCCATAGGTGGCCTGGTGCGCAATGGTATATTTCCCTTTCATCTTGGCTTGGTATTCTACTGAGGCTCAGGAGTTCCAAAGCCAGGGTGTTGACCCCTGCACAGCTTTAGGGGTCAGAGATTATACTCAAGCCCCAAGATTCTAGGGATACACCCTGTAAGGTCCACAGCCGGGCTGAACCTGTAAACTGTGTGTAGTGTGTCATAGGTCTGTGACCGCATCACAAGAGGGGAATACTTTGCCGGAATGGTCTGCAGCAGGGCGATGCTTGGACTTGGGGGTTTCTATGTGGAGCCAGTGGGACCTATTGAGACTTGCCCAGTGACCACTGTTGGAAGATGTTCTGTGTTTGCTGGCCCAGTAAGGCATTCGCTATGCTCTTATATAGAGGGTGACTTCTGGTCCCTTGATGGGCAGGGAACCTTCCTGACCACCGAACCGGTTTTCTGTGGTGCGTGAGGGCCTCTTCTCTGCACCCAGCCCTGGGCAGGTCCTGAGGCCGCTCGCAGATACAGTGTGACTGGGGTGGCCCGAGGCTGGTCACAGGTGCAGAGTGTGGCTGGGGTGGGAGCTAGCCCTTGTGCTGCCAGGAGAGGCCGGATTCGAGTGGACGAACCCCAGAGGCAGATTTGGCATGCTAATCCACTAGTCTTCCCAAGGGCTCCATATTAGCCCTATGGACTCCCTGAGAGTGTTCATTAGAGATGATAGGCTGAGGGTGGACTCGAGCCAGGCTTCAAGCACATGGCCATTGGACTAGTGGGGACTAGTGGGGGCACAGCTAACTGTCCCTCGCTTGTCAAGGTAGGGGTGAGACTGACCCATGGGGGAGATAGACATCTCGAGCAAACCAGGGGATAGCTGTATCCCCTGTCCCCAGAGTCAGTGGAGTCAGAGTCTGGAGTCAGGCCAGATCTCCTTGTTGCAACACTCCACATGCTGCAGATGAGTCATCATTGCTCCATGAAGCTTCCCTCCATGGCAGGTATGTCCTGTGTCTCCACATGGTAGCTTCAGGGCTGGCTCTGGATCTGGAACAGGGGGTACCGGGCACATTCACCTTGTTGTTCGCCTCGGATCCCTCCACCGAAGGCGTTAGCATTGGTTGGTGAGAGGGAGAGGGCTGCAACTGTGAAGGCCCCAATTGTGAGCCGAGGTTGTGAGGACCACCACAAAGCCTAGACTCAGACCCCTTAGGTGGACCAAGTCTGTGGGTGAATGAACCTGATTGCCATTTATGCTGTTGTGCGTTGCTCCATGCAGATAGCTTTTGCTGGGCAGGCAAATTTGTCCCCTGGGTCATCCACTGCATCTGCCTGGTGGCAACAGGGGGAATGTTCTAATGCCCATTAGTCTTTCTTTCAGGTCTTGTGCTTTATTTCAGCCTCCTGGTAGAGGAGCGAGCATGAACAGAGAATTCACCTGCTGTGTGTTAAACTTTTTTCCTGTCCTAGCCTGCCTGAGTGAATCCTCCCCCTCCCCCCCTGCTGAGGTATTGTGTAGCCTTCTTCCTGTTTCCTCCACGTGTGCATAGTCTGTTTTAGTTTGCTTTTCTCTGATCAGAGAAGAGCAGTGCTTTTACAGTGCTCTGCTAGAGAGCGGATATTTGCCTCCTGTGACACCTTGCTGTGAGTTCTAGCTGTTTATTTAATTATTTATTGTTTGTCTAACTGTTTATTTAATTATTTATTGTTTGTCTTAGTGGTGTGCTAGTTCAGCCTTCTCAGCTGTAACTTACCTTGCCTCTCTCAACTACCTGGGGCTTTGTGTGGTAGCCAGGTTAACTGTTCATTTTAAATTAAATCTCTCTCCCCAGAACCTGCTGTGTGTTAAACCTTTTTCCTGTCCTAGCCTGCCTGAGTGAATCCTCCCCCTCCCCCTCCCCTGCTGAGGTATTGTGTAGCCTTCTTCCTGTTTCCTCCACGTGTGCATAGTCTGTTTTAGTTTGCTTTTCTCTGATCAGAGAAGAGCAGTGCTTTTACAGTGCTCTGCTAGAGAGCGGATATTTGCCTCCTGTGACACCTTGCTGTGAGTTCTAGCTGTTTATTTAATTATTTATTGTTTGTCTAACTGTTTATTTAATTATTTATTGTTTGTCTTAGTGGTGTGCTAGTTCAACCTTCTCAGCTGTAACTTACCTTGCCTCTCTCAACTAACTGGGCTTTGTGTGGTACCCCCCTCCCCCCTGCTGAGGGTTCAGGACAGGGTACCTTGCAACTGCCCTCTTTAATAGGACTTATCTCCCTCCCTCCCTCCCCAGCACCCACCCACCCCTGGGGTAATTGTAGTTTTATAGGTACTTGCACATCTTAGAGGAAAGGGGCTGCTCTCAGGTGCAGCTCTTTATCCAAATCAGTCATACACGGAGGACCTGAGATTAATTAATTAAGCTTCAGGTACACAAGGTGTATTAGGGGTATTAGATACACTTTTATTAGTATAAGCATCTACACCAATCCTTATTATATACAGAATTTAAAAGACCTAAACACAAGCTGTAAACTAAGATGCAGATAGAAGTCCAGCAACGAGATGGGGGTTCTCCGGTCTTTTGCATTGAGTGTCACATGTATGATTTTCTCCCAGTTGGTGAGAGGTCTTACGTATGCACTAAGTGCAAGGAGCTCTTTGCTCTCAGGGAACGAGTCCGTTCTCTAGAGGCTAGAGTAGCAGACCTGGAAGACATAAGAAAGACAGAGAAGTACATGGACGAGACCTACAGGGATATAGTCCTGAAGTCCCACCTCCAGTCTGGCAGCATCCCTGTTGCCATGGAGGAGAGAGGTCACGTGACAGGAAAGCATCACGTGGCAGAAAAGTGATCCTGTAACTAGGACCTGTCCTCCAGGTGATGTAAAACCCTCTCGCACCGAGGACGTTTCTCCAGGGCCATGTCCCCATGAGGGGAGGGTCAGGACAGCTGTTATAGTTGGTGATTCAATCATTAGGAATGTAGATAGCTGGGTGGCTGGTGGACGTGAGGATTGCCTGGTAACATGCCTGCCTGGTGCGAAGGTAGCAGACCTCACGCACCGCCTAGATAGGATCATAGATAGTGCTGGGGAGGAGTCTGCTGTCTTGGTACATGTTGGTACCAATGACATAAGAAAATGTGGTAGGGAAGTTCTGGAGGCTAAATTTAAGCTTTTAGGTAGGAAGTTGAAATCCAGAACTTCAAGGATAGCATTCTCTGAAATGCTTCCTGTTCCACGTGCAGGACCCAAAAGACAGGCAGAGCTCCGGAGTCTCAATGCGTGGATGAGACGATGGTGCAAGGATGAGGGTTTTGGATTTGTTAGGAACTGGGGAACATTCTGGGGAAAGGGGGGGCTCTTCCGAAGGGGTGGGCTTCACCTTAATCAGGATGGGACCAGACTGCTGGCATTAACATTTAAAAAAGAGATAGAGAAGCTTTTAAACTAGAAAATAGGGGAAAGCCGACAGTCACCCAGGAGCGCATGGTTCGGACAAAGGTATCCTTGAAGGATACTACCAAAAGCAGTGAGGTTCCAAAAGGGAGTATAGTAGCCCAAATGCCCTTAAGTAAGGAGCAGACAGAGCATAAAGATTCCAAATTACCCATGCCTACCAATAGCCAGATTAATATTAATAAAATACAGTCTCTAAAATGCTTGTATGCCAATGCTAGAAGTCTAAATAAGATGGGAGAGTTAGAATATATAGCATTAAATGAGAGGTTAGATATGATTGCACTCTCAGAGACATGGTGGAAGGAGGATAACCAGTGGGACACTGTAATACCTGGATACAAACTATATCGTAATGATAGAGCTGATCAAATTGGTGGAGGGGTTGCGCTCTATGTTAGAGAGGGCATTGAGTCAGAAAGGATTAAAGTTTTGCAGGGAACAAAATTTGCTGTAGAATCTCTATGGATTGAAATTCCATTTATGAAGGGGAAGGTGATGGCAGTGGGAGTATACTAACGACCGCCTGGCCAGAATGAACAAATGGATGATGAAATGCTCAAAGAAATCAAGGAAGCTAACAAAAGTCACAACAGAGTAGTAATAATGGGTGACTTCAATTACCCCGGTATCGACTGGGTCAGTGTCACAGCAGGACAAGCTAAAGAGATAAAGTTTCTACATGAAATAAATGACTGCTTCTTGGAGCAGCTGGTTCATGAACCGACCAGAGGGGAAGCCATACTGGACTTAGTCCTTAGTGGAATGCCAGATCTGGTGCAAGAAATAAGGGTGTTGGGACCACTTGGCAATAGTGATCATAGTATGATCATGTTTGATTTAATTAGTGGAGGACAGATAGTAAAGGAATCCACAGTACTACCTTTTAACTTTCAAAAGGGAGACTATGATAGAATGAGGAATATAGTTAGGAAAAAACTAAAAGGAGCGGTTCCAAAGGTTAAAGACTTACAGCAAGCTTGGGTGTTATTTAAAAATACTATCCTCGAAGCCCAGACCAGCTGTATTCCACGCATTAAGAAAAGTGGAAGAAAGTCCAAAAAACTGCCAGCATGGTTTAAAGGTGAGGTCAGAGAGGCTGTTGCTGCCAAAAAAGCAACCTTCAGGAAATGGAAAAAAGAGCCAAATGATGAAAACTGGAAACAGCACAAGCACTGGCAAGTTAAATGCAAAGCATTGATAAGGCAGGCAAAGCGGGAATTTGAGAAGAAACTTGCTACGGAAGCAAAAACACGAAATAAAGACTTTTTCAAGTACAGTCGTAGCAAAAGGCCTGTGAGAGAGTCAATTGGACCATTAGATGATAGAGGGGTGAAAGGGGCAGTAAGAGGAGACAAGGCTATAGCAGAGAGACTGAATGAATTCTTTGCTTCGGTCTTTACTGAGGAAGATGTAGGGATGTTACCCAAGACTGAAGTGGTATTTAAAGGTGATACTGCAGAGGAATTGAGAGAAATATCGCTACACCGGGAAGATATATTACAACTATTTAATAAACTGAATAGTAGCAAATCACCTGGACCGGATGGTATACATCCCAGAGTGTTGAAAAAACTGAAATATGAGATTGCAGACCTGCTATTGGTAATCTGTGAACTTTCATTAAAATCATCTGTAATACCTGAAGATTGGAGGGTCGCCAACGTAACACCAATTTTTAAAAAGGGTTCCAGGGGTGACCCGGGAAATTACAGACCGGTGAGCCTGACGTCAGTACCAGGGAAAATGGTAGAAACCATCATAAAGAACAAAATTACACAGCATGTAGATAGTCATGGCCTAATGGGAGACAGCCAACATGGCTTTAGACAAGGAAGATCTTGTCTTACTAATCTGATATGTTTTTTGAAGGTGTGCATAAACAGGTAGACAAAGGTGAGTCGGTTGATATAGTGTATCTGGACTTTCAGAAAGCTTTTGACAAGGTCCCCCATCAGAGAGTTTTGGCGAAGCTAAAAAGTCATGGGATAGGAGGCAGTGTACTATTGTGGATCGGGAACTGGTTAAAAGATAGAAAGCAGAGGGTAGGGCTAAATGGCCAATATTAACAATGGAAAAAGGTGAATAGTGGAGTACCCCAGGGATCTGTACTGGGTCCGCTACTTTTTGACATATTCATAAATGACCTGGAAAAGGGAATAACTAGTGAGGTTATCAAATTTGCAGATGACACAAAACCGTTTAAAGTTGTTAAAACCCAAGAGGATTGTGGAAAACTGCAGGAGGATCTGGATAAATAGGAAGACTGGGCATCCAAATGGCAGATGAAATTTAATGTGGACAAGTGCAAAGTTATGCACCTAGGAAAGAACAACCCACACTATAGTTACACGATGCAAGGCTCCACATTAGAAACCACCACCCAGGAAAAAGATTTAGGAGTCATCGTGGATAACATGTTAAAACCCTCCGCCCAGTGTGCAGCGGCGGCCAAGAAAGCAAATAGAATGCTAGGTATCATAAGGAAAGGGATGGAGAATAAAACAAAGGATATTATAATGCCTCTGTATCGCTCCATGGTACGACCACACCTTGAATATTGTGTGCAATTCTGGTCACCGTATCTTAAAAAGGACATAGCGTTATTAGAAAAAGTACAGAGAAGAGCCACCAAATTGGTGAAGGGGATGGAAGGCTACTCCTATGAAGAGAGGCTAAAAAGGTTAGGGCTCTTTAACCTGGAAAAGAGACGGCTGAGGGGAGATATGATAGAGGTCTATAAATTAATGAATGGAGTGGAACGGATAAACGTGGATCAATTGTTTACGCTATCAGAATATAGAAAGACTAGGGGACATGTAATGAAGCTACAGGGTAAACTATTTAAGACAAATAAGAGAAAATATTTTTTCACTCAACGTGTAGTCAAACTCTGGAATCTGTTACCGGAGGATATAGTAAGGGCTGTTAGTATAGCTGGGTTTAAAAAAGGTTTGTACAAGTTCCTGGAGGAAAGGTCCATAAACCACTATTAAAAAGGGACCCAGGATATCAATGCTTGACCCAGTACAAGCATTGTGGAACCTGTGTCTTTTGGGGATATTGCTAGGTACGTATGACCTAGATTGGCCACTGTTGGAAACAGGATACTGGGCTTGATGGACCTCGGTCTGACCCAGTATGGCATGTCTTATGTTCTTATGAAGTGAATAGTCCTGTGCCTGGGTTTCCTGGAGCATTTGCAGTTCCTGAGGAAGCATGGGGAGCCAGCAACTAGAGGCCCTTGCTATAGGGCTGCCTGCGCTTGCCTTTACTTGTTGAAGGCCGTAGTTGGCGGTTTCACTCTCCAAAGCATCAGGAGGTACTGAATCTGAGCCGCAATGTGCTGCTGAAGGTACTGGATCCACCCACAGTTGGGTGGGAGCCACTGCCCTCGGGAGAGGAAGAGAGTTGCCTTGGAGAACAGCCCTGCTGGAGCCAGCAGGAGTACTATAAAATTTGTGGGCACTTGGCCCCCTGCTGCCAGGCTCACCCCGTGATGTGTCTTCTAAGCCATGGGACTGAAGGTGGATTGTTTAGCCTTTGTTGGAGGTGGCACCCTAGTCCCTTGGTTATGGAGGGTACCTCCCTAGTCATTGGACTACCCCTCGTTTACCAGGGCATGTGCGTGCATTTGGGAGAATGAGGTAAAGCCTCTTCTCTACAGCTAACCGGATTGGGTGCAGGCTCTGTTCGTGCCTAACAGCATACAGAGACCCAGTGCTGCTATGTGGCAAGATTTGCTCATTTGGGGGTCCAACCCCTGAACTTGGGATCCTGATGCCTTGTCCACAGGAGGCGGGAGAGGTAGACAAGTGGCCTGCACACAGAGGGCTGATGCCTGCAGTCATGCGGACAGCCTTGAAGCGTGAGGCTTTTTTTTTTTTTGGTAAGGCCAGTGCCTAGTGTTCCTGTGTTAGGTTGACTTTCCTGCAGCCTACCTTTCCCTTTCCCATCAAACAGTCGGCCTCCCACCAGGTGGGGGCACTGTGAATTTGTCACAAGGTTGGCATGGGGCAGGTGTGGACAGTTCCTACAACTGTATAGGCGCCAAAGCCGTTCGCGCCAAGTTTGGCGCCGAGCAGAAGGGTGGACCTGCGCAGCCAGAAACGGCCTGGCTCCTGCGCTGGTTGCTTGGTTCGGCGCAGAGGGAATCAACACTTTGAGCCGATGAATCAACACTTTGCGCCGATGACTCAGCAAGGCATGAGTGGGCGGAGTAAGTGGTGCGTTGGCCGAGTCAGGTTGGCTTGGGGGACCGTAGGACCTGGAGTGGTTCAGCTGCAGGACAAGCTCATCGCAGGATTTTATAGGTGGTCGGCGCAGTTGAGTGAGGGAGCCTCTGCGCCATCTGCTGGCCGATGTTGGAAGCTTGCGGGAGCGGCGAGGATAAGCCTGGTAGGGGATGGAGGCCTTCTCCCGGCACATCCTGGGCCTGGCTGGCTCCTTGAAGAGGCAGAGGATGGAGGCCTTTTCCCAGCACATCCCTTGCCCGGCTGATTCCTTGTCGAGGTGAGTACCGCTTCTCAGGCAGGGTCTTGTATACCACCGTTGTGCCCTGGGGCTCTCTGGAGGATCGTCTGCAGTACCATATTCCATATGATTTCCCTTCGGCAGAAGTTCTCTTCGGGCCCCGATCCATACTGCCGCATGTGAGTCCTGGACTGCACCGATCGGCGGAGGGGAGGCCATAGACCTCTTGGGTCCCCGATTGCAATTCTTACTGAAGGTAGAGCTCTGGAAGTAAATACAGGTAGAGATTAGAAGCAAGTTTAAGATTATACATTTTAATGGAGGAGAGCAAGAATCCATCCGCATGGCCGGACGGAAAAATTAGACTGAGGGAGAGAGGGGCCGGGCTTCCAGGGTGGGGTGATTGGCACATGCTCAGAAGAGCCTCAGATTCTTCTGAGCTACTGGAGAGCAATTCCGTCCATGGCGCCGTCAGATGACGTCACCCACGTGTGGCTGACTCATCCTGCTTGTTCATGGAGAAAGAAAACTTTGACATAGGATAGAAATAACTCTTGAAATTGGTGTCCTAAGTCAGGCCATGACAAATTTTCTTGCAATCTAGGAGCCACGATAAACATTTAGGAGCCGGCTGCCAAAACCTCAGTCACAGTGCACCCCCCTTCCCCCTGTTAATATGTAAAGCTCTCATCACTCCAGTCTGTCTCTCTCTCACAGTCCCCTCACCCACCAGCCATCATCCAATCTGTTTCTCTCTCTCATTTCCCTCCCCCTCCACCAGCCATCAACAAATGTGTGTCTCTCTCTCACTTCCCCCCTTCCACCAACCATCACCCAATGCGTTTCTCTCTACTTGCCCCCCTCTCTCAGCCATCACTCAATCTATCTTACTATCCTTGCCATGCTGTTCACTGTTGCACCGTGATCGGCTCTGCATGTATCTCGAGCCGTGTGGTGCAGGAAGTTTGCTGATCGAGAGACTCGAAACCACAAGATCAGCAAATTTCCTCCACCACGCAGCTCAAGCTACATGTAGTGCCAATGGCAGTGGAGTAATGAACAGCAAAGCAAGGACAGTAAAACAGATCGAGTGACGGCTGAGGGAGAGGAGCAATGAAATCCCAGATGCCAGGATTCAATTTATAGTCACCATGGTGACCTGGCACCTAGGATTTGTCTAGCCCTGTTCTAAGTATTTTGGGAACAGCTACTGTAGGTACATATGTAAAGAACCCACCAGCTCAAAGCTCATCAGCATGGTTTTCAGTCTGTCGATTTCTTCTCTCAGTTCTCTAATGAGTTTTACATTGGCATCCTGACAAGAAGAAATTAAAAGGCATGGGAAAACAAAATCAAACAGAATCAGAGAATAGTCATTTCACTTTACAGTGTACTACTAATATAAATGAACTTTTAAACAGCATGCACGTGAACAAATAAACTTCATCACCAGCAGAGACTTTTGACTCACCTCATTAACCCGAGGTTTATTAATAATGTTTTTTGCATTTGATGCATAGCGCAGGGCACTCATGGTCTCATTGTAGCTGGTACTAGCAGGAGAAATGGCTGCAATTACAGAATAGAAATGAATCAAATCAATTTGCAATGGAGATGGGCAGAAGAGATTAATAAAAGCCTATGCAAAGGTGGAAGGTAATTTTACAATAGGTCACCAAGGCTGTGAAGCCAAATAGGTGCCTATTTTAAGCTTGCTTTATAAAGAGATAAAGGCATCGGAGTGTTTAGCACAGTTACTTACCTGTAACAGGTGATCTCTGGGAACAGCAGGAATAAGTCTTCACATATGGGTATCATCGGTACCGACCGAGCCTGCGTGGGAACGCTCCCCAGCATCCAGAAAGAAAGCTTTTGGGAGCATCCCACAGCGCCTGCGCGCTGCCTTCCCGCCTTTCCTAACCGCCTCTCTCCAGTTCGAGTTTTAAGCTGAGACAAAGAGAGAGAGAGAGGAAAGTAAAGATAGATAGAGAGATACAACTCCTAGGGGAGGTGGGTGGGTTGTGAAGACTTATTCCTGCTGTTCCCAGAGATCACCTGTTACAGGTAAGTAACTGTGCTATCTCCAGGAACAAGCAGGAATGAGTCTTCACATATGGGGACTCCCCAACTAGAGATGCCAGGGAGATCTCCAAGGTTGTGAGTCCCTGAGAAGGGCTCTACCTCCCCCCATGGATCTCGGGCATCCAACCAGGGATGGGGGGTAGGAGTTGATTAGGTATTGTCAGACGGCTGCCTAGGGTGAGAACTTACACAATCTTGACGATGCATATATTCATATGATTCTTGCAAGGTATTGTGGGTATTGTAGTTCATTCACTCCCAAACACAGCTGATGACAATAATTTGAGTTGTGAAACCAAGTGGTAAGATCAATAAAATACTTCTTTTATTGATGGGGTTTAATTCACCCAGCACATGTATGCTTGATAGCACTATAAATGAGGTTACTTGCTTGCAGTGTTTAAAATGGATAACAAAAAGTCACAAAGTAAACCAGAAAACAACCTTCAGCTTGTCAGGCAATTAGCTAATGTTTTCTTAGCAAATAATTACCAAATACAAAGGCACAAAGAAAAGAATAAACTTTGCTGGTTAGGTTAACTTCTGCTTATTTTCCACGCAGATCTCAGCAGTGATTCTCCCCTGCTCACACACACAATCAGATGCAGCCCTAATTACTATCAATGGACCAGCTGAAAGCCTTTAGCTGGCTGGCTGCTACTGTGTGAGCCCAAATCCTGCTTTAAGAGCTGTTTGCAGTGGAAATAAAGAACAAAGTTAGGTTTCTTTGTGATGGCTGATGTGTTTGCTCATAGAAAGCTAGCAATAGCATTTAGATAGAGAACAGTCCATATAAACTGTACTTTCATCTGCTGTATCAATCAGCATAGGGTCATTATCATACATTGGCACAGACGAGTCTTTCATTAAGGCACTATCATGAGAATGCTTATTCCCTTGCTGCCATTCTCTATTATAGATAGGGTCTGAATCAGTGTTCATACCTGAGCCTCTCCTGCTATCATTATTCCTCTCTGTATAGCCTGGCCAATATGTAATCCAATTCTGATGTCCAGCCTTCCAATCTTGATCCCTGGACACTGGATCTCCTCTCACATACCTTCTGGCCTTGGTCTGAAAGTCCCTTCCACATGCAGTCTTCTCTCTTCCAGGTAACCACTGGTGATTCCTATCTCTGCCACTCCATTCCTCTGGCTGAATCCAGTCCAATGGACTCTGCTGGCTTTTGGAATACCTCCCAGTATGAGTACTGCCTTGGAATCTCCCAGACCTTCCAATGGCCTTTCTTCTCTTCCTTCCAGAGAGTTTCCTTCTCTCTCTATCTGCTTGGCTTGGCTTCTGTTTCTCCAGGTGATACTGGTGCTTGAGCTCGTAGCCGTTGCTGTCTCTGTATCTCTTTCTGAAGCTGTTCTTGTAGCTCTCCCTGAAGCTGGGCTGGAGCTTGTAGTAACTGTTATCTGAAAAAGAAGCTCTATTCTTATTCTGTCCTAATGTGTGCTGCTCCCTAACCCAGCGCAGCTGTCTTCAATCAGGCCCTGCCCTTTGAGATGAGTGCTTAGGGATTACCTCATAGCTCTCTTGATTGCACATACATTTTCTCACTTCAGCCCCTCTCATGGCTGCTGGAAACCTGGTGCATTCTGGGACTGGTAGTCTTTTATGTGAAAACTCTGTTTTCTCACTTCTACCAGAACTGACAGGTTGCTTGTTCAGAGTCACATCATCTTTTCTATAGCTCCTACCTGAGCTATGATAAGCTTCCTTATCACAGTATGGAACAGGTGTTTGAGAACAGCCTGACCAAACAAGGCATCCCGGCGGGAGTCCTGGTCCAAGCAGTAATGGGCTGTAAAGGTATGAACCGAGGCCCAGGTGGCCGCTCAACAGATTTGGTCGATGGACAAAGAGTTTAGATGAGCCATAGAGGCTGCCATGGCCCTCACATTGTGAGCTGTGACATGGCCCTCCAGAGAAAGGTTCTTACTCTGGTAGGCAAAGGAAATACACTGAGCAATCCAATTGGACAGAGTTCTCTTAGAGACTGGAAGTCCTAAATGAGAGGGATCAAAAGCAACAAATAGTTGAGAGGACTTTCTATGTTGCTGTGTCCTTTGTAAGTAAAAAGCAAGTGCTCTCTTACAATCCAGGGTATGCAGATTCCTCTCTGCACTTGATGCATGAGGTCCTGGAAAAAAGACAGGTAAATACACCTCCTGGTTCAGATGAAAAGGTGAGACCACTTTAGGCATAAAGTGTGGATTAGTCCTGAGGACTACCTTGTCATGATGGAACCTTGTATAAGGAGGATTAGCCACCAAGGCTTGCAGCTCACTGATACGGCGAGCTGAGGTGACTGCAATGAGAAAAATAACCTTCCAGGAAAGGAATTTCAAGTAGGTAGTGGCTAAGGGTTCAAAGGGTGGCTTCATGAGCTGGCCAAGAACCAAATTCAAATCCCATGCCACTGGAGGTGGTCTAATGGGAGGTTTAGTTAAAAGAAGGCCTCTCATGAATCTTGCAATAAGAGGATGAGAGGAAATAGGATGTCCATTGAGAGGCTTAAGGGATACTGCAATAGCACTCAAATAGACTCTTACTGAATTCGTTTTAAGGCCTGCATGGGATAAATGCAGTAAATACTCTAGTAAAGAATTCAGAGGTATTGCAAGAGGGTTAAGACCCTTCTCTGCACACCAAATGGTAAACCTTTTCCATTTAAAAGCATAGGAACGTCTAGTGGAAGACTTTCTGGAAGCATGAAGGATATCCTTCACCTGCTGAGAAAGATGCAAATCTTGAAGGTCTAGGCCTTCAGCAACCAGGCCCTGAGATGAAGAGACTGGGGATTTGGGTGCCACAACGTTCCCTCCTCCTGGGACAGGAGGTCTGGAGCAGATCCCAAGTCCAGGGAGGGAGCTTGAGAGAGATGAAGAAGCAGAGGGTACCACACTTGGCGTGGCTAAAGTGGAGCTATGAGGATCATAGACCCCTTGTCTCTCTGAAGCTTGAACAGTGTCTTGGAAATTAGGGGAATGGGTGGAAAGGCATAGAGGAAGTCTTGCCCCCAATGGAGGAGGAAGGCATCCCTGGCCTGAACTCCCTGACACGGAATCCTGGAACAGAACCGGGGAAGTTTGGCATTCCACGGACTTGCAAACAGGTCTATGTCCGGGGTTCCCCAAATTCGAAAGATCCTGGCTATCTGGTCCCCATGGAGGGACCATTCGTGTGGAAGCAGAACTCGACTGAGTCTGTCTGTCCAAGAGTTTTGAACCCCTGGAAGATACACTGCCATGAGATGAATTTGATGCTCTCTGGCGAAGGCCCACAATCTCAAAGCTTCGTTGCAAAGCGACAGAGAGCCAGTCCTGCCCTGCTTGTTCACGTAGAACATGGCTACTTGGTTGTCCGTGTGGATGAAGACTGTCTTGTAGCTGAGCAGGGTGTGGAAGACTCTGAGAGCTAGAAAAATTGCTCTGAGCTCCAAGAGGTTGATATGTAGAGATGTCTCCTGTGGAGACCAGATGCCTTGGGTGGAGAGATCTTGTAGATGAGCTCCCCAACCCCTTGGAGAGGCATCTGTTGTAAGGGTTGCTTGGGGTAGCAACTGTTGAAAGGGGGACCCCAGCAACAGATTCTGAGTGGACTTCCACCACTGGAGAGACCAAAAGAGGCGACTGGAGGTTGCTATTTTGTCTGACAGGCACCCTGATGCCTGGGTCCATTGGGTGGACAGAGCCACTGAGCTGCTCGCATGTGAAGGCGAGCGTAGGAACCACATGCACGGTGGATGCCATGTGGCCTAACAGTTGTAACATCTCTCGAGCAGTTAAATGGGACTTTAACTGAACTTGTGAGGCTAACTGCACCAATCGGAGGCAACGGGCTTGGGGAAGATAGGCCCTTGCAGTTGTGGTATCCAGCAAGGCCCCTATGAACTCTAATGACTGAGTAGGAGTGAGATGTGATTTTGGGATGTTTATTACCAGTCCCAGATACTGAAGAACACGCCTTGTGCAGGCTAGAGAAGCCTGGGCCTCTGTCTGTGATGGAGCTCGGATGAGCTAGTCGTCTAGATATGGGAATACAAATATTCCTAGAGTGCGTAGAAATGCAGCTAACACTGCCATGCATTTTGTGAACACTCTTGGAGCAGAGGCCAGACCGAAAGGAAGCACTCTGTATTGGTAGTGCTTTCCCTGATAAAGGAACCAAAGGAACCTTCTGTGTGTTGGATGGATGAGGACATGGGTGTACGCATCCTTGAGATCTAGAGAACAAAGCCAATCCTGACTCTGAAGGTATGGAAGGAGAGCACCGAGAGAAATCATCTTGAATTTCTCCTTGCATAGAAACTTGTTCAATTCTCTGAGATCTAATATGGGTCTGTAGCCCCCTGTTTTCTTTGGGATAAGAAAATAGGGGGAGTAGAACCCTGAACCCTGTTGAAGAAGGGGTACTTCTTCTATTGCCCTTTGGGCAAGAAGGGTAGCAATCTCCTGGCCCAGAAGGTCGAGGAGAGATGATGGAGAACTGAACTGTCTCACCATGGTGTGAGGAGGAAGGTTTAAGAAATGAAGCTTGTACCCCTCCCTTATGATGAAGAGGGTCCATTGCTCTGCTGTGATTTGTTCCCATCTGGGAGCAAAGTGAGCTAACCTTCCTGGAATGGTGAGAGGCTCTGGTTCTTCTAGAGCCAGAAAGGCTAAGTTCTCTAGTTGTAAGTCAAAGGCCCTGAGGAGGCTGAGGCTGTTGGGCCGTAGCAGTCCTTGCAGCCTTAGGCTTGGCTTGTTTAGGTTGTTGCTGACGCTTTGCAGCAAAACGACCTGCAGGGGACCGACTCCTCGCATGAGGAAGAGAGGGATCGGAGGGGATATCCCGGGTGTCCCTGGAATCCTCCGATGTCTCCTCAGTCAGAAGATGACTCCGATTCAGAAAGGAAATCAAAGTATCGACAATATCGAGCCAATGACGATGTTCAATGTTGATGTCAATGTTCAAGTTGTGCGGTACCTGAACTGGGAACCGGCTGGGTACCAACAACGATTACCGGTTCCAAAGGAGGAATTTGAGGTAGGGGCCCCATTGATACCGATTCCAGTGGAGGAATCGGTGGAATAGGAACCGCCAATACCTGTTCCAGGGCTGGTATTGGAAGCAAATGCTCCAGTGCTGGGCTGCAAGCAGATGCCTGACTGGCTGTGGTTCGATACCTCTGGTATCGCAGCAGCCAGGAGTGCCGCTAAAGCCTTCTCAATAGCTAAGAAATGCTGATCGATGGAGGACACCGATGCCTGGGTGGAATCGAGCGCGGGTTTGTGTGCCACCATCCCAGAGCATGGTACCAGTAAAGCTCTCCGGAGGTCGATGCCTTGGGAGCATCCTGGAGCCGCTGTGTGGCTTTGGAGGATTGCTCTTCCAACCAGGGCTGTTTGGCTGGCTGGTCAGCATCTGATGCCCCTTTCGCTGCATCTTGAGAGTGCTGGGACTTACCTCAATGCTCAGTATCGGATTTCAATGCTGAGGACTTAGTCTTTATTTTATGTTTGGACTTTTTGGAGACCTGGGACCCAGTTGAAGATGCTGACATCCTGGACGATACAAAAGCCACTGAAATCGAATCCAGGGCAAACAGTGAATCATACTGTTTTGGCCCTGTTCTTTAGGCCTCGTTTGGTCATTTGTTTACACAATGAACAATTGTATGGTATATGGTCTGGGCCCAAACATTTTAGACACCAGTCATGAGAATCAGTGACCAACATAGTGCCGGAGCACTTTGAACATTTTTTGAAACCACTGATGTGTTTGTCCATGGTGACAAGCGGAAAAAATTTAGGCCAACGTCTAAGGCCTCAAAGAAAAGAAAAGAGAAGAAAACTGAAGAAAAATAAGAAAAGAAAAAATAATATCAGGGCCAGTACTGGAGTCGACAGAAAGGCAGAGCACAGATACCGAACAAAGAAAAAAGGTTTTTCGGCGGTGACAGGAAAGGAGGTTCTCCAGGACCAAGCAGGAAGTCAATCCTCACATATGGGTGACGTCGGCGCCGACGGAGCCCTCGCGGAGCAATTTCCCCAGCTTTCAAAGAAAGCCTTTCGGAATTGCAGCGCGCATGCGCGGTCCCCTTCCCGCCCAAGGGTGCCATCTTGCTCAGTCTTCTTTTTTCCGTGGAGCCCTACAGACGTTGTTTGTGATCGCCGCTGAAAAAGTTGATTTTATTTAATATTCTTTTCTCGGTTCGACGCCGGATCCTTTTCCCGCCCGGGCCCGATACGCTGGTATCGAGTCCGTTCTTTATTTTTCGGTTTTTATCCTTCGTGACTAGCGTTCGTGCCATTTTTTTCTTTTTCCCTGGCAGCCCTGTCTTTTGACCTCGCAGGGGCCCTTTTTCCCCGATGGCTGCCAGCGGGTTTAAAAAGTGTGATCGGTGGAAGAAACTTATGTCTCTTACTGACACACACGACTGCTGCCTCCACTGCCTCGGACCCGATCATGACCCGATGATCTGTGGTCCGTGTGGCCAAATGTCCTCAAAAGCGTTGAGGAGTCGGCAGCATCAAAAAGAATGAATCTTCTCTGACTCTGCGTCCGGCCGGCCCCAGACCTCGTCAGAGGCTTCGACGTCCCGGGACTCCGGTCCTAAGCATCGTCGGAGTTCCTCTGAACGGGGGTCTCCTGCCCGGGAACATCATAGGAAGAAAAAACCCGCGAGGGTGGCGTCGGTGGACGCTCCTGGTTCCTCGAGGGCCAGGTCGCATAGCCCCGATAGCCGTCCCGGGTCCTCGGAGTCGGAGAGGCATTCGAAACATCCTCATCTTGAGATGGAGTCTCCTGGACACGTGAGTACTGTAGTCCTCGTGGACTCGCCTCCAAAGGAGCCGACGTCGGGCCCGATGCTGTCAGGGCCCGAGTCGGGGGCTGCTGGGTCTCCTGAGCAGGTTGACAGCCTTGGAGAGCAGTTTCGCTGCCTTCATGGACCAGCAGCGGGCATTGATCGCTGGCCTTGCCGGTGCATTTGCACCGACCACCAGGACGTCGACGTCCAAGTCGACCCTGGAGACCGAGCCAATCCTCGAGTCCATGCGAGCTCGAGTCAATCCTCGGTCACGGTCTCCCTCGGCCTCCTGTTCGGGACAGAGGTCGTCGATGCCGGCCTCGGCGTTGGGGCAGAGGGCATCGGTGCCCTCCTGACCGGAGCCGCTCGATTCCTCCTCCGAGGAGTCGGGCTGGGAGATGGAGGACGAAGAGTCACCAGGTACTTTTCGGACTCGGTGCGTCCCATCGGACTCGCCCGAGTCCGAACCTCGGAGACGGTCCCCCCCCGGAGGACACCCGGTTCTCGGACTTCGTGCGGGATATGGCCAAGGCCTTGGCATTCCCCACGGATCCTGAGGAGGAGCCTCGAGCCGAAGAGCTTGATGCCCTCCAGTATGACTCTCCCCCAAAGGAGGCCTTTACTGTACCGGTTCCTCCGATGCTGGAGCGACTTCTCTTCTGCATGTGGGAGAGCCCGGTGTCGGCGCCGGTGTTAAGCATGCGGGTCGATTCCATTTATCGAGTCCGCAAGAGCCCCGGGTTCCAAAAGGCACAACTACCGCACCATTCCATGGTGGTGGAATCGGCCATGCATCGACTCAAGAGTCAGAAGATGCAATCCTCGGTGCCTCCCGGCCGGGAGGCCCGGAACCTGGATGCCCTCGGTAGGAAGTGCTTCCAGGGCTCTATGCTTGCTTGTCGAGTCCAGACCTACCAGCTCTACATGGGCATGTATCTCCGGGACCTGGCAAAGGAGATTGCCGGGTTCTCTGCTGGTCTCTCTGAGGAACCTTTGCAGAGGTTCCAGGCCTTGTCCACTGGTATTCGGGAGTGCTCGAAGTTTATCTCTCGAGCAGCCTACAATGGCTTCGAAGCATCAGCTCGAGTAGCCGGAGCCAGCATCGGTGCCCGCCGACAAGCTTGGCTTCAGTCATCCGACCTTGAGCCATGGGTACAGGACAAGTTGGTCGATGTCCCCTGCAGAGGCGAAAACCTCTTTGGCAAGCCCATGGCTGAAAAGGCTGCACAGATCGAGACCGAGACTCTGACCAGGACTCGGCTGTCCAGAAAAACCTCTGCCCCTTCTCAGAAAAAGAAGGGCTCGGGGAAAAAGCCCTTTTACCCGAGGAAGGCGGCTGCCTATAAACACTACCCACATTATCAGGCCTCAGCAGCTCCCCAACAGGGTCAGCAGGCCAAGGGACGGGGTAATGGGTCCTGTAGGCAGCAGGCCCCCAAGCCCACAACACCAGCCCCTGCTCAGCAGGGTGGGGTTTTTTGACTCTGTCAGCATAGCCTCTTCCCCTCTGCTGGTTTCTCTCAGCACAGGAGGCCGACTGGTCCACTTTGCCAACAGATGTTCAGCCATCACTTCAGATACCTGGGTGCTTCATATAGTTCAAAAAGGCTATCTTCTACACTTTCACCAGGTACCTCCCCCCTACTTTCCAGAGGAGCCTCCAAGACTCCCTCTGCACAGGGACTTACTCCTTCAGGAGTTAGCAAGTCTTCTTCAGGAACAGGCTGTGGAACCGGTGCCCCACTACCTGAGAGGTCACGGCTTTTATTCCAGGTACTTTCTGATACCAAAAAGAACAGGAGGCCTCAGACCCATCCTGGACTTGCAAAACCTGTGATAAGGAAGCTTATCATAGCTCAGGAAGGAGCTATAGAAATGGTGAAGTGACTCTGAACAAGCAACCTGTCAGTTCTGGTAGAAATAAGAAAACAGAATTTTCCCATAAAAGACTACCAGTCCCAGAATGCACCAGGTTTCCAACAGCCATGAGAGAAGCTGAAGTGAGAAAACGTGTGTTCAATCAAAAGGGCTATGAGGTAATCCCTAAGCACTCATCTCAAAGGGCAGGGCCTGATTCAGCACAGCTGCGCTGTGTTAGGGAGGAGCACTCATCTAGGCAGAATAAAGGTATAGTTTATTCTACAGATGACCATCTTCATGATCACCTTGGATATCCAGAGAATTGTCCTCAGTATCCTGAGAATCAGCTTGAGTTTGATCATCAGTTTCATCTGAAGGATCATCAGAAGCAGAAGCAAAACCGGACGGACAGAGGGAAAGAGACCCTTTGGAAGAAGGAAGAGAAAAGCCTTTGAGAGGTCTAGAAGAGTCCAAAGCAGTACGTATACTGGGAGGTATTCCAAGGGCCAGCATACACCATTGGACTGGGGAAAGCCAGAGGAATGGTGCTGCAGAGCTAGGAATCACCAGAGGCTACCTGTGAGAGAGACGGCTGCACGTGGAAGGGACCCTAAGACCTATGCCAGAAGATATGTGAAGAGAGATCCAGTGTCCAGGGATCTGGATTGGAAGGCTGGACATAAGAACTGGACTACATACTGGCCAGGCTATATAGAGGAACTCTAGCAGCAATGGAAGCTCAGGTATGAACACTGATCTATGCCCTAGCTATAACCTTGAAAGACAGCAGGGAAACAAGTATTCTCCTGAAAATGTTCCATTGAGAGATTCATCTGTGCCAATCCATGATATTGAACCCATGCTTGTTGAACAAGGGGGAATAATAGCAGATGAGGATCCTGTTTACATGGACTGTTCTCTATCCAAACTCCGTTGGTAACTTTCTGTTATAAAGTACAGCAACCATCACAAAGAAATAAAAATTTGTTCTTTAATCTACTCAGAAAAGCTCCTGAAGCAGGATTTGACCCACACAGTACAAAGCAAGCCAGCTAAGGGGTTTCAGCTGGATAACTGCTAGCAATTAAGCCTTACCTAATTGCTTGTGAGCTAGGAGAGAATCACTTCTGTATCTATGTGGAAGTAATCAGAAGTTAACCTGAAAAGAACAGTTTGTTTCTTGCTTTGTGGCTTTTCATTTGTTGTTTTCCTGATTTTGACTTTGTTTTTCCAAGTTAACACTGAAAGCAAGTTACCTGATTTATGTGCTACCAAGCATATCTGTGTTGGGAGAAATAACCCCATAAATAAAAATCTTATTGGCTTTACCCAAGAGCACAACTAAATTATTGTCAGCAGCTGTGTCTGGTGTGAATGAACTACATTGCCCACAATACCTTGCAAATCATATAGATATATGCTCTTGCCAAGACTGTGAAGATTCTCACCCAGGCAGCCGTCTGACAAACCTCAACAAGTTCCTGCAAAGGGAAAAGTTCAAGATGCTTACCCTTGGAATCCTGCTGCCCTACCTCCAGCAGGGAGACTGGCTATGCTCCTTAGATCTAAAGGATGCGTATACTCACATCCTTATTCATCCAGACCACAGACAATATCTCAGGTTTGTTGTGGGAGGAAATCATTACCAGTACAGAGTACTGCCCTTTGGCCTATCCTCCGCCCCCAGGGTGTTCACCAAATGCCTAGCAGTGGTGGCGGCTTATCTAAGACTTCAAGGCCTTTTTGTGTTTCCATACCTGGACGACTGGCTCATCAGAGCCCAGTCTTCCCAAGAGGCCACTCAAGCCACTCATCGCACTGTGTCTCTACTCCAGCACCTGGGATTTGTCATAAACTTCGCAAAGTCCACTTTGCTCCCCTCTCAAAATCTCGAATTCATAGGCGCCAGGTTGGACACTCTTCAGGCGCGGGCCTTCCTGCCTCTGGACAGGGCCCACAGGCTCATGGATCTCGCCAGCCACTTTCACAGCAATTCCCTGATCTCTGCCAGGCAATTTCTGAGACTGCTCGGCCATATGGCTTCCACGGTCCATGTAACCCCCAATGCCCACCTGAACATGCGTCCTGCTCAGTGGTGCCTTCGCACTCAATGGCATCAGGCCACAGGAAGCCTGGCGGACTCAGTACTGGTATCCGACCTGCTCGTCTCTTCTCTACGGTGGTGGCTTCGTCTGCCAAACCTAGTGCTAGGAGTGGATTTTCAATCTCCTCCGCCTTCTCAGGTACTGACCTCCGATGCTTCTCTCCTGAGTTGGGGAGCACATTGCCAAGGGACATGTACTCAAGGCCTCTGGACCCCTTGGGAGTCTGCTCAACAGATCAACTTCCTGGAGCTCAGAGCCATCCGCCTAGCTCTGAGAGCCTTCTCTCACCTCACTTCTCACTAGTCTGTGCTGGTCCAGACGGACAATTAAGTTGCAATGTTCTACGTGAACAAACAAGGAGGCACAGGCTCCTTCCTTCTCTGTCAGGAGGCACAAAAACTGTGCTCTTGGGCCATCGGCCACAGCATCCTCCTCAAAGCTGTCTATCTCCCAGGTCAGGAAAATTACCTGGCAGACAAGCTGAGCAGGATCCTCAAACCACATGAGTGGAGACTGGATCCGTTAGTGGTTCAATGGATCTTTCTCAAATGGGGCCTCCCCACCATGGATCTGTTTGCCAGTCCTCAGAACCGGCCACTTCCCAGATTCTGCTCTCGACAACCGCATCCTCTCAGAGTAGCAGCGGATGCTTTTCTGATTCCATGGTCCACAGGCCTCTTGTATGCCTTTCCTCCCATGCCACTACTGTCTCGGACACTCTTCAAGGTTCTCAGGGACAGAGCCTCGATGATCCTGGTGGCTCCCCGGTGGCCGAGACAACCCTGGTTCCCGCTTCTGCTGCAGCTGGCGGTGGACACTCCTCTTCCTCTGGGGTTTCAACCCGATCTCCTGACACAGGATCAGGGGACTCTCCTATACCCCAACCTCCGGTCCCTTCATCTGATGGCCTGGCTGCCTCGAGAGGTGGAAGAGGTCGTCTTGGCCTCCAGGCTGCCATCCACCCGGAAATCCTACGCTCTTAAGTGGCGTCGCTTCTCCGTATGGTGTGTTCAGCAGTGTGAAGATCCTTTCTCCTGCTTGGTGGCAGTGGTCTTGCAATATTTGCTTTACCTCTCCAATCTTGGCCTTAAGTCCAACTCTGTCAGAGTGCACCTCAGTGCTCTCTCTGCGCATCACGCACCGGTGGACAGCAGGCCTCTTTCCAACCACCCTTTGGTGGCTCGTTTTCTCCGAGGCCTCCTTCTCCTTAAGCCTCCTTTGCGCCCACCAGCCCCTGAATGGGATCTGAATGTGGTCTTGCAGCGGATTACCTGTCTGCCCTTTGAACCTATGGCTACCTGCCCTCTTCGTTTTCTTTCCTGGAAAACCTTGTTTTTGGTAGCCCTTACCTCTGCTAGGCCCTAGTGTCTGATCCTCCTTACACTAGGTTCTACAGGAATCGGGTGGTCTTGTGGACTCACCCTAAGTTTCTTCCTAAAGTGGTTTCTCCTTTTCATCTCAACCAGGAGGTGGTTTTTCCGACCTTCTTTCCCAGGCCGCACTCCAGCCGGGCTGAAATGGTCCTGCATACCCTGGACTGTAGGAGGGCCTTGTCCTTCTACCTTGACCATACGTGGGAGCATCGAAAGGCTGTTCAGCTTTTCGTTTCTTTTGACCCCAATAAGTTGGGGCTTCCTGTCTCTCTCCAAGCATACTTTGTCCATCTGGGTAGCTGACTGAATCGCCTGGGCTTATGGGGCAGCCGGCCTCTCATTGGAGGGTCGAGTCACGGCTCATCGTGTAAGGGCGAAGGCTGCGCCAGTGGCTCATCTCCGCTCTGTTCCATTGGCAGACATCTGCCGGGCCGCTACTTGGTCTTCGAGCCAGACTTTTGCGGCCCATTACTGCCTGGAGAGGGAGTCCCGCAGGGACAGTGCTTTCGGTCAGGCAGTCCTCCATAATCTCTTTGAGGTTTAGGCAACTCCTACCCTCCGGCCCTGATGTTGGGCTACCGGTCGGGGGCGTTTTCAGAGAAGATTCCTTCCTTCTGTGCTGACGAGCTAGAGGGAGCTCATTTTTCCGCTTGAGGTCTCCGGTAGCCTTAAGCTAGGGAGTCCCATATGTGAGGACTGACTTCCTGCTTGGTCCTGGAAAAAGAGTAGTTACTCACCTGTAACAGGTGTTCGAGGAGCAGCAGGAATCAGTCCTCACAACCCTCCCTCCTCCCCTTGGAGTTGCAGTCCTATCCTTTCGTTTTTGCTAATTTTTTTGCTGTCTTTTAGCTATGTCATCAGACTGAGCAAGATGGCACCCTTGGGCGGGAAGGGGACCGCGCATGCACGCTGCAATTCCCAAAGGCTTTCTTTGAAAGCTGGGGAAATTGCTCCGCGAGGGCTCCGTCGGCGCCGACGTCACCCATATGTGAGGACTGATTCCTGCTGCTCCTGGAGAACACTTGTTACAGGTGAGTAACTACTCTTTCCTGCTGGCTCTGCAGGAAATGAAGAACTGAGGAGAGGAGTGGAGAGGAGGCGGGAAGGCAGATGCGCAATCGCAGTGGAGTGCTTCCCAAAGGCTTTCCTATTGGATGCTGGGGAGCGTTCCCACACCGACTCTGTCAGTGCTGATGATACCCATATGTGAAGACTGCATTCCTGCTTGATCCTGGAGATAAATACATGCCTCGTCAATGCATGTCTACTGCGGAATATTATTATAAGAGGCCTTAAGGGGTATTTTGTATATGAAAGGCTCTTATAAAATTCCCCCCACAGGCTACATGAGGTGACAAGAAAGCATGTACTTTTACATGAACTACATGTAGGTGAACTAGGGGGGCATACTTTGGGTGCAGCACAAGCAGAGGCATGAAATATGCACCTAGATTATAAAATACACACCTCCCAAACGGGCGTAAATATATGCAGCTGCATCTTAGTCATGATTCCTAAGTTCTCATATGCTACTTTTCTTTAGAAAAGGCTTTTTTAAATGAAATGTTCATTTTTCACTTTATCAATCTATATAGCAACAGCAAACTAACCAGGTCTTTGTGAATACTATTTCAATGCGCCTCTCACTGCCTTATACACATGTCTAAGGTGTCCTTCTGACACAGTAAAAGCTTTAGTTTTGTCAAAAATTTGTAGGGATGATATTCAAAGGGGGCAGACCACAATATTCAGTGGTACTGTCCAGATGGTGCTGCTGAATATCTCCACAGACCGCATCCATCGCTATCAGGTTAGTGAGGGACGATGCCGGTACTTACCCGGCTAGCACAATTTTTAGCAGTTCTTGTCTAGACAACTTAGAGCTGCTTTTCATGTGGCCTAAACTGTAATCCAGGCAAGCACCAGGTGAAAATCATGTTAACCAAGCAAGTGGTTAGCGCCACTCAGCCTGGATATTCAGAAGAGACTCCTATCCAGATACCAGCATTGAATATATCATCAATGTTTAAATGCCACGGCTGACCACCGTGGCATCTGAATAACAGCAGTTTTGAAAATTGGGCCCAGTGTTTTCTTAACCCTTTCCAGGCCGAGTCCAAAACTCTCGGGATCCAAAATTCTGACTAAATATTCCTATCAAATGGTATATAATACATGACCATAGCAGAAGGAAAATCACTATTAGAACATATTGAATAAGACGGGTACAATTTTCCTGAAATATGCAAAAATTAACCCGGCTGCAGAATGTGGATTAAAATTTTAAAGTAGGCCTTCAAAGGGTTAAACTGTGACATGTATGTGATGATTGTTAAAACAATTATTGATAAAATAGCCACCATGCAATGTACTCCTTCAATGCCACATGATCAGCTTGGGCTGGGGGGAGAGAAAGTGAAGAGAGAGAATTCCCTAGATGATTAGTTCAAAGTCCATTTGAAAAAAGTGAATGCCATAGTTTTATCAATTTTTTTTTTCACTAAACCACAGCATTTGCTCAAGCAAGAAAATAAACATTTTGTGCAGCGACCGTCAATACCACCATCATTAAAATGGCCACTACAATGAGCAGCCCCTTATTCTCCTGTTTAATACCCATGTTTTTCTTTATCATTTCCGTTAAAGATATACCCTCAAGAGATGGTCTCTTATGTGTAGGTGTACAGTGCTGCATATGCTTAGTAACAGTATACAAATAAGTAGTAGTAATAGTAGAAGAAGCATTAGCAGCCAGTGATGTCATCCCCCAACAACCAGGGACCCAACTCTCTCAACTCTGAACCCAGAAAGGGAAACAGAACAGTTGCTCGCTGGGGCCTCTTTCTCTGGGCTTAGAAAAGGGGGAAGCAGAGACTATTCTTCTCAGGTAGGACAAAGGGAAAAGAGATCCATTACAGGTTTGGGGATCCCCACATATTGCAACTCAATTTTATATAGTTAAACTAGCCATTGCGGATGTGAGATGGATCCTTGAAAAGACTAAAGAATACCAAAAGGATATCTATTTGTGCTTTATCGACTATAGCAAGGCTTTTGACTGTGTAAACCATGAGAAACTCTGGACCACATTAAGAAGAATGGGTATACCAGAACACCTGATCGTTCTCTTGCGCAATCTGTACATTGATCAAGAAGCAACAGTTCGAACGGAACAAGGAGAAACAGAATGGTTTATAATAAGCAAGGGTGTAAGACAAGGCTGCATACTTTCCCCCTGCCTGTTTAATTTATATGCAGAACAAATCATCAGAGAAGCAGGACTGTATGAAGACAACAGAGGTGTGAAGATTGGTGGAAGACTCATCAACAACCTTCGCTATGCTGATGATACCACATTACTGGCTGAAAGTGAAGATGATCTGAAACATTTGCTTCTCACAATCAAAGAACATAGTCTCAAAATGGGCCTGCACCTTAATGTAAAGAAGACAAAGATCATGACAACTGGCAAAATCAACAGGTTCATCGTTGAAGGAGAAGAAATTGAAATCGTGAACAACTTTAACCTACTTGGATCAACTATCAATAAAGAAGCAACAAGCAGTCAAGAAATCATACGACGCATTGCTCTTGGCAGAATGGCTATGAAAGACCTAGATAAGATTCTCAAGAGCAGAGATGTCTCTCTCCATACAAAGATTCGACTTGTTCAAGCCATGGTATTTTCAATAACATCATATGGATGTGAAAGCTGGACAGTGAAAAAGACAGACAGGAAGAAAATTGATGCCTTTGAATTATGGTGCTGGCGGCGAATACTGTGTATACCATGGACTGCCAGAAGAACAAACCAGTCGGTACTAGAGGAGATCAAACCTAAGCTTTCTTTAGAAGCTCAGATGACAAGACTTCGACTTTCATACTTCGGACACATCATGCGAAGAGAGAGATCATTAGAGAAAGACATCATGCTTGGCAAGATAGAAGGTCAACGCAAAAGAGGAAGGCCAGCAATGAGATGGATCGCTACAATAACAGCAGCTACGGGTACCAGCCTGTCAACAATGAGCCGCCTGACTGAAGACCGAACACAATTTAGGATAGCTATCCAGAGGGTCGCCATGAGTCGACTCCGACTCGACGGCACTTAACAACAAACTAGCCAACTTCTTTGTTCATTTATTTCTATTTTCGATACAAAATGAAAATAAATCAAGGAAATTTAAAGAATGCAACCGTCTGAATGTTACAAAGGTTGTCTTGATTATTCTCATAAAAACAGTTTTCTCTTGATCCTTTTGGGCTGTCTGCTCAATCAGAACTAGGGCTGGGATCTGACACCATTAGCCTGCTCTTGCAAACACTTGGGGATATTTTCCTCTAGTTTTATATCCCCTCCCAATTCACTTAGTTCTCTCATGCCAGCAAGAACGTAAGTGGCTTGTGGGAGATGCACGGAGATGTGAAGCCATGTGTAGAGACTCACTACAGGGCCTTATTTACATGCTCAGGATTCCCTTTCCCCAATGACCGTGAATGCTGCCTTCACAGAATTCCAAGCCTCAGCAGACCCAACTCAGGAATCTAACCTACGCCCCTCCAATAAGGCTGTGGGCAACAGTGCAGCTGAGCCACCAGATCACCCATGGTAAAGGATTTCTCAAAGAGCACTTACCAAAAAGAAGTCAATCCAGAAAGCTAGAAATAACAATTTTAACTTAGAAATTATGTAATCTGGCAGTTACCAACTTGTGGTCAGCAGAGGAGGTCCACAAGAATGAAAAAAAGGCTTTCCATGAGGATGTACTCCTCCCAGCCTTATATTGCTCCTACGTTCCCTCCACTAATCTCCCAGCCTGCATGATCAGCGATGATAGTAGCAGTGACCTATACAGGCTGGAAGATGATAAACAGGCTGTGCATAGCAGTAGAAGCAGCAGCAGTTAAGGAATCAGCAGTCGTTCAGAAATGGAAGAAAGACTAAAACTTGCAGTGGAAAAAAGAGAGAGAGACTGGCGGCAGAAAGGGTGGGAAGAGAAAGACCGATGCAGAAGGCTGGGGAGAAGAGATATACTAGTAGGGATGGGCTCAAGTGGGAGAGTAACGGAGTGATAGGACAGATCGCTGGAAGACAGTGATGGGAATGGGTTTATGAAGAGAGATGAGTGTGAGAGATGGCAGGGAAAGTTAGAGACCTGTGAGGATGGACTGGGGAGAAGGAAAGACTAGTGGAGAAGAATGAGGATGGTGAAGATGGGATGGAGAGGAGAGGAGAGGAAAGGAAAAGGAAATGACAGAGAAAACTTGTTAACCTAAGTTGGTGGGAGGAGAGAGTCACACTGGTGTGGATGACAGCGAGGAAACAGAGAAACCAGGACTAGGGTTGGGGGAAGGGAAGGGGAGGGAGTATAGCCCAAGCAACTGCCTTAGGCCTTCAGACCTCAAGAGGTCCAAAACAGCTTGAAGATGAAGTTGGCACAGCCTGCCAGCAGATTTTGAAGCCCTCTCCCAAATGTCTGCACTGGTCTCCAGCATGTCTAATAATGGCCCTGAGAGAGACAAGCAAGGATGAGTTGGACAGTACATAGAGACTGATAGAAACAAGAGACGGAGAAAGAAACCAAGAGAATGGGCTGTTGGGAGAATGAGAAAAGGTTGGGGGAGAAACTATATGGTGGGGATGGCTGCAGAGGATAGAGAGAGAGCATGAGATTGGTGGCGACAGACTGTGGGAAGAGAGAGAGAGACTTATGAGTTCAAAGTAGACTAAGACAAAGAGGTCAGGATGCACTAAGGGTTTCCAAACATTTTTGAAGGTTAATAAGTGGTCCTCATAACAAGCAGGCTAAGGTATTCCTGATGTAGTTAATATAAAAGTCCTTGTAACATGCTGTGGGCGCGTCAGGACACAAACCCCCATGGAGCCAGGCGGAGGGTCAAAGGGAAAGCTTTTATTTACAGGGAGTTCACAGCAGTAGTATAGAATACTATTCTCCCCATCCCTAAAGTTCCTTCACTCTGGGCTTTAAAATGGTAGTAGAGAAACAATCCTCCCAAGGTTCCTTCACTCTGGGGTTAAAACAGTAAAGTCCACCAGTCTGTTGACCAATGTGGCAACACCCCGGCTCCTACCTTCTCCTGGGATCCCTTAGAGGTAGGTGGTGACTTCAAACCCTGGAACACCTCCGGCTCTTCTCTTCTCTCCCCGCCTCTGTCTCTTCTCTCCAAGTTAAAAGAGCTGCTCCCAGCCACACCCTTCCCAGGTATATTCAAGCCAGGTTCCTTAAAGGGGCATGTTTTTCATCTGGCTGGAAGAATATCAGTACAGGGGATGGGGAGCATCTTATATACTCCTTCACTGTCCTGTACTTCATTTTTAATAATTTGCATTAACAATAGGCAAATCTACATGAAGACTGAACTCACTGGCAATCATGATGGTCTTGGAATTCCCACCAAGGCTGTCCTTCAGCAGCCAGGTCAGGACAGAGTCTCGATATGGAATGTACGACTGCCGCCTGGAACTAGCAAAGCTTCCGCCAGAGTGGCTGACTGGAGTACAGGTATCCCCCTCACTGGTAATGCTATTTATGCTCTGACAACTGCTGAACATCTGAGAATTTTGTGCTAGGAAAAAGACAAAAATAAATCATGAACAATGCGTATTCTGAAAGATGAAAGAGCTCAGTGATCACCATTCTACAAATTTCTGAAATGTGTAGAAAATTGTGCACAGGAGTAAATCAATACAAGTACATCATCAATTGATTTTCACATAAAGAACCGAAGCCTTCATGTTTAAGTTGGTAATCATACAGTTGTGGTCAACATTATTGGCACCCTTGCATTTTAGTATGTTGTGTATAATATCTTGAAAACTAATTGGAAATATTCCAACTGTATGTCATCATAATATTTTTTTTTTAAGCATTTAAATTTTTTTTATTATCACACTTCATAATATATATCACATAGCATTAAACCCACAACCAAGCCCAGAATACACACTCTTCCCCTACCGTTATACATGCTATAGTTCTTCTTCAAATTAAAAATATTCCCTCTCAAAGTGTGTACCATTATTTTAACTACACATCAAGAAATCCTATTAATGTATACATTTCCAAATATGTATCTCTATTTACTAGTAGACCGCATTAACTCTAGTGGACCGCATTAACTATATTGCAGTCTCCAATTCATTCTCTCTGTGCGGTTATTAAATAGCATATCATATTAAACCATTTTGATTCTCTCATAACTGTGTATTGCGTGTTTACTTTCTTATTGCATATTTTGACTTTTAAACTTTTTATCATCATACCTCACAGAATACATCACCCTTCATGACATACCTCGCATACCAATAAATCCCCAACCTAACGTATAATACACAAACGTTCACTACGTTTATACATTCTAATGTTCTTACTCCAATATAACGATACCCTCCCACTGCCTAAAACCCCTGTACCCTGTTCGCTACTAAACCTTAGAAGCATATACAATTCTACATCCATCTCACGAAACACTGCTAGACCCCCCTCGCTGTGTTACATTCCAATGGCCACTTTCACTCCGCCCTTTTATGATACTGTTCAGTGGCCTATCACCTGAACCCATAAATTTCTCAACTCTTCGACCCGCCTGGGTAGTGTCCTGTTTGCTTAATATTGAGTATAATATTCCACCCCTCACACTCCCACACGTGTACTCCACCTAACCTCCACCTCCACCATGCAATATATGCACCTTTCACTCATACTCTCCATCCATTCCTCAAATCCCCCTGCAACCCCCTCTCCCCTAAACCCCTCACCCAATGAAAAACCATACACCAACCACCCCCCCGCCCTCCTATTCTACTCACCCTCCGTACCCCCCTCTTATCCAAACCCCAATAAAAAAACCCCGGTTCCCCTAAACTAGATGTGCCTCACCCCCTCCCCTATCTCTCGTCCCAAAGCACGCCCACCCCTCTGTCCCCTTCAAGTAACACCCTAAAACCTATCCCAACCCGCCCATACCCCCTCCCCTTACCCTTGTCCCAAACGGTGGTACTCATCAGAGCCCTAAAAACCCAACTTCCCCCTCCCTTCCCCTTAATCACCCCTACCCTCCCCTATCCCATCCTGCCACTCACCCCTACGAAGCCATTCCCATACCCCCCTCCACTTCCTTTCCACTTTCTCCCCGATACCTTTTTTCCTCCCTGTTAGCATATGCATTCGATACAGCTCCGACAATCGCCTAGCATAGCTACCTACAGGTGGCAACAGACAATTCTTCCAGTGCCGTGCAATCTCACATCTAGCTGCCAAAATGCATTGCCATACTATGCTCCAGGGTTCTTCCCCCCCCTTCCCCCCTCCTAAGCAGCAAACACATCTCTGGCGTCAATGTCAACCTATTTCCTGTAATGCTCCTAATGCACTCCCCTATATTCTCCCAGTAATTCTTTACCACCGGACACGTCTACCACATGTGTAACCAGGTGCCTTTTGCTCCACACATCCTCCAGCAATCATCCGACTGACAGCCCCCCCGCTTTATACAAGCGTTCCGGTGTCAAGTACCATCTAGTCAGCACTTTCCACCCATTCTCTCTGAGGGACGTAGCTATTGACAATCTCGCAATTCCAAGGGCTATGCAGTCCCACTCTTCCACCTCCCAGTTCACCCCCAGCTCCTTCTCCCACGCCAGCATATAACTGAGTTTCTCCTCCCCTCTCATGACCAGGCCTCTGTAAATTCTCGAAATGACCCCCTTCCTTCCCAACAAACCTAAACAGCTGCCTTCAAACCATCCCGGCTCCTTAACAATATCCTGCCAACACTTCCGCTGCCTAACATACGAGCCTACCTGCAAATATGCAAATCGGTCACTTTCCCGCAACTGGTATAAATCCCTAATGCCGTCAAACTCCCTTATCCCTTTCCCCACCAATTATCTGAGACACATGGCTTAACCCCTTCTGTGCCCATCTTTGCAACACTCCTACCGCCGGCCCCATTCCCTCCACACAACAACCCAACAGTGACATTGTTCGTGCACAGCTCTTGTCCCCTACCATCCGTTTCCTCTGCTGTTGCCACATATGTAACGTATGGCCTACCAGAGGATTCTCTCCTCGCTTCCCCTTGCCCCCCCACACCAACCTCTCCAACTCCCCTGCCCTCAGACCCGCTGCTTCCATCCTTACCCAGTGCTTCATTGGCTCCCTCAACCAGGAATAAACTGCTCTCAACTGAGCTGCTATGTAATACTTCCCAAAATTGGGCACCCCCATGCCTCCCTCCACCCCAGGAGCCTCCAATGTCCGTGCCGCCACCCGAGGGCATTTGCCTTCCCATATGAACCCCTCCACTTGCCTCTGCACCTTTTTTAACACCTTGGCCGGTATCTCAATGGGCAGCACCTGGAAATAAAATAGGAACTGAGGAAGCAGCATCATTTTAACCACCGCCATCCTCCCCACCCACGAAATATATCCTCTTTTCCAACCTTCCCACTTCATTTCCACTTGCCCAAAGAGCTTCTTATAGTTTAACTCATACAATTCCTCCAGTTCCCTGCCCAATTGGACTCCCAAGTACCGTATGGAACGGCTTGCCCACCGAAATTGAAAGTCACGCTCCAAACTCCTTTGCAGCTCTATCCCCCCTGTCAAGTTTAAAATTTCGGACTTTCTCCAATTGATACAAAACCCAGCCAGGCCCCCCATACACCTCCACCTCCCTCATAATAGCAGGCAATGTTTCCCTAGGCTTAGTTATCATAAGCAGAATATCATCCGCAAGCATTGCCAATTTGTATTCCCGCTGCCCCACCCTTACCCCCTTAATGCTTTTATCCCCCCGCATCCTACCTGCCAACGGTTCCAATGATAATGCAAACAACAGTGAAAGCGGACACCCTTGCCTAATTCCCCTCCCCAGGGGAAAAAATTGTGAGTAGCCCCCATTCACTCTCACACAAGCTTTAGGCCCCTCGTATAACGCCTTCACCCAATCAACAAAGCCCTTACCGACGCCCATATGCTCCAGCACTGCAAACAGAAATTTCCACGAGACCTGGTCGAACGCTTTCTCCATGTCCAACGAGAGCAAAATTGTCTGACCCGGCTTCTGCTTCGCTGTCCAAATTACATTCAAAATTTTCCTTATATTGTCCGACACTTGCCGCCCTGGTATAAACCCCGCTTGATCTTCATGGACTAACTTGTCCAATAGTGTATTAAGTCTACCCGCTAATACTTTAGCCAACAACTTCGCATCTACATTTATCAATGAAATTGGCCGGTATGACGCACAATCCAAATGATCTCTCCCCTCCTTCGGTATCAGTGCCACCCCTGCCCACCCCATCGTCTCTGCCAACCGTTCCCCCTCTTTTGGTAGGTTAAACACCCCTGTCAATGGCGTCAGCAACACTCCTTTAAACTTTTTATAAAAGCTGCCCGTAAGTCCATCAAGTCCTGGGGCTTTCCCTGGCTTCAGATCCTTAATAGCCTGCTCCACTTCCCCTACCTGTATGCCTTGTCCAACGCCCCCCGTTCTCCTTCCCCCAATTGTATGAGTCCCGCAGCCTTGAGATACTCCCTCATTTCCTCCTCCGCCCTATCTGGCTTTGCTTCATATAATCTCTGCTAATACCTCACAAACTCCTCCCTTATCTTCTGCTCATCACGTTCCACCACTCCCCGGCATTGAAGCTGCGTTATCTGTTGAATATTCTTCTTTTTCTGTAAGCACCGCGCTAGGTACTTTCCCGCCCTATTCCCTCCTTCAAAAAATTTGTGCTTCAACAACTGCAACTTATACTGAATCCTTTCAGCTTCCAACGCATTTAGCTTGGCCCTAGTTTCAAGCACCTCCCCCCTATATTTCCCACCCCCCTCCTTTGCGTCTGCCATTTCCAACCTAACCAATTTCTGCCGCAATTGTAATTCCTTCTCCTCCCGTTCCCTCTTTATTCTCGCCCCCCATTTTATCAAAATGCCTCTCACCACTGCCTTAAAAGCATCCCAGACCACTCCCCCCCCTTACTTCTCCAGTCGCATTTCTGTTAAAGTAGTCTGGGATCATCTCTTCCAGTTCCTTCACCACCCTCGGATCTCCCAAAAGGGCCTCATTTAATCTCTAGTACTGCACCCCCTTATTTTCTCTCATACAGCTCATACGCACACTCACCGGTGCATGGTCAGACCACGTGATCACCTCCATTTCGCCCCCCCGTACCATACCCGCTATCTCTTTCCCTACCCAAATGGTGTCCAACCTGGAATAAGTGCCGTGAACCGTAGAGAAGAACGAATACTGACGCCTTCCCGGGTTCATCAATCTCCACGCATCAATCAAGTCATGATCTTGTACAAACTTCTTATAGCGCTTCCTGTCAGCCCTTCTCCCCTCCCCCCTCCCTGTTGAATCTCTACCACGCTCCCAGGGCATATTGAAATCTCCTCCGCATATTCTCGCTCCCTCCCCCAGCATGCTCACTTTCATATCCACCTCCTCCCAAAACTCCTTTTGCGTCCCCGTGGGAGCATACACATTAATCACACATAACCATTCTTCCCCTACCCTCATTCGCACCATTAAATATCTACCCCCCCTATCTCGGACTACCGAGTGCACCTCAACCTTTAGCTTCCCCTCAATCAGCAAAGCCACCCCACCTTTCTTTCGCTCGTTCATATTAGACGCAAACAACATCATTCCATACCCTTTTGGCCGCACCACTGATTCATGTTTTCGTAATAAATGTGTCTCTTGCAATAATACAATTGACGCTTTCTGCCTAGATAATTCCTTGTACAATTTCTGTCTTTTAACAGGTGAGTTCAAACCTTTCACATTCATTGTGACAATTTTCAATTCACCAGGATCTTGTGCCTCCCCTTCTACCCCCCTACACCACTCTCTGCTTCCCTTCACTAGCCCATCCCACCTCCCCGCCCTCCCCCCCTTGCCCTCCCCAAGTCCCCCCTTCCCTCCTCCTACCCCATCTTCCCCTCCCCTCCTCCTGATCCCTTCCCCCCCATGTCCCCCCTCTCCCCCTATGAGATTCGTCTTCCGTTACCATGACAAAATCGAGCCGCCTGCCTCTAAAACCCCCCCTGCCCCCACCCTCTAGTGTCCCCAAACCTCACCCTCACCTAGGCCCTCTCCCCATCAACTCCTCCCTCCCTCCGCACCTCCTGACCCCCCTCCCCCTACCTGAATCCAAACTACCTCCAAAAGCCCACCCCCCTATATAACCTACCCTGTTACCATCTCCCCTTCCTTCCCGCCACCCCCATTCCTCTCCCCTTCCCCCCCTTACATAACTATACCAACAATTACAAAATTTTTCATTATCCTCTTTTTCAACCAGCTCCCGTCTCCTTCTCTGGCGCTTCTCCTATGCTCTCTCTGTTCAACCTCTCCAGTCTTCTCCCCGTCACTGGAACTCGATGCCACTGTAGGCTGTCTCTCTTTGCACTGGTCACTCCTCCCGTTGTTACCGCTCCGGTCGTCCTTCTCTCCCCCTCCGGCAAATTCGATAGGCCAAGGTCTTTAAGTGCTTTCCAAGCTTCCTCACTCGTCTGCACTTTTCTGGATCTTCCCTTTACAGTCATCAACAGCCCAAAAGGAAATAACCATTTATATCTCAAGTCCTCCTTTCGCAAATAAGTCGTCACTTCTATTAGGCTTCTTCTACGCTGGAGGGTCCCCACAGATAGGTCCTGGAACAACTCCAGCCCATGCCCCTCCCAGACAAATTGTCGCTCTGCTCGGGCCACACTGAGTATCCTTTCTTTAGTCTTGAAAGAACTCAAGCACACCACTATATCTCGTGGCCTGTTATCCCTTACCGGCCCCAGACCCCTGTGCGCTCTCTCTACTTTGATACTATCTCCTTCTCCCCCTTCTTTGAGCTCCTCTTGATGCAACAATGCTCTGAAAATGTTTCCTATCACTGCTTCACAGTCTTTATACTGCGCCACCTCTGGCAGGCCCCGCACTCTAAGGTTACACCTTCTAGAGCGGTCTTCTAGGTCCTCCAGTTTCATCTGTTGTTCCACTTGCAGGCTCTTTACTTCCTCCCAACCTCTCTGCAGCTCCTCCAGCGATTCACCGTGCTGCTCCACCTGGTCCTCTACTTCATCAAGTCGACTGCCAATGTCCACAATATCTTGTCTCAGAGCCTGTATAGACTCCTTCAGCTCATTTTTCACCCCACTGAGCTCCATCTTTATCTCCTCCTTCAGTTCAGTAAACCAGCCTTTGAGCATTGCCCCCATTCCCGGGCTACATGCCCGTTCCATCTCCTCCTCCTGCTCGGCTAAGACTTCTCGCTGCGACCCACCTTCCTTCTCTCCCTCCTTTCCTCCTCTGGCGGTCGCATATGATGATCTATATTCTGCCAGCTTCTTTCGCACTGCTTGGCTCCCCTTTGCCTTATCCATGCTCACTGTTTCCTCTCCCCTCGGACAGCGTGTCCGAGGCTGTTACTTACAAGTGCTTGTGGTCCACCCCTGGGAAATACCAACTTTAGCTTTACTGATAAGGGTCCACTACTCCTCCTGTTTTCACTCTGGTTCGCTTCCTTTAGTGCCAAGCATTGTCCAGCTCACCTCTTATGTCGGGCTGCTCCTTTAACTGCTCATCCTCCTGCCCCACCTGCAGCTCGCTCGTTGCAGTCCTCCACTTGGTCGTCCTTCACCTCTTCCCACCGGCTCCTTTCCCCCCTCTCTGCACTTAGTGGAACTATACACCGCTGTCCACTTCTCTGGGTCACAGCTCATCCCTCTGCCTCCAAGCTCTTCAAGTCCTGAGCAGGCTCTGTTCTGCAGCCCCCCCCCCCCAGGGGCCCCACTTCTCTCCTGCACTCACCGGCCGCAGGCCGCGCTATACCCAGCGCCGTTCCACCACTCCTCAATTTTGGCCTCGGCCGCACTCTCCTGGGCATGCTCAGCACCCCAGCTCTACGCTCCTCCTTCTCAGCCGCCCGGCAATATTCCTCTCTGGCCAGCCACCCGGCTGTCTTCTCTGGCTAGACACACAACTTCCACCCTGCTTTTTCTTACCGCCGCTACACGCAGCCTCACTGCTGCTGCGCTCCGGGTCCCCTCTGAGGGCTCACCTCTGACTCCTTTTTTTTTTCGTGCTCCCTTCTGCCTCTCTGGGCTCGTTAATGTCTGCCTTCTCAGCACACTGCAGTCCCCTCGCTGACTCACCGGCAGACACTCTATCGCGCCAGCCACCACCACTCAGTTTCGCGGCACTCGGGCCCGCCACGTGGCCCGCGATTCAGCAGTACAAGCCACCCTCAGAGCTCCGCATCTCCTCGCGGTGATCAGACCGGGACCTGCACGCCCCTCTCCACAGCTCTCACTCTCCACTCGGCGCCCCACTTCCTGCACCTTATTTCACCGCTCAGACTGCTCATTTAGGGGCGCCTTTTCCACAGCATGCAGGCTTGGATGGCGGAGCGCGATCGCTACACCGCCATCTATCCCGATGATGTCACCGGAAGTCATGTCATCATAATATTTTAATAATATGCTCAAAGTTATACAACAAAAAAATAATGTCTGTGCAACTTAGATGTAGTCATTTCTGAGAAAAAAAAAATATGACCTGGACAGGGTCAACGGCAACCTTCGCTAATATTTGGATGCACACCCCTGGCAGTGATGACAGTTTCTTGTAGCCATCTATACGTTTGTACATCTGTCTGCTGGTAGCTTCTCCCACTCTTCAATTGCAGTTTGTTCCAGCTTATGAATGTTTCCAGGATTCCTTTTACCAATGGCAGATTCAACTCTTTCCAAAGGTTCTCAATAGGACTGAGATCAGGACTCACTGCTGGCCAGTTTAAAGCAGTCCATTTGTTCCTCTTTAACTATTCTTTTGTACTTTTGGATGTATGTTTTGGGTCATTGTCCTGCTGGAGGACCCATGACCTTCGACCCAGACCTAGCTATATGCCACTAGGTAGCACATTTCACTCCAAATTACCTTGTTAGTCCTCTGACTTCATGATACCTTTAATACATTCCAGGCCTCCAGTTTCTGAGGTAGCAAAACAGCCCTACAACATTATGTAACCTCCACCATATTTAACTGTTAGAAGGGTGGTTGTTTTCCTTATAAGCTTAATTTCTTCACCTGTAAATGTATCACTGGTCTGTACTGCCAAAGAGCTCAAGTTTGGTTTCATCTGTCCACAGAACATTTTCCCAGAAGAATTGTGGTTTCTCAAGGTAGGTTTGGGCAAAGATCAGGCATGCCTTTTAATGTCTGTCTTTGAGCAGTGGGATCCTCCTTGGCCTTTTCCCATGAAGTCCTTCTTTGTTTAGTAAACAGCGTATGGTGCAGGTGGAAACCACCATTCCAGATTGCTCCAGGTCAGCCTTAAACTCTTTGAATGTTGTATGTGGTGTTTTTCCAACAGTTCACACTAACCTTCAAAAACTGCTTAGATTAATTTTCCTCTTCCCACCACACCCTGGGAGATTCTTGACTGTTCCATGAGCAGAAAACTTCTTAATGACATTGCGAACTATAGACACAGGAATCCCAAGGTCTTTGGAGATGGCCTTGCACTCCTTTGAATTTTGATGTTTGGTGATAAAGGCTTTTCTGACTGTTTCAGATGGCTCTCTTGTCTTCATCATTGTGAAAATGAAACAGGACATGGATGTAGCCATTTTAAAAATTAGAGCCATCATTCATTGGCTGATTCAAGTCATGTGAGTACTGACAATTGATCACAGGTGTTTCTAATTTTACTGCAATGGGAATGGGTTCTTCTGTTCAAACTGATTTGAATTGTTTATAAGGGTTCCAATAATCATGCCCTGGCAACGTCCCAGTTTTTATACTATTTCCTTTTTTAATTAGTCTTGTTTTATTTGATTCTTTTATGTGGCAAATATGTGTGCATATATAGTCCAAAGCCATTTCACTGGCCTCTGGACTATATATTTATTTATTTATTTAGTAAACATTTGTATACCGCTGCTTCCTACGATCAGCCGCGGTTTACTTTACAGAATCATCATGTATCGTACAATACAATGAATTTTTAAGACTACAATTTTGATTTGAGCAATGATTTACATAACACACGAATTAGTGATTAGATACTTTTCACAAATCTGAATAAACATTAGATTAAAAGGTGTGCGGGAGGGGGATAAAATATACATATATACAGGATTACATATCGGTCGTCCATATGCTGCGTGTATTCCGAGTGTCATTATGGGGGTCAGATGAGAACTTGTTGTGGTAAGGTGCTGTAATTAGGTTGGGTTGTAGTATGCCTGAAATAAATGAGTTTTGAGGTTCCTTCTGAATTCATTCAGGTTATTTGACATTCGGAGTTCAGGAGGGAGCTGGTTCCAGTGGATCGGCGCTGCATAGGTGAATGCTCTGTTGCTTGTTTCTGTTTTAACGGATCTTATGCTGGTTGGGACACAGAGAGTGTTGAGATGTATGGTTCTTCTGTTCCTGTTGTGCGCTTGCTTAGTGATTAGGTTGTCAAGGTATGAGGGAGCAATATTGTGCACGAGTTTAAACGTTGTTATGAGTAGTTTGTAGATGATGCGGGCGGTTACCGGGAGCCAATGTAGTTCCATAAGTACTAGTGTTATGTGATCCGAGACGTTTTTTTCCATGATGATTCTTGCAGCAACATTTTGAGCCATTTGTAAGATATTTAGGGTGCTCTTCGGAAGCCCTTGTAGAATGGCGTTGCAGTAGTCCAGGTGAGGAATGATTAGCGCTTGTGCGACAGTCCTGAAGTCAGATTTTTCTAGGATACTGCGAAGTGGTTGGAGAACTTTCAATTTGTAAAAGATGGCTCGGTTGACTGTTCGGAGATGTTTATTCATCTTAAGGTTGTTGTCTAGTAGGACCCCTAGGTACTTTATTGCAGGCTTCGCATGGTATATGTTTTTGTTGAGGGCGACTGTGGTGGGTGGGGAGAAGTTGGTTTTTTTGGAGATAAACATGACCTCTGTTTTTTTGTGGTTTATTGACATGTTGTTTTGTTGAAGCCATGTTTGCAACATGTCAAGGCATTTTTCCAGTGGAGTGAAATCCGGCTGCGTTGTGTTTAGTCGTGTGTACAGCATCACATCGTCAGCATAGATGTGGTAGTTGATGTTGCACTTCTGAAAGATCTGACAGATTGGTTTTATATAAAGGTTGAAAAGTAGAGATGACAAGGCAGATCCTTGCGGGATCCCCTGAGTCTGGGGGAAGGCATCAGCTTTGTCGTTGTTGAATAGGACTTGTTGCATCCTATTGGATATGTATGATGCAAACCACTTTAGGGGGGTTCCTGTTATACCTATTGATGATAGTCGGTTTAAGAGGGTGCTGTGATGTACTGTATCAAATGCTGCTGAGATGTCTATAAATACAAGTATGAACATGTCATTTTTGTTCTCAAGACCTCTGAGGAGGTTGTCGAGGAGTGCTAGCAGTAGGGTTTCTACTCCGTGATGCTGATGGAACCCATATTGATGTATGTCCAGGGCATTCCTATCGTCAATGTGATCTTGCAGCTGCTGCTGGACTGCTGCAGTCTCATCTTGCAGCTGCTGCTGGACTGACTGCATGTCAGTCTCATGTGCATATATGCACATGAGACTGACATGAGAGACTTTTGTGGATCAGGAATTGGTTAAAAGATATAAAGCAGAGGGTAGGGCTAAATGGCCAATTTTCCCAATGGCGAAAGGTGAATAGTGGAGTACCCCAGGGATCTGTACTGGGTCCGCTGCTTTTTAAGATATTCATAAATGACCTAGAAATGGGAACAACAAATGAGGTTATCAAATTTGCAGATGACACAAAACTATTCAAAGTTGTTAAAACCCACAAGGATTGTGGAAAATTGCAAGAGGATCTTAATAAATTGGAAGACTGGGTATCGAAATGGCAGATGAAATTTAATGTGGACAAGTGCAAAGTTATGCATCTAGGAAAGAAAAACCCAAACTATGGTTACACTATGCATGGTTCCACATTAGGAACCACCACCCAGGAAAAAGATTTAGGCATCATTGTGGATAACATGTTAAAACCCTCCGCCCAGTGTGCAGTGGCGGCCAAGAGAGCAAACAGAATGCTGATATCATAAGGAAAGGAATGGAGAATAAAACAAAGGATATAATAATGCCTCTGTATTGTTCCATGGTGCAACCGCACCTTGAATATTGTGTGCAATTCTGGTCACTGTATCTTAAAAAGGATATAGCGTTATTAGAAAAGGTACAGAGAAGAGCCACCAAAATGGTAAAGGGAATGGAAGAGAGGCTATAAAGGATAGGGTCTTCAACCTGGAAAAGAGACGGCTGAGGGGAGATATGATGTTGTTGTTAAGTGCCGTCGAGTCAGTGTTGACTCATGGTGCCCCTGTGGATAGTTGTCCTAAATTGTGTTAGGTCTTCGGTCAGGCGGCTGGTACCCATAGCTGCTATTATTTTATCGATCCATCTCATTGCTGGCCTTCCTCTTTTGTGCTGACCTTTAATCTTGCCAAGCATGATGTCTTTTTCTAATGAACTCTCGCTTCGAGGTCTATAAATTAATGAATGAAGTGGAACGGATAAACGTAGTTTAATTGTTTATGCCATCAAAATATAGAAAGACTAGGGGGCATGCAATAAAGTTACAGGGTAACCTATTTAAGACTAAAAATAGAAATATTTTTTCACTCAACGTGTAATCAAACTCTGGAAGTTGCTACTGGAAGATGTAGTAAAAGCTGTTAGTATAGCCGGGTTTAAAAAAAGTTTGGACAAGTTCCTGGAGGAAAGGTCCATAAACCATTATTAAAGGGGACCCAGAATATCCATTGCTTGACCCAATACAAGCATTGTGAAACCTGTGTCTTTTGGGGGAAACTGCTAGGAACCTGTGACCTAGATTGGCCACTGTCGGAAACAGGATTCTAGGCTTGATGGACCTTGGTCTGACCCAGTAGGGGGTGGTTCTATCATTAGACCAAGTGAGGCGGTGGCCTCAGGAGGCAGTTTCTAGGGGGCGGCACTGATTTGCCGCTCCCTAGAAACTGCCTATGATAGAACTGCCGTCCAGCCGGATTCATCCTTTAAAAACAAACTAAAGCGGCCACGGGAATATTTCTCTGTTCCCGCGGCTCTTTCAAACTGCTGGGTTGTGTCCATCTTCCTGGAGCCGGCGGGGGGGGGGGGGGGGGGGGGGGGGAGGGGAGAGGGGGAGATCGAGGTCATCGCTTCCGCTGCGTCCTCCAAAAGAAAAGCAGCGGCGGGAACATTTCTCTGTTTACGTGGATCTGCTTTTAGCAGTTTAAAAGCAGAGCCGCAGGAACAGAGAAATGTTCCCGCGGCTGCTTTCATTCTGGAGGACGCAGCAGCAGCGGAAGCGGAAGAGCATAAGAACATAAGATATGCCATACTGGGTCAGACCAAGGTCCATCAAGCCCAGTATCCTGTTTCCAACAGTGGCCAATCTAGGTCATGCAGAAGTGATGACCTCAGCCCCCCCCCCCCCCCCCCACCTGCTGGCTCCAGGAAGATGGACGCGACCCAGCAGTTTGAAAGCAGAGCCCCTGCTTTCGTTTGTTTGTAAAGGATGAATCAGTGAGGAGGGGTGAGGGAGGAGGGAAGGGAGCAGACAGGGGGGCCTGGAGGGGAACAGACAGGGGGGCCTGGAGGGGAACAGACAGGGGGGCTCGGAAGGGAGCAGACATGGGGGGAGCTGGAAGGGAGCAGACATGGGGCTTTGGAAGGGAGCAGACATGGTGAGGGGAGCTGCAAGGGAGCAGACAGGGAGGCCTGGAAGGGAGCAGACATGGGGAGGGAGCTGGAAGGGAGCAGAGCAGACATGGGGGGAGCTGGAAGGGAGCAGACATGGGGGAGGAGCTGGAAGGGAGCAGAACAGACATGGGGTGGGGGGGAGCTGGAAGGGAGCTGACACCCGGGGATGGCACTGGAAGGCAGATGGACAGGGGAGAGGGTGACTGGAAGGGAACTGACATGGGAGGGGGCACTGGGACTGGAAGTTCGATGATATCTGGTATGGTATTTTAACTAGAAGGAGCTGGACGATGGGGAAGGAGGGGGACTGGAAGAGAATAGACACCAGTGGCGGTACTGGGAAGGCAAGGGGGTTGGTACTGGGAGGGGAGGCTGTAAAGGGGGCTGATACTAGGGAGAGTTACTGGGACTGAAAAAAGGCTGAAGGAAGAAAATGAAGAAAGCAAAAGGAGAGACAAAAATTGGCAGATGGACTATAGACCACAGAAAAAGAGCTAAGAGAAGACAGAGGAAAACAGAAACCTCAGATTGGGACCAGCATGATCAAAAATCATCAGGCAACAAAGGTAGAAAAAATAATTTTATTTTCAATTTAGTGATTGGACATTGTGCTATCTATATTTTACACTTATCTGGTGATGTAACGCATACGGAGTCTGGCTTCTTGGGGTTTCAGTTTAATTTTTGTTTACATATTTTAATTTTTGCTTTAGGTTGTGGTCACTTATTCTGTACTTGGTGAGGGTCTGTGTTCTGAGTGTGCGACCAAGGCCAGGTGTTCTGTTAACATGGAGTTTGTACGTAGGGATCTGTACTGTAGTAATTTGACTTGTTCAGCTTTTCAAATAGGTGTATGGATGTTTTGGCCACCGCAGTGTTTATAGTGCTGCTTTTTTCTTGGTAGGCCCCTTATTGTATGAGTTTTGGAAGTGTATGCTGGTATGGTATGGTAGATTTGGCTTTGCAGATCTTAGTGACTTTAGTAAGGTTTTATATTAGTTCCCAATATACCTGATACTGGAGAATGTTTGTTGTTGGTGAGATGACCAGAATCCAATTTTGTTTTTAAATATATTGAGTTCTGTGGGTGAATGTCCTACCTCTGGTCTGCACCCATTGTTGAGAAGGGGGTTCTGTGAATGCAAAATGTATGTTCAAAAAGAAAAAGCAAGCATCATAATGTAGTTTATAACAACAAAATACAAATGAATTATAATTTGGAGTTATAAACTGCTGTGGTTTTCACTCTTTCTTTTAGTTCCTTGGTGTGTGAACATCTTGCATTTGCTCCACATTATCTAATTGACTTTTTGATTTGGTTCAGTCCCTGACTGGAGTTTTCAGAAAGATCCCCACCGGGGCTGGGGGGGCGCCATCTCATCCCATTCCTCGCCTCAGGCAGCAGATTGCCTTGAGCCGCCCCTGGACCCAGTATGGCATATATTATGTTCTTATGTTCACTTTTTTTTTTTTAAGGAGATATTGGACATTATGGGGTTGAACTGCAAGGGTGCCAATAATGTAGACTACAACTGTATTTGATTGGGATTCAAAATGAAAAAAAGAACCTAATGACTAAGATTTAAAGTTCAAAGGAGAATTCTAGCACTTTTAAGGTAGAAACTTGTGTGTCAAGAGATGAGGCCTTTTGCTAAAGAAAATATTTAAGTTTACCAGTAAACCAGTCTTCTGAAGCAGTTCAACAATAATTTGCCATTCCATTCATTAGAATAGGGCCCAACCTAAGCAGCTACTCCAAAATGACTACAGCTGGCAGGTTCATACTGAATGTTTTTTCAGTTAGTTTCACACATTCATTTTAATAGGGAATTTTTGTGTGTGTTAAACTGATTTAAGGCGCACTACCTGATGAACTGACGCATGCTAAATTAATTAGTAAATTAAATCAATTTAGTATGCACTAAATTTTCTAAAAAATGTACTAACAAACCAAATTCACACTAACAAATGAATATCACTGAGCTTGAAGCTAGATGTCAAGATATTTTAATGTGAGCTTCAGCCAGGGAATTAGTCTGTCCTGGCTAGATGACAGGGCGGCCACTTTATAAAATGGTAGAACTAGCCCTTAATCCAACACTGAGAAAGTAATTTTATGAGCCACTGGAGCATGTAAATTAAGGTTTTCAGGGCCCGATATGCAAAGGGCATTTACACTGCTTACAGCCTAGTAAACCGTGTAAATACCTTAGATGGGGATATTCAACGGCACATACACGGTTAGTGCTGTTGAATATACCCGTCTATGTCCCCTACGCTTCCCGATGCTATTTGGTTAGCATTGGGGCATGTTGGGGGCGTTCTGGGGCCAAGCGGAGGTGGGGAATGGTGCTAAGCAGTCAGCAGCAATATTGCATGCTGCCTGGTTAGTGATCGGCATTTTAAAGATAGGCGAGAAAAACCCTTGCCTATGTTTAAGGTGCCGATCGCTAACTGGACAGCAGCCAATATCGCTGTTGACCGGTTAGCCTCAGCAGCTTCCTGTCCCTGTGGCGATCACCAGCTATTCAATGCCGTAGCCACAGCATTAATATCCGGTTTAGAGGTCGGCGGGGTGGGCTGTGCGCCTCATCGACGTATAGCCTTTCCAAACAGCGAGCAGCTGAAGATCGGGCCTTCAGTGTTCAAGCAACCCTTTAAAAACTCCCAGGGTATACGCAGACAAAGCAAGCGCTCAGAAGACAGAGCATCTTCTTTTATGCAATATATACAGTATATAGATGTTCCCAGGGATGAAGAATCAACCGAGTGGGTACAGGATTGGTACTTATGGGGCTGATTTTATAATGGAGATGCATAACTTAAAATAAGGACTTAGGCATGTAAATAGTACAAAAAAGGACTTAAGCATGTGAATGGGCACTTACATGCGTGCTTTAGTACGTCGCTATTCTGTAAGCATTCACCCAAGTCCTATCACACATGCTTTCAGAGTGGATGTGCACAGGGAAGAGCTCAGACAGAGGAATTTTGCATTCGTATATTATAAAATAATATAACTTATTCATATTACTGAAGAACCTAGGCACTGGCATTTGCGCCCGCCACGACTAGACTGAGGCATGCCTTTATACCCTTATTTTATAAAGTATGCACATTCTTCACTTTATAAAATAAGCCACAAATATGCACGTGACTCTGTATGGGAGTTTCTGGTAGGCTGTTTTTATTTTATAAAGGCACATAGATCAGGTGTTTGCTTTTATAAACAGGCACAACATATACCCCATGTGCCTTCTCTGCCTAGACAGCCTGTTATAAAATTATCCTGCACACTATATCTTAGATATATTTTACTAGATTTTTTTCTTTTGAAATTGCCACTTCTCAGTATCTAGTTTATTGTGTTATTTATTAAAGCACATAACCACGGGCATGCTGCAGGTTGGCCTCAGGCTTGAAAGCACAGTTACTTACCTGTAACAGGTGATCTCTGGGAACAGCAGGAATAAGTCTTCACATATGGGTATCGTCGGTACCGACGGAGCCTGCGAGGGAACGCTCCCCAGCGTCCTGAAAGAAAGCTTTTGGGAGCATCCCACAGCACCTGCGCGCTGCCTTCCCGCCTTTCCTAACTGCCTCTCTCCAGTTCGAGTTTTAAAGCTGAGACAAAGAGAGAGAGAGAGGAAAGGAAAGATAAATAGAGAGATACAACTCCTAGGGGAGGTGGGTGGGTTGTGAAGACTTATTCCTGCTGTTCCCAGAGATCACCTGTTACAGGTAAGTAACTGTGCTATCTCCAGGAACAAGCAGGAATGAGTCTTCACATATGGGGACTCCCCAGCTAGAGATGCCTGGGAGATCACCCAGATTGTGAGTCCCTGGGAAGGGCTCCACCTGCACTCATGAATCTCAGGCATCCAGTCCGGGATGGAGGGTAGGAGTTGATTAGGTATGGAACAGGTGTTTGAGAACAGCCTGACAAAATAAGGCATCCCGGCGGGAGTCCTTGTCCAAGCAGTAATGGGCTGTGAAGGTATGAACCGATGCCCAGGTGGCTGCTCGACAGATTTGGTCGATGGACACAGAGTTAAGATGAGCCATAGAGGCTGCCATGGCCCTCACATTGTGAGCTGTGACATGGCCCTCCAGAGAAAGATTCTTGCTCTGGTAGGCAAAGGAAATACACTGAGCAATCCAATTAGACAGAGTTCTCTTGGAGACTGGAAGTCCTAAATGAGAAGGATCAAAAGCAACAAAATGTTGAGAGGACTTTCTATGTTGCTGTGTCCTTTGTAAGTAGAAAGCAAGTGCTCTTTTACAATCCAGGGTATGAAGATACCTCTCTGCACTTGATGCATGAGGTCCTGGAAAAAAGACAGGTAAATACTGTGACGGCGCAGGCCAGAAAGAGCATAAGAGAGAGGAGAGAAATCCAGGGATTTTCCCAGTGAAAGACAGAGAAACCAGAAGTTCAGGGGTTAAAACTTCTGAATCTGAAAAAAACTCCACACAGAAAGCTGGTAGGCAAGTGACACGCCCTAGTTCCCTAGTAACCAAGCCCGTGCACAAGGGAGTGCAAGGGGTGGAGTTAGCAGGCAGTGAGAGAAACTGCAGGTATAAACACCGGAACTTTGAACAGAGAAAGGAGGAAGCCAGGGAGAAGCAAGAGGAAGCCAGGGAGAAGCCGGAGGAAGCAGGAGATGCAGGAGTTCAGAGAGGAATCCCAAGCAGAAGGGAAGGAGCTTGTGGAAATATCTGGAGAGCCCAGCAGAGAGGTCCTCAAACTGCCCAGCCTAGAAGTGCCCGAGAGGGAGGTGCTCAGAGAGCAGAACGGAGGTACACTGCAGGGAAAGGCAACCTTAAGGGAAGGTGCTTTAGGAGACCAGTTTCCACTGACGCTGAATCCTCTACTGAAAGAGAAAGGAGAGACAGAAGTTCCAGTCCTGAAACCAGCCCTAAGGTAATTGGGTCAGAGAATTCCAGAAAGGGAAGAAACTCTGAGAACCCAAGGATATTACCAAAGAGAGGCACTCCAAGGGTGAAAGAAACCTTACCTGAGTTTCCAAGCAGAAAGGCAAAACCAGCCAAGGGTTTTAAAGCTGGCCAGGGAGAGTTAACAGACCATGTGAGTAATCCACAACGTTTCCTAGAAGATTTTACAGAGATTGAGCCAACAGCTGCAAGGACAGTCAGGTGCTTATCTCCACAAAATAAGGTGAGCGTGGCTAAGACTTTTAACCATTCTAAGAGTAAGGAATTGTATGAGAGAAAAGGCATTACCCAGAGGAAGAGAGATACTGCCTTAAAGAAGGTTCTTAGATTGTTAGAGCGTTTGCAGCCAGAGATAGCTGGTTTTAAACATGAGGCTGTTCTAACAGAGTCTGAACCTGAGAGCATGGATTTTGAAAGTGCTATAAACCAAGAGCTTAGTTCTGAGACAGAAATGGAATGTCTTCCTGTTTCATTATAGTGACTAGAGAGGTTTTTGAAAGCATTAAACTAGCAGCCGTGTTCAAAGGCTTAACCGAGGAGCCTATGCAAATTAGGTTGGCTAGAAAGCCTGAGAAACTTAACCCTTAATGTGAAAGGCTGCACACAAAGTATATTGAGTCTGCTAGAAGGGCAGATAAAGAAACCTGGTTTGAGAAAGAAAAAGAAAACCTTGTGCAGAGAAAGTTTGGCACTGCTGTTTTGCTGAAGAGACTGCAAATGTTTTAAACCCATTTTTGGAAAGGAGGTTTTTATTTCCAACCTTGCTTCAATGGTATGAAGAAATACTTTGTTTGAGTTCAGTAACAAGCTGCATTTGGAAGCTGTTTATTTTGTTACCTGTTTTTCTGGAAATTACCTGCCTTTGTGTTGAATATTTGGGACTGTGTGTAAAGGTTCCTTTTGGCCTTGTAAAGAATAAAATCCTGCGTGCCTATATTACTGCTCGGCTAAAGTTATTTTTGCCCATATCACAACTACACCCATAGGCACTCTTATAAATAAAAGACTCTCACCACTTCATATACCTAGGTAACCGCCTAGGGCCCACGAAGTCGTGACAATACACCTCCTGGTTCAGATGAAAAGGTGAGACCACTTTAGGCATAAAGTGTGGATTAGTTCTGAGGACTACCTTATCATGATGGAACCTTGTATAAGGAGGATTAGCCACTAAAGCTTGCAATTCACTGATACGGCGAGCTGAGGTGACTGCAATGAGAAAAATAACCTTCCAGGAAAGGAATTTCAAGGAGGTGGTGGCTAAGGGTTCAAAGGGTGGCTTCATAAGCTGACCAAGAACCAGATTTAAGTCCCATGCCACTGGAGGTGGTCTAATGGGAGGTTTAGTCAAAAAAAGGCCTCTCATGAATCTTGCTATAAGAGGATGAGAGGAAATAGGTTGCCCATTGAGAGGCTTAAGGGATGCTGCAATAGCACTCAAATGGACTCTGATTGAATTTGTTTTAAGGCCTGCATGGGATAAATGCAGCAGATAGTCTAGTAAAGAATGCAAAGGTATTGCAAGAGGGTTGAGACCCTTCTCTGCACACCAAATGGAAAACCTTTTCCATTTAAAAGCATATGAACGTCTGGTGGAAGGCTTTCTGGAAGCATGAAGGATATCCTTCACTTGCTGAGAAAGTTGTAGATCCTGAAGGTCTAGGCCTTCAGCAACCAGGCCCTGAGATGAAGAGACTGAGGATTTGGGTGCCACAAGGTTCCCCCCTCCTGGGAGAGGAGATCTGGAGCAGACCCCAGGTCTAGGGAGGGAGCTTGAGAGAGATGCAGAAGTAGAGGGTACCACACTTGGCGTGGCCAAAGTGGTGCTATGAGGATCATAGTCCCTTTGTCTCTCTGAAGCTTGAACAGAGTCTTGGGGATCAGGGGAATAGGTGGAAAGGCATAAAGGAAGTCTTGCCCCCAGTGAAGGAGGAAGGCATCCCTAGCCTGAACTCCCTGACATGGAATCCTGGAACAGAACCGGGGAAGTTTGGCATTCCACGGACTTGCAAACAGGTCTATGTCTGGGGTTCCCCAAATCCGAAAAATTCTGGCTATCTGGTCCCCATGGAGGGACCATTCGTGCGGAAGCAGAACTCGACTGAGTCTGTCTGCCCAAGAGTTTTGAACTCCTGGAAGATATACTGCCATGCAAACACAAGGAGCAGGAGACGTGGGAAGAATGAGGGTCTTTATTATGTACAAGGGACCCCAACGCGTTTCGGCAACGCCTTCCTCAGGGGGAATGACACTGGTAATTATAAAAATACAAATAAATGAATAATTAAAAAACATAATATTGTAAAAGTTAAAAAACAAATAGAACACACTTAAAAACATTAAAATTGTGAAAACACCGGCAAAACGTACAACATCAAATAATCAAGGTACATTGAGATTAGAGAGACAATACAGAGCAGGGCTGAGGGAAGGAAGAAGTACAATCCATATAAGAAATTATGAAAAGGGAACACTGACCAAACATTTAGAGAGAAATATAATATGCTTATATAACTAATACAGAACCAAAGAAGATAAAAAACTTATGGAATACTTATCGAACCTGAATAGTGTAGAGCCAATTTGAACCAAGTAAAACTACACAAGAGCTGATTAATAATATGTAATAATAACATAAATAGATCAATAATTTAAACAAATAAATAGGCAAATAAAAAACCAAACTAAAATACTATGATAAAAAAAGGGAGGATGAGATAAATACTTAAAAACGATAAATATTATAATAATATAAAAGTACAGCATTGTGCACAGAAATGACAACAATCAGAAAATGTGACAATGCGCAAAAAAATATAAAAACATAAAAAGTATATAAATATGTATAATAAATATTGAAATAAGAATTCATAAAATTGCCCAATTGTAAGGGAGGGAGACCATGTAAAACAAACACAATTTAAAAATAATAGAGATACATGCAGTGTATGTTAATATTAAACAATGACATTAAACTAACTGTATTTGGATAATAAATCAGGAAAGAACATGGTATATTGTATCAGACCAATAATAAAAACTAAAAATAACGAGAAGGACCAGATGGACCGTAAAATGAAGATTTGAAATATGGTCAAATTAATGTATATGTGAGGCAATGTGATAAAAAGACTGATAGAAATAGTAATAATTAAAATAACATGAATTAAAACAAAAACTGAGCGGCATGAATGCATGCTCAATAGCTAAATGTAATGTGAAAATAAGCATGCCGAACGGAATGAGAACCAGGGGACAAATGTTGTATAAAAGAAATGCTATTATCAGGCAGACTGTCAATGATAGCATGGTAAACAAAAAATAAAAAATAAAAAGAAGAAGAAGGAGACATGTGAGCAATAGAACAAGGACAATTGTACAATGCAAAACTGCTCCAACGAACTGTGATAATATAATTAAAAAACGAATAAAAGCTAAGTGGTATAGATGCATGCTCAATAGCTAATTGCCGTGTGAAAATAAGCATGCCGGACGGCGAGAGAGACACAGGGAAAACCATGTATATATATAAAAGCTGCTTGTCAGGCAGATTATCAATAATGAATGATAAAAAATGTGCATTGAACCATGTAAGCAATGGAACGAAGGCAAATGCAAGATACCAAGGAAACCCAGCAGATTGGAAGGGTGGAAAATATGTGAAGGGAAGTATGGACATGTATTTGTGAAACCCCTCCGAAGCCCGTTGAAAGTGTGTGGTCGCAATTATACAAGCAGTGATGCACCGCAGAAAAGTGAAAAAATAATAATAATGTAAATGATTAAAAACACATTGAAGCGCAAAATCCCTAAGGCTTGTGTTAATAAGCCATAAAACTATGATGATGCAACGGTGCAAGGGAGGAACTTTATGAATAAAGTACCAAAGGTAGTGCTAGTATACAGGAGGGAGTGCTCTAAAAACTCACCCAAGCACACGCTGACGATAAACGCTCCAAACTGGTATGCCAACTAGCAACGAAATCACTAAAATAAGAATATATATGTAAACGTAAATGAATCAAGAGTGAAACTTTAAATTCAAAAAGAGACAAAGAGAAGACTTACAGTCAGGGGACTCTCCAATACTCAAAAGAGCCGTAGACACACGGATTTGTAAGAGAGACTGCAACGCTGACACCGCGTTCTGATCAGCTGAGAAAGGAAATAGTGATGCTGTGCTACTATTTAAACGCCGGAAAGGCGCCAAAATTTAATGACGTCATACTGGGGGAGGAGTGTTAGTCCTGTAATACAGAACGCAAGTAATATTAAAGAGATCAAGGACAAGCAATTGGGAAGGGGAATATGTATTAAAATGCCCAAATAGAATGATGTAATAAGGGAAAAGACAAAATCAACCTAAAAAAACTGATAGATCTGCCTCTTGATTCAAGCCATGCGGTTCTAAAGTGTTAAGTTCATAAATAAAACGCTGCTCAAGTCTTAACAGAATTTTTTCCACATCGCCTCCCCTCCAGTGGGGGATGATCGTTTTGAGCACTAAAAACTTAATGTCACTGATATTGTGGTTATTATCTAACCAATGAGAAATTCTGGCTATCTGGTCCCCATGGAGGGACCATTCGTGCGGAAGCAGAACTCGACTGAGTCTGTCTGCCCAAGAGTTTTGAACTCCTGGAAGATATACTGCCATGACATGGATTTGATGCTCTCTGGCGAAGGCCCACAATCTCAGAGCTTCGTTGCAAAGCGACAGAGAGCCAGTTCCCCCCTGCTTGTTCACGTAGAACATAGCTACCTGGTTGTCCGTGTGGATGAGGACTGTCTTGTAGCTGAGCAGGGTGTGGAAGACTCAGAGCCAGAAAGATTGCTCTCAGCTCTAAGAGGTTGATATGAAGATATGTCTCCTGTGGAGACCAGATGCCCTGGGTCGAGAGATCTTGTAGATGAGCCCCCCAACCCTTTGGAGAGGCATCTGTTGTAAGTGTTGCTTGGGGTAACACCTGTTGAAAGGGGGACCCCAGCAACAGATTCTGAGTGGACTTCCACCAGTGGAGGGACGAAAATAGGCGACTGGAGGTTGCTATTTTGTCTGACAGGCAACCTGATGCCTGGGTCCATTGGGTGGATAGCGCCCGCTGAGCTGCTCTCATGTGAAGGCGAGCATAGGGAACCACATGCACCGTGGAAGCCATGTGGCCTAAAAGTTGCAACATCTCTCGAGCAGTTAAATGGGATTTTAACTGAATCTGGGAGGCTAACTGCACCAAGCGTAGGCAACGGGCCTGGGGAAGATAGGCCCTTGCAGTTGTGGTATCCAGTAAGGCCCCTATGAACTCTAGAGACTGAGTAGGGGTAAGATGGGATTTTGGAATGTTGATTACCAGTCCCAGATACTGAAGAACACGCCTTGTGCAGGCTAGAGAAGTCTGGGCCTCTGACTGGGATGGAGCTCGGATGAGCCAGTCGTCCAGATATGGGAATACGAATATTCCTAGAGTGCGTAGGAATGCGGCTACTACTGCCATGCATTTTGTGAACACTCTTGGAGCAGAGGCCAGACCGAAAGGAAGCACTTTGTATTGGTAATGCTTTCCTTGGTACAGGAAGCGAAGGAATCTTCTGTGTGTTGGATGGATGAGAACATGGGTGTACGCATCCTTGAGATCTAGAGAACAAAGCCAGTCCTGACTCTGGAGGTATGGAAGGAGAGTTCCGAGAGAAGTCATCTTGAATTTCTCCTTGCATAGAAACTTGTTCAATTCTCTGAGATCTAATATGGGTCTGTAGCCCCCTGTTTTCTTTGGGATGAGAAAATAGGGGGAGTAGAACCCTGAGCCCTGTTGAAGAAGGGGTACTTCTTCTATTGCCCCTTGGGCGAGAAGGGTAGCAATCTCCTGACCTAGAAGGTCGAGGAGAGATGTTGGAGAATTGAACTGTTTCACCATGGTGTGAGGAGGAAGGTTTAAGAAATGAAGTTTGTACCCTTCCCTTATGATGGAGAGGGTCCACTGCTCTGCTGTGATTTGTTCCCATCTGGGAGCAAAGTGAGCTAACCTTCCTGGGATGGTGAGGGGCTCTGGATGTTCTAGAGCCAGAAAGGCTAAGTTCTCTAGTGGAAAGTCAAAGGCCCTGAGGAGGCTGAGGCTGTTGGGCCGTAGCAGTCCTCGCAGCCTGGGTTTTGGCCTGTTTTGGTTGTTGCTGTCTCTTTGTAGCAAAACGACCTTGAGAAGAGGCCTGACCATAAGAAGAAAATTTCCCTTTCTTTGGGAAAGATCCCTTTTTGAACAACCTCTTTTTGAAAGGAGCAGTAGTAGACTTTGAAAGTCTATCTAAAGCAGAATTTTCAGCATCCATCTGGTTGGCTTTTGCTTGCCAATCTTTGCCAAACAGGTTTTCACCTGTACAGGGAAGGTTACCTAGACCATCCTGTACCCAGGATTCCAAATCAGAGGCTTGCAACCAAGCAACTCTGCGTGCACCTATGGCAATAGCCGAGGCTCTACTGACCCTCTCAAGAGTCAAAGGCTGCACGGTTGAAAAACTTGGATACATCCTGTGCGTGTTTAAGCCAGGTGATATATTCTTCTCTCTTATCCTGACATAAAAGGAGATAAGGTTTGCAGATGATCTGTAACTTCTTTTAGAAACATCCCCATATAGAGACTATAGGAGTTGATTCTGGCTACAAGCATACTGGCCTGGAAGATTTTCCTGCCAAAGGCATCTAGGGTTCTGCATTCTCTTCCTGGAGGAGCAGAGGAATGCCTTTTTGTACTCTTGATCTTTTTCATAGCAGACTCTACCAAAATGGAGTGGTGAGGAAGCTGAGTCTTATGAAACCCAGGAAAAGGAGGAACACGATACATGGTGTCCAACCTTCTGGAATGAGGGGAGGTGGAAAGAGGAGTCTCCCATATGCCAAACATGTGTTCATAAAGAATCTCATGTATTGGTAAGGTGGCTGCCTCTTTAGGAGCCTTAGGATATTGTAGGATATCTAATTTTTTGGCTCTAGGTTCAGTCTCAGAGGTCACTGAGATGGACAGGCCTTTGGCCACCTCCCTAATAAAATCCTGAAAAGACAAGTCTTCAGGAGGAGACATTCTCCTTTTTGGAGAAGAGGGTTCCTGAGGAAGGATCCCCGATGCTTCAATTGAGGCTCTGAAGAGTCAGAGTCTTCAGAAGAATCGAAGTATAGACTGTCTGGATGCTCTCGTAGAGCCCAATACGCGTACCGGGAGGTATCGACATCGGGAGTAATCGGTACCGGGCCGGTAGTGATAGGCATCACTGGATAGCGTACCGCTGCCATCGATGCTGATGTTGATGCAAGCGGTACTGGTATCGAAACCGGAATCGGATCCTGTACCGGAATCGGTACGAGTACCGACAACGGGGTTTGTTGCGGTACCGTAGGCGTTGCAGCTTGAATGAATGCCGTGATAGCACGCTGCATGGTCAGAATATTCTGATCCATTGACGCCACCAATGTCTGGATATCGGTACCGGTAGAAACTGCCGGTACCCCAGAACATTGTAACAGGTGATCGGTTGAGGCCGAGCCATCGATGTCAACCTGTGACCCCATAGGTAGTGCTTTGGAAGCCGGAGCCTCCCGCCGGGGTAATTTTGCCGGTGTGGTATCCTCAAGAGTAAGCCCGGGGGCATCTTGATACTTGGAGGGAGATGAACTCTTTGAGGACCGGCCAGATTTAAGTTTGGTTACCTGAGATCCATGGGATGAAGAAGCAGCCCTGGAAGACGTTGATGCCACGGAAGCTACATCGGAGGGAAACAGGGTACTGAGCTTAGCTGCCCGATTCTGTAACCCTCTTTTGGACATCATAGAACAGGACTCACAATCCGCAATGGAGTGGTCAGGACCTAAACATTTTAGACACCAGTCATGGGTGTCAGTGACAGAAATAGTGCTACTGCACTTTGTGCATTTTTTAAACCCGGAGGCGGGTTTTTCCATGAGGGAAAAATATCTCTGTAGGCCTAAGGCCCCAGAAGAAAAATGCAATGAAAAAGTAGAAGTTTTTTTTTTTTTTAAAGAAAGAAAAAGAACTGGTAGTACCGGTGCGGAATCGAGAAGGCAGACACGCGACTAAAGAAAAATAAAAGAAAATAAGAAATTCTTCAGCGGTGACAGGAAACACGACCTGCTGGCTCCGCGGAAAAGAAGAACTGGAGAGGCAGTTAGGAAAGGTGGGAAGGCAGCGCGCAGGCGCTGTGGGATGCTCCCAAAAGCTTTCTTTAAGGACGCTGGGGAGCGTTCCCGCGCAGGCTCCGTCGGTACCGACGATACCCATATGTGAAGACTCATTCCTGCTTGTTCCTGGAGATACACAGGTTTCCCTTCCCCCTCCCCCACCTTTCCATCTGTTGGCCCCAACCTTCTGCTGAAAGCTCAACGGGTTCCACCTTTCATTCAACACTCTTTCTGCAGGGATTAATAGGCCACAGCTTCCAACATGGCTTAACAAACAGATTTAACAATGTAATAGAAAAGAACTGCATCCAAATAAAGCCATATCTAGTAGGGACTCAACCTCTTGAAAGAGTACAGTTCTTGCTTTCATCATAGTCTCTACCCTGGACCTGTCTTGGCCCATTCCATGATCAGAGGCTGCCTTCGTCTTGCTGCCCACCACTTTGTGTATGTAGTTTGAGGAGTCTCTGCTCAAGTCCATCTTCATAGGCATCAGTATATTCTTCCCTCCTTGTGGGAGGTTGGGTACTAGAATCAATTGAGTCCAGGCACCCCCAAGCAGCACCTGACCTCTGCACCTTTTGAGTTCAGACACCCCGAAGCAGTACCTGAGCCCCCTCTTATCAACTCGGACCTAGGCACCCCATCTTTGCATCTAGGTTTCTCATGATATCCATACCATCTTCAATATTGGTTGAGGTCCTACCATCAAAAGGAGCCATTTGGTCTTGGCTATCCCCAATGCTGGAGTGCCGAACTGATAGCTCTGAGCAGGTAAGCATTAAATACATCTAGCCCTATATCAGTCAATGTATCCCTTCATCCTTGTAAAAGATATGTCCCTCCCCCACCCCTGCTATGATGCCTTCATATTTTACTACTTCTCCACCCAAAATCTCTCACTAACTTTCTTAATTCCTTATTAGGAATTTTTTTTTGTTTTATCACAATCCTTTCTGGATTCATTTTGCCACCAACCACTTTTGCCATGCATTGATCCAGGACCATATGATGCCAGCTTTCCACATGACTGATCCATGTAATATCCTTTTTCCTATAATCAAATCGATGCCTTTAGTACTCACCAAATCGTTGCCTTCCAGGTGCAGTAACTCAATCTGGAGACTGGTTATCTTTTATCCAATCAGTTATCACTGGCCTCAACTGGTTCCATGCCCACATCCCATTTTCCTACCCATTGTATTGCTATTATATCTGGTAGGAAGCCAAGTTGTTTGCCGAAGTGGCTATCACCTTCCTCCTTGCCCAAAAAACATGTGAATCCCGAATGATCCATACTTAAATTTTCCTCTTACTTGCAACAGTAGAACCCATTTTCATTTACTACTATATATAACTTCCATTGGATTCCCATCTCCCTATGCCCTTTATCTTTTCAGTTTGCATGTTCAGCTTATATGCCGTCATGGCACCCCTATTCTAAAGAAATGTGCTTTCATTGCCATTATCCACACCCTCAAAGTGATGTTGAGACAGTTAACTCCTGTTCTTGTGTCTCAGCAATGTACCTGGCACCCGGTATTCATCCATGGTATTAACAGGGCACAGAGCCATATTGTCATTTTCTCTAACCAAACTATATCGCTCGCCAGAGGCGTAGCGTGGGGGGTGCAGGGGGGGCCGGCCGCACCGGGCGCAACATGGGGGGGGGGCGCTTGCACTCGCAGCTCTCTGTTGCCGATGAGGGGGAAAGGCAGGTCCCTATGATACATGTTGGCGCGTACGCCATCTGGTGGTGGCACTGCAAAGAGGTTTGCGCTATAGCCCTCGAGCCCGCAGTCCTGGGAGTCGCATTGTTCTTGGCAAACCCTCGGCAACAAAGCGCAGGCGATGCGATTGACCCCCTCTAGGTAGCTATTTCACACAAGCTGCCGGGGCAGGGTGGGAGGGGGACTGTTTATCGCGTCGTCGCCCCTCGATCTCAATGTAAAGCTGGGGTTGGGGTCGGATCGCCCTTTGCGCTCGAGAAGGCGGAGCTGCAGGGCGGCATCGCGAGTTTCTGGTTCCGGATCTCCTCCTCTTCCCTGCTGTTGGGCGTTTAACCATGCTTGTCGGGCTCTTGCTGCTGTGCTGTTCGTTTCCCTGGACTCCGGCTCAGCGAGGTCAGTGCTGACGATCGCTCCCTCCCGGGGTAGGATCACGGTTGGCTCCCCCGCGCAAAGAAGCTCCCCAGCGGCTAAAATCCACGGGTTAGGGGGCGCAAATTACTTGCCTTGCCCCGGGTGCTGACAACTCACGCTACGCCACTGCCGCTCGCCCCTTTTTGTTCTGTTTTTGATCTATGAAAGTAAGCCAACTCTGTCCCCCGCTTTATGAACCCCTTTGACTCTCAATGCTGATCCTTGGGGGTCTTATTTAGACCCTGCTACTGCCTCACTTAATCTCAAGTTGCCATAAAACAATTAAAAAGAGTAACCTAAAAAGCTTTTGTTCAGTCATCCCACAAATACTCGCTAGAACTTACAGGACTGCATGTGTTTTAATGAGACTTTCTTAGCCCTTATGGCAGGTTGCACTGCCTGCTTGAGCACTGTCAGTTTCTCACCCAGAAGTCGCATGACCATCTCCACTGTGTCAATCTCGATGCCTAGGAATGACCACCTCTGGCTAGCGCCTTTGGTCTTATTCTTTGCCAGTGGAATTCCAAGCTCCTCTGCCTTATTTTGAAAGATAGCCAAGTTCCTGAGACAAGCCTGGTTGTCTCTCTCTATTAGTGGCAAGTTATCCAGATAGCGTATAAACCTGTCCTCCTTCTTCACAATACACTGTACTGCCATGCTAAATTTCTCTAAGTAAGAGTGTAACACGGAGCAACTCATGGGCAGTCATTTGTCAAAGTAGCAAAAACCCTTAAGTTGAAACCCACTAGATGGAAGCTGTTCAGGTGAACTAGCAACAATCGGAATGCCAACTCTATGTCCGTTTTGGTCAACCATGACCCTTGCCTGTAGGTTTTCGCTTTGCCCGATGCTTGATTCAATGATGCATACCCCTGACAGAACACCAGAACTATCTAAATAATCATTTATGGATTGTCCCTCAGGGTAGGAGAGATGGTGGATTAGTTGGAACTCCCCCCAAGTTCCTTCTTGGATGCTATACCCAGGGATAAAGTTATTAGGTTTTCCATTGGCTTATGCTTAAAAGGTCTGGCCAAGAGGAGTAGCCTAATGGTTAGAGCATTGGTTTGGGAACCAGGAGACCAGGTTCAATTCCCACTAGCACTCCTTGTGGCCTTGGGCAAGTCATTTAACCCTACATTGCCTCAGAAAAATCCAAAAGTCACCAATGTCCCTATTTAATGTACATTACCACGTTTAAGTTACAATGTAAACTGCTTTGACTGAAATGATAAAGTAGTATTAAAAAAACAGTTAAATAAATAAATATGTTTTCTCTGTATTTTTTGTGCCACCTCTTGTTTTCCTTTGCTGATCTTAAATTACCTGATGCTCTCAGCCCCTGAGGGCCCGGATATGGGATAATGAAGCCTCTAGAGAAGCCCACTGCCAGCTATTCAGCTTCCCTTTCATCACATCCTGCTAAGTTCCTTTTTAGATGTCTTATATTAATTGGGGTAATTGCCTGTGTGTAAATATCATTATCCCATATTGTGTTATACTCCTAGTGCCCTGAATTACTTGAGGGACTTGAGGGGTTTTATCTACAGCTATTTGGTGGGAGTTAGAAATGCTTTCATTCCACTCCCTGCCTCTTAAAGCATTTAGGCTGAGAGTGTTCAACGCCACCTATGATGGATGCATATGGCATATTTGCAATTGTATTTAGACCTGCTTGACCCATTGTTGAATAATCTGCAAAACCCCCCTCCTCAATATAGGTTGTGCTGCTCCTCAGACAGGGGTTTCTCCTGAACTTGTCCTCCTTTCCCCCTGAAAAAACTGATTGTAACCGTATGCTTGGCCAACCATTGATAGCCTTGTTCGCCCTCTGGTTTTGTGCCATGTCTAATACATAGGTCAATATCCTTCCTACCCAATTCTGCTGCTTGTTCTTGGCTATATTCCTACGGAATTGTTATCCTAACTAGACATTTTTCTCATATGCCTTATAGGCATCACATATGTCCTGATATATGAACAACCCTATACAATTCTCTGGTGCCTTTTCACCCACTATGCTGGCCAGAATTCTGAACAATGTGCACCAATTAGCAATAGTCCATGGGATCAATTCCACCCTCTTGTTGACTGCTTTGCATTTAACATGACAACTGTCGTAAAATTTCAATCACAGCTATTGTTTCCCCACCTAATGAGAGTGAAAAATATGTCAATGTATTTGCTTTTCCATAATTTCTCTTATGTCCCTGCTGGCACATGGCTACTGACCGAGCTAGTCGTACATAGATATTCAGCAGGTTTTGCTCTATTTACCACCTCTCCTCCTCTGCTGTGTGACTCAGCACTTTCCCCTTGTAGAGAACTCCGTCCCTGCTTCTGTGGTCCTTCTAGCTTCGCCCTCCTTGCCACATGCACCCGTAGAACTTGGTTCTTGCCTCAATTTATTTTCATCCACCAATTGCATGATATTTTCCAGCATATCCATAATCCCCTGTCCACGAAACTGTGTGTTATCCTTTCTCCCCCATACCTGCGCTTTGCTGCACTGTCATTCTCCCCCTCCCCCCTTATTGGTTTGTGTGGTTTGTTGTAACTGAGCAGTACCTGGTGACATTTTTGGCTCCCGTCTGTCCCCAGGCACTGTGCCTGTAAAGCTCTGTGACTCCCTTATGTCCCTGTGTTCTAGGTTTCTGTTGCATGTTCATTCCCCCCCCCCCCCCCATGCCCTGATTGCTTTGGGCTGAATTCCAATGCTGCACCAGGTGTGTTACCCATGTCATCTCATTCATGGTTGCTCTCTAGGTTGGAGGAGATCTGCGCATGCAGGAGTCTTGCTCCATGAATAGCTGCCATTGCCCTGAATTTGCTCACCAGTTCCTGAAGTCCGATCTCCTCTTGACTTCTAGTTTCCAGTCATGCTGTCTCTCTACGGTCAGCTCCCAGGCTGCTGACATAGCCTCCAGCGTCATAGGCAGCTGTCATTTGCCAATACCCATTCCCGTCACTCACATGCTGCTTTTTGCCTTTTGTGGTCTACTTCTTGCCGTTCTCATCTTTGCCACTCCTGTTCTTGAAGCCTTCTTTCACATCCCAAACATTGCAACTAGTATGTCTTCTGAGCATTTCCTTAGCAAGCAGGCGACTTGTCCCTGCCTTCACCCTTTATTCCTTTTTTGCCTGTCGTTTCACTTGGTTCCTCCTTTTGCTTCATCTCCCCATTTTTCCCTTTTACTGCTTCCACCTTTTTTTATTTTATTTTCCCATGGCCATCCTGTCTGGAGTTGTCATTTGCTTGCCAACAGTGACAACCTGGAAGAAGTCTTCTTGGAAAGCCTCCTTAAATTACTTTTCTGATGCTGCAAGTGTACTGCACAACTCTGCAGGCCTCTTGTGCAACTCTGCAGGCCCTCCTCATTTCCGATTAATGAAGCTGGATGCCAGTGACCTCACTACCTAAGCACCAAGAACTGCCTGCGTGCTTGCTCTCAATCTCTCTTTGTCATGGACACCCTTGATATGCACCACCATGGACCTTGCCTGATGCTTCAGGTGGAACTGCAGAATGAGCCCAAAATGTTATCTTCCTGCTGGCTATGATTTCCTGCTCATCCATGACCATCCTTGCTCATTCTTGGCATTGAAGAGATGCTGCCACGTGCCAGGTAAAACCACTCATGGCTGAGGTCAACAGGGGGGGGGGGGGGCTGTGCTAAGTACCTTAGATTGTGGCACAATGCTTTCTCTTATTCCTTACCAGCTCTTGCCACTGCTATGGTTCATCGTAGTCTGGACACAGGCAATATGTAGTGCCAATTCTCTCACTGTCAGCCCCTTATGCTGGTCTCTGCTCTGCACCTGCATTGCAGAAATGTGATTCCAGCTCATAATGTGCTTGGAACAGCCGCAATTCCGGCTCTCATAATTCTCGCCGTGCATGTGCTGATCCTTTTTGTCCGTTTCTGCCTTCTTGTATGTTTCTGCCTGTGGATCCCTGCTGTGCTATCCAAAGATTACACCCCCCCCCCCCAAAAGTACTGCCTTCTCCTTCAGCAAAGCCCCTTCAGACTGAATAGTGGAGCGAAGTGAGAGTGGGATAAGGATTCCTAACTACTCCCTTGAGAATGAACGGGTGGGCGGTACCAACCTGTGGTAGCAGTGGCTACAGCACAGAATTCCTCTCTCATCTTCCTTACCCAGAACCCTTCTCTCTGTCTTTTGATCTTTTTCCACTCATCAGCCCTGCAGCATCTACTTCTCTGAATCTCACACTATCCTCCAAGATTAAATTGGTGGGGAAGCAGTGTATGCAAACTCTCTCTCCCCCCTCCCCCCAGTTCTCCCTACCATAACTCTCCTGCTCTCCCTTCCTAAGACCTATCCCCTCCAAGACCCCCTGTAAGCACCCTCCCCTTCCCTCACCCCAGGAAGCATGCTTCCATTTTTCAACCCCAGCAAGTGCTCACCACTCTCCATCTTTCCAGTCCCCAGCAAGCAGTGTTCCCCACTACTTCCCCAGTACCAATAAGCACTCTCTCCTATTCATCCCCCGAATTCCCAGCATGCTCCTTTATCCACCTCACAATCCTCAGAACCAAATCTACGACTATGGCTAAACCTTCCCAGTTTCTTGCACAGGGCCCTGAAAGCACAGTGCTTGGGATGATCATCCTGGTTCACACCTCCATTAGAACACCCCTGCACCCCACCCAAATGTCCAAAACAGCTTCACCCACACCCCTGCTGGACCAGAACCCACAATATCCAAGGAGCCTCTGGATCCATAATATGGCAGAAGTGATCCACAGTTATTCCTGGCCTGTTGATGCCTAAGCTGAAAATGACACTAGCTGACTCAAGGCTCCCATTACAGTATCTGCCTTTCATTATAACTGTAGTAGATTCGGAGGAGATTTATGAAAGATCATTTTAGAAGATGTGTCTATTCTCTTTGATTCATCAGCTTATTTCCTTATCCTTCAATTGTGAGTATACAGCAACAGACAGTGTAGGTTGGTGTAAGAGGAGGGCAGTGCGACTTTCAAAGATTTTCTCAAGAGCAATGAAATTAAGGAGATTATACCTAAAGTGGAGATGACAATTCCAAGGGTAACCAAAGATTTGTTAATATTGGAACCTTCTGTAAGACGGTCTTTACAGTAGTTGGGAGAAGCTCTCTCACTAAAATAGAAATCAAAACAAAACAGAAATTAATAATCTTAGAGGTCAAACTAATATCTATTCTCCTGATTTACAGAGTCTTTACCAAATTAAAGTTGAGCAAGCTTCTTCTCACACTGACATTCTAATGCCTCTTTAATGGTGATCCGGTCTTAATTTCAACATACTATCCTAGAAACTTGACATCAGAAGGAACATCTCCTTTCCAAAAAAGATCCTACCCACCACCAAAACTGGTGGGGAATTATTTCTAAACTCAGTGCATATACCCCCCCGCCCCTTGCTCCATCTTGATTTCATATTCTAACAGGTAAATATTTAAAAGCCATGGTCAGTATATCTTTTAAATTGCCAGCCATGGCATTTAAGTATAATAGGGGGGCATATTCAGCAGCGGAAGATATCCCATTTCCGGTAATGAATATCCAGGCTGACCGGTCACAGATACCTGTAACTGAATAGCACAACGCGGTTAAAGTTTGGGCAGCCATTAACTTGTCCTAACTTAAACCGCTTAAGCTATCCAATTAGCGACTGAATATAGCCACTAACTGGATAGCGGCTCTCACCACCCCCATTCCACCCACAGGCCGTCACGATTTTAACCAGGCTTTTTTTGACAATCTGTGGGTGTTTCAGTGGCACTAATTAGTTAGTGCTGCTCAACACTGTACTCTGTTAACCGTCTAAAATGTTTTGAATATGCCCACCAATACATATACTGAGCGCCACCTTTGAGATAGTGAGCAGTACTGAACATACATATAGAATGGTGAGCACTCCTGCTTGCTCGACTAAATTTATCTAGATAACTATACAGATAGCAAACTAGTCCCACAGATAGCAAACTAGTCCCACAGATGCTCCTTGTGGTCTTGGGCAAGCCACTTAACCCTCCATTGCCCATGTTCCCTGTAAGTATTAGTGTGTGTGTCTCATATCCCCGCGTGTTAAATGTATCCCCCACTTGTGTTGTGACCGCTTTGATTGAAGGATAAGGCGGTATACAAAAAACTGTCTAAATAAAAAAAAATTGCTGCTATCCAAATAGTTGAGTGGAACGCCCACGCTCTGGCCCAGTGCCACCTGAATAGCACAGAGGTAGTCTGTAAAGATTTTCAGTGGCATTACTGCATAGTACCACTGAAAATTTATGGATAGGGCAGTTATCTAGATAACAACTGCTGCTGTCCAGATAGGACTAGATATTCAAAAGCATCTAAGTCTTTAGTAAACTGAAATGTGTACCCTAGTATTTCAGCACAGTGCGATTCTCAAATAACTCTCCCTCAAGTGGGGCTGAAACACATTTCCAATTAAATTTGAAATGCACTTGAGATTAACTATAGAACCAAGTCAAACTGTATTTCTACATAATTAAACAATTAATTGCAAATGCCTTGCAAACACTAAGTATTATATTTTAAATACAAAACATTTAAAAAGCTTCTCCACAATATTCATCACCTTCCTGCAAGGTCCACTAAATTGATCTTGCTGATAATTTCAGAAGGAAGATTATTCTTCAATATAGCCTGGAAAGTAAAACATAATATTTTAAAAATAAATTGAACTTTCATTGTACACACTTCTCAAAAACAGTTGATCAATATCATGCCACAGAACATGGCCTACCAAAGCCTGTGACCAAGGAAACAATGACCATGTGGCAATTATAATGAAATTCTCAGCCTAGATCAGTGGTTCAAATGGTGTGTCATGAGGTCCCGGGAAGTGTGTCAGAGCAACAGGAAACTGTCGCAAGACCCTTTGCAAGCTGTTTGCTTGCACAGGGAAGTAGTAACAGGCGTGGCAGCACAATCACAGGTTCTCTTTCTCTAATTGTTCCAAGCTGGGCTCCTTCCTCAGATCACAGCAGTCAAAAGGCATGTATTATGATTGCACTTCTGGAGTGTCCTGCACACCACAACTGAAACCATAAGTGGGCCCATGCTGCTGTGACCCAAGGAAGGAGCACAGCTTGGAGAAAATTAAGGAAAATGCCAGGCATGGATGTACAAGTTGTGATCAAAAAGTATTGAGGCTTGTACAAGAAGTATAACACTGACAATTACTGCACTCAGTCTCCTTCAAGTAGTCCCCTTCCAATAAAACACACTTTCTCCAGCATTCCTGCCACTTCTGGAAACTATTTTGAAATGTCTCTTTCATTATGCTGTGAAGCTGCTGTGCCCAGTTTTGCTTAATGGTCTCCTAGTCATCAAATCTCCTTCTTTTCAGTGATAATTTCAGTTTTAGAAACAAGAAAAAGTCACAGGGTGCGAGGTTAGATGAGAATGGAGGCCGACAGACTTGCTCGATTTGGTGTTTGGCCAAGAACTGCAGGACAAGATGTGATGCATGAGCTGGGGCGTTATCATGATGAAGCAACCATTCACCATTCCTGTGCAACTCTGGCCTCTTATGATGAACTGCATCTCTCAAATGAGTCAGAACTTGGACATAGTACTCCTTATTGATGGTTTGGCCTTTTGGAGCATACTTCTAATAAACAATACCTCAAAGAAAACTGTGAGCATGACCTTGACACTGCTCCTCACCTGACCTGCTTTCTTGGGTCTGGGCACATTTGGAGTCTTCCATTGTGAGGACTGAGCCTTAGTTTCCGGGTCATAACCATAAATTCATGATAATCTTTTCGATGAAATCTGAGTAGTTGTCAACACATTCCAACAACGCCCTGGCTGCAGATCATCTATCTTTTGGCCAGAGAACAGGAGTTTTGGCATGAACTTTGCAGACACACATTTCATCCCTAAATCGACAGTAAGAATGGAATGTACTGACACGAAACTGATATCCATATCTTTAGCAAGCTCCCTGATAGTCAATCGACGATTTCAGCATATTGTGGCATGTACTTCTTCAACTTTGACTCATTCCTGTGCGTGGATGGCCTTCCAGAGTATTCGTCACTGTCAACATTTTGGCGTCCCTCTTGGAAACATTTATACCATTCAAACTCAAGCATGACTCATGCATTCATCGCCATACACTTGCTGTAACTTGTCATAAGTCTCTTTGCATGAATCTCCAAGTTTCTGTTGGAATTTAATGGAAATTCACTGTTCAATTTTTTTCACTCATCGTAAATCTGATGAACTGCTTTTACTCGATACCAAACATCACCTGATTAAAAAAAAGTACAGGTGTGCTGCAGCCACCCTACACTCTGCACATGCAGAGCATATAACTAGGTCACTGCTGCTTAATAGCATCGTGGTGCGACATATTGTTATATAGCTACACAAGTCTCAATACTTTTTGATCACACCTCGTAGTTTGAGAAGGGGCATTGCCCCTCCCTCCAGACACTGCAAAATAGAATGCCTCCCTCCCCTCCCAGCATCTCTCTTGTCCCTCCCTTATAGTCCACCCTTTCAACCCTTCCTGTTGCAGCTTCTTACTCCTATATGCAGAAATGTCAGCACTAAAAGTAAATGGAAGGTGCCATGCAGCCTTGTGTTAAAGTGCATCACAAGCCCCTGCTGGTCCAACTTCCTCTGGTGCACACTTCCTGCTGCTGTAGGGGTGGGACCAACAGGATATTGCACAGCAAGGTTCCACAGCACATTACTTATCTTTTTTAGTAAAGAGACTGTTATTAATAGAAAGAAGGAGCCACAACAGGAAGGTTTTATGGGATGGATCACGGGGTTGGGAGACACAAGAAGGGGAGGTGGTGCTGGATCATATGGGGGGGGGGGGTTGAGAGGGATAAGAGGTGAGATGTTGAACAAGGGGAGGAGGAAAAGAGTAGTTACTCACCTGTAACAGATATTCTCCAGGAACAGCAGGAATCAGTCCTCACATATGGGTGACGTCGGCGCCGACGGAACCCATGCAGAGCATTTCCCCAGCTTTCAAAGAAAGACTTTGGGACATGCTACCACGCATGTGTGGTCCCCTTCCCGCCCAAGGGTGCCAACTTGCTCAGTCAGATGACACAGCTAAGATGACAGTAAAATAAAGCAATGTAGGGAAGGCAACTCCAAGGGGAGGAGGGAGGTTTGTGAGGATGGATTCCTGCTGTTCCCGGAGAACACCTGTTACAGGTGAGTAACTACGCTTTCTCCAGGAACAAGCAGGAAGTCAGTCCTCACATATAGGACTCCCTACTCCAGGCTGCTGAGGACCAAACCACGACAGCATTAACGACGGCCAGATGGAGAGCTGTGAGTTGCAGAAGATGAGTCCCCACTGAGACACTGCTAGACTCCAGCGTCCAGAGACACCATCACTCCGGTAGCCTGAACACAGAAGAGATGGAGGGCAGGAGTTGCCTACTCCCCAAGAATATTACTGAGTACTGCCTGGCCAAAGGCACTAACGTATGAACTGAAGACCATGCAGCGCGGCCTTGCAGATTTTTGTCACCAGTGCTGAGCAGAGGTTGGCTACCAACATAGCCATTGCCCTCACACAATGCTCTGTGATCTGGTGCTCCAGGGAGAGACCTCCTCACTCAGAGGCAAGGGCGATGCAGTCCGCCACCCAAGTTGATAGGGTCTGCTTTGTCACAGGGAGCTCCAGCCTACTGGGGTCATAAGATACAAAGAGCTGAGGAGCTTTGCAGTGGGCCTGAGTACTCTGCAGGTAGGACAGGGCTCACTTACAATCCAGCGTATGAAGAATTGAGTTCCTCCCTGCCGGCATGGGAACGCGGGAAGAAGGTGGGAAGGATCACCTCTTGATTGAGAAAAAGCGGGGCTGGTGAGTGTTGTCCAGGGAGGCAAACAGGTCCATCATGGGTGTTCTCCAAAGGCGGAAGAGGTGCTGCGCCACCTCTGGGTTCAAGCGCCACTCGTGTGGACGGAGCTTGTCCGCTAAACAGCATTCTGTTGCGCACTGCGAAGGAGAGGAGAATCACTACCTCCTGACAGAAGGAGTACGAGCCTGTGCTCCCTTGCTTGTTGACGTAAAACATGGCGACCTAGTTGTCCGTCTAGACAAGTACCGGGCGGTTGCATGGGAGGTGGTGGAACACTCGCAGGGCTAGGAAGATGGCCCTGAGTTCCAGAAGGTTGATCTGCAGGAACACTTCCTCCTGAGACCAACTGCCCTGAGTGTAGTGGTCTCCACAGTGCGTCCCCAAGCCCAGAAGAGAAGCATCTGTGGTCATGATTTGTTGCAGGGTTGGTGCCTGGAAGGGCATTCCTGCCTGAAAGTGGCGTAAGGATTGCCACCAATTGAGGGAGTCCGCCAGCTGGTGGGTGACTCTGATCCTGTCCTGCAGCTTGCCTGTGGCCTGCGTCCACTGTGAGCAGAGGCACCACTGGGCTGTCCGCATGTGCAAGTGGACTAGGCACGTGACATGGACCGTCGAGGCCATATGACCCAGAAGGCAGAGGAGATGATGAGCTGGTACCTACCGATGACCCTGTACCTCCCTTGCCAGCTGTGTGAGGCGGTGTGCCCTTTCTTTTAGGAAGGCCACCTTGACTTGTAATGTGTCAGCTGGGCACCTATGAACGCCAGGTTTTGGGTCAGGGAGAGGTGGGATTTGGGGTAGTTTATGACAAACCCCAGATACTGCAGGAAGTTGATTGTCCACCCTGCGGCCTGGCCGTCCTCAAGGGCCATGCTGCCTCTGATGAGCCAGCCGTCCAGATAGAGGATGATGAAGGCCCCTTGTAGGTGTAAGTAGGCGACTACAAATGCTAAGCACTTTGTGAAGATCCTTGGGGAGGAGCCCTTTACTGGAAGTGCTCTCCTCCCACTACAAACCTTAGGTACTGTCTGTGGGAGGTGTGTATCAGGATGTGGGTATATGCATCCTTGAGGTCTAAGGAGCACAGCCAGTCTCCCTGGTGAAGGTAGGGCAGCAGTGTTCCAAGGGAGAGCATCTTGAACCTCTCCCTCACCAGAAACTTGTTCAAGTTTTGCAGGTCTAATATGGGCCTTAGGCCTCCAGTTCTTCTGGGGACAAGGAAGTATCTGGAATAGAAGCCTTTTCCCCACATATACTGCTAGGAGTCGCCCGAGTCCCGCCAAGGGACATTACCGGGTTTGACCGGTGAAACCTCGACTGGTTTCGAGGATTTTTTCTTTTTCATAGTAGGATCAGGTGTCTTTACAGAGGAGCCACCGCCGCAGAACTCCAAAGACGCCCGGGCTCGCGAGAGGTGCTCGGCTTAGGGATCAGCATTGGGGAAGCTGGAGCTGTCGGACCACAGGAACTTCCTCTCCTGCAACTTCCTTTTCTTGTTGGTTTTCAAAGTCATGGCCTGGCACAGGTCACAGGTGGTGCTGTCGTGGTCTGGGCCTAGGTAACGCAGGCAGTCATGGGTGTCTGTAACAGACATAATCTGACTGCAGCGGTCACATTTTTTGAACCCACCGGGAGACATGGTGGGAAACACCTGGATGGGGTCAAGGACCCCTGGGCGAAAAAGGGCGCAAACACCAGTCGAGGCAAGCCTCAGTGAAAAAGAATGGAAAGCCAAGAACGGCACCGGCTCGAGGCGGGAAGAGGATCCGGTAGGCAAACCAGAAAAAATACACTTTTAAGGATAATTTGAGGAATTTTTCAGGGTAAACAGGACAAGCGTTCATTGGGCTCTGTGGAAAAAAGGAGACCAAGCAAGATGGCACCCTTGGGTGGGAAGGGGACCACGCATACGTGGTAGCATGTCCCAAAAGCTTTCTTCAAAAGCTGGGGAAATGCTCCACGTGGGCTCTGTCAGCGCCGACGTCATCCATATGTGAGGATTGACTTCCTGCTTGTTCCTGGAGAACAGGGAGACTCCTGGAGAATAGGGAGACAGAGGGGAGATGCTGGATTGCAAGGAAGAAGCAGCAAGAGACAAAAGAGCTGATGCTGGAGGATGCCAAGGTTGGGGAATGGCCTCATGCTGATGGTTCTGGCAGAAAGGGGGCAGACTCTGGCAGATGTTAGGGATCAGAGAAGGGGGCTGATTTTGAGGGAAAGGTTTGATGCTGTTTGTTTGGGTTTCTAAAAATCTGAAGTGCACACAATCACTTGTATGCATGTATAACTATGAATGTATACAACTGATTATGTGTATTTTTAATTTCTTAATACACATCCAAAAAATGAATAAAGGAACATAAAAAATGTACAAAAATTGGGAACATTTTGTTTTACATGAGGATGAACCAAACTTTTTTTTTTGGCTATGCACACCCCTAATGTTTTGCCACACAGGGATAGCAATTTTTAGCCCTTGGGAAATTAACCAGGTAACTGTCTTCTCCAAGTAGAGGTTTCAGTCTACACAATTAATTCCAACTATCTCATTTTCATGAACTTTTATTTTTTTAGGAAAAAACACAAGTTCTAACCTGTGTGTATTGAATGGTGAAGATTGCATGAGACCTACTGCTGGTATCATGTATGTGCGTTGCTGCTGTAATTCTATAAAAAAAAAGATTACATTTGGTTAGTATAAAGGCAAAGATTCCACAGTTTGCAATTTAGCATCCATTTTCAAAGGGATTTCCATATCTCACACACGCAGGAAAAAATATGTGTGCTGTTTTATAGCGATGAATACTGGAAAATTCCCACAGCATTAATCAAGTATGGGATTTTCAAAGGACCTTTTCCCTTTGAAAATCAATCTGCATGCACCCAAACAGTATGAAAATTGCCCTCTTATAATAATTTTACTATTCAGAGAAAATAATTGTAACCTAACTGAATAACAGATGAGATTCTGCATAAGTTCCAAGATGCTTGTAATGAATATTTTTACTCAGCTTTGTGGAAAATAACTCATCAGAATAAAAAAGCAGCTTTATATATTTAAGAGCTTTTCAATTTAAGATCTATTTTTAAGATGTTGAAATTTGCACATAATAAAACTGTGAAATACAGGAAAATGTCTTTCCTAAAATATGGATGTATTTGATTAGTGGTACAAATTTTCAACACTGAATACTTGCAAGGCAAAATATGCTACACATGAAAAGCAACAGAATTAAATAATTACCTGTTGGCTATTCCTTCCTCTAGAAGTCCTACCAGCTGTTTGTAGTCGTTAACTACATGTTGTGATAAACCTGTTGGTGGTTATAAAAATGAAATACATTAAATATGGGCCTTGCTTCAGGCAGGACACATCGCAATCAGTGGATCCTGGCCAAAGAATGTTGCTGGAATGACTGGGCAAGATTTTAAAAACAGGTTTAACCACAAATTAAAGCCCATGGATCCCTAACCTCAATTGATGTCCAATTCTACATGAGTCAGAAACCCAAAGGAAATGAAGGGAACAACTAGATTTTTTTTTCTTTAAACACACAAAAGCTTACCACTTACCAAACACATAAAAGATGATGGCATGTTGGTCAACTTGATTTGTAGATACAGTTGATACATGTGATCAAATAGATGAAATGTTGTCAAGACACAACCCAAGAGTAACATAGTAAATGAGGACAGAAAACGACTGTTTGTCCTATACAGTCTGTCCAATTATTCTATCTATATTCTCAGCTGCCAGCCACAGAGTTTGATTGTCCAGGTTAAAGGAGAATCTTGCTGGTAGTCTGATTTTTGTGTTTCTTCTTTGTACTTTATACTCTATCCTCCGGAGTAGAAGAGCATACAAATTCATCACTTATTTCCCTCCAACACACACATTTTCCATGCTTGACCACAAAGCTCTGTAATCATCTAAACAGCCTGCAATATTAGCATGCCCATAGCCCACACATCCAGCCTCCTACTCAGAACCAGCTACACAAGTGCTTGCATTTCCACAAATACTGGTAGTTATTACAAAACTTGCAGCCTGCTAGAGTACCTAGACAGACCCAGCTGCTAGCATCATTCTATAAATACAGCCCTATATAAACTAGTGAGCCTTCTATATTAGTAGTGAGCCTACATTCCACTGTGACGGCACTTGCTAAAGTCTCCAGCGACTTGTTCTTGGCTAAATCCAAGGGCCTTTACTCTGTCCTCATCCTTCTTGACCTTTCTGCTGCTTTCGTCACAGTTGACCGCCACCTTCTCCTTGAGACATTGTCCGCACTTGGTTTTAGGTACTCTGTGCTGTCCCGATTCATATCTCCCATCACTCCTTCAGTGTTACTTCTGGTGGTTCCTCCTCTACTGCTATCTCACTCAGTTGGTGTAACCCAAAGTTCTGTTCTGGGCCCCTCTCCTTTTCTCTCTGTACACCCAGTCCCTTGGTGCTCTCATCTCCTTTCATGGATTTCAGTATCATTTTGATGCCGATGATTCTCAGATCTCTTTCTACACCTGATATCGCTTCAACATTCTAGGCTCGCATTTCTGCCTGCCTGTCTGACATCGCCGCCTGGATGTCTCATCACCATATGAAATTAAACATGGTCAAAACCAAACTTAATTTTCCCCCTAAACCTTCCTTCCCCCTTCCTCCTTTCTCGCTGCAGATAACACTCTTCTACTTCCTGTTTCCTCAGCATGTAACCTTGGAGTCATCTTTGGCTCCTCCCTTTCCTTCTCACATATCCAATAGATACCTAAAACCTGTCTCTTCTTTCTCTTTAACATTAACAAAATTCACCCCTTGCTTTCTAAGCACACTACTAAAACACTTGTCCACTCTCTAATTACTTCCCATCTCGACTATTGCAACCTTCTTTTGCTGATGTCCTTCTGAGCCACTTTTCTCCCCTTCAATCTGTTCAGATCTCTGCGGTGAGACTAATCTTTTGCCATCCTCAATATACTCAAAACACCTCTTCTTAAATCACTTCATTGGCTTCCCTTCTATTTCCGTATCCAATTCAAACTTCTCCTTCTGACCTGCTCCTCTCTGCCTTTCCTCTCTTCCTATACCCCTCCTCGTGAACTCCACTCTTCTACTGGCTTGCTTCTCTCTTTGCTCTTTTCTTCCACTGCCAACTGCAGACTTCAATCCTTTCACCTTGCTACTCCTTATGCTTGGAATAAACTTCTTGAGTCTGTACATCAGGCTTCATCTCTGCCCCTTTAAAAATCCATGCTAAAGGCTCTCTCACATAATAAATGGGCTTTAATATATTGGCATGCAGAACGGATAGGTAAACTTTAGACTTGTTATCTGTACAATGTCCATTCAGTGCTCAGCACAATATTCTTCACAGTATTTTGAGACACAATTGCTTTTGTTAAACAGAATTCATTATTTCCTACAATTTTGGTTGCAATAAAATGTGTACTGCAGTCACCTTCATAGGAAATGTTAAACCTTTCAAACCAATAAACCTTATCGCTTGAGAACAAGTCAACCAATAGATCAAAGGAAGAGGAATTATGAAGCTGGGAAATAAAAGAAAATACTGTAGCTAAATCCTGTATATCTTTGTAGACTAGTGGCTCCACTAGAGGGCAGTATTCAACAGCACAAGCATGTCTCTCATGACAGCAAACAATAAAATATAAAACTATAGCAGAGAAAGCAAATAATTTCTGAGAGAATAATTCTTGGAAGCTAGTCATGGGTGTATTACATTAGGTCAATAAAAGGGTATCGCACCTACATTTTGTTTGTTGACCCTTACTTCTACATATCCAAGTGACCTGACACAGCAACCACAATTTTTCACTTTATTTCTGGCAGAATGGATTTTTCAAATCTTTATTAGAATGACTGCTTTAGCTCTAAAAGCTATTCATTTTACACGTGAAAACTTTTACTCAAAGTAACCCTCCTGCTGAAAGAAACTGACCAATCTCTCTCCCCCTATCGCGTACATTTCCCTTGGATTTCTGCTACCCAATTGCATGACACTGCACTTCTTTGCATTAAATCTTAATTGCCAAGCATTAGACCATTCTTCTAGCTTCTGTAGATCTTTCCTCATGTTAATAACTCCCTCGAATTTTTGTGTCATCTGCAAAAAGACAGACCTTTCCATTCAGTCTTTCAGCAATATCACTCACAAATACATTGAACAGTGCCAGGCCCAGGACCGAACCCTGGGGCATCCTGTTAATCACCTTCCTTTCATCCGAGTGAGCTCCATTTACCATCACCTTCTGTCGTCTGTCAGTCAACCAATTTCTGATCCAGTTTACCACCTTGGGACTCATCCCCAAACTACTGAGTTTATTGATAAGCCTCCTATGAAGGACAGCATCAAAGGCTTTGCTGAAATCCAGGTAGATGACATCCATCGCATGCCCCTGATCTAGTTCTCTGGTCATCCATTCAAAGAACTCAATCAGATTTGTTTGGCAAGATCGTCCTTCGGTAAAACCATGTTTCCTCGGAACATGCAACCTGTTGGTTTTGAGAAAGTCCACTATTCGCTCTTTCAGGAGCACCTCCATTACGTTTCCTGCCACAGAGGTAAGGCTCACGGGCCTGTAGTTTGTCACTTCTTTCCTGTCACCACTTTTGTGTAGAGGTATGACATCAGCCATTCTCCAGTCCTGAGGAACTTCTCCTATTTCCAAGGATCTGTTGAAAACATCCTTTAACGGCCTTGCAAGAACCTCTCTGAGCTCTTTCAGTATCCTGGGATGTATCCCATCCAGTCCCATGGCCTTGTCCACTTTCAGTTTTGCAAGCTGTTCTAACACATCATCTTCTGTGAATGGTGTGGTATCTACTTCATTCCCGTTTTTATATTTGGGAGTCACAGGTTCTCCAGGATTTTCTTTAGTAAAAACAAAGCAGAAGTATTTGTTTAGCAATTTTGCTTTTTCAATATCACTTTCCACGAGTCAGTTCCCAGCACTTCCGAGTCCTGCAATTCCACCTCTGATCTTCTTCCTTTCCCGAATATACCTTAAGAAAGTTCTGTCACCACACTTAACATCTTTAGCCATCTTTTCCTCTGCCTTTGATTTTGCTATCCTTATTTCTCTTTTTGTCTCTTTGAGTTTGATCCTGTATTCATTTCTGTGTTCCTCTGCAAGCTTTTGAATTTTGTGAAGCTGTGTTTTTTGCCTTTATTTGAGCAGCCATTTCTTTGGAAAACCAAATAGGTTTCCTTCTCCTCTTGTTTTTATTTACTTTTCTTACACACTTATCTGTTGCCCCTTTTATTGCTACCTTTAGTTTAGCCCATTGCAATTCCACTTCCCTTATCCCCTTCCACCCTGTCAACTCCTCTTTTAGGTACTCGGCCATTTTAATGAAGTCAGTGTTTTTGAAGTTTAGGACTTTGAGCTTGCTATGATTGGACTGCACCTTGGCTTTTATCTCAAACCACACTGTGTGATGATCGCTGTTGCTCACAGGGGCACCCACCCAGACATTCGACATGCTATCACTGTTGGTGAGCACTAAATCCAGTGTTGAGCTTTCCCTGGTTGATTCCATCACCATTTGTCTAAGTAACGCATCTTGGAGAGCATCCACAATTTTTTTTGCTTCTTTCCAGATTTGCAGGAGTAGTAATCCAATCCACATCGGGTAGATTAAAGTCACCCAATATGATCACGTCCCCCTTTGTGGCTATCTTGGCAATATCTATAATTAATTTGTTATCTATTTCTTTGATTTGAGTCAGAGGTCTGTAGACTACAGCAGTATGGATGACAGTGCCATCTCCTCTTTCCAACACAATCCAGATACAATAGTTCATTTCTTGGAACTTGAAGGAGAGGTAGATTTGGCAGAGGAAATAAAGAACCACATCTACTTTTTGGCCTGGATTTTTCAAAACCACAATCAAGTTTCACTTCAGCTTCAAGGCAAATTAAATACATTTCTAGACTGTAAACATGTTCTGAAAGCTTTTACTGAAAAATTAGGTATTTTTTGAACCAGCTTACAGAGAAGCACTTCAACAGCATGCCCGAGTTAACAGAAATAATTGAACATCTCTCAGATCAAGCTCTTAAAAATTATGCAGAATATTTATTGTCATTTAAAGAAGAACTAAATAGCCGATTTTCAGGTTTATTTTCTTTTGAGGTCAAGCCATGGATGCGGGATCCTTTTGACTATGATATAGAATCTGTCAGTGAAAACATCCAAGAGGAACTTATTGAACTAAAATGCAATGATGAACGCAAATTTGAAAAAGTTGGAATGACGGCATTGTGGCTACCAAATACAACTAAACAGCTCTATCCAAACAAGTGGTTTGAAATGGCTAAAGTACTGTTTTGCTTTACAACTTCATATTTGGTTGAATGTGGCTTTAGTGCAGTCAATAAACTAGTGACAGAGGAAAGAAGTAGAACTGATATATGCATGGAAAGAGACATAAGACTAAAACTCACAAATATCAAGCCAAATACTGAGAATCCAGCAGCAAAGCATCAAGCACAAGGGCCACATTTTTTATTTATTTATTTACAAGTTTTTATATATCACCCCTTCCAACGATCAGAGGCGGTTTACAGAGAACATAACAATAAACTTTACATTGAAACAAGGATTCAACTCATTAACTTTCTAATAGTTAACAATTAGATTACAACAACTATGTACAATGAAGTGGTAAAGGTAAGTTGTGTTTTCCAGTATCCATGGGTTAACGACGATGGGTGACTGTATGTATTAGATGTAACTAGGTTGAATGAGACTGAGGGATGTCAGTGGAGTTACCATAATATTCAATAAACAGATGTGTCTTGAGCTCCTTGCGGAACATTTGGAGGTCCTTTATTGCTCTTAAATTGTCTGGAAGAGCATTGCAGAGCACTGGGACAATGTAAGTGAAACCTCTGGAGCTAGTAGATTGATTGGTGTTGCGGATTTGGGTAGGTATTACATATGCATTTTGGGAGCAGGTCCTTCTGGCTCTTGTGTTTTTTTGAGGAGGGAGGAAAGGTAAGATGGGGCTATTTTATTGTGTAGTTTTAAAACTATCATCATGTATTTATATTTTATTCTTGTTGCAATGGGTAACCAGTGAAGCTTATGGAGAAATGGAGTAATGTGGTCGGACTGGTAGGCCTTAAGGAGCATACGTACGGCAAGATTTTGTGCCAACTGGAGTTGTTGGATATTTTTTTTGGGCAGTCCTTGCAGAATACTATTACAATAATCCAAATGGGATGTTATAAGAGTTTGTAGGACTGTTCCAAAGTAATTGCTCTCTAGGAGGGGTCTGACGTGTTGAACCATGCGTAGCTTGAAGTATGATTTTTGTAATTGATTTTATATGAGATATCATGTTTAGTGACTGATTCTGGATTACATTGAACAAACAATGTAAATAAAATGCCATTTTAGTTTCATTAAGAATTTGTTTTGGGGGAGGGGTGCGATTGCTTTAAAAAATAACCAAAAGTGGGCAATATGGAAAAAAAGGTTGAAAAACTCTGGACTAACTGATTAAAGTGGAAGTCCAACAATACCTTCGGCAAGAAAGCACAGTTACTTACCTGTAACAGGTGATCTCTGGGAACAGCAGGAATAAGTCTTCACATATGGGTACGTCGGTACCAACGGAGTCTGCGCGGGAACGCTCCCCAGCGTCCAATCATAACGCTTTTGGAAGCATCCCAACACGCCTGCGTGCTGCCTTCCTGCCTTTCCCAACTGCCTCTCCTCAGTTAAGTTTTAAAGCTGAGGCAAAGAGAGAGAAAGTGCAAGAAAGGGAAAGATAGAGATACAGAAATGCAACTTCTAGGGGAGGTGGGTGGGTTGTGAAGACTTATTCCTGCTGTTCCCAGAGATCACCTGTTACAGGTAAGTAACTGTGCTATCTCCAGGAACAAGCAGGAATGAGTCTTCACATATGGGGACTCCCAAGCTAAGATGCCTGGAGGAGTCCCAGCATGTTGCGAGTTTGAGAGCCATGCTATCTTACCAAATCCCAGGCATTCCAGGGATGGAGGGTAGGAGTTGAGCTAAAAAGATGTGCTGTTGAACAGCTGGACCAAAACAGGATGCCTAGATAGGCTCTGTGCAGGTGATATTTAGTGGTAATATTGAAAATCCATAAACCAATATGGACCTCACCTGGTGGCATTGTAGAAGGGTATATGGAGGTTCATGAGGATTTGTGAATATGAACCAACAGAATATCCCCTGGTGGTACCTCCATGAAAGAAGAGGTAAACAACTGTGCAAAAAATAGGTTGAGGTAGAACCCCTAGGGTGAGAGGAACCATCCCAGTGGAACTGGGGTAGTTCAATGAGGTAGGACTTAGCGGAAAACGTGGAAGTCTCCATTGGATCAAATTGAAAACTCCTTTGACCTTAAGAGACGTAGTTCTTATAGGAGAGGGAGCTTCAAAGATCTCCATATCCGATAGCAATAAGGATAGGAGTAATGAGGCATTGTAGCCTCTCATTTTCTGAAGATTCAGAAAAAAGTCCCTCGAAATGGAAAAGGAGAGTATGTGGAGGGCTTCAGGTGTACTCAGAACTGAAGGTCATGGTATAAAAACTCCTGAACTACCACAGGAAGTGGTTGATCATGGAGAACTCTAAGTATGCTGGGACAGCATGGAAAGGGATAGAGGGTATCTGTCGGTCCATGGAGGAATATATATATTTGTATAGTTATATATATATCTAGGCAAACAGACAGAAAGAGTATATGACATATACCTACACACTATCATATATGGTAATCCATATTTATGGAGGTAGGTAAATACAGATATATACATCACATATGTATATATATATATAGATAGATAGATAGATAGATATGGGCATAGACATGCAGATGTCCATATACATGTAACATAGACATATATATATATATAAATATGTCTATGTTAGATGTATATGGACATCTGCATGTCTATGCCCATATCTATATATATATATGGGTATATATATATATATATACATACCGATGTGCGCACATAGGGTATGTGGAGAAAGATTTATCTAACAAGAAGGGAGGTACCTGCTTGAGTAGATATTCAGTCACCGGAGGATGTAGTAGATATTCAGTCACCGGAGGATGTCGTAAAAGCTGTTATTGTAGCTGAGTTTAAAAAAGGTTTGGACAAGTTCCTGGAGGAAAGGTCAATAAGTTAAGATTAAAGAGGTCTTAGGAAATCCACGGCTTGCCCTGGGACAAGCACTGTGGAACCTGTGTGCCTTTTTGGGAACATGCCAGGTATTTGTGACCTGGATTGGCCACTGTTGGAAACAGGATACTGGGCTTGATGGATCTTGGTCTGACCCAGTATGGCATTTCTTATGTTCTTATGTTCAGAGAATCCCTACTTCCTGGTTAAGGGTAGGAAGCACAGGGAGTTCTCTCATTGGCAAGAGAAGTCTAGAGTCCTCTAAGAACTCTTGCCATTGAAAAACCAGGAATGGAGATCTACCTGGAAAATGCAGAGGATGTTTTTAATCTGCAGACAGTGAGTCTGAATCCTTCCATAACTCCAGCAGGTAGCTGGAGAAAAAGAAGCCATCAAAATACCATATTTACCCTCAATGAGGGTAAAAGGGGGTATGGTGCATTGCTGTGCTCAAGATGGATTATGCCATGAAGAATTGAGGATGGAAGGAAAAAAACAGACAGGGATGGTCTATACTGAAAGAAAGAAACCATCTCTGGTGAAAGGGTCCCCTGGAGATGTGCAGCAAACCAGGGAATTGGATAATTCTTTAGGTCTTCTCTTAATTAAAGGCCAGTGACCTTTATTTAAGAAGCCTTTAATGGAAATGGTAAGGGCAAGGAGAATCCAGTAAGCATGACTGGGTAAAACCCTTCCTAACCATCTGACATTATGTGCTCTCTAATAAGGCCCCACAGTGTAGAGCTGCTCCGTAGAGATGCAGAGAGCATGTTGCAGGTTAATTAGAAGAAAACCTGATGTTCAAGAGCCCACAGGCAGCATGAACTACTCCGCCAAGCCCAAGAATCGGGGAGGCTAAGGAGAGAAGGTAAGGCCTGCAACAATAGCCAGAGAAGGTTGTTAATCCGTCTGGGACTTAGTGGCAAGGCCAGAAACCATTAAAAATGGAGAACAAGCCCTGGCTGCTTGGACAGCAAGTCAGTGGTCTAAGCAGTAAGAGCCCCTGCAGTTCTAAGTATTGAATAGGGCAGCAGAAAGGTCCCAAGGTTGGGAAAGAAATACAGACAGAAGTAGGAGAGGTAAGACTCCGCTACTGTCTGAGAAGCTGCCAGGAAGAACTAAGAATGCAAGGGGGAGACAACTCTGAAAGAAACCGTTAGGGGCTTAAGGAAAAGCCCTCAGTAAAGTGGTATCACTCTTACAGACCAAATGTCCTGGAAAGAGTGGCAGAGTTGAAAAGAAGACTTATTGAGGAGGAAATCCTTAATAAGTAGTAAGAGAGATGCTCATACAGGAGAAAAGTCAAAGATAAGGAATGGTGACCTTATTGACAGCTGTTACTCCTCTGTGTAGTTCAGAGGGCAAGGAGTAACTGTAGTACCTGTAAAGCATAATCATCTCAAGAAGCTCATTGAGCTAATAGATAGGATGTGTCCTTGAGAGGGACATATGTAAATTTCAAGAAGGAACCGATTTAGATGCTTGTAGAGTTAAGAAGCAAACTACAGGATCTAAACCTCAAGAGGAAAAAAGGATTCAGGGAAGAGTTTATCAGCAACCCTACGGCTGCTGGGTTTGCTGAACCCGTTGAGGTTGTGGTTTCCTGAGCCTGGCTGGGTGATTCCCCTGTCCAGAAACATCTGTATGATGGGTAGAAGATGGATAAAACCTTCTCCCATTAGGGGAACAAAGCTTAGTAGTAGACTTTCTACAAACTGGGATAGAGGAAGGCGTAGACAAGCCTCTGAAAGCAATAGCGTCAGTAGTAAATTGAGCAGCCTGGAGTAAAGACTCCTTATTAAAGAGATTTTCTCCAGTGCAAGGAGCATTTCTCAGTGTATCTTGTACAGATTTGTCCAAGTCTGAAGCTTGGAGCCAGGCTCTATGTCGTGTTCCTATGGCTATAGCAGAAGTTCTGCTAACAGACTCGAAAGAGTCTAGGGAAGCACGAGTAAGGAACCTAGAAATATTTTGAACATGATTGACTAGCATAGAAAAATCTGCTGGTTTAGGCTCTTGGAGGAAAGGGGTCAAAAGTAATAAATCTTTTGTGACCTCCTCAAGAGATAATCCCATATAGAAAATATATGAAAGGATTCTTGCTGAAAGCATGGATGCCTGGAAAGTTTGACGTCCAAAGGCATCTAAAGTCTTAGCCTCACGACCTGGCGGATAAGAAGAGTGCTTCTAAGTACTCTTAACACGCCTCATTGCTGATTCTACAACCAGAGAATGATGAGGGAGTTGAGGCTTTTGAAAACCTGGAGAAGGGGGCACCTGGTATAGAAGATCAGTTGCCCTAGAAGGTGGGGATACCATTAAAGGAGTTTCCCACGTTCTAAATAGGAGATCCTGCAAGGTCTGATGCAAAGGAAACATAATGACTTCCTTTGTATTTCAGGGGATCTGTCTAGGTTGTAGATCCCCTGGTGCGGGGACTTGACCAGGTATAGAAAGCACAGTTACTTACCTGTAACAGGTGATCTCCGGGAACAGCAGGAATTTAGTCCTCACATATGGGTATCATCGGTAGCGATGGAGCCTGCGCGGGAACGCTCCCCAGCGTCCAATTAGAAAGCTTTTTGGAGCATCCCACAGCACCTGCATGCTGCCTTCCCGCCTTTCCCAACTGCCTCTCTCCAGTTGAGTTTAAAGCTGAGACAAAGAGAGAGAGAGGGAAAGGGAAAGAGATAGATAGAGAGATACAACTCCTAGGGGAGGTGGGTGGGTTGTGTGAGGACTAAATTCCTGCTGTTCCCGGAGATCATCTGTTACAGGTGAGTAACTATGCTATCTCCAGGAACAAGTAGGAATGTAGTCATCACATATGTGGACTCCCTAGCTTTAGGTGCCAGGGAGAGACCACAGAAGTTGTGTGTCCCTGAGAAGGGCTCCACTTCCCCCCATGGATCTCTGGCATCCTACCAGGGATGGTGGGTAGGAGTTGATTAGGTATGGAACAGGTGTTGGAGAACAGCCTGACCAAATAAGGCATCCCGGTGGGAGTCCTTGTCCAAGCAGTAATGGGCTGTGAAGGTATGAACCGAGGCCCAGGTGGCTGCTCGACAGATGTCGTCGATAGACACAGAGTGCAGATGAGCCATTGAGGCTGCCATGGCTCTCACATTGTGAGCTGTGACATGGCCCTCCAGAGAAAGGTTCTTACACTGATAGGCGAAGGAAATACACTGAGCAATCCAGTTAGAGTGTTCTCTTGGAGACTGGAAGTCCCAAATGAGAAGGATCAAAAGCAACAAAGAGTTGAGAGGACTTTCTATGTTGCTGTGTTCTTTGTAAGTAAAAGGCTAAAGCTCTTTTAGAGTCCAAGGTATGAAGATTCCTCTCTGCATTTGATGCATGAGGCCTGGGAAAAAACACAGGTAGGTAGACCGCTTGGTTCAGATGAAAAGGCGAGACCACCTTTGGCATAAAGTGTGGATGAGTCCTAAGGACTACCTTGTCATGATGGAACCTTGTATAAGGTGGGTCAGCTACTAGCGCTTGCAACTCACTAATGCGGCGTGCTGATGTGATTGCAATGAGAAAGATAACCTTCCAAGAAAGGAATTTCAAGGAGGTAGTAGCTAAAGGTTTGAAAGGTGGCTTCATGAGCTGCCCAAGAACCAGGTTTAAGTCCCATGCCACCGGTGGTGGCCTAATGGGAGGCTTAGTTAGAAGAAGGCCTCTCATAAATCTTGTTATAAGAGGATGAGAGGAAATAGGCTGTCCATTTAGAGGCTTAAAGGAAGCTGCAATAGCACTCAAATGGACTCTTACTGAATTAGTCTTAAGACTTGCATTGGATAAATGAAGAAGATACTCCCGCAATGATTCCAGAGGTATCGCAAGAGGGTTAAGACCCTTTTGCGAACACCATATGGTAAACCTTTTCCACTTGAAAGCATAAGAGCGTCTTGTGGAAGGTTTCCTGGAAGCAAAAAGAATATCTTTTACTTGCTGAGGGATATTAAGATCATGGAGATCTAGGCCTTCTATATAGATGACACCTAAACACGTTCACTACAACAATTTACTACAATATGAACTACCTTACAAATTACTTTCTGGGCCACCATATAGCTCAGGTCATGGAGCTCTGAGACGTGAAAGGGAGATCCAGGTTCATATCCTTCATCCAATGAAGACAGTTAAGTATGGAAATACGACTAAGGTGAAGAATAATAAAGATGTCTGCCAATTAGTGCTGGCCCTTACCAGCAGCACTGATGACATACTTGAAAATGAATGCCTCTCCCTCCAGGGTTTCCTAATAACCCCAGCATGACTGTCTAAGAAGGGGAAGCAGAGTCTGCCAAGTATGATAAATCGTTGTTCAGTTTCACCATCATATGACTGATTCTCCAATGATATTAACATGATGCTGTTGTTGAGTGTGATCGAAGATATAGAAAGTTATAGTTAAGGGTTTACAAATTGCAACCTTATAGTGCTGTATGTGTGCCTTTCTTCAAATGTGTAGAACCCTCAGCAAGGTGCTTTTTCTCAGCTGGGTATTTGTGGATTTTTCACACTCTCATTAGGGTGTTCGCTATGCAAGTTTCCCCAAACTTAACTTTAGCTCTTCCCTGCTGGAGACAATATTTCACTGTTCTTTACAATTTGTTCTGCTTACATATTTATCCAGTTTGTTCTATGGTGAATGCAGAAATACTCTGGGAGAGGTACAACAAGCAATTAAAAGCAGCAATCAAATGGTAATGAACTAATTTGCCATTTAAATGCACTTTTCCAGGGGTCACCATCCTTTCAGGGTGGTAAACAAAAAGAAATAAAATCAAGAAAACAAATTATACAGCATAAGAGAACTAGATCAAGAGCATGTGATGGATGTGATCTACCTAGATTTCAGCAAAGCCTTTGATACTGTTCCTCATAGGAGACTCATCAATAAACTGACCAGCCTGGGGATGAATCCCAAGGTGGTGAACTGGATCAGAAATTGGCTGACTGACAGACGACAGAAGGTGATGGTAAACAGAACTCACTCAGATGAAAGTGATTAGTGTCACTCCCCAGGGATCGGTCCTGGGGCTGGTACTGTTCAATGTATTTGTGAGTGATATTGCTAAAGGACTGGATGGAAAAGTCTGTTTTTTTGCAGATGACACAAAAAAGCGTAGTTACTCACCTGTAACAGGTGTTCTCCAGGCGCAGCAGGAATCAGTCCTCACTTATGGGTGACGTCGGCGCCGACGGAGCCCTCGCGGAGCAATTTTCCCCAGCTTTCAAAGAAAACCTTTGGGAATTGCAGCGCGCATGCGCGGTCGTCTTCCCGCCCGAAGGTGCCATCTTAGCCAGTCAGATGACATAGCTAAAAAAGACAGCATAAAAATTTGCAAAAAGAACATAAGCAGACGACTGCAACTCCAAGGGGAGGAGGGAGGGTAGTGAGGACTGATTCCTGCTGCTCCTGGAGAACACCTGTTACAGGTGAGTAACTACGCTTTCTCCAGGACCAAGCAGGAAGTCAGTCCTCACTTATGGGACTCCCAAGCTCAAGGCTACCGGAGACCCTAAGCACAAAATTGAGCTCCCTCTAGCTCAGCAGCACAGAAGGATAGAATCTTCGCTGAATTATCACCCACCGGTAGCTCACATCCGGGATGGAGGGTAGGAGTTGCTCAGACCTCAAAGAGATTACGGAGGACTGCCTGTCCGAAAGCACTGTCCCTACGGGACTCCCTCTCGAGACAGTAATGGACCGCAAAAGTCTGGCTCGAAGACCAAGTAGCGGCCCGGCAGATGTCTGCCAGCGGAACAGAGCGGAGGTAAGCCACTGATGTGGCCTTTGCCCGAACGCAATGAGCCGTGACTCGACTTTCTAAGGAGAGTCCGGCTGCCCCATAAGCCCAAGAGATACAGTCCGCAACCCAGATGGACAGAGTACGCTTGGAGTCCGGGAGCCCCAATTTATTGGGGTCAAAAGACACAAAAAGCTGAGCAGCTTTACGGTGCTCCCGCGTATGGTCAAGGTAGAAGTTCAATGCCCTTCTACAGTCCAGGGTATGGAGGACCGTTTCAGCTCGGCTGGAGTGTGGTCTGGGAAAGAAGGTTGGAAGTACCACCTCCTGATTGATGTGAAAAGGGGAGACCACTTTAGGCAGAAATTTCGGGTGAGTCCGAAGGACTACCCTATTCTTGTAGAACCTAGTGTAAGGAGGGATCAGACACGAGGGCCTGCAATTCACTTACGCGCCTAGCGGAAGTGAGGGCTATCAAGAACAGTGTTTTCCAAGACAGAAAACGGAGAGAACAGGTAGCCATAGGCTCAAAAGGCGGACAGGTGATCCGCTGTAAAACCACATTCAGGTCCCAGTCAGGTACTGGCGGGCGCAGAGGTGGTTTAAGTAGAAGGAGACCTCGGAGAAACCTCGCTACGAGAGGGTCATTGGAGAGAGGTCTGCCGTCCACCGGCACATGATGTGCTGAAAGAGCACTGAGGTGAACTTTGACGGAGTTGGACTTAAGTCCCAGATTAGAGAGGTGTAGCAAGTACTGTAAGATCACCGACACCGGGCAGGAGAAGGGATCCTGAGACTGTTGGGAACACCAGATTGCAAAGCGACGCCATTTAAGGGCGTAGCATTTGCGGGTAGAAGGCCGTCGCGAAGCCAAGACGACCTCCTCCACCTCCGCCGGCAAGAGAAGAGGAGCAAGGACTACCCTTTCAGCAGCCAGGCCATGAGGTTGAGAGACCTGAGGTTGGGGTGCAGTAGGGACCCCTGATCCTGAGTGAGGAGATCCGGTTGTACCCCCAGAGGGATTGGATCCTCCACCGCCAGTTGCAGCAGGAGCGGAAACCACGGCTGCCTGGGCCAGCGAGGGGCCACCAGGATCATGAAGGCTTTGTCTCGGAGAACCTTGAAAAGAGTCCGAGAGACTAACGGGATGGGAGGGAAAGCGTACAGAAGGCTCCCCGACCATGAGATCAGAAAGGCGTCCGCCGCAACCCGAAGGGGGTGTGGCTGACGAGAGCAGAAGCGAGGAAGCTGCCGGTTGTGAGGACTGGCAAAGAGATCCACCGTGGGGAGGCCCCACCTGAGGAAGAGCTTCTGAACTATCAAGGGATCCAGACGCCACTCGTGCGGCTGGAGGACCCTGCTGAGTTTGTCCGCCAGGCAATTTTCTTGGCCCGGGAGATAAACTGCCTTGAGGAGAATGCCGTGACTGACGGCCCAAGAGCAGAGCTTCTGTGCCTCCCGGCAGAGGAGGAAGGAGCCCGTGCCCCCCTGCTTGTTCACGTAGAACATGGCAACTTGATTGTCCGTCTGGACAAGGACGGACTGTTGGGAGGTCAGGTGGGAGAAGGCCTTGAGAGCTAGGCGGATCGCCCTGAGCTCCAGGAAGTTGATCTGCTGAGCAGACTCCCACTTGGTCCAGAGGCCCTGAGTACGTGCCTCTTGGCAATGTGCTCCCCAGCCCAGGAGGGATGCATCGGTGGTCAGCACCCGGGTCGGCTGAGGTGACTGGAAAGGCATTCCTAATATCAGGTTCGGCTGCCGGAGCCACCACCGGAGAGACGAGACCAGCGGCTTGGAGACGCGCACCAGGTCTGCTAGGCCGCCTGTGGCTTGTCGCCACTGCTGGCGGAGACACCATTGAGCAGACCGCATATTCAGGCGGGCATTGGGGGTCACATGGACGGTGGAAGCCATATGGCCGAGCAGTCTCAGGAAGCGCCTGGCGGAGACCAGGGGCTGGCTGCGAAAGCGGTCGGCGAGGTCCATGAGCCGTTGAGCCCTGTCGAGCGGTAGGTATGCTCGCGCCTGAGGAGTGTGCAGCCTCGCGCCGATGAACTCGAGATCCTGTGAGGGGAGCAAAGTGGACTTTGCGAAGTTTATAACAAAGCCCAAGTGCTGCAGCAGAGTCACCGTGCGGCACGTGGCGTTGGTGACCTCCTGAGCGGACGCTGCTCTGATGAGCCAGTCGTCGAGGTACGGAAAGACATAGAGGCCGTGAAGCCGGAGATGGGCCGCCACGACCGCGAGACATTTTGTGAAGACTCGCGGTGCGGAGGACAAGCCAAAGGGCAGTACTCTGTACTGGTAATGATTTCCTGCCACCACAAACCTTAGGTATTGGCGGTGGCTTGGGTGGATGAGGATGTGTGTGTAGGCATCCTTTAGATCCAAGGAGCATAGCCAATCTCCCTGCTGGAGGTAGGGCAGAAGGATTCCAAGGGTAAGCATTTTGAACTTCTCCCGCACAAGGAACTTGTTGAGGTTGCGCAGGTCCAGGATGGGTCTGAGGCCCCCTGTTCTCTTTGGTATCAGAAAATACCTGGAATAAAAACCTTGACCTCTCAGGTGGTGGGGCACCGGTTCCACCGCCTGTTCCCGCAGAAGACCTGCTAACTCCTGAAGGAGTAATTCCCTGTGCAGAGGGGGTCGCGGAGGTTCTCCCGGAAAATAGGAGGGAGGGACCTGATGGAAGTGGAGAAGATAGCCTTCTCGCACGACTTGAAGTACCCAGGCATCTGCGGTGATGCTGGACCACCTGTGGGCGAAGTGAACCAGCCGGCCTCCGGTGCTGGGAGGAACCAGCGGGGGGGGAGAGGCTATGCATTGAGAGTCAAAAACCCCCACCCTGCTGAGCAGGGGCTGGTGGTGCAGGCTTGGGGGCTTGCTGCCTACGGGACCCGTTACCCCGTCCCTTGGCCTGCTGGCCCTGTTGGGGAGCTGCAGGGGCCTGATAATGGGGGTATTGTTTGTAGGCAGCCGCCTTCCTCGGGTAAAAGGACTTTTTCCCCGAGCCCTTCTTTTTCTGGGAAGGGGCGGAGGTCTTCCTAGAAAGCCTGGTCCTGGTGAGAGTCTCAGTCTCAATTTGTGCAGCCTTTTCCGCCATGGGCTTGCCAAAGAGGTTTTCGCCTCGGCAGGGGACATCGACCAACTTGTCCTGCACCCAGGGCTCAAGGTCTGACGACTGAAGCCAAGCCTGTCGGCGGGCACCGATGCCGGCTGCGGCCACTCGAGCCGATGCTTCAAAGCCATCATAGGCTGCTCGGGACATGAACTTTGAGCATTCCCGAATGCCAGTGGACAAGGCTAGGAACCTCCGCAAGGGTTCCTCGGACAGACCAGCGGAGAATCCGGCTAGCTCTTTAGCCAGATCCCGGAGATACATGCCCATGTATAGCTGGTAAGTCTGGACACGACATGCGAGCATAGAGCCCTGGAAGCACTTCTTGCCAAGGCCATCCAGGTTACGGGCCTCCCTTCCAGGAGGCACCGAGGAGTGCATCTTCTGGCTCTTAAGACGATGCATGGCCGATTCCACTACCATGGAATGGTGTGGCAGCTGTGCCTTTTGAAAGCCAGGGCTCTTGCGGACTCGATAGATAGAATCGACCCGCTTGCTCAGGACCGGCGAGGAGGCCGGACTCTCCCACATGCGGAAGAGTAGTCGTTCCAGCATAGGAGGGAACCGGTACAGTAAAGTGTTCCCTCGCGGGAGAGTCATACTGGAGGGCGTCGAGCTCTTCGGCTCGAGGCTCCTCCTCGGGATCCGCAGGGAAGGCCAAAGCCTTGGCCATATCCCTAACGAAGTCCGAGAACCGGGCATCCTCCGGGGGGGACTGCTTCCGAGGCTCGGACTCCGGTGAGTCCGATGGGACACACCGAGTCCGGAAAGAATCAGGTGACTCTTCCTCCTCAGACTCCCAGACCGACTCCGACGAGGACTCGGTGGGGTCGGCCCGGGCAGGGTGCGGCGCCAGCCGCCCCGACGCCGAGGGAGTCGGCGTCGGCGACCTCGGTCCCGAACGGGAGGCCGAGGGTGACCTCGACCGAGGATCGACTCGAGTTCTCATCGACTCGAGGATCGGCTCGGTCTCCGGGGTCGACTTGGACGTCGACGTCCCGGCGGTTGGGGCAGCGGCGCCAGCGAAGCCAGCGAGCAGTGCCCTCTGCTGGTCCATGAAGGCAGACAGTCTGCTCTCCAAGGCCGTCAACCTGAGTCCGAGCTCAGGTGACCCAGCAGCCCCCGACTCGGGCCCCGACGGCGTCGGGCCCGACGTCGGCTGTCGCGGAGGCGAGTCCAGAAGGACCACAGGACTTACCCGGGCAGGCATCTCCGACTCCAGGCGAGGTCGCTTCGGGATGTGTTCCTTCTCCAAGGACCCGGGGCGGCTGTCGGGGCTATGCGACCTGGCCCTCGCGGAACCAGGAGCGTCCACCGACGCCGCCCTCGCGGGTTTCACCTTCCGACGATGGTCCCCGGAGGGAGAACCCCGGTCGGAGGAACTCCGGCGACGGTCCGAGCTGGAGCCCTTCGACGCGGAGGCCTCCGACGAGGTCCGGGTACGGCTGGGGTCAGCGAAGATTCTCTCACGCTGATGCCGCCGACTTCTCAACGCCTTCGAGGACATTTTGCTGCAGGGCCCACAGATCAGTTCCTCATGATCCGGGCCCAGGCAGCGGAGGCAAAAGTCGTGTGTGTCGGTTAGTGACATATTTCGGTCACACCGACCACACCGCTTAAACCCACTGGCAGCCATCGGGGGAAAAAGGGCCGCTGCGAGGTCAAAGGACCGGGCTGCCAGGGAAAAACCGAAAACGAAAGCTGACTAAGTCAGAAAAACCGAAAAAAGTAAGAGGACTCGTGACCGGCGTCGCGAGTCCGGGCGGGAAAAAGATCGGCGTCGAACCGAAGGAAAAAAGGATAAAATAAAGAAGAAAATCAACTTTTTCGCGGGGACAAGACGGGGACGTCTGTAGGGCTCCGCGGAAAAAAGAAGACTGGCTAAGATGGCACCTTCGGGCGGGAAGACGACCGCGCATGCGCGCTGCAATTCCCAAAGGCTTTCTTTGAAAGCTGGGGAAAATTGCTCCGCGAGGGCTCCGTCGGCGCCGACGTCACCCATAAGTGAGGACTGACTTCCTGCTTGGTCCTGGAGAATTTGCAATAGTGTGGACTTTCCTGACTGAATAACATGAGGAAAGATCTGCAAAAGCTGGAAGAACGGTCTAATGCTTGACATTTAAGATTTAATGTGAAGAAGTGCAGTGTCATGCAATTGGGATGCAGAAATCCAAGGGAATTGTATGCAATAGGGGGTGAAAAGTTGGTGTGCACGGACCAGGAGAAGGACCTCGGAGTCATTATTTCTGAGGTCCTCAAAGTGGCAAAACAGATGACAAGTCAGTGATCAAAGCCAGAAGGATGCTGGGTTGCATACAGAGAGGAATTACCAGCAGAAAGGAGGAGGAGGTATTAATACCACTGTACAAGTTACTGGTAAGACCTCACTTGGAATATTGTGTTCAGTTTTGGAGACCATATCTCACAAAGGATATAAAAAGACTGAAAATAGTTCAGAGAAAGGCGACCAAAATGATTTGGAGCCTGCACCAGAAGACGTATGAAAAGAGACTCCAAGACCTAAATATGTATACTCTAGAGGAGAGGACGACAGGGGAGATATGATACAGACCTTTAAATACTTAAGAAGTATTAATGAACAAACAACCCTTTTTCAAAGACAAGGAAGCTATAATACTAGAGGACATAACATGAAACTGCAAGGAGGTAAACTGAAAGGCAACGTCAGGAAATACTTTTTCACTGAAAGAGTGGTGGCGCTTGGAATGCCCTCCCGATGGAAGTAGAAGGGGAAAATACAGTGACAGAATTCAAAATAGCATGGGACAGATATAGTGGATCCCTTTATAGAAACAAGATAAAATCAAAATAAACTTAACTGTCTCTGATATCTTAACAAGTCGAGGTGACCTGCATGGAGCGGTGGGTACACTCCTAAACAAAGGCATGGGGAGAGGCGACCTGCACAGTGCGGCAGGCGCACCTACTCTTGACACCTTGCTGGTCAGACTGGATGGACCATGTTGACCTTTATCTGCTGTCATATACTATAATTGGTTAAATAATAAAAATACAGTAAGGTAAAAATACAATAATATTCAATGGCAGAAAAACAAAAATACTTCACAAATTAAAGAAAATACAGAATAATACAATTTTAAATCCAAGACCAGATTAATTTGAGAAAATAATTATTTTAATAATAAGATCTTCCATTTTTTTCTAAATATCTAATAACTGGTTTCTAACCACAACTCCAAAGGCAGGCCATTTTACAGGGAAGGGACCACACCAAAGAACGCTCTTATACGAGCAGACAACAGGTGAACCTCCTCAAGAGTCAGACAAACTAAACAGCAGCCCTAATTTGATTTTAGCACATGGGATGAAAAAGATTGCAAAAGCCACTGGGCTATCTATGAGGGGGCCACCTCCTTCAAAATTTTAAGACGCATAATGAAGTTTTTAAAATAGATTAACAGTCAACGTAAGGATATAAGTAATGAGGTAGCAAGATCTTTTTATTTATTTAAATACATTTATATACCGCCAAGTGCAAAACATTCTAGGCGGTGTACAATCATCAAATAAAACAATCAACCACAGACCCAACCCAACCAAGCCCCCAACCTGCAGACGTGATTACAATGAGAAAGATAACTTTCCAAGAAAGGAATTTCAAGGAGGTAGTAGCTAAAGGTTCAAAAAGTGGCTTCATGAGCTGACCAAGAACCAGGTTTAAGTCCCATGCCACCAGTGGTGGCCTAATGGGATGCTTAGTTAGAAGAAGACATCTCATAAATCTTGCAATAAGGGGATGAGAGGAAATAGGCTGTCCATTTAAAGGCTTAAAGAAAGCTGCAATAGCACTCAAATGGACTCTCACTGAGTTAGTCTTAAGTCCTGCATTGGATAAATGAAGGAGGTACTCCAGCAATGATTCCAGAGATATCGCAAGGGGGTTAAGACCCTTCTGCGAACACCATATCGTAAACCTTTTCCACTTGAAAGCATAAGAGCATCTTGTGGAAGGTTTCCTGGAAGCAAAAAGAATATCTTTTACTTGCTGAGGGAGATTAAGATCATGGAGATCTAAGCCTTCAGCAACCAAGCCTTGAGATGCAGAGACTGGGGATTGGGATGCCATAACATTCCGTCCTCCTGAGATGAGAGATCTGGAGCAGACCCTAACTCCAGGGAGGGAGCTTGAGAGAGATGTAGAAGCAGAGAGAACCACACCTGCTGTGGCCAATGTGGAGCTATGAGAATCATATGGCCTTTGTCTCTCTGAAGCTTGAACAGGGTTTTGGGAATTAGGGGAATGGGTAGAAAGGCATACAGGAAGTCTTGACCCCAGTAAAGGAGGAAAGCATCCCTGGCCTGAGCCCCCTGAGCCAGAATTCTGGAACAGAACCAGGGAACTTTGGCATTCCACGGACTTGCAAAGAGGTCTATGTCCGGGGTTCCCCAAATTTGAAAAATCTTGTCCACCTGGTCTGCATGCAGAGACCACTCGTGTGGAAACAGAACTCGACTGAGTCTGTCTGCCCAAGAGTTTTGTATGCCTGGAAGATACACTGCCAGGAGATGAATCTGATGCTATCTGGAGAGGGCCCATAGTCGCAAAGCTTCGTTGCAAAGCAACAGAGAGCCTGTTCCCCCTTGCTCGTTCACGTAGAACATGGCTACTTGATTGTCCGTATGAATGAAGACTGTCTTGTAGCTGAGCAGGGTGTGGAACACTCGAAGAGCAGGGAATATTGCTCTGAGCTCCAAGAGGTTGATATGTGGATGAGTCTCCTGTGGAGACCACGTGCCTTGGGTGGAGAGGTCTTGCAGATGAGCTCCCCAACCCATAGGAGAAGCATCTGTTGTGAGAGTGGCCTGGGGTAAGGGTTGTTGAAACGGGGACCCCAGTAACAGGTTTTGAGTAGACCTCCACCACTGGAGGGACAAAATAAGCGACTTGTGTTTTCTATTTTGTCTTATAGGCATCCTGATGCCCGAGTCCATTGAGTGGATAAAGTCCACTGGGCTGCCCTCATATGGAGGCGGGCATAGTTAACCATATGCACCGTAGATGCCATGTGGCCTAGTAGTTATAGCATTTCTCGGGCAGTGAGATGAGGCTTTAGCACTGCTTGAGAAGCTAAGTGCACTATGTGAAGGCAGCGGGCCTGGGGGAGATAGGCCCTTGCCCTTCTGGTATCCAGCAAAGCTCCTATGAACTCTAAAGACTGAGTGGGAGTTAGACTGGATTTTGGGATGTTTATTACCAGACCCAAATACTGAAGGATACGCATTGTGCAGGATAGAGAAGTCCTGGCCTCTGACTCTGTTGGGGCTCGAATGAGCCAGTCGTCTAAGTAGTGGAAGACGAATATCCCTAGAGTGTGGAGAAATGCTGCTACCACAGCCATGCATTTCATGAACACTCTTGGTGCTGAGGCCAGGCCAAAAGGAAGCACCCTGTATTAGTAGTGCTTTCCTTGAAAAAGGAACAGAAGGAACCTTCTGTGAGTTGGATGGATGAGAACATGGGTGTACGCATCCTTGAGATCTAGAGAACAAAGCCAATCCTGACTCTGAAGGTATGGTAGCAGAGCTCTGAGAGAAATCATCTTGACTTTCTCCTTGACAAGGAATTCTCTGAGATCTAAAATGGGCTGTAACCCCCCGTTTTCTTTGGAATAAGAAAATTAAGGGGAATAGAACCCTGTGCCCTGTTGATGAAGAGGTACTTCTTCTATTGACCCTTAGGCAAGAAGGATAGCCACCTCCTGACCTAACAAGGTTGATGAGAGAGGTCGGAGAATTGAACTGCTTCACTATTGTGTGAGGGGGCATGCTTGAAAAGTGAAGCTTGTACCCCTCCTTTATGATGGAGAGTGTCCAATGCTCTGCTGTTATTTGTCCCCATCTGGGGGCAAAGTGACATAACCTTCCTGGAATGGTGGAAGGTTCTGGTCCCTCCAGAACCAGAAAGGCTAAGTTCCCTAGCTGAAAGTCAAAGGCCCTGAGGAGGCTGAGGCTGCTGGGCCGGTGGAGGCCTAGCAGTCTTTGCTTTCTTCTGTTTGGGTGGTTGCTGACGTTTCCTTGAAAGCTGACCTGCAGAAGATGCCTGCTGAACATAAGCAGGATAAAATCTTTTCTTTTTAGAAAAAGATGGTTTCTTGAACAATTTCTTTCTAACAGGATCAGCAGTGGACTTGGATAGTCTATCCAAGGTGGAATTTTCAGCATCCATTTCATTGGCTTTTTCCTGCCAATCTTTACCAAACAGGTTCTCACCAGTACAAGGGATATTTCCCAATTTGTCTTGTACCCAGAGCTCTAGATCAGATGCCTGGAGCCAAGCAATTCTACGTGCACCTATGGCGATAGCCGAGGTTCTGCTTATACACTCAAAGCAGTCAAAGGCTGTATGGTTGGTAAATTTAGAAACATCTTGGGCATGTTTGACCCAAGTGAGAAAGTCCTGTCTTTTATCCTCAGAAATGAAAGGACTTAAAGTCTGTAAATTATCTGTGACCTCCTTTAGGAACATTCCCATGTAGAGACTATAGGAACTGATCCTGGCAGAAAGCATGGAAGCTTGGAAGACTCTACGTCCAAAAGCATCCCGGGTTCTGCACTCACGTCCTGGAAGATTAGAGGCATGCCTTTTTGCACTTCTGATCCTTCTCGTAGCTGACTCCACCACAATAGAGTGGTGAGGAAGCTGAGTCTTATGGAATCCAGGACAAGGAGGGACTCGATACATAGTATCCAATCTACGAGAATGAGGAGAGGTGTTTCCCACATCCTCAACATGAGATCATATAAAATCTCATGAATGGGTAAGGTAGCTACCTCCTTAGGAGTTTTGGGATATTGTAGAATTTCCAACTCCTTGGCCCTTGGCTCTGTTTCAGGGGCCACAGTAATGGACAGGCCCCGAGCCACCTCCCTGATGAAGTCTTGGAAGGACATATCCTCTGGAGGAGACATCCTGCGTTTAGGGGAGGAGTACTCCTCTGGAAGAAGCATCGCTGCATCGACAGAACTTTCAGAATCCTCAGATTCTTCTGAGGACTCGAAGTATCATCTGTCTGGATGCTCTTGCAGACCCCGATACCCGTACCGACCAAGGTCGGTACCTGGAATAACCGGTACCGGAGAATCAGTACCGGAGGGCATCAGAGGACAGGGTACCGGCAGAGCAGACACCGATGCCGATGTCGATGCTATCAGTACCGGTACCGATACTGATACCGATGCTGGTGCCAGTGCCGGTACTGGTGGAGTTGTCTGTCGCGGTACCAAGGGCGTCGATGCCACAAGGAGAGCCGCCAGACTGCGTTCCATAGCCAGAACTCTCTGGTCTATCGACGCCGCCAATGCCTGGATGTCGATACCAGAGGAGACCGCCGGTACCCCAGAGCATGGCACCAGGAGATCTATCGAGGCCGAGCCATCGAGAACATCCTGGAACCCCGATAATGCTTTGGAAGCCGAAGCCTCCCGCCGGGGTAATTTTGCCGGTGCAGAATCCGAGGGCAACGCCAGAGGCATCTCGATGCTTAGAAGGAGATCTACCCTTTGAGGACCGGCTGGATTTATGTTTAGTTACCTGAGATCCACGGGAGGAAGAAGCAGCCCTGGAAGACGTCGATGCAACCGAAGCTGCATCAGAGGGAAACAGGGTACTGAGCTTGGCAGCTCGGTTGTGCCGACCTCTTTTAGACATCAAGACACAGGACACACAATCCATGATGGAGTGGTCAGGACCTAAACATTTTAAACACCATTCATGGGTGTCGGTGATAGATGGTACCGCCACACTTGGTGAACTTTTTAAAACCTGAGGCAGGATTTTCCATGTTAAGGAAATATTTTGGGCCTAAGGCCCAAAAAGGCATGTGCACCTGGAGAAGAGGAAAAAAGAAGATTTTTTTTTTTTTTTTTTTTACAGAAATAAGAAAAGACAGACCGGCGGTACCAGTAGAGCGTTGAAGAAGGCAGACGTGACCACAAAAAGAAAGAAAGAAAAAAGGAATTCTTCTGCGGTGACAGGAACACGACCTGCTGGCTCCGCGGAAAAGAACTGGAGAGAGGCAGTTGGGAAAGGCAGGAAGGCAGCACGCAGGCGCTGTGGGATGCTCCCAAAAGCTTTCTGATTGGATGCTGGGGAGCGTTCCTGCGCAGGCTCCGTCGGTTCCGACGATACCCATATGTGATGACTACATTCCTGCTTGTTCCTGGAGATAATACTTTTTCTTTTTAGAAAAGAATGGTTTCTTAAAAGATTTCTTTCTTGCAGGATCAGCTGTGGACTTGGACAATCTATCCAAGGTGGAGTTGTCAGCATCCAACTCATTGGCCTTTTCCTGCCAATCTTTCCCAAAAAGGTTCTCCCCAGTATAAGGAATATTTCCCAATTTGTATTGCACCCAGAGCTCCAGATCAGATGCTTGGAGCCAAGCAATTCTACGTGCAGCTACGGCAATGGCAGAGGTTCTGCTTATGCACTAAAACAGTCAAATGCTGCATGGTTGACAAATTTAGAAACATCTTGTGCATGTTTGACCAATGTGAGAAAATCCTGTCTTCTATCCTCAGGAAGAAGAGGACAGGGCCTCTAAATCACCTGTGACTTCCTTCAGGAACATTCCCATATATAGACTATAGGAACTGATCCTGGCAGAAAGCATGGAAGCTTGGAAGGCTCGATGTCCAAAAGCATCCAAAGCTCTGCACTCACGTCCTGGAGGATTAGAGGCATGTCTCTTTGCACTCTTGATCCTTCTCATAGCTGATTCCACTACAATAGAGTGGTGAGGAAGCTGAGTTTTTTGGAACCCAGGACAAGGAGGAACTCGATACAGAGTATCCAGTCTATGAGAATGAGGAGAGGTGGTAAGAGGTGTCTCCCACATTCTCAACATGAGATCATGCAAGATCTCATGGATGGGCAAGGTAGCTGCCTCCTTAGGAGTTTTAGGATACTGTAAAATTTCCAACTCCTTTGCTCTGGGCTCTGTTTCAGGAGCCATAGTAATGGACAGATCCCGAGCCACCTCTCTGATGAAATCCTGAAAGGAAATGTCCTCTGGAGGAGACATCCTGCGTTTAGGGGAGGAAGGCTCCTCTGGGAGAAGTATCCCTGCATTGACAGAACTATCAGAATCCTCAGATTCCTCTGAGGACTCAAAGTATCTTCTGTCCGGATGCTCTTGAAGAGCCCGCTACGCGTACCAACCAAAGTCGGTAACGAGGGAAATCGGTACCGGTGTAACTGTACCGGAAGGCAGTGCATGACTGGGTACCGGCAGAGCAGACGCCGATGTTAATTCTGATGCTGTCGGTACCGGTTGAACTGTCTGACGTGGTTCCGAGGGCATCGATGCCGCAAGGAGAGCCGCCAGACTGCGTTCAATAGCCAGAACCCTCTGGTCTATCGACGCTGCCGATGCCTGGATGTCGGTACCGGAGGAGACCGCCAGTACCCCAGAGCATGGCACCAGTAGTTCTGCCGAGGTCGAGGCCTCGAGAACATCCTGGAGCCCCAATAATGCTTTGGAAGCCGAAGCCTCCCGCCGGGCCAATTTTGCCGGTGCAGAATCTTCAAGGGCAACGCCAGAGGCATCTCGATGCTTAGAAGGAGATTTCCCCTTTGAGGACCGGCTAGATTTATGTTTAGTTACCTGAGATCCACGGGAGGAAGACGAAGCCCTGGAAGATGTCGATGCCACCGAAGCTGCATCAGAGGGAAACAGGGTACTGAGCTTGGCAGCTCGGCTCTGCCGACCTCTCTTAGACATCATGGCGCAGGACATACAATCCGTGATGGAGTGGTCAGGAGCTAAACATTTTAGACACCATTCATGGGTGTCGATGACGGAGATGGTACCGCCACACTTGGTGCACTTTTTGAAACCTGAGGCAGGTTTCTCCATTGTAGGATAAATTTTGGGCCTAAGGCTCAAAAAGGCGCGTGCACATGGGAAAAAAAGGAAAAGTATTAATATATATATATATTTTTTTTTAAATCATTTTTATTAAGCAAGACATAACAATCACAAAGAACAACCAGCAGTATCAATTAGGTATACATTAACAGCTCATGACATAACCGGCACCCGGGTGGGGCTGTGTCTTCTCCTCCACCCGGTTCTACTAGCCAGAAGTTGAAACTTCCATCGAACCCACAGTTTTCCGTTTTCTTCCTTAACCATCCCCCCCGACCCCTCCTCCCCATCCCCCCCCCCCCGACGCAGCCCCCACTCCACCCCTCCCCATAACCCATCCCCCTCGCCACCCATCCCTATTCCGCCTAAGCCATTCCCTACGCTATACCTTCAATAATAAGCCTGGAGCACTTCATTGCGAATAGCAGGGCGTAAAGTGTGGATATAGGGCTCCCAGGTCAATAGAAAGGATGCCCAACGCTTAGTCTTGCCCCTCGCCCCTTGTTTCTCTAATTGCATTAACTGGTGAAAGCTATTGCGCCACTCCCAGAAGGAGGGAGGGGCCTCCTCCCGCCATCTACGCAGCAGCGGACCCTTCCCCACCAGGCAGGCCTTCCTGAGCAATAGGCGTTCCCAGCGACCCTTAGGGTGGAGTGTACCCAACTGATCCAGCACCACAAGAGACCCCGTCCAACTAATCCGTTGGCTCAGCACGCCACTCATATATTCCCGAATTTGTATCCAGTACCGGCAAACCTTTGGGCATCCCCACCACATATGCCCCAAGTCAGCCAGTGGTGATTGACATTTCGGGCAACTCCCGTCCACTGTAAGATGGCTGCGGAGTGCGCGTCTCGGGGAGAAATGGGCTCTAAGAATACACTTTAATTGTATCTCTTTCCAGCGAGCCCCTTCAACTAGTTCCCTGATATTTCTCAAGGCACGATGAACCGAGCCCGGCTCCACTGCCGCCCCCAGTTCGCTAGCCCATTGGCGCTCGTCCCCGGAGTAATCAATCGGGGGCACCCAATTATCGATACGCCGCTTCAGCCCCGCAATAGTGGGCGGTAAGTCCGCCCCGAGCTCAAAAAACTCAAGAATCCGCGATGCCCGCGTAGCCTCAAGCCCCCTCCTAGGTAAGGAAGCTACATAGTGGGATATCTGGGCATATGCAAAAATATGTCGATAGTCCAGTTCATATTCCCCCCGCAATAGCGCAAAGGATTTACACCTCCCTTCCTGGTCCACAAGATGGCCCAAATACCGGATCCCCTTCCGTTCCCAGAGTCTGAACATAGCCGTGTCAGTTCCTGGGGCAAAACAAGTGTTTCCTTGCAGGGGCAACCAACTGGAAACCTCCGAAGATTCCCCCCACCATGCGTTGAGCTGCTGCCAGGACCAGGAAAATTAAAATGGGGAACAGAGAGAGAGGGGGGGAAGCAACAAGAAAAATAACATGGTTGCCAGAACGGCCAACATCACCCCTTTAAACCCGCTGCAGGTCCTGCTGTTCCAGGCAGCCGATACGGGGCGGAGGCCTAAGATTCCAACCACCGCAGGCCCAATAGTTAGGCCAAACGCCCCGGCCTTCAGCCGACATCGGATGTACCCCTAGGAGAGGGGCAAAGGTCCGGGCCCACAGGTGGAGGGAGGCTGTAGATGAAGGTCGCCGATATCCAGCACCCTGGTCTTGCCGCAGCCACGGACATAGTTGTAGGGCTGGAGCTATAACCCGTTGCTCCCATGCAGGCACGATAGCTCTCTCAGCTCATAGGGGGGCCAGTCACACCGCCCTATACGGGTTTACACTCCTGCCCATCTCGTGCCCCTTCACAGGTGGTCCATTTTTGAGGCCCATGTCACTGTATGCTCGCTCTCTGATCGTCCGTTGGAGATGCCAGCAGCCGTTCCACATAGGCTGTTGCCTCCGTCGCAGTTTCCATTACCCGGTGAGTGCCCTGGTGTATTATATGTAAACGGGCTGGGTACTGCACGTGAAAGCGGATGTTCGCAGCAATTAAGCGTTGGCAGACCGGCGCGTAGGCCTTACGTCGTTGGCTCAGCGCGGTGGAATAATCTGGTGTAATGCGAATCCGCATGTTTCTATATTCCACCATGCCTTTTTGCCGCGCTGCCCGCAGTAGATCCTCTTTTTGTGTGTAGTAATGGAGTCTGGCCAAAACCACCCTGGGCCGCGTGGCCCGTCCTTGCGGCCGTGGCCCTACTCTGTGGGCTCTGTCGACCACGATAGGGTTGGTCCCATCTTCCCGGTCGAGTAGAGAGGCGGCCAGCTTTTCAATCAGGTCCCGCAGTTCTTTATCAGGTAGTAGTTCATCTACGCCTAAGAAGCACAGATTTTGACGTCGGGATCTATTTTCCAGTTCATCGAGTTTTAGCTCTTGTGCTCTGGATGCTTTCTGCAGTGCACTCAGGTCCTGCTTTAGTTGTTCCACTTCCTCCTCGGCTTGCATTATGCGGTCTTCCGCCTCCTGCACCCGCGCGCCCAGCGCAGACAAGGAACCTTGCAGCGTGTCCATTTTGACACTCAGAGTATCAAATCGTGTGGCCAGTGCGGCTGTAACCGCCGCCGAGATGTCTTCTATCATAGTGGAGGGGGTCGCGGTACTCGCTTTAGAGGGGGAGTCCGCCATTTTCGGTGGTCCAACAGCGCGGTCTTTCTCCCGCCTCCCCGCCTTCGCTGTAGCTGCCATTTCCCGGTTCTCCCCCGGCGAGGGATAAAAGACATGGCAACTTCTCCTTCGGGGCTTAGCACCGGCAAAAAAATCGCCGTAATTCACGGTCCAAATCAACGGTCAGGGACGAGGGGGCCCGGAGCTAAGGTGACTCACGTCTTCCCAGCTCACCACATCACGTGATCTCATATTTTTTGTTTTTTAAAGACAGAATATAAGAAAGAAAAAACTGGCGGTACCGGTAGAGCGTCGAGGAAGGCAGACACGACCACAAAAAAGAAAGAAAAAAGAAGAATTCTTCTGCGGTGACAGGAACAACGACCTGCTGGCTCCGCGGAAAAAGAAGAACTGGAGAGAGGCAGTTGGGAAAGGCAGGAATGCAGCACGCAGGCGCTGTGGGATGCTCCCAAAAGCTTTCTAATTGGACGCTGGGGAGCGTTCCTATGCAGGCTCCGTCGGTACCGACGATACCCATATGTGAAGACTACATTCCTGCTTGTTCCTGGAGATAGTTATATGCAGGCTATAGGCACACAATTACACAATTACCTCGGCATACAGACCCACTGCCCAGGTAAAGCATTGCTTTACCCATAGAAATGATTTTGAACATTACTCTCCCAATACGCCTCCATCCCAAAAAATAACTGAAGGCTGCTTTTGCACTAACCTATGATCTCATATGAAGAGACTCACCTTGGACATATGGACCTTTCTCAGGATGTTCTCTGACTCGAAGGGTGTAAGGTTTCTTCTGTCCTGACTGCTTTAACAAATCTCTGACTCGCTCGTTATAAATTTCAAGAAAGCTGAAGGGCAGAGGAAACAAAAAAAAATATTTACTCTCATCCTTTTACATTTTCCAGTTCTAATATTCCACAGCGCCTAATAATGCTAGATATAATGATACAATTATTTGTTCATTTAACTTCACTGATCCCCAAAGCACCTATCCCACACAGCAATCACACATATAAATAATATAATATCCATATTATCAAAATTCTTCTAAAAACTTAGAATAATTTAAATGAACCTTTCATTTTAAAAGTCATAGAGTATCTATTACGGTCAACTACATAGGTAAGAATTTCTTAAGAAGAGAGAGGTTAGTAATAGGTATAACACTGAAAGGCATGCAGTTAGAAATACTTAATATCATTAGGCAAGTGGTTCCATTCTACTGCAACCTGATACAGAAACAAATTCTCCAATATCCTCTTAAAACAAACATTTTACACAGATGGCAATGCAAAAGTATAACAGCTTTCTGAAAATAGCAATTTCTTATGATCATGACAAACTATCAAAGCTATCAGATATTTGAGTTCTAGTTCATGCATAATTTTGAAGGTCACAGAAAGCAAGATGTTACTGAAAAAAAGTCATTTTATTTAAATTCAGCAGGTTCGCTGAATGCAAATTAAAGGACTTTTTCAGTAACGTCTCGCTTTCTGTGTTCCCTCTGCTTTTTTGCGAGTACGGTGTGTTTCTTGAGGACCTTATTTTGAAGGTCAGATAGAACAGTTTGAAAACTACCCTAGCTTGAACTGGGAGCCAAAGTAAATAAGTTTTGCCACAGTCTTTTGCAATAGCTGTAATTTAGCTTTTAATTTCTGTGTTACTCCTAAAAACAGAATACTGCAATAATATAATTGCATTTGAATGAAAGATTATACTAATATTTTAAAGTTATTCCAACAGATAAGATCTATATGTCTCGTAAATGTTGTAACTTAAGGAAATGCTTCCCTACTTAAACCAAATTCACTTGTAGAGTCCAATAAAATTCCTAAGATTTTTAAAACAGACATTAATGGAATGATATCATCTAATATAGCAGGATTATCTGTGGGTTTAGTATCAAGATTGCCTAACTATAATAGTTTAGGTTTTTTTCCATTTAATTTCAAGCACTGTTGTTGCATCCACGATTCAACTAAAGTAAGGCTTCTATTCAAAAGATCGTAGGTAACAGCTTATACCACAAGGAGCTTTAATACAAATCTGGAGTATACCAGATTCACATCATAGCCATAATTTCACTCTTCACATTCTCTCTCTATATATATATTTATTTATTTAGACAGATTTGATTGCCACCTTTCCTTCAATCAAGGTGGTTACGTCACATGACAATTGGAGGGTTACATTTAACATTAGGGTACATGTAAACATTTAGACAGTACAGTTACTTAACAGTAATTAGACAGTACAATTGAGGCAACATTTAACATGAAGGTATTTAAAATGTGGTATGAAAGATTTGTGTGTGGGGGTAGTATGGATGTGTGTTTAGTTGGTGGAGGTAGCAGTGTTATTGTTTGGGTAGGGGATGTTGCCTGGATGCTCATAGGTTTCTATAAATAGGAATGTTTTGAGGTCTTTGCGGAAGTCTGTGAGGTCATCTAACGCCCTCAGGCTCATTGGGAGGGAGTTCCATAGTGTGGATGCCAGCAGTGTTGGTGCTCTTTTTGAAGTTGTTTGTTTGCTTTTTTGTGATAGCCTGTGGGTGTGCAGATCATGTTGTCATTATTGGATCTTCTTGCTCTGTTGTTAATGTCCCTTGTTATAACATTTTGGAGTGCGTCTGCTGAGAGATGGTGAATGATTTTGAAGATGATCATGATTGTTTTGTATTTAGCTCTTGTCACCATTGGGAGCCAGTGTAGTTGTTGTAGGACGGGGGTGATGTGCTCAGTCCTTGGAGTCTCTGTAATGATGCGTGCTGTAGTGTTTTGTACCATCTGTAGTGGGTGGAGTGTCTGTTGAGGAAGGCCTTGATATAGTGAGTTTCCATAATCAAGCAGTGGTGTAATGAGTGCTTGGCACACTGTGCGGAAGTGGTCTTGACGGAGCATTGATTTGATTTGTCTGATTGTTTTCAATCGATGATATGCCTTGTTTGCAGTTTTGGTGATGTGGGATTTTAGGTTCAGGGTTCTGTCTAGTGTGATGCCTAGATACTTAACTTCTTCTTTGACTACTATGTGTTTGTCTAGGATGCTGATAGTTTTTGGAGGTATGAAGGTGGGGTTCCTAGTGACGAACATTGCCTCGGTTTTGTTGTAGTTGACTGTTACGTTGTTGGCTATGAGCCAGTCATTCATGTCTTCAAGGCATCTTGTTATTGTTGTAGTGTTTAGTGCTAGTAAGTTGATTGGAGCGTACACCATGTCGTCGTCGGCATCAGATATAGCTAATGCTGACTGATGACACACTATGGTGACAGAGGCATGACATCCACATAACCTTAATATACTCCTCTAATTTTACTTGGCCACCTTTCATGAAGAACTCATCCATACACAGCCTCTACTATATAAGCATCTTCTCCCACTTCCTGACTCAAGAATATTTAGGGGGTAGTTTTATAAAAGGGCACAGGTTAGTATAGTTACTCACCTGTAACAGGTGATCTCCGGGAACAGCAGGAATTTAGTCTTCACATATGGGTATCGTCGGTACCGATGGAGCCTGCGCGGGAACGCTCCCCAGCGTCCAATAGGAAAGTTTTTGGGAGCATCCCACAGCGCCTGCGTGCTGCCTTCTCACCTTTCCCAACTGTCCCTCTCCAGTTGAGTTTAAAGCTGAGACAATAGAAAGAGGGAAAGAGAGAACGAGAGATAGATACAACTCCTAGCGGAGGTGGATGGGTTGTGAAGACTAAATTTCTGCTGTTCCTGGAGATCACCTGCTACAGGTGAGTAACTATGCTATCTCCAGGAACAAACAGGAATGTAGTCTTCATATATGGGGAGTCCCTAGCTGCAGATGCCAGGGAGATGGCCCCAGAAAGTTGTGTGCCTTTGTGAAAGGGCTCCACTTCCCCCCATGGATCTCTGACATCCTACCAGGGATGGTGGGTAGGAGTTGATTAAGTGTGGAACAGGTGTTCAAGAACAGCCTGACTAAACTAGGCCTCCCGGCGGGAGTCCTTGTCTAAGCAGTAATGGGCTGTGAAGGTATGAACCGAAGCCCAAGTAGCTGTTCGACAGATGTCATCGATAGACACAGAGTGAAGATGAGCCATTGAGGCTGCCATGGCTCTCACATTGTGAGCTGTGACATGACCTTCAAGAGGAAGGTTCTTACTCTCATAGGCAAAAGATATACATTGTGCAATCCAGCTGGACAGTGTGCTTTTGGAGACTGGAAGTCCCAAATGACTAGGATCAAAAGCAACAAAGAGTTGAGAGGATTTTCTATGCTGCTGTGTCCCTTGCAAGTAAAAGGCCAAAGATCTTTTACAGTCCAAAGTATGAAGGTTCCTTTCTGTATTTGAGGCGTGAGGCCTTGGAAAGAATACAGGAAGGTAAACCACTTGGTTCAAGTGAAAGGGAGAGACCACCTTTTGCATAAAGTGTGGATGAGTCCTAAGGACTACCTTATCATGATGGAACCTTGTATAAGGAGGATCAGCCACCAATGCTTGCAATTCACTGATGCGACATGCTGATGTGATTGCAATGAGAAAGATAACTTTCCAGGAAAGGAATTTCAAAGAGGTAGTGGCTAATGGTTCAAAGGGTGGTTTCATGAGCTGCCCAAGTACCAAATTCAAGTCCCATGCCACCGGTGGTGGCTTAATGGGAGGCTTCGTTAAAAGAAGGTCTCTCATAAACCTCGCTATGAGAGGATGAGAGGAAATAGGTTGTCCATTGAGAGGCTTGAAAGAATCTGCAATAGCATTCAAATGGACTCTCACTGAATTAGTCTTAAGCCCTGCATTAGATAAATGAAGGAGGTACTCCAGTAATGATTCCAGAGGTAATGCAAGAGGGTTAAGACCCTTCTGCAAGCACCATATGGTAAACCTTTTCCACTTAAATGCATAAGAACGTCTTGTGGAAGGTTTCCTGGAAGCATGAAGGATATCCTTCACCTGCTGGGAAAGGTTAAGACCGTGAAGTTCTAAGCTTTCAGCAACCAGGCCCTGAGATGCAGAGACTGGGGATTGGGATCCCAAAACATCCCGTCCTCTTGAGAAAGGAGATCTGGAGCAGATCCTAACTCCAGAGGCGGAGCTTGAGAGAGATGTAGGAGCAGAGGGTACCACATTTGCCGTCGCCAACGTGGAGCTATGAGAATCATATGACCTCTGTCTCTCTGAAGCTTGAACAGGGTATTGGGAATTAGGGGACTGGGTGGAAAGGCATACAGGAAGTCCTGACCCCAATGGAGGAGGAAAGCATCCCTGGCCTGACAACCTCGAGCTGGAATTCTGGATCAGAACCGGGGAAGTTTGGCATTCAGCGGAATTGCAAAGTCCGGGGTTCCCCAAATTTGAAACATTTTGGCCACCTGGTCTGCATGGAGAGACCATTCGTGTGGAAGCAGAACCCGACTGAGTCTGTCTGCCCAAGAGTTTTGAATGCCTGGAAGATACACCGCAAGGAGATGAATCTGATGCTATCTGGCGAGGGCCCATAGTCGCAAAGCTTCGTTGCAGAGCGACAGAGAGCCTGTTCCACCCTGCTTGTTCACATAGAACATGGCTACTTGATTGTCCGTTTAAACTAGGACTGTCTTGTAGCTGAGCTGGGTGTGAAATACTCGAAGAGTAAGGAAGATTGCTCTGAGCTCCAGGAGACTGATATGGAGATAGGTCTCCTGTGGAGTCCAGGTACCCTGGGTACGAGAGGCCTTGCAGGTGGGCTCCCCAACCCACCTGTGAAGCATCTGTTGTTAGAGTGGCTTGGGATGGGGGTTGCTGAAAAGGAGACCCCACCAAAAGGTTTTGGAGTGACTGCCACCATTGGAGGGACAAAATAAGGCGATGTGAGCTTGCTATTTTGTCTGACAGGCAACCTGACGCCTGAGTCCACTGAGTGGATAAGGTCCACTGGACTGCCCTCATATGGAGGCGAGCATAAGGAACCACATCCACGGTGGATGCCATGTGGCCTAGCAACTATAACATTTCCCGAGCAGTGACGTGAGGTTTTAGCACTGCTTGGGAAGCTAACTGCACAATGCGAAGGCAGCGGGGCTGTGGAAGGTAGGCCCTTGTCTGTATGGTATCCAGAAGAGCTCCTATAAACTCTAGGGATTGAGCAGGAGCAAGTTTGGACTTTGGGAAGTTTATGAGAAGACCCAAATACTGAAGGATGCGCATTGTGCGAGACAGAGCAACCCTGGTCTCTGGCTCTAAAGGGGCTCGAATGAGTCAGTCGTCTAAGTAAGGGAAGACGAATATTCCCAGGGTGCGGAGAAATGCTGCTACCACAGCCATGCATTTTGTGAACACCCTTGGTGCAGAGGCCAGGCCAAAAGGAAGAACCCTGTATTGCTAGTGCTTCCCTTGAAACAAAAACAAAGGAACTTTCGATGAGCTGGATGGATGAGAACATGAATGTACGCATCCTTGAGATCTAGAGAACAAAGCCAATCCTGACTCTGAAGGTATGGCAGCAGAGTTCCTAGAGAAATCATTTTGAACTTCTCTCTGAACAGGAATTTGTTCAATTCTCTGAGGTCTAGAATGGGTCTGTGTCCTCAAGTTTTCTTTGGAATTAGGAAATAGGGGGAGTAAAACCCTGTACCCCGTTGGGGAATGGGTACTCTTCTATTGCCCCTTGAGCAAGGAGCACAGTGACTTCTTGACCTAACCGGTCGTTGGGAGAAGTCTGAGAATTGAACTCTCTTACCATTGTAGGAGGGGGCATGCTGAGGAAATGAAGCTTGTACCCCTCTCTTACAATAGACAGAGTCCAATTTTCTGCTGTTATCTGGCCCCATCTGAGGGCAAAATGACATAACCTTCCAGGGATGGTGGAGGGTTCTGGGCCGTTCAGGGCCAGGAAGGCAACGTTCTCTAGATAGGAGTCAAAGCCCCTGTGGAGGCTGAGTCTGCTGAGCCGGTTGAGGCTTAGCTGCTTTTGGCTTCCTTTGTTGCCTAGGTTGTTGCTGCTGTCCCTTTTGGGCAGACTGACCTAAACGATGTCCCTGCTGGGTATAGGAGGGATAAAATTTTTTCTTCTTGCTGAAGAATGGTTTCTTAGAGGATCTTTACCTCGCAGGATCAGCTGTAGAATTAGACAATCTATCCAAAGTGATATTGTCAGCATCTATCTCATTAGCCTTTTCCTGCCAATTCTTGCCAAAGAGATTCTCTCCTGTGCAAGGTATATTTCCTAGTTTGTCCTGTACCCAGATTTCCAAGTCAGATGCCTGGAGCCAGGCAATTCTACGTCCACCTATGGCAATGGCAGAGGTTCTGCTTATGCATTCAAAGCAGTCGAAGGCTGCACGATTCACAAACTTGCAAACATCCTGAGCATGTTTGACAAGAGCAAGATAATTTTGCCTTTTGTCATCAGGAAGGAGAGGGCTCATAAGCTCTAAATCTCCTGTGACCTCTTTAAGGAACATTCCCATATACAAGATATAGGAACTGATCCTAGCAGAAAGCATGGAAGCCTGGAAGGATTGACGTCCAAAGGCGTCAAGAGTCCTACACTCTCATCCTGGAGGATTAGATGCATGCCTTTTTTCAGTCTTTATCCGTCTCATGGCTGATTCCACCACCATGGAATGGTGTGGTAATTGAGTCTTCTGAAACCCAGGACAAGGAGGAACTCGATACATGGTGTCGAGTCTTCGAGAGTGAGGAGATGTGGTCAGAGGTGTTTCCCACATCCTTAACATAAGATCATGCAAGATCTCATGAATAGGTAAAGTAGTTGCCTCCTTGGGAGCTTTAGGGTATTGTAGGATTTCTAATTCCTTTGCCCTAGGCTCTTTTTCAGGAGCCACTGTGATGGAAAGACCTTGGGCCACATCTCGGATAAAATCCTGAAAGGACATATCCTCTGGTGGAGACATCCTATGCTGAGGAGAAGAAGAATCCTCAGGAAGAAGTACTCTGGTATCGGCAGAGCTTTCAGAGTCTTCAGACTCATCTGAGGATTCGAAGTATCTCCGATCTGGGTGATCGTGCAAGGTAAGGTACCTGTACCAATCGAAGTCGGCATCGAAGTGGTCCAGTACCGACTTATCAATGCCGGATAGAGACGCATGACTCGGTTGCGGTAAAACACCTGCCGATGTCGATGCAGTCGGTGCCGGTACCGGTTGAATTGTCTGAAGCGGTTTCAGGGGCATAGAGGCCATGAGAAGAGCCGCCAGACTGCGTTCAATAGCCAAGAACCTCTGGTCTATCGACGCTGCCAGTGCTTCGGTATCGGTGCCGGACGAAGCAGCCGGAACCCCAGAGCATGGCACCAGTAGTTCTGCCGGGGTTGAAGCCTCGAGAACATCCTGGAGCCCCGTTAGTGCTTTGGAAGCCGAAGCCTCCCGCCGGGGCAATTTTGCCGGTGAAAGTCCCTCAAGGGCAACGCCAGAGGCATCTCGATGTTTAGAAGGAGATCTACCCTTTGAGGACTGGCTAGATTTATGTTTAGTTACCTGAGATCCATGGGAGGAAGATGAAGCCCTGGAAGATGTCGATGCCACAAAGGCTGCATAGGAGGGAAAAAGGGTGCTAAGTTTAGCAGCTCGGTTTTGACGGCCCCTTTTCAACATCATCCCAAAGGCAACACACTCTGAAATAGAGTGGTCAGGCCCTAAACATTTGAGGCACCACTCATGGGTGTCGGTGACGGAAATGGTACCGCCACACTTAGAACACTTTTTAAAACCCGAAGCGGGTTTTTCCATTTTGAGGGAAAAAATTTGGCCTTCTGCCCAAAATGGCGCCTGGCACCCAAGAAGAAATTCACTGGAGAAAGACTCCAGAAACAAGGTTTTTGGGGTATTTTTTAGAAAAAAGAAAAGAACCACCGGCAGTACCGGTATAGCGTCGAGGGAAGGCAGACGCGACCACAAAAAAGAAGAATAAGAAGGGAAATTTTCTGCGGTGACAGGATGTGAGACCTGTCGGCTCCGCGGAAAATGAAGAACTGGAGAGGGACAGTTGGGAAAGGCGGGAAGGCAGCACGCAGGAGCTGTGGGATGCTCCCAAATGCTTTCCTATTGGACGCTGGGGAGCGTTACCGCACAGGCTCCGTCGGTACCGACGATACCCATATGTGAAGACTACATTCCTGCTTGTTCCTGGAGATAACAGAACACTTATTTTATAAAGGCACAGAGGCGCCTATATAACATTATAAAATACTAGTGCAAATCCAGCAGCAATTGCTCCTATATTCACGCCACAGACATTACACTTACTTGAGAGCAGGTGTAAAAGTCAGTGTGTACTTTAGGCACATATGCATCTAATATATAAAATATACACATAAATCGCAATTCTCCACAAATTTCACCAAACTCTGTTCCTGTGCTAACCTAGAGTGCGAATATGCACCAGTTTACACTATGTATAATTTAGGTATGACATAATTTTATAAGATCATTATCATTTCATTTATTTATATCTGCCAGCCATTTACACTTCTCAGCAATTACAGAAAAATACACATGATTAAAAATGGGTTATAAAATTACTCTCGTACTGTTGTCACTTTCTAGGGCAGAAAAAGCTGATGTCATTCCTAAGCCATTTATTTGCTTACAGTCCTATTTGTTAGTTGTCCTGTAAGTGACCTCACAAAGCAGTACATCTATGTTTGCTTTAAAAAAAAAAGGCTTTAAAAATAAACCTATGTTAAAACACTTATCTCCAAAGTCTTACCTGATTTCTATTCTACATGATGCTGGCCGTCCTAAATAATCATTGCCTCTTGAAAAGAGTCCCTGGGGAAACCCAAAAAATGTGTTTATGTTTTAAGCACAAATTCAAGGAAGATAAAGAAAAAATGCATTGAACAAGTCAATTCTTAAAGTACCTCGCATATTCTTGGCGTCAGTCCAACAGAGGCCTTAAAACAGCAAAAGAAAACACAGGAAGATAAACAGGAATATATAAAAATACATACAAGACAAATGCTTTATACACTGATAGCATGGATGAGCAAAAAGTCCTCATCTTGTTCTTTTAGCAATTGCCCTTTTCTCAGAGCAACAAAGCTGGCTTTCCTTCACTTTTTGCAAAAATGGTATTTAATCAGTTAGGGCTCATTCCCATCCAGATGTAGATCCCCTTTGTATGCCTGGTCTGAGCCGGACATACAGAAGGGATCGCGATTCTGATCCCGTGGGGCACATCTAGCCCCGCGGGATCAGAATCACGAATAGTCCTGTATGTGCAGGCCGGGATTGTGATTCAGTCCAGCCTGCACATACAGGACCTCCCCAGCTAACTCAGTCAAGGCTCTTCAATGGAGCCGTGGCACCCTGGACGTACACAGCCGACATTAGAATCGGCCTTGTACATCCAGGGCCAGCGACTGCCCAACGCCCACCCAGACTCCATCCCTAAGCCGCCTCTTCCCCGCCCCCCATCTAACTTCCCCGCACAACTGGCAGGAAAATTAGACACAGCGGGGGAAAGCACGTTGGGACTTCCATCCCCACGATTCATGGCACAGAATCGGGCCTTAGTGTCTAATGTAATCTCAAGAAAAGCAAACAAATTATAAAGGCAAAATCTTAAATTAACATTTTGAGCTCTATATTTCAAAACAGCTGTTTTTCAGCTGTGATGTGATAAACGTCAGGGAATAATGTTGTCATTGTCATGTGGGCACCTAAGGGGTCAATATTCCAATCTTACCCATTCAAAATTTCCTCCTTTTACATGGCTAACAGATGAAGTTACAAACATGGTAGTGCACATTACTATGCACTAACGCTATTAGTGCACATTATTTTACACCACAGATGCCATTTAGTTCAATGGGACCTAGCTTCTAACACCACTTGTTAATAGTACACATTAAATTGAAAGCTCATGTTATTAACCCCAGCTGTTAATTTGTGCTTACAAAATCGCTACCCATATAAGGAAGAGGCCAAACTGGGGTGTTCCCAGGACAGACGTTTTAAATTAACTAGCTAAAGTAGTGTGGTTGCTACGTTATTCCACGTGAATGCACAGAAAAAAAAAGAGTTAACGATAAAACAAAAAATACATAATATGATACCGCTTTATTGGACTAACTTCATGTTTCTTGACTAACTTTTAGTAGCTAACACTCCCTTCCTCAGTTCTGAAGAGAATGAGCAGAAATATGACATTACCGGAAGATATTAGTGTATCATAAAAAACACAATAGTCTGAAGAGGGAAATGGATGGAGGGTTAATGAGTGAAAAGTACTGCAATTTTATGGCACATAAAGGTCTACTTACTAAGTCACATCAAGACGTTAACACAAGTTATTGGGCAAATTATATGCATTAAAACGTGTTAATGCATCTTTTAATACAAAAAAATCATCAAACCCAACACGTAGTAAAATAATGAGCTATGTCAAGTGTAACATACAAATTGAAATTACACTTACCTGGTAATTGTAGTTCCAGGAGTGACTCCAGTTTAGTCCTCTACCTCTGGGTAGCATACCTCCTCCTGCAGCTTGGAGACTGGGCATGTCAAAATTTGTGACATCACTGGACATAGCCTGCTGGCACTTCCCATCAGCCCCAGTGTGTCCAGTCTCCATGCAGCAGGAGGACGTAGTGAGCCTAGGTGCTGGGCTCACTTGGGGAACAATTAAGGAGCAATTAGTTAGTGAGGATATTTGATTGGATGGATTTTTCCCTGTTTAGGGAGCTCAGATTGAGTCCAACTTAAATTTTCTTTAAATTTGCTTTAAATTCTGTTAAAGTTCCTTTACTTGAATTACCTTAAATTATTTTTACATTATTTTTAAATTACTGTTAAGTTACCTTTCACTTAATTGTAAATTGATTCATTTAAATTTTACATCCTTGTGCCTTCCTATTTGCTGCCCTATCTCTTTAAGAACGTTTGGCTGGTCTGCAAGCCTACTGTTCTTTCCTGAGGCAGCTCTCAGCTGGGATCTCTCCCCCCGGACCCTACGGGGGAGAGCTCCATGGTTCCCATTGCCGCACGGAGAGCGTGGCGGCCGGAGGTGTTGCGAGAGCCGCAGAGTTTCCCCGGGCCGGGAAAATCACTTAGAGGCGTGCGGTGCCTCACGGAGAACGCACGCAACACCGCAGCCTTCAGTACTACTACCCAGAGGCAGAGGACTAAACTGGAGGAACGATAAGGAAATGCACTTTACTACATAAATGGATTAACAAGGCTTGTGTTAACTTTCTACTGTGCATCCTGGGCCAAACGTTAACTGCACCTTCAGACATGTAATTAATATTCCCTCCAGAGTTGATGTTGCCAGTGAGACTTAAAGTGGCGGTCCTAAAAGCAAATCACCTCCACCCCCCAACCACATACACACATGGCACTACCCGACAACCACAGAGTTACACTCCCCGATGGGTCAGGGGTGGATGTTGCTATTAGGAAAAGGTTACCAGATGTCTCTGATATTTGGGGATTGTCTCAGACTTCAGGGCTCTGTCCCCGACTACCACTTTGGCAGCCTCCTGTCTCTGATTCCAGTAGTGGGGAAGAGGTGCTATGCAGACCTGTGGTGGCAGCATCACCCTCCCATCACTGGCACAGGCAGTACAGTAAGCACCCCATGTAACCATCACCCCATCTCTCTCTCTCTCTCTCTCCCTCCTTGACCTTGCCCTACCCCCCCCCCCCCCGACCATCACCAATCAGTTCTTGGAAGACAGGAAGCTGAAGGCCATGTGCACTGACTTGAAGTACATGCATGAACCATAAAGTTCCATGCTGATTAGTGCAGGGCTTTGGGGCTCATGCACACTCTGCATATCCAACTTCCACCGCTCATATGAGCTTCAGTGCTGCATGTTCTTTCAACTTCCTGTCTGGTGAGAACCAATTGATGATAGCTCCGGGGAGGGGGGAGTGGCGTAAGGAGGGGGAGGGATTGGGGGCAGGGCAAGAAGAGAAAGAGGAAGAGACATTAGGTTGTAGCTGCAGGAGGGGGGCAAGGAGACAGAGAGAGACAGAGACCTTGGGTGGTAGTTGCAGGAGGAGAGCAAGGAGAGACACACATCGGGTGGTAGATGCAGGAGGAGGCAAGGAGAAAGAGAGACAGAGACCTCGGGGGTAGTTGCAGGAGTGGGGCAAGGAGAGAGAGAAAGACACAAAGACAAAGACACACACATGCAGGAGGGGGCAAGAGAGCAAGAGACACACACACTCATCGGGTGGTAGCTGCAGGAGGGGGCAAGGAGAGAGAGAAACAGACAGACAGACACATCAGGTGGTAGCTGCAGGAGGGAGACAAGGAGACAGAGAGAGACCTCGGGTGGTAATTGCAGGAGGGGGGAGAGAGAGAGACACACAGATAGACAGACATTGGGTGGGAGCTGCAGGAGGGGGGGGGCAAGGGGAGAGAGACACACACACACACATCAGGTGGTACCTGCAGGAGGGGGGCTAGAATTGAGAGAGACACACACACACACACACACATCAGGTGGTAACTGCAGGAGGGGGGCAAGAATTGAGAGACAGAGACACACACACATCAGGTGGTAACTGCAGGAGGGGGGCAAGGAGAGAGAGAGAGACAGAGACTTCAGGGCTAGATGCAGGAGGGGGGCAAGAAAAGAGAAAGACAGAGACCTCAGGTGGTAGTTGCAGGAGGGGGGCAAGGAGAGAGAGAGAAATACACACATTGGGTGGTAGCTGCAGGAGGGGGCCAAGGAGAGAGAAAGAGACAGAGACCTCGGGTGGTAGTTGCAGGAGGGGAGAGAGAGGGGAGGACGACACACACACACATTGGATGGTAGCTGCAGGAGGGGGCAAGAAGAGAGAGAGGGACACACACACACACACATCGGGTGTTAGCTGCAGGAGGGGGCAAGGAGAGAAAGAAAAAGAGGGAGAGAGAAAGATAGAGAAAGAGAGAGAGAGAGAGGGGGGGGGACACACATCGGGTGGTAGCTGCAGGAGGGAGACAAGGAGAGAGAGAGACAGACATCAGGTAGTAGCTGCAGAAGGGAGACAAGGAGAAAGAGAGACAGACATCAGGTAGTAGCTGCAGAAGGGGGGCAAGGATAAAGAGACACTGGGTAATGACTGGGCAGGCTATATGAGAGAGAGAGAGAGACTGGATGATAACTGTGGGGGGAGGCTACGAGAGAGACACGCACACACACTGGGTGATGGCTGGAGGGGCTACCAGACAGAGAGAGACACACATTGGGTGATGGCTGCAGAGAGGGAAGGCAATAAGAGAGAGCGAGAGAGAGAGACATTGGGCGATGACTGGGTGAGGCTGTGTGAGAAAGGCAAAACTACACTGGATGATGGCTCGGTGGGGTTATGAGAGAGAAAATGGGTGATGGCTGAATGGGCTATGAGAGAGAGGCAGACACTGGGTGATGCCTGGGTGAGGCTATGAGAGAGGGATTCTAGGTGATAGCTGACTAGCTGTAAAACCTTTTGGGAGGGTAGGGGCGTACACTGTGACCTAGGTTTAAGCAAGCAGCTCCTAGATTTTTAGGCTGGCTCCTAGTTTTGAAGAAAATCTGTCAAGGCCTGGCTTACACTACAGTTCACCACTGCTGCAGAATTTGACAGAGAGGCAGCAGCAGAGATAGGCCAGGGGTAAGTGGCAGGAAGATACCGGCCGAGGGTAGGGAAGGTGGAAGACAGATAAAATGATAATTACACTTATCTGGTAATTGTAGTTCCTTGAGTGACGACAGTTTAGTCCTCTACTTCTGGTTGTGCTCTTCCTCCTGCAGCTTGGAGACTGGGCATGTCAAATTTATGACATCACTGGATGTAGTCTTCTGGTGTCTCCCAGCAGCCCCAGTGAACTATTGACAAAGCATACTCAACAGAGCAACAAATAAGTAGCTAACATATAAAATCAAAACCTTACTAAACTTTAGTATCAAAACAGTAAACTTTGCTCCGTACCATTTCCTCTTGCCTTCTTCAGAAGAAAAAGAACAAAGAACCAAAAGAGAAAAGGACAGAGCAGAATCATGAGACAGGATTCCTTGAAATTTACGCCTACCTGTAACCGCATAGAATCCTCAACTGAAGTTTCACTGACAACGATACCACCCCGGGTGGGATTGAGGACTGAACTGTCATCACTCAAGGAACTACAATTACCAGGTAAGTATAATTATCATTTCCTTATCGTTCCTCCAGTTTAGTCCTCTACTTCTGGGATGTAACAGAGCAGTGTTCATTGGGAGGGACCCTTATAACCAGTTCGCAAGACTGCCGAACCAAAACAGTCATCACTCGCTGCTAATATATCCAGGTGATAGTGCTTACTGAAGATACAGAGTGACGACCAAGTAGCCGCTCTACAAATGTCTCCTGGTGGAACCAAACTGTGTTCCGCCCAAGAGGCCGCCTGCGCGCTGGTAGAGTGCGCCCGCAACCCTGACAGAACCGAACGCCCTTGTACCAGGTACGGCGAGGCAATCGCTTCTCTGATCCATGGAGAAATGGACACTTTCGCCACCGCCTCACCTTTCCGAGGACCCCCAAACAGCACGAAGAGACGGTCAGATTTGCGAAAGGGTTTGGAAACTTTCAAATACTGTCGCAGCGCCCGTTTGACATCCAAAAGGCGCAAGGTGCGATCTGGCGCGGAGTCCTTCCCTGAGACCAGCACTGGCAGCGACACCGTCTGATTTAGATGAAAAGGGGAAACATATGGCCACTAAAAACACTGTTTTTAACGTTAAATCATTCACCGTAGCTTAAGGGCTCGAAGGGCTCTTTCACTAACGCCCATAAGACCCCATTAAGATCCCACGGCGGTATGACGATTCGACGAGAGGGCCTAAGCCTAGACACCGCTTTCAAGAAACGCAATACATCTGGATGGGAACCCAAGGAACTATTCTGTACCTTGCCCCTGTAGCAGGCCAGAGCCGCTAACTGTACTCTCAAAGAACTGGCTGCTAGCCCTTTATCAAAACCATCCTGTAGGAAACTCAACACCATGGGTACAGAGGCTGAGGCAGTGCGGGTTTGCCGCCGTGAACACCAATCCTCAAAAATATGCCAGACTCGAACGTATGCCAGAGAGGTCGACCTTTTCCTAACCCGAAGCAGCGTCGCAATTACCGTGCGGAATTTATTTTATTTATTTAACAGATTTTATATACCGTCTTTCTACAAATCGAGACGGTTTACATAGAACATTTAAAATAGAGTGTTTCTACTGTTTACATAGAGCAAGTAACAAATATATATAAAATAACAATGAACTAATTATATGAATAAAATAAAAGAACAACTATTTACAAAGATATTTACCGAGGTATCAGTTGTCAGTATGAAGGTTTAGAAGGGGTAGGCGCTGGAGGGAAGCAGAAGAGGTTAGTACTAGAAGGGAAGGGAAAAATGTTCCTGAAAAAGGAGGGTCTTTAAATTCTTTCGGAACTCAAGGTGAGTTCTAGAGTTCCGCAGCTCATAGGGAAGGGAGTTCCATAGGGTAGGAGCATAAAAGGAAAAGGCCCTGTTACAAGTAAATTGTTTACTATATCTTATGGTTGTTGGGATAGAGATGAGTTTTTTGGTAATGGTACGGCGGGTTCTAGAGCTAGCAGAGAGGGGAGTGAGAGGGGAAAGGCAAGGAGCTGATTCATTGGAGATGATTTTATGTATAAGGGTAAGAACTTTGAACTTAATCCTACAGTAGATGGGGAGCCAGTGGAGGTCATATAGGGCTGGGGTAATGTGCGATTGCCTGGGAGTGCTGGTTAAGAGTCGAGCAATTGTGTTCTGGGCAAGTTGGAGCGGTTGTATAGCATTCTTGGGAAGGCCATGATAGATTAGGTTGCAGTAATCAAGAGAGGGGGTTGTGAGGGCTTGACAGACAGATCGAAAGGAAGTGGGGCTTAAGAGGGGTTTGAGATTCCGGAGGGTACGTAGTTTGGCATATATTGTATTAGTAGTTCTTTTCTTCAGCTGCGCCCTTTCAATGGCCAAACCGTAAGCGAGAACCAATTCACTAGAGGTATGCGGAGCGGCCCTTGGCGAAGGAGATCTTCCGAGACCGGTAACCTCCACGGTTCCCCGTCCAACAATCGAACGAGATCGGCATACCACAGCCGTCTCGGCCAGTCCGGGGCTACCAAGAGCACTCTGCCGTGATGAGCTTCGATTCGCTGCACCATGCGACCTATCAGTGCCCACGGAGGAAAGACATAAAGAAGACCGTACGCTGGCCACGGTTGCATCAGGGCGTCGAGACCTTCCGACATTCTTTCCCGCCGCCTGCTGTAAAACCGACTCGCCTTTGCGGACCGAAAGGTTGCCATGAGATCCGTGATCGGCGGCCCCCATCTGCGAACTATTAGCGCAAACACATCCGGATGCAGCTCCTATTCCCCGGCATCCACCTGCACTCTGCTGAGGATATCCACTGTCACATTGTCCTTTCCTGCAATATGCACCACCGATAAGGCTGGCAGGCGTTGCTCCACCCAAGTGAACAGCAACTCTGCTTCGTCTTCCACGGCCGCACTGCCTGTGCCGCCCTGCCGATTGATGTAGGCTACCGTCGCGGAATTGTCCGACAGTACTCTCACCGCTCAACCCGTCACCATCGACTTGTAGGTCTGCAGTGCCAGATGAACCGCTCTCAATTCCAGCCGGTTGATCGACCAGCCGCTCTCTTGGCGCAAGCATGTGCCTTGCGCAAACAGGTCTCCGCAGTGGGCCCCCAGCCCGCGAGACTCGCATCCGTCAGCAGGGGGAGCCATTCCGGCTGCTCCAGGGGCACTCCCGCCTGTAGGGACCTGGGCCAGAGACACCACCGCAGGGAGCACCTGACCGGAAGAGGGCAGGGAAGACACTTGCTCAACGAGTCATTCTGATGCAACCAACGCCAAAGGAGTGCTCGCTATAGAGGCCACATATGGAATCTGGCCCAGGGAACGGCCTCCAAGGTCGCCACCATTGTGCCTAACACCCGAAGGTACTCCCACGCTGACGGCGCTGGGGCGGAACTGAACTCACGGACCAGGTGCCACAGTCCTATCACAGGGCAATGCGGAAGAAACACGAGCTCGTTCCGCGTGTCGAACCGCACTCCCAGATACTCGAGATCCTACGAGGGCACCAAGCAACTTTTGGCCAGATTGATCACCCAGCCGAGCCCCTCTAGCAACTTCATCACCTTGGCTGTAGCCTGGACGCTTTCATCCTCTGATTTTGCCCGAATGAGCCAGTCATCGAGATAGGGATGCACCAACACTCCTTCCTTTCACAGTGCCGCCGCCGCCGCCGCCACCACCACCATCACCTTGGTGAAGATCCACGGCGGCGTCGTGAGACCGCAAGGCAATGCCTGGAATTGATAATGTCCCCACAGCAGGGCAAACCGCAGCCACTTCTGATGGGCGGCTCTGATTGGAATATGTAGATATGCTTCCGTAAGATCCAGGGAGGACAAATACTCTCCCTTGTGCACTGCCACAATCACCGACCTCAGGGTCTCCATACGAAAATGCGGTACCCACAGGCACCAATTCACCCCCTTGAGATCTAAGATAGGGCGCAGAGAGCCATCCTTCTTTGGCACGACGAAATAAATTGAGAATTGTCCCACACCGTAATCTGACAACGGGATAGGCTCGATCGCCCCCAGAAGTAAGAGCCGATCGAGGGTATTGCGGATCACCAGAGCTTTTTGCGGACTTCTGCAGGGAGACATCACAAACGAATCCCGGACCGGTCTTGCGAATTCCAGCGCGTAGCCCTCTCGAACAATTTCCAAGACCCACTGGTCAGTTGTTATTTGGGTCCAGGCAGAAAGAAACCCCCAAAGCCTCCTGCCTATTGGTTGTCTTTCCGCCGGGACCTGCCAGCCTTCATTGGGGTTTGCGGAAGGCCGGGGCGGGTGATGCAGAGAAGCCTCTACCCACTCCACGGAACCCACGAAACCCCTGGGCTCTGGCTGCAAACCTTCCCCTCTGGAAGCCGCCCAGCCGGGAGCCCCAGAATGTTCTGATATTCCTATACTGCCCCCGAAAGGCCGGCGATGATCTGCCTGGCTTCGGCTTATCCTCCGGGAGCTTACCCCCTTTAGACTTCCCTAAATCCTTTACCAACTTGTCCAGATCATATCCAAACAACAACTTGCCCTTAAAAGGAAGCTTGCTGAGACGCGATTTAGACGAGCCATCGACCGCCCAATTCCTCAACCTGAGGGACCGGCGTGCGGCAACTAAGGACGCCATGCTGTTGGCTAGCGCTTGAATCAAGTCATAATGCACATCCGTCAGGTATGCAGTGCCGGACTCCAACCTATGCAGCTCCGCCGCACCCTCTGGATCCAACTGAGAGGACTGCCGCAAGCGCTGGGACCATCTGAGGCATGCTCTTGCCACCCAAGCTCCACAAATGGAAGTCTGTAGGGACAACGCATCTGCCTCAAAGGACTGCTTCAACAAACTGTCCACCTTCCTATCCTGCGCGTCCTTTAACACCGTGCTGCCTTCTACCAGAATAGTGGTCTTCTTGGTGACCGCCGACACTGCTACATCAATGCGCGGAGAACGAACGCGCTCTTTGTCCTTATCCGCTAGGGGATACAGCCTGTTCATAGTTCTAATTCTTCTGAGCCCTAACTCAGGTTGATCCCACTCATCCTGAATCATCTTGTCCACTACACGGTGGACGGGGAACACTATTTGCACTTGCCACACCGCTTGGATGATAGGGTCTTCCACACTTTCCTCCTCCGACGACCGTGCAGCCGCCAAATTCAATGTCTGGAGGGACTCCGTGATAAGATCTGTCAGCTCTTCCCTCCGGAACACCCTAATGATCTTCCGGCTCCGGAATCTCACCTTCTTCCAGGTCGGCCATCTCCACCTCCAGATCAGGGTCAGCCTCGTCCGTCTCATTGCCCTCCATATTAGATGAGGACAACTCACGAGGCCGAGCTCTCTTCGAGGGTCTCGGGGAAACCGTACCCTTTCCAGTCAGCTTGGGCTGTTGCGAGAATGCAGCCAGCGACGCAGACTCCGGTAACTTCCCCTGACGCCTCATGCAGAATACGTGATGCATGAGCAACACGAAGTCCAGACAAAAGTCTTCCAGTTGCAGCCCAGCCCCCAGGCCTGGCCTCGCCACCGGCAGCCCCACGCTAACCTCCTGGCCACTCCCTGAGGCAGAGACACCTAGGTCCTCCCCGTCAGGCACTACCATCGCCAGCTGCATATCAGGACTAGCCTTAGCCTCCATCTGCTGCTCCACATCAATGGACACCATAGCGCAACTTCTGCAAATTCCAGAATCTGCTACAGTACCCCTGCGTGTGCCACAGACCACACAGTGAGACCAAGACGTCATTCTGAGAGTCTCTCTTTTTTTTTTTTTTTTAATATACCTGACCGGGATGGCAGGGACTAGAGATCCAGAAAAAACCCTGCCGCTCCGGGCTCAACTTGCTTGCTGGTCTGAGGATCGAGTTACCTGCTCCCCAGGGCCTCACTGCAAACACCTCGACGAACACAAAGTGCCCGAGGGTATTCAGAACTCCAAAGGGCCCCGAAACCCTTAAAAATCAAGAGAGGCCACCCCCCCAGATATTGAGGATCCCTCACTGAGGCGGTACCGCAGCTTAGAGGCCCCACCGGAGCTCGCGTCACGTGGCCGCCGAGTAAACAAAATGCCACTGCAAGAGAAAAAAGGGCGCCAAAAGCAATGCAGCCAAGCCGGCGGATTCACCCGTCCGGTCTCAGCCCGCAGAAAAAAGGAAAGTCCTGAAGACACAAGCAGTACTAGCAGAATTAAACTAACTCACCGATCTTCGAAGGAGCTCCAGCCCGCGCGGTTCTCCTGATCCCCCGTGCTGAGAGGAGAACTGCCGGACGAGCTTCCCGCCAATGTGCTGCCGCTGCCGGTTAGATCCCCGCTGTCTGAGCAGTCAGGGAATCTCCCCGCATTCCCTGTTCAGAGCTCTCCTCTGTCCCGTCTAGGAGGAGAGATCGGAAATTCTGAGCCCACAGCCCCGCCGAAAGGAGGCAGACAGGAACTGGCACTGTAGGCAAACCTTACTTCCTTCAATTATTTTAGTTCTTAAAGAAACAGTGTCACCCTAAGAATTCAAAGAAAAACTCAAAGATATAACTTAAAGGAAAGACACCCAAATAAAATTTAGAGTACTCTAGTCTATCCTACTGCTCCTTATCTGTTCCTCAAGTGAGCCCAGCACCCTAGGCTCACTAAGTCCTCCTGCTGCATGGAGACTGGACACATTGGGGCTGATGGGAGACACCAGCAGACTACATCCAGTGATGTCATAAATTTGACATGCCCAGTCTCCAAGCTGCAGGAGAAGGAGCACAACCAGAAGTAGAGGACTGAACTGGAGGAACGATAAGGAAGTGAACATGGGATGGAGAGCAGATGCTGAGATGGAGACAGAGGACATGCTGAGAACAGAAAAAGGGAGGGAGAGAGAGAGAAGGGAGATGATGGACACCTGGGTGAGGAAATGCTGGATACCTGGGGAGTGGATAATGATGGTGAAGGAAGATGGTGGACACCTGGGAAAAGATAAGGAAGGGAAGATGCTAGACACCTGGAGGAGGGGATAAGGAGAAATGCTGGACTGGGAGGGTGGAGAAGGGAAGAAAAGGTGAAATACTAGATAGAGAGCAGAGAGAAGAGAAAAGAAAGGGAACTGCTGGACATAAAGCAGGGAGAAGGGATATGGAAACAAGAGGGAGTTAGCAAGAGGGTGGGAAGGAGGGAGAGAGATGAGGAACGGGAGGACTGGAGTAAGGGAGATGAAAACTAAGTAGATGCAGTAAAAAAGGGCAAGACTGAGGAGAAGGGGCGAAATCATAATGGACAGAGAAATAGAAAATTAAATGGAAAAAGCTGAAAGATCAATGCCAGAGACAGAGGTCGGAGAGGTAGTGAAGACAGGAGGCGAGAAAAGAAATAACAAATGGACAGGTCATCCTGGGAACAGCATTAAGAAACAACAGACAAAAGCAGAAACTAGAGACTAGAAGTAAGATGAGGTAAAAATTGCCAGACAGGTAGAAAAAATATGATTTATTTATTTACATTCTCTTATATACCGCGCTATTCTGCATCAGTGCGGTTTACATTGAACAAACTGAAATCACATTGAACAGGGCATTATAACTTGGAGATAACTATTTTACAGGGAACATGGGCTATGGAGGGTTAAGTGGCTTGCCCAAGACCACAAGGAGCACCTGTGGGACTAGAAACCCCAGTCCTTCCGGCCCAAGGTTGCTGTCCTCTAGTGGGATTTGAACCCCCGACCTTCCGGCCTGAAGTACCTTGCCCCAACCACTAGGCCATTCCTCCTAAACTTGATGATTTGAATATGCCAGTTCTAGGAATCTACATCTGCAATTTTTATATTTTTCATAGTACAGTGGGGAAAATGGTTTTATTTCTCTGGTGATACATTTGCTTGGAAGTGATATTGTTGCTGTCATGAGACAGATGGGGAAAAGAAAATGACTTCTTCCCTCCCCACCCCTTATTGTGCAATCCTGGATCTATCCTCCCCCCATCAACATTGGATGAGAGTTCCAGATTTGCTCCAAAAAATCTGGCAACCTTATATTAGGACCACTGATTCACTAGGGATTCCCCCCTCCCTCCCCACACACAAGACAAGAGGGTCCTTTGAGAGAGTGATGAAGGGAGGTTACTGGCCCATCAGAGAGAGTAAATTTGCAATCATCTGAGGGTGATCAGGACAGTTTTCTTTTAGGCAGCCCCTTTAAAGAGACAGTGGTGCTAGGATTGCATTAATACATTTCTGGAGTGGGAAATGCAGGAAGTATTATCACAAGTTAGCAAATCTCTTGGAATTCTGTGGTAATTTTTCCAATGCTGAAGAGGTGCTATTTTGCACACTTAAATAAATCTACTTCACAATGAGTTAAAAATCCTAATTCTTTATTCAGAACTTTCTTCCAAAGTCTCTTATTTTATTAATTTATTTAACAGGTTTTTTTAATACCGTTTTATCATTTTAGTAAAAGCAATTTACATTGTAACTTAAACTTGGTAATGTACATTAAATAAGGACATTGATAACTTGGATTCTTCTGAGGGCAATGGAGAGTTAAGTGACTTGCCCAAGGCCACAAGGAGTGCTAGTGGGAATTGAACCCTGGTCTTTTGGTTCCCAAGACAGCGCTCTAACCACTGGGCTACTCCTCCACTCAAAACTTAAGATTTTAACTTCAAAAGACTCATGTTTATTTATTTATTTTTTTGCCCAAATTTTCTTTCCCACCTCTCACTTTATAATATTGTTCCTGAAGGATGAATCGGAGGACATTCTGACGGTAACTTTATAACAGGGCACCTAGGTTAAGACGTGAAGTAGGCGTCTACTTAAGCACTATGTTATAAAAACAAATAGATTCCTATGTGCCTTTATGCTATACTAATGTAAGAAGCATAAATTGTGCCTTGAATCAGTTACGGACTTTTAAAACTGCCAGAGAGCAGATATAAATGTTCGTGTGTAAAGTTTGCAAGTATGCATGTTGATTATGCATTTGTGTACGTGCAAACTCTACCTACACTCTGTCCAGATTGCGCTCCTAGCTATGCTTACTGATGAAGTATGTGCCTTCTTGACAAGACAAATTTATTTAAGACAGTTGATATTTTATAAAAGGCCTTTTATGTAGATATGTAGCCACATACAAATGAAAAAAATACTACAAAATTCCACCACCACCCCCACTGGTACCGTCATTCCAAAAACAGCCTATTCTGAAGTAAAAATCTGCAAACAAGCTCTTAAGAGAAACTCAGAAAGAAGAGAATGACAGAATGACAGGTCCCTGCAATATAGCAAGCTGTAAACTGTGCCAGCATATATTACCTGACCCCATAGTTACCCACGTTTACCCATATGGGAAAGATACTACATATAAGGGGATCCTACTCATGCTCTTCCTCTAACAGTAGAAAATAAGAAAAAGGATGGAGACATTTGCATACTTGATACTTTTCTTTCCTTGAATCCTGCTAGATCAGTCCAGACAAGTGGGTTATGCTCCCCAGCCAGCAAGTGGAGGCAGACTACAGCAACTTTTAATGATGTCATCACTAGCATATACTCTGGTGCAGCACAGAAATTGACAATCCATTCAAGAGGCAGCAGGGCTCCCAAACTTGTAGGAACAGTCTTCCAGGGTGGGTCTGGACTGGTTTAGCAAGATTCAAGGTATGAAAATTATCAAGTATGTAAATTTCTCCTTCCTTATCATCCTGCTAAACCAGTCCAGACGAGTGGGACATACCCAAGCAATCAGGACCCGGGACGGTAGAAGACAACACAATGGATACAGCTTCCCTGCCAAAGGCGCCATCTGCTCCAGCTCCAACATACAACCCGTCGGGCTTCAAAGGTGTTCAGAGATGATCAAGTACCTGCTTTACAGATGTCTACCAAGGACACTAAGTTGGACTCCTCCCCGAAAGCCTGTCCCCTAGCAGAGCGATTCCCTCGGTGGGGCCTCGTACTGGAGGATTTTCAGTTCCTCCATCCTAGGGTCCTTCTCCAATTCCACATTGACCGGGGGTCCATGGGGGCATCACAGGATTCCACAACTTCAGAGGTGGCCTTGGACTTCGGAGCTGGGGACTCCGGGAAGAACTTGTCGTGTGCTGCTGTTGGCTCTTGAGGGCCTTGGGTGGACATATTTTTACACAGATCACAAGCCGTGGAATCATGATCCGGTCCTAGGCAGCATAGGCAGTAGTCATGTGTGTCGGTGAAGGACATTATCTTGGCATACCGATCATGTTTCTTAAAACCACTGGAAGCCATGTGGAAAAAAAGGTACCCAGCGAGGTCGAAGACCCACGGTGCTGCCAGTTGGGGAAAAGAGGCATGAAAGTGCCAGAGGAAGGAAGAGAAAAAAATGAAGGGACCCGAGACACAATGCTGGGGCAGTGGGTTTGGATGGCGGGAGAGAGGTTAAAACTCAGGTTGAGTAAAAAATCAACTTAAATTCAGAGGAAAACAGACAAGCGTCTGAAGGGCTCCACGGAAAAAGAGAGATTGAGAAAGATGGCACCCTTGGGTGGGAAGGATACCACGCATGCGTGATGGCACCTCCCAAAGGCTTTCTTTGAATGCTGGGGAGATGCTTCTGCGCGGGTTCCGAAGGCACCGATGTCACCCATATGTGAGTACTGACTTCCTGCTTGTTCCCAGAGAAATGGAGCATTTACCCGAACTGAACAGTGGAGAGAACCCAACAGTCCATGGTGATGGACTGCCAAGCCTCCGCAAAGTGCTGGATGTGACCCCCTACTGGCAGATAGTCAAAAGCCAGGAGAAGGTTTGGGAAGGGTGGTCTGTGGGAGGGCTGTTTTTTCCTCTCCCAAGGGTAACCACTCTAGGGAAATGGCTGATAAGACAGGCCTTGAGCTCAAGGAAGGAGCTGCCACTGGTAAGGCTGGTAGTACTCCCTGTGGGTAAAACTGTTGAAAGCAACTGTAATGGAAAAGGCGGCAGCAAGAGGAAGAAGCTGCCTCCGCCAGCTGGGCCGAGAGTTCACCGACTATGGAAGAATGGTCCTTGACTTCCAAGACCAACTCTTGGACCTTGGACCAAGCGGTCGTGTAGGGTCTCACCCAGACCAGACACACGAAGCCAGGCAATATGCCAGGCTGAAATGGCTGTAGCTGCAGACCAGACTACAGTGTCACAGATGTCATATGTGGCACGAATTAAGTGATAAACTGATTCATGCAAGTCTTCAGCAAGGCAAGCTGGATCCGCTAGAAAGAGGGCATCCAGCTGCAGGAGAAGGTCATGAAGGTAGTGCAGCATATGTAGCTTCTGAGCTGCTAGCCACATAGTAAGAGTACTGCTCTGGTAGGATTTACGCCCCATAGCATCTAAGGTCTGCTGCTCCTTCCCTGGAGGTGTCTGGGAAGGTGGCTTAGTGCTCTTGGATTTTTTAAAAACTGCCTCAGATATGACAGACTGATGAGATAGCTGAGCATGATGGAATTCCGAAGCCGGCAGGATCTTGTACTTAAGGTCTATACGGCGGGATGTAGCACTGCCAGAAAAAGGGGTCTGCTAGATAGAAGACTGTAAATCCTGAAGGACCTGAGGCACAGGAAATGCAGGGATCACCTTAGGAGTACTGCAAGCTTTTAAAATGGAAAACTCCACTTGTTAGTTGGAGACTGCAAGACACTGATGGCCAAAGCGCGGGAAGGTTTCTGGAGGAACTTCGAATAAGAAAAATCCTCTGGCAAATTCTTTATCTTTCTTTATCTTTATTCAAACACTTGATAAACCGCCCAGGCCGAAGCATCAGGGCGGTGTACAATACAAAAATGTCAGCTGCTGGAAACAAAAGACGGAGAGGAACGCCAAAATACGATAGGACAGAGGGAGACAGTTAGATAGGATAGAGGACAGAAAAGGCCCAAAGAGGGACGGGGAGGAGGAGAAGAGGAGGAGGAGAAGGGAATGGAGGAGAGGGAAACAGGAGGGAGTCAAGGAGGATGGAGGGCATGACTAGGGGATGAGGCACCATCAGCAGGGAGAGGAAGATCGAAAGCCTGACAGAAAAGGTGGGTTTTGAGGAGGGCTTTGAAGCAGGTATAGGACAGTTCAGTGCGGAGAGGAAGGGGAAGGGAGTTCCATAGGGCGGGTCCTAGGAAGAAAAAGGCGGAACGGCGGGTAGATTCCAGGTGGGCCTGAGTAGGAGAAGGAAGGGACGGTTGCCGAGAGACGAACGAAGAAGGCGGGGGGAGGGCTGAAGATGAATAATGTTGGCCAGGTACTGGGGGGTGTCAGTGTAAAGGACCTTATGTGTGAGGATGAGCAACTTGAAGACAAACCTAAACTTGATCGGAAGCCAGTGCAAAGTGAGGAGACACGGGGACACATGGGAGCGAGCAGGGGAGGAGGTGACAAGACGGGCGGCGGCATTCTGAGCAAGTTGGAGACGGCGAAGCTGGGAAGAAGGGAGGCCTGCATAGATAACGTTACAGTAATCCAAACGGGAGAGTACCAGAGATAGGATGAGAGTGACAACAGAAGGTGGAGGAAGAAGTGATCGGACGGCCTTGATACGACGCAGGTGGAAAAAGGAGGTACGAATAACAGAGGAGATATGTTCGTGAAAGGAAAGGGATGGGTCTAAGGTAATGCCCAGGTAACGAAGGGTGGGAACCAAGGGGATAGAATGAGAACCCATAACGGGTGACAGACTGGGAGGTGGGAGCCCAAAGGAAAACCAGATTGTGGAGGACTTAGCGGGGTTAGCGTGTAGAAAATTGGACTCAAACCAGGAGGCGACGGAGGAAAGACAGCGGTTGAGTGGGCTAAGATCAGGGGAGGAGGAAGAAGTGTGGTGAACTAGAAGGATGTCGTCAGCATAGATGTAAAAGGAAATGGCAGACTGTTGGATAAGCAGGGCTAAAGGAGCAAGGAAAACATTGAAAAGTAAGGGGGCGAGAATAGAACCTTGGGGAACACTGCAGATTGAGGGGGACGGGGGAGAGATGGAGGAACTGGAATGGACCAAGAAGGTACGACAAGATAGAAAGGAATGAAACCACCGTAGAATGGTGCCATGAACACCGAAATCAGACAGACGAGACAAGAGACAAATTATCCTGGAGGTTCTGTTCCAAGGAAACAGAACAGGGTCATCTACCTAGGGTTCACATGGGTCTCAGGCATAAGGCAAGAGCGAGTGAATGTCCTCATCAAGAGGCCAGTCAATAAGCAGTGGGGATCCCATGACCTCCTGCATGGGGGTAGCTGGGGATCTGAGGGTACAGTGGGCCGCATTTCATGCTACTGAGGAGAGGCCTACAGAAGAGAAAAACTATCCTGGCAAAATTTCTGGAGAAGAAAAAGAAAGAATGACCGTGAAGCCTGTGCAGCCCACCTGGAAGGGGGAAGACTGTCAGGCGTGGAAGGCAGGGGTTTGCGCTTTGAATGGGAATGTGCTGGTGGAGGGAGATGATGGTTATGCTTGCCTTTAGCTTTTTGACCAGATGGAAGTATGTCCTCCAGAGTTGCCGTGGACGACTCCAACGTACTAGGAGTAAGTTCAGGAGGGATAGAAGAGAGGGAACCCCAGACCCCGCAGCCATAAGAGACAATACCGGTGCTGCGGCTGCTTTCACAGACTGCACCCCCCCCCAACCCCGTGAGTCTGTGCTTAGCCCAGTAGGGGGAAGGGAGCATGATGAGTCTGACATGACAGCTGACCCTGCAGAGGCAGTAAGCTGAGCAAGGTCTAGCTCTGGTAAAATGAGAGAGCTGGCCCTGAAGAGCAAGGCCTGGCTCTAAAACAGAGGAAAAAGTGTTCCCTGTGACTCTCTGACTAAAACAGCTTTTTTTTTAGTCAGCAAAAGGCAGTAATTCAGAAAGCATGTTGCCGTGATCCGGCGGTAAAGTGCATAAAGTGCAGGCAGATCTGTTTAAGTTTTGTCAGCTGGTTTGTGAAGTGAAGGCAGACACATTTTTCTCCCAACAGCCAAAGAGAGGTGCAGGCAGAAACGTTTATTTTTTTGACTGTCCGACAGCTTGAAAACCATGCAACTGATAGAAAACAGTAGCAGAAACAGCCCAGTGTAAGAACCAAATGAAAAACACACCAAGAAAACCCACAAAAACAAACAGAGTAAAAATGCAGGCAAAAGTGAAGAGAGAGGGAGACCCGTGCAGGCCTTTGCACGACGGAGAAAAACAACTGATTCTCTCAGCACAACCAGGCGGGAAGCAGGAAGCAGCCACGTATGCTCAGTGAAGCAACAAAGCTTCTCTGAACTGTGGGAGACCCACTTAAGGCTCAATCCGGAGACTTCACCATTGAGTGTGACTGCATCCATAGAAAACCATTTGCACCTGCTTCCATGGAGGGGTAAAGTGTCTGCGGCTTCATTTCAGGTGCAATTTCTGCAGGTTTGTGCTGGCATTTTATAAAGACAGGCTACAAATAGGCAAAGCTTTTATTCTCAGCATAGGTGATCTACAATAAAATTACCCTAAATGTCTGAATAGGAGTGGGAAAAATCCAGGCAGCACCAGTCACTCAGGCAACTAGTGCTAAGCTGTCTCCGATAAGAAATGCTGCCACTGTGGCTAGCCTGGGTCTAAGAAAAAAAGGTTAAAATGCTAGCCTAGGCTCAAGAAGGAATACTGTGGTCTGAGGGTTGAAGAGATTATAGGGAGGTAATGGGAAGAGACAGAGGTTGCAGAAATAGAACTCCACTAGAATTCATTAAACTTGCAGTCTGTTTTTCTTGTCTCCACCTGGTAAATACTCTATGTGTATCACATCCTCTTTGACTTGAAACATCACACTGGAATTTTAAGTTTTGTCTAAAAAACATTTTTCTTTAAAAAGGCTTTCAATGGTGGTGGTGGTGGGTAGGTGGGTAGAGAGACCCACACAAATTTAGGAAAGCAATGGGTATTGCACTATGTGGCTTAAGGCTAGATTTACTATAGTGTGCTATCACATTAGTGAAACCCTTTTACTAAAGAGTGGTAAATATTTGCACCTACTGAACGGTAGAAGTAAAAACTAAGGCGCGGTAAGTGCAACGGCCATGCGCTGTTGTGGACATGGTCAACATGTCCCATACAGTTACCGCACTGTAAAGTTCCTTAACACACTTTATCTTCGCTTGAGGAGGCATTACGTGCACGCATGTTAACTGCGGAACTGACAGTATGTGCAAGCCATGTCCGCTCTCCATACATAACTCACTCAGTCTCTGCCCCATTATGTGCTTAGCAGTTACCACTGGGTGTTTACCTTGGGGGCTACTATTAGTTCATGGTAACCACTAGCAGAGCCGCACATTAATAGTTAGCATGCACTAAAACACATGTTAACTGTTAGCGCACTTTAATAAAAGGGCTCCAGTAATCGTTATTTGGAAATTGGTGTTAAGGGTGGCAGCGGGTGAGGGTTGGAAGTTTCCATTTTTCCTTTAGTCTATGTCCTACTAACACTGCTGGATTTTTTTTGTTATTATTAGTTCTGTTCGTTTTAATTTATGACCAGATATTCAGAGCCGAGCCATATCCAGTGATCACCACTGAATATCTGGTTTGCCCGGATAGCATTTTAGCTAGCCTGTCAGAAGCAACATTGAGCTGCTAACCAGCTTGCTAAAATGCCTTTCAACTGTCCTAACTTTAGGCATTTTACTTAGCCAGTTAGTGGCTCTATATAACCAGTAGCGGCTCAACCAGTTAGTGGCTCTATATAACTAAATCTTTCATTCACGCTCTACCCTGGGAACACCCTGATGCTAACAGGTTAGCGTAAGAACATTTAACCCAGTTAGCAGGGACTATAAGGTGGCATTAAGCATGCTAGCGCCAATGAATGTCCCACTGACCACAGGTTAGTCCATTTGCAGGTCTGCTAACCGGCTAAGACCTTTTGAATATTCCCACCCACCGCCAACTAAACATTTACAATATTTAGATTATCTGGTTAATGAAAATGTTCAGTCTGTTAACCAGATAACTAATTGTGTAAAATTAAGCCAGAAAAAAGGCTGTGCTAACCTTATGCGATTTGCTATCCAGATAGCAGTGCCGGATCCTGCAGTATTCAGATATTCAGAACCAGCTACTATTCAGCACAAACAGGGCTGAATACCTGGATTTTATTTAACTGAGGCAGCGATCATTTAAAAAGGATACTGATCAGCATGGATAAATATTGGTCTGAAAAACTATATATCCAATTTTTTTAAAAGCAGTTTCAAGGAAAAAAATCCTCCCTGGTTCCTAAGACATGTGCCACTTATTCTCACTATTTTAAAAAGGGAATAAGGTGTTGGCATTTAATCTAGCTACATAAACTAGCAGGTGACCTGTCCCCCACAAATAAGAGGGCTCAAGTAATGGCAAGATATTTTTAAAGTAGTATTTGTAGTTTGTCATAAATGAAAAAGAAGAGCATGCAACCACTTATGTGCAGATCATAGTCTTATTTATATAGATATTTGTGCAGTCTTACATACACTTAGGAGCCCTTTAAAGTGTGGCAAGGGTTTGCACTTATTAGGTTTTCTGAAGGAAAAACACCCTGGTAAGTGCAAAGCCTGTGTGATGAATACAGGGGGCATGCCTATCCTCTTCTCTACATTTAACGCACAGGGCAGACACTTACTGCATGGGCCTTACATTCCTTGCCTTGGCAGGTAGCACAGGAGAACTTGTGCGACCCGACAAGGCAGGTAAGGCAAACCCAGGCATGATCAGACGACCTCCCCTGGTCATAGTACACCCCCTCATCTGCCATGGAGACCCTGCAGAGAGACCCAGCAATCCCTGAGCTGGACCCACCTCAAACCTTCCCCCACCCGTCTGCTTCCCCAGAGGTCGTAGTGGTGATCAGGCCAGGAGCGGTCTCCCACCACCCCTGCCCCTGCTCAGGCGTTCTTCAAAATAGTGCCAGAAAAAACTCATGCTAGTCTTGTGACTCCTAGCAATAGTACTGTGAGATTAGCATGTGGTGCTCCTGGTGCCATTTTATAGAAAGGGAGGAGCGGAGGGGGACCACTTCTGCTCCAATCACCACCAGGGAGGGATCCGGCTCAGGGGTTGGTTGACCCCTCTACAGGTCCTCCATGGCTGGAATGCTTTCCGGCCATAGAGGTCCTGAAAGAGGTCCTGAAGGAGGTACCTGGCGGGGGTGGATCGCAGTACTCGCAAGGGGTGGGGGGGGGGTGCCAATGTTACAAGGGGGGGCTGAGGTTTGCCAGCCTGCATGGGCTATGGCATGGATTCAATTACCTCCACCTCAGAAGTGGAAATAATTGCAGCTATGCTATTGGCAGTCGTGACATCTAGCGTGCAGCACTGTCACCAGTTGCCATGCCCACATTCAGTTCCTAGCCCTCCCCAAACCTGCCTTGCATCTGCCAAGTGCAGAATGGATTTTACACTGTGCTATCTGCACAGTAATGATTATGTGGAGTTTTAGCTTATGCTGAACCCCATGGTAACTGCTTACTGCACTTTAGTAAAAAGACCCCTTCATTAAGCACAGTTCTACGACTCCTAATTCAATTTTCAAAGTTACCTCTACTATATACTTAAGAAGGGACAGCACTAGGCATGATCACCTCACAAAAGTAATTCCTTTCCCAAAAATCTGGAAAATTTATTGATACAGAGGGCATTACTCACAGGTGTTCCTATCATGGTGTAGGTTTTTCCAGAGCCAGTCTGTCCATAAGCAAAGAGGCAGACATTGTATCCTTTGATAGCCCCAGACAGCACTGATGTACCAAGGTCCTGATACACCTGAACAGACATGAACAGAAAATGTACTTATTGAGCAGTCATAAATGACAATCACAATTAAAGCAGGGCAAGTATTACTTAAAACAAGTTTCTAGAAATAAAAGTTACTTTTTAAAAAGATCACCATGTTGGCTTTAAGGATGCAAATATATATATTTTTTAAGTTAACTTTTTAAATGTTCAATACAACTATGGTGCTTGAAAAGGAACATGTCCATATGCTCCTCACCCCTTCCCCAATGTACCCACACATTTCCTACTCTACATGTAAACCACCTGATGCACATGGCGAGGAGCAGCACATCAAATAAATACTACTACTTTTACCACTACTTATTTATATAGCACTACTGGGCATATGGAGGAGAGTAGCCTAGTAGTTAGAGCAACAACCTGTTACCCAGGAGATCTGGGTTTGATTCCCATTAGCAATCCTTGTGGCCTTAGGAAAGTCACTTTATCCTCCACTGCCTCAGAAGAAAAGGCCTGGCAATCTACAGGACTTCTAGTCATACCTTGCCAAGAAAACCCAAGGGCTGCTGGGTCGCCAGGACTCAGCATTGACTTGAAGGCACTTAAAAAAAAAAACACACCACACTGGGCACACACAGTGCCCAGTGCAAGTACACAAAAAGGCAGTCCTGCTTCACAGAGCTTATGATCTTTTTAAGACAAGCAGATCATCAGGAGATGATGGAATTCTCAGGGAAAGGATTAAAAACATGAGTGAAGATGTCAGGATTCAGCATTGAGGAGATGAAAAAACTGAAGAGAAGGGAAAGCAAAGCAAAGCAAAGTCTAAAAGTTAGCCATGAGTTTGACTTTCAGATTCCTATTAAATGGGTCTCCAGCTGGTAGCAACAGGCAATTTTACTTACCCTGTAAACATTTAAATGGTTAATATTTCACACCCTTAGTTGATTAATGCGAGGCTGTTCTATGATTTCACAGTTCATATATGCTCATTGAAGGAATTTATTTCCACATTGCAGTTGCACTCTAAAAGTACACTGGGATTTAAGAGGACTTTTCCAAAGACAGTGTTAGATAATCTCATCTTAGCGTCTTCTAGTGTTAACTTCTAAAATAATTAGGTTGTGGAGGAGTATCAGTGCTCTCTGAATGGTAGAAGGAAGTCTCTCCTGTTTCTTAGCTCACAACATATTCAAGCAATTTCAATATAAACCACAAGATACAATCTGTCATGTGATATCAGAGATGGCCAAAGCTCTGATTAAATCTAAATACTTCCCTTGTCGGTGACTATTTTAGTTTGAGTCAGAATGTAATTTTGTTTAGCTACTCTTAATCCATACTCTATCCTCAGTTTGCTCTTAAGATTCCAAAGGATTGTTTAATCTCAACGACGGACGCTTAGTTCTAGCTTCTAACTGGAAACACTTGGAAATTCACAGTCTTTGATGATACTTCCTTAGTCAGGGCAGTGTCCAATTCATAAGAACATAATATTTGCCATACTTTGTCAGACCTGTGGTCCATCAAACCCACATCCTCTTTCCAACAGTGGCTATGCCAGGTCACAAGTACCTGGGCAGGATTCCCTAACAGTAGACAGATCCCATGCTGCTTATCCCAAATCAGGATCTTCCACCCATGTGTGGAGAACTAATGAAACTACATTGTGAGAACATGGAAACCTGATTTTAATTCTCCTATGCTTTGTGAACTGAGGAAAAGGAAATCTTATAAAGATCCATTTTTACCATGGTAACTATATGAATTGATTTTCAGAACTCTGTCCTCTGCACCCTACAGCACTGGCTCCTGAAGTATGGGTCACATCTCCAGATGTAGGCATAAAAATAAATGGGATCATGAATATGCCCCAATGGCTATATGTGTGTGTGCTGGCTGAAGAGACTGAACTAGGAGAGACACACAGGTACTGATGGTTTAACTTCCCTCCCCGCCTACACCTGCTGCCATCTTAGAACCACAGAAAATGTTTTCCAATTCTTATAATACTTATTTTTTCAACATGAGATCTTATTAGCATATTTAGTAAATGATTTGACATATAAATGTTGAATTTTGCTGTGATATATATCACCAATAGACTCAATATCCCATGTGATATCGCATAGAGTGTATGATATAGTAACTAAATCCTGTAAAACTAATTTTTTCTGTAAAGCAAATTTTTGTTGGAAGTTATTGCAATGGGAGGTTAACCCTCTCTTGAAGCGCAACTTCCCTTTTAATTAAATAATTTATAAATCCAACTAAGGAATATTCGTGAAATAATGCACACACTCAGTGCTAAATCACTATGAACTCTTCAAAATACTCATCCACAACGCCGTCTTCTGGCAGTATGAGGCTCCAATGCCGTCAGCTTCTTGAATAAATTTGTAGATCAACGCTGCCGACGGTATACCATTGCAGTAGAAATGATGAACACAGCACTGCATTTAGAACCATCTGACATTTTCCTGGTCCTGTATCAACGCTTGAAATTACTGCAAAAGTTCAATTCTTCCCGCTTTGCTGGCAATCTTCTCTAAACCCCTGATTGTACTTTAATCCAGCAAACGCCCATGTTGATTTAGTCCAACGTCCTGACCCACTGAAGGATCCCCAGAGAGTGGCTATTTGATTCTGCCAGTAACAAGAAGAGGGCTGATATGAATAGTGAATACATTACTGACATACTTCCTTTTATGTCTAATATTACTCGAGTGCATAACATTTTACGAAAACATTGGCATTTATTATCCTTACATTCTTGTTTCCAGAAACCATTGCGAATAGCATATACCAGGGGACCTAATATTGGAAATTTGATTGGCAATACGTTATGTTCTAGGAGCCCCGAGATGAATTCTATCACTTCGGTTTTGGGACATTTTCCATGCGATAAATGTGAATTTTGCACATAGATCATTGCAGGAAAGGAGTGGATGATTCCCAATATGAATTTTAGACATATTTCGAAATGGTCTACAACTTGTTTGACATCATTTATGGTGTATGTGCTAATGTGCCCCTGTCAAAAGCTTTACATTGGTCGCACTATTCGGACTGTGCGACGGCGCTTGCAGGAACATGCTTCAAGGGTACGTAACACTGTAACATCTGCTCTGATTGTACAGCATTGTCTGGATTTTCAACATAAGTTCGAGAACTTTAAATGGAGAGTTTTGGATTATGTTCCGGTCAGTCTGAGAGGTGGTGATCGGGAGCAGAGACTTCAGAGGCTTGAACAGTCTTGGATTTTTCGACTATCGTCGGTAACACCGAATGGATTGAATTTGGAACTAGATTGGTTTAGCCTTGTATGACGTGGGAACAGCTGATGGGCTTTTGGAGTTTAAAACTTCATCCGGGATCCTTCAGTGGGTCAGGACGTTGGACTAAATCAACATGGGCGTTTGCTGGATTAAAGTACAATCAGGGGTTTAGAGAAGATTGCCGGCAAAGCGGGAAGAATTGAACTTTTGCAGTAATTTCAAGCGGATACAGGACCAGGAAAATGTCAGATGGTTCTAAACGCAGTGCTGTGTTCGTCATTTCTACTGCAATGGTATACCGTCGGCAGCGTTGATCTACAAATTTATTCAAGAAGCTGACGGCATTGGAGCCTCATACTGCCAGAAGACGGCGTTGTGGATGAGTATTTTGAAGAGTTCATAGTGATTTAGCACTGAGTGTGTGCATTATTTCACGAATATTCCTTAGTTGGATTTATAAATTATTTAATTAAAAGGGAAGTTGCGCTTCAAGAGAGGGTTAACCTCCCATGGCAATAACTTCCAACAAAAATTTGCTTTACAGAAAAAATTAGTTTTACAGGATTTAGTTACTATATCATACACTCTATGTGATATCACATGGGATATCAAGTCTATTAGTTTGATTGAATAGAGTGAGGGGAGGGTTTATAGATTTTGTGATATATATCACAGCAAAACTTTCAAATTTTTAACTATATAATCCAGAACATATGAAGACTTTGAAAAAAATTAAATGAAGAAACATTAAATCTATTCTTTTCTGATCTGCCAAATATATAAGCTAACCTTCAAGAATATCATTCACAGGCTTGCAAATTGTGATTGTAGTTGTCAGTTTCATGAATAGACTATCAAAAGACCAGAGACCATTTACAGACAAAAAAACCCATGATAGTTTCCCCAGATAAAACATACAAACACCACCCATTACTGACCACACCCTGCAGAACCAGCTTCCCTCAGTCAAAATTGTTTTCATCTTTGCATTCCTACTCCCTAACATCGTGATGGGCTTTCCTAAAAAATAAAAAATGATATATATATATACGCAGGTGTCAACTTCCTATGAAAATCTTCTTGAATTCTGATCATGACTATCTGCCCTGCCTCCACTTGGAACTGCTCTTTACAACACAGTTGGCTCAAAGATTGTACCAGGCTCAAGCCTATATGCTGGCCAGCTTCATAGTTCTGCCGCTTCCTCTGATATTCAGTTTGAAAAGGGGCTTGGCTGGGCTATCGTGAGGACTATGAATGCATGCCAACTCAGTGTTTTTCACTCAGTACAGTCTTCCTGCTGACTCTATTCTACAGAGCAGCATCTTGTGGAGAAGAGGGCCTAGGATGGAGATAGCATCTTGGGAGAGGGGCCAGGGAAAAGAATGGAAATGGCGGCCAGAAAGCGTGTTATATAGGGCATACAAATCAGGTTGTCTTGTAACTCTCAAATTTTGACATTACAATAAAAATTTCCATACTTAATGTTAAGGTTCATACTTAAAAGTTGATATTCAAAAAGACTTATCTGTTAGCAAGGACCATATAGTGCTGCTTAAAATTCTTACAGACCAAGTTGGCACTATTCAGAGGGTAGTACCAAAGAGAAAGCACTTCACACTCGCAAAACAGATGAAACAAGTCCAGTGCAAGGTGATCCACAAAGGATAAAGTTTATTGGAATGTACACCTAAGGCAATTACCCAACATGGCCATGTTTCAGCTGAGCCTTCATCAGGGGTAATGGCATGAGCTATAAAATGTAAACACATCATAAAACACAAAGTGATAATAAAAATGAATAGTAAATATAACAAAATCAAAAAGCAGAGAATATAGTAATTTAAAATAAAATATATAGAACGAAGCAGTAAAATAAAACCATAGAGGAGGACTAAGATGAAACAATCCATTCAGTGAAACTTGAAACAAAAACTACATAAAACAATATATAATACAATGAATAATAAAAAAACAATAAATAATAATCATAATAAGACCAAGGTAAAAATCACAAAATGCTACAAGGATTACATAAAATATAAACCATTGAAAAGATGATGGAAATTAAAAAAGGAGAGGCACATGTATGTATGAAGCCCAAACTGTAAAATCAAAGAAACTCACTTACATGAAGGAACACAGTTACCAGGAGTACTGCTAGGTACAAAACACTCCAATAAGATTTCTACAGAAACAGATAACACATCAGTGAGCTACGGAACCACTAGAGGAAGGGAGGACACCGACCTATAGAGGGCCATCTAACATGAAGTGGTGTAAAAAACTATGGGCCTGATATTTAGCGATGGTGGCTAGGGCGAGTACAGCGCCTAGTCGTCGCTGCTGAAATTAACCCAGATATTCAATTCCAGGACCATATCCAGCCACGGGCATTGAATATCTGGGTTTGCCACACAGCCGTGCACAGCGCAGAAGCTAATCAGGCAGCGGTGATATTCAGACAAACATATGTGAATGTTGCTGAGCATGACAAAAAGTAAGACTATAGATAAAATTCTGATAAAAATTTTGCGCATAGCAAAGCAACATACCGGTGGAACAGTATGAGTACCGTGAAATAAATATCTTGAACTATATGCCAGCCTAAAAAAATGAAGGCCAGGCCAATAAGGCTTCCCAAATGTCAAAAAATACATATAAAGGAATAAAACCAAGGGATACATCCAGCGGCAGCAAAATAAATTGTGAAACAGCTACGAACCAGGTGTGATATCATGTAGTCCTCAGGGCAAGTGGTAGAATAAAGCTAAAGAATCTTTTTATAGCAAACAATTATATTGTAATATAACATACTCACATTTGCATGAACAGGGTTTCCAGAAAAGGGGCAGTCAGGGTTAGAATCCTATCAAATGCCTAATAGCGGCAAAAAACGTTGTGGCAAGGAGGTAAGTAACAGTAAAAACACTGACAGAAGCAGAAGAGTCCTGCGATATAGATTAAAGACATCCAAATTGAAGGTACCTTAAATATAACACACTACCAATCGGGCAGTGGGATTTGAACCCTGTTCTTTCCGGCTCCAGGCTGCTGCCCTAATCACTAGACTACTCCTCCACTCCTAACTACGGTACCTGAATGTAACTTGCCTTGAGTATCTACTAGAAAGGCATGAGCTAAAATACAAATATGCTTATCATTAGGGGAGGCCCAGTTGAAGCTAGGTAGCTATTGCTTGTTGAGTCAACTGAGCTTTAAAGGGGGGAGGGGGGGGTGAAGTGCAAGGGTATATGGAGAAAGTCTGAGATTCATCATGATATCAATTGAAGCCAATCTTAAGACACTTCAAAACTTGACTACCAGAAATAATTCTTTATCCTACCCACGACACTAAAACTCAAGGACACATATTTGGAAGTGAAACATGAAGTGCAGTATCTAGGAATAATCTTTGATCAACACTAAGGGGCTTGTTTACAAAGCCGCGGTAGCGATTCGCGGTCGTTATCGGAGCCGTGGCCCCATTGAAATCAATGGGGCCGCGGCTCCGATAACGATCGCGAACCGCTACCGCAGCTTTGTAAACAAGCCCCTAAATCTAACCTTGTATATTCAACAAGACAACTAGAGCAATATACCTCCTCCATCTACGAAGTGATCCTGATGCAGTCCCTGCCTCTAAAATGATGCCTAAAACTTTCCTGCACTCTGTACAGACTACCACAGGTGCTGCATACACCTCTGCTGCAGCCACATGGCCCGCTACTAAAAGCCAGAAACTTGATAACTGCCAACCCAGACACATCAGCAGAGGATTCCCCCATGTTTGCTTCCCTCTGATAGTGCAAGCAGTAAGAGCTGGCCACGCTGCATGAACAGCAGTTTCCACACCACCACTGCTATTGGTACTACTACTGCTTATCATTTGTATTGCAGAAACAGGGCTGTATGCATGCATATTAAGAAACCGTGCCTGCTCAACAGAGCTTACAATCTATTCAAGGGAGGCAAGCAGAATAAACAAGGAACTAGGGTAATTCTTGAAGAGAAATAGTTAAGAAACACATGGCTATAGTTATGATTATAGTATATTTGATATACCGCAGATCTGTGAACCAAACTCTGCGGTTCATAATACAATAAAACAAAAATAAAACATATTCAATAAAATCAAATCAGAGATAATAAAGCATAATATAAAAATTAAATAAAAGGGAAGAACGCCATTATCGTGATAGAAAAGAAATGAATAAAAAATATCAAGTAACGTAGAGGAAACACATAGGAGAGAAAGGTTGGAAGGTGTAGGGCCAACGTTTAGGGAGGGGGTTACTTATCAGGCCTGTTATTTCTTGGGTACTGCCTACCCTTGCTACCCAGAGGGTATAGGCACTCTAAATGCTGTTTCATAGAAATATGCCTTTAATGTTTTCTGAAAGCAAATTCCATATACAGTTACTGGAGACGCAGCAAAAAAAGTTGATTTTCTAGTGGTCTCACACTTAAGCAGTGATGGAATATGAAGCCGAAAAGCATGGAGCAATCGCAAAGCCCTAGCAGAAGCGTAAAGGGTAACCAAAGATGCTAAATATTCTGGCATTAAGTCATGAATTGCTTTGTACGTGAAAGTCTCAACCTTGAAAAAAATAACTTGGGTGTTGAACATGAGAATAAGGTGTCAGAAACAAAAGCAACCTTCAAGAGGTAGGGTTTTAGCCTGGATTTGAATAAGGCCAGGGATGAAGCCTGATATACTGACAAAAGTAGTCTATTCCAGGCATACGGCACAGCAAGGTGGAATGAACAGAGTCTGGAGACGACAGCAGATAGGAGGACACAGATAAAGCGTAGTTACTCACCTGTAACAGGTAATCTTCGGGAACCGAAGGAATTTAGTCTACACATATGGATGATGTCAGTATCGACTGAGCCCGTGTGGGAACTCTCCCCAGCGTCCAATTGGAAAGCTTTTGGGAGCACTCCACTGTGCCTGTGTGACTGCCTTCCTACCTTCCTAACTCACTCTCTTCAGTTGAGTTTGTAGCTGAAAAAAAGAGAGCAAATGAAACCTTATAACTCCTAGGAGAGGAGGGCGGGTTGTGAAAACTAAATTCCTGCTGTTCACGGAGATCACCTGTTACAGGTGAGTAGCTACACTATCTCCAGGAAGACTCCCTAGTTCCCAGATGAAGTGACCTCAGAACCAGTAGAGGTTTGCCTCTGAGTAGGCATGAGAGGTCATGGATCCTACATGGATTTCTGGTATCGTCAAAGTCTGGGATAGAGGGCAGGAGTTACATCTAAGTCTGAAAGAGGTGCTGGAGTACAGCCTGACCAAACATGGCATCCCGATGGGAGTCCTTGTCTAGACAATAATGGACAGCAAAGATATGGACGGAAGACCAAGTTGCCGCTTTACAAATTTCATCAATGGCTACCAAGCATAGGTTTGCCATCGAGGTTGTCATGGCGTGAACATTGTGATCAGTGACATGCCCTTCCAGGAAGAGTCCTGCTTTGTCATAGGCAAATGAAATGCAATCCATCATCCATCTGGAGAGCGTACGCTTAGAAACAGGTAACGTCAGGTGACTACTGTCAAATGAGATAAACAACTGCGAGGCTTTAAAATGATCTTGAGTCCTTTGGAGACTGAAAGCTAATGCACGTTTGCAGTCAAAAGTGTGCAGAGTTGCTTCCGCTCAAGACGCATGCGGTTTAGGAAAGAAAACTGGAAGGTAAATTGGCTGGTTTAAATGAAAAGGAGACATCACCTTTGGCATAAAGTGTGGTGAGTCCGAAGGATGACTTTGTCATAGTGGAAGCACCACCAAAGCCTGAAGCTCACTAATACATCTAGCTGAAGTGAGGGCAATTAGGAAGATTACCTTCCAAGAGAGGAACTTAAGTGAGGTCGTGGCTAATGGTTCAAAGGGCAGCTTGAGAAGCTGCGCTAGAATGACATTGAGGTCCCAAGCAACCAGAGGTGGCTTAAAGGGCGTTTTGGACAGCAGGAGGCATCTCATGAAACATGCTACTAGCAGCTGCGTGGAGATGGGCTGTCCATCCAGTAGGTGGTGAGAGGCCACAATGGTACTAAGGTGGACTCTCACTGAGTTGGTCTTTAGATCTGTGGAGGAGATACTGGAGGAGTGACTCCACTGGAGCAGAAAATGGATTGAGATTCTTCTGGGAACACCAGACAGAGAATCTACACCATTTAAAAACATATGACTGTCTGGTGGAGGACTTTCTAGAAGCCAAAAGTATCTCCTTAACCTCTTGTGTAAGGTCAAAGCCTTGTAATGCTATGCTCTCAGCAGTTAAGCAAAGAGACTATGGATTGGGATGAAGTAGTGAGCCGTTGTACTGGGAGAGGAGATTGGGCACATATCCCAATCGTAGAGGATGAGTATGAGTCAGACGGAGCAGCAGTGGAAACCATGGTTGCTGTGGCCAGTGAGGGGCTATGAGAATCATGGAGCCCATGTCGGACTGAAGCTTCAAAAACATCTTGGGAATGAGGGGTACAGGAGGGAAAGCATAAAGCAAACCCTGACCCCAGAATAGGTGGAAGGCATCCACCTGTTGGTTACTGGATGTCAGAGTTCTTGTGTAGAAACAAGGAAGCTTGGCATTTTGTGGAGTCGCAAACAGATCTATGTTTGGAGTTCCCCAGGTCTGGAAGATGTAGGATGTTTTGTCTGGATGGAGAGATCATTCATGAGAAAGAAGGATGTGACTCAGTCTGTCTGCCAAGACACTGAACTCCCTCGGGAGGTATAACGCTTGGAGGTATATTTAATGAGCAATGGCAAAAGACTACGGGTGTAGAGCCTCCTCCTCCCTTCTTGTTCACATAGAACAAGGCAACCTGATTGTCCTTCCTGACTAGGCCTCGTTGTGCTCTGAGGTGGTGTTGAAACACCCAGAGGGGATTCGAGATAGCATGAAGTTCCAGGAGATTGATCTGGAATTGTGATTTTTGCATTTTCCAGAGCCCCTGTGTAGTCAAGGTTGCCCAGGTGGGCTCCCCAACCCAGTTTGGAGGCATCCATCATCAGGGTGCACTGAAGTGGAGGCATCTGAAAAGGTGAACCTAAAAGCAGATTTTCTGGAGAACACCTCCACTGAAGGGATGTGGTTAGAGGGGCAGTGACTTGGATCCTGTCCCGGAGATGTCCCAAGGCCTGCTTCCACTGGGAGGCAAGAGTCCATTGGGCTGTGCGCATATGTAGTCAGGAATATGGAATGACATGTACTGTAGAGGCCATGTGCCCAAGGAGTTGCAGCATTTCTCGGGCTATCAGATAGGTCACATAGAAGCATCTGGGACATTAGTTTGATTAGACAGGCACAACAGAGCAGGAGCAGAAATGCCCTGGACTGTTGGGTGTCTAGTAGGGCTCCAATGAACTCTAGCCTTTGAGTTGGAGCAAGCATGGATTTTGGGAAGTTTATCACAAATCCCAAGTGTTGTAATACTGTGATGGTACAATGCAAGGAAAGCAGTACCTCTTGTGAGGTGTCTGCTTTTATTAGCCAGTCATCTCAGTAAGGGAAGACGAATATCCCCAGAGATCTTAGATATTCGGCTACAACTGCCATGCACTTTGTGAAGTCTCTTATGACAGAGGCGAGTCCAAAGGGAAGGACTTTGTATTGATAAGGTTTTCCTTGAAAGGTGAAGCGTAGATCTTTCCTGTGTCCTGGATGGATGAGGATGTGTGTGTATGCTTCTTTTAGATCTAGAGAACAGAGCCAGTCTTGACTCTGGAGGTAGGGAAGAAGAGTCCCAAGAGAGATCATCTTGAACTATTCGTGGACTAGAAACTTGTTGAGGTTTCTGAGGTCCAGCATGGGACTGAATCCTCCGGTTTTCTTTGGGATGAGAAAGTATGGAGAGTAGAAGCCCATTCCCCATTGGGATATTGGGACATCTTCTATGGCGCCCTGAGACAGAAGAGAGGACACCACGTCCTGTAGTAGAGCACTGTGGGGGTTACGTTTGATATTCCCCCGTGAAAGTGGAGGGAGGCAGAGTTTGCAGATGGAGTCTGTATCCTTCCTGGACTATGGTCTGTACCCTTCCTGGACTATGCTGTCTACTGCTCTGAGGTGATGAAGTGGCATCTGTGGGTGTAGTGACACATTTTGCCTGCTAAGTAGAGGGGTGAGGGTCCTCCAGAGGCAGAGCGGCAATGTTCTCTAGATAACAGTCAAAAATAGGCGCAGACTGTGGCTGTGGAGCTGGTTGAGAATGAGCCACATGTGGCTTCTTTTGTTGCTTAGGAAGTTGCTGCCTCTTCAGTGGGGCTGACCCTGGTACTGAAAAGCAGGAAGATAAGAACAGAAGAAACTCTTTTATTGTAGAAAGACTTCTTTGCAGGTGACTTTCCCCTAGCAGGGTCAGCTGTTGCTCTGGACAGTCTCTTTAAAGTAAGATTTTCTGACTAATTGAGAGGCCTTATCTGGCCAGTCTTTGCCAGAGGTTTTCCCCTGTGCAAGGTATGCTGCCCAGCTTATCTTGAACCCACTGTTCAAGATCTGAGGCTTGGAGTCATGCAATTCTATGTGCTCCAATGCATATTACTGAGGCCCTGTTTGTGCATTCAAAGACATCAAAGGTAGCCCTATTGATAAATTTCAAAACATTTTTGCTATGCTTGATTAGGGCAAGATAATCTGCCCTCTTATCATCTGGGAAGAGAGGGACAAAGGCCTCGAGATCCCTGGAGACCTCTTTGAAGAACATTCCCATGTAGAGGATATAGGAGTTGATCCTTGACAAGAGCATGGATGCCTGAAAGCATCGACACCCAAAGGTGTCGAGAGTTCTCGATTCTCTACCTGGAGGATTAGAGGAGTGAGTCTTCGAGCTTTTGATTTGGCGCATTGCTGATTCAACCAACATGGAGTAGTGGGGAAGCTGCAGCTTTTGGAAGCTGGAATGCTCCAGTACCTGATACATGGTATCGAGACATCAACTTTGAGGTGAGACCATGAGAGGAGTTTCCCTCATATGAAGCATAAGGTCATGAAGGATGCAGTGTACCGGTAGAGTGGCTGCCTCTTTGAGCGTTGTTGGGTATTGGAGGATCTCCAATTCCTCCACCCTTGGCTCCTTCTCTGATGTTACCATGATAGAGAGTCCCTTGGCTAGGTCTCAAATAAATTCCTGGAAGAACATGTCTTCCGGAGGAGACATGCATTGCTACTGAGGTGGGGAAGGGTCCGAAGGAAGGTTCTGGGGACCTCGGGAATTGAGTGACTCCAAATCCAAAATGGAGGAATTGGAATCGGAGGACTCAAAGTATCGATGAGCACAGTGTTCGCCCAAAGCTAAATGCTGGTACCAATGCTCCGAGGAATCAGCCTCGGTGAGCTGCTTGGGTTTGGTACCAGTATCGGTGATAGTTTAAGGGAGGGCATGGGTGGGAGTAATGGGGATGTCATCTGCAGCAGCCCTGATGTTGTGCCGTCAACCAGTGTCTTTTTGTCTGTACTTGAACAAGTTTCAATCGGGTAGTGCCTGTAGCCAAGGGTTTTATAGGTACAGAGGCTGCCAGGAGAGTTGCCAAGCTGCACTCAATGGCCAGTATGTGCTGGTCTATCAAGGTTGCAGATTCTTGGGTGTCTGTGACCGGTATTTGCACTACTGTCACAGAGCATGGCACCAGTAGCTCTCCAGAGGTCGAGGCCTCGGGAGCATCCTGGGGACCCTTGATGGCTTTGGAGGACAGGGCCTCCCACCGGGGCTGTTTGGCAGGCCAATCCAACTCAGAGGCAATGTCCAAGGGGTCTTGATACTTTGAGCGAGATCTTCCCCTGGAGGTTTTGTCCAACTTCAATGTAGCCTTATGCTTGGACTTCAAAGATAACTGAGATCCATGGGAAGAGGATGAGGCCTTCAACAAAGTGGACACCATCAATACTGGATCAGAAATTGGTTGACTGACAGACAACAGAAGGTGATGGTAAATGGAGCTCACGCGGATGCAAGGAGGGTGATTAGCGGGGTACCCCAGGGTTTGGTCCTGGGCCAGGCACTGTTCAATGTATTTGTGAGTGATAGTGCTGAAGAACTGAATGGAAAAGTCTGTCTTTTTGCAGATAACACGAAAATTTGCAACATAGTGGACTCTCCTGAGGGAGTGGATAACATGAGGAAAGATCTACAAAAGCTGGAAGAATGGTCTAATGCTTGGCAGTTAAGATTTAATGCGAAGAAGTGCAGTGCCATGCCCTTGGAAAGCAGAAATCCAGGGGAAATGTACGCAATAGGGGGTGAGAGGTTGGTGTGCACGGACCAGAAGGACCTTGGTGTGATTATTTCTGCGGATCTCAAGGTGGCAAAACAGTGCGACAAGGCAGTGGCAAAAGCCAGGAGGATGTTGGGTTGCATACAAAGAGGAATTACCAGCAGAAAGGAAGAGGTATTTATGCCACTGTATAAGTCACTGGTGAGGCCTCACTTTGAATACTGTGTTCAGTTTTGGAGACCATATCTTGCAAACGATATAAAAAGACTGGAAACTGTTCAGAGGAAGACGACCAAAATGATTTGGAGCCTGCGTCAGAAGCTTGAGAAGAGACTTGAAGACCTAAATATGTACACTCTGGAGGAGACGAGGGGCAGGGGAGATATGATTCAGACCTTTAAATACTTAAAGAGAAATAATGAACAAGCAAACCTGTTCCAAAGACGGGGAAGCTGTATAACTAGAGGGCATAACATGAAGCAGCAAGGGGGTAAATTGAAAGGCAATGTCAGGAAATACTTTTTCACTGAAAGGGTGGTGGATGCTTGGAATGCCCTCCCAATGGAAGTGGTGGGGGCAAATACAGTGACAGAATTCAAAATGGCATGGGACAGACACAGTGGATCCCTTTACAGCAACAGGATAAAATCAAAATAAACTTAACTATCTAATTTCTCAACATATAGGGGTGCCCTAAAACAAAGATATGGGGAGGGGTGGCCTGCACAGAGCGTCAGGTGCACCTACTCTTGCCATCTTACTGTGCAGACTAGATGGACCATACTGGTCTTTATCTGCCATCATTTACTATGTTACTAATACCGCGTCCGAGGCAGAGTGCCCCAAATTTAGAAGCCCAGTTTTGTAGGCCTCTCCGTGCCATTTTCTGAGAGAGGGGAAAGTCTTTTGATTGGTGCTCTGGGCCGAGGCATTTTAAACACCTGTCATATGTGTCAGTCGCCGAGATGGTGCTGGCACAATTAGAACATTTCTTGAAACCACTAGGTGATTTCTCCATGCCTTCGAGGATGTGAAAGTTATGGTAGGCTTAAGGCCTAAAAACGGCATCGATGGGTTGTTGTTTTTTTTTAAAGTAAGATAAAGAAAGAATTAAAAGAAAAGAATAAGGGAACCAGCGATGTCTTCGATGGTGCTGGTGTCGACGAGCAGGCAGAGGCGCTATCCACAAAAAGAAAGTTTTTCTGCAGTGACAAAATTTGCTTTCTGCTGGCTCCATGGAAAAAGAACTACTGAAGAGAGGGAGTTGGGAAGGCGGGAAGGCAGTCACACAGGCACAGTGGTGTGCACCCAAAAGCTTTCCAACTGGACACTGAGGAGAATTCCTGTGCGGGCTCAGTCGGTACCGACGTCATCCATATGTGAAGACTACATTCCTGCTTGTTCCTGGAGATGTGATTTGCCCGATGAGTGGAGTTCCCAAGGAGGGGTGTGAGGAGCAATGAGAAGAGAGGTAATGAGGAGCCACAGAACAAACGCACTTGTAGATCAGTAGGAGAAGTTTTAACTATATGTGCAAACACTTAAGAAGCCAAAAGTGGTGACTTGAGAAGAGGGGTTACATGAGCATAGCAATACTGGTAGAAGATTAGCCATGCAGCTGAGTTTTGTATGGACTGAAAGGGAGAGAAATGGTTCATGGGAGACCAGTGAGAAGCAGGTTGAAATAATCTAAGTGGGAGGTGACAAGAGTGCATAAGGATTTTGGTAGTGTGCCCCCACCTACCGCCATCCACTGGGGCAATGCTTCCAGCCTCCCACTGCTGCTCAGGTCCCCCTAGTCGAACTTCCAATAATACCACCTTTTATTTTTTCACTTGTTGCTGGTGAGCTGCCCTAAGGTCTATGTACCCCGTGAAAAGGGATGGTGAGGGTCCCTGGTTCCTGCAGAGACTAGTCTGATACAAGTCCTGTAACCTGGTGTCCTACGAGAGAAGACAGTCAACTTTTAACTCCTAGGCTCTGCCAAGTACCCACAGAGGAATAGCTGAAAAGCTGCTGTTCTGGGCGTGCCCACTGATCTCACTGCACCATTCGATTTGTCCACCTTCTGGAGGCAGAGAATACTGAGTATTCACTCTAGCTGCATTACCTAATATACTAGAGCTGAAGCACTGAATAGAAATGTCCTCTACCTCCATCTACTTGGGAAGGGGGGCACAATCCGCTTGTCTGGACTAGTCTGGCTGGATAAATAGGAATTAATTTTAACTGAGCTTCAAAACACTTCTCAAAGATCTGTAAAATTCTGTGGAGTACACTTTGTCTTGTGTACAAACAGGGCTGGTTCAGGGAGCTTTTAAATATTTACACAGCAGGTAAACTTTGTCATCAACATCAAGAAAGTTTATGTTTGAGTTCTATTGTTTCTAAGTAACACAGTAAGAGGCTACAACTATTCCCTATGCCTAAAGAAAAAGTTACAAAAAAACAGGATCGAAAAAGTTATAAGAAGCTTGGCCACAATAAATGTAAGCAGCGTATTATTTTATTACAAACATTAACTACCTAATACCCAAAACCATAGCATATCCCCAGGGATAAGCATAAGAACATAAGATATGCCATACTAGGTCAGACCAAGGGTCCATCAAGCCCAATATCCTGTTTCCAACAGTGGCCAATCCAGGTCACAAGTACCTATCAGGTTCCCAATACATATATATAGATTCCAGGCTGCTTGTGGATTTCCCCACTCCTCTTTAATAATGGTTTATGGACCTTTCCTCCAGGAACTCATCCAAACCTTTTTTAAATCCAGATGCACTAACAGCTTTTACTACATGAAGCTGTAAAACTAGAGGGCATAACATAAAGCTGCAAGGGAGTAAATTGAAAGGCAATGTCAGGAAATACTTTTTCACTGAAAGGGTGGTGGATGCTTGGAATGCCCTCCCGATGGAAGTGGTGGGGTCAAATACAGTGACAGAATTCAAAATGGCATGGGACGGACACAGTGGATCCCTTTACAGCAACAGGATAAAATCAAAATAAACTTAACTAACTAATTTCTCCACATACAGGGGTGTCCTACACGGAGTGGTGGGTTCACCCCTAAAACAAAGACATGGGGAGGGGTGGCCTGCACGGAGCAGCAGGTGCACCTACTCCTGCCATCTTACTGGGCAGACTAGATGGACCATACTGGTCTTTATCTGCCGTCATTTACTATGTTACTATGTTACATGCTCTGGTAACTTATTCCAGACTTTGATTACACGTTGAGTGAAAAATATATTTTCTCAAGTTAGTCTTAAATGTGCTACATTGTTGCTTCATTGCGAGTTCCCTAGTCTTTCTACTTTTTGAAGGTGTAAACAACTGATCTACATTTACTCGTTCCATACAACTCATTATTTTATAGACCTCTGTCATATTGTATTTCCCCCTCGGTTATCTTTCTTCCAAGTTGAAGAATCCTAACATTTCAAGCCTTCTCTTGTAGGAATATCCTTCTGTCCCCTTTATCATTTTTGTTGCTCCTCTCTGTACCTTTTCTAATTCTGTTATATCCTTTTTAAGATATGGTGACCAGAACTGCTTACAGTATTCAAGGTGTGGTCACACCATGGAGCAATACAGCGGCATTATAATATCCTTGGTTTTATTATCCATTCCTTTGTTTATGATATTTAGCGTTCTATTTGCTTTCTTGGCCGCTTCTACACACTTGGCAGAGGATTTCAACATTATCTACAACGATGCCTAGATCCTTTTCCTCAGTGGTGATTCCAAATGTATAACCCTGAATTGTGTAGCAGTAGTTTGAGTTATTCTTCCCCAAGTGCATAACTTTGCACTTCTCCACATTAAATTTCATCTGCCTTTTGGATGCCCAGTCTCTCAATTTTTCAAGGTCCTCTTGCAATTTTTTTACAATCTTCTTGCATAATTTTGTGTCATCTGCAAATTGGATCACCTCTCTCATTATTCCCATTTCCAGGTCATTTATAAATTTGTTAAAAAGCAGCAGGCCCAGCACAGATCCCTGGGTACTCCACTATTCAATTTTCTCCATTGAGAAAATTGGCCATTTAGCAGCAAAGAATCTATCTACTGTTTTGGAAGCCTTCAGGATACTTGTAACCTGATTTGGCCACTGTTGGAAAAAGTCCAAAAGCCCATCAAGCTCAGTATCCTAACCCTATATGGTCATTCTTATGCTCCAAAATTTAGCCAGTCTATAGGTAGAAATGCCAAATTTATCTCTTAGGAAATAGAACATGATCTGGCAAAGAGTGGAAGCTGGGGAAACAATTATACATTCGGCAATGAAATGCAGCCACTGAATAAATATCCTACACATCTGAACAAATAACCTACACAAATAGCAGATAACTTATAGCAGGCCTTGACAAATTAGTGCAGATTTAGAAGCCAAGTCAAAATCTTAGGAGCCAGTGCTTGTGACCTCTTTTTCTCCCCCTCTTCTGATTCTCTTGCGCTGGTCTCATGTTCTCGTGAGACCAGCACCAGAGTTCCTCTACACCATGGGTTTAATATTACAGCGTCAGATAGCAAGTGTCTCTGTGGGTGTGTGGTGCAACAGTGGTGTGTCTGTCTGTGTGTGGGATGTGCAGTGGGTGCATTTGTGTAGGTGGGGTGCAGGGCTATGATGCATGTGCATGCGTGCTGCAAGGTGGGGAGCCTCCATGTATGGTGCAGGGGTGGGTTGCGTACATATATGTGTGTGTGTGTGTGTGTGTGTGTGTGTGTGTGTGTGTGTGTGTGTGTGAGATGTATGGTGCGGAGGTGAGATGTATGTGTGTGCAAATGTGTGTGTTTCTGTCATGCGAAGGTGGCGTGTGTGTGTGTGTTTAGTGTGAAGGTGAGGTGAGGTGCCTGCGTGCATGTTGGGGGGGGTGCACCACGTCCTCATGCATTCATCCCTTTAACCTCCAACTAGCACTCTTCCCTCCCCACTTCAACCCCTTCCCAGTCTGTTTCCCTTCTAGGCTCTCTCTCCTTCTCCCTCCCCCTGTCATCCTCACTATTTTTTTTTTTGTAAAGGTACTGCCTCTTTAAATTTTTGCTGCCTCTTCTAAAAGCTCTGATCCCCGTGGCTCTCTGCTGCTTTGAGCTTCCCCTCCTATTCTGCTCATGGTGATCCATCCTCCCGCAGGCAGAACTGGAGGGATCTTTGCCGCGATCGAGGCTTAGATGTAGCAACCCCATAGAGGATCGGATACCCATGAGGTGTCTGCTGCATGTAAGCCCCGATTGCGACAAAAATCATTCCTGTTCTGCTCGCAGGGAGCTGATCTTCCGCAGGCAGACAGAAGGGGTTTTCTGCCCATGATCGGGAGGTAGGAAAGCAAATCCCAGGCACCAGGTATAAATTTCTGGTCATCATGGCAACCTGGTGTCTGGGCTTTGTTGAGCCCTCATAAAGTGTACATCTAGATCTATAAGTGGATTTTCAAAGTAGTAACTATGCATATACAAGCGAAAACAGTTCTGTATGGAAGATTAGGTCAAAATTGCTCAAGATTGATGAGAAAAATCAACAGTTAAAGGAAAGAGCTGAAGTTACTGGTGTTCAAGCAGATGCCATCAGTAATTAAAGGAAGGATTCACATTTTTTTTACACAAGTATATTCTTGTTGCATCTTTTTGGTAAACAATCAAATATATCCTTTTATTTGAGTGATTTTTTCAATGGAGTAAGCTCGTAACAGGTTTAGAGATTATGATCTAATCATTCTTTTAAGTACAAATTATGCTAAACACAGATTGGAGATTCATAAACTTTCACAGCAAGGTGTAAAATATTAGATGATGGTTTCTTGAAAGAACAGCAGCAGATGATACAGCATTGATTGTACCCTAGTGAACAGTTGTATATAGATAAATTAGGGGATAGTTTACTATCACACTAAGTAAAGCATAGTTACTCACCTGTAACAGGTGATCTCCGGGAACAGCAGGAATCAATCTTCACATATGGGTTGCGTCGGTACCGACAGAGCTCAAGCAGGAACACTCCACAGCATCCAATAGCAAAGTCTTTGGGAGCACTCCACTAGGCCTGCGCATCTGCCTTCCTAAGTCCTCTCCTCAGTTGAGTTTGTAGCTAAGTGATAAAGGAAAAAAAATACCCTACAACTCCTAGGGGAGAGAGTGGGTTGTAAAGACTGATTCCTGCTGATCCCAGAGATCACCTGTTACAGATGAGTAAGTATGCTATCTGCAGGAACAAGCAGGAATACAGTCTTCACATTTGGGACTCACTAGCTCCCAGATACCAGACGGGATTAGCAGCAGTATCCCCAAGGCTAAAGGATGGAGCCAAAGGGTGTGGATACAGAGTGGCCCCATTGGGCTCGAAGACAGTTAGCAAAAATACAGACAGTGAAGTCTGGTGCCAGAAAAAATCCGGGACGGAGGGTAGGAGTAGCAGATAAGTCCCAAAAAGGTGCTGGAGGACAGCCTAGCCAAAGACAGCATCCTAACTGGAGTCCTTGTCTAGGCAGTAGTGAGCAGCAAAAGTGTGAATGGTGGACCAGGTAGTTGCCTGACAGATGTCGTCAATGGAGACAGAGCGAAGGCTGGCAACAGAGGTTCCCATGGCCTGCACATTGTGAGCAGTGACATGACCCTCTAGGGAGAGTCCCACTTCAGCACAGGCAAAAGAAATGCAGTCCGCAATCCAGTTTGAAAGGGTCCGTTTTGAGACTGGAAGTCCAAGGTGACTTCGATCAAAGGAAATGTACAATTGCGAGGATTTCCTGAAAGCCTTGGTCCTGTCAAAGTAGAAAGCCAGAGCACACTTACAATCTAAAGTGTGCAGCACTGCTTCAGCCCTAGAAACATGCAGTCTGGGGAAGAAGACAGGCATCATGACTGATTGATCGAGATGGAAAGCCGAGACCACCTTCGGGAGGAAGTGTGGATGTCTACGGGGAACCATCTTGTCATGGTGGAAACAGGTGTACAGAGGATCCAACACCAACGCCTGCAGTTCGCTGATGTGGTGAACTGAAGTGAGAGCAATAAGGAAGATTACCTTCCAAGAGAGGAATTTTAAAGAAGTGGTGGCTAAAGGCTCAAAAGGAGGCCTTAGAAGTTGCTCCAGGAACACACTGGTGGCTTAGACAGCAGGAGACCTCCGTGGCATAAATGTACAGGGGGAGACAAAGGGTGTGACAAAATAGGGTGCCTGTCCACCTGCCTGTGATAGTCAGATTTCATCTTAGTGCCATCTCAGCCTAAGTCAGTCTTGAGACCTGTCGATAAGTGGAGTAGATACTGTAAAAGGAACTCCACTGGACAGACTGAGGGACCAATCTGTTTCGGGATACACCAAAGGGTGACCTTCACCATCTGAAGGCATAAGAATGCCTAGTAGAGGGCTTGCGTGATGCAAATAAGATATCCTTGATCTGTTGAGGAAAGTTGAAGTCAGCAAACATTATGCTCTCAGTAGCCACGCTATGAGACAGACAGCTCGTGGATTGGGATGGAGAAGCACACACACCACATTCCCACAGGCCCCCCCCCTACTGAGCTACCAATTTCACACAACACTCCCTCAGATCACACCATCAAATGTAGCCTAATCAACGCACGTTCCGCCTGCAATAAAATTCAGACTCAATCCAACCATATCACTGACGACAGAATAGACCTGCTATGTGCCACCGAGACTTGGATCATAGACTCGGACAATGCCCTGCTCAATCAACTCAACACCAACAACCATAACATCCATAACTGTCCATGTAGCAATAGCAGAGGGGACGGTGTCTGCATCCTCTCAAACAAGCGCCTGAGCTTCACCACCGCAAGCACAACTTCCTCACAAGGCCTGGATATCCTCATCATAACTAACAAGCAATTCATCATCTGCCTCATATACAGAGCACTGCTTCACAATTCTGATGAACTGGACCACCCTGCTCAAGACAGTCTGCTCCCATTCCTCACACCACCACCACCTCATTCTTCTTGGCAACTTCAATCTCCCTTCAGCGAACATCAGCCAATGCAATGCTTTCCTCCAAGCAATGAGCAACCTACAATACATGCAGCTCATCATCACCCCAACAGACTCAAAAGGAGGAACCTTTGATCTGCTCTTCCTCCCTACCCACCTTACTCACTTCACCACACCACATTCATCCCACATCCAACCCCATCCCCTTGTCGGATCACCATGTAATAACTTTCACATTACCTTGCTTTCATCTCAGCTACCCTCCTTGTACTGAAACTCCAACAAGAAGATTCCTAGCCTTCAGCAAACCCTTCTTCATCAAAAAGACCCTCCCTGCCCTAGAAGGCACACTACAAAGCACAGACTTCGACTCAATAGTAACTGCATGGAGCTCCATTATCTCTAATGCCTCCAAGGCTCCCCACGAGCTCCTTCCAAAGCATGTCGACCCTGTGCACCCTAGTATTCCACCCATCTCAGAGAACAGAAGCGTGCATTTTTAAGAATCGAACACAGATGGAGAAAGTCCAAGGATCCTCAGCTACAGACCAGCTACTTGGACATGCTTACAGCCTACTGCAATACCCTCAATGCAAAAACGTGAACACCATAACAACATCCTCCTCCGTGCCTTCAACAAACCAAGGGAACTCTTCAATCTGGTCAGAACCCTCATGAGAGACCCTACCCAGCATCATCAGAACCACACCCTCGACCCCCAAGAGATGGCTGACTTCCTCAGAGCCAAACACAACCAATATAGCACCACTGCACTTCTTATACCAAAACCATGAAGCGCAACCTCAACCATCCAACCCTGGAATGCATTCTGAGACGTCCCCCCTGAAGAACTCCTGGACATCATATCACATATCAACGCTACCACCTCTCCACTAGACCCCCTGTCAGGTGTCATTCTGGATCACTAACTGAACTTCCAACCACATACAAAGAACACCACAAAGAATATCTACTTCAAACTCAGAACCCTCTGCAATCTACGCCCTCTCCTCTCCCCTGAGAGCTTCTGTGTAGTTTGCCAGAGTCGTTATACCATAAAGATCAAGTGGACCAATAGCCATTTCAACCTATACCTTATGATCAGGAACCATCGGTGATGAAAGAAGAAGTCAAAGCAGCATTGAAAGCATTATCAAAGAACAAAGCACCAGGCACTGATGGCATTCCCAATGAAGTATTACAGCAATCGGATGAAGCTGTTATCATACTTACAAGGCTCTCCCAGGAAATTTGGAAGGCAAATTCATGGCCAACTGAATGGAAAAGATCTGTGTTTATACCAATACTGAAGAAAAGTGATCCAACTGTCTGTGGAAATTATCGCACAAATGCTCTGATCCCATATGCCTTTATTAAAAAAGGGACCCAGGATATCAATGCTTGACCCAATACAAGCATTGTGGAACCTGTGTCTTTTGGGGAAACTGCTAGGTACGTATGACCTAGATTGGCCACTTTTGGAAACAGGATACTGGGCTTGATGGACCTTAGTCTGACCCAGTATGGCATATCTTATGTTCTTAAGATTCTACTCAAGAGACTACAACCATACCTGGAACAAAAACTGCCTGAAGTGCAAGCAGGGTTCAGGAAAGGGCGAGGAACAAGAGACAGTATCACGGATGTGAGATGGATCCTTGAAAAGACAAAAGAATACCAAAAGGATATCTATATGTGTTTTATTGACTACAGCAAGGCTTTTGACAGTGTAAACCATGAGAAACTCTGAGCCACATTAAGAAACATGGGTATACCAGAACACCTATCGTTCTCTTGCACAACTTTACACTGACCAAGAAGCAACAGTTCAAACGGAACTAGGAGAAACAGTATGGTTTAAAATCAGCAAAGGTGTATGACAAGGCTGCATACTTTCCCCTTACCTCTTTAATTTATTTATATGCAGAACAAATCATCAGAGAAGCAGGACTATATTAAGACAATCAAGGTATGAAGATTGGTGGAAGATTCATCAACAACCTTCTCTTTGCCATATTACTGGCTGAAAGAGAAGACGATTTGAAACATCTGCTTCTCAAGATCAAGAAATATAGTCTTAAAATGGGTCTGCACCTTAACATTAAGAAGACAAAGATACTGACAACTAGCAAAATGAATAAGTTCATCGCTGATGGAGAAGAAATTGAAATAGTGGACAACTTTAACCTACTTGGATCAACTATCAATAAAGAAGCAACAAGCAGTCAAGAAATCCGACAGCGCATTGCTCGTGGCAGAATGACTATGAAGGACCTAGACAAGATTCTCAAAAGCAGAGATGTCAATTTTCCTCGAACTAGATTATTGTCGCCAAAATTTTTATTTGAAAAATACTTGACAGAAGTATTGGGGTATCAAGTAAATACTATGCCTGTGATTACTAAAATATATTACCTGCCTGGCCCGAGGTCTTTAACCTCCGGTGAACGGCAATCTGTGGCCTTGGCTGAACCTGTAGACTCTTTAGATATAACTAATTTTATTGAGTCTTCGCGTGACTTAATTGAAACTAGATCTACTCTCTTAGTATCCTTCTCTTCGGAGATGGAGAAGAGTACTATTATGAGACTTTACTTTCGTAATAAGAATGCTGAATTCTGTGGTGGAAAGGTTAATATATTCCCAGACGTGGCCAGGCAAACACAGGCTAGGCGTAGAGCCTTTTTGGCTCTCAAGCCAAAGGTTCTCGCATCTGGTGCATCTTTCTTTTTGAAATTTCCTTGCAAATGCCTGGTCACCTCTGGGGATACTAAAGATGTTTATGGATGTTGGATCATTAGAAGTATTTCTTAAGGGATTAGACCCTCAGGTTGTAGCAGATGCATAGGCATCTAAGTATGCTAGTTCTTTGTTTTTCCTTTTGGTTGTTTCCATTAGCAATGTATGTAATAATTAGAGTTTTGTTATATTTGGCAGTTGGCTGAATGTTCTCTCACCGCTCCCCGTGATGTGGACTAAGTTAGTTTTCTTATCATTTCTGTGATTATTATATTGCTTATGTTTTGATGTTATGTATAATCTCAATAAAAATTAAATTAAAAAAAAAAAAAAAAGCAGAGATGTCTCGCTCCATACAAAGATTTGACTTGTTCAAGCCATTGAATTTTCAGTAACTTCATATGGATGTGAAAGTTGGACAGTGAAAAAGATAGACAGGAAGAAAACTGATGCCTTTGAATTATGGTGCTGGCAACGAATACTGAGGACTGCCCGAAGAACAAATCAGTCAGTACTAGAGGAGATCAAACCTAAGCCTTCTTTAGAAGTTCAGATGACAAGACTTCAACTTTCATACTTTGGACACATCATACTTTTCCATTTTTCATGGAGTTGTGGTATGAGTGTGTGTTTTAATATTTTGACTTCAATGTTCCGCGGAATCAGTCAGTCAGCTAGCTAATACTAAGGTTCTCCCATGAAAAGAATGGTAATTTAACAGGCAAGTGCGAGCATTACTGCCCTTTGAACATTCCATTTAGAACCACAGAGAGCGTAAATTCTGTATGACCTTCCTTTTCCTTATTGTCATTTTCTAACTTAAAGATGGGTAGGATTTATCAATAAACAGTTTGGATGTGGTATGAGGGAGTCAGATGACATCAGGGTTTTCCCACGAAAAGTAGGTATTTTAACAGAGCAAGTGCGGGCGTCACTAATCTTTGAACATTCAGATAGAACCACAGAAAGCGTATGTTCTGTACAATCTTTTCTTTATGTTCAATTTTGGGTTTAAAATATGTTTAGGGTTTACTAGTAAGCATTTAGGATACCGGGTTACTCGGTGGTATTCACCCCCGGGCTTTATGTGAGATCCTCATGTTATAAAGTCCAGTTTCTCCTTTTATTTGTCCCCATTTTTAAACATTCTAATTTAAACACTTTTTTTCCTAAAAAAACATAATGTTTATCTTAGGTAATGTGGGATTGTATGGTCCCAGTTGTGTCTTTACCCTTCCATAGTTTGTTCATTTCTAGTAGGATAGTTCCTAGTAGGATAGTTCATTGTTTCTTTCAAAGCCATGAGAATAAATTATAGTTTTTGTTTACTCTCACTCCTGCCTCATGATATATGTTTTTCACTAAGATATATTATTTAGTAATGTATATTTGTTTGAAACATGATTTTCCTCTCTATAGTTGTAAGATATAACAGAAGGGGATTGATTTTAGAAGAAAGCAATCCTTGACGGTCTGTAGTACTTTACTTGTCAAATCCCTTGTGTTTATATTTTTGTTTTTATTAATATCTTTTTAATATAGTTTATTTTATTAATTTGGTATGATGATTTCATTTAGTTTTTATTAATTATACATTCATATTTATTTATTTATTATTTTTATTTTAGTGTCATCTAGCTGTACATTTTTACATGTTTTAGGACATTTGATCAGTTTTGTATAAATATGTACATTGTATTGGTTATTATTTTTTATGCTTTTAATCTGTTTATTTTGTATTTATGATTTTAGTAAAGCCAAAAAACCCTGATGAAGGCATAGCCAAAACACGGCCTGTATCGGGTAAGGGTTGCTGCAACACCCCTTCGGGTTTGTATTGTGCCCCTGACAAGAACTGTTAATAAAGGCATTTCCTAGTATACCATGCCTGGACTGGATCTTTGAACACAATTTAGGACAACTATCCAGAGGGTTGCCATGAGTCGACACCGACTTGACAGCACTTAACAACCCCTCTTTTACAATGGCACTACAGATTTTTTTTCATTTTTTCTAGACTGGTACACACAACTAATGGTGTCTCTACCTATTGTTCAAACCTCAATCCATTCACCTAACTACAGTACACTATGCTGTTGTGACTGGCGACTCTGCACAAACTGCTGATAGAGTCAGTAAGTCTCAAAGAATGGCGCTTTTCTGCATCAGTATAAAGGACACATTAACATACAGTGTTTTTAATTACTGCACAAATGTAATATAACATTTGTATATATTTTTCCCAATCATTTTAACATTTTGATTTTTTGTACTCTTGATGCATAATGGCGCAGACGTTGTCCCCTTTCAAACTGCAACGCAGCTTGAGAGTTTTTACAAATCAATGTTACACGGAGCTATGCTGCTGCTCATTGATTAGGCAAGTTCTCTCCCATTCTCTTATTCTTCTCTTTACCACTATATGCCTTGGATTTAAGCTTCTATTTAAGTTTTTAATCCAGTGTGACTTTATAGGGTTTTGCTAATGTACTCATTTAACGATGTATTTAAGATTACTGTATTATAGTTTATTTTTACTTAACCTCATTAAACTGAAACCCAACATTGGTCTCAGGCATTTTGGGGCTTGGTAGATATTATGCCCTTATATATAATACTGATAGCTCTATGTTTAAGTACCTTATTCCTGTGATATGCAATTCCTGGTACTCTCCCTTGATCTTCAGTTCTCTATTATTGGCATAAGCTCCTTTTAACCCTAAGTCGGTTTACTTTTTAACTTAACAATTCCTATCTTAACAGGAGCATATGATGTCTTATATTTTGTGTATATTCACAGTTGCTGCCACAAGTAAGTTTGTTTTAGCCTATTAGGGTTATTGTTACATTGTCCTCCTCATCCCTCCAATTTTCTTTTGTCTTCTTCCATTCGCCTCACTAATAGTGGCCTCCTTGCATGATGTTCACCTGTATTGTGGGAACCTGCCTATGTCATCCTATTTTACTGCATTCCTTCTTTTTTGTACCTTTTTATTATTCAGCCTTACTTTTTAATATATTTTTAATTATTTATTTATGTTGTTTTAACACCAACACTGTGTTTTGTAATGTCTTATTTATTTTGTTTTCAATAAGCATATTTACTAGTTCACTAATGATTGTCATTTTATGTTGTGAGGTTTTTTACCCCTGAGGTAGGCATTTGCCAAAACGCATAAGAGTTCTTTCTAATAAAAGCAATCTGTGACCACTTTTGCTTCGTTCACCTTGCTCTTTGTGCTCTTGCTTACTCTGTGAGTGTGCCTGCTCTCATTTGGTTTCTGTTGCACTTAATGATACATTCACTGCAGAAAAAGAATGTCTAGCAAGAGTATAACTCAATACCCATGAAAGAAATGACACACAAAATTATCTTTCTTTTTCAAAAGTAATGTTAATGATACAAGTCAAGCTAAAAAGCAGAGACCATTATGAATGGGCAGGACTGAGGGCCTAATGAATAGTACACTTTTCTTTACCTACCTCAGCCAGGGGGTCCTGCTCTCTTATCTGCCAAAGGGCCATACAACCATAGTGCACGCTTTCTGGAATATGTGCCAGAGATCTACTGCTATTGTAAGACAGTCGAATGTATCAGAAAACCTTGATTTTAAATTATCTTTGTCTACCCTTTTCTGTTTTTGATGTTTTTATTAATGATTTAATTATATAAACAAACAATCTACTAAATAAAAAAAAAGAAGTTTGATATAGAAGCCTCCTTAGGAGAATCTGTTTCACATTTTGAGGTACGTTTACGAGCTATAATTGATTTTGAACGTGTAAAGCTGGTCTTTCTTACACATAGTAAAAGGGCTCCTAAATTTTGTTGATGCTATACTTGTACATGAGGATTTGGCCACACAGTTTGAGCCTTTTTCTAACATGCTGTAAGTTTTCGCACTTACCATGCATTATGTGCAAAGATCCATACACGGTACATGCAAACTCTCTGCAGTTATGTACAGAGTGTGCCCAGCATCTGCCCTGCATTCAGCATAGAGAACAGACACTTACCACATTTGGGGGCTATGTTTCCTACCTTGGCAGTTAGTATGGGAGCACCCACACTACCTGTCAAGACAGGGAATGGGGGCCCAGCAGAGAGGAAAATACCACTGGAAGTGTGGCACAGCAACGCATGCCCCCCCCCCCCCCAGCATCAGACTCACTCTAAAGCATCCTGATCCTCTCCCCCCCACCACAGCAGATAGTGCCCCCAAATCCAAGGCTTCATGGGAGGTTGATGGGAGCTGTTACCCAATCAGCAGCCAAGCCATGAGTGACAGGGACCCCAGATTGTGGTGCAGGAGAGAGCTCTGCTCCTGTGAGAGCAGCCCTGGAGCTCAGCCAAGGAGAATCGGCAACGCTGACGATAGGGAGAGGAGCAGTGGGAACCAGGGTGCCTGGGCCACCGAGGGGCTATCAGCACTAGTGATGCTATGTTGCGCTGAAGCTTGAATAAAATCTTGGCCACCAGCGGTGTCGGTGGGAAGATGTACATGACGCCTTCCATCCATTGGATGAGGAACACATCCACTGCCACCAGGTATGGGTGCAGCTGGCGCAAGCAGAATTGGGGTAACTGCGTGTTGTCTGGGCTGGCAATCAGGTCCATTATGGGGACGTCCCAGCGATGGAACAGCCGTGAGGCTACTGCTGGATCCAGGTACCTCTTGTGCGGCTGGAGGACCCTGCTCAATTTGTCTGCCAGGGCACTGTCCTGGCCCGGGAGGTACACCATTCTTAAGAGCATCCCTCTACCTGCAACGTAGGACCAAAGGGCTATCACCTTCTGGCAGAGGAGGTACAACCCTGTACCCTCATTTGTTCACGTAGAACATTGAGACCTGGTCTGGATCAGCATCGAGCGGTGTTGAAGTAGGTAGCGGAAGGCTCGGGGGGCAGAGTATATTGCCCAAAGTTCCAGCAGGTTCAATTGCAGCCGGGATTCCTCCTGGGACCAGCAGCCTCGCGGCTGGAGGCTCCCGCAATCCGCTCCTCATCCCATTAGCGAGGCATACATGGTGAAGACCTCTTGGGGGTTGGGTGCATGGAAGGGCATCCTGGCCTGAAAGCAGCGTGGATTCTGCCAGAAGAAGAGTCACCTTCACTCTGTCCCTGAGTCTGCCTGTGGCTTGAGTCCACTGAGAACAGAGGCACCACTGGGCTGCACTCATGTGCATGTGGCCATATAGGGTCAGGTGAACTGTGGAGGCCATGTGTCCTAACAGGCAGAGTAGGAGCTGGGCAGGTAGCATCCGTCATCGGTGTAACTCTGCAGCTAGCTCCCTGAGGCATTCTGACCTCTCCTAGGGGAGGAAGGCTTTTGCCTGGAGGCTTTTCTAGTTGCGCCCTATGAACTCTAGGCACTGGGCCAGAGTGAGATGGGACTTGGGGTGTTTTATGATGAAGCCCAGGTGCTGCAGGGCGTTGATGGTGCACCCAATGGCGCACTGTGCCTCTGCAGCCGTGTCCCCTTTATGAGCCAGTCATCCAGATTGTGGAAGACGAAAGCCCCTTGGACCTGAAGGTGGGCTGCAACCACCGCAAGGCATTTTGTGAAGACCCTTGGCAATGAGACCAGAGCGAAGGGCAGCACCCTGTAGTGGTAGTGCTGTCCTCCCACCATGAACTGGAAGTACTTTCTGTGACTGGGATGGATTAGAATGTGAGTGTATGCATCCTTTAGATCTAAGGAGCATAGTCAATGGAGAAATGTCAGTAGTGTTCCAAGAGACAGCATCTTGAACTTCTCCCTGATCAGAAACCTGTTGAGCTCTCGCAAGTCCAGGATGGGCCCGAGGCCCTCCTCATCGCCAAGAGAATGGAAGTATCTGGAATAGAAGCCTGTGCCCCAGAGATGTTTCGGCACTGGCTCGACTGCCTTGTCATTGATTAGGCTTGCCAGCATGGTAAGGAGCAGAATCTGGTGAAGGAGAGGCCTTGTGCGCTCCACTGGGAAGTACGTGGGTGGCACCCAATATAGGTGGAGGAGGAACCCTTCTTGACCACCTGTAGCACCCAATCGGCAGTGGTGATGGCTGTCCACCTATGGGCAAACAGGGCTAGGTGCCCCCCTGTGGGCAGCAGAGGGCCCCCTGGGGGTAGGAGGGTAGCACCCAGGCAGTCAAAAGCTCCCCCCGGCTGAGCTGGGGCTGGCGCCTGAGACTTCGGGGCTTTTGATTTCCTGGCACTGTGTCCCCATCCTTTTTGTTGCTGGCCCTGTTGAGGGGCCAAGGCGGTCTGGAAGTGTGAAGTACCACCAAAGCCTCCTTTCTTCTTTGGGAAGAAGGGCTTTTTCCCCGGGGCTTTCTCCCGGGGGTGCACCAAGGTCTTTTTGAGAGCCTGGTTCTCGTCACATACTCTGTCTCTATCTCCGCTGCCTTATCCACCATGGGTTTCCAAAATAGATGTCCCCTGCATAGGTGAAAACCTATCAGTTTGTCCTGCACCCACTGTTCCAGATCGGATGATTGCAGCCATGCCTGGCATTGAGCCACCCTGGCCAATAACTTGAAACCATCATAGCTTGCCTGAACCAAAAACGTCAAGCATTCTTTTACTAACGAGGGGTTAGGGTCTTGAACCTCTGTATGATTCCCCCCTCGAGGCCTGCCAAGAATACACCAAACTCCTTCAACAGTTCCTTCAGGTATATGCCGATATAGAGCTGGTAGGACTGGATCTGGCATGTTAGCATCGAGCCCTGAAAGGCCTTCCGGCCAAGGGCATCGCGGGTTCAGGCCTCCCTGCTGGGTGGCACCAACGAATGGGTCTTTTGGCTCTTGAGCCAGCGCATTACAGACTCCATGACCATGGAGTTGTGGGGAAACTGGGTCTTTTGGAACACAGGACTTCGGCATACCCAGTGCATGGCATTGAGATGCCTGCTAACAACTGGTACACACGCTGGTGTTTCCCACATCCAGAGGAGGTGGCGTCGAGGACTGAGAGCACCGGGACCATAGGCATTTCCTTCGAGGTGCCTTGTATTGGAGTATCTCCAATTCCTTGGTGAGAGGGTGCTCCTCAACCTCGGTCTCGATGGCGACAGCCTTGGCCATGTCCCACACAAAGTCGAGGAATGCAACATCCTCAGGCGGGGAGTGGCATCAGGTTGTCGGGGGAGACGGGTCCAAGGGCGCATCATGGTGCCGCCTCGTATCCATCCTTGGTCTCCCATTTGGACAAAGTCCAATGCCACGTGATTACCTTGGCCGAGGGCCGCTCTCAGCAGTCCTTGACCTCCAGGGGATCATCAGTCCGAGTCACGGATGCTCGCCAGGGAGGACTGGTGTCCTGAGGAACAGGAGAAGGACCTCATCAAGGGCCGGTGGCTCTCTTGAGGTCGATGGCACTCGAGGACCTGCTCTATGTCCGGGGAAGCCCTGGATGTCGAGGGTCCCATTGTTGGGGCAGATGAACCAGACAAACCGGACATGAATGCCTGCTGCATGGCCACTACGGCAGATATACTGCTCTCTAGGGCTGCCATTCTGGCCTCCATACCATTTGGCTCCGCAGCCTTCGACACGGGCACCGAGGGTTTCGGGCCCGGCATCGGTACTGTCAAGAGGGAGTTCTTGATGAGAATGGCCTTGGAGACTGGTTGGCGGGTGCTGACAACTCCTTACAGGGTAGCTTGGCAGGCTGTTCCTGCCCCGACTCCTCACTCACACCTGGGACTGTGGGTCCTAGGGTGGGATTTCCCCTTTTTCCCAGATCCATCCCCCGAAGCGGTCTTCAAGGATTATTTCTTCTTCTGCTCTACCTCTGGGGATTTCCGCTCAGAGGAACTACAGCCGCAGCACTCCGAAGAGGCTCTGGCTCCGTTGGGCACCGAGGTATCTGAGGGAGCCCTGGAGTGCGGTGTCACTGGAGACTCCGGCGTGGAATTGGACTTCTGAATGAAACTTATCTTTAAGGCTTTTGAGGTCATGGTTCTGCAGAGTGTCCAGTCGGAGTCGTGCTTCAGGCAAAGACATCAGAGGCAGCAATCATGTAGGTTGGTGAGTGACATCATATTGTCACACTGGTCACACTTTTTAAAGCCACTGGAGGCCATCGGAAAAAGGGGGTTCCTGCCTCCCGGCAGGGGTCCAAAGCCTTCGGCTGGAAAAGGGCGCGAACACTGGTCGAGGAGCACCTTGATGTACAAACTAAAAACTAATAGACAAACCCGAGCAGCGACGCAGAGGCGAGTTGGCTCGGGGGCAGGAAGGAACCATTACACAACCGGAAAAACACAACAATAAAAATCAAACCTTTTCCAGGGAAAACTGGACAGCATCCTATGGGCTTCACAGAAAAAAGGAGACTGAGGCAAGATGGCACCCTTAAGTGGACCACACATGCGTGGTGCCATCTCCCAAAGGCTTTCTTTGAAAGCTAGAGAGATGCTTCCGTGTGGGCTCCGTTGGCGCTGATGACATCCATATGTGAGGACTAACTTTCTTGCTTGTTCCTGGAGAAAATCTTTTATAAAACTATGAGACCACATACACATGTAAAAAGTATACTGAAAGTGTACTTTTATTTATCATGTTTTTCTATACCGCCCCTTCCAAAGATCAAAGACAGTTTACAATAAAACAGTTTACATAAAACAGTGTCAAGATTATAACAATACAATAACTATTTACAAATGAACTAAATACATGGTTTGCATAAATCAGGCTTGTATTTTTTCATTTTTCCTAAACAGGCATTTGGCGGGTTATGATTCCACTGATATAAGATTAATAGGTTCAGTGTGTATGGAGTTGGGTTGGGTCGGGGCTGTTATTCCCATCAAGGTTTCCATAGTATTCAATGAAAAGAAGAGTTTTAATTTCTTTTCTGAAAGTTTGGAGGTCTTTAATTGATTGAAGTGTGTCTGGGAGGGCGTTCCATAGAATGGGGGCTGTGTAAGAGAATGCCCTGTTGCTTGTGATTTGATATGTCTTACAAATGGACACTGGGACTGTAAGAGTGTGCTGTGTTTTTCCTCTTCTGGATCTAGTGTCTGTTGGGAATTGTATTAGGGTGAGTGAGGAATGATGGTGCAATATTGTTGATTATCTTGAAAGTGGTCATTAAGGTTTTGTATTTTATTCTACTTGGTTTTGGTAACCAGTGGAGTTTATGTAATATTTATTTATTTATTTATTTATTTAATGGTATTTCTATCCCACCTTATCCTTCAATCAAGGCTGTTACACAGCAAACAATCAGTGGGAGTGGTGCTTGGGTTCAGTGTGTGCATCATGTACAATGAAAGTGTGTGTGTGTGTGGGTGGGTTGATTAGTGTGTGCTATTTACAGCATGAGCTATATACAGGGTAAGTGTAGGGAGCGTGCAGGTAAGATTGGTCCATGGTTGTAGCACTCATTGTGTGGGAGAGTAAAGCAATCTGTTAATCGGGCTTTGAATATAATTCTGGCGGTGACGTTCTGTGCCATTTGGAGTATGTTCAGATACTTTTTGGCTATCCCCCATAACAAGCTGTTACAGTAGTCAAAGTGGGGCGTGATAAGGGCTTGTACTACAGATCTAAAGTTATGGGTGTCAATTAGGGATCTCAGAAGTTGAATGATCCTTAGTTTGAAAAATATAGTTCTGGTTATTTGTTTTGTGCGTGCTGACATGCTAAGGGATTTATCAAGTATTACTCCCAGGTATTTTACATAGAAACATGATGACAGAAAAAGACCACAAGGCCCATCTAGTCTGTCCTTCCATAACAACAACTACAACAGTCCACTTTTTACCTTTAGAGATCCTCTGTGTTGGTCCCATGCTTTTTTGAATTCAGTTACTGTCCTCATCTCTACCACCTCCACTGGGAGACTATTCCACGGATCCACTGCTCTTTCCGTAAAGAAATATTTCCGCATATCACTCCTGAATCTATCTCCCTTCACCCTCATCCCATGTCCCCTCGTCGCAGAACTTGCTTTCAATAGAAAGAGGCTCTCTCCCTGAACATTTATGCCACGGAGGTATTTAAACATCTCAATCATATCACCTCTATCCCGCCTTTCCTCTAAGGTGTACATATTAAGATCCTTAAGTCTGTCCTCATATGCTTTATAATGAAGACCACTAATCATCTTAGTAGCAACCCTCTGTACCGACTCCATCCTGTTCACATCCTTTTGAAGGTGCGGTCTCCAGAATTGCACACCATACTCCAAATGAGGTCGCACCAAAGACTTATACAGAGGCATTATCACCTCCTTTTTTCTGCTAGCCATTCCTCTCCGTATGCACCCAAGCATCCTTCTAGCTTTTGCCGTCGCCTTTTCTACCTGTTTAGCTACTTTAAGATCATCGGACACAACTACGCCTAGGTCCCGCTCTTCTTTAGTGGACAAAAGTACTTCACCTCCTATGCTGTATTGCTCCCTTGGATTGCTGCAGCCCAAATGCATGACCTTACATTTTTTAACATTAAATCCCAGCTGCCAAATTCTAGACCATTCTTCAAGCTTAGCTAGATCCCTCCTCATGTTATCTACACCTTCCTGGGTGTCTACTTTATTGCAGATTTTGGTATCATCTGCAAAGAGGCAAACCTTACCCGACAGCCCTTCCGCTATATCACTAACAAAGATGTTAAAAAGAATCGGACCAAGGACAGATCCCTGGGGCACACCACTGGTAACATCCTTCTCCTCAGAGTGAGCTCCATTTACTTGTACTCTTTGTCGCCTCCCACCCAACCAATTTCTAACCCAAGCAGTAACTTTAGGGTCCATCCCTAGGGTGCTCAGTTTGTTTATAAGTCGCCTGTGAGGAACAGTGTCAAAGGCTTTACTGAAATCTAAATACACCACATCTAGAGCTCTCCCTCGGTCCAACTCCCTGGTCACCCAGTCAAAGAAATCAATCAGATTTGTCTGACAAGACCTGCCTCTGGTGAATCCATGCTGCCTCGGATCCTGTAATCCGCTGGACTCCAGAAACCTCACTATTTTCTCTTTCAACAGCGTTACCATTAATTTACTCACCACTGAAACTAACCGGCCTGTAGTTTTCAACCACATCCTTACTTCCGCTTTTGTGTAAAGGCACCACATGAGCCTCTCTCCAGTCCTTTGGCACCACTCCCGACTCCAACGAGGCATTGAAAAGGTCAGTCAGTGGAGTTGCTAGAATGTCCCCAAGTTCCCTCAGTATTCTAGGGTGTATCCCATCCGGTCCCATCGCTTTGTCTACTTTGAGTTGAGCTAGTTTCTCACGAACACAGTCTTCTGAAAATTGTTCAAGATGTTCCTCGCTTCTGTTCTTATTTGTGGGTGTTTTCTGAGGTCCTGCTCCTGGTTTTTCATCTGTGAACACAGAACAAAAATATTTGTTAAGTAATTCCGCTTTATCCTTATCAGCTTCTACATATTCCCCCCCTGTACCCTTGAGTCTGACAATACCACTTTTGCCCTTCCTCTTCTCACTAATATATCTGAAAAATGTCTTATCCCCCCATTTTATTGCATTGGCTATTTCCTCCTCCTTTTGAATCTTTGCCTTCTTGACTACTTTGCTAGCTTCTCTAAGTTTTTCCAAATACAGATGCCTGTCTTCCTCTCTCTGTGATCTCTTGTACTTCATGAAGGCCTCCCTCTTTTTCTTCACTTTTTCAGCTACTTCCTTCGAAAACCATAGCGGTCTCCTGTTCCTTTTGCCTTTGTTTACCATTTTAACAAAAAGGTTGGTTGCCTTTAAAATACCCCCTTTCAGTTTTGCCCACTGTTGTTCTACATCCCCCAGCTGTTCCCATCCCACTAACGACTCCCTGAGGCATTGGCCCATCATCGCAAAGTTAGTCTTCCTAAAGTCTAAGATCTTCACCTTGGAATGGATTCTAACAGCCCTAGTCCTAATACTGAACCACACCATCTGGTGATCACTGGATGCAAAATGATCTCCCACTACAACATCAGAAACACTTTCACCATTGGTAAGCACCAAGTCCAGTATGGCCCCTTCACGTGTGGGGTCTGTTACCAATTGCCTGAATAGTTCTCCCTGTAGAGAATCCAGGATCTCCTTACTCCTAGATGATACTTCAGCAGGAATGTGCCAATCAACATCTGGCATATTAAAATATCCTAGCAGTAGCACTTCCCCTTTCCTAGCAATGCTGCGTATGTCTTCAATTAACTCTCTGTCCACCTCTTCCTCTTGTGAGGGAGGTCTGTATATCACACCAATGCAAATAGATTTCTCTTTCCCTCTTTCTAGTCTAACCCACAATGCCTCCTCTCTCCCTTTTAAGCTCTGTAATTCCAAAGCTTTAATAGTAGTTTTTACATATAGTGCTACTCCTCCTCCCCTTCTTCCTACCCTGTCCTTTCTGAATAAAGTATAGCCAGGTATAGTTACATCCCAGTCATGGTTTTCTGTGAACCATGTTTCTGTAACTGCCACTAAATCTAAGTCAGCCACTCCCACCAAAGCTTCAACTTCAGAGATCTTATTTCCCATGCTACGGGCATTTATACACACTGCTTTCCATATGTTACCCCTGTTACCCATTTCCATAAAGGTATTTGATGTATCACTTACCTGGGGGCTTTCTTCACCCATCCCCAACGAATCTAGTTTAAAGCCCTCTTCAGTAGATTAGCCAGTCTACTACCAAAGATGTGTTGACCTTTCTTGGACAGATGGATGCCATCTCTGCTCTGCAACCCTTGGAACAGCATCCCATGGTCTAGGAAACCAAAACGCTCTCGAAGACACCATCCACGCAGCCATGCATTAATCTCCAGGATGCGAGCCTCTCTGTTTCTTGTTTCACTGGGAGCATAATGTCATTAATGATGAGTGATTGGGGGGCTGAAGTTTTGATTTCACGAGATATATAATACTTCAGTTTTCTTGGTTAATGCTGAGGTTATTAGTATTTAGCCAGTTCTCTGCTTCTTTGATGCAGACCGACAGGTTGTGATGGGTGGGGTTCGTTGTATCTTTGGGGAAGTATGACAAGATATTACCTACGTATATATGATATCCTATCTTGAATTTTCTAAATATGTTGCTGATGGGTTGCAGGTATAGATTGAATAATAAAGCTGAGAGGGTGGATCCTTGAGGCATTCCCTGTTCCTGGGTGAAGGTGGATGATGTCGCTTGACCTACTTGTACTTGCTGCGTCCGATTGGAGATGTAAGATTTAAACCATTGGAAAATTGTTCCCCTTATTCCAATTTGGGCTAAACTTGAGAGAAGGATGTCTAAAATGACAAAAATGTCTAAGACGACAAAAATGAATGCCCGTTTTGTGTCATTCATTCCACGAATGAGGGTGTCAAATAGGGCTAATAAAAGAGCTTCCATGCCATGGAACAGACGGAAACCATACTGGTGGACGTCTAGAGGTGCGTTTAGGTCAATAAAGTCTTGGAGTTGTAATTGCACAATCTTCTCAATTACTTTGGATACAAATGGAATACTAGCTATAAGCCTATAGGAACTAGGGTCGTCTTTGTTGAGGGTTTTGTTCTTTAGGACTGGCTTGATGGTGGAGAGCTTAGGGTCTTTTGGCATGATTCCTTGGAGAAAGGATTGGTTAACTATATGAAGGAGGTAAGGAGTTAGTTCCAATTTCGTTGCCTTGATCCAAGCAACAGGACAGGGTTCAAGCAGAGAGGTTGTGATGTTGATTTTTGTGACTGTGTTTAGCAAATGCTTTTGGTCTATTGTATGGAAGGTGTGCCGTGTGTTGTGTGTTGCAGGTAGTTCAGGGGAGTGGATGGAGAGCATGGTATTCTTTCTTTTTAGTTTGTCTGCGTAGTGGTCGGCCAGTATTTGTGGTTTGATGTTGAGTTGGTTTGGTTCGGTTTGTGGGGCTTTGGTTAATGACTTAACAATTTCAAAGAGTTCTCTCAGGCAGTTGATGGCTCTAGAAAGGATCTTCATGTGGTAATCTTTCTTAGTCTTGTTAATTGCTTCCTTGTAAGTATTAAGGGAAGTCAGGTAGAGGAGTTTATTTTCTAGGGTTTTAGTAATTCTCCATTTATGTTCAAGTTTCCTTAGTTCTTTTTTTTTTCAATTTTACTAGTTCATGTGAATACCATTTCTCAGACTATTTGTGAGTAGTTTTTATGTGTGTGTTTGTGGGTGTTGTGGCATTCCAAATATGTAGGGTGGCATTTAGGTTTGATGGCAGAGTATCTAGTTGGGGTAAGATGTTTTCCAGGAAGGTGTCCTTGTCAAATCATTTAAATCACTTATTTTGGTTTAATGTGTATGGAGGTTGGGAAAAGGGGGGGGGGGAGTCACAGGGAGGGCGAAGTACACTAGGTAGTGGTCGGACCATGGGACTTGTGATGTATAGGGGAGGTGTGTAATTGGGATGTTTTGTAGCTGATTTTGGGAGGAATACAAGGTAGGGTATTTCCCTTTGTGTGTGGGTGTGAGTGTGTATGATTTGCTGGAAGCCAATGTCAGCCATTGAGTCAAGGAATGAGGTGGTTTGTGTGGAGTGAAGTGAGGGTAGATTAAAGTTGTCTAGGATGATGTGTGATTTCCTTAGTGAGAAACAGCAGGCTGATTCAAGGATTGAGGTTAGATTGTTATGGTAAGATGTGGGAGGCCTGTAGATGAGGAATAAAGCCAGGTTTTTATTTTCAATTTTAAGTGTATCCATCCCATCTAGATTGTTGCATATGGTGGTAGAGATGTTTAACTCTGTTTTACTTATTATTAGGACTCCATCTCCTCTTTTGGAGTCTTTAGGACAGTTGAAGAGGTTAAATCCAATTATATTTAGTTGGTTTAATAGGACGTTTTCTGTGTATGTAAGTCAGGTCTCTGACACACAGTATGTCAGGGCTTTTGTCCTTGACATGGTCTATAATGATTGGGATTTTGTTTCTAATTGATCTAGTGTTAATAAGGATGCATTTTATTGGTGTAAGGGTGTCTGGAGTATTTTGGGCCCAGTTTATTGTAGGTTGATATAGATTAATCAGTGGCAATTATTATGACCTGTGTAGTGTCCTTTATGATAAGCCCTTCTATAGGTTATGTCTGATGTGGCTCTGACTGATAGGGATGGGGCAGTGTTGGGCAGCTTCCTGTTGTAGAGTGAGGGTGTTAGTAATCATTATGGATATGGATAAGAGGTATAATGTGCAGCAGAGGGTCTTGCAGATCTCCATAGTGGCACGTGGTATAAATTATAGTTGATATTGAAATGCTCTGGGCATAATGCAACTGTTAGGTAGTAGAGCTGAAGTGAGATTAGATACGGCAATGGTGGGTGCTGATCAGATACATAATATTATGAATATCATGCAATAAAGAGACAATAAAGACACCGTAAAAGTAAAAGCAATAAACAGACAATAACAACAGTGTAAAAGTGAGGGTTAACACTACTTTGTATATGGAGGCAAACAACGTGAATTATGTTTTAACATGGGGTAGTTAGAGATGTTCTATTGTAGGGAATCTATATGAAGTTAGTTAAGATACACAATATAAAATGGAGTAAGCTTTTGTATAGTTTACAGACTATGTCAGGCTTGTGGATAGAGTCTTTGTGTAGCGTCTTTGTAAAGAGACTGGGCTTATAGTCTTTGTGGAGGGTGGACATTGATTGAAGGGACTGAATGATCTTAGAGTAGACTAACCTGGGTCCTAGCAGTATTTCTTCTATTGTTATCATCCCTGCCTGTGTTCCCCGCCAAAGGGCCCTCAGGCACAGGTGCACCTGTTTGGCACTTCTTTTAAAGCTGCTCGGGTACACTGGGCCTGATTGACCTTGTGGGGGCGATCAGGAAGGGGCTTCCTTTCCTGCTCACCTAGCCAATGCCGGTCAGGGCAGAAGGAGTTGTGCAGGAGTTCTTTCACACCTGTTTGGCGATTCTTTTAAAGCTGCTCAGGTGCGCTGGGCCCGATCGGTCTTGTGGGGGCAATCAGGGAGGGGCTTCCCTTCCTGCTCGCCTCCTCAATGCCAGCAGGGGCAGAAGGAGGGGTGCAGGAGTGTGATGTGATCTGATGGAACCTGCATTCAGTGACAACACTTATTTTATATAGATAACCTGTTTTTATGTTATCTGGCCAGCAGTTGGCTGAATATTGGCCTCACAATATATATCCATTAGGAAAACCATTGTAGCTTAAAATACAAAGACTTAAATTTCCGCTTTTCACTCCTTCTCAAGTGATGTTACATGTTGTGATATCTCAGGTCATGAAAGTATTAAAGAGGATGACACCTCACTCTTCCCATCAAGACAGAATTGTGCTTAAAAACTGTCTGACCAGTACTACACCTACACGTACAGCAGAACCATAAACAGATTAAAGAGAAGACAGAATAATCACTTAGAAAAATTCCTACTTTTCATTCTGGATATATGCATCCCTCTGAATGCAGTTTTTAATGCCTTGTGCTTTCCTGTGACAATGCAGTTTTATCTTTGACAAGAAATAGATCTTTGACAGGTATACCCATGAGGTTTTCCCCACTGCTTCCTATGGAGAAGGGTCACATAAGTGCTTCAAATGGTATTCAAATGAGGCTGATCAGTCACTGAAATGTAGGTAGGCATTTTTGGCTTCTTGCCCAAACTTTGCATGTTCGCCATTCTGTGAACATGCATTCCCTATGCCCAATTCCAAATGTTACTGATGTCAGAAGTGGAATTTTCAATTTCTGAAAAGGAATAATGATCCTCATGCAAATTATAAAGACCACACTATGTACTGGGCATCAGAAAGCAAGAGCAGACCTATTGTACAGTGCCCATCATCAATTTATTTCAAATTCAGGCAATGTATAAATGTACTTACCTGAAGTGGAAATAGTTCCAAAGCCAAAGGAGAAGTGAAGAAAACCCATGATGCATTTCTCAGACTCTGATTTTAAATGAAACTCAGTGGTACATCATTTAGGCTTCACTGAAAGAGCTTCCCATCCCCCCCCCTTTTTTTTTTTTAATTAACTTGCAGAAAAAGCCACATTGAAAGAATGAATTGCTCCTTTCTTTGCCATCTCATACAGAGACACTTCTGTGTTATTCTTTTTTTTTTTCTAAGCTCAAAGATATTAAGTATGCTAGCTGGCTCTAATCCAACAGTGTACACAATCTGAATTGTATGTCCTATTTATATATCATTTTTGCGTCATGAATCAAAATTTTACTGTATTACTCAGCATGGTTTTACATGTTTATGAGGACACAGTACATCTTAATAAAGAAATGACAGGAAAACAATATAGCACATTGGAGTACTGTAATTTAGCAGAACTACAATACAAGCAGAGTATACCGATTAGCTGCAATAGATTATAAAAGGTTAAATTTGTACAAATGAAGATCATTTTACCATTATTGCAAAAAAAAAATGAGAAAGGTTTAATGTGCGACTAGAGCAGGGGCTCTCAACCCAATTGTTGGGACACACCTTGCAAATCAGGTTTTCAGGATAACTACATCAAATGTGCACAAGAAAGATCTGCATACAATGGAGGCAGTGCATGCAAAACACTCATGTATATTCATTGTGGTTATTCTGAAAATCTGACTGGCTAGATGTGTCCCAAGGATTGGTTGAGAATCCCTGCTTTAGAGTAAACTTTTTTTTTTTTATTTAAAGTGAGATCATCCACTTTATTTATTGCAGAAACAATACACACTTGGTAATTCAAAGTACATAATATCTATACTTCTGAATAGAAAACCAAAAAGCATAGTTACTCACCTGTAACAGGTGATCTCCGGGAACAGCAGGAATTTAGTCTTCACATATGGGAATGTAGTCCTCACATATGGGTATCGTTGGTACCGACAGAGCCTGTGTGGGAACGCTCCCCAGCGCCCAATAGGAAAACGTTTGGGAGTATCCCATAGCGCCTGCGTGCTGCCTTCCCGCCTTTCCCAACTGTCCCTCTCCAGTTGAGTTGAGTTTAAAGCTGAGACAAAAGAGAGAAATAGAGAAATACAACTCCTAGGGGAGGTGGGCAGGTTGTGAAGACTAAATTCCTGCTGTTCCTGGAGATCACCTGTTACAGGTGAATAACTATGCTATCTCCAGGAACAAGCAGGAATGTAGTCTTCACATATGGGGACTCCCTAGCTTTAGATGCCAGGGAGAGACCCCAGAAGTTGTGTGTCCCTGTGCAAGGGCTCCACTTCCCCCCATGGATCTCTGGCATCCTACCAGGGATGGTGGGTAGAAGTTGATTAAGCATGGAACAGGTATTGAAGAACAGCCTGACCAAACAAGGCATCCCGGCGGGAGTCCTTGTCTAAGCAGTAATGGGCTGTGAAGGTATGAACCGAAGTCCAAGTCGATAGACACAGAGTGAAGATGAGCCATAGAGGCTGCCATGGCTCTCACATTGTGAGCTGTGACACGGCCTTCAAGAAGAAGGTTCTTATTCTCATAGGCAAATGAAATACATTGTGGAATCCAGCTGGATAGTGTTCATTTGGAGACTGGAAGTCCCAAATGACTAGGATCAAAAGTAACAAAGAGTTGAGAGGACTTTCTATGTTGCTGTGTCCTTTGCAAGTAAAAGGCCAAAGCCCTTTTACAGTCCAAAGTATGAAGATTCCTTTCTGCATTTGAGGCGTGAGGCCTTGGGAAGAATACAGGAAGGTAAACCGCTTGGTTTAAATGAAAAGGTGACACCACCTTTGGCATAAAATGTGGATGAGTCCTAAGGACTACCTTATCATGGTAGAACCTTGTATAAGGAGGATCAGCCACCAACACTTGCAATTCACTGATGCGACGTGCTGATGTGATTGCAATAAGGAAGATGAACTTCCAGGAAAAGAATTTCAAAGAGGTAGTAGCTAATGGTTCAAAAGGCGGCTGCATGAGCTGCCCAAGAACCAGATTTAAGTCCCATGCCACCGGTGGTGGCTTAATGGGAGGCTTAGTTAAAAGAAGGCCTCACATAAATCTCGCTATGAGAGGATGAGAGGAAATAGGTTGTCCATTTAGAGGCTTGAAAGAAGCTGCAATAGCACTCAAATGAACTCTCACTGAATTGGTCTTACGCCCTGCATTATATAAATGGAGATACTCCAGTAATGATTACAGAGGTATCGCAAGAGGGTTAAGACCCTTCTGCGAGCATCATATGGTAAACCTTTTCCACTTAAAAGCATAAGAGCGTCTTGTGGAAGGCTTCCTGGAAGCATAAAGGATATCCTTTACCTGCTGAGAAAGATTAAGACCGTGAAGTTCTAGGCTTTCAGCAACCAGGCCCTGAGATGCAGAGACTGGGGATTGGGATGCCACAGCATCCCGTCCTCCTGAGAAAGGAGATTTGGAGCAGATCCCAACTCCAGAGACGGAGCTTGAGAGAGATGTAGGAGCAGAGGGTACCACATTTGTCGTGGCCAATGTGGAGCTATCTTTATCTTTATTAAAATTTGATATACCGCTACAGCAGCGCACTGAGCGGAGCTATGATAATAATATGACCTCTGTCTCTCTGAAGCTTGAACAGGGTTTTGGGAATTAGGGGAATGGGTGGAAAGGCATACAGGAAGTCCTGACCCCAATGGAGGAGGAGAGCATCCCTGGCCTGACAACCCTGAGCTGGAATTCTGGAACAGAACCGGGGAAGTTTGGCATTCAGCGGTCTTGCAAAGAGGTCTATGTCTGGGGTTCCCCAAATTTGAAAGGTTTTGGCCACCTGGGCTGCATGGAGAGACCATTCATGTGGAAGCAGAACTCGACTGAGTCTGTCTGCCCAAGAGTTTTGAATGCCTGGAAGATACACCGCAAGGAGATGAATCTGATGCTCTCTGGTGAGGGCCCATAGTCGCAAAGCTTCGTTGCATAGCGACAGAGAGCCTGTTCCACCCTGCTTGTTCACACAAAACATAACTACTTGATTGTCCATTTGAACTAGGACTGTCTTGTAGCTGAGCTGGGTGCGGAATACTCGAAGAGCAAGGAAGATTGCTCTGAGTTCCAAGAGATTGATGTGTAGATAGGCCTCCTGTGGAGTCCAGGTACCCTGCGTAGAAAGGCCTTGCAGGTGGGCTCCCCAACCCACCTGTGAGGCATCTGTTAGAGTGGCTTGGGGTGGGGGTTGCTGAAAAGGAGACCCCACCAAAAGGTTGGAGGGACAAAATAAGGCGATCTGAGTTTGCTATTTTGTCTGACAGGCAACCTGACGCCTGAATCCACTGAGTGGATCAAGTCCACTGGGCTGCCCTCATATGGAGGCGAGCATAAGGAACCACATGCACGGTGGATGCCATGTGGCCTAGCAACTGTAACATTTCCCGAGCAGTAAGGTGAGGTTTTAGCACTGCTTGGGAAGCTAACTGCACAATGCGAAGGCAACAGGTCTGTGGAAGGTAGGCCCTTGTCTGTCTGGTATCCAGCAGAGCTCCTGTAAACTCCAGGGACTGCGTGGTAGCAAGGTTGGATATTGGGAAGTTTATGACAATCCCAAATACTGAAGGATGTGCATTGTGCGAGAGAGAGCAACCCTGGCCTCTGGCTCTGAAGGAGCTCGAATGAGCCAGTCGTCTAAGTAAGGGAAGACGAATATTCCTAGGGTGCGGAGAAATGCTGCCACCACAGCGATGCATTTTGTGAACACCCTTGGTGCAGAGGCCAGGACAAAAGGAAGAACCTATATTGGTAGTGCTTCCCTTGAAACAAAAAGCGAAGGAACTTTTGATGAGCTGGATGGATGAGAACATGAGTGTACGCATCCTTGAGATCTAGAGAACAAAGCCAATCCTGACTCTGAAGGTATGGCAGCAGAGTTCCTAGAGAAATCATTTTGAACTTCTCTTTGAACAGGAATTTGTTCAATTCTCATAGGTCTAAAATGGGTCTGTGTCCTCCTGTTTTCTTTGGAATAAGGAAATAGGGGGAGTAAAGCCCTGTACCCCATTGGGGAATGGGTACCTCTTCTATTGCCCCTTGGGCAAGAAGTACAGTGACCTCTTGACCTAACTGGTTGTTGAGAGAGGTCTGAGAATTGAACTGTCTTATCATTGTAGGAGGGGGCATGCTGAGGAAATGAAGCTTGTACCCCTCTCTTACAATAGATAGAGTCCAATTTTCTGCTGTTAACTGACCCCATCTGGGGGCAAAATGACATAACCTTCCTGGTATGGTGGAGGGATCTGGGCCATTCAGGGCCAGGAAGGCAAAGTTCTCTAGATAGGAGTCAAAGCCCCTGTGGAGGCTGAGTCTGCTGAGCCGGTTGAGGCTTAGCAGCTTTTGTCTAGGTTGTTGCTGCTGTCCCTTTTGGGCAGACTGACCTAAACGATGCCCCTGTTGGATATAGGAGGGATAAAACTTCTTCTTCTTACTGAAGAATATTTTCTTAGAGGATTTTTCCCCTCGCAGGATCAGCTGTAGATTTAGACAATCTATCCAAAGTGATATGGTCAGCATCTATCTCATTAGCTTTTTCCTGCCAATTCTTGCCAAAGAGATTCTCTTCTGTGCAAGGAATATTCCCTAGTTTATCCTGTACCCAAATTTACAAGTCAGATGCCTGGAGCCAGGCAATCCTATGTGCACCTATGGCAATGGCAGAGGTTCTGCTTATGCACTCAAAAGCAGTCAAAAGCTGCACGATTCACAAACTTGGAAACATCCTGAGCATGTTTGACAAGGGCGAGATAATCTTGCCTCTTATCATCAGGAAGTAGAGGGCTCATAAGCTCTAAATCTCCTGTGACCTCCTTAAGGAACATTACCATATAGAAGATATAGGAACTGATCCTAGCAGAAAGCATGGAAGCCTGGAAGGTTCGACGTCCAAAGGTGTCAAGAGTCCTACACTCACGTCCTGGAGGATTAGATGCATGCCTTTTTTCACTCTTTATCCTTCTTATTCCACCACCATGGAATGGTGTGGTAATTGAGTCTTCTGAAACCCAGGACAAGGAGGAACTCGATACATGGTGTCGAGTCTTCAAGAGTGAGGAGATGTGGTTAGAGGTGTTTCCCACATCCTTAACATGAGGTCATGCAAGATCTCATGAATAGGTAAGGTAGCTGCCTCCTTGGGAGCTTTAGGGTATTGCAGGATTTCTAATTCCTTTGCCCTAGGCTCTTTTTCAGGAGCCATTGTGATGAAAAGACCTCGAGCCACATCTCAGATAAAATCCTGAAAGGACATATCCTCTGGTGGAAAAAGTACAAAGATGTGGGCAGTGTTACAGTTACAAAGTTGACAATGCGGCACGGCTCCATTGTCCGATACATTTGCGGATTCATTTTATGAGTTTCTACAGCTGTTTGACTTACACAATTGAATCCCTGCATTCATTCATTTAATTGGAATCGTAGGAATGGAATATAACTTGGGGTCTTTGTGACCTCATTTATTAGTTGGCAGTTATCTCTATGGTCCTCAGTTTATGGTGTGCCTCACCCCTGAAGAAGTATCATACGAAACATGGCCTGTGTTGGATTCGGCCCCTTTTATTACATAAGGACCAATAAAAGTTGGGTGTTCCAAATACTGCCCATGTCTTTGTACTGTTTTCTGCTCTTACCTGCGTGGCAGTGTGCTATTCCCTTCCTGGCGCACATATCCTCTGGTGGAGACATCCTACGCTGAGGAGAAGAAGAATCCTCAGGAAGAAGTACTCTGGTATCAGCAGAGCTTTCAGCGTCTTCAGACTCATCCGAGGATTTGAAGTATCTCCGATCTGGGTGATTGTGCAAGGCACGGTACCGGTACTGATCGAAGTCGGCATCGGAGTGGTCCGGTACCGACCTGTCGATACCGGATGGATATACATGACTCGGTCCCGGTAGAATATCTGCCGATGTCGATGCAGTCAGTGCCAGTACCGGTTGAATACTCTGAAGCGGTTTCAGAGGCATCAAGGCCGTGAGAAGAGCCACCAGACTGCGTTCAATAGCCAAGAATCTCTGGTCTATTGACGCTGCCAATGCTTGGGTATCGGTTCCAGAAGAAGCGGCCGGTATCCCAGAGTATGGCACCAGTAGTTCTGCCAAGGTTGAAGCCTCAAGAACATCCTGGAGCCCCGTTAGTGCTTTGGAAGCCGAAGCCTTCTGCCGGGGCAATTTTGCTGGTGAAAGTCCCTCAAGGGCAACGCCAGAGGCATCTCACTGTCTAGAAGGAGATTTACCCTTTGAGGACCGGCTAGATTTATGTTTAGTTACCTGAGATCTTATAGGAAGAAGACGAAGTCCTGGAAGACGTCGATGCCACGGAGGCTGCATTGGAGGGATAAAGGGTGCTAAGTTTAGCAGCTCGGTTCTGCTGGCCCCTTTTCGACATCATCCCACAGGCAACACACTCAGAAATAGAGTGGTCAGGACCTAAACATTTGAGGCACCACTCATGGGTGTCGGTGACGGAGATGGTACCGCCACACTTAGAACACTTTTTAAAACCAGAGGCGGGTTTTCCCATTCTGAAGGGAAAGTTGGGCCTAATGCCCAAAATGGCACGTGGCACCTGAAGAGAAAAACACTGGAAAGACTCCAGAAGAAAGGTGGGGGGTTTTTTGAAGAAAAGAAAGAACCACCACCGGCGGTACCGGTGTAGCATCGAGGGAAGGCAGACGCGGCCACAAAAAAGAATAGAAGGGATTTTTTTCTGCAGTGACACGATGTGTGACCTGTCGGCTCCGCGGAAAATGAAGAACTGGAGAGGGACAGTTGGGAAAGGCGGGAAGGCAGCATGCAGGCACTGTGGGATGCTCCGAAAAGCTTTCCTATTGGACGCTGGGGAGCATTCCCGCACAGGCTCCGTCAGTACCGACGATACCCATATGTGAAGCCTACATTCCCCATATGTGAAGACTACATTCCTGCTTGTTCCTGGAGATTATTCAGAACTGAATGATTATCCTGACTCAAAGTGCTGAAAGCATAATCACAATTAGCGCCATCCAAACTGAAGGTTTTGGACATTTCCTGCTAGACCAGTCCAGACAAGTGGGTTGTGTTCTCCTACCAGCAGATTGATGGAGACAAAAAACAATGAAAAGCCCAGGATTCAATAGCATCACTCCCATGCCTATATCCGCCTCAGCCACAGAGGACTCTTCAGTATTTGTCCCAAAGCACATGGGAGAACATGGCAAGCCTCACACAACTTAAAAGTAGGCAATAATAAGTAATCAAACAGTGGCAAACTATGTACAGGAGAGCATAAACAGAAGGCTATTCGTAGAAGATGGACCTGCAGAGCCAAGTATATAAATCATAGCAGACCCCAGACGACTGCCGCAGAAGAACAGAGCGCAAAAACAGCAAGGGGACGGGCCCTGAACTGGTCTAGCAGGACTCTAGGAAAGGACATTATCTGGTAACTAAAATATCACCTTCCATATTGTCCTGCTAGACCAGTCCAGACAAGTGGGACATACCAAAGCTATGCCTCCATTGGCAGGAAGAAGACACAGCAGCTCAGAAAACCTTAGAGCCAAAGGCCAGATCAACCCAAGCAGAAACACTTGACAAAAGTGGAAAGTGATGCCCACGCTGCTGTCCAACAAATGTTTGTAGTGGCTACCGAGCTATGCTCAGCCCCCAATGATGCTAGGGCTCATATAGAATAGGCACACCAACCCTCCAGAGCTGGCCAGTTCTGCAATAAATCTACCAAGGCAATGGCCTTCTTAACCCAGTGTCCCAATGCAGACTTAGCCACCACGTCACCTTGTGCAGGCCAGCAAACAGCACAAAAAGATGGTTGGACTTTCAAAAAGAATTTGTAACCTCCAAGAACCAGAAAGGAACCTTCCAGACATCCACAAGGTGAAGATCCTTACCATTCCCTCAACCCTGCTCCTTAGAAGAGGAAGGTAGATAAACCCCATGGTTCACACGAAAGGGAGAAATTACTTCAGGGAAGAAAAAGGCACAGGCCAAATGGAAACAGCCTCCTCAGAAAAAGATAGCTCTTTCTTTCCAAGCAGCTCAGAATCCTCCTTGCGGAACAAATCACAACCAAGAAGATCGTCTTGAGCGTCAAATCCTTCAAAAGTAGCACAATTAAACAACTTAAGGACTCTGACATCAGAGCACCAGATCCCAGGAAGGGATCACAGACCGGCGGGGTAAGGAAGCAGACGCCAAACACCCTGAACAAAGGCATAAAACATCCAGGGGTAAGACTAGAGACTTACTAGCCAACAGACTCTGAAACAGGCCAAAGCTGCCACTTGTAACTTCAGGGAGCTAAGAGAAAAGGCCCTTCACACTGTCCTGCAGAAAAGGCCAACAGAGATGGCACTTGCCGTGCAGTGCACCAGCAGTCAAGGCACTACACCAGCACTTATGCCAGGTTGGTATTCCTCCTCTGGGCTATGAGCAGAGTGGAAAACCACCAATGGGCTCAGAGATAAAGGCAAATGAAGAGGTGATGCTTGCAGGAGCTGCATCAGATCTATGAATCACACTTTCATTGGCCAATCCACCACCACCAGAATAATCCTTCTCGGGTGACTCTCTATATACTGAGTCACACACCCCACCAAGGGCCGTGGAGGAAGCACAAAACAGAAGATGCTGAGTGGGTCAAAGGTTGAGACAGGGCGCCGATGCCCTCAGACCCCATCACCATGTGGCGACTGTATCAGCACCACATTTTGGCACTGGAGCGGGTCGCCATCAGATTCCTCTCAGGGTGATTCCAGCAGCACAGAAACAACTGAAACATCTGACAACTCCCACTCTCCTGGAACCAGAGAGTGCTGGCTGAGAAAATCTGTTTCCACAGTAGCCATCCCAGCCAGTGTGCAGAGCTGACAAACTAGGAGGTTCTTCATTGCCCAAGCAAACAGGAGAGCCATCTCCAGGGCTACCCTGACACACCTCGTTCTGTCTTGCCAATTGGAATAAGCCACTATCATGGCGCTGTCAGAGAACACTCGAACCACCTGGCCCTCGACTGGGGGCCAGAGGTGGAGAAGAGTCACCTAATGGTCCTCGCCTCAAGCAGCTGATGGAGCACACTGCTTCCCTACAGTTCCAATGGCCCTGGGCCCTTCAGCTTTGACAATGGCAACCTGAGAGACTGGCATTTGTTGACAGAAGGATCTTCTGTATGAGCAATCATCCAGCAGTACGCCCTTCCTCGGTAGATTGGGCTGCTTCCACCACCACAGGCCAGCCAACACCATCATTGGGAGAAGGAGCCAGAGCTCAAACTGCTGAGAACTCAGGGACCACACAGTCAGCAAGGACTCTTGGAGTGGCCGCATAAGAGCTCATGCCCACAACATTATCTTGATTGTCACCACCATCAATCTGAGGAGTTGCAGATAATCCCAGACTCCGGGAGCCTGCTGCAAACAGAACAGTGCCAGGCAATCCAACAGCCCTTTGACTTTCTCCTCTGGCAGAAAGACTCTGCCCACTCAAGAATCGAAACGTGCTTCCAGGAACTCTAAGGACTGGAAATGCAACAAATGGCTCTTTTCCCAAATGATCATCCAGAAAGGACACCACTCAGGGATCTACCAGAGATGCCACTGAAAGAGAATGGGCTCGGATGAGCCAGTAGCCCAGATATGGGTACACAGAAATCCCTGAGCGCCGTATCACCACAGCCACCACCACCACGACTCTTGGAGAGTCCAAATGGAAGGGCGGCGAGTTGAAGGGGCTAGCCAAGCATGGCTAAACACAGATACTTTGCTGATCCTCCTGGTTCAGGAGATGAAAATATGACTAGACCAAATTCAGAGATACCAGGAATTCCCCTTGGTGCACTGCTTGAACCATGGATTGCAAAGTTTCCATTCAGAAGTGCATGACATGCAAGCATTCGTTAATGCCTTTGAGGTCCAGAATAGGCTGGAAAACGTTTCATATCGGCACCATGCTTTCAGGAGAGGCAACCTGACCAAGGTGATCCACACAGCAGCCCTGCCATTGGCAGACCCACAAGGGGAGAGAATGAAAGTGGCCAGGACTGGCTCTCTGCATTCCAGAACACAGTCATACTGAAAGGGAACTAACATCCAGCAATCCTTGGTGACTCAAGCCCATTTCTGAAAGAAGAGGCAAAGCTCCCAACCAGAGAAACCAGGGAAAGGGCCCCCAAAACTTCATTGCACAGCTTAGGAGTATCTTCCTCTGGATCAGATTGGGACCCTGGGCCCAAGCACTCCACAAAGAGACTGAGAACAAACCTGAAGTCTATAAGCAGAGAGGCAGAAAGGCTTTCCAGGCCAGTAGCAACAGGAGTCCGACATCCCCTGGAGTCTGACCAGTGTGCCATAAAGGAGTGAATGGAGGCTGACCTAAAAGAGGCTCCTGCCCACTTCACCGACTCCTGGGTCCTGTCCTCTCAAAAAGGAAAGATTTTACCTTGCCCAAGTCCATGATCAGCTTCTCCAAATCAGATCAAACAGAAGTGTCCCTCTAAAGTCAGATGGACAACTGGACTGGAAGATGAGTCTGCTGTCCCATGTCAGAGCCTAGCCAACGCCATGTCACCATCAACAGTGCACAATCCCTGGTCGCTAAATGTACCATGCCGCACAAGGCATCAGAAAGGAAGGCCATAGCAGAATCCAAAAGTGGGGTACAATCATCCAGCGGAAGAGACTGAATCCACTGGAGTAGGGCTCGAGACATCATGCCTGCATATGCTGCAACTGAAGAATAGCAGCCGCCGGAGCAAACTGGTTCTTCAACATGAATCCATCTTTTGGTCCAGAGCATCCTTCCACAGGAATGATTGTCCAACTGGTAACCACCATGACCTGCGCATCCACCTTGGAAATAGCAAACCACACAACACACTCCTTCTCCGGAAGAGCATGCATCTTCTTTTACACCCTAAGCCCCTAGGCAGGGAGTTGGGGGAATCCCACTCTGACTGCAACAGGCCCTTGAACACCTCTGGGAACAGGAAGACAGTAGTGGATTTTCACACCCCTCAGAGGAATGGATGCATCTTTGGGTTCTGCTCTGTGTCTGGAGCATCTGCCAAGCCCAAGGTGGATATACTCGGGGAATCAACATCTCCAGTTCCTTCTCCTTGAAGAGGCAGATCACATCGGCCTCTTCACAATCCTTTGAAGGCAAGAGTACTTCTTCATCCACATCAGAGCCCAGTACTGACATCAGAATCAAAATCACTGTCCAAATCTCAAACAGATCCTAGCTGACCCCATCTCTGGGGGAGGGGGGATGCCCCTTGCCTGGGATGCTTAGCCAAAGGCAGACGTACAGAGCTTCCACTCTCAGCTTGCCCCTCACAAGTCTGCATCCATGGGCATGCAAAGGCCACAGGATCTGAATTTCCATGCCAGAAAGACCAGGCCTGCTGTAAAAAGGAAAAGAATTTCAGGGAGGACAATCCAGAGTTCAGAAGCGCTCCTCTCAGAAATGACCCCCAACACCAGGGGGCATAGCCACCACAGACTCCCTAGAGGATGAGGATTGACTCACAGCACGGTCGCCAGAGTCTCTGGCTGGATGGATATCCTTACCCATAGCACCATCCGGTCACCTCCTGCCCCAAGGCAGGCAAAGCCAGACTAACTGCAATTAGAACAGAGTCCAGAATCCAGAGATGAAGCACCTCGCTTCCCACAGGCCAAACAACATTTCCTGGAAGAGTTAAGTCAAGTATCACAACAGCATGCGCTAAGGTTGCAGCGGCCCAAAGGGTGCACGTTAACTGCACTTTTACTGCAATGTGCATTACAGGATAACGCTAGGGTAGAAACACGCATTTGAGCCGCTTAGGCAGAAAGCGTGCTAGGAGTGCGCAACTGCCAGGTGCACAATAGGTAAAAACACTAACACGTTAAGAAAATGGTGGGAAAGCCCCACACCATGCCAATGGTTGCCAACAGTTCACCCTGAATTGTGTCCCAGGCACATGGAATACTGAGTCCCCAACAAGGACAATGATGAGGTCAAGCCTTGGTACTCACCCCCTGAGAGCCCCAGGCAGAGGATTTGTGCCTGACTCAGCTCTACTCCCTTGAAACTGTTCCACTGGCTTTGCAGCACTGCATTTACCCCTGTTCTATGTAAGCACATTGTGTTATGTAAAAAAACATTGTTGCATTGTTCAGTTGTAATGTAAACCGCACTGATCTTAATAGCGCGGTATATAAGAAAAGCAAATAAATTTATTTTATTTTATTTTAAGGTGGCTGGCAGACAAATCCCTCGGAGAACCTTCTGCAATCTTTGTGAGAGAGCAGGGGGGAACAGAGGAGGAGGGAGGGGGTGTTGAGGTTGTGTAAGGCTGCTGCACGCTTCCAGATCCCTCCAATTTCTAGCTGCTCAACAGGCTCTTATCATGATAAGTATGTGGAGTTGAACCAATTTTCTCTCCTCCTATGGCTACCGAAAAGACCACAGTCTAGTGGAGCCTCCCACATCGTGTTCAAGCGAGTCACCCTTAACGTCATCATTCACGAGCGTTTAATCAATCTTTTCCTCTCAATCTTCAGATTTTCCTCAGAGAAGAGAAAATCCATCCACCATCTGCTAGAGAAAAAGAAATACTGAAGAGACCTCTGTTGGCTGAGGCAGACAGAGACATGGAAGTGATGTCATTGAAACCAGGGCTTTTCATTGTTTCTTTATCTCCACCTATCTTTTGGTAGAGGAACACAACTCCCTGGACTGATCTAACAGGACAATATGGAAATACAGTTATATACAATACAGCCAATAATACAAGACACTAACAAACAGCAAAGACAGCTAGAACTATAATACTCTAAGTCAGTCCTTGACAAATATCATGCCGATTTAGGAGTCAGGACAAAATCTTAGGAGCCAGCGCTTGTGACCTCCTTGTGCGCCCCTCCCCCCCCCAGTTCTCTCTCGCTGGGCTCATGTTCTCAAGTTTCATGAGACCAGCGCCAGAGTTCCTACACCATGTATCATCTTTAAATATCAACAGCTATAGCTTCAGATAGCAAGTGTCTGTGTAGGTATGTGGTGCAACAGTGGTGTGCCAGTGTGTGTGGGATGTGGTGGTGCATGCCTTTGTGTGGGTGGTGTGTAGGGTTGTGGTGTATGTGCGGTGCAGAGGTGAGGTTTCTGAGTGTGTACGTGTGTATGTAGTGAGATGCTGAGGTACATGTCTGTCCTACGGATATGTGGTGCCTATGTGCATGTGCATGCATGCGTGATCTTGGTGGGAGGGGAATGCACCTTAAAGGTAAACAGGCAATGTGCCCTTTTTGTCCACATGCATTCATCCCTTTGACCTGTCACCCTTCCCCACCTACATCTTCTCCCCACTCTGTTCCCCTTCCAGACCCTCTCCCCTCCCCCCCTCCAGTACTTCCACCCCCTGTGGAGTGAATTTTGACTCGCTCCAGTAGATTTTCCCTACCAGAAGGTACACTGACCTCAATAGCCTCCTTAATCCAACGGGCAATAAAGGACTTGGTTGCTGCCAGTCCCTTCACCGAGCCATTTATAAAATACTAACTGCAGTTCTGCTTGCACAAACCCAAAAGCCTGCTTTCTGATCTAGATACCTTATACAAAAGTATCCTCTTCATTTTTATATTACTACTGTCTAAATGCCTTTGGGTCCACTTCCTATAAGAAATCCACACTGGCAAATCCAAATGAAATTGTTTAGGTACAGAGGAATTTAAGGAAAGGATTTAAAATGTTTCAAAACCAATGATTTAAAGCAATGCTTCAAGAACATGTTGCCCCATGGGCTTTTATTATATTTTAGAGTGCTGCACTCCCTTAGCAAGTAAATAATTTGAAAGGTTATTTACTGCTAAATTTCAGGTATAGCATACAATAAGAACTGGGAGCTCCTTCCTGATAAGTTAGAAAATACTGACTGAGGGGCATAGCCAAGGGGAGGGGGAGTGCTATAAAGCCACCACGAACATCTTCACAATGCATGAGCTACTGCACTTTTTAATAAAAGTTATCTTCATCTCATGATGAGGCACAGGCATGCTGAAGGACTGCTTTAACAAATTCCTCATCTTTCTACAGTTCTGAATACCGTTGAAAAGCATGAAGTACAGTTTTCTTTTGAAATGAAAATATTAATATTGGAGAGATGATGGAGTTCAACTCCTTTGTTCCTCAGAGCTTTTCAGGGGGCCCTGTAGACGGCACAGTGACAAACGTGCACAGCCTAAAGTAGGAACACAAGTGAATCTATTCCTAGCCAACATCCTGTAGACCAGGAAGCATTGCAACAATGGATTAACAGAAACTTCACCTCAACGCTTTCCCTTTAATACAACACAAAAAAGTGACTTGTTTAACAAGGAAACACAGAATACACATGCATTTGTTATTCACAATCTTTTTCACAGCTTTTTTTGCATTAAAGTGTCTCAGTATTACATTTATGTCAAGAGTTTCTCTGGTGCCAGCTTAAAGCAATAATATTGTACTTAAAGTTTCATGCCATCTGTTCTGACTTTTCCCATATATTGGTCTTATGCGTTTCTTCTTTATTCAAAACTATTTTTTGCTTTTTATTTATCAAAGGTCTCCACTGATTTACTGCAATTTAAACAGCAGAACTCTTGTTCAGACCACCAATATAGCTGCCCTTCTAAGCTGGAGTCTCCGCCATAATTAATGGCCATGTTTGGTATTCTAAATTTAATTTTAACCACTTTCTCCATTTTGGCTCTTGATTTTTATTTTACTATCAGGGACATGATTATCACAGCACATGCTAATGGTTAACCCATGCTTTAGCATGTGGCAAACAGTCAGCACAGGACTTTGGTAACAAGCTACCACAAGGTTAAAGCACCTAGCTTGGTAAAAATCCCACATGAACTGCTTAAGGTGCAATGGGAGAGGGACTGTGTGGATAAGGCAATGTATGGGTATAGACTGCATTGGGGAACCTGCAAGGTACGTATGACTTAGATTGGCCACTGCTGGAAACGGGATACTGGGCTTGATGGACCTTGCTCTGACCCAGTATGGCATATCTTATGTTCACCACGGGGGGGGGTAACTGCATGCTAAGCCAATATTGTAATTAGCGTGGGTGCACTTAACAACACCTATTGAGATGGTTGTAGGTGTTCCTACATTAACTGAACAGGAAATTGACGTGCAGTGAGAAATCTTCCATGAAGTAACTGCAGGGGACATAGGCACACTGGCTTTGCACTTACTGTGTGCTAATTTTTGCTTTTACTACGCAGTAAGTGCGAAAACTTAACACACTTTAATAAACATGTCCCTACTAAAATTTGGGAATATATATCTTTTACTTCATAAACACCAAGCCACAGTGCAGAGCACATTTATTCCCTGTTATGCTGGAGGTATTAAGTCTACTACTAATTAAAACCCTCATGTGCTCTAAGTCTCATTGGCCTTAATTCATAGGTATGAAACCTACTTTCCTGTTCACAGATTCAGAAATGGTTGAAATAAGAGTCATTAAAAATGTTTTATACACTTCTTTTAAATAGCAGTGTTTTTAGCTTGGAAGTCAATTCTAGTTCATTGACTAATTGTTCTGTTTTGTATAAAGTATTCTTTCTTTTATGAAGTACATAAGTCAATGGCAAATATATTATAATTTTACCTTCTGAAACACACATGTAATGGTGCTGTAGCAAAGTGCAGTCAATGAATATGTCCAGGAGTCGATTGACAAGGTCCAAGTCAGTTTTATTGTGCACAAGGCCCAGTCAGTCAAAGCAGCAAAAGGTACTGAGCCAAGGTTTATACAGAGACATAACTTTTTATACCGCTTTTTCAGTTTGATACATGAAAACGTTCTATTGGTTCTAGCTTGATACATGCAAACTTCTCATTGGTTATACATTCCCTTCATTTGTCCAATAAGAAATCCCTCCGAAACCTAGCAATTGGCCCCCCTCCCTTAGGATTGCTTGAACAATGGTATAGTCTTAACCTTGCAGTAGAAACGTTACCAAGTTAACTTCGGCTCCAGGAATGCATATTCTGTTACTTTTCTGTTCTTTCACAAGCAAGAGAATAATAGAAGACTTATGCATTCATAAAAATTTATTAAGCATTTTAAAACATCTTTCTCAATTTTCACAGATTTATGGTTCTTTTCTAGCTATAATGGAAATTAGGATCCAGGCCTAACTTACAGGCCTTTCATAGTAGCAGGCTATGCTAGGCCATAGCCTACCTCATTCCCCCCTTTGATTATTCTCACCCGCAAGTGAGGAAGGGTGAGAATTAAATCACTCATTAGTCAATTAACACATTATACAGGTGTAACAGCATCGGCATTATGGGGTATAGGGTGATATCGCCACATAGCTAATACTTTCATAGCTGCATTCCGCTCAATAGTATTATCAAGTGATGATGTTATCATGCGTAAGCAAAGGGGTAGGAGACAAGGGAGCAATAAGCACATAGCTAATATGAATAAGACAATCAACATAAGGTATTTCAGACCACCAATCCAAGAAAACAATGACCCAAAACACCCATCCATCTTTAGACTGTGCCATGTCTGGACAGGCACGAACGTCTGCTCTCTCATTTGGATGGCTAAGTCTTCAACTACATGCCCATTATTATCAATCTGCAAACAACAATTACTTAGATTCAGCTTCCCAATTACTCCACCCTCAGCTGCTAACAAATTATCCAGAGCTAAACGATTTTGATAAATGGCTGTACACATTTGTGTACTCTGTTTTGCTAGAAGGGTTAGTGCTTTACTAGTTTCATTGGTTATTATTTCAACAACAGCTTGCAAACTTATTATTCGATTAATCATATAAACAGGGGTACGATATCCCCAAGTTCCATCCTGCTCCCAAGTAGCAGGTCCATAGTATGCGATGATTCTCTCCAGTGGCCATTCATCACCTTCCCATTTGTCCCATTGGCCTATCTTCAAGGCCTCCTTCAGCTGTCGACTCCGGTACACAGGATATCCCAATTGTTCCCCTTGGGATGTAGGCAGAAGGAAAAAAGAAGGTCGTATGGTTCCCAATGCACATGCACCTCCCCAGTGATGAGGAAGTCTGGCATATGCGCGGGTTCCACAAATCCAGTACAGTCCAGGTGGTGCTTGCCAGGAATTATATGCTGCCAAGTTAGTCCAGATACTGGCAAGGTTGGGGAATTGCACCAGAGGATTAGAGGGTTCGGTAGTGTTGACTCCTGACCACCAAGATGTCTTTTTAGTGGTAGTGTTATAGAACGTCTGGTTGAGACAGACCAGATGCCCCACTTCCATATTAAACACTGGTCCATAGCGAGAAAAACATAAAATTACCCACAATGGAGTGGGCCAATACCCATTCACTTGTGGTATTGTGTAGATTGGTCTGATTATACGGAACAGAATAGTTCAGTTCTTGTGCCTCCCAAGGCCATTGGTCTCCCATTGTTGTCCCTCCACAGAACAAACAGTCCGTAACATGGAGACTAGATGCAACTGCTCCTGCTAATTCAAGGAATAGGTTCTGGGAAACAGGAGGAATTTCAAACTCTGATTTCATGGCTTCGTAGAAGGAGTGATGTATGCGATAAGGTGAGGATACATGAGTGTTGATGTTTAATCGCAGATATAAAATAGTCCCAGGATCTACACCTCCTCCTGCAATACGCAACCCAAACCTGTATCCTTGCTTCCAATGGCTGGGGTTGGCTATGAAGAGTTGCAAAGGATTACAAGCTCCTCTTTGACATTTCGTAGGTTCTGACAGTTTAATTTTCATTAGGCTGCCTTTTCGATGATCTCCATCTCGTCCCATTGGTGCGTTCTTCCAGGTAGCAAAATACACACACTCCCATTTTGGGCAAAAGTAATCATGTCTAGATGAAGTGGTATAGATAGTGGCTGCTGTACTTTTTCCGGTACATTTTCCCCATCCATAGGCGCCTTCTGGACACATGTATTTATCATCATGGTAGTATGCTCGCTCCCATGACCAGGACGCACATCTGTGGTAGGCATTTTTGTTTATGGCTCCACAAGCATCAAAGTGCAAGATGATAGGTTTTGTGGGGTTGGTGAGAGGTTTTGTTGAATTCAGGACGGCTCCGTCTTCATCATTCCAACGTATCTCAAATGTATAGTAGGATGGGTTCTGTCGGGGGTTATAACAAGTCTTACTTTTCCCCTTTGTGCATATGTTCAATTCAGTACCATTATAAATACACCTGCTGACTGTACCAGTGAAGATATAGTAAGAATGATAGAGCAAAGTCTGAGTAATCTTTTGTCCAGTTCGGGTGGTGGTTATGCAGGCTGCACAAGGGGGTAGAGCAAAAGTCTTTTCCAGGATTCCCAGAATCACCACTCCCACAAGGCAATAGTGGAAGAATATTGTGATTACAGTCTCTGAAGGTTAACTTGAAAGTTGAGGATGATGAACGTCGCTGAATTTTCTTCTATTCCTGCTGCAATGGTCACTCTCGCGTGACGTAGATGGTCTCTATAAAGCTGGCGGTCTCCTCAAGGTGAGTCACAATGGAGTCTCAGGATCATTTACTGACGTCCAATGGCCAGGATCAGGAGCAGTTGCTGCCTTTACTTGACTGTGATGGATCCAAGGTTCAAATTCTGCGACTTTCACTGCAGTGGGGGTCGACAGAATGACGACATAAGGTCCCTTCCAATGCAGCGCCAGCGGGGTTTTTCTCCACTCTTTCACCCACATGGACGTCCCTGGCTTGAAGGGATCCAGAGGCTCAGTCAGGTTGATGGGTAGTCGATCTTGCACCCACGTTTGGAGTTTCTGCAAAACAGAACCTAAAGCTAATAGTTCTTGTCTAGTTATTTCAGATCCTATCTGTCTCATTTCTCCTCTTATTCCCTGCACTATGGGTGGAGGTTGCCCATACAGAATCTCAAAAGGGGAGACTCCTAAAGATCTGGTGGGAGCTGAACGTATCCTAAGAAGGGCTATGGGTAAAACCTGAAGCCACTTCAAATGTGTTTCTTGGCAAAGGTTGGATAACTGAGCTTTCAGGATTCTATTCATACGTTCTACTTTCCCTGAGCTCTGGGGTCTGTAAACAGTGTGTAACTTCCATTTTATTTGTAGTGCTTGAGCTAACTGTTGAGTTACTTGAGATACAAATGATGGACCATTATCTGATCCTATAGTTGAGGGTCTTGAAGGACTAGAAAGGGGGGCTGTTACTTCTGGAGAGAAATCTGCAATTGTGAGTATATACTTCTGGGAATTTTTCTGAAAGGAATTTTTTTTCTTTTAAAGCTAATTAATCTGTGAACCCACTATTTTTTGTTAAATCAGTCAGGGCCTAGTAGCAGCAGTTTAAGATTCAATTTAAAACACAGAAGAGAACTTTCTGGTTACCTTTCATACCCAGTAGAGAGCTGTAGTTTAAATTTCATAGTCACTCAGGGCCTAGCATCAGCAAAGTACTTTTAGATTCAATTTAAAACACAGAACAGAGCTTTCTGGTTAAATTTAGAATCCAGCAGAGAGCTTGTAGTTTAAATTTCATAATAGGTTAGAGCCTAGCAGCAGCAAAGAGCTATAATTTAAATCAAATCAGAATATAGCTTACCTCAGCAGCACAGGACAGGGTACTGTGTAGCAGCCCTCTTTAATAAGTGTTATATCCCTCCCTCCCTCCCCACGTCCACCCACCTTTGGGATAATCACAGCTTTAAAGGTACTTGCACATCTTAAAAGACAGGAAGTGCTCTCAGGTGAAGCTCGTTACCCAAATCAGTCATACACTAAGGAAGTGAGATTAATTAAGCTTCAGGTGAACAAGGTTTATTAAACTTATTAGGTACAGTTTTATTGGTATAAATATCCATAGCACCCTTTAGTATGTAAAGAACTTAAAGATCTAAACACAAACTTAAAACTAAGATGCAGACAGCAGTCCAGCAGCGGGATGTGGGATTTCCAGTCTTTTGCATTGAGTGTCACATGTATGACTTTCTCCCAGTTGGTGAGAGGTCTTACGTGTGCAGTAGGTGCAAGGAGCTCTTTGCTCTCAGGGAACGAGTCCGTTCTCTAGAGGCTAGAGTAGCAAACTTGGAAAACATAAGACAGACAGAGAGGTACATAGACGAGACCTACAGGGATATAATCCTGAAATCCCACCTCCAGTCTGGCAGCATCCCTGTTGCCATGGAGAAGAGAGGTCACGTGACAGGAGAGCATCACCCTGGTGTGGCAGGAAGTGATCCTGTAACTAGGACCTGTCCTCCAGGTGATGTAAACCCCTCTCGCACCGAGGAAGTTTCTCCAGGGCCATGTGCCCATGAGGGAAGGGTTAGGACAGCAATTATAGTTGGTGATTCGATCATTAGGCATGTAGATAGCTGGGTGGCTGGTGGACGTGAGGATCACCTGGTAACATGCCTGCCTGGTGCGAAGGTAGCTGACCTCACACGCCACCTAGATAAGGTCTTAGATAGTGCTGGGGAGGAGTCTGCTGTCTTGGTACATGTCGGTACCAATGACATAGGAAAATGTGGTAGGGAGGTTCTGAAAGCTAAATTTAGGCTTTTAGGTAGGAAGTTGAAATCCAGAACTTCCAGGGTAGCGTTCTCCGAAATGCTTCCCGTTCCACGCGCAGGACCCAAAAGGCAGGCAGAGCTCCGGAGTCTCAATGCATGGATGAGACAATGGTGCAGAGATGAGGGGTTTGGATTTGTTAGGAACTGGGGAACATTCTCGGGAAAGGAGGGGCTCTTCCGAAGGGATGGGCTTCACCTTAACCGGGATGGAACCAGGCTGCTGGCATTAACCTTTAAAAAGGAGATAGAGCAGCTTTTAAACTAGATGATAGGGGAAAGCCGACAGTCGCCCAAGAGCGCATGGTTCGGAAGAATGTATCCTTGAAGGATACTACAAAAAGCAGAGAGGTTCCAAAAAAGAGTAAAGTAGCCCAAATGCCCTCAAGTATGGAGCAGACAGAGCTTAAAGATCCCAAAATACCCATGTCTACCAATAGCCAAATTAATATGAATAAAATACAGTCTCTAAAATGCTTGTATGCAAATGCTAGAAGTCTACAAAACAAGATGGGAGAGTTAGAATATATAGCACTAAACAAGAGGTTAGATATGATTGGAATATCAGAGACATGGTGGAAGGAGGACAACCAGTGGGACACTGTGATACCTGGGTACAAACTGTATCGTAATGATAGAGCTGATCAAATTGGTGGAGGGGTTGCGCTCTATGTTAGAGAGGGCATTGAGTCAGAAAGGATTAAAGTTTTGCAGGAAACAAAATTTGTTGTAGAATCTCTATGGATTGAAATTCCATGTAAAAAGGGGAAGGCGATGGCAGTGGGGGTGTACTATCGTCCGCCTGGCCAGAATGAACAAATGGAGGATGAAATGCTCAAAGAAATCAAGGAAGCTAGCAAATGCTACAGTGCAGTAATAATAATGGGTGATTTCAATTACCCCGGTATCGACTGGGTCAGTGTCACAGCAGGACATGCTAGGGAGATAAAGTTCCTAGATGAAATAAATGACTGCTTCTTGGAGCAGCTGGTTCATGAACCAACCAGAGGGGAAGCAATATTAGACCTAGTCCTTAGTGGAACACCAGATGTAGTGCAAGAGAGAAGGGTGTTGGGGCCACTTGGCAATAGTGATCATAGCATGATCGCCTTTGATTTAATTAGTGGACGAGGGATAGTAAGGAAATCCACAGTACTACCTTTTAACTTTTGAAAGGAAGACTATGATAAAATGAGGAAAACAGTTAAGAAAAAACTAAAAGGAGCAGTTGCAAAGGTTAAAGACTTACATCAAGCTTGGGTGTTGTTTAAAAATACTATCTTGGAAGCCCAAGTCAGCTTTATTCCACGCTTTAAGAAAAGTGGAAGGAAGTCAAAAAAACTGCCAGCATGGTTTAAAGGTGAGGTCAGAGAGGCTGTTGTTGCCAAAAAAGCATCTTTCAGGAAATGGAAAAAAGAGCCAAACGACGAAACCTGGAAACAGCACAAGCACTGGCAAGTCAAATGCAAGGCATTAATAAAGCAGGCAAAGGGAGAATTTGAGAAGAAGCTTGCTGCGGAAGCAAAAACGCGAAATAAAGATTTTTTCAAGTACATTCGCAGCAAAAATCCTGTGAGAGAGTCAGTTGGTCCATTAGATGATAGAGGTGTTAAAGGGGCACTAAGAGGTGACAAGGCGATAGCAGAGAGACTGAATGAATTCTTTGCTTCGGTCTTTACTGAGGAAGATATAGGGATGTTACCCATGACTGAAGTGGTATTTAAAGGTGCAGAAGAGTTGAAGGAAATATCGATACATCGGGAAGATGTATTACAACTATTAGATAAACTGAAGAGTAGCAAATCACCTGGGCCGGATGGTATACATCCAAGGGTGTTGAAAGAACTGAAATATGAGATTGCAGACTTGCTATTAGTAATCTCTGAACTATCATTAAAATCATCTCTAATTCCTGAAGATTGGAGGATAGCCAATGTAACACCAATTTTTAAAAAGGGTTCCAGGGGTGATCCGGGAAACTACAGACCAGTGAGCTTGACGTCAGTACCGGGAAAAATGGTAGAAACCATCATAAAGAATAAAATTATTCAGCATTTAGATAGTCATGGCCTAATGGGAGACAGCCAACATGGCTTTCGACAAGGAAGATCTTGCCTTACTAATCTGTTATGTTTTTTTGAAGGTGTGAATAAAGAGGGGGACAAAGGTGAGTCGGTTGATATAGTGTATCTGGACTTTCAGAAAGCCTTTGACAAGGTCCCTCATCAGAGACGTTTGGCAAAACTAAAGAGTCATGGGATAGGAGGCAGTGTACTACTGTGGATCAGGAACTGGTTAAAAGATAGAAAGCAGAGGGTAGGGCTAAATGGCCAATTTTCCCAATGGAGAAAGGTGAATAGTGATGTACCCCAGGGATCTGTGCTGAGTCCTCTGCTTTTCGACATATTCATAAATGACCTGGAAAGTGGAATAACGAGTGAGGTTATCAAATTTGCAGATGACACAAAACTATTTAAAGTTGTTAAAACCCAAGAGGATTGTGGAAAATTGCAAGAGGATCTTGATAAATTGGAAGACTGGGCATTAAAATGGCAGATGAAATTTAATGTGGACAAGTGCAAAGTTATGCACCTAGGGAAGAACAACCCAAACTATGGTTACACGATGCAAGGTTCCACTTTAGGAACCACCACACAGGAAAAAGATTTAGGCGTCATTGTGGATATCATGTTAAAACCCTCGGCCCAGTGTGCAGCAGCAGCCAAGAGAGCAAATAGAATGCTAGGTATGATAAGGAAAGGAATGGAAAATAAAACAAAAGATATTATAATGCCTCTATATCGTTCCATGGTGAGACCGCACCTTGAATATTGTGTGCAATTCTGGTCGCCGTATCTTAAAAAGGATATAGCGTTATTAGAAAAGGTTCAGAGAAGAGCCACCAAAATGGTAAAGGGGATGGAAGGATACTCCTATGAAGAAAGGCTAAAATGGTTAGGGCTCTTTAACCTGGAAAAGAGACGGCTGAGGGGAGATATGATAGAAATCTATAAATTAATGAACAGAGTGGAACGGGTAAACGTAGATCGATTGTTTACGTTATCAGAATATAGACAGACTAGGGGACATGCAATGAAGCTACAGGGTAAACTATTTAAGACTAATAAAAGAAAATATTTTTTCACTCAACGTGTAATCAAACTCTGGAATTTGTTACCGGAGGATGTAGTAAAGGCTGTTAGTGTAGCTGGGTTTAAAAAAGGTTTGGACAAGTTCCTGGAGGAAAAGTCCAGGAACCATTATTAAGAAGGGACCCAGGATATCAATACTTGACCCAGTACAAGCATTGTGGAACCTGTGTCTTTTGGGGAAACTACTAGGTACGTATGACCTAGATTGGCCACTGTTGGAAACAGGATACTGGGCTTGATGGACCTTGGTCTGACCCAGTATGGCATATCTTATGTTCTTATGAGGGTATTCCAAATCGGGGAATGATCTCATGGAGCAATACCCTAGTGACTTCTCGGGTTTTCTCAGTTCGGGTGGGATAGGCTTCTACCCACCCTGAAAATGTGCAGACTAACACTAATATATAGTGATATCCATTTGCACGGGGCATTTCAGCAAAGTCTATCTGTATATCACTCATGGGGGTCACCCCTACTGACTGAACTCTTGTGGGTGGGACAGGACCTTGCTTGGCATTGTTTTTGGCACATATCAAACATTGCTGTGCCACCGAGGCGGTTAGGGATCCTAACAATGAAATACAGAAATGGGGTCTCAGGGCTTTATCCATAGCTGTCTTCCCATAATGTGTGGCTCGGTGGAAGGCTTGGACAAAGGCTGGCCCTAGTGCTTCAGGGATGACTGTAGGACCTGGTGGTGGACTATCTTCTGGAGGTGGTAGCACTATCCAACCTTGTTCTGTTAAGACTCCTCCCTCCTTTTCACAGTAATAGTCTAATTCTCTCGTAGTGTATCGGGGTGCCCAGGAACTGAGGGGCACAGGGAATAGGGCTGCTTGCATTACAGTATCTTGGGTCCTTACTTGTCCTGTGGTGGCTGCCTTTCGGGCTGTGGCTTCTGCAAATCTATTCCCTCGTGCAACTTCCCCTGCACCTGCCTGATGACCTCTGCAGTGCATGACTGCCACTTGTTTGGGGGCCCAAACAGCATCTAATAACTTCAATATTTCAGACCCATACCTAATGTCCTTACCCCCTGAAGTGATTAACCCTCGCTCTTTATACAAGGCTCCAAGTGCATGCAAAGTAGTGAAGGCATATTTGGAATCTGTGTACACATTTATGCGGAGTCCTTCTCCTAATGCTAAGGCTCTGGTGAGGGCTATCAATTCAGCTTTCTGCGCAGAAGTTCCTGGGGTCAGGGCTGAGGACTCAACTACCAGATCAAGGGTCACCACTGCATATCCAGCACAACGATGTCCATTGATGACCATATTGCTTCCATCTACAAAGAAAGTCCGTTCTGGGTCCTCTAGAGGGACATCGGTCAAGTCAGGTCGACTTGAAAATACAGTGTCCATGGTTTCTAAACAATTATGATCAGGCGGCCCAGGACCGATTGGAAACAATGTAGCAGGGTTTAGAGCTTTGACTCACTTTCAACTGTATCCGAGGGTTTTCACACAACATGCTTTGATACTTCAACATTCGAGCATTGGTTAGCCAGAAGTTTCCTTTATGTTCCATGAGAGTCAATATAGAATGTGGTACGGTGACTTGAAGAGTTTGTCCTAGTGTAAGTTTGTCTGCTTCGCCCACTAGGAGGGCCATTTCTGCGACAGCTCTCAGACAAGGGGGCCATCTTTTTGCAACTACATCCAATTGTTTTGACAGATAAGCTACTGGCCGCTGCCAGGATCCAAGTGATTCAGTCAATACTCCCAATGCATTTCCTTGTGACTCATGGACAAAAAGATGGAAAGACTTCTGAACATCTGGAAGACCTAACGCTGGTAATGACATCAGAGCCTTTTTCAAAGTTTGGAATGCTACATCTTCTTCAGGTCCCCAATCTAGTGGGGATTTTTCCATTCCTCTGGTGGCTTGGTATAGTGGTTTTGCAATCAGGGCAAATTTGGGGATCCATATGCGACAATATCCCGCGGCCCCCAGAAAGGCTCTTACTTGCCTTCTAGTGGTTGGTGTGGGGATAATACATACAGCTTCTTTGCGTTCTGGTCCTAAACGTCGGATTCCATTGGACAACTGGAATACTAGATACTTGACTTCAGTTTGACATAATTGTGCTTTGGCTCTTGATACTTTGTATCCAGCATCTTTGAGGAGGTACAAGAGTTCACTAGTAGCTTGTAGGCATTCACTTTCCGAGTTGGTGGCTATGAGCAAGTCATCTACATACTGAAGAACCACCCTTTTTCCTGGGTCCACTGGGTAACTTGAGAGATCCTGATTCAGAGCAGCACTGAAGAGGGTAGGTGAGTTCTTGAATCCTTGGGGTAATCTAGTCCAGGTAAGTTGACCCCGCCTTCCTGTTGTGGGGTCTTGCCATTCAAAAGCAAATAAAAGTTGACTGGTAGGTGCTAGGCACACACAGAAAAAGGCATCTTTCAGGTCCAGGATGGTGAAGCGAGTAGCCTCAGCGGGGATCAGTCCCAAGAGAGTGTAAGGATTTGGTACTACTGGGTGTATAGTTTCAACTGCATCATTTACTCGCCTTAGATCTTGTACTGGGCGGTAGTCCCCTGTCCCAGGTTTCTTTACTGGGAGAAGGGGAGTATTCCAAGGTGACTGACATTCTTTGAGAAGTCCATACTTCAGCGGTTTCATCAGATGATGGTGGATTCCTTCAATGGCTGGTCGAGGGAGAGGATACTGCTTCACATGTACTGGTTCCACTCCTGGCTTGAGGGTGACAATGACAGGGGCTATGTTCTTTGCTAGGCCAGGTGGATTGTCTTCTGCCCAAACTTCAGGTGGGGCTATGAGATTGGTAGGTATACAGGGACTAGTTGACTTTGCTGGGTGTGCACTATAGAACCGCCATTCCTCTTCTCAGGGAACAGTAAGCACCATCAATCCAGAAGGCTTTGGGTTCACAGTCATTTTCATTTCTCCCCCCTCAGCAAAGGATATTTGGGCCTGGAGCTTGGAAAGCATGTCTCGGCCCAGTAGTGGAATAGGGCACTCAAGCATATACAATAACTGGTGTGTTATCTTCTGTCCCCCTAGTTCACACATGCAGTTCTGCAAGAATGGTTTTGGAGCTTTATTTCCTGTGGCTCCTATAATGGTGACAGATCGTGAGGACAGAGGAGCTACTGGCTTGACTACTACTGAATGTTCTGCTCCTGTATCTACCATGAATTCCATGTATTGGTCCCCTATCTTTAAACTGACCATAGGCTCCTGGGGACCCAGGGTGAACTTGGAGCCCGGTCTGGCCTAGTCTTCATCTATGTCATCCAGGTCATAGCCCGTTGCTACTGCCCCACTCCCTCAATGGCTTCTTCCTTCTCCTGCTGGAACTGTGTTAGATTCATTCCTCCTCTCCTTCGAAATCTTCCTCCTGGCTTCCAGGGACTCCCTCCTCCCCTTGCAGGGGCAGAGTCCAAATGCGGGCACTCATTTCCCCAATGTCCTTCTTCCTTGCAGTAGGCACACTGATTTGCACCTAATGGAGGCCTTTCACTTCCGCGGCCTCTTCCACGTCCTCTGGTCCTTTGATTAGGAATACCTCCTCCAAGTCGTTCGGTTATAGCAGCAGCAAGAAGATCTGCCTTCTTCTTCATCTTTCGTTCACTTTCTCTGTCTCGTTCATTTTCACGATTCACAAATACTTTCTGAGCGACTTTCATTAACTGAGCTGTGTTCATGCCCGCAAATCCATCCAATTTCTGTAATTTTCGCTTTATGTCTCTCTGGGACTGACTAACAAAGGCCGCATTTACCATGCGTAAATTTTCCTGAGCGGCAGTATCATATGGGGTATACAATCTATAAGCTTCAGACAACCGCTCATAAAAGGCCGCTGGGCTCTCATCTGGGCCCTGGAGAACTTCTGATACTTTCCCGATATTCATGGCCCTCTGGCCTCCTGTCTTCAGGCCCTGCACTAGGGCCTGGCGAAATCTAGTTAGGGCCGCCGCCCCCCTTTCATCATTCGGGTCCCACCTGGGATCTTCATTGGGATATTCTGCAGCTGCTGCCTGCGGGGGGATTTACTGCCCCCCTTTCTACAGGGTTCTCTTCCAGCCACCGGAGGGCTGCTTGCGCGATCCGGCCTCGCTCCTCGGTGGTGAAGAGGGTGGACAGGAGCTGACGACAATCGGCCCAGGTAGGCTGATGGGTTTGCATGCTAGTCATTAATTCTGTTAGCTCCTGGGGCTTAGCTGTGTAGGAAGCATAATGTGTTTTCCAATTTAATAAATCTGTAGTAGAAAAGGGTACATAAACTAAGCTGGTTGGTCCTGGCGCCATCTGGCCCTGATCATTTAAAACAGGAATTCCGGGCACTTGGCATAATGGCATTAGGTGCCCCACTTTCTCCTTCTTCTTGGGAGTAACGCTTCTTAATTCGTAAGGCTCCCGAGCACTAGTTTCCTTGGTGGGTGACCCTGAACTGGCAGGAGAGCCCCCGCTTTCTATCTCATCAGAAGACTCTAGTCCCCCTGCTGTGCTTGGGCCTGACCCGGAACTTTCACTTGGGGTAGGGCTCTTCTTAGGCTGTTGCTTCGGTATTTGTTTGGGTTCCTCCTCAGGCTCTACTTCGAGTTGCAGGGCTGTGGGGACTAGATTCTGTGGGTGCCGGGGTAAACTATCCAGAATATCTGAGGACTCTGGGTCAGAATGGACAGGTGGCGTCGCTTCCTTAACCTCTTTGGTTCCCCTAGTAGTAGCTACAAATATATTACAGTGCTCCTCATAACAGCGCTTCATCCATGAGGGCTGTTGTTCACATACACTTAACCAGGAATCTATATAGGGGAACTGGTCGGGATACACTCTCAGTATAAGCTGATGAATTCGCAAAACTGTCTCAAAATCAAAAGTGCCCCTTCGGGGCCATGAAGCAGCTAATGCGGGCCACTCCCTTTCACATAACATTTTTAATCTGGATGAAGTCATTTTAATACCATAATCACCCGAAAATCCTTTACGGAAATTCTTGATCATACATGCCAACGGAGTTTGCTTGGACTCCGTCCCTCCCATAATGTAAACGTACCTGCCTACGCTACTGCCTACGCACTCAACATACCTGCGTACGTTACATACCCTGCATCCCTACGTACACATAATGATGTACAAGACAACGAACAATAAGGATAGATAGTATGGCTGTAGGTAAAGGGTCCGTACAGCCCACAAAACACTGGGGGGGACAAACACCACTCGCTTCCTACTTTTCGCGACCTGGGCGCGGTCGCCTGGCCAGGAACTGCGCTACTTAGGAGTCCGCTCTCGCTCGGTCTGTATTTCAAGACCTCTCATTCACACGCAAGCATATTTCAACAAGATATCAATATGTCATATTCCAAGTGCCCAGGTTTTCTGACTAACTGACTATTCCAAACAAACAAGAAGGGTCGATGGTTTCAGCTTCCGCTTTCCTTACGCGGGGCTTACTAGGACCGCCCTTATGGGAGGTGATCAGGCTCCTTTGTCTCGCGAATACTCATGCGAGATTTCCCAGTTTTCCCAGTTAGTCTATACCAACATTACCAAATTGGTCTTACCCTCGCAAGACGCTGTCCCAGGCTGTTCTATTTAATTACAAAAATGTCTACTCACCGGATCCGGTCCCCGATACCACACCAGCTTCTGAGTTGGAACCTGGACTCCCCCGGGTCGGAGGTGTTGGCTAGCTGGACCCGATGGCCCGCCGAGGCAGGCGGAACCCTCACCGGCACAAAGGGGCCGGCGGCGCCTGAGGTTTCCCCCGCGGTCGGACAGACACGGTTCCAACCGGGCCAAACCTCAAGACGAATTACGTGGATTATTCACTTGAATACCATTTACCACTCGCACTTCCCGGCCAACGCACCAAGAATATGCTGTAGCAAAGTGCAGTCAACGAATAAGTCCAGGAGTCGATTGACAAGGTCCAAGTCAGTTTATTGTGCACAAGGCCCAGTCAGTCAAAGCAGCAAAAGGTACTGAGCCAAGGTTTATACAGAGACATAACTTTTTATACCGCTTTTTCAGTTTGATACATGAAAACGTTCTATTGGTTCTAGCTTGATACATGCAAACTTCTCATTGGTTATACATTCCCTTCATTTGTCCAATAAGAAATCCCTCCAAAACCTAGCAACTGACCCCCTCCCTTAGGATTGCTTGAACAATGCTATAGTCTTAACTTGGTAACTTTTCTACTGCAAGGTTAACTTCGGCTCCAGGAATGCATATTCTGTTACTTTTCTGTTTTTTCACATACAAGAGAATAATAGAAGACTTATGCATTCATAAAAACTTATTAAGCATTTTAAAACATCTTTCTCAATTTTCACAGATTTATGGTTCTTTTCTAGCTATAATGGAAATTAGGATCCAGGCCTAACTTACAGGCCTTTCATAGTAGCAGGCTACGCTAGGCCATAGCCTACCTCAATGGGTATCTGAATTTCAAGAGGTAGCCATGACCAGACCCCAGCATACTCTCCCCCTTCTGAACTGTAAACACCTTTTCCCCCATTACCTAGATCAGTGTTTTGAAACTTCTATCCCATACTGTGGTAGGCTATGGCCTAGCATGGCCTGCTACTATGAAAGGCCTGTAAGTCAGGCCTGGATCCTTACTCCCATTATAGCTAGAAAAGAACCAAAAATCTGTGAAAAATAAGAAAACTGTTTTAAAATGCTTAATAAGAAGTTTTCATGAATTCATAAGTCTTCTATTATTCTCTTGTGTGTGAAAGACCAGAAATGTTTCAGTATATGCATTCCAGAAGCCAAAGTTAACCTTGCAATAGAAAAGTATCGAAATTCAGAACTGTACCATTGTTCAAGCAATCCTAAAGGAGGGGGCCAGTTGCTAGGCTCCGGAGGGATTTCTAATTGGACAAATGAAGGGAATGTATAACCAATGAAAAGTTTGCATGTATCAAGTTGGAACCAATAGAAAATTCTCATGTATCAAGCTGAAAAAGAGGTATAAATGGTTATGTCTCTGTATAAACTTTTGCTCAGTTCCTTTTGAAGCTTTGACTGACTGGGCCTGTGCACAATAAACTGGCTTGGACCCTGTCAATTGACTCCTGGACTTATTCATTGATTGCACTTTGCCACAGCATATTCTTGGTGCGTTGGCCGGGAAGTGCGAGTGGTAAATAGTATTCAAGTGAGTAATCCACGTAATTCGCCTTGAGGTTTGGCCCGGTTGGAACCGTGTCTGTCCGACCGCGGGGGAAACCTCAGGCGCCGCCGGCCCCTTTGTGCCGGAGAGGGTTCCGCCTGCCTCGGCGGGCCATCGGGTCCAGCTGGCCAACACCTCCGACCCAGGGGAGTCCTGGTTCCAACTCAGAAGCTGGTGTGGTATCGGGGACCGGATCCGGTGAATAGACATTTTCGTGATTTGATAGTCAGAAATAACAGCCTGGGACAACGTCTTGCATACGCAGGACTGATTTGGTATATTTGGTATAGACTAACTGGGAAATCTCGCATGAGTATGCGCGAGACAAGGGAGCCTGATCACCTCCCATAAGGGCGGTCCTAGTAAGCTCCGTGTAAGGAAACCGGAAGCCGAAGCCATCGACCCTTCTTGTTTGGAATAGTCAGTCAGTCAGAAAACCTGGGCACTTGAAATATGATATCTTGTTGAAATATGCTTGCGTGTGTGAGTGAGATGTCTTGAAATACAGACCGAGCGAGAGCGGACTCCTAAGTAGCGCAGTTCCTGGCCGGGTGACCGCGCCCAGGTCGCGATCAGGAGGAAGCGAGTGGTGTTTGTCCCCCCCAGTGTTCTGTGGGCTGTACAGACCCCTTACCTACAGCCATACTACCTATCCTTATTGTTCGTTGTCTTGTACGTCATTACGTGTACGTAGAGACGTAGGGTACGTAACGTACGCAGGTACGTTGAGTACGTAGGTAGTGTACGTAGGTACGTTAAGATTATGGGAGGGATGGAGTCCACGCAAACTCCGTTGGCATGTATGATCAAGAATTTCCGTAAAGAATTTTCAGGCGATTATGGTACAAAAATGACTCCATCCAGATTAAAAATGTTATGTGAAAGGGAGTGGCCCGCATTAGCTGCTTCATGGCCCCGAGGGGGCACCTTTGATTTTGAGACAGTTTTACGAATCCATCAGCTCATACTGAGAGCGTATCCTGACCAGTTCCCCTATATAGATTCCTGGTTAAGTGTATGTAAACAGCAGCCCTCATGAATGAAGCACTGTTATGAGGAGCACTGTAAAATATTTGTAGCTACTACTAGGGCAACCAAAAAGGCTAAGGAAGCGAAGCTGCCTGGGTATTCCGACCCAGAGTCCCCAGATATTCTGGATAGGTTACCCCGGCACCCACAGAAGTTAGTCCCCACAGCACCGCGACTTGAAGTAGACCCCAAAGAGGAGCCCCAGCAAATACCAAAGCAACAGCCAAAGAAGTGCCCTACCCCGAGTGAAAGCCCCGAGTCAGGCCCAAGCACAGCAGGGGGACTCGAGTCCTCTGATGAGATAGAAAGCGGAAGCTCTCCTGCCAGTTCAGGGTCACCCACCAAGGAGACTAGTGCCCGGGAGCCTTATGATTTAAGAAGCGTAACTCCCAAGAAGGAGAAAGCAGGGCACCTAATGCCATTATGCCAAGTGCCTGGAATTCCTGTTTTAAATGATCAGGGCCAGATGGCACCAGGACCAACCAGCTTAGTTTATGTACCCTTTTCCACCACAGATTTATTAAACTGGAAAACGCATTATGCTTCCTACACAGCCAAGCCCCAGGAATTAACAGAATTAATGTCTAGCATTATGCAAACCCAACAGCCTACCTGGGCCGATTGTCGCCAGCTCCTGTCCACCCTCTTCACTACTGAGGAGCGAGGCCGAATCGGGCAAGCAGCCCTCCGATGGTTAGAAGAGAACCCTGTAGAAAGGGGAGGAATAAATCCCCCACAAGCAGCAGCTGCAGAATACCCCAATGAAGATCCCAGGTGGGACCCAAATGAGGAAAGAGGGGCGGCAGCCCTAATCAGATTTCGCCAGGCCTTATTGAAGGGCCTGAAGAAGGGAACCCAGAGGGCCATGAATATCGGGAAAGTATCGGAAGTTCTCCAGGGTCCAGATGAGAGCCCAGCGGCCTTTTATGAGCGGTTGTCTGAAGCTTATAGATTGCATACCCCATATGATCCCGCCGCTCAGGAAAATTTACACATGGTAAATGCGGCCTTTGTGTGTCAGTCCCAGAGAGACATAAAACGAAAATTGCAGAAATTGGATGGATTTGCGGGCATGAATACAGCTCAGTTAATGGAAGTCACTCAAAGTATTTGTGAATCGTGAAAATGAACGAGACAGAGAAAGTGAACGAAAGATGAAGAAGGCAGATCTTCTTGCTGCTGCTATAACCGAACGACTTGGAGGAGGTATTCCTAATCAAAGGACCAGAGGACGTGGAAGAGGCCGCGGAAGCGACAAGCCTCCATTAGGTGCAAATCAATGTGCCTACTGCAAGGAAGAAGGACATTGGAGAAATGAGTGCCCGCATTTGGACTCCGCCCCTGCAATGGGAGGAGGGAGTCCCTGGAGGACCGGAGGAAGATTTCGAAGGAGAGGAGGAATGAATCGAACACAGTTCCAGCAGGAGAGGGAAGAAGCTATTGAGGGAGTGGCAGTAGCAACAGGCTATGACCTGGACGACATAGATGAAGACTAGGCCAGACCGGGCAAGTTCACCCTGGGTCCCCAGGAGCCTATGATCAGTTTGAAGATAGGGGACCAATACATGGAATTCATGGTAGATACAGGAGCAGAACCATTCAGTAGTAGCCAAGCCAGTAGCTCCTCTGTCCTCACGATCTGTCACCATTGTGGGAGCCACTGGAAATAAAGCCACAAAACCATTCTTGCAGAACCGCATGTGTGAACTAGGGGGACAGAAGATAACGCACCAGTTCTTGTATATGCCTGAGTGCCCTATTCCACTACTGGGCCGAGACATGCTTGCCAAGCTCCAGGCCCAAATATCCTTTGCTGAAGGGGGAGAAATGAAAATGACTGTGAACCCAAAGCCTGCTGGATTGATGGTGCTTACTGTTCCTCGAGAAGAATAATGGCGGTTCTATAGTGCACCTTCAATAAAGTCAACCAGTCCCTGTATACCTACCAACCTTATAGCCCCACCTGAAGTATGGGCAGAAGATAATCCACCTGGCCTAGCGAAGAACATAGCCCCTGTCATTGTCACCCTCAAGCCAGGAGCGGAACCAGTGCATGTGAAGCAGTATCCTCTCCCTCGACCAACCATAGAAGGAATTCACTGCCATTTAATGCAACTGCTGAAGTACAGACTTCTCAAGGAATGCCAGTCACCTTGGAACACCCCCTTTCTCCCAGTAAAGAAGCCTGGGACAGGGGATTACCGCCCAGTACAAGATCTAAGGCGAGTAAATGATGCAGTTGAAACTATACACCCAGTAGTACCAAACCCTTATACTCTCTTGGGACTGATCCCCGCTGAGGCTACTCACTTCACCGTCCTGGACCTGAAAGATGCCTTTTTCTGTGTGCGCCTAGCACCCACCAGTCAACTTTTATTCGCTTCTGAATGGCAAGACCCCACAACAGGAAGGCAGGGTCAGCTCACCTGGACTAGATTACCCCAAGGATTCAAGAATTCACCTACTCTCTTCAGTGCTGCCCTGAATCAAGATCTCTCACGTTACCCAGTGGACCCAGGAAAGAGGGTTCTTCTTCAGTATGTAGATGACTTGCTCATAGCCACCAACTCAGAAAGTGAATGCCTACAAGCTACTAGTGAACTTTTGTATCTTCTCAAAGATGCTAGATACAAAGTCTCAAGAGCCAAAGCACAACTGTGCCAAACTGAAGTTAAGTATCTAGGATTCCAATTGTCCAGTGGGATCCGACGTTTAGGACCAGAACGCAAGGAAGCTGTATGTAATATCCCCATTCCAACCACTAGGAGGCAAGTAAGAGCCTTCCTGGGGGCCGCAGGATATTGTCGCATATGGATCCCCAACTTTGCCTTGATTGCAAAACTTTGCCCTGATATACCAAGTCACCAGAGGAATGGAAAAATCCCCACTAGATTGGGAACCCGAACAAGATGTAGCATTCCGGACTTTGAAAAAGGCCCTGATGTCATCTCCAGCTTTAGGTCTTCCAGATGTTCAGAAGCCTTTCCATCTTTTTGTCCATGAGTCACAAGGAAACGCATTGGGAGTATTGACCCAATCTCTTGGTTCCTGACAACGGCCAGTAGCTTATCTGTCAAAACAATTGGATATAGTTGCAAAAGGATGGCCCCCCTTGTTTGAGAGCTGTTGCAGCAACAGCCCTTCTAGTGGGCGAAGCAGACAAACTCACACTAGGACAAACTCTTCAAGTCACCGTGCCACATTCTGTTCTGACTCTCATGGAACACAAAGGAAACTTCTGGCTAACCAATGCACGAATGTTGAAGTATCAAAGCATGTTGTGTGAAAACCCTCGGATACAGATGAAAGTTGGTCAAGCTCTGAACCCTGCTACATTGTTTCCAATTGGTCCTGGGCTTCCTGATCATAATTGCTTAGAAACCATGGACACTGTATTCTCAAGTCGCCCTGATTTGACCGATGTCCCTCTAGAGGACCCAGAACGGACTTTCTTTGTAGATGGAAGCAGTTTGGTCATCAATGGACATTGTTGTGCTGGATATGCAGTTGTGACCCTTGATCTGGTAGTTGAGTCCTCAGCCCTGACCCCAGGAACGTCTGCACAGAAAGCTGAATTGATAGCCCTCACCAGAGCCTTGACATTAGGAGAAGGACTCCGCATAAATGTGTACACAGATTCCAAATATGCCTTCACTACTTTGCATGCACATGGAGCCTTGTATAAAGAGCGAGGGTTGATCACCTCAGGGGGTAAGGAAATTAGGCATGGGCCCGAGATATTGATGTTATTAGATGCTGTATGGGCCCCCAAACAAGTGGCAGTCATGCACTGCCGAGGTCATCAGGCAGGAGCAGGAGAAGTCACCCGAGGGAATAGATTTGCAGATGCCACAGCCCGAAAGGCAGCCACCACAGGACAAGTTAGAACCCAAGATACTGTAATGCAAGCAGCCCTATTTCCTGTGCCCCTTAGTTCCTGGGCACCCCGATATACTACAAGAGAGTTGGACTATTATTGTGAAAAGGAGGGAGGAGTCTTAACAGAACAAGGTTGGATAGTGCTGCCACCCCCAGAAGGTAGTCCACCTCCAGGTCCTATAGTCATCCCTGAAGCACTAGGGCCAGCCTTTGTTCAAGCTTTTCATCAAGCCACACATTATAGAAAAACAGCCATGAAGAAAGCCCTGAGGCCCCATTTCTGTATTTCATTGCTAGGATCCCTGACCGCCTCGGTGGCACAGCAATGCCTGATATGTGCCAAAAATAATGCCAAGCAAGGTCCTGCTGTTCCACCCCCAAGAGTTCAGTCAGTAGGGGTGACCCCCATGAGCGATATACAGATATCCATTTGCATGGGGCATTTCAGCAAAGTCTATCACTATATGTTAGTGTTAGTCTGCACATTTTCAGGGTGGGTAGAAGCCTACCCCACCCAAACTGAGAAAGCCCGAGAAGTCACTAGGGTATCGCTCCATGAGATCATTCCCCGATTTGGAATACCATCAACTATAGGGTCAGATAATGGTCCATCATTTGTATCCCAAGTGACTCAACAGTTAGCTCAAGCTTTGCAAATAAAATGGAAGTTACACACTGCTTACAGACCCCAGAGCTCAGGGAAAGTAGAACGAATGAATAGAACCCTGAAAACTCAGTTATCCAAGCTTTGTCAAGAAACACACCTAAAGTGGCTCCTTTGTTCTACCCATAGCCCTTCTTAGGATACGTTCAGCTCCCACCAGATCCTTAGGAGTCTCCCCTTTTGAGATTTTGTATGGGCGACCTCCACCCATAGTGCAGGGAATAAAGGGAGACATGAGACAGATAGGATCTGAAATAACTAGACAAGAACTATTAGCTTTAGGTTCTGTTTTGCAGAAACTCCAAATGTGGGTGCAAGACCGACTACCCATCAACCTGACCGAGCCTCTGCATCCCTTCAAGCCAGGAACGTCTGTGTGGGTGAAAGAGTGAAGAAAGACCCCGCTGGCGCCGCATTGGAAGGGACCCTACGTCGTCATCCTGTCAACCCCCACCGCAGTGAAAGTTGCAGAATTCAAACCCTGGATCCACCACAGTCAAGTGAAGCCGGCAGCTGCTCCTGATCCTGGCCAATGGACGTCAGTGAATGATCCCGAGACTCCATTGCGACTCACCGTGAGGAGATAGCCAGTTTTATAGAGAGTCTTCAGAATCCACTTACGTCACGCGAAAGTGACCATCACATCAGAAACAGAAGAAAACTCAGCAAAGTTCATTATCCTCAACTGTCCAGTTAACTTCCAGAGACTGTAATCACAATGTTCTTCCACTAATGCCTTGTGGGAGTGGTGATCCTGGGAATCCTGGAAAAGACTTTTGCTCTACCCCCTTGTGCAGCTTGCATAACCACCACCCGAACAGGACAAAAGATTACTCAGACTTTGCTCTATCATTCCTACTATACTTGCACTGGTACAGTCAGCCGGTGTGTTTATAATGGCACTGAGCTGAACATTTGCACAAAGGGGTAAAGACAGACTTGTTATAACCCTCAACAGAACACATCATTCTATACATTTGAGATACGCTGGAATGATGAAGATGGAGCCATCCTGAATACGACAAAACCCCTCACCAACCCCACAAAACCTACCATCTTGAACTTTGATGCTTGCGATGCAATCAACAGAAATGCTTACCACAGATGTGGGTCATGGGAGCAAGCATACTACCACGATGATAAATACATATGTCCAGAAGGAGCCTATGGATGGGGACTGTGCACAGGAAAGTGTACTGCAGCCACCATCTACACCACCTCATCTAGACATGATTACTTTTGCCCAAAATGGGAATGTGTATATTTTGCTATCTCGAAGAATGCACCGACGGGACGAGATGGAGATCATCGCAAAGGCAGTCTAACCAAGATCAGACTACCAGAACCCAAGAAATGCCAGAGAGGTGCCTGTAATCCTCTACAACTCCTCATAGCCAACCCCAGCCACTGGAAGCAAGGATATAAGTTTGGGTTGCGTATTGCAGGAGGTGGTGTAGATCCTGGGACTATCTTATATCTGCAATTAAACACCAAAACTCATGTATCCTCACCCTATTGTATACATCACTCCTTCTATGAAGCCATGAAATCAGAGTTTGAAATTCCTCCTGCCTCCCAGAACTTATTTCTTGAATTAGCGGGAGCAGTTGCATCTAGTCTCCATGTTTCAGACTGTTTTTTTTGTGGAGGAACAACAATGGGAGACCAATGGCCTTGGGAGGCACAAGAACTGAACTATTCTGTTTTGTATAATCAGACTAATATACACAATACCACAAGTGAATGGGTATTTGCCCACTCCATTGTGGGTAACTTATGTTTTTCTCGCTATGGACCAATGTTTAATATGGAAGTGGGGCAGCTGGTCTGTCTCAATCAGAAGTTCTACAACAGTACCACTAAGAAGACCTCTTGGTGGTCCGGAGTCAACTCTACTGAACCTTCCAATCCTCTAGTTCAGTTCCCCAAACTTGCCAGTATCTGGACTAACTTAGCAGCATATAATTCTTGGCAAGCAGCACCTGGACTGTACTGGATTTGCGGAACCCGAGCATATGCCAGACTTCCTCACCATTAGGGAGGCGCATGTGTATTGGGAACCATACGACCTTCCTTTTTCCTTCTGCCTACATCCCAGGGAGAACAGCTGAAGGAGGCCTTGAAAATAGGCCAATGGGACAAATGGGATGCGTCATCTGAAGAATGGCCACCAGAAAGAATCATCTCATACTATGGACCTGCTACTTGGGAGCAAGATGGGACTTGGGGATATCGTACTCCTGTTTATATGATTAATCGAATAATACGTTTGCAAGCTGTTGTTGAAATCATAACCAATGAAACTAGTAAAGCACTATCCCTTCTGGCAAAGCAAAGTACACAAATGCGTACAGCCATTTATCAAAATCATTTAGCTTTAGTATATTTGTTAGCAGCTGAAGGTGGGGTATGTGGGAAGTTGAATCTAAGTAGTTGTTTTTTACAGATTGATAATAATGGGCATGTAGTCAAAGATTTAGCCACCCAGATGAGAGAGCAGACATTTGTGCCTGTCCAGACCTGGCACAGTTTAAAGATGGATGGGTGGTTTGGTTCATTGTTTTCTTGGATTGGTGGTCTGAAATCCCTTATGTTCATCGTACTATTCATATTAGCCATGTGCTTATTGCTCCCTTGTCTCCTACCCCTTTGCTTACGCATGGTAACATCATCGATTGACAACACTATAGAGCGGAAGGCAGCTGCGAAAGTATTAGCTATGTGGCAATATTACCCTATACCCCACGATGATGATGCCATTACACCAGTATAATGTGTTAATTGACTAATGAGTGATTTAATTCTCACCCTTCCTCACTTGCGGGTGAGAATAATCAAAGGGGGGAATGTGGTAGGCTATGGCCTAGCATGGCCTGCTACTATGAAAGGCCTGTAAGTTAGGCCTGGATCCTAACTCCCATTATAGCTAGAAAAGAACCAAAAATCTGTGAAAAATAAGAAAACTGTTTTAAAATGCTTAATAAGAAGTTTTCATGAATTCATAAGTCTTCTATTATTCTCTTGTATGTGAAAGAACAGAAATGTTTCAGTATATGCATTCCAGAAGCCAAAGTTAACCTTGCAGTAGAAAAGTAACGAAATTCAGAACTGTACCATTGTTCAAGCAATCCTAAAGGAGGGGGCCGGTTGCTAGGCTCTGGAGGGATTTCTAAATGGACAAATGAAGGGAATGTATAACCAATGAAAAGTTTGCATGTATCAAGTTGGAACCAATAGAAAATTCTCATGTATCAAGCTGAAAAAGAGGTATAAATGGTTATGTCTCTGTATAAACGTTTGCTCAGTTCCTTTTGAAGCTTTGACTGACTGGGCCTGTGCACAATAAAGCACAGTTACTTACCTGTAACAGGTGATCTCTGGGAACAGCAGGAAGTAGTCCTCACATATGGGTACGTCGGTACCGACAGAGCCTGCACAGGAATGCTCCCCAGCTTCCCAGAATGAAAGCTTTTGGGGCATCCCACAGCGCATGCGCACTGCCTTCCCGCCTTTCCTACCAACTCTCCTCAGTTCAAGTTTAAAGCTGAGACAATAGAGAGAGGAAAGGAAAGACAAAGAGAGATACAACTCCTAGGGGAGGTGGGAGGGTTGTGAGGACTAATTCCTGCTGTTCCCAGAGATCACCTGTTACAGGTAAGTAACTGTGCTATCTCCAGGAACAAGCAGGAATAAGTCCTCACATATGGGACTCCCTAGCTAAGATGCCTGGGAGATCCCCAAGGGTATGGGACCCTGAGGGTTCCTCGTCTTCCTATGGATCTCAGGCATCCATTCAGGGAAGGAGGGCAGGAGTTGTTCAAGAATGGAACAGGTGTCTGAGGACAGCCTGACCAAACAAGGCATCCCGGCAGGAGTCCTTGTCCAAACAGTAATGGGCTGTGAAGGTATGAACCGAGGCCCAGGTGGCTGCTCGACAGATCTGGTCGATGGACACAGAATGAAGATGAGCCATAGAGGTGGCCATGGCCCTCACATTGTGAGCTGTGACATGGCCCTGCAGAGAAAGGTTCTTACTCTGGTAAGCAAAAGAAATACACTGAGCAATCCAATTGGACAGTGTTCTTTTAGAGACTGGAAGTCCTAAATGAGAAGGATCAAAAGCAACAAAAAGTTGGGAAGACTTTCTATGTTGCTGTGTCCTGTGCAAGTAAAAAGCAAGAGCTCTTTTACAATCTAGAGTATGAAGGTTCCTCGCTGCAGTGGATGCATGAGGAGCTGGAAAAAATACAGGTAAATATACCTCTTGATTAAGATGAAAAGGTGAGACCACTTTAGGCATAAAGTGAGGATTTGTCCTAAGGACTACCTTATCATGATGGAACCTTGTATAAGGTGGATTAGCCACTAAGGCCTGCAGTTCACTGATGCGGCGAGCAGAAGTGATTGCAATAAGGAAAATAACCTTCCAGGAAAGAAATTTCAAGGAGGTAGTGGCTAAGGGTTCAAAAGGTGGCTTCATAAATTTGGTTCTTGGTCAGCTTAAGTCCCTTGCCACCGGAGGAGGTCAAAGGGGAGGTTTAGTTAAAGTTAGGCCTCTCATAAATCTTGCAATAAGAAGATGAGAGGAAATAGGTTGTCCATTGATAGGCTTAAGGGATGCTGCAATAGCACTTAAATGGACCCTTACTGAATTCGTCTTAAGGCCTGCATTGGAAAGATGCAGGAGATATTCTAATAGAGAATTCACAGGAAGTGCCAGAGGGTCAAGACCCTGTTGAGCACACCAAATGGAAAATCTTTTCCATTTAAAAGCATAGGAACGCCTAGTGGAAGGTTTCCTGGAAGCATGGAAGATATCTCTCACTTGCTGCGAAAGATTGAAGTCTTGAAGGTCTAGGCCTTCAGTAATCAAGCTCTGAGGTGAAGGGACTTGGGGTTTGGATGCCACAAAGTCCCCTGCTCCTGAGACAGAAGGTCTGGAGCAGCTCCCAAGTCCAGGGAGGGGGCTTGGGAGAGATGCAGAAGTAGAGGGTACCACACTTGGCGTGGCCAGCATGGAACTATGAGGATCATAGATCCTTGATCCCTCTGAAGTTTGAACAGAGTCTTGGGAATCAAAGGAATGGGTGGAAAGGCATACAGGAAGTCCTGACCCCAATGAAGGAGGAAGGCATCCTTGGCCTGAACTCCCTGACACGGAATTCTGGAACAGAACCGGGGAAGTTTGGCATTCCACGGACTTGCAAATAGGTCTATGTCCGGGGTTCCCCATTCCTGGAAGATTCTGAGTACCTGATCCATGTGCAGGGACCATTCGTGAGGAAGCAGAACTTGACTGAGTCTGTCTGCCCAAGAATTTTGAATTCCTGGGAGGTATACTGCCAGGAGATGGATTTGATGCTCTCTGGCGAAGGCCCATAATCTTAGAGCTTCGTTGCAAAGCGACAGAGAGCCAGTTCCTCCTTGCTTGTTTATGTAAAACATGGCTACCTGATTGTCCGTTTGAATGAGGACTGTCTGGTAGCTGAGGAGGGTATGAAAGACCTTGAGAGCTAGGAACACTGCTCGAAGTTCCAAGAGGTTGATATGAAGAGAGGTCTCTTGTGGGGACCAAGTGCCTTGGGTGAAGAGGTCCTGTAGATGAGCTCCCCAACCTGTTTGTGAGGCATCTGTTGTGAGGATTGCTTGGGGCAACAAAGGTTGGAAGGGGGACCCCAGCAACAGATTTTGAGTGGACATCCACCATTGGAGAGACCAAAAGAGACGTTTGGAGTTTGCTATTTGGTCTGAGAGAGCTCCTGAAGCTTGAGTCCACTGGGTGGACAAAGTCCATTGAGCTGCTCTCATGTGTAGGCGAGCATAGGCCACCACATGTACTGTGGAAGCCATGTGGCCTAGTAGTTGTAGCATCTCCCGGGCAGTTAAGTGGCTCTTTGACTGAATCTGGGAGGCTAACTGCACTAGACGTTGGCAACGAGCCTGGGGAAGATAGGCTCTTGCAGTAGTGTCCAACCAGGCCCCTATGAATTCTAGGGACTGAGTAGGGGTGAGCTGAGACTTTGGGAGGTTTACCACAAGTCCCAGGTATTGCAGAATGCGCCTGGTGCGGTCTAGGGAGATCTGAGCCTCTGACTGGGTTGGAGCTCGGATGAGCCAGTCGTCCAGGTATGGGAAGACAAATATTCCCAGAGTGCGTAGAAATGCAGCAACTATTGCCATGCATTTGGTGAACACTCTTGAAGCAGAGGCTAGACCGAAAGGAAGCACTCTGTATTGGTAATGTTTTCCCTGGAACAGAAAACGTAGGAATTTTCTGTGAGATAGATGGATGAGGACATGAGTGTACGCATCCTTGAGATCTAGAGAACAAAGCCAATCCTGACTCTGTAGGTATGGAAGGAGAGTGCCTAGAGAAAACATCTTGAACTTCTCCTTGCATAGAAATGTGTTCAATTCTCTGAGATCTAGAATGGGTCTGTATCCCCCCGTTTTCTTTGGAATGAGAAAGTAGGGGGAGTAAAACCCTGACCCCTGTTGAAGAAGAGGAACTTCTTCTATGGCCCTCTGGGCCAGAAGGGTGGTTACCTCCTGATCCAGAAGGTCGAGGAGAGATGTGGGAGAATTGAAATGTCTCACCATGGTGAAGGGAGGAAGGTCTGAGAAATGAAGTTTGTAGCCCTCTCTGATGATGGAGAGGGTCCACTGCTCTGATGTGATTTGCTCCCATCTGGGAGCAAATTGAGCTAACCTTCCTGGAATGGTGAGAGGTTCTGGCTGTTGTAGAGCCAGAAAGGTTAAGTTCTCTAGTATCAAGTCAAAAACCCTGAGGGGCTTGGGACTGCTGGGTTGCAGCAGCCCCTGCAGGTTTAGGCCTGGCCTGTTTAGGTTGCTAACGCTTAGTAGCAAAGCGACCTGTAGAAGATTGTTGACCAGAAGTGGAAGGAAATCTGCCCTTCTTGTAAAAAGACTTTTTAAAAGATTTCTTCTTGGCCGGAGTGGAAGTAGACTTAGAAAGTCTATCCAGAGCAGCATTTTCTGCGTCCATTTGAGTGGCTTTAATTTGCCACTCTTTGCCAAATAGATTTTCACCTGTACAGGGCAGATTTCCTAAACCATCTTGAACCCAGGGTTCTACGAGCAGCTATAGCAATGCCTGAGGCTCTGCTGGCACCTTCAAAAGAATCAAAACTTTGAAATGTCTTGAGTATGCTTAAGCCAAAGAAGGAACTCATCCCTTTTATCCTCTGGAATAAAAGGGAGAAAGTTGTGCAGTTTTTCTGCAACCTCCTTCAGAAACATACCCATATAAAGGCTGTATGAATTGATTCTGGCAATAAGCATGCTAGCTTGGAAGATTTTCCTACCAAAAGCATCCAAAGTCCTGCCATTCTCTTCCTGGGGGAGTAGAAGAGTGTCTTTTGGTACTCTTTATCCTCTTCATAGCTGACTGAACCACAATGGAGTGGTGAGGAAGCTGAGTTTTTTTGAAATCCAGGAGAAGGAGAGACACGGTACATAGTGTCCAATCTACGAGAATGAGGAGAAAGGGTGAGAGGAGTCTCCCACAATTCAATCAAATGTTCTTGAAGAATTTCATGAATTGGCAAGGTGACTGCCTCTCTGGGAACCTTAGAGTATCCCAAAATATCTAATTTTTTTGCTCTAGGTTCTTTTTCAGAGGTTACTGAAATAGAGAGTCCTTTAGCTACTTCTATTATGAAGTCTTGAAAGGACAAATCCTCTGGAGGAGACATTCTCCGTTTTGGAGAAGAAGGCTCCTCAGGAAGGGTGACAGATACTTCAGGGGACTCATCCGATGACTCAATATTCAGAAGAATCGAAGTATCGTCTGCTCAATTCTAAAGATCGATAGGCGTATCGATCGGTACCGACATCAGGTGTCCCCGGTACCGGGTCGGTACCGAGAAAGAGCCCAGGACAGGGAGCCGGAATCGGTATCCTGGCCGATGTCGATACAGCCGGTACCGGTATCAAAATTGGTACCGGTACCGGCGCCGGTACCTACAACAGAGCTTGTTGTGGTACCAACGGCGTCGCAGCCTTGATGAAAGCCAGTATAGCCTGCTGAATGGATTGCACAGTGTGATCCATGGACGCCACGACTGCCTGGATGTCGGTACCGGGAGATTGTGCCGGTACCCCAGAGCAGTCTAACAGGTGATCGGTCGAGGCCGTGCCATCGATGTCAACCAGTAACCCCATAGGAGGAGCTTTGGAAGCCGGAGCTTCCCGCCGGGGTTGTTTGGCTGGGGCAGGATCCTCAAGGGCAAGCCCGGAGGCATCTCGATGCTTAGAGGGAGATTTGCCCTTCGAGGACCTGCTAAAAGTATGTTTGGTTACCTGAGATCCATCAGGAGAGGAAGACCTGGAAGATGTCGATGCTACCGCCGGTGCATCCGTGGGAAACAGCACATGGAGCTTGGCTGCCCGGTTCTGTAACCCTCATTTAGACATTAGAGAACAGGACTGGCAATCCGGGATGGAGTGTTCAGGCCCCAAACATTTAAGACACCATTCATGGGTATCTGTAACAGAAATTGTACCGCTACACTTAGTGCATTTTTTGAAGCCGGAGGCTGGTTTTTCCATGAGGGAAAGTTTCTTGTGGGCCTGGAGGCCTAAGAAGAAAATACACCAAGTGAGGAAAAAAGATAGGTTTTTGGTTTTTTTTTAAAGAAAAGAAAAGACCGGCGGTACCGGTCCGGCGTCGGGGAAGGCAGACACGCGACCAAAGAAATAAATTAAAATAAAGAACTTCTTCAGCGGTGACAGGAACACGACCTGCTGGCTCCGCGGAAAAGAAGAACAGAGGAGAGTTGGTAGGAAAGGCGGGAAGGCAGCACGCATGCGCTGTGGGATGCCCCAAAAGCTTTCATTCTGGGAAGCTGGGGAGCTTTCCCGCGCAGGCTCCGTCGGTACCGACGTACCCATATGTGAGGACTTATTCCTGCTTGTTCCTGGAGATACTGGCTTGGACCCTGTCAATTGACTCCTGGACTTATTCATTGATTGCACTTTGCCACAGCAATACGACCCTATTTTAACAACTGAAAATTTACATGACTGCAGATGATGATGAAATCAAAACAGGTCTCCAGTTTTGCTTCCTTCCCCACCCTCCACTCATCTCAAGCAGGAAGGTAGCAGCAACTTCAGCAGCAGCGGCACAGAGTCCCTTAGGTCAGGGTGCACTGTGTTCTTACAGACTCCAGTACTCAGCATGGGTTTCTAGTCCAACAGGAAACTTGCCAAGGCTGGGGCAAGGATGAATGTTCACTGGCTCACAGGCCACAAGATGACTAGTGGCATAGGTCACAATGAAAGTCCAAAGAGAAGCAGAAATGGCCATGGTTCTGTGACCCTATCCACTAATGATTCAACTCCATTGGGGTCTGTGATAAGGAAGCTTATCATAGCTCAGGTAGGAGCTATAGAAAAGATGATGTGACTCTGAACAAGCAACCTGTCAGTTCTGGTAGAAGCAAGAAAACAGAGTTTTCACATAAAAGACTACCAGTCCCTGAATGCACCAGGTTTCCAGCAGCCATGAGAGGGGCTGAAGTGAGAGAATGTGTGTGCAATCAAGAGAGCTATGAGGTAATCCCTAAGCACTCATCTCAAAGGGCAGGGCCTGATTCAACACAGCTGCGCTGTGTTAGGGAGCAGCACACATTAGAACAGGATAAGAATAGAGCTTATTCTTCAGATAACAGCTTCAGGGAGAGCTTCAGCAAAAGCTACAGAGGGAGGAAGAGATACAGAGACAGCAACGGCTACAAGCACCAGTATCACCTGGAGAAACAGAAGCCAAGCCAAGCAGATAGAGAGAGAAGGAAACTCTCTGGAAGGAAGAGAAGAAAGGCCATTGGAAGGTCTGGGAGATTCCAAGGCAGTACTCATACTGGGAGGTATTCCAAAAGCCAGCAGAGTCCATTGGACTGGATTCAGCCAGAGGAATGGAGTGGCAGAGATAGGAATCACCAGTGGCTACCTGGAAGAGAGAAGACTGCATGTGGAAGGGACTTTCAGACCAAGGCCAGAAGGTATGTGAGAGAAGATCCAGTGTCCAGGGATCAAGATTGGAAGGCTGGACATCAGAATTGGATTACATATTGGCCAGGCTATACAGAGAGGAATAATGATAGCAGGAGAGGCTCAGGTATGAACACTGATCCAGACCCTATCTATAATAGAGAATGGCAGCAAGGGAATAAGCATTCTCATGATAGTGCCTTAATGAAAGACTCATCTGTGCCAATGTATGATATTGACCCTATGATTGTTGATGCAGGGGGAAATACAGCAGATGAAACTATTTACATGGACTGTTCTTTATCTAAATGCTATTGCTAGTTTTCTATGAGCAAACACATCAGCCATCACAAAGAAACCTAACTTTGTTCTTTATTTCCACTGCGAACAGCTCTTAAAGCAGGATTTGGGTTCACACAGTAGCAGCCAGCCAGCTAAAGGCTTTCAGCTGGTCCATTGATAGTAATTAGGGCTGCACCTGATTGTGTGTGTGAGCAAGGGAGAATCACTGCTGAGATCAGCCTGGAAAATAAGCAGAAGTTAACCTAACCAGCAAAGTTTATTCTTTACTTTGTGCCTTTGTATTTGGTAATTATTTGCTAAGAAAACATTAGCTAATTGCCTGACAAGCTGAAGGTTGTTTTCTGGTTTACTTTGGGACTTTTTGTTATCCATTTTAAACACTGCAAGCAAGTAACCTCATTTATAGTGCTATCAAGCATACATGTGCTGGGTGAATTAAACCCCATCAATAAAAGAAGTATTTTATTGATCTTACCACTTGGTTTCACAACTCAAATTATTGTCATCAGCTGTGTTTGGGAGTGAATGAACTACCATACCCACAATACCTTGCAAGAATCATATGAATATATGCATCGTCAAGATTGTGTAAGTTCTCACCCTAGGCAGCCGTCTGACAGGTCTCAATCCCAAGTTTGGGAACCACTGACTTAGATCAACCCCACAAACACAATAGGATTAAACACATAATACACATGGCACTGTATACTTTTCACATGGCAATAAGGACTACAGGTAATAAATAACACTTGAAAAATCCTCCGTTCAGGTATCCCCCATCCACTAGAACTATAATGCAATTTAAAAACAGTACAATGAGGAGGTCATATGATGCAGTGAACCCAAGAAGTCACACTGCTGTGAGCTCTGGGGCTTCCCGCTTGTAATTTCTGGATGTTAAGCATTTTTTGCCCAATTCTCTCTCACCTTACCTCTTTGAGTGCTTATTGCTACCTGCACTATTTGGGGTGATTATCAGCGCTATTTACAGTAGTGGCCAATGGCCTCTAAATGTGTTCAGAGGGATAAGGGCAGAGTACCCAAAACCAAGACATCAGCTGGCAATCAACCTAGTCTGCGTGCAGAGCAACTTACCAGAAGAGCTGTCAGCTGCAGTGATCAAAGCTCCGAAAGTGTGTTTTCGAAATTTATCTGACCAGAGGACACAAGTTGTTCAAGCAGTCACAGATTTCAACAGCCGCATCAACCACATCGAACAGAAGGTGTCAGAAATGGAGGATGCTCAGCAGAACCAATCTATTCACCTCACACAGCTGGAGGACCTAATACAGAGGGGCAGCTCTTTAATGAGGCGGAGTGAAGCGGTCGCTTCAGGCAGCAAACTTTTGGGGGCGGCAAAAAATGCCCCCAAAACAGCCACCTCACTCTGCCTTTAAAATTAAAAGAGAAAAAAAAAAAAGGTGGACAAGTTGCTGCTGCTTCTCAGCAGTAGCAGATTCAACCCCTGTCGCTGCCCTGGGAGGCCCCGCACTTGCCTGACTGGCCTGAAGCCCAGAGCCCCAGTATTTCCCTTCTTTCCCGTGGCTCTGTTAAAGTTGAGCCCAGCAACGCGCTGAGTGTAAACACCACCATTTCCTTTCTCGCTGCTCTGTAGAGTTGGGGCAACGGGCTTCGGGCTGGTCAGGCAAGTGCGGGGCTTCCTGGAGGGAGGTGGCTAGGGCTATTAATGGGCTGATGGGGGAGCTAGCATTGGAAATGGGCTGAGTAGGGAAGGCTTGGACTGGTAATGGGCTGATTAGGGGAGGCTAACACTGGTAATGGGCTGAAGGGTGCTAACACTGGAAATGGGCTAGGGAGGGCTAGCACTGGAAATGGGCTGATCGGGAGGGGGGGTAGAACTGGAAATGGGCTGATTAGGGGAGGCTAAGATTGGTAATGGGCTGATCAGGGAGGTTAGGACTGGAAATGAGCTAATTAAGGGAGGCTAGGACTGGTAATGGGCTGATCAGGGGGGTTAGGATTGGAAATGGGATGATCGGGGGGGGGGTTAAGACTGGAAATGGACTAATGGGGGAGCTAGGACTGGAATGGGCTGGGACTGGAAATGGGCTGATGGGGTGGGGAGAGCTGCTGGCCCTCGAAGAAGACTGGGGGCTAGAACTGGAAATGGACTGATGGTGGGGAGGGGAGGATAGAGCTGCTGGACCTGGAAGAAAACTAAGGGGGGGGGATGGGAGAATGGGACTGGAAGGGTGTGGATGCTGAGAGGGGCTACCAGGGGAAGGAGGGGACAGGAAAGGAGCCGACGTGTGGGGGGAAGGTGGGGACAGGAAGGGAGATGACATGGGGGGGGGAAGGAGGGGGCTGGAAGGGAGCTAATATCTGCGGGGGACTGGAAGGGTGATGACACTAGGGAAGGGAGTAGGGGACTGGAAGGGAAGTGACTAGTAGGGGATGGGACTAGTAGGCGGCTGGATAATGGGGAGGTTGCTGGAAGGGAGGGGCCACAGGGGCTGGAAGGGAGTTGACATATAGGGATGGCACTGGAAGGGGGAAAGACAGAAGTAAGGTGACTGGAAGGGAGTTGACAGGGGGGGAGGATGGCACTGGAAGTGAGCTGATACTGTAGCAGCAGATAAGCATGCAATAAATAAATCCAGGAGTCTTTTCAAGGATCCAAGCCAGTTTAATGTGCACATGGCTCAAGCAATAAGCAATTTCAAAATGGCTGAGCAATGGCTTCTAGTAAAACAACAACTTTTATAGCTTTCTTGTCCATTCTAAGCATAGGCAAACTTTTCATTGGTCCCAGTACCCCTCGTCTGAGTGACCTTCGGTCCAGTTCATGTTGTACTTATACAGGCTGCCCAGGGAGATAAGGCAAAAGTCATTTCAAAGCACTCCAAGGCTGCTATCACGATGAAACAGTAGAGAATCATGATGAAAGTTCTCTGAAGAATTAGTGCAAGTCTTTGAAAAACCAGTGCAATCTGTTGATAATTCTTGACCACGAAGTCTTCTTCTTCTTTACTGTACGTTGACCTGTTTTGCTCTCAGTAGCATGCAACAGGTGTAGCGTTGATTGTAGATCCTCAAGCTTCCGCTGTACATGACCTTACCAGCTTTTTGGCAGGAGTAGGGCTGTAGATTCCAAAGTATCACTGTCCTCTGGGATGTCTCAATTTCTTAAAATATCATAGCATAGTCTCTTAGGCTATTATTGCTTCCTTAGAGCAGTTCACTCTTTAGGAGATCAAAACAGTCTTTTCAGAGTATTTAAACACAGTCTCTTAGAAGATTCAATTTCTTAACAATACCTGCGATGGTATTTGGACTAGAAGGGGCTGGACAGCGGAGAAGGAGGGGGACTGGAAGGGAATGGAAACCAGTGGCAATCATGGGAATGAAAGGGGAATGACATTGGAAGGAACTGGGAAGGGAGGACTAGAAATGGGGCTGATACTGGGAAGGGTTACTGAGAATGGAAACAGGTTGATGGAAGGCAGTGAAAAAAAAACAAAAGAAGAGATCAGAAATGGTAGATGGACTATAGACAATAGAAAAAGAGCCAAGAGAAGACAGGAAAGCAGAAGCCTCAGATCAGGACCAGCATGAACAGGGAATAAAATGGTCAGACAACAAAGGTAGAAAAAAATCATTTTTATTTTCATTTTAGTTATTGAACTTTGCGCTATCTTTATATTTTACACAGTATGGGGAACTGCATCTCATATTTATGTGATGTTGCACTGCACGTTGAGCCTGGCTTCTTGGAGTTTCAGTTTAATTTTTGTCTACATATTTATTTTAGGTTGTAGTCACTTATTCTGCACTTGGTGAGGGTCTGTGTTCAGAGTGCATGACTGAGGCCAGGTGTTCTGTTAACATGGAATTTGTACATTACTGTAGCAATTTGACTTCCTCAGCTTTTCAAATAGGTGTATGGATGTTCTAAGGCTCACTGCAGTATTTATAGTGTTGCTTTTTTCTGGGTTAGCCCCTTGTATGAGTTTTGGAAGTTTATGCTGGTAATGGTATGGTAGAATTGGCCTTGTAAATCTTAGGTGACGTTTGTACGGTTTTATATTAGTTCTCAATATGCCTGGTACTGGAGAATGTTTGTTAGTGAGATGACCAGAATCAGATTTGTTTAAAATATTTTGAGTTCTGTGGGTGAATGTCCTACTTCTGCTCTGCACACATTGCTAAGAGTGAGATTTCTGTGGATGCAGAATATATATTCAAAAAGAAAAAGTGAGAACCATAATGCAGTTTAACAGAATAAAATGAGTTATAATTTGGTCTTATAAACTGTGCTGTGGTTCTCACTTTTTCTTTTAGTTCCTTGATGTGCGAGCATCTTGCGTTTCCTTTGTTTTTATGGAATATATATTTACATTAACATCATGATTGTCCAGTCCGCAGTTTCAGGAATTATGTTGGGGTTGCCAAGCACTTCTTGGTGTTTATGTTGGAGTGGGAGGTGTTGTGTTGGGGGTCACAAAGTCTCTCTTGTTTTTCAAAGGATAGGAAGTGCTGTGTAGGGGCCACTGAGCCTCTCTTTGTTTCTCAGAGGGTGGGAAGTGCTGTGTTGGGGTGTCAAGTCACTCTTGTTTTTGTGGAAGTGGGAGATGCTACATGGGTGCTGTTGAGCCCGTCTTGTTTGGCATATTTAGCAGCATGTTTCCTAGGCTTTGCACTGGTAACATATGAACATAAGAAATACTATACTGGGGAGACCACGTGATGTGGTGAGCTTGGGTGGACGCTTCTGCTTGAGCTCCGGGTTTCCGACCCCATGCCGGCCAACTGAGCCGTTTTTCTAAATTCGCAGAGCGGTCCCTCCCTCCCACTAGAATCGGTTACCGACTCCCCAACACTTCAGCCTTGAAACAGCCGGAATGGCAGCAGCGGCTAAAGCAAACCGTCGGGACAAAGAGCAGGGCCCGGGGCCGCAGAAAATGGCTGACTCGCCCCCGAAGAGTAGCCTACCCTCCCCGGCGGTCCCCGGGTTGCTGTCGGAGGAGATTTCGGCGGCGGTCTCCACGGCGTTAGCGGCACAATTTGAGGTGCTACGGGGAAAGCTGGATGCCGTGCAACTATCCGTCAATGCCATTGAAACCCGCATGCAACAGGCGGAAGAGCGGATTGTGCAGACGGAGGAGGAGGTGGAGGGATTGAAGCGGGAACTGGTTCAGGCAAAAACTATGCTTCGTGCCCAGGGAGACAAGATCGATGACTTGGAGAATCGATCGAGACGGAGCAACCTCAGGCTGTTGGGGGATCCCAGAATCGGTAGGCGATGCAGCTTTATTGCCGTATGTGGAAGCCCTATGTACGAAGCTGCTAGGGGAGGTTGGAGAGAAGGCCCGGGTTGTCCTAGAGAGGACGCACAGAGTAGGCCCCAAGAACACGCGGGACATGCGACCCCGAATTGTGCTGGTCAAATTTCTACAATACCAGCAAAAAGACGCCGTCCTGAAAGAGGCTCGAAAAGCTGGCACCATTGAGGCAGACAACGTTAAAATCCGGATTGCGCAAGACTATTCGGCAGTCCTCAGTCAGCGCCGCAAGGCTTTCGCTGCCGTCTGCCAGAAGTTGATTTTGGCCCGAATCAAGTTCACCATGCAGTACCCGGCACGTCTACACGTGGTGCATCAGGGCCAGCACAGAGTTTTCGACTCCCCGGAGGCTGTGGCGGCCTATGTCTTGCAGTTGGAGACAACAGAACCAGCGCCGGCTGCGGGTACCCTGGGACAGGCCTGATCCAGCTGGGCCCAGTGGAGAGATTTCCCTTCGGTGAGTGGCGGGCCGGGAGTCGGGTACGCGGAGGCCCAGCTGGGCGGTCAGCTTTTCAGGACTCCGTAACCTAACAGTTTGAGACCCAAATACGGGTTACACAGGCTTGGGGCACTGGTTTCCAGGCCTGCTGCATTTTCATTTTTAAGGGAGGCCTGTCGGAGCCCCGGCGGCCGGGGCGCCATCCCGGAGACAATGACAGCACAGTGCTGGGCTAGCTTTGACGATGCAGCCCTAGGTCTCCATATGATAATGGCTTTTGGACATGTCTTGCTCTGTATGCCTGTTTCCCTTCCCTGGACTGTGTTAATTTGCCATGCTGTGGTTAGCTTTTTGATCTGTTTGGGGTTGCTCCTTGTTATGGGGATTGCCTTAATGACGGGGGGAAGATAGTGTTATATTAAAAGTGGATTGTTATACTTGTAATGTCACAGCTTATATGTGTTGCCTAACCTGGGGGGCGGGAGCGGGCTCTGGCTGGGGGAGACATATCCGATCTGAGGCGGGGGTGTACGGGAGGGGGGTACCATTTTTTCATGGGGACGAGAAGCCCGGACACATCCAGCGGGGTTGGGAGGTTGAAGGAGAATATGAGTGGGGGAGGAATGGCTAGGGGGGGGGGAGAGGGGGTGGGGTGGGGAAGGGGGGATGGGATATGGGGTGGCTGGGAGGGGAGAGAAAGAGGGGGAGTGGGGTAGGGGGAAGGCAGGGTAGGAGTGGGAAGTGGCGTCGCAACCAAATGTTTGAGCACATCTCCCAAGTAATCCATTCATAGCGCTTTAAGGGGGGACCCCAGGCTGGGGGGGTTTCCTCTCTCACGCAATACTGGCAGCGGGGGCCTCAGAGGCTGATATCTGCCTGCAGGTAATCTCCTGGAATGTATGCGGCCTTGGTAGTCCGATAAAGCGCTATAAAGTTCTAAAAGCGCTGGCTAGACAGCGGTGTGATGTTGCGCTGCTGCAAGAGACCCACCAGACAGCCGAGGAACATGCCAAACTATGCCGTGACTGGGTGGGTCAGGTGTGGGGAGCGCCTGCACTGGGGAAAAAAGGAGGAGTGGCCATTCTTATTCACAAGAGGGTGCGTTTTACGCTGCACCGACAGGTGGCGGATCCAACGGGGAGGTTTTTGCTGTTGCATGGGTCTTTAGAAGAACGGGAGCTAATCCTGGGAGACGTGTATGGCCCCAACCTTTTAGACCACGGTTTCTTTGATCGTCTTGCGGCCAGAGTGGAGCAACTGCCAGAGGTGCCTTTGCTTTTAGGTGGGGACTTTAATGGGGTCTTTGAGATAGGCCTCGATACCTCGAGTGGTACGGGAACCCGAGAGAGGACATCTACATCTCGGATGTTACAAAGATTCAAGGCGCGCTTAGAATTGGTGGACCCTTGGCGATTATTGCACCCTTCCGAAAAGGATTTCACTCACGTCTCACGGGCGCACGGTACAAGTGCCCGCATTGATTATCTCTTGCTTTCGGCCCCCCTATTTACACACGCGGGAGACGCACAGATAGGCCCTCTTGAGATCTCCGACCATGCAATGGTTTGGATAGAGTTGCAATGGGGGAGAGGTGATGGACAGTCTTGTATTTGGCGGTTCCCCATCGATCTCTATAAGGATAGTCACTTCCAGCACTTCCTTGGTCAACACTGGCGCGAATTCGAATTAAACCATCAGTCCCATGGGGACGACCCGGAGCTGGTATGGGAAACCACCAAAGTAGTGTTACGAGGGGATATCATAGGGTACGTGGCTAGGAAGCGGCGAATAATGGCTGCGCAGATTATTCGACTAGAACAGCAAGTAAAACAGGCACGGGTGCTCAATGGCCGCGCCCCTATGGTGACTAATAGGAAGCGGTTGTGGGAATTGCAGGTTGCTTTAAATGAACTGATTCACCAGAGAGCCAAAAAATCGTTAATGTACTATAAATACAGGCTTTATTGCTTCGGTGATAAACCGGGACAAATACTGGGGAGATGTCTAAAGGGTCAGAGAGGCGCTCAGTCCGTGGCAGCGCTCCGAGATGACCATGGGAGCCTTCAGCAGAACCGGGGGGCGATTAGTGCAATCTTTAAAGATTTCTTTCAGAAACTCTATGCGGCGGGGGAGATATCCCCATCTACCATGGAAAAGTATTTCCAGGGCTTGCCATTACCAAAGGTGACCGCGGAACAACGTAGCAACCTGGGACAACCAGTAACTTTGCAGGAGGTGCAGCGGGTCATTTCCACAGCTAGTTGTTATAAAGCCCCCGGACCGGACGGGTATGGGGCGGAATTCTACAAGCTTTTGTCTGACTGGGTGAGCCCCCTCCTTGTAGAGACTTATCGCTGTAGAACAGCAGGAGAGGGTCGGCGCTGGGGGGATAATCAGGCTTACATCACGCTCATCCCTAAACCCGGCAAGGATCCCTTACAGGCAGCTTCTTACAGGCCGATTTCTTTATTAAACTTTGATATGAAGCTGTTGGCGAAAATCCTGGCTGAGCGCCTGGCAGGCATCCTAGGAGACGTAGTGCATGAGTCACAGGTGGGATTCGTGTGGGGACGCCATGCGGTACGCAATTTACGTAAAATACTGGCGTCACTGGAATGGGTACATAACCAGCAGTTGCAATCTCTCTTGGTGAGTTTTGACGCTGAAAAAGCATTTGATAGGGTGAATTGGGAGTATTTGTACTATCTGCTTCCCTTATATGGCCTGGGGCAATCATTTTGCGACATGGTATATAGTCTGTATGTTAACCCGACTGCCCGGGTGTTGTGTAATGGAGTCCTATCCGATTCCTTTTCCTTGCATAGAGGTACTCGGCAGGGGTGCCCACTATCCCCTCTATTGTTCGTCTTGTCCTTAGACCCGTTGATACGGAGCATAGAAGCCGATAGCCAAATTCACGGGGTAGAGGTGGGTACACAGGTGTTCAAAGTGTCGGCCTTCGCTGACGACATGTTGGTGCATCTGCTGGCCCCCAGGGAGTCACTTCCTCGACTGATGGAGGCCTTCCAGTTGTTTGGTAGTTTCGCAGGGCTTCGGATAAACGAGGATAAATCGGAGGCCCTAGATGTGTCCGGACGCCTGACGGGTCATTGGGGGGGGGGGGGGGGGAATTTCCCTCTGAAATGGACGGAACATCAGTTTAAATACCTGGGTATTGTCTTAACTCGACTACCTCAAGATCTGTATCGGACTAATTATGGGAAGGTTTTGTCGGGGTTGCGGACTCAGCTGAGAGCCTGGAACCCTCTGCCGCTGTCGCTTTTGGGGAGGGTGGCGGCGATTCAGATGGTGGTCCTACCCCGTATCTTATACTGGCTGCAGACCCTGCCAGTGTGGTTGCTGCGCTGGGATTTGCTTAGTTTAGAAAAGGAGATTCAAGGGTTCCTATGGAAAGGAGCCAGGGCGCGTATTCCTATGTCTCGTATGGTTGGGTAAATGGAAGAACGGAGGCCTGGGCCTCCCGGATCTGGGGACCTACACCTTAGCTTGTCAAGCGCGGCATCTTGGGGACTGGCTGGGCGGGACGAATACCTTCACACCCAGGGAATTAGAGGCGGCGGTGGCGGCCCCGGTTTCTCTGATGGGGGTTCTGCATGTGGAGGGGGTGCATTTGCCAAGGCGAATCACACATAGTGGCCTGTTTAATTCTATGAGACGTACCTGGCGACAGCTAAATAGTTTTTGGCACCGGAACTGGCAGGTGTCGAGCTGGTTGCCCATTCGTGGCAATGTGCATTTTCTACCGGGGTCTGAGTCTCGGGCCTTTAAGCTGTGGCAAGCCCAGGGTCTCGAATACGTGGGCCATGTAGTGGGACTAACCGGTCACTGCAAATCGTTTCAGGAGCTGTGTGCCGAGTTCATGTTGCCTCCATCTCAGTACTTTGCATATATGCAACTCGCTCATTATGTGGCTACGCTACCCAAGGAAGAGCTGGGTGTGGATAGATCGGCGCAGATTCTTGACTTTTTCGAGATTGGAGGGGAGACCCCCCCCCCCCCCCGAAGATAGCAGGGTTGAAAACTAGGTTGGAGTGTTTTAGGGCAAAGCCGGATTTTCGGAGGGCTGAGCTGGCTTGGGAGGCAGAACTGGGGCAAGAGGTATTGCCGGACACTATCCGACAGGCTTTGGGGCGCATAGGAGGGCTGGTGGAAGGTGCCAGATGGAGGGAAGTGCAATATAAAGCTCTGACGCGGGTGCACTTCTCCCCACGACGCGCTCTACGGAGTCGTATTACCCAGGATGGGTCTTGCCCTAGATGCTCCGCGCCCTTGGCTACCCTAACCCATATGTGGTGGCAGTGCAGGCGCATCCTCCCCTACTGGTCCGGTATTCGTAAGTACCTTATGGGATTATTGCAGCAGCACTTTCCTTGGACCGAAGTTCTAGTCACACTTGATTTGTTACATCAGGCTCTTCCAGTGGGACGGTGGGAACAGCTTCTGGTGCGTAAGGCATGTCTGGTGGGTAAGGGTCCTATTTTACATCATTGGAGAGACCGGGACCCGCCAACATTTTTGGAGTGGCGCAATAGGTTTCACCAGTTGATGCTGGCGGAGCGCTGGGGAGCTCGGGGTAAGGTGAAAAAGTGGTCCACCTTCATGCTCATTTGGGAGCCATACATTCAGAGCCTTGGCCCCCGCTGCCGTAATGAAATAGTAAATGTGGGCTATTAGGGTACCAACGTAGAGCCTGGCTGAGAGATGCTTGGGGATGGATTATGCGTACTTATTTCAATGTAACTTGATGGTGGCGACGCCGGGTGGGGTGGGTGGGGGGTGAGGGGGGAGGGGGGTGGTATACCATGTATATAAAATTATGTAATTGTCTACATTGTGTCTTCTGTTTGTTGTTGCTACATAATTGTATGGGGTGTTTGCCTCTACGCGGGGATAAGAGTACACTCTGCGGGGGCTTCTTGTCTGCATTGTACTGAATGTTATGGTTATGATGATTACTAAATAAAGTTTCAAAAAAAAAATATTAAAAAAAAAAGAAATACTATACTGGGTCAAACTAAGATCTATCAAGCCCAGTATCCTGTTTCCAACATTGGCCAATCCAGGTCACAAGTACCTGGCAGGTTCCTAAAAAGGCAGACAGGTTCCACAATGCTTGTCCCAGGGCAAGCAATGGATTTCCCAGGTACTCTTTAATAATAATAGTTTATGGACATTTCCTCCAGGAACTTGTCCAAATCTTTTTTTAAACCCAGCTACACTAACAGCTTTTACTGCATCCTCTGGTAACTAAGTCCAGAGTTTGATTACGCAGACAATGCAGAGGCCTATATGTGGGCATTCTTTCTCTCACCTCACTCTACAGTAAAGTATAATTTTGGGAAAGAAATCCTGTAAACATAATAACAATGGGTAAAAGTATTTTTTGACTACATATGTCTGTTTTGAACTGATATATTCCCTACTTGGTGAAGATCTATCTCTGTTCTGCATATGTGTGACTGAGGCTACATGTTCTGTAGCATGGAGTTTCTATGTAGGGAGCTACAGTAATCTGCCTTGTTCAGTTTTCTGAATAGGAATATGGATATTCTAGTGCCCACTGCAGTATTTATGGTGTTGCCCTTTTCTGGGTACACTCCATGTTGTGTGAGTTTTGGAAGTTAGTACTGTTATGGAATAGTAGATTTGCTATATGGATCCTGAATTCTGGGTTCTTGGTGATATTAACTGTGGGGTGCTGGTTGTGGGGGAGTACTGGAATATGTATTGTTTGAGATTTGCAGTTTTGCATTCTTTATACTGTCAAACAAAAACTTAAAATATTTTCTCAGTTCAGATTCAAGGAAATTTCAAATTTTCAGGGAACATCTCAGTTTAATTTTGTTTAGTAGCCTGCTAGCTTCACTGCTGCTGATTTCTGGACTTTTCCAGCTCTAGCACAATCCAATCCAATGTTTGAATTCATGGCTACCAAGATTAGTTTCTCATTTTATCTTCCCTCCTCATCAATAATCTGGTTCTGGCAAAATAAATCTGATATGCAGATACTTATAATGGTTTGACTGGGGGGAGGGCCTGTGTAAGTGGATTTTCATTAATCAAATTTCATGTTTTATTATGTTTGTTTTACTAAATTGCATGCGTATGTTTAGAAGCCACCTATCATTTTAGATGGCTTGCATATACATATTAAAATAAAGTATACTAAATTTATGCAAATGATGCTGCAGTGAGTCTCCGCACATGGCTCTGTATCACTCTTATGCCATCTCTGGGGGAAAGTAGACAGGAGGGTGCACTGGGAAACAGAGGAAAGAAGAAACCTCAGATTGGGACCTACATGATCAGAGAACAAAATGGTCAGACAACCAAGTTAGAAGAGAATTTTATTTTCAATTTAATGATCAGACTTGGTGCTGTCTTTATATTTTATACAGTGCATGGAAATACATCTCTTTCTATTTCTCTGGTATTGCACTGTATGCAGAATCTGTCTTCTTGGCATTGCAGTTTAATTTTTATCTACATATGTTTTGTTGACCCTGTTGACATCCCAGTATAGCTCCCTTGTTCTATGCAAGGTTTTGTCAACTGTAAACCGCTTTGAATACAAGATAGGGCAGTATAGAAAACATGCTAAATAAATAAATAAATACATGTGTTTATTTTTTAGTTTACGGTCACTTACTCTGTACTTGGTGAGAGTCTGTGTTTTAAGTGTGTGACCAAGACCAGGTGTTCTGTTAACATGGAGTTTGTATATAGGGATCTGTACTGTTTTAATCAGAATTGTTCAGCTTTCCAAAGGTGAAATTAGACTTACCCACTAATTGTTGTTCCTTGAGGAACTCCAGTTTAGTCCCGCACCTACGGGGTAGAGTACCTCTTCCAGAAGCTTGGAGACTGAGCATGTTATCTTTTGATGACAATAGCATTAATACAGCAGGGACCACCCACAAGCTCCAGTAACCTATTGATAATGCAGACTCACAAGAGCAACAAATAAGTGGTTAAACTTGAACCAAGCCATTCTATACCTGAAAATTCTAACTTCTAACATTGCCCTCACTGGAGAAGAAATTCCTCCTCCCTCCAGAATGTGGAGGCTTACTGTAGCCCGTCTGGGCGACAGCATGCAGTACTGAGCGTGAATCATACAATCCTTCAGTCCGCCATCAACACTGTCCTCCCCCACTTTTTCTGGCCCTCCGGGTCACCTCCTTAACCAAGGAAAAAAAACCTTCAGGCCACTGTCACAATTGGCATTCAGGGAGGGATCAGGGACTGGACTGGAGTTCCTCAAGGAACAACAATTACCAGGTAATTCTAATTTCACCTTCCTTATCATCCCTCCAGTCCAGTCCTGCACCTCTGGGATGTAACAAGGGAAATACATTTAAGAGGAGGGGCCTGCCAACCGGCCTGAAGCACCGCCAATCCAAAACAGGCAACACCTGCTGCTTGGATAATGCTTAGCAAATGTATGGAGCAATGACCAGGTTACCGCCTTGCATATTTCCAGTGGTGGCACCAAACTATACTCTGCCCATGAGGCCACCTGAGCTCTCATGGAATGAGCACGCAACCCCATCGGCACTGGCTTATCCTTCAAAATATATGCCGACGCGATCGCCCCTCTGATCCATCTAGAAATAGAGGCCTTAGCTGCTGCCTCCTCCCTGCACAGCCCTCCAAACATGAATAGGCAATCCAACTTGCGGAAAGCTGCAATCCTCTTCAAATAACGCTTCAGGACATGCCAGACATCCAAAAGGTGTAACTGAGGGCTGATGGAGACGTTTACCATGTTCCTGAGGACTGGTAGAGAGATGGCCTGGTTCAAACGGAGTGCGAGACCACCTTGGGCAAAAAGGATGGCACCGGACACAGGACGATCTTTTCGTTTGAAAAGGAAGAAAAACGGCTCTTGGTAAGACAAGGTCTGAAGCTACAAAATCCTGCGCACCGAGCATATCACTCCAAGAAACAGTCTTGAAAGTTAAATCCTTCAGAGAAACTTGGTTCAAAGGTCAAAAAGGCTCTTCCACGAGCGCCTCTAATACCAAATTGAGATCCCACGAAGGCAACACTGACTTCCGCAGTGGGCACAGGTGGGCCACAGCCCTCAGGAATCGTCCGATGTGCATCCCCCAACATTACCCTCTGGACCTTTCCGCGATAACAAGAAATTGCTGCCAGCTGCACTCTTAAGGAACTAGCCGCCAGAACCTTGTCGAAACAGGCCTGTAAGAATGCTAAGATGCCTGGAATCGAAGCCATGGAGAGGCAGATTTCAGGGGAAGGGCGGGCATGGAGGGCTCAGGACTTGCGGTGAGGAGGACGCCCACATCTCCGCTCTGCAGGTTCGCAGGGCCAGGAGGGGCCTTTCCCTTCTCGGGTCTGGTGTGGCCGCCCCATCAGAAGTCCCGTTGAGGTCGTGTTTGCCACCTGCACCCGAGCAGGAGTTCCAGGGCCTCAAAAGGAGCCGCTGACTCCCCCATGGTGCCGTGGCATCCTGATTTTTTGGGGTGGATGGGCTGGAGGAGTTCCGCTCTTTGTACATCGGCGGTGTACCCCATGCCTACCACGTTGGCATGGCCAGTTGGAGCCCGGTCTCCTGCAGCCACCCCAGCCCCCCCCCCCCCCCCGTTGGAAGTTCCAATGAGGTCATGTTGGGTCACCCACGTCTGCGGCAGAGTTCCAGGGCCTCGGAAGGAGCCACCAACTTTCTGCCGGTACTGTGGCATCCTGATTTTTTTTGGGGTAGATGGGCCGGAGGGGTTCTGCTCTTTGTACATCAGTGGCACACCCTGTGCCTACCATGTTCACCCGGCTAGTTGGGGCCTGGCCCCCTGCACCCACCCCGGCCCCCTGCACTACCCTTCGGAAGTCCCGATAAGATCGTGTCGGCCGCCCGCATCGGCGGCAGAGTTCCAGGGGCCGGGCAGGGGTGGCGTCCCGATTTTTCAGGGCAGAGGGGTTCCACTCTTTGTACGTCGGTGCGCACCCCGTGCCTACTGTGTTGGCATGCAGGTATGAAACTCACAAAATCTTTATTGATCCATACATAATAAGGGAGGCCAGACCAGACACAGGCCGTGTTTTGAAAGATTCTTCTTCAGGGGTTAGGCTCACCTTACGCTAAAACACATAATAATGAAAATATTAGTTGCACTCACGTTATTTGCACTGAGCCATTAATGTTAGGTTCTGCCAACAATGCAGATGCCTGTGTGTGAGAGTTCTTACTCTCATCTCACTAGGCAGTAAAGTATAATTTTAAGAAAGAAATCCTGTAAACCTAACAGTAATGAGTAAAAGCATTTTTTTTCCTACATATGCCTGTTTTTAGTTTGTACTAATATATTCCCTACTTGGTGAAGATCTACCTCTGTTCTGCATATATGTGACGGAGGCTACATGTTCTGTTAGCATGAGTTTCTAGGTAGGCAGCTGTAGTAATCTGGCTTGTTAGGTTTTCTGAATAGGAATATGGATGTTCTAGGGCCCACTGCATTATTTATGGTGCTGCCCTTTTCTGGGTATGCTCCATGTTGTGTGAGTTTTGGAAGTTAGTGCTGTTATGGAATAGTAGATTTGCTCTATGGGTCCTGTACTCTTGGGTTCATGGTGAGGTCAACTGTAGGGTGTTGGTTGTGAGTGAGAGGGGGGGGGGGCGTACTGGAATATGAATTGTTTTGCAGTTTTGCGTTCTTTATGCTGCCAGACTGAAATTTAAAATATTGTCAATTCAGAATCAAGGAAATTTCTAAATTTTAAGGGATCTGCTCAGTTTAATTTTGTCTAGTAGCCTGATAGCTTCACCACTGCTGAATTCCAGACTTTTTCAGCTCTAGCACAATCCATCCAGTGTTTGAATTCATGGCTACCAGGATTAGTTTCTCATTTTATATCTTCTCTCCTCATCAATAATCTAGTTCTAGCAAAATAAATCTGATGTGCAAATACTTATAATGGTTTGATGGGGGGGCTGTGTAAGTGGCTTTTCATTAATTAAATTTAATGTTTTATTATACTAAATTACATGTGTATGTTTAGAAGCCACCTAGGAATTTAGATGGATGGCATATACATTTAAAAATAAAATATACTAAATTTATGCACATGATGTTGCTGTGAGTCTCCGCATGTGGCCCTGCATCACTAGGAGATAGAGGAAAGCAGAAACCTCAGATTGAGACCTAAATGATCAAGGAATAAAATGGTCAGACAAAAAAGAGAATTTTATTTTCAATGCAATTATCTGACTTGGTGCTATCTTTATATTTTATACAGTACATGGAAATGCATCTCTTTCTATTTCTCTGGTTATTGCACTGTATGCAGAATCTGGCTTCTTGGGGTTACCGTTTAATTTTTATCTACATGTGTTTATTCTGTACTTGGTGAGGGTCTGTGTTGAGTGTGTGACCAAGACCAAGTGTTCTGTTAACAGAGTTTGTATGTGGGGATCTGTACAGTAGTAATCTGAATTGTTCAGCTTTTCAAATAGGTGTTTGGATATTCCAGGGCCCACTGCAGTATTTACAGCAATGCTTTTTTTGGATGGGTTCCTTATGTGAGTTTTGGAACCTGGTGCTGGTATGGTAAATTTGCTCTATAGATACTCTGACTTTGGTGTAGGGTTTTATTTTAGTTCACAATATGCATGGTACTGGAGAATGTTTGCTGTTAGTGAGATGATCAGAATCAGATTTTTTTTTAAGATATTGAGTTCTGTGGGTGAATGTCCTGGTTTTGCTCTGCACCTACTGTTGAAGGGGGTTCTATGGATGCAAAATATATGTTCAAAAAGAAAAAGCAAGAACCATAACGCGATTTATAACAAAATAAAAATGCGTTATAATTTAGTTTTATAAACTGTTCTGTGGGGTCTCGCTCTTTTAGTTCCTTGGTGTACAAACATCTTGCATTTTCTCCATATAATCTAATTGGCTTTTTGGTTTTGTTCAGTCCCTGACTGGAGTTTTGAGAAAGCCCTCCCCCCTCTACAGGGGGGGGGGGCGACACCATTTCATCCTTCACCTCAAGAAGCAGATTGCCTTGAGTAGCCCCTGCCCGGAAACTGCTCCATGGTGTTCCCTGCATTTTTATTCTTTTGTGGACTCTTGGGCTTTTTCTGTTGCGCTGTCTTGTATTTTTGTTTCATTCTTGCTTTGGTTATTTTAGTCTTCCCCTTTTCTTTTTTCTGCCTCACTTACCCCAATATTTTTGATATTCTCGTACACCTTTTCTCCCTATTCCATTCAGCTACCTGCACGCATTAGCTTCCCCCGTGTATCCCGTTCCTCCACTGGACTTTGCCTGCCCCCTCCCCCACAGTTGTGCATTCTTTAATGCTTTTTGGGAGGGGATGGGACACCATCATTCCTATTTTTGCCGGGTATCCCCCTCTCCTTCTGCTGGTGCCCTTCCTTTGGTGATGGGGGAGTGGGCGCCTTCAAGTGATGGGTGACAGGGTGCCAGTGTCAGTTCCTGAAATGGCTCCATGTTGGGAAGAATGCTGGTCTGTAGCGAGTGTCTTTTTTGGGGATGGGGAAGTGTTCTCTGTATGTGTCCCTGTTGGTAGCCAGCCAAATGATATGCAGGTATGTTGGGGGGGGTATGTGAGAGGATAATGCTTGGGATGGAGGGGAGGGGGAGGGCTGTACTTGGAATGAGTGCCTCTGGGGTCCTGTTGTAGAATGGGGGGGCTTCTGGGTACAGATTATTGGGGTGAGTATGCCAAATGTATGTTGGGAGTATGAGGGCGGTCTGGCTAGAAGGACTGTGGACTGTTCAGGTTGATGCCTGTGACAGGTGGCTTCCCGCACCATGTCTTGGATCCTCTCTGGTAACCTTATGTTGCGGGTCTTTGTTTGCACTGGCAAAATTGATGGTGGATGCTGCTGAGCACACCTTTTCTTTGCTGTGTCTGTGGTCTTGGAAAACTAGAGACTCTGGGGGGTTGAATCCATTTAGCCATGCTTTGGTTGTTCTTTCTAGGTATTGGTGGGAGTTGAGAGGGTGGGAGTGGGACGTGTGTTGTTATGCCTCGGGCAGAGTAGGGGATGATGTTGGGCTATGAGAGCAGGGGATACAGATCATGTGGATACACCTATGCGTTCAGGTGGGAGCTGAGTACTAGTCATTGTTTTGGAGGTAGGGATCCTAATGCCACTTTGACCCTCATGGTGGGCTCCGTTCTGGAGTGGTGGAAAATGGGGGTGGAGGGGGGACTCGGGGCAGGGAGGGGGAGGGAGGAGTATAGTTGGTACGAGGTTTTGTTCAGGGTCTGCTGGGGTGGGTTTCTTCCAGAGTACGGGTACAGGAGTTACTAGCAGGCAAAGGGGTGTCCCTTTGGCCCCATTTTTTGGGGGATGTATGATTGGAGGTCTGCTGCCTTTTCAGGGGGGGGGAACCCTAGGCTGCAGGTGTTCCCTCTCATTTTCTACTGATGAATTATCATACTTGGGGCATTTTGGGATATATGATAATGGGTAAGGGCGTTTGTATTCTGTCTTGGAACGTGTGTGGCTTGGGGAGTCCTATCAAACGTCATAAATGTGTTGCGTGCGTTGCAGGATAAGCATGCTGATTTTGTTTTTCTACAGGAAACGCACCAACTGGACCTTGAACATGCTAAGCTCAAGCAGTGGTGGGTAGGTGAAGTGTTTGGTGCGTCTTATAGTGGGAAGAAGGCAGCAATTGCTATACTCTTTCACAAGCTGGCGGAGTTTGTCAAGGACAGGGTTTTGGCGAATTATGGGGGTCAATATATCTCTGTTACTGGTAAGTTAAAAGGCCATGTGGTGGCTCTAGGGTATATCTATGCACCTAATGTATATGACCCCTGTTTTTATAATCACTTGGTGCGGTATTTGGCAGAGAGGGTTGCTGCCCCTACTCTTAGGTGGGAACTTCAATTGCATTCTTGATAAGCTTACGGACAGGAGGGGGGGATGGCGGATCATCGAGCTCGCAGGTTACAAGGCATTTGCGAGGAATGCGACCTAGTGGATATTTAGAGAGTCCTTCACCCAATGAAACAAGATTACACTCACCTCGGGCACACGATATGGGTTTCCAGATTGATTTCTTCCTGGGCACATCATCTTTGTTGGACTGGGTGGTACAAGCCACTATCAGTTCGATAGTTATCTCCAACCACGATATGATCTGGGTAGATGTGCACCGGGGGGTGGGGAGTCGTTACTTCCTCTGCCTCTTGGCATCCTTTGTCAGTTGGCTTGGATGGTCGCTTTGGTAAATTTTTGCAAAATAAATGGGCAGATTATGCTTGCATCAATGATGCCCATAGAGAGAATCCTTCCTTATAGTGGGAAATCGCTAAACCGGTCTTATGGGGGTATATAATTAGCTATGTCGTCACGTGTCAGAAAGCTCTCCACCAACAGCTTCTGTTAGAAAAGGATCTCTGCACTGCTCGCAGGCAGTTTACTGCCCAGCCCACTGCTGCCCATAGGGCTGCCATGCAGGCGATCCAAGTGGACATTATCTCTCTTCTCCATGAGCGGGTCTGCAAGTCTATGCTTTATTTATTTAAAAGATTTTTTTATATTGCCTTTGGCCAAAGTGGTTTACAGAGAACAAACAAATACACTTGACAGAGTTATAGTTACATAGAACTTAGGAGTGATACTAACTTGGAATTAACATCAAGCGAGGTATTTACATATTTCTGCGGAAGGTGGTGGAGTTATGTGACATCTTTGGGACCGTAGTGTTCAATGAAAAGATGTGTCTTTAATACATTCTTTGTAGACTGTGCAGATCTTGTATGTTCCAGGAGCAAGTTCCAGATTGTGGGAGCGAATACAGTGAAAGATCTATTATTCGTACGCTGGGTGCACATTGACTTGAATTGGGGGATGAGTAGTAGGTTCTGGTTTGCTGATCTTCTTGTCCATGTTGTGGGTGCTCTATTGACTAGTGCATCAAGGCAAGGAGCAGATAAGTTATGTAGGATTTTGTAAATAGTAGATACGGTGCTTTGTTCTTTGGGTTATTGGAAGCCAGTGTAAGCTTTTGAGGATGACTAATGTGTTGATATCTTGAGGTGCCTGTTAAGATTCTAGCAGCAGTGTTTTGCACCAGTTGAAGTGGGTACAGTGCTTGCTTTAGTAGACCCTTGTAGAGTATGTTGCCTTAGTCAAAGTGGGTGATCATGGACTGAAATACTGTTCTGTAGTTATTGGGGGTGGAGGAGTGGTCATGTTGGAATGATTTTAATTTCAGATATGCATTATTGGCTGACTTCTTGATGTGGGAGAACATGTTAGGTTACTATAAAGGGTTATATCTAGGTATTTGATTTCATTTTTTACCGTGATCTCTGTGAGATTTGCTGGTGGTTTGAAGGATATCTCTCTTGTGACCAGCAGTGCTTTGGTTTTTCTGCTGTTGATAGTTAGGTTTAGTTCTGCAAGGAAGTCTATGACGGCTATAAAGCAGTCTGAAATGGCTGAGAAGTCCATAGTTAGGGTGTGGAAAGGCATGTAGAACATGATATCATCAGCATATAGGTGAAAGTGCATGTTGAATTTCCTAAGCAAGTTGCAAATGCATTGAATGTAAATATTAAATAGTAGAGTTGATAATGCTGATCCTTGTGGTATGCCTTGACTTAGGTCGAAATTGTTGGATTTGAGAGGACCAATCTTAACCTGTAGCTGTCAATCAGAGAGGTACGAGGTAAATCAGTCTATCGTGCTCTTGTGGAGGCATATGTCACTGAGTCTTGTAAAAAGAGTAGGGTGCGAGATGGAATCGAAGGCAGCGCCGATGTCTGGAAATATCATTGTGAATTTTTGATGTGGCTTATCAAGTCCCCTCATTAGGGTGTCGAAGAATGCATTGAAGAGGGTATCTACACCCTGCTGAGGGCAGAAACTGTGCTGCTGGGGGTCCAGGGGTACATGAATGTCGATATGATCTTGGAGTTGGTGCTGTACCGCCTTTTCTATTACCTTGGCTAGGAAGGGTATTACTTGCAATAGGGCAATATGAGCTTGAGTCAGACTGGTCCACTGATGATTTTTTTTAGATGGATCTTATTGAGGCCTATTTCAGGGTGGGTGGTAAGTATCCTTGAGAGAGGCAGGTGTGAATAATCTTTAGTATAGTTGGGGAGACTTCAGTTCAAAGTGATTTTATCCAGGAAACAGGTCAAAGTGGGGAGGTGGTGGTATTGATGCCTTTGATAATGTCCAAGAGCTCTTTCTGTGATATCAGTCTGAAGGAGTCCCAGTTGTGTACTTGGGGTGGCTTACCCGAAGGGTGCAATGGAGCTTTGTAGAGGAGGGCAGTGGAGGATTGTCTGCTGTATAGGTAATCTGTCATGGTCTGTGGGGCGGGGCAAGTTGTGGTATTGGTATCGCCGCCATAGGTTTTGGAATAAGTTGGGTCCTTTCCTCTCTAGCTTGATAGAAACAGGGGAAGTCAGCAACTGGTATTGGCCCTCTGAGTCACTCAAGGTCAAGTTCAGACTGATAAGTCTAAAGCGGAAAATATTTTTAATGAATTCTATCAGCGCCTATATCAGGCTGAAGCACATGCCTATCTGGAGAATGTAGCACTATCCTGGTTAATGATGAAGTAGTAGGGATGTTCTGAATTCGCCAATCGCTGTTTTGGAGGTGGTGAGGGCCATCAAGGGACTCCATTCCTATAGGACTCCTGGCCCTGATGGTTTTCAGGGGAGTTTATGTCCTCTACAGTTTCGGGCCCCCTACCTGCTTATTATACAGATTTGGTAAGGCAACAGTGCTTTCCTTTTGAACCCAATCAGGCAGTAATAACTATCCTTCATAAGCTGGAGCATGACCCTTTGTTAGCGGGTTCATATCATCCCATTTCTCTTCTTAATGAAGATATCAAACTATTAGCAAAAATTATGGCCGATCATTTGGCCCCTTTTATGGCCCAGCTAATACATGAATCCCAGGTGGGTTTTGTACAGAGTCGGTATATTGTTAAGAACCTGCATCGGATTCTTGCTTCTCTGCACCATGGACTACAGAGTAACCTTCCAACTCTCTTGGTTAGCTTTGATGCAGAGAAGGCCTTCAACCACATTAATTGGGACTATAATGTACCTGATCTTAGAGACTATGGGGATCTCTGGATTTTTTTCCCCGAAGGTAGTGCACCTCTTATACTCAGACCCGCGTAGAAGAGTCCTAGTTAATGAATCCTTGACAACAGATTTTCCCCTCCAGTGTGGGACGCATCAGGGATGTTTGCATGTCCCACCTGCTGTTTGTTCTCAAGATGGAACCCCTTCTGGTACGAAGTCGTTCCCACCCCCAATTGACCGGTGCTCGGCTTGACATGGAGGAGTTCCAAGTGGTTGCTTTTGCTAATGACCTTTTGGGCTACTTAGCTCATCCTCAGACCACGCTTCCCCATCTCTTGTATTAATTTGCAAAGTGTGGGTCTTTTTCCAGACTCAAACTTAACTGCACAAGTCTTGAGGCCCTACCATTGAAGGCTACAGTTCGTGCTGATTGGGTTGGCCCCTTTCCTCTCAAATGGGTTGATGGGGCATTTAAGTATCTTGGCATTCACCTTCCTGCTGACCCCAATACACTTTATGGGTTAAATGTTACTGCTCTGCTCTCTGGAACCTAAAGTTACTGCTAAGGCTAGAAATTGGTTGGGTGGGAGGCGACAAAGAGTACAGGTAAATGGAGCTCACTCTCAGGAGAAGGATGTTACCAGTGGTGTGCCCCAGGAATCTGTCCTTGGTCCGATTCTTTTTAACATCTTTGTTAGTGATATAGTGGAAGGGCTGTCGGGTAAGGTTTGCCACTTTGCTGATGATATCAAAATCTGCAATAGAGTAGACACCCAGGAAGGTGTAGATAACATGAGGAGGGATCAAGCTAAGCTTGAAGAATGGTCTAGAATTTGGCAGCTGGGATTTAATGTTAAAAAATGTAAAGTCATGCATTTGGGCTGCAGCAATCCAAGGGAGCAATATAGTATAGAGGGTAAAGTACTTTTGTCCACTAAAGAAGAGCAGGACCTAGGCGTGGTTGTGTCTGATGATCTTAAAGTACCTAAACAGGTAGAAAAGGCGACGGCAAAAGCTAGAAGGATGCTTGGGTGCATACGGAGAGGAATGGCTAGCAGAAAAAAGGAGGTGATAATGCCTCTGTATAAGTCTTTGGTGCGACCTCATTTGGAGTATGGTGTGCAATTCTGGAGACCGCACCTTCAAAAGGATGTGAACAGGATGGAGTCAGTGCAGAGGGTGGCTACTAAAATGATTAGGGGTCTTCATTATAAAGCATGAGGACAGACTTAAGCATCTTAATATGTACACCTTAGAGGAAAGGGGGGATAGAGGTGATATGATTGAGATGTTTAAATACCTCCATGGCATAAATGTTCAGGGAGAGAGCCTCTTTCGATTGAAAGCAAGTTCTGCTACAAGGGGACATGGGAAGAGGGTGAAGTGAGATAGATTCAGGAGTGATATGCGGAAATATTTCTTTATGGAAAGAGTAGTGGATCAGTGGAACAGTCTCCCAGTGGAGGTGGTAGAGATGAGGACAGTAACTGAATTCAAAAAAAGCATGGGACAAACACAGAGGATCTCTTGTAAACGGGTGCCAGGCCTTCGCCTAGGGTGCAAAGGTTGGGTTTACCCTGATATCTTTTGTTAGCAAATAGTCGTAAGTTGAGTGTTCAAGGCAAAACATAACAAGGAATTTATTCCCCTTCCCAAAGGATTTTTAAGTGCAAAACAAAACATGGAAAAAGCGTAGTTACTCATCTGTAACAGGTGTTCTCCAGGAGCAGCAGGAATCAGTCCTCACATATGGGTGACGTCGGCGCCGACGGATCCCTCGCGGAGCAATTTTCCCCAGCTTTCACAGAAAGCCTTTGGGAATTGCAGCGCGCATGCGCGGTCGCCTTCCCGCCCAAGGGTGCCATCTTAGCCAGTCTGATGACATAGCTAAAAGACAGCATAAAAATTTGCAAAAAAACTTAAGCAGATGATTGCAACTCCACGGGGAGGAGGGAGGGTTGTGAGGACTGATTCCTGCTGCTCCTGGAGAACACCTGTTACAGGTGAGTAACTACGCTTTCTCCAGGACCAAGCAGGAAGTCAGTCCTCACATATGGGACTCCCAAGTTTAAGGCTACCGGAGACCCTAAGCACAAAAATGAGCTCCCTCGAGCTCGGCAGTACAGAAGGATGGAATCTTCGCTGACTTATTACCCACCGGTAGCCCCCATCCGGGATGGAGGGTAGGAGTTGCTCAAACCTCGAAGAGATTGCGGAGGACTGCCTGTCCGAAAGCACTGTCCCTGCGGGACTCCCTCTCGAGACAGTAATGGACCGCAAAAGTCTGGCTCGAAGACCAAGTAGCGGCCCGGCAGATTTCTGCTAGCGGAACAGAGCGGAGGTAAGCCACTGACGTAGCCTTCGCCCGAACACAATGAGCCGTGACTCGACTTTCTAAGGAGAGTCCGGCTGCCCCATAAGCCCAAGCGATACAGTCAGCAACCCAGATGCACAGAGTACGCTTGGAGACAGGGAGCCCCAATTTATTGGGGTCATAAGACACAAAAAGCTGAGCAGCTTTACGGTGCTCCCGCGTACGGTCAAGGTAGAAGTTCAATGCCCTTCTACAGTCCAGGGTATGCAGGACTCGTTCAGCTCGACTGGAGTGAGGCCTGGGAAAGAAGGTTGGAAGTACCACCTCCTGATTGATGTGAAAAGGGGAGACAACTTTTGGAAGAAATTTTGGGTGAGTCCGTAGGACTACCCTATTTTTGTAGAACCGAGTGAAGGGAGGATCAGACACGAGGGCCTGCAACTCACTGACGCATCTAGCGGAAGTGAGGGCTATCAGGAATAAGGTTTTCCACGAAAGAAAACGCAGAGAACAGGTAGCCATCGGTTCAAAAGGCGGACAGGTGATCCGCTGTAAAACCACATTCAGATCCCAGTCAGGTGCTGGCAGGCGTAGAGGTGGTTTTAGTAGAAGCAGACCTCGGAGAAACCGTGCTACAAGAGGGTCGCTGGAAAGAGGTCTGCCGTCCACCGGCACATGGTGTGCTGACAGAGCACTGAGGTGGACCTTGACTGAGTTGGACTTAAGTCCCAGATTAGAGAGGTAGAGCAGGTACTGCAAGATCACCGACACCGAGCAGGAGAAGGGATCCTGAGACTGCTGTACACACCAAACGGAAAAACGACGCCATTTAAGGGCGTAGCATTTGCGGGTAGAAGGTCGCCGAGAAGCTAGGACGACCTCTTCCACCTCTGCCGGCAGGAGAAGGGGAGCAAGGACTACCCTTTCAGCCGCCAGGCCATTAGATTGAGAGATCTGAGGTTGGGGTGTAGCAGAGACCCCTGATCCTGTGTTAGGAGATCCGGATGAGACCCCAGAGGGAACGGATCCTCTACCGCTAATTGCAACAGGAGTGGAAACCACGGCTGTCTGGGCCAGCGAGGAGCCACCAGGATCATGGACGCTTTGTCCTGGAGAACCTTGAACAGAGTTCGGGAGACCAGCGGGATGGGAGGAAAAGCATAGAGAAGGTTTTCCGACCATGAGAGCAGAAATGCATCTGCCGCTACCCGAAGGGGATGTGGCTGACGCGAGCAGAAGCGAGGAAGTTGCCGGTTGAGAGGACTGGCAAAGAGATCCATCGTGGGGAGGCCCCACTTCAGAAAGAGTTTCTGGACTACCAAGGGATCCAGACGCCACTCGTGCAGCTGGAGTATCCTGCTGAGTTTGTCCGCCAGGCAATTCTCCTGGCCTGGGAGATAAACTGCTTTGAGAAGAATGCCGTGACTGACGGCCCAAGAGCAGAGCTTTTGAGCTTCTCGGCAGAGAAGGAAGGAGCCCGTGCCGCCCTGTTTGTTCACGTAGAACATGGCAACTTGATTGTCCGTCTGGACAAGGACGGACTGGTGAGAAGTCAGGTGGGAGAAAGCCTTGAGCGCCAGACGAATAGCTCTGAGCTCCAGGAAGTTGATCTGTTGAGCAGATTCCCACGCGGTCCAGAGACCTTGAGTACATGCCCCCTGGCAATGAGCTCCCCAGCCCAGGAGGGAAGCATCGGTCGTCAGCACTTGAGTCGGCTGAGGCGACTGAAAAGGCATTCCGAGCACTAGGTTCGGCCGATGAAGCCACCACTGTAGGGAAGAGGTCAGCGGACTGGAGAGGCGCACTAAGTCGGCTAGGCCGCCGGTGGCTTGTTGCCACTGTTTGCGAAGGCACCATTGAGCCGGCCGCATATTCAGGCGAGCATTGGGGGTCACGTGGACGGTGGAAGCCATGTGGCCGAGCAATCTCAGGAAGCGCCTGGCGGAGACCAGGGACTGGCTGCGAAAACGGCCGGCTAGGTCCATGAGCCGTTGAGCCCTGTCGAGAGGCAGGAAAGCTCGAGCCTGAGGAGTGTGCAGTCTTGCGCCAATGAACTCGAGATCCTGTGAGGGGAGCAAAGTGGACTTTGCGAAGTTTATAACAAAGCCCAAGTACTGCAGAAGAGTCACCGTGCGGTGTGTGGCATTGGTGACTGCCGGAGGGGACGACGCTCTTATGAGCCAGTCGTCGAGGTACGGAAAAACATAGAGGCCGTGAAGCCTGAGATAGGCCGCCACCACCGCGAGACATTTTGTGAAGACTCGCGGTGCGGAGGACAGGCCAAAGGGCAGTACTCTGTACTGGTAGTGATTTCCGGCCACCACAAACCTTAGGTATTGGCGGTGGCTTGGGTGGATGAGGATGTGCGTGTAGGCATCCTTTAGATCCAAGGAGCATAGCCAATCTCCCTGCTGGAGGTAGGGCAGAAGGATTCCAAGGGTAAGCATCTTGAACTTTTCCCGCACAAGGAACTTGTTGAGGTTGCGCAAGTCCAGGATGGGTCTTAGGCCTCCTGTCCTTTTTGGTATTAGGAAATACCTGGAATAAAAGCCTTGACCTCTCAGGTGGTGGTGCACCGGTTCCACAGCCTGGTCCTGAAGAAGACTTGCTAACTCCTGAAGGAGTAAGTCCCTGTGCAGAGGGAGTCGCGGAGGTTCTCCCGGAAAATAAGAGGGAGGGACCTGATGGAAGTGGAGAAGATATCCTTCTCGCACGACTTGAAGCACCCATGCATCTGAAGTGATGTTGGACCACCTGTGGGCGAAGTGAACCAGCCGGCCTCCGGTGCTGGGAGGGACCAGCTGAGGGGGAGAGGCTATGCTGAGGAAGTCAAAAACCCCCACCCTGCTGAGCAGGGGCTGGTGGTGCAGGCTTGGGGGCTTGCTGCCTACGGGACCCGTTACCCCGTCCCTTGGCCTGCTGACCCTGTTGGGGAGCTGGAGGGGCCTGATATTGGGGGTAGTGTTTGTAGGCAGCCGTCTTTCTCGGGTAAAAGGACTTTTTTCCCGAGCCCTTCTTTTTCTGGGAAGGGGCGGAGGTCTTCCTAGAAAGCCTGGTCCTGGTGAGAGTCTCCGTCTCGATTTGTGCAGCCTTTTCAGCCATGGGCTTGCCAAAGAGGTTTTCACCTCTGCAGGGGACATCGACCAACTTGTCCTGCACCCAAGGCTCAAGGTCAGACGACTGAAGCCAAGCCTGTCGGCGGACACCGATGCCGGCTGCGGCCACACGAGCCGATGCTTCAAAGCCATCATAGGCTGCTCGGGACATGAATTTGGAGCATTCCCGAATACCAGATGTTAAGGCTAGGAACCTCCGCAAAGGTTCCTCGGACAGTCCAGCAGAGAATCCGGCTAGCTCTTTAGCCAGGTCTCGGAGATACATGCCCATGTATAGCTGGTAGGTCTGGACACGACAAGCCAGCATAGAGCCCTGGAAACACTTCTTACCAAGGCCATCCAGGTTACGGGCCTCCCTGCCAGGGGGCACCGAGGAGTGCATTTTCTGGCTCTTCAGCCGATGCATGGCCGATTCCACTACCATGGAATGGTGTGGTAGCTGTGCTTTTTGGAAGCCAGGACTCTTGCGGACTCGATAGATGGAATCGACCCGCTTGCTCAATACCGGCGACGAGGCCGGACTCTCCCACATGCGGAAGAGTAGTCGTTCCAGCATGGGAGGCACCGGTACAGTAAAGTGCTCCCGGGCGGGAGAGTCGTACTGAAGGGCGTCGAGCTCTTCGGCTCGAGGCTCCTCCTCGGGATCCGCCGGGAAGGCCAAAGCCTTGGCCATATCCCTGACGAAGTCCGAGAACCGGGCATCCTCCGGAGGGGACTGTTTCCGAGGTTCGGACTCAGGTGAGTCCGAGGGGACACACTGAGTCCGAAAGGAATCAGGTGACTCCTCCTCTTCAGACTCCCAGACCAACTCCGAGGAGGAATCAGTGGGGTCGGCTCGGGCAGGCGGAGGCGTCGGCCGCCCCGACGCCAAGGGAGTCGGCGGCGACGACCTCGGTCCCGAACGGGAGGCCGAGGGTGACCTCGACCGAGGATCGACTCGAGTTCGCATGGACTCGAGGATCGGCTCGGTCTCCGGGGTCGACTTAGACGTCGACGTCCCGGCGGTCGGGGCAGCGGCGCCAGCGAGGCTAGCGATCAGTGCCCTCTGCTGGTCCATGAAGGCAGATAGTCTGCTCTCCAAGGCCGTCAACCTGAGTCCGACCTCAGGTGACCCAGCAGTCGCCGACTCGGGCCCCGACGGCGTCGGGCCCGACGTCGGACCTCTCGGAGGCGAGTCCAGAAGGACCACAGGACTTACCCGAGCAGGCAACTCCGACTCCAAGCGAGGTCGCTTCGGGAGGTGCTCCTTCTCCAAAGACCCGGGACGGCCGTCGGGGCTATGCGACCTGGCCCTCGCGGAACCAGGAGCGTCCACCGACGCCGCCCTCGCGGGTTTTGTCTTCCGTCGATGGTCTCCGGAGGGAGAACCCCTGTCGGAGGAGCTTCGGCAATGTTCAGAGCTGGAGCCTCTGGATGCCGAGGCCTCCGACGAGGTCCGGGTACGGCTGGGGTCAGCGAAGATTCTATCCCGCTGATGCCGCCGACTCCTCAACGCTTTGGAGGACATTTTGCCACAGGCTCCACAGATCATTTCTTCATGATCCGGGCCCAGGCAGCGGAGGCAATTATCGTGTGTGTCAGTGAGTGACATATTTCTGTCACACTGACCACACCGCTTGAAACCACTGGCAGCCATCGGGGGAAAAAGGGCCCCTGCAAGGTCAAAGGACCGGGCTGCCAGGGAAAAATCGAAAATGAAACTGACTAAAATCAGAAAAACCGAAAAATAAGGGAAGGACTCGCAACGGCGTCGCGAGTCCAGGCAGGAAAACGACCGGCGTCGAACCGAATTGAAAAACGAGTAAAAACTCACGAAAATCAACTTTTTTAGCGGGGACACGACGGGTACGTCTGTAGGGCTCCGCGGAAAAAAGAAGACTGGCTAAGATGGCACCCTTGGGCGGGAAGGCGACCGCGCATGCGCGCTGCAATTCTCAAAGGCTTTCTGTGAAAGCTGGGGAAAATTGCTCCGAGAGGGCTCCGTCGTCACCCATATGTGAGGACTGACTTCCTGCTTGGTCCTGGAGAATAAACAGCTTCTTCTGAAAGAAAAATATCTTCTTTTCCTTTGCTATATACAAAACTTAGCATAAAGACTCAATGTTGTCTGCAAGGCATAGCGTACAATCCATAGGAGCATATTCAGGTTCACTAGGGCTACACTCCCATTGCATATCCTCACATTCGGTGTGTGTGGGGTTTGGCTTCAGACCTTTACTGCTGTCTCTGGAAAAAACCCTCGCTGAGAACTCGGGTATCTCATAAGAACACAGTTCCATACAGTGAGGTTTAAAAGTACCTGTAGCTGTATTGTTTCTTCCCCGGCTCTCCTTTTGTTCCCTCCAGTTATCAGGAACTCCTTTATAACTTTCTGCTGACACTTCTTGTGTTGAGCAGTGCCCTGGCCCTCTGTTCCGAACAGAACTTCTGGCTTTCCTTATTATAGTGCTAGGCTCCCAACTGTATGAATGCTGAAGCCTCTCCTCTGGCAGTGAGGTCTGGGAGACTCCCTGCTCTTTTGGTCCAGGTAGGTTCCTAGCCACAGGGTGTGCCTTCCTTCCTTCTGCTGCCCTGGCTTCTCTCTCTGAGCTGCAACCTGGTTCCTCACAGGCCCTCCAGCTGCCTGTAGTCCGTGTGCTTTTCCAGCCACGTTTCTCTGAGGCTTCTCCTCTGCTGCTTCCTGCTTCTCTGACACGTCCACTGCTTCTCTCTGAGGAATCCCAGCACTCCTTTCTCTCTGGGGAATCACAGCACCCCCTTGCTGGAGCTACCCTCTGGCTTTTATCTCTGTTCCCTGCAGGCTGGCTTGGCTTTCTTGCCCAGGTGAGTGTAATCAAGCTCTGAGTTTGCTGTTACGTCAGAGCTTGGGTGTGTCCGCTCTGTTCCTCTCTTTCCCTGTTTCTCATGAGCTGTATATGCTGACTAACAGTTTCAAAGGTAAACTCCTCCTTTCTATCTATTTGCATAGATTCTGTGTGGGCTTCTACGTCACACTCTAAAAGGTAAAAAAGGGGACTGTTGTAGCTGTTGATGTGGAAGGACAGACTAAATAGACCATGTGGTCTTTTTCTGTCATCATATTTCTATGTTTCTGCTTTGCATGCCCAGGTCACCAAATGGCAGGATCTTCCACTCTCCCTGGAGAGTCATTTTTCTCTTTCTAAAATGGTAATTTTTCCCTCTGTGACTTTGTTTTGCCCCCAGTCAAGGTTATTGGGCTGAGTAATCTTGGGCCACCCTTGGGCATATGTTCTGGGATTACCCTGTGATTGCACATTTCTGGGGTTGTCACCAATATTTGAGTGTTGTCTTGCGAGCCCATGTTTCCATCTTGCACAAAAAAAGTAACAGTGCTGGGATTGGTATCCTATTTGGAGGAACTTGAAGGTGCGCAGCATCGGTGGATGGGACGTCAGCTGTTGGTTGCACGGTCGACTGTTCTCAGATGTTGGCTCTCTTCAGAGGGGCCCTCATACTGGGTGGCGTAATGAGGTACACATTCTGCAGCATGTTGGGGCACAGCAAGGGGGGGGGACGGTTCTGTGAGACATTCTTGATGGACTGGGGCCTTTATATCTCGTCTTTGCCCATGCAAGTCCATAGTCTGATTCTTAACATTCTCTAAGGGCCTTCTGCTGGCAGTCAACCCTTTCTTCTTCTTCTTTTCTTTGCCTCTTAAGGCTGTTAGGTGGCCCTGTGCCCAGACTCTGGGGGGAGAGGGGGATGGAAGGAGAGAGAGGGGGAGAGGTCTGTTGCCTTGAGTATAGTTTTTCTATGATGTGTGTTCTCTTAGATGGGGGCTTATGTTAAGCTGGCATGTTATGGCCCCTTTATATCTGTGGGGCATAGTGACTTGCTGGACTCCTGAGAGGGCTGTCTTTTGGGTTTGGTACATCTCCTGGGGGGGGTTAAAATAGGGGGATCTGGCTGGAGAGCTTTCTTCTTGTCTTATGCTTTTTTGTATTGTATCTGGGGGAGGAGGGGGGCGATCCTAGAGAAGTAAGTAAACATTTGAAACATCTGTAAAATTTGTACTATGTTTCCACTATTCATGCAATGATATGGTTGCAGCCCCTTTTTGTATAAACGCTGTTTGTTATTATTCGTTATGGCCGACTCTTCTGTGGGTGCTGCTCTTCATTGCACTATCTGGGTTATACAAAGTCTTTTTTTGACCTTTTCAATAAACATGTTTTGAACACACACAGTACAATGATACTGCTATAAAGAGGGAAAATGGTACAAACTTTTAGTGAGCAGAGAGGAGAGGTCAAAACACCAACTGCATTTTTTTTTTTTTTAAGCTTTTTTTATGTTACCCACCCATATGACATCCTCCCAAGCCTTAGTGAGGATGATCCTGCTGTAGTGCGGGTCACACAAAACAGTTATAGGTAGAACAAAACAAAAGAAGAGCATAGGGGGCAGGACACCATGATACTGGCACATTCATATTTCCACAGCTGTGCCTTATATGAACACAAGAAAACCAGCCCCTCAAATCCACATAGAGAAGTGTATACAACATAAGACACACACAGTTTACTTTTCATGTGGAAATACAAGCAACAGCTTTCACGAGACAGAACTTGTCAAAAATAAATCTTATTTCATAAATGCAGTACTTTCTTCAAAATACAACCCATTATGAGACTTCACCATTCTGCATATTATGCTTTGCTGATCAGGTCCCTAACATGATACTAGCATGACCCTTCTCCTTTGTGGCTGGACTCACATGCAGCTGGCCTCCCAGTCTCCCAACACCATATCATCCACTGACCAAATTGGTCTGGTAACTGAGCCACCCCATCTATACAAAACCAACTCTAGTTGCCCTTTATGAAAGTTCTCCTTCCTAACCATATGATCCCAAAGCCTTATTTTGTTCTCCAGTGGCATCCACCTGACATTACACACACTTTGTTTGGGAATCTCCACAAAAACTGCCCATCAGTCAATGAACTTGCCTAGCACATCCAGCATAAAATTAAACTTACAAAAAAATGCAAAGTTAATTCTACTGCTTTCTATACTGTCATACTGAACAAACGTGGCTCAATATCAGAGATGCACCAGTCACTTCTGTACAAGCTAGTACAATCATGATGAATTAGTTTGGCTACTAAGTCAAAATATCCACAATCTCATCAAACCAGTCACCTTTTTTAAACATCTGCTCCACAATTTCTGGTGCCTCCAGCAGAGGAAGACGATGATGACTATGCTTGGAAGCCAGCCTGTCAGTCTTGTGATATACTCCCCCTTATCAACTGAATTATTTATAGCAAGGAAAAGTCTTCTGCATGATTTGTGCTAGAATTTTATAAAAACACATAGACCCCTAATATTCCTTTATAACATAGGCTAAGAATTGGCACTGTTTTTGACCTTCTCAAGGAGGCACGCTGTTATAAAATTACTCTGAATGTATTCTGCAGGCTAGAGAATAGAGATCAGTGATGGGAACTGGCCTACTTCTTTGCCAAGGTAGATACACTGGCAGATTAATAAAACATTTGTAAAAGCGCCAGTAATGAATCCTGCAGTCAATCCATATTGCTGAAATTGATTCACTTCCTGCTTGTTCCTCACAGCCCTACCCCCATCATACCCCTTCATTTCTCTGCTCCACATTACCCCGTTGATCTTCCTCTTCACCCTGCAGCTGACTTGCCTTTCTGGCTAGGGCTAGTGCTTAGGCTTCAGGTGATAGTAGCGGCTTGCGTGAGTGGGTGGAAGTTTGAGACCACCCAATCTGGCTTCCTTCCATTCTCCAGTCTCCATGTAATTTCTCCCCTGTCTCTTCCCTCTCTATGTTCATCCCTTCTTCACTCCATTTTCTTTTCCTCTGTTTTATCTCTGTCCTTCATCCCCAAACATTTGTCCTCTGCTACTCAAAAATAAAATAAAGTAATATTTCTCTGCCCTCACTCTCTCTCAGTCCCACATTCTGTTGCATCTTCCCCACTGCACCTGACCATATGATCTTAAACCCCAACCTCGCACACTCTTTTCTCCAACCCCTCCTATGTGCTTCTACACCTGAACCACTCTCCTGCTTTTACTCTTCCACCCCCTTAATTTCTCTTTCCCCACTCTCCTCCCTATTTGCTCATCTCTTATGTTCTCTTACTTACTCCAGATGCTCTACCTTCACCCCATTCACTTGCCCCATCACATCCCATGAACTCTCCCCTCATTCACTCCTATGCCCTCTCACCTTTCAAACAGACTCACCATATCTCCCTCCGTGTCATCTACTCCCAGCAACCCCTCTCATCCTTGACCTTACTCCTACTCGCCATTTTCCTTTCTTCTTTTCCCCCTAAAACCTTTTCCCTTCTGCTCATCCAGTCCTTCTGTAGTCGCTCTGCTGCTCTCCCTTTCATCAGTTGTCTACAATTATAGGCCAGCTTCAGCACTCTTCACTTTCATTCTCTTCCTTCCCCTTTCCCCAAAAATGAATCTTTATTTTGAAACACACTCTTCCCATGTCCATGTAGATGTCCATGTCCAAACCAAGGATATGTAATGGCAGGTGGATGCTAATGGAAAACAAAATACAGGCTTTGGGATTATATGGGTAGGAAGGCGAACCTTCATAAAGGGCAACTGGAGTTGGTTTTGTGTAGAAGGGGTGGCTCCTTTACCAGACCAATTTGATCAGTGGATGATATGGTAAAGAAGTCACAGCTAAAAAGGAAGCTACAGGCATTTATGGCTACTTAGGAACAGATGTATTTTATAAAAAAAGAACAAGTGAACATTTACATGTGTATACTGCTACTCTGCCCGTGCTCCATCCAAACTCCTCCCCTGAACATGCCCATGCACAGAATATGAGCACTCTTGTAACCACATGTACTTTTACATCTGGAGTAATTTTAAATGCATGTGAAGGTGACATTTCACTTACCAGATAATGCCCTCTCTCCTTGAGCCCTGCTAGACCAGTCCAGACAAGTGGGTTGTGTTCGCCTATCAACAGATGTGGAGACAGAGAAAACATTCCAGAAGTTTCTTATGACATCACTGTGCAATTATCAGCCTGAGCCACTAGGGGCATATTCAGTATTTGTACTCAAGCTTATGGCAAGGAATCGCTGACCTCACAAAACCTCAGTGAAATAACAACGTTCAATAGAACAGGAAGCACAACTAACTATGTACAGTATCAGCTTCAGAGAAGGCTTGCCAGAAGGTTATGAGCCCTCAGGGCCAACCACTGAGTGCAGCAGACCAATACAGGTTCCAGGGACGGGTCTTGGACTGGTCTAGCAAGATCAAGAAAAGGATATTATCTGGTAAGTAATTGGTCATTGTCCTGCTAGACCAGTCCAGACAAGTGGGATGTACCAAAGCTACGCCTCCACCAGGCGGAAAGAAGACCTGAAAGATTTTAAGACCTCCGAGTCAAAGGCTGTGGCTGCCTGAGCATGGGCATCCAAATGTTAATGCTTGACAGATAGAAAGTGATAGCCACACTGCCACCCAACAAATGAATGAGGGAGCTACTGAGCTACGCTGTGCCCACAAGGATACTTGCACCCAAGTGGAATATGCACACAAACCCTCCAGAACTAGCCTGTTCTGCAACAGATTCATTGAGGCAATGACCTCCTTCATCCAGCACCCCAAGGTAAACTTAGCCACCAAGTCACCTTTACACAGACCCGCAAACAAAAATAGATGGTCGGACTTGCAAAAAGAGTTAAACTTCAAGTACCAGAGAAGCACCCTCCAGACATCCACCATGTGAAGGTCACTGTCCTTCCCATGGCACTGCTCCTTAAAAAAAGGAGGGCAAAGTACTTAATTCCTGTAGAAGGAAGATACCACCTTAGGTAAAAAAGAAAGAACAGGTCGAATGCATAATAATAATTGTAGTTGGGAAATATGCCAAGCCCAGATTGTGACCAGGAAGACAGTCTTAAGAGTTAGACCACTGAGCATAGCCCACTTCAAGGGCTCAAAGGGCTCCAACATCAAGGTCCAGAGTACCAGGCACAGATCCCATGAGCAAACAACCAAACATAGGGGGGGGGAAGCAGGTATCAAACCCCCTGAAGGAAATGGGAAAGATCTGGGTGCAAGGTTATAGATTGCCCCTGCCACCAGTCCTCTGAAGCAGGATAAAGCAGCAACTTGAACTTTCAGGGAGCTAAGGGAAAGACCTTCAGAATGGCTTGGACAGAGGAAGGCAAGGAGGGATGGAAGATCCATTTTATCAGGTCTACTCTGATGCATGCGGCACCAATGCTCGAAGAGATACCAGAAGTGCATGTAGGCCAAACTGATAGAATCTCTCCTTGCCTTGAGGAGTATGGAAACCACAGCAGAAAAATAGCCTTTACGGGTTAAGTAGCACCTCACAAGAGCCAAGCCTTAAGGAGAAGTCCGGTCATCCAAAAGGCCAAGTCCGTGATGTAACAGTCCCCGAACTGGGGGCAGCTGCAGAGGAGGTTCTAGTAGAAGCCACATTAGGTCCCTGAACAGCAGCTTACATGGTCAAACCGGTGCCACCAGGACAAGCCGGAATTCACGAGGCTCTTTACTTTCCACAGACCAGACAGCACCTCTTAGAAGTTAGCATATGATTCTTCATTGGTGCAATGCAAGCTCAAGGAGCACCCAAATGGTGCGATGCACAAAGCCAGACAAAGAGAACCTACCTGTGCTAAGGCTGCGCAAGCAGAAGGGCGCAAGCTAAAGCCATGCAGACACACACCAGGAGAGGTGCATAAGCATAAATGGCAAAGCGCAGGAAGCGCAATTAGTGCACACCACCCATTGAGTAAGACAGGAAACACCTACGGCGCAGCAAAGGATGCCCAAGTAGCCCAACCCAAAAAGCCCCACCAACAGATGAGATCAGAAGCCCCCCACAAAAGCAGTCAAACAGGCAGAGACTCAGTCTTGATAATTACCCCAGGGATTCCCAAGGCAGGTAAAACCATGCTGGGCTCAGTGCTACTCCCCTATCGCTTGACATGCAGTCACATACCTCTGAAGAGCCTTCTTCAATCTTTGGAGAAGAGCAGGGGGGAGGAGAAGAGGGGGCACTGAGGCACTTTTACCATTTTTTGGCTGCTCAACATGTCCTTAACAGGATAAGAACACAGAGCTGAACCAATTCCCTTCCTCCTTAGAGCTTCCGAAAATAACACTGGTATGAAAGGCGTCAAGTGGAAACTCCTGTATCGCACTCCAGTTAGAGTTATTCGAAGGTGGTCATTCATGAGCTAAATTAATGTTTCCTTCTTCAAACTTCTTTTGTTTCTTCAGATTTCATCAGAGCTGAAAAACTTACATCCATCATCTGCTGGAGACAGGCAAATACTGACTATGCCCCTAGTAGCTCAGGCTGATAATGGCATGGTGATGTCATAAGAAGCCGCTGGAATGTTTTCTCTGTCTCCACATCTGCTGTTAGGGTAACACAACCCACTTGTCTGAACTAGTCTAGCAGGACTCTATGAAAAGGCTATATAAAATTACCTGCTCAACAACTAGTTTCTCAGCCAGCAAGCTCAACTACCATCACAGAGAGAGGAAGACAGGCATCTGTATTTGGAAAAACTTAGAGAAGCTAGCAAAGTAGTCAAGAAGGCAAAGATTCAAAAGGAGGAGGAAATAGCCAATGCAATAAAATGGGGGGATAAGACATTTTTCAGATATATTAGTGAGAAGAGGAAGGGCAAAAGTGGTATTGTCAGACTCAAGGGTGCAGGGGGGGAATATGTAGAAGCTGATAAGGATAAAGCGGAATTGCTTAACAAATATTTTTGTTCTGTGTTCACAGATGAAGAACCAGGAGCAGGACCTCAGAAAACACCCACAAATAAGAACAGAAGCGAGGGACATCTTGAACAATTTTCATAAGACTGTGTTCGTGAGAAACTAGCTCAACTTAAAGTAGACAAAGCGATGGGACCGGATGGGATACACCCTAGAATACTGAGGGGGACGTTCTAGCACTCCACTGACTGACCTTTTCAATGCCTCGTTGGAGTCGGGAGTGGTGCCGAAGGACTGGAGAGAGGCTCATTTGGTGCCTTTACACAAAAGCGGAAGTAAGGATGTGGTTGAAAACTACAGGCCGGTTAGTTTAACTTCAGTGGTGAGTAAATTATTGGAAACGCTGCTGAAAGAGAAAATAGTGAGGTTTCTGGAGTCCGGCGGATTACAAGATCCGAGGCAGCATGGATTCACCAGAGGCAGGTCTTGTCAGACAAATCTGATTGATTTCTTTGACTGGGTGACCAGGGAGTTGGACCGAGGGAGAGCTCTAGATGTGGTGTATTTAGATTTCAGTAAAGCCTTTGTTTGACACTGTTCCTCACAGGCGACTTATAAACAAACTGAGCACCCTAGGGATGGACCCTAACGTTACTGCTTGGGTTAGAAATTGGTTGGGTGGGAGGCGACAAAGAGTACAAGTAAATGGAGCTCACTCTGAGGAGAAGGATGTTACCAGTGGTGTGCCCCAGGGATCTGTCCTTGGTCCGATTCTTTTTAACATCTTTGTTGGTGATATAGCGGAAGGGCTGTCGGGTAAGGTTTGCCTCTTTGCGGATGATACCAAAATCTGCAATAGAGTAGACACCCAGGAAGGTGTAGATAACATGAGGAGGGATCTAGCTAAGCTTGAAGAATGGTCTAGAATTTGGCAGCTGGGATTTAATGTTAAAAAATGTAAGGTCATGCATTTGGGCTGCAGCAATCCAAGGGAGCAATACAGTATAGGAGGTGAAGTACTTTTGTCCACTAAAGAAGAGCGGGACCTAGGCGTGGTTGTGTCTGATGATCTTAAAGTAGCTAAACAGGTAGAAAAGGCGACGGCAAAAGCTAGAAGGATGCTTGGGTGCATACGGAGAGGAATGGCTAGCAGAAAAAAGGAGGTGATAATGCCTCTGTATAAGTCCTTGGTGCAACCTCATTTGGAGTATGGTGTGCAATTCTGGAGACCGCACCTTCAAAAGGATGTGAACAGGATGGAGTCGGTGCAGAGGGTTGCTACTAAAATGATTAATGGGCTTCATTATAAAGCATATGAGGAAAGACTTAAGGATCTTAATATGTACACCTTAGAGGAAAGGCGGGATAGAGGTGATATGATTGAGATGTTTAAATACCTCCGTGGCATAAATGTTCAGGGAGAGAGCCTCTTTCAATTGAAAGCAAGTTCTGCTACGAGGGGACATGGGATGAGGGTGAAAGGAGATAGTTTCAGGAGTGATATGCGGAAATATTTCTTTACGGAAAGAGTAGTGGATCCGTGGAATAGTCTCCCAGTGGAGGTGGTAGAGATGAGGACAGTAACTGAATTCAAAAAAGCATGGGACCAACACAGAGGATCTCTAAAGGTAAAAAGTGGACTGTTGTAGTTGTTATGGAAGGACAGACTAGATAGGCCTTGTGGTCTTTTTCTGTCATCATGTTTCTATGTTTCTATGTTTCTATCCTCTGCTGATGAGTAAACTCTCTCTGTATATCTGCAACCACACTTATTACCACAGCAGCAATTCCCTTAGTACCAGACTCCAAACTACAAGCGTTCTTCTGGTACCAATACCATTTCGGTTTGCACTCTCAGTGCCATTTTTCTGAAGAGACACTACCTGGAATAATAGAGAAATCAGCTGTTTCATTCTGAACCTTAGAAATATGTTTTTCTAACTGTAATATGGAATTTCAGGCAATGCAAGAGAAATGCCCCTTAGTAATCTGGCTGTAAATTCACATTTTACTGTCTATTCATGATCTCTACCACACCCAAGTTACTGCACCAGACATCACTTAACCTATTTTGAAGCCATCCTTCCCAAATGGTAAGTGATAAGTGAAAACCATTCTAGGAAACTAATGTTTTTGTTAGGGTCTGCCTATGCTTATACATTAGACCAAATTTCAGCACACCATGCTTCTTGGCCATATACTCAAACTACTGTGACCCAACACATCACTAAAATCTCTTAAGAATGATCTCCCATACCGTTTGGTTCTCTATCAGTAATATGGTCATGCTGATATAACAGTGGCTGCTAGTTACATAAATGTAAATAACACAGTAAATATGATAAGAAAAATACCATCTGGTCTATCTAGCCTGACAATTTATTCTGTCCACTCTGCTAAGTACACAACCCACCTGCCAGCAGTAGCATATTTAATCTTCCAGCTGCCCCTTGGCATTCGGATGGCTGGCTCTTCCTTCCCCACGATTTCTATTGATGAAACTGCTCTTCTTCCCTCCTCCTCCAAGCTCACCACTTGCTACTCTAATCCTATCTCCTCCCATCTCAAATGTATTCGTTGGGGATATCATGTATTACTGTAATAATGTGCACAAATGTCATACATATAATATTTTCTGAATTTGAAACAAATATCACTAGGGAAGAGAGAGAGCGAGAACATCATAGGGGAGGAGGACAAGGAGATAGGAAAAAATCATCAAGTCACTCTCTCACCCCCGTTCTTTTCAGATATGATGACAGAGGAGGCAGCAACAGCAGGCAAGAACAATGAAATCTCCAGCCCACGGGAGGAATGATAAAAAGTTAAGAGATTCATATTGTGAGTGAGCTCTGCAGGTAACTGCAAGGGGTGGGGGCTACTGTGAGGGTGCAGTGCAATGGGTGGTTGTCTTGGTACCCTCCTGAATCCAAGTATTGACACCTTTCTTACTAGGAAAAAGGCCCTACTTTGAACTTTTTACCCATGACTTTATTCATTTTCTCACACTTTTTTCTATAACACCCCTCTCAGAGTCAGCCCAAGGGTTTCTGCCATCCCAGGCAGAAGTCCCAGCCATGCCACCCCTCCCCCCACCACCACCAAGCTGAGCTGAGCTGAGCCACCCCCCACTAAACCTCCACCTGTGCTGCTGCCAATCTTGTTGGCATGGTGGGGGATGGTTCATTGCGGCAGCAGTGGCCTGCAGCAGCCATGTGTTTCAGTACACATGGCCTGCCGCTTCTGATCCACCTCAGACTTCCATGGGCACCAAACCACCCACAGAGATCTGCTGCCCTAGGTGGTCGCCTAGTAGACAAGCCGGCCCTGACCCCTCTAACAGCCAAAAGATCTCAGTGTAACTGTTTTCTCATTTTTTCCTCAGTGCTTTTGGCACAGAGTGGAGTAGCCGCCTAGTGGTTAGAACACTGGCTTGGTAACCAAGAAACCAGGGTTCATTTCCCACTAGCACTCTTTGTGGCCTTGGGCAAGTTACTTAACCCTCCACTGCCTCAGAAGAAAGGCCTGGCAATCTACTTTCGGTCACACTGCCAAGAAAACCCAAGAGCTCCTGGGTCACCAGGAGTCAGCACTGACTCGAAGACACACATTGCATTGCTTTTGGCATGCTTTCCCCTCAGCTGGGTGAGGCTAGTCAAGATGAGAATCCATCTCACTCTGTCACTCCCTACCGATCCATCATGTGTTGTCACATAGTTCATATGCCATTCCTTGAGGGGATTTCATTTCAAGCAAGGTAATTTAGTGATTTTTACTACAAACCATTCACATTTAAGACCATCAGAGAAAATATTTTTTTCAGTTAATGTGTAATCAAACTTTGGAATTGTTTGCCGGAAGATATAATAAAATCACCAACTAACTAGAGTGACATAACGACTGAATTGTGTGTAGAAAGTCTTACATGTTTTTTTGTCTGAGGTTTTTGCCTTGAGGGGATTGCTCCCTCTTGAAGCGTAACTTTCCTTTTAATCAAAACCACGGTTTTATCCCGTGAATCCTAATAGTGAGATGATGCACACAATCTTAGTGCCTCTACACACCTCAAAAACTTCTAAAACTCTCTATCTGCTGTTTCCAACTTTCAAACAAACTTGATATTTTTCAATAAATTTCAATACTTATCTGATCGAAATCAAAATATTCGCAGTCAGAACCGGACACAGTACTGCGTTTTGGACCGAGCAATTTCTTTCAGGTCCTGTTACAACGCTTCATACCGCTGCGAAAAAATGGCTACTTCAAACTTTTCAGACGCCATTCACAACTCCATCAGACAGAGTGGGGTTATATAGCTAGTAGTTTGGAAGATAAAATAAAAGCTATTAGTGTAGCTGTGTTTAAAAGAGGTTTGAACCAATTCCGGGAGGACATATCTATTATCTATTATTAAAGTGGACTGGGAAATTGAAGAGATAAACTATTGCAGACCCCAATAATAGGTGAGAAGACAAGGAGGACTGCACCCAGAGAATCTGAACAAAGGTATTAGTTTTGACATAAAAAGGGGCTTTTTTGGTAACAGATAGGACTTTGAGCATAATAAGGACTTTGATATGTCTTTTTTCTCAACAGATACGAAGCTCTAACAGCAGAAATATGGCAGGGAAATATTGTGGTGCCAAAGCAGTTACCAATTCACATCCACCCAGATGGAAAGCAGTTACTTACCTGGAACAGGTGATCTCTGGGAACAGCAGGAATAAGTCTTCACATATGGGTATCGTCGGTACCGACCGAGCCTGCGCGGGAACGCTCCCCAGCGTCCAAAAGGAAAGCTTTTGGGAGCATCCCACAGCGCCTGCATGCTGCCTTCCCGCCCTTCCTAACCGCCTCTCTCCAGTTCGAGTTTTAAGCTAAGACAAAGAGAGAGAGAGAGAGGAAAGGAAAGATAGGTAGAGAAACAACTCCTGGGGAGGTGGGTGGGTTGTGAAGACTTATTCCTGCTGTTCCCAGAGATCACCTGTTACAGGTAAGTAACTGTGCTATCTCCAGGAACAAGCAGGAATGAGTCTTCACATATGGGGACTCCCCAGCTAGAGATGCCAGGGAGATCCCCAAGGTTGTGAGTCCCTGAGAAGGGCTCTACCTCCCCCCATGGATATCGGGCATCCAACCAGGGATGGGGGGTAGGAGTTGATTAAGTATGGAACAGGTGTTTGAGAACAGCCTGACCAAACAAGGCATCCCGGCGGGAGTCCTTGTCCAAGCAATAATGGGCTGTAAAGGTATGAACCGAGGTCCAGGTGGCTGCTCGACAGATTTGGTCGATGGACACAGAATTTAGATGAGCCATAGAGGCTGCCATGGCCCTCACATTGTGAGCTGTGACATGGCCCTCCAGAGAAAGGTTCTTACTCTGGTAGGCGAAAGAAATACACTGAGCAATCCAACTGGACAGAGTTCTCTTAGAGACTGGAAGTCCTAAATGAGAGGGATCGAAAGCAACAAAGAGTTGAGAGGACTTTCTATGTTGCTGTGTCCTTTGTAAGTAAAAAGCAAGCGCTCTCTTACAATCCAGGGTATGGAGATTCCTCTCTGCACTTGATGCATGAGATCCTGGAAAAAAGACAGGTAAATACACCTCCTGGTTCAGATGAAAAGGTGAGACCACTTTAGGCATAAAGTGCGGATTGGTCCTGAGGACTACCTTGTCATGATGGAACCTTGTATGAGGAGGATTAGCCACTAAGGCTTGCAGCTCACTGATGCAGTGAGCTGAAGTGACTGCAATGAGAAAAATAACCTTCCAAGAAAGGAATTTCAAGGAGGGGTAGTGGCTAAGGGTTCAAAGGGTGGCTGCATAAGCTGGCCAAGAACCAGATTCAAGTCCCATGCCACTGGAGGTGGTCTAATGGGAGGTTTAGTTAAAAGAAGGCCTCTCATGAATCTTGCTATAAGAGGATGAGAGGAAATAGGCTGTCCATTGAGAGGTTTAAGGGATGCTGCAATAGCACTCAAATGGACTCTTACTGAATTTGTTTTAAGGCCTGCATGGGATAAATGCAGCAAATACTCTAGTAAAGAATTCAGAGGTATTGCAAGAGGGTTAAGACCCTTCTCTGCACACCAAATGGTAAACCTTTTCCATTTAAAAGCATAGGAACGTCTAGTGGAAGGCTTTCTGGAAGCATGAAGGATATCCTTCACTTGCTGAGAAAGATGCAAATCTTGAAGGTCTAGGCCTTCAGTAACCAGGCTCGGAGGTGAAGAGACTGGGGATTTGGGTGCCACAACGGTCCCTCCTCCTGGGACAGGAGGTCTGGAGCAGATCCCAAGTCCAGGGAGGGAGCTTGAGAGAGATGCAGAAGTAGAGGGTACCACACTTGGCGTGGCCAATGTGGTGCTATGAGGATCATAGACCCCTTGTCTCTCTGAAGTTTGAACAGTGTCTTGGGAATTAGGGGAATAGGTGGAAAGGCATAGAGGAAGTCTTGCCCCCAATGAAGGAGGAAGGCATCCCTGGCCTGAACTCCCTGACACGGAATCCTGGAACAGAACCGGGGAAGTTTGGCATTCCACAGACTTGCAAACAGGTCTATGTCCGGGGTTCCCCAAATTCGGAAGATCCTGGCTATCTGGTCCCCATGGAGGGACCATTCCTGTGGAAGCAGAACTCAACTGAGTCTGTCTGTCCAAGAGTTTTGAACCCCTGGAAGATACACTGCCATGAGATGAATTTGATGCTCTCTGGCGAAGGCCCACAATCTCAAAGCTTCGTTGCAAAGCGACAGAGAGCCAGTCCCGCCCTGCTTGTTCACGAAGAACATGGCTACTTGGTTGTCTGTGTGGATGAGGACTGTCTTGTAGCTGAGCAGGGTGTGGAAGACTCAGAGCTAGAAAAAGTGCTCTGAGCTCTAAGAGGTTGATATGTAGAGATGTCTCCTGTGGATACCAGATGCCTTGAGTGAAGAGATCTTATAGATGAGCTCCCCAACCCCTTGGAGAGGCATCTGTTGTAAGGGTTGCTTGGGGTAACAGCTGTTGAAAGGGGGACCCCAGCAACAGATTTTGAGTGGACTTCCACCACTGGAGAGAGCAAAAGAGGCGACTGGAGGTTGCTCTTTTGTCTGACAGGCACCCTGATGCCTGGGTCCATTGGGTGGACAGAGTCCATTGAGCTGCCCTCATGTGAAGGCGAGCGTAAGGAACCACATGCACAGTGGATGCCATGTGGCCTAATAGTTGTAACATCTCTCGAGCAGTTAAATGGGATTTTAACTGAATTTGTGAGGCTAACTGCACCAAGCGTAGTCAACGGGCCTGGGGAAGATAGGCCCTTGCAGTTGTGGTATCCAGCAAGGCCCCTATGAACTCTAGAGACTGTGTATGGGTGAGATGGGATTTTGGGATGTTTATTACAAGTCCCAGATACTGAAGAACACGCCTTGTGCAGGCTAGGGAAGTCTGGGCCTCTGACTGGGATGGAGCTCAGATGAGCCAGTCGTCCAGATATGGGAATACGAATATCCCTAGAGTGCGTAGAAATGCAGCTACTACTGCCATGAATTTTGTGAACACTCTTGGTGCAGAGGCCAGACCGAAAGGAAGCACTTTGTATTGGTAGTGCTTTCCTCGATAAAGGAACCGAAGGAACCTTCTGTGTGTTGGATGGATGAGGACATGGGTGTACGCATCCTTGAGGTCTAGAGAACAAAGCCAATCCTGACTCTGAAGGTATGGAAGGAGAACACCGAGAGAAATCATCTTGAATTTCTCCTTGCATAGAAACTTGTTCAATTCTCTGAGATCTAATATGGGTCGGTAGCCCCCTGTTTTCTTTGGGATAAGAAAGTAGGGGGAGTAGAACCCTGAGTCCTGTTGAAGAAGGGGTACTTCTTCTATTGCCCCTTGGGCAAGAAGGGTAGCAATCTCCTGACCCAGAAGGTCGAGGAGAGATGTTGGAGAATTGAACTGTCTCACCATGGTGTGAGGAGGAAGGTTTAAGAAATGAAGCTTGTACCCCTCCCTTATGATGGAGAGGGTCCATTGCTCTGCTGTGATTTGTTCCCACCTGGGAGCAAAGTGAGCTAACCTTCCTGGAATGGTGAGAGGCTCTGGTTCTTTTAGAGCCAGAAAGGCTAAGTCCTCTAGTTGAAAGTCAAAGGCCCTGAGGAGGCTGTGGCTGTTGGGCCGTAGCAGCCCTTGCAGCCTTAGGCTTGGCCTGTTTAGGTTGTTGCTGTTGCTTTGCAGCAAAACGACCTGCAGAAGATGCCTGTTGACCATAACCAGGATAATATCTCCCCTTTTTGGGAAAAAATCCCTTTTTGAACAACCTTTTCTTAACAGGAGCAGAAGTAGACTTTGATAGTCTATCTAAAGCAGAATTTTCAGCATCCATCTGAGTGGCCTTTGCTTGCCAATCTTTGCCAAAAAGGTTTTCACCTGTACAAGGAAGATTTCCTAGTCCATCCTGAACCCAGGGTTCCAAATCAGAAGCTTGCAGCCAAGCAACTCTGCGTGCACCTATGGCAATAGCAGAGGCTCTGCTAGCACACTCAAAAGAGTCAAAGGCTGCACGGTTGGAAAACTTGGAAACATCCTGGGCATGTTTAAGCCAGGTGAGAAACTCCTCTCTTATCTTCTGAAACAAAAGGAGAAAGTTTGTAGGTGATCTGTAACTTCTTTTAGAAACATCCCCATAGAGACTATAGGAGTTGATTCTAGCAACAAGCATATTGGCCTGGAAAATTCTCCTGCCAAAAGCATCTAAGGTTCTGCATTCTCTTCCTGGAGGATTAGATGAGTGCCTTTTTGCACTCTTTATCCTCTTCATAGCAGACTCCACCACAATAGAGTGGTGAGGAAGCTGAGTCTTATGAAAGCCAGGACAAGGAGGAACACGGTACAAGGTGTCCAACCTACGAGAATGAGGGGAGGTGGTGAGAGGTGTCTCCCATATGCTCAACATGTGATCATAAAGGATCTCATGAATTGGTAAAGTAGCTGCCTCTTTAGGAGCCTTAGGGTATTGTAAGATATCCAATTTTTTGGCTCTAGGCTCTGCTTCAGGGGCCACTGAAATGGAGAGGCCCCTGGCCACTTCCCTAATAAAGTCTTGAAAAGACAAGTCTTCTGGAGGAGACATTCTTCTTTTTGGAGAAGAGGGCTCCTGAGGAAGGAGTACCGATGCTTCAACAGAAACCTCTGATTCCTCAGAGTCTTCAAAGGAATCAAAGTATCGCCTATCTGGATGCTCCTGCAGAGCCCGATACGCGTACCGAGTGGTATCGACATCGGGAGTGATCGGTACCGATTCGGTCCAGATGGGCATCACAGAACAGGGTACCGCTGCAGTCGACACGGAAGCCAATGTCGATGCAATCGGTACCGGCACCGGAACTGATATCGGTGCCGGTGCCGGAACCGACAACGGAGTTTGTTGCAGTACCGGAGGCGTCACAGCTTGTATGAATGCCGTAATGGCACGCTGCATGGTCAGAATATTCTGATCGATCGACGCCACCAATGTCTGGATGTCGGTACCAGTGGGAACCACCAGTACCCCAGAACATGGCAACAGGTGATCGGTCAAGGCCGAGCCATCAATGTCAACCTGTGACCCCATAGATAAAGCTTTGGAAACCGGAGCCTCCCGCCGGGGTAATTTTGCCGGTGCAGATTCCTCGACAGCAAGCCCGGAGGCATCTCGATACTTAGAGGGAGATCTACCCTTCGAGGACCGGCTGGACTTGAGTTTGGTTACCTGAGATCCATGGGAGGAAGAAGCAGCCCTGGAAGACGTTGATGCTACCGAAGCTGCATCAGAGGGAAACAGGGTACTGAACTTGGCTGCTCGATTCTGTAGACCTCTTTTAGACATCATGGAACAGGACTCACAATCCGTGATGGAGTGGTCAGGACCCAAACATTTTAGACACCAGTCATGGGTGTCAGTGACAGAAATAGTGCCGCTGCACTTCGTGCACTTTTTAAACCCGGAAGCGGGCTTCTCCATGAGGAGAATTTCTCGTAGGCCTAAGGCCAAAAGAAAAATGCACAGAAGTGAAAAATAGTAGTCTTTTTTTAGAAGAAAGAAAGACCGACCGGCGGTACCGGTCCGACGTTGAAGAAGGCAGACGCACGACCAAAGAAATAAAATAAAGAACTTCTTCAGCGGTGACAGCAACACAACCTGCTGGCTCCACGGAAAAGAAGAACTGGAGAGAGGCGGTTAGGAAAGGCAGGAAGGCAGCGTGCAGGCGCTGTGGGATGCTCCCAAAAGCTTTCCTTCTGGACGCTGGGGAGCGTTCCCGCGCAGGCTCTGTCGGTACCAACGATACCCATATGTGAAGACTCATTCCTGCTTGTTCCTGGAGATAGCTAAATCAAGGGCGTGGAACCAGTTCAGTGTGCAAGATACCTGCAGGTTGAATCCCTCATGAAACAAGCTGAGGAACTCAGAGCAGAAGGCAAGGCTAAGAAACATCAGTGACAAAAGATATACTAATGAAATGCTTCTAGAGGCATCTAAGATCTCCAGCAGAAGGCGACACTGTATGAAAGGTGAGAGCTGGACACAGAATAGACACCTCAACTCCACTTTCCCTAGAACTGAGAAACTAGTATGCAGCCCTGGAAGTGGAAGAGAAAACATCCTAGGAACAGGAGGTATCAGAGCTCAAATCCCCAAAGTCATAGGATCATCACCCACTAGGAAGTAGAGTAGTGCTGGTTGGTCGCTCCCTTTTGACGGGTACAAAGGCATCCATCTGTCATCCAGATATGATGTCCCGGGACATGTGCTGTCTGCCTGGTGCCAAGATCGGAGATTTAATGGAGAGTTTGCTGAGACTCTTCAAGACTATTATAGGATGCTTGACATCCATGTTGGCACAATGATATTGCTAAGTTCCCAAATGAGCATATCAAAAGTGACTTTGTGGCTCTTGGCGAGAAGGTGCAGCAGTTAGGTGCCCAAAGTGGCGTTATCCTCAGTCCTCTGTGTCGAGGGTCAGGCAAAGACTCAAAGGCCTGCATCCTGGAGATGAATGCCTGACCGCATGGATGATGACATCAAGAGAGACTCTCTCAACTATGGCATCCACCTATCGAAGAAGTGGAGAAGTGTCTTCCGCAATAGACTGGCAAATCTATAGAAGAGGTGAAATTAGACCTTACCTGATAATTCTTTCCTTTAGACCCTTCCAGTCCAGACTACCAGGTTTTCATCCCTGTCCAGCAGATGGAAAACTCAGAATTCCAGGGTTTTGGTGATGTCATCCCATAAAAGGGAACAGAATTTCTCCCACCTAGCCAGTATCCTATTGATAAAGCAAATGCAACAAGCACCCTCCAGAGCAAACTATACACACACCTTGAACTATACATACGCTGTAGGAGGACCCAAAACCTGCAAGAGCCCCACACCACTGAGGTCCAGAAATACCAGCTAAGAGCAAGGCAGAAGCAGAATCCTCCAGACAGACAGACAACCGGCTGATGCGCCCCTGAATGCTAATATCCTGAATCGGACTTGCACCAGAAACCACTGAAATTCGGACAGGTTCTGAAGGAACTAAAGGAAAGAAAATTAGCAGGTAAAGTCTAATTTCACCTTCCATAGCATCCCTCCAGTCCAGTCCAGACTACTGGGATGTACCAGAGCAGTACTCACTCATGGGCAGGACTCGCAAGACAAACCGTCAAAACATGGGCCCCAAATCAGGCATCCGCCCTCACCTGGACATCTTGGATATGTGAATTCCCTACAACAAGGGGTCCTCAAGTGGAGGCATCCAGAGACTGAGGCTTTAAACAGAATATGAAGAGCCTCAAGGAAATGAGCTACAAGTATCCCAATTTCTGCCTGGTGGAAGACTGACAATATGAGGGTCCTCCCTCGCTGAAATCTCGCTCTCTTCCAGATCCATCTGAGACCCCTTAGTTCCTAGCCCTGAGAGCCTCTTCAGAGGATCATCTGACCCGCCCCCCACCCCCCGAGTGCTCTGAGGCCCACTCAACATAAAGAGTCAGCGAGGCCCCACCCCCTCATGGCACCAGAACTTCTCGATGTGCCTCAGAGGCAACAGAGACCCCATGGCCACAGGCAGAGGACCCCAGAGTCTGCTGCCTCGCCCTCGCCCCCCCCCCCCCCAGCCTCTCTTGATTAGATAGCCCTGATGCATCAACAAGGTGAAATCTGGGGTAAATGGATCATCCTTGGAATCCCCAAAGGTCCCCCCCCCCAGGACATGTCTTGGCTCAGCTGAGCCAAAGTCTGCCTTCCCCAGGTTGCTCTCCTTTGGGCCGATGACTAAATTGTGGCCTTGTTTCCTGTCAAAACTGTAGGAACTGCCATTGCCAATGGGCCTGCTGCATCTCCCACTGCCGAGAGCAGCCCTTCTGCCACGTCCTCATTGGGTGTGACTTTCAGTCCAGCCTTCCCCCGACCAAATGGGCTGATGCTTACACAGGTCTCCAGTCCTCCTGCCCAGGGCTTCCAATCTGCAGCTCTGGGGCAGTCGTCCTCTGTTTTGTTTTGCCAAACCAACTAACTCCCTTGAATCTAAAGCACAAGCACAAACTACCCATTTTTTTTTCTTAAATAAGGAACTCTCTACAGTGCAGCCACAACTACACAAGGCTCATCCCCATCTGCTGGAGACTGAGGATACTGGCTGTACTGGCTAAGTGGGAGGTGTTCCGTTACCTTTATTTGATGACATCACCAAACATCTGACATTCTCAGTCTCCATCAGCTGGAACGGGAGTGAAAATCCAACAGTCTGGACTAGGCTGGAGGGACGCTATGGAAAGCTTTAAACCAAGATAGCCGTGGATGGGTGAACAAAGCTCTAAGGTAAGTAAAAATGCCTCAAGTAAATAAAACATTAAAAAACAGCATAGCAAAGAGAAAAGGGGGCAACATCTAAGGAGCTGAATATACTAATGCCCATAGTATTTGAAATGACGTTCCAGATTTAAAACATAAAAACATAGAAATATGACGACAGAAAAAGACCACATGGCCTATCTAGTCTGTCCTTCCATATCAACAACTACAACAGTCCCCTTTTTGCCTTTAGAGATCCTCTATGTTTGTCCCATGCTTTTTTGAATTCAGTTAATGTCCTCATCTCTACCACCTCCACTGGGAGACTATTCCACGGATCCACCACTCTTTCCATAAAGAAATATTTCCGCACATCACTCCTGAATATATCTCCCTTCACCCTCATCCCATGTCCCCTCGTAGCAGAACTTGCTTTCAATTGAAAGAGGCTCTCTCCCTGAACATTTATGCCACAGAGGTATTAAAACATCTCAGTCTGTCCTCATATGCTTTATAATGAAGACCACTAATCATTTTAGTAGCCACCCTCTGCACCGACTCCATCCTGTTCACATCCTTTTGAAGGTGCGGTCTCCAGAATTGCACACCACATTCCAAATGAGGTCGCACCAAAGACTTATACAGAGGCAATATCACCTCCTTTTTTCTGCTAGCCATTCCTCTCCGTATGCACCCAAGCATCCTTCTAGCTTTTATTGTTGCCTTTTCTACCTGTTTAGCTACTTTAAGATCATCAGACACAACCACGCCTAGGTCCCGCTCTTCTTTAGTGGACAAAAGTACTTCACCCCCTATACTATATTGCTCCCTTGGATTGCTGCAGCCCAAATGCATGACCTTACATTTTTTAACATTAAATCCCAGCTGCCAGATTCTAGACCATTCTTCAAGCTTAGCTAGATCCCTCCTCATGTTATCTACACCTTCCTGGGTGTCTACTCTATTGCAGATTTTGTTATCATCCGCAAAGAGGCAAACCTTACCCGACAGCCCTTCCGCTATATCACTAACAAAGATGTTAAAAAGAATTATTACCAAGTTCAAATCCCTGTTACTTGTAAAATGCACAACAGTTTTCTGTATGCATATGTTTGGTTCCATGTAAACCGCGCTGATGATAATAGTGCAGTATATAAGAGATGTTAAATAAATAAATAAATAAATCGGACCAAAGACAGATCCCTGGGGCACACCACTGGCAACCTCCTTCTCCTCAGAGTGAGCTCCACTTACCTGTACTCTTTGTCGCCTCCCACCCAACCAATTTCTAACCCAAGCAATAACTTTAGGGTCCATCCCTAGGGTGCTCAGTTTGTTTATAAGTCGCCTGTGAGGAACAGTGTCAAAGGCTTTTGTGAAATCTAAATACACCACATCTAGGGCTCTCCCTCGGTCCAACTCCCTGATCACCCAGTCAAAGAAATCAATCAGATTTGTCTAACAAGATCTGCCTCTGGTGAATCCATGCTGCCTCGGATCCTTTAATCCGCTGGACTCCAGAAACCTCACTATTTTCTCTTTCAGCAGCGTTTCCAATAATTTACTCACCACCGAAGTTAAACTAACCGGCCTGTAGTTTTCAACCACATCCTTACTTCCGCTTTTGTGTAAAGGCACCACATGAGCCTCTCTCCAGTCCTTTGGCACCACTCCCGACTCCAACGAGGCATTGAAAAGGTCAGTCAGTGGAGCTGCTAGAACGTCCCCAAGTTCCCTCAGTATTCTAGGATGTATCCCATCCGGTCCCATCGCTTTGTCTACTTTAAGTTGAGCTAGTGTCTCACGAACACAGTCTTCTGAAAATTGTTCAAGATGTCCCTCGCTTCTGTTCCTGTTTGTGGGTGTTTTCTGAGGTCCTGCTCCTGGTTCTTCATCTGTGAACACAGAACAGAAATATTTGTTAAGCAATTCCGCTTTATCCTCATCAGCTTCTACATATTCCTCCTCTGCACCCTTGAGTCTGACAATACCACTTTTGCCCTTCCTCTTCTCACTAATATCTGAAAAATGTCTTATCCCCCCCCCCCCCCCATTTTATCGCATTGGCTATTTCCTCCTCCTTTTGAATCTTTGCCTTCCTGACTACTTTGCTAGCTTCTCTAAGTTTTTCCAAATACAGATGCCTGTCTTCCTCTGTCTGTGATCTCTTGTATTTCATGAAGTCCTCCCTCTTTCTTCATTTTTTCAGCTACTTCTTTTGAAAACCATAGCGGTCTCCTTTTCCTTTTATCTTTATTTACCATTTTAACAAAAAGGTTGGTTGCCCTTAAAATATCCCCTTTCAGTTTTGCCCACTGTTTTTCTACATCCCCCAGCTGTTCCCATCCCACTAACAACTCCCTGAGGTATTGGCCCATCTTGGCAAAGTTAGTCTTCCTAAAGTCTAAGATCCTCACCTTGGAATGGATTCTAACAGCCCTAGTCCTGATACTGAATCACACCATCTGGTGATCACTGGATGCAAAATGATCTCCCACTACAACATCAGAAACACTTTCACCATTGGTAAGCACCAAGTCCAGTAAGGCCCCTTCACGTGTGAGGTCTGTTACCAATTGCCTGAATAGGTCTCCCTGTAGAGAATCCAGAATCTCCTTACTTCTAGATGATACTGCAGCAGGAATGTGCCAATCAACATCTGGCATATTGAAATCTATCAGTAGCATTTCCCCTTTCCTAGAAATGCTGCGTATGTCTTCAATTAACTCTGTCCACCTCTTCCTCTTGTGAGGGAGGTCTGTATATCACACCAATGCAAATAGATTTCTCTTTCTCTCTTTCTAGTTTAACCCACAATGCCTCCTCTCTCCCTTTTAAGCTCTGTAATTCCAAAGCTTTAATAGTAGTTTTTACATAAAGTGCCACGCCTCCTCCCCTTCTTCCTACCCTGTCCTTTCTGAATAAAGTATAGCCAGGTATAGTTGCATCCCAATCATGGTTTTCTGTGAACCATGTTTCTGTAACTGCCACTAAATCCAAGTCAGCCACTCCCACCAAAGCTTCAACATCAGGGATCTTATTTCCCATGCTACGGGCATTTATACACACTGCTTTCCATATGTTACCCCTGTTTCCCATTTCCATGAAAGTATTTAATGTATCACCTACCTGGGGGCTTTCTTCACCCATCCCCAACGAATCTAGTTTAAAGCCCTCTTCAGTAGATTAGCCAGTCTACTACCGAAAACGCGTCAACCTTTCTTGGACAGATGGATGCCATCTCTGCTCTGCAACCCTTGGAACAGCATCCCATGGTCTAGGAAACCAAAACGCTCTCGATGACACCATCCACGCAGCCATGCATTCATCTCCAGGATGCGAGCCTCTCTGCCTTGGCCTTTACCCTCAACAGGGAGGATTGAAGAGAACACCACCTGTGCACCTAACTGCTTCACCCTCTGTCCCAGAGCCATGAAGTCACTTTTGATACGTTCCGAGTTATACCTGGCATCAATTGTTCCAACATGGATTAGCAACATTGGGTAATAGTCAGTGGGCTTGATGAGTCTCGGCAAACTCTCTGCAACATCTTGGATTTTGGCATCAGGCAGACAGCATACTTCTCTGGACATCAAGTCTGGTCAGCAGATGGACGCCTCAGTACCCCTCAGAAGAGAGTCTCCATCCACCACTACCCTTCATTTCCTTGTGGTCACTGATTCTGCAACTTTGGGGTACTTGAGCTCTGGCTGTTCCCTTTCCAGGGATGCTTTCACCTCTTCCACTTCCAGGGCTGCATAATGGTTCTTCAATTCAAGGGCTGGAGAAGTTTGATTGGTTATTTTGCAGGCCTTGGTGACTTGTGTCCAACCATCCACGGCTGTGATTGAGGAGCAAGGAATAATGAGTAGCCTTGGGCTCTGGTAAAAAAGGGGTCAAAAGAGACAATTTCTCTGTGACTTCCTGGAGTGTTAGACTCATGTGAAAAATATATGAGAGAACTCTGGAGGCCAGCATAGAGTTTTGGAAGGCCTGACGGCCAAAAGCATCGAGTGTTCTTGAAGAACGACCCGGCGGATAAGAAAAATGCTTCTTCTTGCTCTTAACTTTCCTCAGTGCCGATTCCACTACAAGGGAACGATGAGAAAGTTGAGGCTTTTGGAACCCTGGAGAGGGTGGTACTCGGTACCGAACCTCAATGTCTGTAGTAACTGGAGGAAGTCGTAAGGGCGATTTCCAAACCCTGAGAAGGAGATCCTGCAGAGCAGGATGTAAAGGAAGCTTTATATTTTGCATTTGTGCCGGTGAGCCATGGGTAGGATCACAACCAGGGATAGAAATATTAAGAAAGGTTGCCATATCCAGGAGAAAAGCCTGAAAAGACTGATCTCCTATGGGAACCATCCCTGGTAAGGCTAAAGGAAGAGCCTGAGCACCAGAGGACTTACAGTGTACTGCACCAATTCCAGGTATCGGTTCCAAAGTAGACATCGGTGCAAGAACAGGCGTCGACATCGACACTGATACAGGATTAGCAGGTGAAGTCGCCATCGGGAACTGCTGCAGTGGTACCGAGATCATGAAGGAGTTATGGCCAGGATCTTCGGAACTGCCTATCTGGAAACGACAGGAGTCGGTTCCGGGACACGTCGATACGCAGTCCTCGAGACTAGATATCGGCTCAAGACTCGGCATCGGAGGAAGCGAGGCTATCGATGCATGTCGCGAGGGTTCCGACGCCGGTGGCAGTATCAGCGATGCCGATACCACCAAGGCAGCCTGGGTTACATCGATCGATACCGACGGTACAGAGGATACCCAATGAGCACCTCTTGCAAAGGTGGTCCATCTCGATGCCGATGCCAGGGTATCGGAACCGATCGACGCCGGTACCGTCCCGGAGCATGGCTGAGATTGAGGGAAGTCAATGCGGTGCGTATCGATCGGTCCCGAAGGTACCGAGGATGCCCGATGACGATCCCTGGTGAAGAGTGGAATACTCGACACCGGTGCCGATGCCGGAGGCACGGTACCGCTCGAAGCGGATACCACCCCCGCGCATGGCTCAGGCATGTTCTGTGAGGGGTGAGCCCCAGGAACATCCTGAAACCCCTTTAACGCTTTGGAGCCCGAAGACTCCCACAGGGGTAATGCCAATGGATTCTTGAGGGTAAGGCCAGAGCCGTCACCATGCTGGGCATGGGACATATCACTCAAGCATTGGCTACTCTTAACAGACTGTTTTTGGGTTACCTGATCCTGTGAAGTAGAGAAACCGGGTACCCTCACTGCCGAGGAGAAAACGGTATCGAGGGAAACTCTAAAGACTGAAGGTTTCTTCACAAAATTATCTCCTGACAAGTCAGGGGGAAAAAAAAAGGGTCAGGACCCACACAGTTGAGACACCAACTATTGGTGTCTAAAAAGAAACAGGCGTTTCCACATCGAATGCACTTCTTAGGAGAAGAAGGCTCCATGATGAAAAGGCCTAGTAGGCCCAAGTAGTTAAGGCAAAAAAACTGAAGAAAAAGTTTCTCAGAATTTAGTCAAAAATCCACCGGCAATACCGGTGGCAGCGGGAAATACAGCCGCGACCACAAGAAAACAAAAAACTAAAGCAATTAAAAAGAAAAGTTTCTGCGGTGACAGGAGGACGTCCTGCCGGCTCCGCGGAAAAACAAAAACTGAAGAGAGGCTGTGGAGAAGGCGGGAAGTCATTGCGCAGGCGCGAGGGATGCTGCCAAAAGCTTTCTGATTGGAAGCTGGGCAGCATTCCCGTGCAGGCTCCGTCGGTACCGACGTACCCATATGTGAAGACTCATTCCTGCTTGTTCCTGGAGATAAGGATTTAGGTATCTTAGCTGTCATCATGGATAATACATTGAAACCCTTCACCCAGTGTGCAGCAGTGGCCAAGAAAGCAAATAGAATGCTAGGAATCATAAGGAGAGGAATGGAGAATAAAACAAAATGATATTATGCCTCTATATCATTCCATAGTGTGACCACACCTTGAATGTGTGCAATTCTAGTCACCATATCTTAAGGATATAGCGGAAGTAGAAAAGGTACAGAGAAAGCCACCAAAATGATAAAGGCTATGGAAGGATACCCCTATGAGGAAAGACTTAAAAGGTTAGGGACCTTCAACTTGTAAAAGAGACGGCTAAGGGGAAATATGATAGAGTTCTATAAATTAATGGAGTAGAACAGGTAAACACGTATTGGCTGTTTACACCATTAAAAGTAGAAGGCTAGGGGACATGCAATGAAGCTACAATGTAACCCATTTAAGACTAAAAAGAAAATACTTTTTCATTCAGCGCGTAATCAAACTCTGCAATTTATTACTGGAGGATGTAGTAAAAGCTGTTAGTTTAGCTGGATTTAAAAAAAGGTTTGGACAAGTTCCTAGAGAAAAGGTCCATAAACCATTATTAAAGAGGACCTGGGAAATCCACTGCTTGCCCCAATACAAGCATTGTGGAACCTGTGTACCTACCAAAAGGGATTGCTACTGCTGCAAAGAAGTCTGCACTTGTAAGTATTTACTTCTGGGAAATTCTCTAAATCTTTGGGAAAAGGGAATTTTTTGGGTTAAAGCTGATTAATCTGTGTAATTTAGAATCCAGGGTATTTGTAAACTCAGGGCCTAGAATCAACAGACAGCTTTTAATTTAAATCAAATCAGAGTATAGCTTAGCATAGAAGGAAGAATAGAGTAAATATTCGAGTAGAAAGAAATATAATTGTTTCTAGAGACCTTTACGAAGAGGTTTTCCAGTTAGGAGGCAAGGGATCTGTGAATTTGTTTTAAATAGGTTTTAAAAGCCAAGTGACAAATCAAAGGGGCAATTTGAAAGGCTCCTTCTATTAAACCAAGGGCTGTATGAATCAACCAGCAAATTGTAAACAGATTACCTTAGAAGCATAGGTCTGGGACCTGTGTAGCAAGCCAGCCTTTACCAAGTGCTAATTCCCTCCCATCCATCCCAGCCATAATAGTAATTTTATAGGCTCATAGAACTATTAAAAGGGGAGAGGTGGTCAAATTCTTTCAGGTTTAGCTGCTTATCCTCACCAGGAATAGATTAATTAAGGCCCTGAAATTAATTAATCTTGAGTTGAAAAAAGTCCCTTAAACTTATTTGGTATAGCTGTATCAGTATAAGTATCCCTAGTAACTTTAAAAAACAAATAGCTAAACAAACCTTAAAGCTAATTTGCAGTCCAGCAGCGAGATGGGGGCTATCTAGTCTTTTACATTGAGTGTCACATCTATGATTTTCTTCCCAGTTGGCGAGGGGTCTTACATGTGCACTAGGTGCAAGTAACTCTTTGCCCTCAGGGAACGAACCCAATATCTGGAGGCTACAATAGCAGACTTGGAGAACATAAGGAAGACAGGTACACAGAAGAAACCTACAGGGACATAGTACTGAAGTCCCACCTCCAGTCTGGCAGCCTCTCAGTTGCCATGGAGAACAGAAGTCAAATGAAAGGACATAATCACCTTGGGATGGCAGGAAGCGATTCTGTAACTAGGACCTGTCCACCGGAAGATGTAAAACCCTCTCAGACAGAGGTGGTTTCTCCAGGGCCTGTGTCCATGAGGGAAGGGTTAGAATGGCCATTATAGTTGGCAATTCAATCATCAGGCATGTAGATAACTGGATGGCTGGTGGATGTGAGGATCACCTGGTAACATGCCTGCCTGGTGCAAAGGTAGCAGACCTAAGTGCCACAGAGACAAGGTTGTAAATAGTGCTGAGAAGGAAGTTGAAATCCAGAACTTCCAGGGTATTATTCTCTGAAATGCTTCCCATTCCATGTGCAGGACCCAAAAGGCAAGCAGAGCTCCGGAGTCTCAAGGCATGGATGAAACAATGGTGCAAAGAAGAGGGGTTTGGATTTGTAAGGAACTGGGCAACATTTTGGGGAAGGGAGGGACTTTTCCAAAAGGATGGGCTCCACCTTAACAGGGATGGAACTAGGCTGCTGGCATTAACCTTTAAAAATGTAGACAGAGCAGCTTCTAAACCAGATAATAGGGGAAAGCTGACAGTCGTCCAAGAATGCATGGCTCAGAAGGATGTATCCTTGAAGAATACTATCAAAAGAGGGAAGTTACGACATACCAATAAAGATAAAAGTAACCCAGATGACTAAGTACAGAGCTGAAAGATTCCAAATTACCCCTATCAACTGATAATCAGATTACTATGAATAAAATACAACTTCTAAAATGCCTGTATGCAAATGCTAGATGTCTAAAAGATATGATGGGAGAGCTAAAATATATAGCACTAAATAAAAGATTAGATACGATAGGCATCTCAGAGACATGGTGTAAGGAAGACAACCAATGGGACACAGTGATACTTGGGTACAAACTATATCGTAATGATAGGTAGATCAAATTGGTGGAGGGGTTGCACTCTATGTTAGAGAGGGCACTGAGTCACATAGGATTAAAGTTTTGCAGGAAACAAAACACGCTGTAGAATCTCTATGGATAGAACGTCCATGGAAAAAGGAGAAGGCCATGGCAGTGGGGGTGTACTACAAACCACCTGGCCAGAATGAACAGATAAATGATGAAATGCTGAAAGAAATCAGGGAAGCTAACAAAAGTTACAAACACAGTAATAATGGATGATCTCAATTACCCCAATATCGACTGGCAATGTCACAGCAGGACATGCTAGGGAGATAAAGTTTCTAGATTAAATAAATGACTGCTTCTTGGAGCAGCTGATTCATGAACTGACAACAGGGGAAGGTTTTTCAGACATAGTCCTTAGTGGAACAAAGGATCTGATGCAAGAGATAAGGGTTTTGGGGCCATTTGGTAATAATGATCATAGCATGATCTCATTTGATTTAATAAATGGGAGGAGGACAGCAAGGAAATCCAGTACTACCTTTTAACTTTCAAAAGTTAGACTATGATAAAATAAGGAAAATAGTTAGAAAAAAAATAAAAGGAGCAGCTACAAAGGTTAAAGATTTACATCAAGCATCTGTGTGATCTAAAAGTACTATCTTGGAAGCTCAGAACAGCCTAGACAAAGCCACACTTAAAAAAAAAAAAAAAAAAGCGAAAGGAAGGCCAAAAAACTGCCAGCAGGCTGTTGCAGCCAAAAAAGCATCTTTCAAGAAATAGAAAAAGGAGTTAAATGACAAACACCAGAAACATAAGCATTGGCAAGTTAGATGCAAGGCACTGATAAGGAAGGCAAAGAAAGAATTTGAAAAGAAGCTTGCCATGGAAGCAAAAATGCATAATAAAAACTTTTTCAAGTACATTCATAGCAAAAAACCTGTGAGAGAATCAGCTGGACCACTGGATGATAAAGGGGTAAAAGGGGCGCTAAGTGAAGACAAGGCCATAGTGAATCAATTCTTTGCTTCGGTCTTTACTGAAGATGTAAGGAAGATACCCATGCCTGAAATGGTATACAAAAGTGATTTATCGGAAGAAGTGAAATAAATATTGATAAAACAGGAAGATGTATTACAACTATTTGATAAACTGAAGAGTAGCACATCACCTGAACCGGATGGTATACATCAGAGGGTGCTGAAAGAACTGAAATATGAGATTGCAGACCTACTATTACTAATCTGTGAACTAATCATTAAAATCATCTGTAGTGCTGGAAGATTGGAGAATAAGAACATAAGATATGCTATACTGGGTCAGACCAAGGTCCATCAAGCCCAGTATCCTGTTTCCAACAGTGGCCAATCTAGGTCATATGTACCTAGCAGTTTCCCCAAAAGACACAGGTTCCACAAAGCTTTTACTGGGTCAAGCATTGATATCCTGGGTCCCTTTTTAATAATGGTTTATGGACCTGCCCTCCAGGAACTTGTCCAAACTTTTTAAAACCCAGCTACACTAACAGCCTTTACTACATCCTCTGATAAAGTCCAGAGAGTGATTACACGTTGAGTGAAAAAATATTTTCTCTTATTTGTCTTAGTCTACTCTGTAGTTTCATTGCATGTCCTAGTCTTTCTATATTCTGATAATGTAAATGGCTAGCAGAAAAAAGGAGGTGATAGTGACTCTGTATAAGTCTTTGGTGAGACCTCATTTGGAGTATAGTGTGCAATTCTGGAGACCGCACCTTCAAAAGGATATAAACAGTTAGTGGTCTTCATTATAAAGCATATGAGGACAGACTTAAGGATCTTAATATGTACACAGAGGAAAGGCAGGATAGAAGTGAAATGATCGAGATGTTTAAATACCTCCGTGGCATAAATGTACAGGGGGAGAGCCTCTTTCAATTGAAAGCAAGTTCTGCTACAAGGGGACATGGGATGAGGGTGAAAGGGAATAGATTCAGGAGTGATATGCGGAAATATTTCTTTACAGAAAGAGTGGTGGATCAGTGGAAGTCTCCCAGTGGAGGTGGTAGAGATGAGAACATTATCTGAATTCAAAAAAGCATGGGGAAAACACAGAGGATCTCAAAAGGAAAAAAGGGAACTGTTGTAGTTGTTGATATGGAAGGACAGACTAGATAGGCCATGTGGTCTTTTTTTGTCATCATATTTCTATGTTTCTAAACGATCGATCTACGTTTACCTGCTCCACTCCATTCATTAATTTAATAAATGGCTAATGTATGGCCATTTATTAAATTGAATGACCAATGGCCAAATAGAATGGCCAATGTAACATCAATTTTTGAAAAGGGTTCCAGATGTGATCTAGTAAACTACAGACCAGTGAGCCCGATGTCAGTACCAGGCGAAATGGTAGAAATCATCATAAAGAATAAAATTACTGAACATGTAGTACATGGTTTAATGGGAGAAAGCCAACATGGATTTAGCCAAGTAAAATCTTGTCTTACTAATCTATTATATTTTTTTTGAAGGTGTGAAGAATCAGCTAAACAAAGATGAGCCGGTTGATATAGTGTACCTGTTTTTTCATAAAGCCTTTGACCAGGACCCTCATGAGAGAATCATGGCGAAATTAAAAAGTCATGGGATTGGAGGTAGTGTAGTATTGTGGATCAGAAACCGGTTAAAAGATAGAAAGCAGAGAGTAGAGCTAAATGGCCAATTTTCTCAATGGAGAAAGGTAAATAGTGGAATACCCCAGGGATCTGTGCTAGGCCCACTGCTTTTTAACATATTCATAAATGATCTGGAAATGGGAATAATGAGTGAGGTGATCAAATTTGCAAATGATACAAAATTATTCAAAGTTGTTGAAACACCAGAGGATTGCGAAAAATTCTAAGAGGACCTTGATAAACTGGAAGACTGGACATCCAAATGGCAGATGAAATTGAATGTGGACAAGTGCAAAGTTATGCACCTAGGAAAGAACAACCCAAACTTTAGTTACACGATGCTGGCTACCACCTTGGAAACCACCACCCAATAAAATGATTTAGGCGTCATCGTGGATAATATGTTGAAACCCTCCGCCCAGTGTGCAGCAGCAGCCAATAAAGCAGATAGAAAGCTAGGAATCAAAGAAGAAATGGAGAATAAAAAACAAAGATATTATAATGCCTCTGTATTGTTCCATGGTGCGACCGCACCTTGAATATTGTGTGCAATTCTGGTCACCATATCTTGGAAAGGAAATAGAGCAAGAAAAAGGTACAGAGAAGATCAACAAAAATGGTAAAGGGGATGGAAGGATACCCCTATGGAGGGGTCTCCAACTTGAAAAGAGACAGCTGAAGAGGATATGATAGAGGTCTATAAATTAATGAATGGAACACTGTGGAATTAATGAATGGAACACTGTGGAACCAACTCCCACCAGAACTACGAGCTAGCAATGACCTTCTAGACTTCAGAAAGAAACTCAAAACGCACATTTTCCAATCACATTTCAACCTGAACTGAACCCACAGATGGAGCAGCCCCTGACCACTGTGTCCAAGAAGATTATCCTGTATATATGTATTTATGTATATATGTAAATGAACTCCCCCATAGCTAAGAAGTGTTAACTCTGTATGATGTGCTTTTCTGACAATCTGTATGTAAACAAAATTTGTACCTGCCTTGATTCGGCAGTTTCACAATAGTAATCCTACCCGCTTCTGATCGCTGGAAGGAGCGGGCTACAAATGCTTGCTAAATAAAATAAATAAATAAAATAAATAAATGGAGTGGAAAGGATTAATGTAGATCGCTTGTTTACGCCATCAAAAAGTAGAAAGACTAGAGGACACGCAATGAAGCTACAATGTAACCCATTTAAGACTAATAAGAGAAAATATTATTCACTTAGCATGTAATCAAACCCTGGAATTTGTTACAAGATATAGTAAAAGCTGTTAGTGTAGCTGGGTCAGGGGCGGTTCTTCCATTAGGCCGCCTAAGGCAATCGCCTCAGGGGCACTCCCGACGCCGGCGTCACTCCGGATCTGTTTGAATTTTAGATTTTGCCACCTCTGGCCTGCCTCTGCTTTCCCGCTGCTCATTGCCATGGCTTATAACACAGAAAAGGGGAAATATTAAAAAAAACAATGCACAAAGAACATTTAGAATAGAAACCAAACTTCATGAGTTAGCAAAGATACCTTCCTCCCCTGAAAGTCCACTAGTACCATTAATGATAGCCCAGTCTTAATGTCATATATAAAACCTCATGGATGGTTTAGTGCAACTTAGCAGGGGTGGTTCTTCCATTAGGCAGTCTGAGGTGATCGGCTCAGGCAGCACTCCCGACGCCGGAAAGTATCTTTGCTAACTCAGGCAGTTTGGTTTCTATTCTAAATGTTCTTTGTGCATTCTACATCATGCCCATCTGGTATCAAAATATCTACTTTTGAAAAGCTAGAGAAGGGCTGCCATGGTATTTGGACTAGAAGGGACTGGACAGTGGGGAAGGAGGGGGATTGGAAGGGAATGGACACCAGTGGCAGTCATGGGAGTGCAAGCTGACATTGGAAGGTACTGGGAGGGAGGACTGGAAATGGGGCTGATACTGGGAAGGGTTACTGGGACTGAAAATAGTCTGATGGAAAGAAGTGAAGAAAACAAAAGAAGAGATAAGAAATGGCAGATAGACCATAGACCACAGAAAGAGAGCTAAGAAGACAGGAAAGCAGAAGCCTCAGATCGGGACCAGCATGATCAGAGAATAAAATGGTCAGACAACAAAGGTAGAAAAAATAATTTTATTTCATTTCAGTGACTGGACTTTGTGTTATCTTTATATTTTATACTGTATGGGGGAACTGCATATCTTATTTATCTGATGTTGCACTGCTTGAAGAGTTTGGCTTCTTGAGGTTTCAGTTTAAATTTTGTCTACATATTTTTTTTTTTTACTTTAGATTGTAAGTCACTTATTCTATAGTTGGTGAGAATCTGTGTTCTGTGACTGAGGCCGGGTGTTCTGTTAACATGGAGTTTGTAAATAGGGATCTGTACTATACTGTACTGTAGCAATTTGACATGTTCAGCTCTTCAAATAGGTGCATGGATGTTCCAGGGCCCACTGTTGTATTTACAGTGACGCTTTTTTTGGTGGGCTCCTTATGTGAGTTTTGGAAGTTGGTGCTGATATGGTATGGTATGGTAGATTTGCTCTATAGATACTCAGTGACTTTATTGTAGGGTTTTGTATTAGTTCACAATATGCCTGGTACTGGAGAACGTTGTTGTTAGTGAGATGATCAGAATCAGATTTTTTTTTTTTTTTAAGATATTGAATGAGTTCTGTGGGTGAATATCCTGGTTCTGCTCTGCAACCACTGTTGAAGGGGGTTCTGTGGATTCAAAATATATGTTGAAAAAGAAAAAGCAAGAACCATAACGCACTTTATAACAAAATAAAAATGAGTTATAATTTAGTTGTATAAACTATGCTGTGGTTCTCACTCTCTTTTAGTTCCTGGGTGTGCAAACATCTTGCATTTCCTCCATATAATCTAATCAGCTTTTTGGTTTGGGGGGTGGGGCACCATCTCATCCTTCACCTTAGGCAGCAGATTGCCTTGAGCTGCCGCTGAGCTGGGTTTAAAAAACGTTTTGGACAAGTTCCTGCAGGAAAGGTCCATAAACCATTATTAAATAGTACCCAGGAAATCCACTGTTGACCCTGGAATGAGCATTGTGGAACCTTGTTTGCATTTTTGGGAACCCGCCAGGTACTTCTGACCTGGATTGGCCACTGTTGGAAATGGGATACTGAGGCTTGATGGACCTTTATCTGACCCAATATGGTATTTCTTATGTTCTTAGCTTTACTAGAGTAGGTCTTGTCAGACAAATCTGACTTTTGACTGGGTGACCAGAGAACTGGATTGGGGCAGAGCGCTAGATGTGGTATACTAGGATTTGAACAAATCCTTTGACAGTTTTTCACATTGGTGACTTATAAATTAACCAGGTGCCTTTGGGATGGACTCTAAAGTGACTGGCCGAGTAAAACACTGGTTGAATGGGAGGCACCAGAGGGCAATAGTAAACTGTGTTCACCCGTAAGATAATATCAGTGGCATGCCTCAGATATCAGTCCTTGGTCCTATTCTTTTTAAACATTTTTATAAGGGATATTGTTGGAATTGGTATGCCTTTTTTCAGATGATACCAAAATCAGCAACTGGGTTCATACCCTGGAAGGTGTGAATATGAGGGGGGATCTGGTGAAGCTTTAAGAATGTTTGAAAATTTGGCAACTAAGATTTAATGCAAAAAAAATGTAAGATCGGGCATTTGGCCTGCAAAATCCCTAGGGAGAGGTACAATATAGGAAGTGAAGTACTTCAATTTACAAAAGAAGAATGAGGCTGGGGGGCAATCTTTCAGTGACCGACAGATAGGAAAGGTGATGGCAAAAGCCATAAAGGATGCTTGGATACATAGGGAAAAGAATGACCAGCAGGAAAAAGAAGATGATACAGTGATAGTACATTTCTATAAGTCTCTAGGGAGATCTCATTTGGCATACTGTATAAAATTTTGGAGACTGCACCTTCAAAAAGATACAAACAGGATGGAATCGATCCAGAGGGTAGCTACTAAAATGTTTAGTGGTCATCGTAAGACATATGGTGATCGACAAAAATCTCAATATGTATACTTTGGAGGAAAGGCAGGAGGGCAACATGTGTGGACTGCATGTAATGTACATATGTAAAAGGCTCTCTTAATGGTAGTCTGGGCTAATGGTTGGGCCCTCTCAGTGCTGGCCCAACCAATAGACAACACTATGTGGCCATCTAGGGCAGCAGCTTCTGGTGGGCAGCAAAGAGCAGCAACATTCAAAGCAAAACAATAGATTCTGATAGTTACACAAACTCAAAGAGCCATCAACACACTCTTCTACCTGCAGAAAGAGCAGGCACACACATACATACAAAGCTAAGTTTAATATTTAAAAGTATGATGTCCAGGATTGTTGTTAGAAGTGTAGTGTTCAGATGATCATGATTGTGAGCTGAATTATCAAATTATCAATATTTTTTCACAGAAAGGGTGATGGATGTATGAACAGCCTCCCTGTGAAGATGGAGACAAGAACCTTATCTGAATTAAAGAAAACATGGGACAAAACACAGGATTCTCTAAGGGGGAAGAAGAAATTGTAGAACTTAACAGTTCTCATGGATTGACAGAATGGATAAGGCCATGTAGCTGTGTGCCCTTTTTCATTCTTTATTCTCATCTGACAAACAAGTACACTTGTTATGCTAAGCCCCGTCTTGGGCTTTGTAGTCCATCCCAGATAGTCCCTTCCTCACCATACAATAATATCAGACTCATTCCACTGAAATTCACCTTTCTGTACTTCTAGAAGGTCATCTGTTACTTTGTCCAGTGATCTCCTACCCATGTTCACTGACTTCTGGCTGCCACTTCCTATGCCACTAACATTTGCTGCTGGGCTGAAATTGGCTAGACCCCACTCCTCCTACACATTAAAATATCTAAGAAAGAATCTCTACATACAGTAAATAAAATCCAGGCAAATTGTTTCTATCATGCTTGTTTTAGGAGGGCATTTTACATATAAGTGAACTGCATGTCGTGTGCAGTGTTAAATGTTCTCTGCCTTTTTGTCATTTAGCAGCGGTGAGGAGCAGCCAAGAGGCTACTTGCAGATGACAAGTGGTTCAGGATCTTGTGAGCAGTGCAAAGGGTATGAGGAGCAGAGGCCTTAACAGTGTTGCTGGGATGGGTGGTAAGCACTACGCCAACAGACCATTCCACTGTGGTTCAGAGGGCTGCATGTACGTATTTAGATGTGGGGGAGGTGGAGCAAGCCATTTCAGCTTTTTATTTCCGATAAACTTCTTTAGTTAGCAATACAATAATTTTTTGTAACTAAACAAACCAACATAAAATACATGCAGACAACGTCTGGTGAAGTCTAGGGCAAGTCAATTCTCTCTCTCGACAAAGAGTTTAGGAAGCCTATGTTTCCCCTCCAACTGGCATTTTATGTAACCCCACTTCTTCCCAATCACCTCACATATATGCCACATACCACCAGACTTCAATTTGCCATCATACATAAAAAGAACCACACGGAACTAAATAAAAACCAGATGAAGTCTGGTAAGAACGATTCTAGCATTATGCTAAGCTTTAGTCGGATAAAGTCGTTGTGAGGGAGGAATTAGACCGGATGCTCCCAACCATTACAAAATAATATAAGAGAAAACTGGTCCTTAAGGTTTAATCTTTGGGAGAAACAGCAAGACTTTTGCAGCTCCAGCACATCACTTGTTACTTGTTTGAAAAAAGCCATAAAGCACACAGCTGGTTTCAATTAAGAAACTCAAGAACAGTTTAGTGGACAAGACTCCATATGGTTACTTGTAAGAATCCATGAACATTTGAAGACGGATAACAAACCCAGACTTCACTTCACTGGAAGCTGTTAATTAAAATAAATCTGTGCCCATTTCATATTTTAAAAGGATGGTTATATAAACAGAGGGGCCGTTTCATCATTCATCTTCTCCTCGTATAGTATAGTCACAGATCTTCAATTAAATGACCAGTTTTCTGTATTTTGTTTCTTATATGCACTAGAAAACTCTTAGGGCCTGATATTCAGTGCTGGTGGCTAACACTACGAAAGCAGCTAGCTACCAGCGCTGAACTTTCAGCCCAGATATTCAATGCCAGGGCCATATCCAGGCTCCGCCACTGAATGTCTGGGTTGCCCACATTACTGCAAAGCTAACCGGGCAGCGACAACAGTCAGCCACTGCCTGGTTAGCTTCTGCAGCGAAGGTTGGGCCGAGGTTTCCTGTGGCTGATGTTCACCGCTTCTTGATAATCAGGCAGCGGCTCAATATCAGCGCTGCCCAGTTAGTGACGGGTGCCACCTATGAATGCCTGAAAGCCCCCAGCATGCCTCCAAAGCTAACTGGTTAGCACTGGGCCATGTAGCAGCAGCACTAACACGGTGCCACTGAATATCATTCTCAGTGGCATTTAACGGCTTGCAGGCACTGTTCCCTCTAAGCTGTGCGCGTGCATACACCTCGCCGAGCGAGCGCACATACTTTACAACAGAGCGCACAAAAATTATGGTTCTGATTCTGATAGAAAACACCACAGACGTCTTAAAATTTAAAAGTTGTGATTGTAATTACTAGAAATTTTCCTCTTCATTTAGTAATCGTCTATTTTCATTTAATTTGATTAAAATCAGTGTGGTATACATACTGTATTCTGACATGTAGTCAAATTTTAAAGTATATAACTCTGAGCATAGTTATGTGGCGCACAAAAATTTAACCTTCCTTCAAAAGCTGCACAGCTGATATTTTATGCGCACACAGCCTACAGAAAATTAGAGGGAACATTGCTTGCAGGTCTGCAAATCGTGTAAATGCCTTTGAATATCCCCCCTTAGCTTTTTTTTTTTTTTTTTTTACTGCCTCTTTACAAGAGGTCCCACATTTCCAAAATTGTTACACATCCTCTCTTTCTCTAGAAATGGAAGACTGACTCAGCTGGGTATGAACAGACCAGTGAACAAAACAACTCCCTGATGTACAATCCTTGAATCAAAATATAAAGCTATGTCAGGTGGACTAAATGGCATTGAGCATAACCCTTCAAAAAGGCTGGGGGAAAACAATCAAAGCCTGTTTATTTCAGGCCCTTCATAGGTAGCCTCTCATCACTAAAATGCATCCGAAACCATTTAAACACAGATATTTAGAGCCAGGGTTGAAATCTGAAAATCTAGTAATAAACCCAGCTTCAATTGCAGATTACATTATATGCCTTGACAGGCTTCTTTAAGGTCAGACCTGCCTGGGCTTAACAAAAGAGGATGTCATCTGCTACCAAATTATAAATGGTGCATTTTGTTGTTACAGTCCCAGGTCTGCTGGCATGAAAACAAATCAAATAAAGCTGGACGAACTTTCTGGGCTTCAGTTTACTCCAGGTAGAAGACAAGTTTTCTTGCAATTCAGGGAATAAGGGTCTGTTCACTTTTTTTCAAGATGTGGCTGAAATAAAACTGTTAGTAAGATGATTGAATAAGGTCCAAAAGTCTGTTCCTGCCTAATATGGCAACTTGTCACATGTAGCCTATTATGATATCAATACAAGAAGGAAAAGTTTAACTGAAAATTGAAGCTCACTAACTTTGTAGACTGAAGTGATGCCAAATAGAAGATATTCTAGGTCATGTACTTGATCTCACTAGTCTACTGTAGAAGCTCAAAGGCAGCTTTCATCAGTCGGGTTATAACCACAATGATGTCACATGACACTGTAGGAATTTTAATTAAAAGTTTCAAATGAAGTCAGCACCACTAATCTGACAGAGGTTTCAGAGAAATGCAGTTTCCTTCTGTATTTTGGTGGTTGAGTACTAAGTGCGCTAAAGTGAATCCCGACAGTTGGTTTTTAGGCCAGACTTTGAAAGATATAGAAGCCATTTGAGTGGTCTTTTTGTGAAACAAGAGAAGGGATTTAGGACTTGCTCTCACACATGGCCTCCATCATTTCATACCATAAGTTTTACTGATTGATTCCTATCTCAAAGCCAAAATGAACTTGGAACACCTAATTAGAAAAGGTAAATGCCTGTGAACCGCGCTGATGGAAAATAGCGCGGTATAGAAAAACTATAAATAAATAAATAAAATAAATAAATAAAAATCAATGAAACAAAGAAATACTCAAAATTATGGCAGATAAAGACAACATGGTCTATCCAGTCTGCTCATCCACACCAACTATTCAGTTCCACAGTCCCTTCCTCTCCCTCAGGGATCCTCTGTACTTTTTCCCATTATTTCTTAAATTCAGATGCTACCTCTCATCTCCTCCACCTTCACTTGAAGGCTATTCTATACCCCTACTACCCCTTTCACCCTCATTCTGAGCCCCTCATTGCCTCCTTTCAACTGAAAGAGGCCAACCTTCAGTGCATTTATACTTTAAAGATATTTAAATGTCTATCATATCTCCCCTAGTCTACCTTTCCTCCAGGATATATACAGGGTGGCCCAAAAAACGTGAGAACATCTCGTAAATTAAAAGCTTAAATAGTTTACTTATTTACCTTTTTCAGCTATAACACGTCTTTATTTTGACACTTTACGGTCACCATCTTTGTTTTTTTAATTTGTCAATCGTTTACATCTGTCTTTTAATTTTTAAATATCATAGCATATGTTTATGTTTATGTTTATCATAGCATATAAATTATGTTCTCACTTTTTTTGGGCCACACTATATTTAGATTAATAGTTCTCAATCCAGTCCTCTGGGACCCCTCGTCCAGTCAAGTCTTCAGGATATCAACAATGAATATGCATGAGATAGATCTGCATACAACAGAAGCAGCGCATGCAGTTTGTCAGACGGCTGCCTGGGTGAGAATCTTCACACTCTTGGCAAGTGCATATTTCTATATGATTTGCAAGGTATTGTGGGCAATGTAGTTCATTCACACCAGACACAGCTGCTGACAATAATTTAGTTGTGCTCTTGGGTAAAGCCAATAAGATATTTATTTATGGGGTTATTTCTCCCAACACAGATATGCTTGGTAGCACATAAATTAGGTTACTTGCTTTCAGTGTTAACTTGGAAAAACAAAGTTAAAATCAGGAATACAACAAATGAAAAGTCACAAAGCAAGAAACAAACTATTCTTTTCAGGTTAACTTCTGATTACTTCCCACATAGATACAGAAGTGATTCTCTCCTAGCTCACAAGCAATTAGGTAAGGCTTAATTGCTAGCAGTTACCAGCTGAAACCCCTTAGCTGGCTTGCCTTCCACTGTGTGGGTCAAATCCTGCTTCAGGAGCTTTTCTGAGTAGATTAAAGAACAAATTTGTATTTCTTTGTGATGGTTGCTGTACTTTATAACAGAAAGTTACCAACGGAGTTTAGATAGAGAGCAGTCCATATAAACAGGATCCTCATCTGCTATTATTCCCCCTTGTTCAACAAGCATGGGTTCAATATCATGGATTGGCACAGATGAATCTCTCAATGGAGCATTTTCAGGAGAATACTTGTTTCCCTGCTGTCTTTCAAGGTTATAGCTAGGGCATAGATCAGTGTTCATACCTGAGCTTCCATTGCTGCTAGAGTTCCTCTCTATATAGCCTGGCCAGTATGTAGTCCAGTTCTTATGTCCAGCCTTCCAATCCAGATCCCTGGATACTGGATCTCTCTTCACATACCTTCTGGCACAGGTCTTAGGGTCCCCTCCACGTGCAGCCGTCTCCCTCACAGGTAGCCTCTGGTGATTCCTAGCTCTGCAGCACCATTCCTCTGGCTTTCCCCAGTCCAATGGGGTATGCTGGCCCTTGGAATACCTCCCAGTATACGTACTGCTTTGGACTCTTCTAGACCTCTCAAAGGCTTTTCTCTTCCTTCTTCCAAAGGGTCTCTTTCCCTCTGTCCGGTTTGGCTTCTGCTTCTGATGATCCTTCAGATGAAACTGATGATCAAACTCAAGCTGATTCTCAGGATACTGAGGACAATTCTCTGGATATCCAAGGTGATCATGAAGATGGTCATCTGTAGAATAAACTCTACTCTTATTCTGCTTAGATGAGTGTTCCTCCCTAACACAGCGCAGCAGTGCTGAATCAGGCCTTGCCCTTTGAGATGAGTGTTCCATCCTAGCACAGCGCAGCTGTGCTGAATCAAGCCCTGCCCTTTGCAATGAGTGCTTGGGGATTACCTCATAGCCCTTTTGATTGAACACACGTTTTCTCACTTCAGCTCCTCTCATGGCTGTTGGAAACCTGGTGCATTCTGGGACTGGTAGTTTTTTTTGGCAAAATTCTGTTTTCTTATTTCTACCAGAACTGACAGGTTGCTTGTTCAGAGTCACTTCACCTTTTCTATAGCCCCTTCCTGAGCTATGATAAGCTTCCTTATCACAAGATCTATCTCATGCATATTCACTGTGGATACCGCAAGAAAGAGAGCCCCCTCCTGCAGACTAAGAACAGCACAAAGGAGCAGGAGAATCACACCACTAAAGAAAATAGCTTTATTGTGAATCAGGTCTGCCCAGCACGTGTTTCGGCCAAAGCCTGCTTCAGGGGACTGCGACCACTTAGTAAACAGCTAAACAATTGAAGGCAAACAGAAATCCTATGACACTATCCAAGGTACAGTATAAGGGTAAGGAGGAGTATGCTTCTCATCACACTCAAGGTGTCTGTCAGTTCAGGAACAGGAGACATTTCCTTAAAGATGTGTGGCTTGCCATGAGTCAGATAGGAAGAGTGCTTAAAAGGTTCTTTGGCCTAAGCTAAAGTTTTTCAACAACATGGAACACTGCGCACAGATTTAGATAATAGGTTATCTTGACTCAAGGGTTCTGTAGCGAGTGTCCAAGGGATGGGTAATGCAATTGTTAAGGACAGCTTAATTTTGTATAAGAAGATTGAATTGCTGGAAACTTTAGCCCAGGCAAGGAATTTAAGGCTGTTAAATTGTCCTGTGGTTCATCTTCTTTCCTCTAGAACTGTTGAAGAAATACATATAGGAGGCTCTTCTATTATCACAGTTGATGAGGCGTCTGTTTCTTCTTTATATTATTTCCCTCATAGTGTCTCCCTTCAGTCACAAGGAGGGGAAGTCGACGGGCTGATTGATGTTGATAACCTGGAGTTGGCTCAATTTTTAGGCGTCGTCTCTAGATAATGTTTCTAAACGAGCGACCCTAATGGTCACTTTTAGATCTGAATTGGACAAAAGTATTATCATGAAATCTTTCTTCTCAAAAAAGGCTTCCCCTTTTTGTGGGCAGCCTATTACTATACTCCCTGATGTGTGTAAAGTTACACAGCTACGCAGGAAGTCTTTCCTACAATTAAAGCCTAAAGTCCTTGCTGCAGGAAGAACGTTTTACTTAAAAATTTCTTTGCAAATATATAGTGTCATATTCTAAGTATGTCTTTACAGATGCTGCCTGCCTAGAGAAATTTCTTTCAGATAAATGATTATTCCCTTTGTTAAATTTTGGTGTACACTGAGTAAGAAAAAAGGGGTCTATTAAGTTGAAATGGGTTGTCTTGATGCAAATTGGTATACTCCCTTAATGTGGACTATTACCAGGCCGTAATCTGGAAGAACCCTGGAATCACGATTACCAAAAGCCCCACCATGTTTTTTTCTTTATTGTAGGCTTGTCTCCTGAAGTAGCAAGACAAAGGTCACACCAACTGGATCAAAAATCCATGTACCACAGGAGGAAGTGACGTCACTGATTATAGCGGTAGCTCAGTAGAGGAGCTCCTATGGAGATTCTGAAAAACCCCGATAAAAAGACAACCCCACAAAGAACAAACAAAATATCAGTGTGGGGAAAAGAGCCCCCATCAGCAACATGGATGGCACAAAAGAAAGGATCTACAGACCTAAAAGCATACCCCTTCAAAGCCACGGCAAATATCTCAGCGTGAAGACCCAAGATGGTGACCGGTGGCACCACGAACAGCAAACACCCAGCCTCCCCAAAATTCAGAGACAGTGAACAAGTGGGAGAGATCAAAGCATTGAAGGGAGAACTTAAAGACTGGTTTGGAGCTGTAAGGCAAGACTTAGCAGCATTTAAAAAAAAGAGGTACAAACATGGATAAAAGAACTTCAGGCTGATGTACATGAAGCAGAACAATGACTCAATGAAGTAGAGAACAAAATGGAGGGCCAAGAAGAAGAAATATAAAACCTCCAGGTAAAAAATGGACACTATAGAGGGGGCACAGGAAGAGCTATGGACTAAACTGGAGGACTTAGAGAACAGAGCTAGGAACTCTAACATTTGGATAAGAGGTGTCCCAGAAAAGGTAGAGAACCAAGACTGCAAAGCTCTAGTGGAACAACTCTGCACAGAAATACTGCAAGAGGCAGGGCTGACAGTAGCAGAGTACTGCCTTAAGATAGATCATGCACATCGAGCGTTGGGCCCCCAATGAGATGGACGGATAAGAGACATCATAGCCTGCCTCCATGAATATTCCACAAAGGAAGCAGTGATGGCAGCAGCCAGAAAAGTGAGCAGGCTATTATCGAAAAACCATCCGATAGAAATATATTCTGACCTATCAGCCATAACAATGAGGAAACGAGAAGAGTTTCACCTGATTACTAAATGCCTGAGAGATGATCAGATTAGATATAAATGGCTGTTCCCCTTTGGCATACAATTTAATATTGCAGGGGTGACTACGTATGCAAGATCCATAGAAGAGGCTATCAAAGGAATGTGAGAAGCAGGATGGACAGATATTTCTGACTCAACCCAGACAAACCACAAAACCCACAAGACCACAAGTGGGAGGCAGCTAGCAACGAGCAATCCACGGTGACTGACGTCTACGTAGACAAAGGAAGAAAAGCTTATTACAACAAGAAGATAGAGAATGAAAGCGTAGTTACTCACCTGTAACAGGTGTTCTCCAGGAGCAGCAGGAATCAGTCCTCACTTATGGGTGACGTCGGCGCCGACGGAGCCCTCGCGGAGCAATTTTCCCCAGCTTTCAAAGAAAGCCTTTGGGAATTGCAGCGCGCATGCGCGGTCCTCTTCCCGCCCAAGGGTGCCATCTTAGCCAGTCAGATGACATAGCTAAAAAAGACAGCATAAAAAATTTTGCAAAAGAACATAAGCAGACGATAGCAACTCCAAGGGGAGGAGGGAGGGTAGTGAGGACTGATTCCTGCTGCTCCTGGAGAACACCTGTTACAGGTGAGTAACTACGCTTTCTCCAGGACCAAGCAGGAAGTCAGTCCTCACTTATGGGACTCCCAAGCTCAAGGCTACCGGAGACCCTAAGCACAAAAATGAGCTCCCTCTAGCTCAGCAGCACAGAAGGAAAGAATCTTCGCTGAAGTATCACCCACCGGTAGCCCACATCCGGGATGGAGGGCAGGAGTTGCTCAGACCTCAAAGAGATTACGGAGGACTGCCTGTCCGAAAGCACTGTCCCTGCGGGACTCCCTCTCGAGACAGTAACGGACCGCAAAAGTCTGGCTCGAAGACCAAGTAGCGGCCCGGCAGATGTCTGCCAGCGGAACAGAGCGGAGGTAAGCCACTGACGTAGCCTTTGCCCGAACGCAATGAGCCGTGACTCGACTTTCTAAGGAGAGTCCGGCTGCCCCATAAGCCCAAGAGATACAGTCCGCAACCCAGATGGACAGAGTACGCTTGGAGACCGGGAGCCCCAATTTATTGGGGTCAAAAGACACAAAAAGCTGAGCAGCTTTACGGTGCTCCCGCGTACGGTCAAGGTAGAAGTTCAAAGCCCTTCTACAGTCCAGGGTATGGAGGACCGTTTCAGCTCGGCTGGAGTGTGGTCTGGGAAAGAAGGTTGGAAGTACCACCTCCTGATTGATGTGAAAAGGGGAGACCACTTTTGGAAGAAATTTTGGGTGAGTCCGTAGGACTACCCTATTTTTGTAGAACCGAGTGTAAGGGGGATCAGACACGAGGGCCTGCAATTCACTTACGCGTCTAGCGGAAGTGAGGGCTATCAAGAACAGTGTTTTCCAAGACAGAAAACGGAGAGAACAGGTAGCCATAGGTTCAAAAGGCGGACAGGTGATCCGCTGCAAAACCACATTCAGGTCCCAGTCAGGCGCTGGCGGGCGCAGAGGTGGTTTAAGTAGAAGGAGACCTCGGAGAAACCTCGCTACGAGAGGGTCGCTGGAGAGAGGTCTACCGTCCACCGGCACATGATGTGCCGAAAGAGCACTGAGGTGAACTTTGACGGAGTTGGACTTAAGTCCCAGATTAGAGAGGTGTAGCAAGTACTGCAAGATCACCGACACCGGGCAGGAGAAGGGATCCTGAGACTGTTGGGTACACCAGACGGCAAAGCGACGCCATTTAAGGGCGTAGCATTTGCGGGTAGAAGGCCGTCGCGAAGCCAAGACGACCTCCTCCACCTCTGCCGGCAGGAGAAGGGGAGCAAGGACTACCCTCTCAGCAGCCAGGCCATGAGGTTGAGAGACCTGAGGTTGGGGTGTAGTAGAGACCCCTGATCCTGAGTGAGGAGATCCGGTTGTACCCCCAGAGGGAATGGATCATCCACCGCTAATTGCAGTAGGAGCGGAAACCACGGCTGTCTGGGCCAGCGAGGGGCCACCAGGATCATGAAGGCTTTGTCTCGGAGAACCTTGAAAAGAGTCCGAGAGACTAGCGGGATGGGAGGGAAAGCGTACAGAAGGCTCCCCGACCATGAAATTAGAAAAGCGTCCGCCGCAACCCGAAGGGGGTGTGGCTGACGAGAGCAGAAGCGAGGAAGCTGCCGGTTGTGAGGAGTGGCAAAGAGATCCACCGTGGGGAGGCCCCACTTTAGGAAGAGCTTCTGAACAACCAAGGGATCCAGACGCCACTCGTGCGGCTGGAGGATCCTGCTGAGTTTGTCCCCCAGGCAATTCTCTTGGCCCGGGAGATAAACTGCCTTGAGGAGAATGCCGTGACTGACGGCCCAAGAGCAGAGCTTCTGTGCCTCCCGGCAGAGGAGGAAGGAGCCCGTGCCCCCCTGCTTGTTCACGTAGAACATGGCAACTTGATTGTCCGTCTGGACAAGGACGGACTGGTGGGAAGTCAGGTGGGAGAAAGCCTTGAGAGCCAGGCGGATCGCCCTGAGCTCCAGGAAGTTGATCTGCTGAGCAGACTCCCACGTGGTCCAGAGGCCCTGAGTACGTGCCCCTTGGCAATGTGCTCCCCAGCCCAGGAGGGAGGCATCCGTGGTCAGCACCCGGGTCGGCTGAGGTGACTGGAAAGGCATTCCGAGTATCAGGTTCGGCTGCCGAAGCCACCACCGGAGAGACGAGATCAGCGGCTCGGAGACGCGCACTAGGTCTGCTAGGCCGCCTGTGGCTTGTCGCCACTGCTGGCGGAGACACCATTGAGCAGGCTGCATATTCAGGCGGGCGTTGGGGGTCACATGGACGGTGGAAGCCATATGGCCGAGCAGTCTCAGGAAGCGCCTGGCGGAGACCAGGGGCTGGCTGCGAAAACGGTCGGCTAGGTCCATGAGCCGTTGAGCCCTGTCGAGCGGTAGGTACGCTCGTGCCTGAGGAGTGTGGAGCCTTGCGCCGATGAACTCGAGATCCTGTGAGGGGAGCAAAGTGGACTTTGCGAAATTTATAACAAAGCCCAAGTGCTGCAGAAGAGTCACCGTGCGGCGTGTGGCGCTGGTGACCTCCGGAACGGACGCCGCTCTGATGAGCCAGTCGTCGAGGTACGGAAAGACAGAGGCCGTGAAGCCGGAGATGGGCCGCCACCACCGCGAGACATTTTGTGAAGACTCGCGGTGCGGAGGACAGGCCAAAGGGCAGTACTCTGTACTGGTAATGATTTCCTGCCACCACAAACCTTAGGTACTGGCGGTGGCTTGGGTGGATGAGGATGTGCGTGTAGGCATCCTTTAGATCCAAGGAGCATAGCCAATCTCCCTGCTGGAGGTAGGGCAGAAGGATTCCAAGGGTAAGCATTTTGAACTTCTCCCGCACAAGGAACTTGTTGAGGTTGCGCAAGTCCAGGATGGGTCTGAGGCCTCCTGTTCTCTTTGGTATTAGAAAATACCTGGAATAAAAGCCTTGACCTCTCAGGTGGTGTGGCACCGGTTCCACCGCCTGTTCCTGCAGAAGACCTGCTAACTCCTGAAGGAGTAATTCCCTGTGCAGGGGGGGTCGTGGAGGTTCTCCCGGAAAATAGGAGGGAGGGACCTGGTGGAAGTGGAGAAGATAGCCTTCTCGCACGACTTGAAGCACCCAGGCATCTGCGGTGATGCTGGACCACCTGTGGGCGAAGTGAACCAGCCGGCCTCCGGTGCTGGGAGGAACCAGCGGGGGGGGAGAGGCTATGCTTAGTGAGTCAAAAACCCCCACCCTGCTGAGCAGGGGCTGGTGGTGCAGGCTTGGGGGCTTGCTGCCTACGGGACCCGTTACCCCGTCCCTTGGCCTGCTGGCCCTGTTGGGGAGCTGCAGGGGCCTGATAATGGGGGTATTGTTTGTAGGCAGCCGCCTTCCTCGGGTAAAAGGACTTTTTCCCCGAGCCCTTCTTTTTCTGGGAAGGGGCAGAGGTCTTCCTAGAAAGCCTGGTCCTGGTGAGAGTCTCAGTCTCAATTTGTGCAGCCTTTTCAGCCATGGGCTTGCCAAAGAGATTTTCGCCTCGGCAGGGGACATCGACCAACTTGTCCTGCACCCAGGGCTCAAGGTCTGACGACTGAAGCCAAGCCTGTCGGCGGGCACCGATGCCGGCTGCGGCCACTCGAGCCGATGCTTCAAAGCCATCATAGGCTGCTCGGGACATGAACTTTGAGCATTCCCGAATGCCAGTGGACAAGGCCCGGAACCTCCGCAAGGGTTCCTCGGACAAACCAGCGGAGAATCCGGCTAGCTCTTTAGCCAGATCTCGGAGATACATGCCCATGTATAGCTGGTAGGTCTGGACACGACATGCGAGCATAGAGCCCTGGAAACACTTCTTACCAAGGCCATCCAGGTTACGGGCCTCCCTGCCAGGAGGCACCGAGGAGTGCATCTTCTGGCTCTTAAGACGATGCATGGCCGATTCCACTACCATGGAATGGTGTGGTAGCTGTGCCTTTTGAAAGCCAGGGCTCTTGCGGACTCGATAGATAGAATCGACCCGCTTGCTCAGGACCGGCGAGGAGGCCGGACTCTCCCACATGCGGAAGAGTAGTCGTTCCAGCATAGGAGGAACCGGTACAGTAAAGTGTTCCCTTGCGGGAGAGTCATACTGGAGGGCGTCGAGCTCTTCGGCTCGAGGCTCCTCCTCGGGGTCCGCAGGGAAGGCCAAAGCCTTGGCCATATCCCTGACGAAGTCCGAGAACCGGGCATCCTCCGGGGGGGACTGCTTCCGAGGCTCGGACTCCGGTGAGTCCGAGGGGACACACCGAGTCCGGAAAGAATCAGGCGACTCTTCCTCCTCAGACTCCCAGACCGACTCCGACGAGGACTCAGTGGGGTCGGCCCGGGCAGGGCGCGGCGCCTGCCGCCCCGACGCCGAGGGAGTCGGCGTCGGCGACCTCGGTCCCGAACGGGAGGCCGAGGGTGACCTCGACCGAGGATCGACTCGAGTTCGCATCGACTCGAGGATCGGCTCGGTCTCCGGGGTCGACTTGGACGTCGACATCCCGGCGGTCGGGGCAGCGGCGCCAGCGAGGCCAGCGAGCAGTGCCCGCTGCTGGTCCATGAAGGCAGACAGTCTGCTCTCCAAGGCCGTCAACCTGAGTCCGAGCTCAGGTGACCCAGCAGCCCCCGACTCGGGCCCCGACGGCGTCGGGCCCGACGTCGGCTGTCGCGGAGGCGAGTCCAGAAGGACCACAGGACTTACCCGAGCAGGCATCTCCGACTCCAGGCGAGGTCGCTTCGTGAGGTGCTCCTTCTCCAAGGACCCGGGGCGGCTGTCGGGGCTATGCGACCTGGCCCTCGCGGAGCCAGGAGCGTCCACCGACGCCGCCCTCGCGGGTTTCACCTTCCGACGATGGTCCCCGGAGGGAGAACCCCTGTCGGAGGAACTCCGGCGACGGTCCGAGCTGGAGCCTTTGGACGCGGAGGCCTCCGACGAGGTCCGGGTACGGCTGGGATCAGCGAAGATCCTATCACGCTGATGCCGCCGACTTCTCAACGCTTTGGAGGACATTTTACCGCAGGGCCCACAGATCAGTTCCTCATGATCTGGGCCCAGGCAGCGGAGGCAAAAGTCGTGTGTGTCAGTTAGTGACATATTTCGGTCACACTGACCACACCGCTTAAAACCACTGGCAGCCATCGGGGGAAAAAGGGCCCCTGCGAGGTCAAAGGACCGGGCTGCCAGGGAAAAATCGAAAACGAAAGCTGACTAAGTCAGAAAAACCGAAAAAGGAAGAGGACTCGTGACCGGCGTCGCGAGTCCGGCGGGAAAAAGACCGGCGTCGAACCGAAGGAAAAAGAATAAAATAATGAAGAAATATCGACTTTTTCGCGGGGACAAGACGGGGACGTCTGTAGGGCTCCGCGGAAAAAAGAAGACTGGCTAAGATGGCACCCTTGGGCGGGAAGAGGACCGCGCATGCGCGCTGCAATTCCCAAAGGCTTTCTTTGAAAGCTGGGGAAAATTGCTCTGCGAGGGCTCCGTCGGCGCCGACGTCACCCATAAGTGAGGACTGAATTCCTGCTTGGTCCTGGAGAAAGAGATGATGTGCACTATATGGTTTGAGTATGCAGTTTAATATTGAGTCATGATGTTTAAATGTGATATATGGGTTCCAAGGGGAGGGGAACAGTTTAGGTTTAAGTTAAACCAAGCTGGTTAGTGACTCAGGCTTCTTCAGAGATGAGAGGATGGATGGGGTGTTGGAGAGGGGAGGCAGGGGTGGACAGGAGGGCACGGTAGAGAGGGGGGAGGGGGAACAGATCTCAAGCCTAAGAAAAGATGTTGGGCATATATAGCCATAAAACAAGGGCATAGCTAAGGCAAGATTAATATCCTTGAATGTAAGAGGATTAAACTCCCTTATAAAATGTTGAAAATTGTACAAAGGAATAACCCGGCTTAAAGGGGCCATTATCTTTATCCAAGAAACCCATCTAAGAGGATGAACAGAGAGTAGCCAACAAAAAATATCAGGCTCAATGGTTTGCTTCTAACCATATTGAGAAGAAGAAAGGAGGAGTGGAGATCATGCTCACCACACAATTTCAACATCAAGTACTGGCAGTACACAGTGATAGGAGGCCGGTACATTTTTCTAAACATATTGGACAAAGACCAAATATATTCTTTAATATATAGGGGCCAAATTCTGCACAAGGGGCATTTTTTGAATTACTAGCTCCTCTGATAACTCAATTTGCAGAGGGACAATTAAATTATAGGAGGGGACTATATTATAGTAGTAAATCCCCTCACTTGATACATCCAGGGGAGACTCGAAGAGCAGTGCAAGCTATAAGAGGAAACTGAAAATCATGGGAAAAGCACTGGGAAAGCATAGTTACACACCTGAAACAGGTGATCTCCGGGAACAACAGGAATTTACTCTTCACATATGGGTATCGTCGGTACCGACGGAGCCTGCACGGGAACGCTCCCCAGCGTCCAATTAGAAAGCTTTTGGGAGCATCCCACAGCGCCTACGTGCTGCCTTCCCGCCTTTCCCAACTGCCTCTCTCCAGTTGAGTTTTAAAGCTGAGACAAAGAGAGAGAGAGAGGGAAAGGAAAGAAAAGAGATACAACTCCTAGGGGAGGTGGGTGGGTTGTGAAGACTAAATTCCAGCTGTTCCCGGAGATCACCTGTTACAGGTGAGTAACTATGCTATCTCCAGGAACAAGCAGGAATGTAGTCTTCACATATGGGGACTCCCTAGCTGATGCCAGGGAGAGACCCCAGAAGTTGTGTGCCCTTGTGAAAGGGCTCCACTTCCCCCCATGGATCTCTGGCATCCTACCGGGAATGGTGGGTAGGAAATGATTAAGTATGGAACAGGTGTTGTAGAACAGCCTGACCAAACAAGGCATCCCGGCGGGAGTCCTTGTCCAAGCAGTAATGAGCTGTGAAGGTATGAACTGAGGCCCAAGTCGCTGCTCGACAGATGTCGTCAATAGACACAGAGTGTAGATGAGCCATTGAGGCTGCCATGGCCCTCACATTGTGAGCTGTGACATGGCCTTCCAGAGAAAGGTTCTTACTCTGATTGGCAAAGGAAATACATTGTGCAATCCAATTGGACAATGTTCTCTTGGAGAGTGAAAGTCCCAAATGAGAAGAATCAAAAGCAACAAAGAGTTGAGAGGACTTTCTATGTTGCTGTGTTCTTTGCAAGTAAAAGGCAAGTGCAGTCCAAAGTATGAAGATTCCTTTCCGCATTTGAAGCATGAGGTCTTGGAAAAAATACAGGCAGGTAAACTGATTGGGTTAAATGAAAAGGTGAGACCACCTTTGGCATAAAGTGTGGATGAGTCTTAAGGACTACCTTATCATGATGGAACCTCGTATAAGGAGGATCAGCAACCAATGCTTGTAATTCACTGATGCGACGTGCTGATGTGATTGCAATGACAAAGATAACTTTCCACGAAAGGAATTTCAAGGAGGTAGTAGCTAAAGGTTCAAAAGGCGGCTTCATGAGCTGGCCAAGAACCAGATTCAGGTCCCATGCCACTGGTGGTGGCCTAATGGGAGGCTTAGTTAGCAGAAGGCCCCTCATAAACCTCGCTATGAGAGGATGAGAGGAAATAGGCTGCCCATTTAAAGGCTTTAAACAAGCTGAAATAGCACTTAAATGGACCCTTACTGAGTTACGTAGTTTTAAGTCCTGCATTAGATAAATGAAGGAGATACTCCAGTAATGATTCCAAAGGTATTGCATGGGGGTCAAGACCCTTCTGCGAACACCATATGGAAACCCTTTTCCACTTGAAAGCATAAAAGCGTCTTGTGGAAGGTTTCCTGAAAGCATAAAGGACATCCCTTACTTGTTGAGAAAGATTAAGACCATGTAGGTCTAGGCTCTCAGCAACCAGGCCCTGAGATGCAGAGCGTGGGGATCTGGATGCCACAACATCCCATCCTCCTGAGACAGGAGATCTGGAGCACAGCCGAGATCCAGGGATGGAGCTTGAGAGAGACATAGGAGCAGAGGGTACCACACTTGCCGTGGCCAATGTGGAGCTATGAGAATCATATGGCCTCTGTCTCTCTGAAGCCTGAATAGGGTTTTGGGAATTAGGGGAATGGGTGGAAAGGCATATAGGAAGTCCTGACCCCAATGGAGGAGGAAAGCATCCCTGGCCTGAGAACCCTGAGCCGGAATTCTTGAACAGAACCGGGGAAGTTTGGCATTCAGTGGACTTGCAAAGAGGTCTATGTCCGGGGTTCCCCAAATTTGAAAAAGGTTTTGCTACCTGGTCTGCATGGAGAGACCATTTGTGCGGGAGCAGAACTCGACTGAGTCTGTCTGCCCAAGAGTTTTGAATGCCTGGTAGATACACCACAAGGAGATGAATCTGATGCTCTCTGGCGAGGGCCCAAAGTCGCAAAGCTTCGTTGCAAAGCGACAGAGAGCCTGTTCCTCCCTGCTTGTTCAGATAGAACATAGTTACTTGATTGTCCGTCTGAATTAGGACTGTCTTGTAGCTTAGCTGGGTATGGAAGACTCGAAGAGCAAAGAAGATTGCTCTGAGTTCTAGGAGATTGATATGTAAGTGGGTCTCCTGTGGAGTCCAAGTGCCTTGGGTAGAGAGATCTTGCAGGTGAGCTCCCCAACCCAGCTGTGAGGCATCTGTTGTTAGAGTGACCTGGGGTAGGGGCTGCTGGAAAGGGCACCCTACCAACAGGTTTTGGGTTGACTGCCACCATTGGAGCGACAAAATAAGGCAACTTGTGTTTGCTATTTTGTCTGATAGACAGCCTGATGCCTGAGTCCATTGAGTGGATAGAGTCCATTGGGCTGCTCTCATATTATATGGAGGCGAGCATAGGGGACCGCATGCACGGTAGATGCCATGTGGCCTAGTAATTGTAACATTTCCCGAGCAGTGAGATGAGTTTTCAACACTGCCTGGGAGGCTAAGTGCACAATGCGAAGGCAGCAGGGCTGTGGAAGATAGGTCCTTGCTTTTCTGGTATCCAGCAAAGCTCCTATGAACTCTAGAGACTGAGTGAGAGTTAGGCTGGATTTTGGGATGTTTATGACCAGACCCAAATACTGAAGGATACGCATTGTGCAAGATAGAGAAATCCTCGCCTCTGACTCTGATGGGGCTCGAATGAGCCAGTCGTCTAAGCAGGGGAAGACGAATATTCCTAGAGTGCGAAGAAATGCTGCTACTACAGCCATGCATTTCGTGAACACCCTTGGTGCTGAGGCCAGGCCAAAAGGAAGCACTCTGTATTGGTAGTGCTTTCCCTAAAAAAGGAACCGAAAGAACCTTCTGTGAGTTGGATGGATGAGAACATGAGTATACGCATCCTTGAGATCTAGAGAACAAAGCCAATCCTGACTCTGAAGGTATGGCAGCAGAGTCCCCAGAGAAAACATCTTGAATTTCTCTTTGAACAGGAATTTGGTTCAATTCTCCGAAGTCTAAAATAGGTTTGTGTCACCCTGTTTTCTTTGGGATAAGGAAATAGGGGGAGTAAAACCCTGTACCCTGTTGAGGAATGGGTACCTCTTCTATTGCCCTTTGAGCAAGAAGCATAGTGACCTCTTGATCTAACAGGTTGTTGAGAGAGCTCTGAGAATTGAACTGTCTTACCACTGTGGGAGGGGGCATGCAAAGTGAAGCTTGTACCCCTCTTTTGTAATGGAGAGAGTCCAATCTTCTGCTGTTATCTGCCCCCATCTGGGGGCAAAGTGACACAACCTTCCTGGAATGGTGGAAGGCTCTGGTCCGTTGAGGGCCAGGAAGGCTAAGTTCTCTAGATGAAAGTCAAAGGCCTTGTGGAGGCTGAGACTGCTGAGACGGTTGAGGCTTAGCAGCTTTGCTTTCCTTTGTTTAGGTGGTTGCTGACCCTTTCGGGCAGGCTGACCTGCAGAACATCCCTGCTGGGAATGGGAGGGATAAAACCTTCTTTTTGGAGAAGAATGGTTTCTTGAAAGATTTCTTTCTTGCAGGATCAGCTGTGGCTTTGGATAGTCTATCCAAAGTGGAGTTGTCAGCATCCAGCTCATTGGCTTTCTCTTGCCAATTTTTGCCAAATAGATTCTCACCTGTACAAGGGATATTGCCCAGTTTGTCCTGTACCCAGAGCTCCAAATCAGATGCCTGGAGCCAGGCAATCCTACGTGCACCTATGGCAATGGCAGAGGTTCTGCTTATGCACTCAAAACAGTCAAAAAGCTGCACAATTGACAAACTTAGAAACATCCTGGGTATGTTTAACCAGTGTGAGAAAATCCTGCCTCTTATCAGTAAGGAGAGGGCTCAAAATCTCCAAATCTCCTGTGACTTCCTTAAGGAACATTCCCATATATAAAATATAGAAACTGATCCTGGCAGAAAGCATGGAAGCCTGGAAAGTACGACGTCCAAAGGCATCCAAAGTTCGAAACTCATGTCCTGGAGTATTAGAGGCATGCTTCTTTGCACTTCTGATCCTTCTCATAGCTGATTCCACTACAATGGAGTGGTGAGGAAGCGGATTCTTTTGGAAGCCAGGACACAGAGGCACTCGATACATGGTATCCAGTCTACAAGAGTGAGGAGAGGTGGTAAGAGGTGTCTCCCACATTCTTAACATGATATCATGTAAGATCTCATGGATAGGCAAAGCAGCTGCCTCTTTAGGAGCCTTGGGATATTGTAGAATCTCCAACTCCTTTGCCCTGGGCTCTGTTTCAGGAGCCAAAGTAATGGAAAGACCGAGCCACCTCCCTGATAAAATCCTGAAAGGAGATATCCTCTGGAGGAGACATCCTACGTTTAGGAGAGGAAGGCTCCTCCGGGAGAAGTACTCCGGTACCGACCAAGCTGTCAGAATCCTCAGACTCCTCCGAGGATTCGAAGTACCTTTTGTCCGGATGCTCTTGTAGAGCACGATACCTGTATCGACCAAAGTCAGTGCCGGGGGGAATCGGTACCAGTGTATCGGTACTGGAAGGCATAGCATGACTGGGTGCCGGCAATGCAGACACCGATGTCAATGCCGATGCTATCAGTACCGGTACCAATACCAGTGCCAGAGTCGGTGCCAGTACCGGTTGAACTGTCTGACACGGTTCCGAGAGTGCCGATGCCGCAAGGAGAACCGCCAGACTGCGTTTAATAGCCAGGAACCTCTGGACTATCAACACTGCCGATGCCTGGGTATCGGTACCGGAGAAAGCAGCCAGTACCCCAGAGCATGGCACCAGTAGTTCTGCCGAGGTTGAGGCCTCGAGAACATCCTGGAGCCCCAATAATGCTTTGGAAGCCGAAGCCTCCCGCCGGGGCAATTTAGCCGGTACAAGACCCTCAAGGGCAACGCCAGAGGCATCTCGATGCTTGGAAGGAGATCTACTCTTTGAGGACCGGCCAGACTTATGTTTAGTTACCTGAGATCCATGGGAGGAAGACGAAGCCCTGGAAGACGTCGATGCCACAGAGGCTGCATCAGAGGGAAAAAGGGTGCTGAGCTTAGCAGCTCGGTTTTGCCGACCCGTCTTAGACATCATCCCACAGGCCATACACTCCGAAATTGAGTGGTCAGGACCTAAACATTTAAGGCATCACTCGTGGGTGTCGTGACAGAGATGGTACCGCCACACTTGGTACACTTCTTGAAACCCGAAGCAGATTTTTCCATAGTCAAGGAAATTTTGGGCCTAGTGCCCAAAATGGCACGTGCACCTGAAGGAGGATTTGGAAAAAAATTATATATTTTTTTTTGAAAAGAAAGAAAGAACCAGTGGTACCGGTATAGCATCGAGGGAAGGCAGACGCAACCACAAAAAAGAAGGAGAATAGGAAACATTTTCTGCGGTGACAGGAACAACCACCTGCTGGCTCTGCGGAAAATGAAGAACTGGAGAGAGGCAGTTGGGAAAGGCGGGAAGGCAGCACGCAGGCGCTGTGGGATGCTCCCAAAAGCTTTCTAATTGGACGCTGGGGAGCGTTCCAGCGCAGGCTCTGTCGGTACCGACGATACCCATATGTGAAGACTACATTCCTGCTTGTTCCTGGAGATTAGGGGATACATGGCAAGAATTGAATGGGTGAACCAGACACTACACCTTTTACTCCCCAGTTCATAATTCATTCTCAAGATTGGATATGGTATGGGTAGACAGATCCATGATATAGAAAGTAAAATCTACTGAAATAGGAGAAAAAGACATGGCCAGACCACGCACCGGTGTGGATAGACTTCTGGGTAGGAAAAGACAAGAAAGGAAGGAGAGGATGGATACTTAATGAATTCATTACTGGAGAAGGCCGAGCACGTTTAACAGAAAAAAAAAAGCAATGGAGGACTATATGGAGATAAACAATGATGGGTAATGTTTGATGAGAACAATATGGTAATGTCTTAAAGCTGTGGTAAGGGGCAAATTAATAGCAATAGGTACACATATAAAGAAAGTTAAGGAGGCCAAGAAAGAGAACCTACATAGCATGAGGAGGAGTAGCCTAGTGGTTGGGGCACGGTACTTCAGGCCGGAAGGTCGGGGGTTCAAATCCCACTAGAGGACAGCAACCTTGGGCCGGAAGGACTGGGGTTTCTAGTCCCACAGATGCTCCTTGTGGTCTTGGGCAAGCCACTTAACCCTCCATTGCCCATGTTCCCTGTAAGTATTAGTGAATGTGTCTCATATCCCCGCGTGTTAAATGTATCCCCCAATTGTGTTGTGACCGCTTTGATTGAAGGATAAGGCGGTATACAAAACTGTCTAAATAAATAAATGATTAGAGAATGGGAGACCCTACAAAAACAAGGACTCCTAAAGAAGTGAGAACTAAAACAATAGCTAAGCTACTAGACAAGAGTTAGGTTATCTCAAATTGGCAGAAATCAAATTTGCTCAAGACAGAATGAAACAAAATTATTTTGAATTGGGAAAGAAGCCTAACCTATTACTAGCCCATAATCTTACCACCAGACAAGAAATTTTATAACTAAAATATGGGATGCCCAGGGATGAGAACCGAGGAAAAGAGGAAATTCAAGTGAGGTTTGTTGAATTTTATAAAGAGTTATACACAGTAGAACAAACTACCTCGGTCCTATCTCATTACAGGTAGTAGCTCCACACAAAGCCCCAGGATTAGACGGATTTACAAATAAATTTTACAAAGTGTTTTAGTTCCACAATAGCTGAGCCTTTAGCACAACTATTTAACACATTTAAAGACTGAACGTTGCTCCCAGAATCAATGAGGACAGCAGGAGTCACCATTTTGCCAAACGAAGGCAAAGTTCATAATTTATGAGGCTCATACAGACCAATCTCATTGTTGGGAGCTGACTTCAAAATATTTACAAAATTTTTGGCAAATAGGTTACTGCCGTATATGCCCAGGCTAGTCCATGAAAATCAATCGGGATTTATACCTGGAAGACAAACTGACAATATTAGGAACGCGTTGAATGTGATGTGGAGAGGAAGGGAAAGAGAGGAACAACTCTTGCTCCTAGCGATTGATGCTGAAAAAAGGCATTCGATCGTGTGTCTTGGCCCTTTCTTTTTCAGGTTTTGGGGATAGAGGGGAACTATTTGAACTGAATTAAACTATTATATAAACCAGCCCCAAGCCAGTTTATGTATAAATGGGGAATATACCGAACCCTTCACATTGGCCCGAGGCACACAGCAGGGATGCCCCCTGTCCCCATTACTATTTGTTTTAACTATGGAATCCCTGGCCCAACGGATATGAGACTGCCAAGAGATATGAGGCATAACATGGGGCCAACAGGAGAGCAAAATCTCCCTATTTGCAGATGACTTACTTATGCTCACTTCCCCTACGAAATCAATGAGGGTGTTAGATGAGCTAACGGAATACAGTTTTTCCTGATTTAAAACGAATGCTACAAAATCCAAAATACTACATGTCTCCCTCCCGGTAGATCTATGTTCTGAGATTAAAAAGAGAATGCCTCTTCCAGTGGGTTAAGCAGAGTATTAAATATCTGGGCATAAGTTTAACACAAGGACCTTTATGGGGCAAATTACCTGCCACTGGAAAAATCAATCCTGGGGGAAATAGAGGAGTGGGGGGGAAGAGATGTCGTGGATAGGTAGAATAGTATCAATTAAAATGATGATTCTACCAAGACTGCTGTACCTATTTACAATGCTGCTCATAAAAGTACCCCAAAACTTTTTAACATGGCTACAAAGAAAAATAATGAGATGTATATGGAAACGGAGGACAGCTAGAGTGGCTTGGAAGATTCTTACTCTGAGTAAAGAGCAGGGAGGGATGGCAATTCCAGTACTAACTAGATATCACAAGGCAATCCGACTACAAGCCACAACTGAGTTGTGGCAACATGAAACAAAGAAATGGGGCCAAATGGAGAGACGTGTCCTGGGGGTACACTCACTGGGGGAATCCCTGTGGATCCTAAAAAGTAAAGAAATATATCATAGATGTCCCAACCATTTGTCAAATTGACAATACAAATTTGGTTTAAATGGAGGAATATATGGCTAGGTAAAGGAGGAATCTCTCGGCTGATCCCCAGAGGTAACCCAGACTTCTCACCAGGTTTTGAGAACCCTAGCTTTGAAAAATGGGCAAAGGATGGATTAAAATTGATAAGGCAAATACTAGAGGAAAAAGAAGTGAGAAGATTTGGAAAAATAATTAAAGAATACCCTCTAGAGAAGAAGGATTTATATTATAAAACAGCACTAGGTTCTATCAGAATTGGGAAAAGACCCTACACCAATAGAGATTTTATTTCTGATGGGACAGGTGAAATGTGCTGTATTGAAATTTTATAAAATGATGGAAATAAAAGGCACTAAAACAATGCATCAATGTAGATGGGAAGCAGACCCATGGGTAGTATGGGAGGACGCCACATGGAGACAAATATATTGTAGTCGATATAAGGGACTATTGGTTACCAACTTAATTGAGAATAATTACATAATCTTATATCGGTGGCATCTTAGCCCAGACAAGATACAAGATATACACAGATGGACGCTATTGAAGACCATGTTGGGAAAGGGGGACCTACCTACACATCAGGTAGAACTGCATAAAAGTCCTATCACTGTGGAAAATGGGATTTAAAATATTAAATGAGATCTTGGGACAAGAAATAATACCTCATTCTGGAGTGGTGTTTTTGGGGCTTAAAACACCCACATTAAACAAAGAAGAGGGAGAACGTATTAATATGGGATGTATAGCTATCAGACTGCTGGTAGCAAGAAAGTGGAAACAACTTAAACCTCCAACTATGGGAGAATACACTGCTATTCTTGGGAATATACACTTAGGAGTATATTTACTAAACCGTGGTAGCGAACTCCGTGTGATATCGGAGTCACAGCCCCATTGGAATCAATGGGGCCACGGCTCCAATATCACACGGAGTCCGCTACCGCGGTTTAGTAAACATACCCCTCAATGTGTAAACTAACGGTTATGAAACATTCAAGACTACAAAAATTTACAAGAACTTGGCATAAGTACACAAAATGGGTAGCTCAACTAAAACAAAACTGAAATAGAAAATGGTAAGATAGACTGAGATCCAGCGGGGGGAGAGGAAGAATTAATACACAATGATGAAAGTTAATAGTGGCAATAGGAATAAAGCTTGAAGGGATAGAAGTAAGGATGACATATCAGCAATTGTATGTAAATAAGTGGATGTTTTATTGAAGAAAAACTTATGTTGATGGTTATAAAAATTCAATAAAAAAAGAATCCATGTACCACAATCCCACATACTGTGCCAGCTGATGCTCGAGTGATTTCTCCATTGAGAGGAAGCTTAGTTGAGGATAGCATGAAACTGACCCACAAGTACCCGAATGCCCTGGGAGATAATCATACTGTTATAAGGACAGACGATCAACTCCAACCTTTCTAGCCAGAGCTTACCAGGCCTATGCTGTGTCTGGCCTTCATCAAAGGAGACTGACCAGACCACACCGATGTCCAAGTATGGGCAACCCTGGCTCTCTGCTTGCAGAGAAGTGCTGCTACCACCACTACCACCTTGGAAAAGGTATGGAAAGTCACGTCTGGGCCAAAAGCCGGACTTGGAACTGGAGAGGTGGCCTAGAAACAGAAACAGAGAAAATAGCTGAACTGTTCACAATGGGAAATTGACAAAATGCTATGGCGAGGTCTAGGTGGTGAGGATTACTCCCCACCTCGCTAATGACAGACCTGAAGGATGTCATACAAAACATGAGAGACTCCATCTCAAAACAACCAGGAATAAACGTCCTTAGCCCTGAGGTGGAGGGCACAGGAAAAATAGCCTACCATTGCAAGAGGAGCTGAAGAGTTTCCATGAACCTTACCCACATGAGCGGACAGCCACAGGGAGACTATACTGCCAAACATTGTGCATCATAATTCTCAGACTGGCCTTAACAGAAGACTTTAGAGATATAAGGCAGGCAACTTGTAGAAGGATCAAATACATCCCTGACCTTAAGGACCCCGAAGACCCACTAGTCTATTGTGGTATGGGTCCCCCAATCGAGAATAGCCAGAGTTACACCCCAAGCAGCTGCACCTCAGGAGGGACTGCTAGAAAACATAATGAAGGAGCCTATGGACTACCAATGGAGCCACAGATTCGACATTCCACTCCCAGCACCACATACACAAACACCAGGCACCCCACTCATTTACTCAGTTTTCTAATTCTGACTCTTCACATATATTCTGTTCCCTGCATGTCTCATCCATGCACGGAATCTCAGAACTCAAGAGGCAAGCAAAGATCCAGATTCTCAGTGCATGAATGAGACCATGGGGCAGAGAAGAGGGCTTTAAATTTAATTTGGACGATATTCTGGGGAAGAGTGAGCCTTTTCTGGAAGGATGGGCTCCACCTTAACCAGGCTGCTGGCACTAACCATTAAGAAGGAGATAGTGTAGCTGGTAGTGTCCAAAACGTTTGGACAAGTTCCTGGAGGAAAAGACCATAAACCATTAAGTGGACTAGAGGACATCCACCACTTATCCCTAGGATAAGCAGCATGGAATCTATCTTTTGGGATCCTGCCAGGTACTTCTGCCCTGGATTGGCTACTGTTAGAAACAGGATACTGGGTGTGATGGATCATTGGTCTGATCCAGTATGGCAAATATGTTCTTATGTACATAATGGTACAATAAGTCCTTCCAAAGACCTTACTATCTTACTGGATACCTGAGGCATGTGTGGGTCAGTATGCCATCGAGTCAATGCTAACTACTGGCGACACAGCCCCTGGGTTTTCGTGGTAAGGATACCTGAGGCAATGGGAGATAAATCGACCAGCTCACTGACAAAAAGCATCAGTCGCAGAAGCAGGATTTAAATCAGGGTCTCCCGTTTCCCTATCCATCAATCAAACCATAAGGCTCCTTGCTCCTCTTATTTGGTACATTATGATAAGCGGAAACTTTGTTTATATCTTGTCCCATCTGCAATGTAAACATTTGTAATAAGATAAATATTAACATTTATCTGTTTTATTCAGCCACTGCCCTTACTTTGAAAAGTCTTCTAAAGCAGCTCTAAGAAAAGTTATAAAATAAAAAGTATATCATATGTTCATATTGTTAGTGAATAATCTTGTCAGCCACTTTGTGGGGGGCGGGGGACTGGAACTCTACAAAGATAGTCACAAAAAAGAATGATCTTTTAGAGCATCTTAATGTCAAAGAGTCTTTTACCAAAGCTTTTAACATTCATATTTCACGAATCCGAAAAAAAAAAAGGATTTGTATTATGGGAATGATTTTTATGCAAATTAAATAAAGTAGGAGGTAGAACAATCACAGTTCTGTATGAGGGGAACAAAACTGGTATGCAGAGGCCAAGATTCTGGGAAAGGAACACTGAGAGGAGTTCTGGTTTTACTATCTTGGAAATCTTTAAATAAGGAATTTTACATAGTTGTTCTTCAGAGCCTATTAAATGTACTACTGGAGAGAAGGGACTAAATAATTTAGAGGATGAATTACTATCGATCAGCATGCACTAATGGCGCTAGTGCACATTATCCAATGCAGGGTCCATAGGAATAAAATAGTAAGATGCACCAATGATTAGTAAATGATGCCCTTAGTGAACTAGTACAGGGTTATGGGTCGCTAATCAAAGACTGGCTGAGGTCAGTAATGACTAAACACTATTATCTGAAAGCCTTTAATTCACATTTATGAACAGATTTGGTAGTTTCCGTTTCATTCCCAGAGGGCAGGTGTCCACATCATTAAAATTCTTATAGTACACACAGATTCACCAAGGCACTTTTACAACAAATCTTAACAGAATCACTTAGAACTGAACAAACATGAAAACCAAGTTATAAGAGGTAATACCACTGCCATGATCCACACTGTATGTATTGCCAGTCCACTAAAGTTCAATGTGGAAAAAAATATTTTAAAAAAACTGGTCCTTCTCAAGAAGTCTCTGGCAGCTAGGAATTTGCAGGAAATCAGATCACATTCAGTGGAATCAGGAGCCATACTGATTAGCCTTACACCAAACAGTAGTTTCCAAAGAAGATCCAGTGCATACTTTAACTGCTAAAATAATTATTAATGGACCTTTGGTCTGACCCAGTATGGCAAATCCTTATGTTCTTAAGGACAACAAAAAGACTGTCCTATACTTTCAAGGACAGCTATCTGGATAGCGAGCTCAGTACTCACCACATTATCCAGATAGACTAGCACAGACTATCTAATTACAGGTAATTAATATCTGGATTTTTCTGGCTGCTGCAGCGGATGTTCAAGAAACCCATCAACTGTGGTGGCTCAATATTGGCACAGTAGTTTTGGATGCCTGCAAGCTTCTGCCCAATATGTCAAAATAAACAGTACACATCTAATGCTAAGATAGATATTTGGATCTAGGCAAAGTACATCCATGTACAGTGGGTATTTTCTTGTCCCAACAGAGCTCACAATCCAATTATATACTTGAGGCAATGGAGGGCTAAGTGACTTACCCAAGGTCACAGGGCGTATCAGTGGAATCTGAACTCTGGCAAAACAGAGTTACACTACAATACAGTTCTAATAAAAACATAGCTCTTATTACATGTTAGGCTAGTCCTCTCCAGCTATTCTTTAAGAAAATACAGTTAAACAGGAAGTGAGCTGGGATGAACCAAATTAGAATATGGGAATCAAAAGGACAAAAGTGGATATGATCCAACAAAAACAAAGATTATTAAAAATATAAAATTGTCCTGAAACTACATGCAATGTATAGCCTTCTCTCAGCAAGGGAAGACAAATATAAAATACTGAAACATGGTAAAACAGCACTCCATGGTCGCATTGCCCTAGTGCACACCAATTTTAACATGAATAAATAGTATTCCTTACAAAAAGATTCCTAGTGAAGTTTACTACTGGACACTGAAGACTGCGTGGGTTAGCCAAAAGAATGACATTATTCCTTTAAAATCTAGGCCATTTAAATAGCTATTTAACGCAGCAGCTGTGTTGTTGGCAGAGACCACAAATGAAATGAAATATTGATGGAGACTTCCTTTCTCCCCACTGCAGTCCATTATGCACGGCTTCCATCACTGGACAAAAAGGGGCCTTTTTCTTACAGCCTATTTCTTCGTTTCACTTCTATCTTAGTTTTGATTAGGGAGAGGCAGACAATACTGGAATGCACGCAACCTTGCAAATATTCAGCGAAAAAATGCCCATTTTAAACCCACATTTTCTTCTTCTACCAATAAGTCCACGTACTTGCATAATTTGGAGAAAAAGCTTTGTTTCAAGAGAAGTATTTTATATATTTAAACCCTAGATTTTGCATTCCAAAATTTGTAGTAAGGGGTAATGTTATAAAAAACCATGTAAAGTTACAAGCGATCTACGTGTAAATCATGGTAATTTAGTGATTTGTATGTGCTAATAGGCATTTACGCATGTTGCCAGCTAGCACAGGACCATGACAGCACAGGACTATTCCTGCACTAACCGTGCAGCTTACATTAGGGTTATGGGTGGGCAGATAAGGAGCACAGAGTGGGCATGCTGAGCTCAGCATAGTTAGTGCTGGGTTCACACCACATGCAAATTGCATTAGCACGAGTTCACCTACCACCACCTCAATAGGTGGAGTTAAGTGCGCCCATGATAATTCGCCCATGTTAGGAGAAGTGCTCTGTGTTAATCGCCAGGGAAATGTTTTCCACACCCCCAACAGTTAACGTAGTGGCATTGCACTTAGCATGCCATAGTTTTGCTGCTAATAGCACAACATCTTACCCTTTAGTAAAAGGCCGCTAAGAAAGCAACCTCTCATCTACTGCTTTTTTCACTCTGTATAGGGATATTGAAAGGTATAAGACATGGCACATGCAAAGGACGTAACATATGCAAAGTCTGAAAAGTAAATGTCATCACGCATTCCCCCTGCTCCTTTAAAAAAATTGTTGTTCATTACTTAAAAAGAGCAGAGCATGTCTTTTGGTTGTGCTAGTTGAGCAGAAGCAAATGTAATCACCATTAAATAATTTCTGCAGTGCTGCTCTAATGATAGTGTGTAACCACTATGGCCCTCAAGGGCAGAAATAATGAAAAATACACCAAAAATCATACTACTTCTCAGTCTTTCACGAGGAGATACTGTTAAATACGGACAATGGTACATAAATCCAGAAAGGCTAGCAAAGAATAAAGGAGTAGCTTAGCAATTAGAGCAGCAGGCTGGGAAAAAGAAAGCTAGGGTTCAAATCCTGCCGGCAATCCCTGTGACTTTGGACAAGTCGCTTCACTCTGCTGCCTCAGGTACAAACTATGGGCCTCATTTACTAATTTGGATTCATGCACATTAACATGCAGGGCTATCTGCCTTAAGAGGCAAGCCAGTGAGGCACTGGCTCAAGGCACATAAGCTTTAAGGGCGCCAAAGCTTGCCTCACTGTTCACACTCCTTCACAGCTGTGGGAATGTTTCCCATTGCTCCCACAGCTGTGCTATGCTGTGTTTCAGCGCCAGCAATGCTGTGCTCTTAAGAGATAAACAGAAGAGCTTCCTGTTTCTTTTAAGAGACAGGAACAGCCTCTCCTTACCTTTTAAAAACACTATGGTGTCAGCACTTGAAGCATAGCACAACCACAGAAGTGAAGGGAAACACTCCTGAGGCTGTATTAAAAAAAACTGCAGTTATGGGTCAAGTGGCGACTAGAGATGGTCTGATGGAGAGACCGAGTGAGGGGGCTGAAACAGAAAATGGTGAGTCTGGGGAAGGCTGGGACTGGAGATGGGCTCATCCTGGAGGAAATAGTCTAAGAATACAAGTGGGCAGGTGCTGGGGGAGTGGGTTTGGAAATGAGCTGATGCTGGAGTGGAGGTGGTGACATTTTACTTACAAGTTAATGCCCTTTCCTTGAGTTCTGCTAGACTACTCAGACAAGCAGATTTTGTTCCCCTTCCAGGAGATTGGTGCAGATAATGAAAAGCCCAGGTTTCAATGACATCACTCCCATGCCTCGATTCACCTCAGCCACCAGAGGTCCCTTCAGCATCTGGAAGAAACATGGCAAGATCCACACAACCTCAGTCATGGGCAACAATGAGTAAACAGAGAATTATCTACAGGAAAGCATAAACAGAAGGCTGTCATTAGAAGATGAATCTGCAGAGCCAAGAATAAAAATCATAGTGAACCCAAAAGGTACTGCAGCAGAAGAACAGAGCAATACAGTTTCAGGGGCAGGCCCTGGACTAGTCTAGCAGGACTCAAGGAAAGGACATTAACTGATAAGTAAAATGTCACCTTCCATATCTTCCTCCTAGACCAGTCCAGACAAGTGGGATAAGCCAAAGCTACAACTCCACTAGGCAGGAAGACGACACAGTAGTTCACAAAACCCTTGAGCCAAAGGCCGTGTCCGCCCGCACATCCAAATGGTAATGCTTGACAAAAGTGTAAAGTGATGCCCATGTTGCTGCCTGATAAATGTCTGCAAGGGCTACTGAGCTCGGCCCTGTCCATGAGGATACTTGTGCTCGGGTAGAATGGAAGCGCAAACCCTCCGGAACTGACCGGTTCCGCAACAGATATGCTGAGGCAATGGCCTCCTTAATCCAACACCTCCCAAAAATCGATTTAGCTGCTCAATCACTCTTGCGCGGGCCAGCAAACAGCACAAAAAGATAGTCGGAGGAGGGCAGGCAGACCATCTGGTTCACAAGAGAAATCACTGTAGGCAAGAAGGCAGACAAGCCAAATGGAGACAGCCTTCTCTGAAAGGACAGATAAGGATCTTGGCAAGACAGAGCCTGAACCTTGAAAATCTGCCTTACAGAACAAATCACAACCAAGACCACCGCCTTGAGCATCAAATCCTTCAAAGTAGCGTGCTTCAATGGCTCAAAGGGCACTGCCATCAGAGCACCGAGTACCAGACCTAGATCCCAGGAAGGAAACAGAGATCCAAAGGGAAGACAGATGCCAAAACCCTTGGAGAAAGCAAGACTAGAGACTTACCAGCTACCAGACCACAGAAAAAGGCCAAAACTGCCACCTGAACCCTTCAGGGAACTAAGGGAAAGGCCCTTCTCCAAACCATCCTTTAGAAAGGCCAACAGAGAAGGCATTTCAGGAGAAAACTGCTGAGCGCCACACCAGTGCTCAGAGGCACCAGTTCCATATGTATGCTAGTTTGTTAGACCTCCTCCAGGCTCCAAGCAGAGTGGAAAGTAGCCCTTACGTGCTAGCCATATCCTTTCAAGAGCCAAAACAAAAAACAAGGGAACCAGATCTTCCAGGCTGACTGTTCCTTGACGCTATAGACCCAGAGATGGAGGCAATCGAAGGAGGCGCCTGCAGAAACCGCATCAGGTCTCTGAAACACGCTCTCCTTGGCCAATCCGGGGCAACCAAAACAATCCTGTCCGAGTAGTGTTCTATATGCTGGATCACACATACCACCAGGGGCCATGGAGGAAACACAGACAGAAGGTGCTGACTTGGCCAAAATTGGGTCAGGGCATTGACATCCTCTGACCCCATCTACGTGTGGCGGCTGAAGAAGCGGCGAACTTCGGCACTGGAGTAGGTCATCATCAGATCCATTTCAGGGGGACCCCAGTAGTGCAGAATCAATTCAACTCCCACTCTCCAGGATCCAGAGACTGACGGCTGAGAATGTCTATTTCCACACTGTCCACCGCGGCAATGTACTGAACCAACCAGGCTAGGAGATTCTTCTCTGCCCAAACAGGAGAGTCATCCCCAGAGCTACCCTGGTACACCTTATGCTGTCTTGCCAATTGATATAAGCCACTGTGGCATTTTCTGAAAACACCTGAATCATCCAGCCATCAGCCAGGGGCCGGAAACATAGAAGAGCCAACCTGATGGCCCTCACCTCGAGGCGGATGAGGGACCATACCACTTCCCTGTGGTTCCAATAGCCCTGGACTGCACAGTTTTGGCCATGGACTCCCCAGCCTGAGCGAGACTGGCATCCTTCATCAGCAGGATCCAGGAGAAATCGTCCAGCAGCAGGCCCTTCCTCAGACAGGGGCTTCTGCCACCAATGCAGGCTGGATTTCACCATGATTGGGAGAAAGAGCCTGTGCTTGAATGCCTGATAACTCGGAGACTACCAAGTCAGCGAGGACTGCTGGATAGGCCACATGTGAACATGTGCCCACAGCACCATCCCTATGGCCTCCGCTATCAATCTGAGAAGCTGAAGATAATACCATATTCTAGCAGCCTGTTAACACACAGAACTGGCTAGGCAATCCAACAGTATTTTTACCTTCTCTTCTGCCAGGAAAACTCTGCCCACTCAAGTGTCGAAATGCCTCAGCTGGCTCCCCGATGACCCAGACTAGGCATTCCAAAGAAGACACTATTCAGGATGCCACCAAAGATACCTCTGAAAGGGAATGGGCAGAGATGAGCCAGTCATTCAGATAAGGATGGACATAGATCCCTCTGTGCCACAGCTGCCACCACCTCGGGTCTTTGGAGAACGTCCTTGGGGCAATGAATAGCCCGAAAGGGAGGGCGGCAAACTGATAGCGAGAGTCAAGCACAGCAAAACACAGATACTTTTGCCAATCCATTTGGATCGGAATATGAAAAAATGCCTTGGCCAGATCAAGAGAAACCAAGAACTCCCCTCTGCATTCTGCTTGAATCACGGAGCACAAGGTAGCCATCTGGAAGCGCAGGACAAGCAAGTACTCATTTACTACTATTATTATCATTAATTTATATAATGTTCCAATGTTCTATGTGAAGCCATGTTGGCCATTTTGTTCAAATGTAAACCACTTAGACTTGTACATTAAGCAGTATATAAAAATAAATAAATAAAGCTAAATAAATAAATATAGTACTATAAGGCGTATGCCGTGCTGAACAGACACATAAAAGATTGTAAGCTCTGATGAGCAGAGACAATCTAATGAAGACAGACAGTACAATAGATGAGAACAAAGGTACAGTAGGGAAGAGTAATGAGACAGAAGGAGAACAAAACATTAAGATCCAAAAGTGGCCTGAAAGAAGTGATTTGAAAATGGAGATGAAACCTGACATAAAAATACAGGTAGTTTGTTCCAGGCATAAAGAGCAGCAAGGAGAAAGGATCAGTCTGGAGTTGTCAGTGGAAGAGAAGGACAGAAAGAAGCAAGCCAGAGGAAGAGCAGAATTAATGAGGAGGCGTGTAGGGAGAGAGAAGAGAGGAAAGGCACTGAGGAGCAAAAGAATGAATGTACTTATAAGTCAGAAGGGGAAGTATGTAATGGATACGGAAACAGAAGGGAAGATAATGAAGTGACTTGAGAAAAGGGGTTATATGAGTATGAGTATATTGGGGCGGGTGGAAGATTAGTTACGCAGCAGAGTTTTGAACAGATTAAGGGGAGAAAGATGACTAAAAGGGAAACCAGCAAGGAGGAGGTTGCAATAGTCAAAGCGAGAAGTGACTAAAGACTGGATAACTGTTTTAGTAGTGTGTTCAAAAAGGAATAGGCGAATTTTGTTAATGTTGTAGAGAAAGAAAGGACAGGTTTTTGCTATCTGTTAGGTATGTGTGGAGAAGGAGAGGGAGGAGTCAAAGAGGACTCCAAGGTTGCAAGATGAGGAAATAGGAAGCAGAAGAGTAATCAGAGATAGAGGAGGAAAGAGGGGGGTTTAGGGGGAAAAATAAGGAGTTTGGTTTTGGCCATGTTCAATTTCAAATGGCAGTGAGACAGCCAGGCAGTGATGTCAGATAGGCAGGCAGATATACAGGTTTGGATTGTAAGAGAAATATCATGTAGATAGATCCGAGAGTCATCAACATAAAAATGATATTGAAAGTCAAGGGAGAAGATGAGAGTACCAAGAGACTGGGTATGGAGAGAAAAGGAGAGGGCCTAGAACAGACCCTTGGGGTACACCAACAGAGAGGGATAGCAGAGGAGGAACTGCCAGAACAGACACTGAAGGAGCGATAGGAGAGATAAATAGAGAACCAGGACAGTACAGAGCCCCTAAAACCAAGCGAGGACAAAGTATCAAGGAAAGGGTAGTGGTCAACAGTGTCAAAAGCAGCAGAAAGGTCAACAAGAATGAGGACTGAGTAAAGACCTTTGGATTTAGCCAGGAACAAGTTGCTGGAGACTTTAGCAACGGCTGTTTCAGTAGAGTATAAGGGACAAAAGACAGATTGAAATGGATCGAGGAGGGCTTGAGAGGAGAGAAAATCAAGGCAACAGTGGAGGAACTGCACATTCGAGAATGTTAGAAATGAAGGGAAGACTAGATATGGGTCGATAATCAGAAGGACAAGTAGGGGCAAGTGAAGGTTTCTTGAGAAGAGGTTGTGACCAGAGCATGCTTGAAGGCTGCAGGGAAAATTGCAGTAGAGAATGATAGGTTAAGAATGTGTGCGATGGAAGGGATGACAAAGGACGAGATGGAGTTAAGGAGATGGGTGGAGATAGGAAAAGAAAAACAAGTAGTAAATTTAGAGGAGGAAAGAAGATGAGAGGGTTCCTCTTTGACGATCTTAGAAAAGGAAGAAAGAATAACAGATTAAGGGAAAAAATTGGTATTGAAGAGGGGAAGAGGGGGATGAAACTGATCTTGAGGGGAATTGGAGTGTAATCTTGTGGACTTTGTCATGGAACTAGTTGGCTAGGGTTTGGTCAGAAAAGTGGGTTGGAGGTGGAGGTGCCTTGAGGAGGGAGTTGAGAGTAGAGAAGAAACGACGAGGGTCAGAGGTAAGAGTTAGATGGACATAGAAGTTTTGCTTCGCAAGTGCTATGGCAGATTGGAAGGAAGCAAGCATGAATTTGAAGTGAAGAAAGTCAGAAAGGGAGTGGGATTTGAGCCAAATCCGCTCAGCTGAACCGGTACAGGAGCAAAGGAAACAGGTAGTTATTAGACAGCCAAGGCTGAGGTATAGTGCGCCTCATAGGACGTAGGATAGGAGGAGCAAGAGAATTGAGAGCACAGGAGAGAGCAGTATTATAGGAAACTATAACTTCAGAGTTAGAAGACAAAGTGGAGGAGACAGGTGATGAGACTATAGTGGAGAGAGCCAATGGATCGACAGCATGAAGATTCCTAAAAAGGTAGGAAGAAACAGAGAGATTGAGGTGGGAAGTGATTATGAGTGAAGCTAACCAGGTGATGGTCAGATAAGGGAACAGCTGAGATACAGAAATTAGATGGTAAACAATTAGAGAAGAAAACAAGGTCAAGACAATGCCTTGCTGATGAGTGGGGACAGAAGAACAAAGCTGAAGATTAAATGAGGCAGTAAGGGAAGCAAAGGGGTCAGAAGGATTATCAAAATGAATGTTAAACTCACCAAGAATAAGGGAAGGGGAAGAATTGAGAAATAAGGAAGGCAATGAGTTAAAGTCAGAGAGAAAGGTAGAAACATGATGACAGAAAAAGACCACATGGCCTATCTAATATGTCCTTCCATAACAACAACTATAACACTCCACTTTTTACCTTTAGAGATCCTCTGTGTTGGTCCCATGCTTTTTTGAATTCAGTTACTGTCCTCATCTCTACCACCTCCACTGGGAGACTATTCCATGGATCCTCTACTCTTTCCGTAAAGAAATATTTCCGCATATCACTCCTGAATCTATCTCCCTTCACCCTCATCCCATGTCCCCTCGTAGCAGAACTTGCTTTCAATTGAAAGAGGCTCTCTCCCTGAACATTTATGCCACAGAGGTATTTAAACATCTCAATCATATCACCTCTATCCCGCCTTTCCTCTAAGGTGTACATATTAAGATCCTTAAGTCTGTCCTCATATGCTTTATAATGAAGCCCACTAATCATTTTAGTAGCCACCCTCTGCACCGACTCCATCCTGTTCACATCCTTTTGAAGGTGTGGTCTCCAGAAATGCACACCATACTCCAAATGAGATCGCACCAAAGACTTATACAGAGGCATTATCACCTCCTTTTTTCTGCTAGCCATTCCTCTCCGTATGCACCCAAGCATCCTTCTAGCTTTTGCCGTCACCTTTTCTACCTGTTTAGCTACTTTAAGATCATCAGACACAACCACGCCTAGGTCCCGCTCTTCTTTAGTGGACAAAAGTACTTCACCTCCTATACTGTATTGCTCCCTTGGATTGCTGCAGCCCAAATGCATGACCTTACATTTTTTAACATTAAATCCCAGCTGCCAAATTCTAGACCATTCTTCAAGCTTAGCTAGATCCCTCCTCATGTTATCTACACCTTCCTGGGTGTCTACTCTATTGCAGATTTTGGTATCATCTGCAAAGAGGCAAACCTTACCCGACAGTCCTTCCGCTGTATCACTAACAAAGATGTTAAAAAGAATCTGACCAAGGACAGATCCCTGGGGCACACCACTGGTAACATCCTTCTCCTCAGAGTGAGCTCCATTTACTTGTACTCTTTGTCGCCTTCCACCCAACCAATTTCTAACCCAAGCAGTAACTTTAGGGTCCATCCCTAGGGTGCTCAGTATGTTTATAAGTCGCCTGTGAGGAACAGTGTCAAAGGCTTTACTGAAATCTAAATACACCACATCTAAAGCTCTCCCTCGGTCCAACTCCCTGGTCACCCAGTCAAAGAAATCAATCAGATTTGTCTGACAAGACCTACCTCTGGTGAATCCATGCTGCCTCGGATCCTGTAATCCGCTGGACTCCAGAAACCTCACTATTTTCTCTTTCAGCAGCGTTTCCAATAATTTACTCACCACCGACGTTAAACTAACCGGCCTGTAGTTTTCAACTACATCCTTACTTACGCTTTTGTGTAAAGGCACCACATGAGCCTCTCTCCAGTCCTTTGGCACCACTCCCGACTCCAACGAGGCATTGAAAAGGTCAGTCAGTGGAGTTGCTAGAAAGTCCCCAAGTTCCCTCAGTATTCTAGAGTGTATCCCATCCGGTCCCATCGCTTTGTCTACTTTAAGTTGAGCTAGTTTCTCACGAACACAGTCTTCTGAAAATTGTTCAAGATGTCCCTTGCTTCTGTTCTTATTTGTGGGTGTTTTCTGAGGTACAGCTCCTGGTTCTTCATCTGTGAACACAGAACAAAAATATTTGTTAAGCAATTCCGCTTTATTCTTATCAGCTTCTACATATTCCCCCCCCCCCTGCACCCTTGAGTCTGACAATACCACTTTTGCCCTTCCTCTTCTCACTAATATATCTGAAAAATGTCTTATCCCCCCATTTTATTGCATTGGCTATTTCTTCCTCCTTTTGAATCTTTGCCTTCTTGACTACTTTGCTAGCTTCTCTAAGTTTTTCCAAATACAGATGCCTGTCTTCCTCTCTGTGATCTCTTGTATTTCATGAAGGCCTCCCTCTTTTTCTTCACTTTTTCAGCTACTTCCTTCGAAAACCATAGCGGTCTCCTTTTCCTTTTGCCCTTATTTACCATTTTAACAAAAAGGTTGGTTGCCCTTAAAATACCCCCTTTCAGTTTTGCCCACTGTTTTTCTACATCCCCCAGCTGTTCCCATCCCACTAACGACTCCCTGAGGTATTGGCCCATCTTTGCAAAGTTAGTCTTCCTAAAGTCTAAGATCCTCACCTTGGAATGGATTCTAACAGCCCTAGTCCTAATACTGAACCACACCATCTGGTGATCACTGGATGCAAAATGATCTCCCACTACAGCATCAGAAACACTTTCACCATTGGTAAGCACCAAGACCAGTATGGCCCCTTCACGTGTGGGGTCTGTTACCAATTGCCTGAATAGTTCTCCCTGTAGAGAATCCAGGATCTCCTTACTTCTAGATGATACTGCAGCAGGAATGTGCCAATCAACATCTGGCATATTGAAATCTCCTATCAGTAGCACTTCCCCTTTCCTAGCAATGCTGCGTATGTCTTCAATTAACTCTGTCCACCTCTTCCTCTTGTGAGGGAGGTCTGTATATCACACCAATGCAAATAGATTTCTCTTTACCTCTTTCTAGTTTAACCCACAATGCCTCCTTCTCTCCGTTTTAAGCTCTGTAATTCCAAAGCTTTAATAGTAGTTTTTACATATAGTGCCACTCCTCCTCCCCTTCTTCCTACCCTGTCCTTTCTGAATAAAGTATAGCCAGGTATAGTTACATCCCAATCATGGTTTTCTGTGAACCATGTTTCTGTAACTGCCACTAAATCCAAGTCAGCCACTCCCACCAAAGCTTCAACTTCAGGGATCTTATTTCCCATGCTACGGGCATTAATACACACTGCTTTCCATATGTTACCCATTTCCATGAAAGTATTTAATGTATCACCTACCTGGGGGCTTTCTTCACCCATCCCCAACGAATCTAGTTTAAAGCCCTCTTCAGTAGATTAGCCAGTCTACTACCAAAGATGCGTTGACCTTTCTTGGACAGATGGATGCCATCTCTGCTCTGCAACCCTTGGAACAGCATCCCATGGTCTAGGAAACCAAAACGCTCTCAATGACACCATCCACGCAGCCATGCATTCATCTCCAGGAGGTGGATTAGCAACATTGGGTAATAGTCAGTGGGCTTGATGAGTCTCGGCAAACTCTCCCTAACATCTTGGATTTTGGCACCAGGCAGACAGCATACCTCTCTGGACATCAAGTCTGGTCGGCAGATGGACGCCTCAGTACCCCTCAGAAGAGAGTCTCCAACCACCACTACCCTTCGTTTCCTTCTGGTTACTGATTCTGCAACTTTGGGGTACTTGAACTCTGGTTCTTCCTTTTCCAGAGATGCTTTCACCTCCTCCACTTCCAGGGCTGCATAATGGTTCTTCAATTCAAGGGCTGGAGAAGTTGGATTGGTGATTTTGCAGGCCCTGGTGACTTGTGTCCAACCATCGACATTCTGTTGGCACCCATCTTCTCCTGTGCTGGAGAGCTTGGTTGCTGCAAGAAGCATCTCATCAATGTACTTCTCGCTGTCTTGAATGCTCCTCAGCCTCGCCACCTCCTGAGTTCCTCCACTTGTTTCCTCAGAGCTTCAGCATGCAGGCACCCTGCACATGGAACCGGTCCTTCAACTGGCTTTAGGACCTCTGTCTGGACCGAGGCAGAAGCTGTAACGGGGGCAACAGCTTTAGCAATACGATTTTTCCCAGCCATTGTTCTGTTCGTGGAGCTTAGGTATCTGTTAAAGCAAGAGAGAGATCTACCAAGTACCAGCCGGTTTCGCAGCTGTCCTTTCAGAAAAAAAGCAGTTAAATCTCTTTAATTATATTCAAAATGTGCTGGTCCAATTCTCTGTGATTTGTTAAAGGGGGAGGTGCCCTATAAAGCAAGACTGCTCACTAGGGGCGGGTGGGAGTCGGGTGGGTAGGGAGGGAACTAACACCTGATTAGGTGTTTAGCAGTTTCTAAACCTGAGGAGGTTACTGGAGTTCAGCAACCTACTGTGCTCAAGGAAAGTTCCCCTAAAGCACCAAAAAGAAAGTAACCTTGCTTTAAAAAACATACAAAAAACCCTTTTAAGAGCTCCCAGTCAGAGAGCTAGCAATGTAATATAATAAAACAAACAAATCCTCAAATCCTTACTGTTTGTTGATCTGTGGAGCCCTGGTTAGGAAAGCCTCAACAGGGCAGGGCACTGGAGCCTTTTATGCAGGCTTCAACTGCACTCAGGAAACAGGCCCACTAACTCCTGATTAGGTGTTAGCAGTTTCTAAACCTGAGGAGGTTACTGGAGTTCAGCAACCTACTGTGCTCAAGGAAAGTTCCCCTATAGCACCAAAAAGAAAGTAACCTTGCTTTAAAAAAAATACAAAAGACCCTTAAGAGCTCCATGTCAGAGAGCTAGCAAGTATGTAGAGGTGAACTTGTTATGTGGTCTATAGATAGTGTAAAAGGGGGTGCTTGTTATGAAGATACCACCATCTTGGCAAGTATGTAAATTAACTGTCTTGCAAAGGACTGTGGTTATTGAAGTCCATTCACACAAAGCTTGCCTTTTTAAAATAAATGAAAAAAACTCTTGTAGTTGGTCGAGTGTAAGGCACAATTAGAGTTTATTTATGGGGTGATTATCCCACACACAGATATGCTTGGTAACACCATCTAGATAACTTTTCCAGGGTTTATTCAACAATAAGGCAACTGAAAAGCTTATGCAAATTAAATGTCAAAGTCCTTTATGGAACAGAAAGGCTTCCTTACAGCCACTGCTAATAAACTCCTTAGCAGTGCTGAGGTAGAAATAAATCAAAGAGGAAAACTTCTTTACACGAAAACATAGCTCACTTTCTCCATACAGAAAAGAACTTTAAACCCCACGTGTGCACGGCTTGTGCTGGGCTCTCCTCCAACAGGTGACAATTAACTGCAATCAGTAGCTTGATTTCAGCACATGTGCAAACTTTCCAACAAAGCTTTTTCTTTTCAACAAAAAAAACTTTACTGTAAGCCAATATTTAGAATGTTTCCTTTTGATGTTTTTTCTTATATTTAGGATTTTCCTAAAACAACAACCTACTCAAAGAACAGTCCATATAATCATCCTCTGTATCAGATATTAAACCTTGCTCTTGAAATTGCATAGATTCAGTTTCTCCGTCTGACTCAGAGGGCTTTAGGAACTGACCTCTATACGGAGAGAAACTGTTTCTCTGCTGTTTGCACTGCTCAAAGCTAGAGAAACGTTCACAGTTCCTACCTGAATCCAGGCAAGCGTCAGGCTGCTTCTTCTGGTATTCTGGCCAGTATGCAATAGAGCTTCTGTGCCCTGTCCTCCAGTTGGTATCTCTGGACCTCAGGATCTTTTCTCCAGACGTCCTCCTTAAGGTATTTGGGCTCCTTTCCTCCTTAGCTGCAACAAACCTCTTCCTAGGGGTTGCTTGAGGGTCCCTGGCTGTGGATTCCAGTCCTCTGAAGGTTCTTTCCCCCAGGTATCTCTCCAGGCATAGGTACTTCTCTGAGCTCCTCTCTTGGACCGTCTGCTTTCTTGTCCTTGTTCCTTCAGGTTCCGGTTGTTCTTCCTTCTGATTCCCCTTCTCTGTCTCCTTCTCCGTCCCTCTTCCTGAAGATTCCCCTCTAGTTTTAAAGGGCTTAGATTGCAACTCCTCCCTTGCATTCTTCAGGTGTTGTGGATTAAGCACTCTCCTGGAGGCTGTTTGATTAGGGATGACATAATGCTTTCTCTGATTAGACTCATGCTTTTCCACTCTAGCTCCCCTAGGGACTTTCTGCATACTGGTGCATTCTGGAACATGTAGTCTTTTAGGGAAACAAGCTGTCTTATTTCTATAACCTGCCAGCACAGGTCCCTTGATCAGAGTAAATTCTCCTCTTTTGACATTACTCCCTAAGCTTTAATAAGCTTCCTTATCACAATAGCTATCTGGAGAAATAAGGGATTAAAAAGGCGGATGGAGTAGACTTTGAAGGAGGAAAAAGGAGTGAGACTGAGGTAGAAGGAAGGGTTGAAATTGGCAGGAAATTGGTAGTCACTGTGAGAGAAGGCAGTGACTGAAGCAGTGTCATCAGGGAGGAGCCAGGTTTCAGTAAGAGCTAGAAGTTAAAGAGTTAGAAATGAAGAGATCATGGGTAAAGGGAAGTGTATTAGCTATGGAATGAGAATTCCATAAGGCATAAAGGGAGAAAGGAGAGGAATATGGATGAGGTTAGTGCAGTTGAGTGAGGGGCAGGAACAAGAAAAATGTCTTAAGGGGCCAGGGTTAGGATTAATGTCACCAGATGAAAGACAGAAGAGTGCAAGGCAAAGAGGAGATGGAAACGACAGAAATGAGCATGAGGTTGGTTAACAGAGATGGGAGAGGGATGAATGAGAGGAATAAAAAGGTGACGTTCAAGAGATGAAGACAAGATAGAAAGAGAAATGGGAGAGAGAGGGTGATAAAGAGGGGGGGGGAATTTGAATTGAAGGTGGTTAGGGAGTGTCAGAAAAACTGATATGGAGCCATAAGAAATGGAGGTGAAAGTCCATCCTAAGATGGCAGGTGATGATGGGGATGGAGAGACAGGAGATGGTTGAAGGAAAAAAAAAAAATCTGATAATATATAAAAGTAAAGAGTTCCTCATCAAAACAGTTGAAAATACTTAGTGCCCGATTTTTGAAGCCCTAGGCGCGTGCTACACGTATAAAAGCAGGCCTTAGATCAAGTGAGCACATGAGCAGGTGAGGAGCTTCCTCGTTGTGCTCCCGGGCCGCCCTGTGGAATCTAAGTAAGAAACCGGACGGAAACAGCTGTAAGTAGGGAGAGAAGTGCCGCAAACATTAGTGAGTAGGCTCCAAGCTGAAAATACCTGAACGGTGCGTCCTCGAAGAAGCAATGAGGGCGGTGGCAAAAAAGGAGAAAGCCGCGAGCACATGAGAAAGCAAGAAAGGAGTGGAGGAGTGGCCTAGTGGTTGGGGCAAGGTACTTCAGGCCGGAAGGTCGGGAGTTCAAATCCCACTAAAGGACAGCAACCTTGGGCCGGAAGGACTGGTGTTTCTAGTCCCACAGGTGCTGCTTATGGTCTTGGGCAAGCCACTTAACCCTCCATAGCCCATGTTCCCTGTAAGATAGTTATCTCCAAGTTATAATGCCCTGTTCAATGTAATTTCAGTTTGTTCAATGTAAACCGCTTTGATGCAGAATAGCGCGGTACATAAGAGAATGTAAATAAATAAATAAAATAAAGATGGCGATTGCGGCAAAAGCTAGCAATGTGCTGGACTCTCTGGGGAAAGAGCGTCGATTCAGGCCCGGAGGAAACGGCTGAAGAAGTAGTTAACCTGTTAGAGCCAAAGTTTGACACTGTCATGAAAAAGTTGGAGGAAATGGGTGAAACCTTCGCTGAGATAACGCGGAGTGTGGAGGAAATTGAACAGCGTGACAGTGCTAGAAGACAGTGAGTTGGCACTGGAGCGCGACAACCAAAAACCATCAGAAACAAATTGAAGCGCTGATGCTAAAAGTGGATGATCTTGAGAATAGATCCAGGAGAAACAATTTGCGGCTGGTGGGAGTGCCGGAGACCTGGTCGGAACAACAACTATTGGACTTATTTGAGGTATGGCTGCCAAAGGAACTGGGCCTAGAGGACCTACAAGGCAAAATAAGAGTGGAAAGAGTGCATAGGCTAGGCCAAAGGATGGAAGGCAGAGAGGGACCAAGACCGGTGCTGGCCCAGATACTAAACTTCCAGCACAAAGCACTTTTATTACAGGCGTATCGGAAGCGACGAGATCTAAAGTTGAACAAGCCTGTACTCATGTTGTTTCAGGACTACTCGGCAGCACTCGCCACAAAGAGGAAAGAATTTTCTGCTATTTGTAGCGAGCTAGAACATGGAGGAATACGTTTTGCCTTGAGTTATCCAGCCACTCTGAGAATTTATCATAAGGGTACGACGCATGCTTTTGAGCAGGCGGCAGCCGCAAGAAAGTTCATCGCCACATTACAACCAGGAAAAACACCCAATAAAGCTTAGTTTGGACACGCAGAAGGTTGGACTGGCATCCTGGAGATTTAAAAAGGTCCAAGGTCTCCTAAATAATGGAAAAGGGAAGTCTGCGGAGGAAGTTAACTCCCTAGGCAGACCCATTATAAAAACTTGGATGTCCTCCCATTATGGATCCGCCAAGAGTCCTAGAAGTGGGGCGGCCCGGAGGTGCGGACAGTGATCTATACCCAGTTTTGGGGGGTCTCTTGCCGCAGCAAGTCGGACTAATAAGAGAGGAGTGGGAGGCGGGTGGAGGGAGGGGAAGGATGGGGGATGTGTGGGTATTGGTTTATGCATGAGTGTGACAATTATTTTGTTGTTGGTTAACTATGGGAACTATGCTGGGGTAAGTAGAGGAGGGGGGCTGGGGGTGGTGGGGGAGGGGGGATGAAGGGGGAGGGAACGGAGAAATGGAGGAGGGGGATAACGCTAGTACGAGTGAAACTAGGCTAAGGATTGGGGCCCGAAAATCTCAGAGGCAATATGGCGCATTTGGAGTGGTAGAGCAGTGCTCTGAAGTTGGGGCTGGGCGACTTTTAGAATACAACGAGAGGTCATATATACGAATTGTAGAGGCTTTTAAAAGAATGGCCAGATAATGTAAAGATAATGTTTGTTTGTTTCCAAGTTTAAACTCCTGTTACAATGTAAGCACAGAACAGACTTCTGACTGTGCACCCTTGTTGTATGTAAACCGCACTGATAACAAATAGCGCGGTATATAAAAGTTATAAAATAAAAATAATAAAAAATAATAAAAAAAATAAATAATCTCCTGGAATGTGGGGGGGATTGGATCACCAATCAAACGCACTAAAACACTCCAAGCACTTAAACGGAAAGAGGCACACATAGCGTTATTGCAAGAGACTCATCTGAGCGATGCAGAGCATGAGAAACTTGCAAGAGATTGGGTAGCGAGCCCATATGGGGCAACATCAGGCGCCAAGAAGGCAGGGGTGGTGGTGTTGGTGAAAAGGGGTGTTCCGCTGGATGTGAGCAAATGTGAGGTTGATCCACATGAGAGATATATCCTATTGCATGCAAAGTTATAAAGTGAATAAATCTGGATAGGTAATGTCTACGCCCCAAATGAGGTTTCTGGAGTCCAGCAGATTACAGGATCCGAGGCAGCATAGATTCACCAGAGGAAGGTCTTGTCAGACAAATCTGATTGATTTCTTTGACTGGGTGACCAGGGAGTTGGACCGAGGGAAAGCTCTAGATGTGGTGTATTTAGATTTCAGTAAAGCCTTTGACACTGTTCCTCACAGGCGACTTATAAACAAACAGAGCACCCTAGGGATGGACCCTAAAGTTACTGCTTGGGTTAGAAATTGGTTGGGTGGGAGGCGACAAAGAGTACAAGTAAATGGAGCTCACTCTGAGGAGAAGGATGTTACCAGTGGTGTGCCCCAGGGATCTGTCCTTGGTCAGATTCTTTTTAACATCTTTGTTAGTGATATAGCGGAAGGACTGTCGGGTAAGGTTTGCCTCTTTGCAGATGATACCAAAATCTGCAATAGAGTAAACACCCAGGAAGGTGTAGATAACATGAGGAGGGATCTAGCTAAGCTTGAAGAATGGTTTAGAATTTGGCAGCTGGGATTTAATGTTAAAAAATGTAAGGTCATGCATTTGGGCTGCAGCAATCCAAGGGCGCAATACAGTATAGGAGGTGAAGTACTTTTGTCCACTAAAGAAGAGCGGGACCTAGGCGTGGTTGTGTCTGATGATCTTAAAGTAGCTAAACAGGTAGAAAAGGTGACGGCAAAAGCTAGAAGGATGCTTGGGTGCATACGGAGAGGAATGGCTAGCAGAAAAGAGGTGGTGATAATGCCTCTGTATAAGTCTTTGGTGCGACCTCATTTGGAGTATGGTGTGCAATTCTGGAGACCGCACCTTCAAAAGGATGTGAACAGGATGGAGTCGGTGCAGAGGGTGGCTACTAAAATGATTAGTGGGCTTCATTATAAAGCATATGAGGACAGACTTAAGGATCTTAATATGTACACCTTAGAGGAAAGGCGGGATAGAGGTGATATGATTGAGATGTTTTAATACCTCCATGGCATAAATGTTCAGGGAGAGAGCCTCTTTCAATTGAAAGCAAGTTCTGCTACGAGGGGACATGGGATGAGGGTGAAGGGAGATAGATTCAGGAGTGATATGCGGAAATATTTCTTTACGGAAAGAGTAGTGGATCCATGGAATAGTCTCCCAGTGGAGGTGGTAGAGATGAGGACAGTAACTGAATTCAAAAAAGCATGGGACCAACACAGAAGATCTCTAAAAGTAAAAAGTGGACTGTTGTAGTTGTTGATATGGAAGGACAGACTAGATAGGCCATATGGTCTTTTTTTGTCATCATGTTTCTATGTTTCTATGTTTCAAATGTGTATAACCATTTTTTTTAAATCCTTGCTAGGGTTTGTAAAGAAAGCAGGGAGGAGCAAGTTGATCATGGCAGGAGACTTCAATTGCCCACATGACCCGAATTTAGACAAATCAGGTAAAAGTGGAAAAGGAGCATGGTCCAAGAGAGGAGTTGGGTTCCTTTATAGAATGGGGGACATGGTGGATGTGTGGCGTACCTTGCATCCGGGGATGCGTGAATACATGCACCAGTCTAGAGTCCACCTTACTTGGTCCAGAATTGATTATATTTTGGTGAGTGAGGGAGGAATTTCACGGATTGTGCAGGCAGGCATTGAACCTGTGGTGGTGTCGGACCATGGGATGGTATGGGTGACTTGGGAGTGTCAGGGCCCGCCGAAGACGGGATGGCAGTTCCCCACGTATCTCTGGGAAGATAAAGAGTTTAGAAAGTACTTAGAGGTACATTGGGACGAGTACACCTTGTTTAACGATACTCCCCAATGTTCGCTTCTTTTATTCTGGGAAGCTAGTAAGGCGGTCATGAGGGGGGGCTATCATAACATACACTATCCAGAGACAAACATCTAGATCGCAGCATTTTAGTGTTAGAATGCACCGTGCAAGACTTGCAGAGGAAAAACTTAGTAGGACAGGAGATAGGGCCATACAACAGAACTATATTAGGTCCTAAACGGCTCTCAATGAGCTGCTTCAGAGAAGAGCCACAATGTCCTTGCAATATTACAATCAGCAGCTATATAGGTATGGCAATAAGACAGGGAGACTCCTAGCTAAGCTGGTCAGGGATCCAGGAGGTGCCCGCTTCATCCACATCCTTAGGAATGAGGAAGGAGTCTTACAACATCAGCCGCAGCAAATAGCAGCAGTCCTCCAGAATTTCTATGCCCAGCTGTACACAGACGAGGAGAGGGATTATGACAAAAGTTGGGCGTTTAAGTACTTTGCCTCTCCCTAAGTTAAAGGCAGAAGACCTATAGAGGCTAAATGCTCCTCTAACAGGGGGAGAAATTCAAAAAGTGATTAAGAAAGGGAAACTCCACAAGACTCCAGGGCCAGATGGATTTGGTGCAGAGTATTATAAGATGCTCAAACCTAAACTTGCTCCCACATTGGTGGCTATGTATGAAAAAGTCCTTCAGGACGGATGCTTTCCCAGGGACATGAGATGCGCAGATATTACTGTGATCCCGAAAGCAGGGAAGGATCTGCAGGATCCGGCCTCATACAGGCCCATATCGCTCATAAACTGACATAAAAATTCTAGCGTCCATCTTGGCGGGGATATTGAACCTAATCTTACCATCGCTGATTGACTCTTGACAGGTGGGATTTGTTCAAGGGCGAGATGCAACCAAAAATATTGCAAAATTGCTCTTGGGGATGGAGCATTGTAGAAGAGAGGAGACCGCACTACTGCTGGTAAGCCTGGATGCTGAGAAAGCGTTCGATAGAGTAGCCTGGACATACTTGTGGAACATAATGCATAGTTTCGGCTTCCAAGGTATTTTTGTGCAGTGGTTCCAGGTCTTATACGCAATGCCGATGACATGGGTGGGGGTGAATGGAGTATTCGCGGACCCATTCACTTTGGAAAGGGGCACACGACAGGGTTGCCCCCTGTCTCTTCTTCTGTTTGTAATTGCACTGGAACCCCTTCTCCGAGCAATACAAAATGAGGCACGGATAGTGGGGATAAAGATGGGGAAGGAGGAAATGAAGTTCAGTGCTTTTGCTGACGATATGCTCCTCTGCTTAACAGAGCCGCAGGAGTCACTCGCACGGACACTTCAACTGATAAAAAGATTTGGTAGCTTTTCAGGGCTCAAAATTAACACAACTAAGTCAATGGCTTTAGATGTGGGGGGTAGAGTAAGACAAGGCTGGAGGGGGGTATTTCTGCTCACATGGGCGACGGATTCCATCCGGTACTTGGGCATACAGCTACCGGATGGCCCTGAGAAGCTGTATCAGGCAAATATACCTGGAATGTTGGACAAAGCCAGGGCAACCTTTAATAGATGGACGGCCCTTCCTTTGTCTTTGAGGGGGAGGATAGCATTGTTCACTATTTTTATTTATTTATTTATACATTTTTCTATACTGCCTCTTCCAGAGATCAGTGGCGGTTTACATAGAACAATAATACTTAATAATAGGGAACTATTATTATTTTACACAGAACAGTTGTAGAACATTTTTTAACATTTAACCCGTTAAACATCAGAACAATTAGAACTGGGGCAATAAGAGTGCCGTAAAATAGAACTATTTACATTGAAAAATTAAAATGTGGCTATTTACATTTGAGAATGAATGACTATATTCAGTTAAATGCTCGAGATGGAATTATGGCTGTGCAATGTAAGAGTATGTCTAGGTAGGGTCAATGTATGGTGGTTGTTCAGTGTTAATCTGTGGAATCAGAACATTATCATGTTGAAAGTTGTGATAGTGCAGGGTGAATAGGTGAGTTTTTAGTTCCTTTCTAAATAATTGAAGGTCTTTGATTTCTCTGAGCTCGATTGGGAGGTTGTTCCACAACGTTGGTGCAAAGAATGAAAAAGCAGAATTGCTGGTCTTCAGACTTGCTTTTCGAATAGTATCCGGGACTAGTAGCATGTGTAAGTTTGCTCTTCTTCTTAATCTGTTTTCATGTGAGATATTGATGAGCGTAGACAGGAAGGACGGTGCTATTTTATTAAAAATCTTGAACGTGGTAACCAAGGTTTTATAGATAATTCTACAAGACACAGGTAGCCAGTGGAGGGAGTAGAGAATAGGAGATATGTGGTCAGTTATTTTCGCTTTGTAGATGATTCTTGCTGTGACATTTTGCGCTAATTGTAATGTGTAGATTTTTTTAGTTGTTCCTTGAAGAATGCCATTGCAGTAATCTAGATGAGGCGTTATTGGAGTTTGGACCACTGATCTGAAGTCGGTGCTATTAATGGTCGTAACTGTTGGATTGTCCTTAACTTATAGTATATGGCTTTAACAGTCTGTTTTATGTGTTGTGTAAGGCTGAGTGCCCTGTCGAGTGTGATTCCTAGATATTTAATCTCTTCCTTAACTGGTATGAGAGTCTTTCCGGTGTTGATTTCAGACGGTGGGGTAAAGTTCGTGTTTCTTGTTACAAATATTGCTTCTGTTTTCTTAAAATTAATATTCATGTTCATTGATTTCAGCCGTAATTCCACTTCTGATAGGCATTGGTATATATTGTTATAGTCAGGGTTGGACACATCGAAAGGTGAGTATAACATGATATTATCTGCATAGATGTGGTAATTTATCTTGTGACGTTTAAATATCGTACAGATGGGTTGAAGGTACAGATTAAACAATAGAGCTGAGAGAGCGGAACCTTGAGGGATGCCCTGTTCTTGTGGAAAAGGTGCTGATGCAACTTGATCTATTTGTACATACTGGGTTCTGTTAGAGAAGTAGGATTTAAACCAATCGAGGGTTTTATCTTTAATACCAATTTGGGCGAGTCTAGAGATGAGGGTGGCATTGTTTACGTTGTCGAATGCAGAGGAGATAAAGGAATATGAGAATAAAGGCTTGCTTTGTGTTATCGATACCTCTGATGATAGTGTCAAATAGTGCTAATAGAAGGGTTTCTACACCGTGGTGAGGGCGGAATCCATATTGATGTTCATCTAATGGTGCAGATGAATCTATGTAGTCCTGTAATTGAATCTGTACAACCTTTTCAATAATTTTAGCAAGAAATGGAATGCTTGCAATGGGACGGTAAGAAGTTGGGTCATTGCTGTCTAGTGCTTTGTTCTTTAGCAGTGGACGTATTGCTGACCTTTTAAGGGCTTCAGTTATGTATCCCTGTTGAAGTGATTGATTCACTATGTTCAGCAAGTCTGGGGCAAGTTCTGTTTTTGTTGCCTTTATCCATGCCACTGGGCAAGGGTCTAACAGTGACGTTGTAGTATTGTAGTATGGTGCCGCTCCTGAGGTGGTTATATGTGCTTCGCTTGCTACCTATCTGGGTCTTAGCCAACGATTGGAAACGTTTTGAAAAAAACCTCAACGGGTTTCTGTGGGGAGATAGGTGAGCCCGTATCCCCCTGCGGGCCTTGATGAGGCAGAGGGAGGAAGGGGGGTTAGAAATCCCTTCGCTTCAACACTACAACCTCCAGTACATGGTCAGGCACATTTTGGGGCTTCTGATGGAGGAAGGGGGTTGTGCCCCAGCACACCAACTTAACTGGGCATGTGCCCCATATCAGTCTATACGTGCTGCACTCAAACAAGAACAATACCTTGGGAGGCAGAGGGGGAGGGACATATATGGGAGCCCTCCGTGCAGCATGGCGAGCCTTGTGCTCGCAGTGCGGATGGAATCGGAGATACTCACTATTGTTTCCACTGGTGGGGAACCCAGATTTTTCACCAGGGTTCTCAACACACACACTATTCTATGGATGGGCACAAAAGGGGATAGTTTGCAATGGAGATATATGTAGGAAAGGTGGCGAGGCTATTGAAAGCTTTCAGAACATGAGTGCCCATTATAAACTACATAAACATGAGTTTTATGGGTATCTTCAAACTTGGCACTATATTAGTGAACTGTGGAGGAAAGTTCCTGTGCTGTTGGGTGCTAGGGGCCAGAGACTTACCATGGGGGAAATGGTGGGGGAAGGACCCTTGCAACGAGGAACGTAGGAAGCTAATACGCCCAATAGGTGACCAGAAATATATCTCTCTTTGCTGGCACAATGCTGGTCCAAGGATGGTATGGAGGGGGCTACGGTGGAGCTTCTGCAAAATACTTTTGAAAGAATTCCCAAAGGAGTAAAATGGATTTACTTACAGGAGCTTCAATATAAATTCCTTTGGAGAGCATACACAAATGACAAATGGACGTTTAAGGCAGGGTTAAGGACAAATGCGAACTGTGGTTGGTGTGAGCAGATGGTGGGGACGCTGATGCACAAATTTTGGGGTTGCCCCACAGTACAGAACCTGTGGCTTCAAGCCTGCGCCAAGATGGCGGGATGGTTGGGGATGCAGACTGTCCTTCAGGCGGAGGTCTGTTTGTTACATAATTGGGAGAAGAGTAGTCAAAGAATTGCAGCTCAGCACAGAGCACTCCTGGAAAGAGGCTTCCTAGTAGTTAAGAAGGTGCTATTTAGTAAGTGGGCTGAAGGTTCTCCCCCGCATGTGAGACTTTGGGAACAGTCAATGCTGGATTTAATGCAGATGGAGAAGTTAACAGCAAAGCAATTAGGTGGGAAACATTGGGAAGCCTTTACAGAACTATGGTTGCCAGTCATGAATACCCTATCTGCGAAAGAATGCAGCGCACTGTTAAATGTCTAAATACATATTGCCATGTGAGACTGATATCTAATAGAGATGACTAACAAGGGCTGGAAAGGTGGGTGAGGGAGGGGGGAGGTTCTCACTTATCTATGATTCTTAATACATAAGGGAAGAACAGGGGGGGTGGGGATAATTGGGGGGAAAAGGGGACTTTTTCGTGGGCTAGTGTTTGAATTGTAGTAGGATGGCTTCTTTGTATGTACCTATTTTATGTTCGGACCTAGCAAGGTATAGGCCAGGGGTCGGCAACCCGTGGCTCCGGAGCCGCATGCGGCTCTTTCTCACCTTTGCCGCGGCTCCGGAGCACACTGCCCGCCCGGTGACAGGCAATAGTGTTGTAAGCTCCCTACCTTCTTCTGCAGCCGCGGCTCCCTGCCTCTTAGGGAACCGCGGCTGTGCTTTTAAAATCATCTCGGAGCCCTTCCTGTCTTGACGGGCTCCGTGCAGCATTGTCCCGCCTCTAAAGGAAGTTTGGAGGCGGGACAATGCTGCACGGAGCCCTTCAAGACAGGAAGGGCTCCGAGATGATTTTAAAAGCACAGCCGCGGTTCCGTAAGAGGCAGGGAGCCGCGGCTGCAGAAGAAGGGAGGGGAGCTGACATGGAGGGAGGGAGCAGATATGGATGGAGGGGGCTGACATGGAGGGATGGAGGGGGCTGACATGGAGGGAGGGAGCTGACATGGAGGGAGGGAGCTGATATGGATGGAGGGAGGGGGGCTGACATGGAGGGAGGGGGGCTGACATGGATGGAGGGAGGGGGGCTGACATGGAGGGAGCTGACATGGAGGGATGGAGCACTGGTAATGGGGTTGAGGGGACTAGCACTGGAAATGAGCTGATTAGGGGAGGCTAGGACTGGTAATGAGCTGATGGGGGGTAGGACTGGTATTGGGCTGATTAGGGGAGGCTAGCACTGGTAATGGGGTTGAGGGGGGATTAGCACTGTAAGCGAGCTGATTGGGGGGCTTTGAATGGGCATGGGCTGATTGTGGGGAGGGGAGGATAGAGCTGCTGGCCCTGGAAGATAACTGGGGACTAAGGCTGCCATGGTATTTGTACTAGAAGGGACTGGTCAGTGGGGAAGGAGGGGGATTGGAAGGAAATGGACACCAGTGGCAATCATGGGAATGCAAGTTGACATTGGAAGGTACTGGGAGTGAGGACTGGAAAGGGGCTGATATTGGGGAGGGTTTACTGGGACTGGAAATAGGCTGATGGAAAGAAGTGAAGAAAACGAAAGAAGAGATAAGAAATGGCAGATGGACCATAGACCACAGAAAGAGAGCTAAGAGAAGACAGGAAAGCAGAAGCCTCAGATCGGGACCAGCATGATCAAAGAATAAATTGGTCAGACAACAAAGGTAGAAAAAATAATTTTATTTCATATTAGTGATTTGACTACAAAATCATCATAATTTTGAAATCAAATATTGTTACTTGTTGTTGTGATATTTTCTGGCGTATTTTTTTTGGTGTGCGAAGGAAGAGGGGTAGTCTTATACGGCGAGTATAGGCCAAACACCTATATTTTAACAGGAAAAGTAGGGGGTCGTATATAACATTAAGGTAAGAAACAATATATGCAGTGTTAGATTTGTTTTAAATGTCGCAATGGTTTTGCGGCTCCCAGGTTTTTTTTTCCCTTCGGAAACGGGTCCAAGTGGCTCTTTATGTCTTAAAGGTTGCAGACCCCTGGTATAGGCAATAGATTTATTGATATTATGTGTTTGGGTGTGTATAATGTGTCCCTCACTCTAATGACTATCACTTTATTGTTGACGGGGTATGTTGACCACAGATGTCGTGATATGAATGAGTGAAATCTGTATGAAAATCAATTAAAAAAAAAAAAATAAAAAAAATAAAAAATAAAAAAAAAAGAGTTGGAAATAAAAGCAGGCCTTACATGTGTAAAGTTGCCAAAACTGTAAACAAGATATTCAAAAAGGCAGCTTGAATCGTTGAGGCCCAGTTACCCGCACAGCGCCAGGCGCCGAAGCCCGGGGGTGGAACAGGGGATTTCCGAAACCTGTGTGCACAGACATTGGACGACACTAACCGCGTAGGCTTAAGAGACTGTTCCCAGTGCATACGACCGCTGATGGTGAGTGGTGAACCCGTGTAGTAGTGGAACAGTGCACAGTAGAACGAGGGGAGTGTGTGCAGGCCAGTACCCAAACCGTGCAGACGTAAAACAACGCTGGACAGGCAAAGATGCTATGTGGGCCCTACACATGGTGATCCAGAGGTGGAGACGCACCCACCATGCCAGGGCACAGCAGAGGAAGCAACAGGAGTGCATACCCAGCAACAGGCTGTAGCCCAGTATTCGAGATGTCGGTACTGTGCACCACGTGTACACAGGCCCAGGGTGAGCTACCTGCAACTGACAGAGAGAGACTGGATGGGGCAACGATAACCAAGCTGTGCAGCATTCTCAGTGTGGACCTGGAGCCCTCCACATCCAGAAGCCAGGCCCTGCCAGTGGCCATGATACTGACCACTGCCCTGGGATTCCTTGCAACTGGCAGCTTCCAGCATGAAATAGGGGAGACTGTTGGAATCATGCAGTCCACTGCCAGCCACTGCATAGGAACCTTCACCGGGCCCTGCTGCAGAGGATGCACTACCTCATAGCCTTCCCCCGGACATAGCAGATGCGGCAGGAGACCATGCAGGCTTTCTACAATGTCGCTGGATTCCCATCAATGCTTGGCTGTATAGACTGCACCCACGATGCACTGCGGGCACCACGGCTGGAGCAGAAGGCATACCAGAACAGGTATGGGTACACATTGAACATGCAGGTCATTGTGGACGCCAACATGGACTTCATTGATGTGTGTGCCCACTACCCAGGGTCCTGCCATGATGCATTTGTCCTCGCCCAGTCCAGCCTGGAACAGGCAGCTGCCAGGGTGTCAACTCGGAAATACATGGCTGCTAGGTGAGTGTGCACATGTGTGAGCCCCAGAAAAGACATCTGCTGTAGTATGATGCTATGCGTACTGCAAACAGGCGGTGATAGATGTGTTTTGTACGTATCGCAACATATGAGTACCAATAAGTGCACATGCTCTGCTTTTCAGAGCCATGCGCACTGCGGGCTATAACAGACATTGCAGTGACAACCAGGGGAAGCCCCATGGCTGAGAGCAGGCAGCATGCACTAACATGTGGAATGCAGAAGAGCACAGCCTGGTGCCATGTAGCACAGACACATGGCACTAGTCAGTGTAGGGCACATCCATGTCTGTCCCCATCCCAGCCTGCAGACCTTCCAACTGCATCCCTGTGCCATGCCCCTGCCCCCGTCCCCGTCCCTCCCAACAGATCTGCCCATATCACCATCAGCCATTGTCTTTATCTTTATTACACTGCTTGCTTGACCGCCCAGGCTGAAGCGTCAGGGTGGTTTACAGAGTAATAAAAACACATAAGCTGCATTAGAAAAGAGAAAGGAACGCCAATTCGTGACAGGAGAGACAAGATAAGAGAGTGTGAAAGTACAAAGTGGACTGACTAATATCGCACAACTAGGTGGGAGAGAGAGGTAGGTCAAAGTCCTTGCAGAATTGGTGGTTTTTTAGGAGGGATTTAAACCAGGGGTAGGAGTGTTCAGTGCGGAGGATGGCGGGAAGGGAATTCTACAGGGCAGGCCCAAGAAAGAAGAAAGCAGAGTGACGAGTGTTCTAGGCGGGCCCGGGCTGGGGATGGAAGAACCAAGCGGTCATTGTGGATAGCAAGGAGGGTACGTGGAGGAAGGTGAACCTGGATGAGTTCAGCGAGGTACTGAGGCTGGCCAGGATGGATTGTTTTATGGACAGTGGTAAGAAGCTTATACTGGTAACGGTACATCATTGGGAGCCAGTGGAGTTGAATATGAAGGGGAGTGACATGGTCTCTGTGACCAACGTGAGTGAGGAGGCGAGCAGCGGTGTTTTGAATGAGCTGTAGACGGCGTAGCTGGTATTGGGGAACACTCAAGACTAAGTTGCCGTAGTCGAGGCAGGATAGGAGAAGAGAAACTGTGAGCGTAATCAAGGAAGCGGGGAAGGGGGGGAAGAAAGGAACGCACTGCACGAAGTTGTCAAAGAGTGCAGAAGGATCGTCTAACAAGGGAAGAAATATACTGGTGAAATGTAAGGGCTGAGTCAAGAGTGACCACCAAGTACCACACAGTCGAGGCAAGTGGAATGGGGATATCAGAAAGGGAGGGAGAAAGGTCGGGAGTGGGGGCACCAGAGGTGAGCCACATAGCAGCAGACTTGGAGGGGTTCAGGTGGAGATAGTTTGCCAACAGCCAGGAAGAAATATTGGAAAGGCAGGTGTTAAGAGGAGAAAGATTGGGAGAAAGTGGGCAGATGTGAAAAAGCAGAAGTATGTCATCAGCATAATAATATGCTGAGATTCCTGATTGCTGGACAAGCAAGGTAAGGGGGATAAGGAAGAGGTTGAAAGGGAGCGGAGAGAGTATTGAACCCTGAGAGACCCCACAAGGGAGAGGGGTTGGAGGGGAAGAGGAAGAACCCATATGGACCAAGAGGGAATGGGTGGACAAAGGACTGAAACCAGTTGTGGACAATCCCATACACCCCCGTAGTTCCCCCCAAATGCCTGACTGCCGCACAGGCCATATATTAGTGTCATCTCACTGCCACAGAATTGCTGATTAGTAGATACTGCATCACACCCTGCTAGTAGATGGTGTGTAGTATGCTGTCCACAGCAGCCCATATAGACTATATCCAATGCACGTCCCAATGCTCATGTTCACATCTCACAGATAACCATGGATATCCCCTGGCTGCTGACCCCAGTGCGACAACCCATGAACTGGCAGGAGCAGCGGTACAAAAGCACCCATCTGCAGACCCGGGTGGGTGTGGAGCTTGCAATATAGGTGCTGAAAAGCTGTTTCTGGTGCCTTGACAGGAGCGGTGGGCAACTCCTCTACAGCCTGGAGCGGGTATGCAAGATATTCGCATCATGCTGCATATTCCACAACCTGGCACAGATGCATGGAGTGCCGGACCCAGAGCCAGTAGTGGTGGAGGAATGAGAGACTGAAGAGGCAGCGGATGATGATAGTACAGAGTCCAGAAGCAGGCCAGGGCACTGGCCCACCGTACACGGATGAAATGTGACAGTTTCTGAGAAGACTGCTCTGCACCAGCACCAGGATAGGACACACACAATCACCAATAAAGTGCCCATTACCACACAATGTGTGCAGAGTGATACTTTATTCCCCCCCCCATGATTCCCCTGCCCCAGGACTCCCCGCCAACCATGGGCACTTGCTAACACACGCACTGCGACACAGTGGAGCAATGTCAGAGGACATGCTGGCAGTATCACCCTCTTCAGCAGGGTGGGCTGATGGGCATGGCAGGGCTAGCAGATGGCTGTGCTGTTGCGCTGGCAGCCCTCAGTTGCAGTGCCCCTCCATGTGGCGTTCCACACGCAATCTGTGGTCCTGCCACTCCTCGCAATCTGCCTCCCTTGCTTGTTCTTCAGCCTGCAGGTCCTGCTGGATACTTTGCAGCTCAGACAGTATGCCCTCTGTGCCAGTCACCGGGCACGCACCCTCCTGAGGTAGCTCGTGGTCCAGGTCACTGGCCCCTGCACCCACAGTGTCATCAGGATGACAAATTGTAGCTCGGCAAGTAAGGAGTCATCTGTCTCAGGCTCCCTGGCATTGGCAGTCATGCTGGCTTGCTCCTCTGCCCTGGCTAGTGCACTCTGCTACCCTGGCAGGCACACCAGCCTCGATGGCTGTGTTGCACCCTAGCTTTGCACTGGCATCATCTGCAGTGGGTGTTGAGGCTCCACCCGATGCATCTGTCCCAGGCTTGGAGAGCGGGGACCCTGGCAGGTCTGTGGGAAAGCAAAGATGGCAGAGGTTAGTGACATGGCTTGCCAGGTTGGCCTATGAGATGGCACCAGGCCAACTACAGAACCAGTAGGTGGCGCACGGTCTGCGCCTTACCCACCCCACATAGCATCCAAGGTCCGATAGACAGGCATGCCTTGGATGGACAGAGGCATGGTAGGACACATACATGCTGTCACAGTCCACCTGTGCCATGGGGCAACCCTACTCACTTCCCTGTGTGTCTGTGGTGGAGCTGTCAAAGCCTGCAAACCCAGAAATGGCAGCCTCTTCCACATACTGCAGCACCTGCTCCTCTAGTGGGATGAGGCTGTGCAGATGGCAGCCTGCTGTTGCTGGCCCTCTTCTCCTTTTCTGCCTACCGTACCATGCACCATTTCTTTTTTGTGTCTACCACATCCCTGTTACGATGGCAGACTGCATTGACCCTGCGGATGATGTCTTGCCATGCTGTCTGCTAGTATCCTCTGCCATGAAGAAGGCACTGTGCTGCTGCTGCAGGATGAGCCCCAGGGCCATAGCTGTCTCAGAAGGCATGAAGTTAGCTTTCCTTTTGCATTTTGCCACTGTCGGTGCCTAGTCTGCTATTGTGTAGCCACAGGCTAAGGCAGCGATGGCGAACCTATGGCACGCGTGCCAGCTGTGGCACGCGAAGGCCTTGCAGCTGGCACGCGGGAAGGTCGCACATTTAAAAAAAAAAAAAAAGCTGCCCGCTGCCGCCGCGGCAGTATGGAGTGTCCCGCGGGGCTCCCTCTGCCCGGCGGGACTCTCCCGGCGCTGCTCAGCCCCTCTCTGCCGGCTTGCAGAGACGCGAAGGGAGAGTCTCCCTCGCGTCTCTGTTAAGCCCGCAGGGGCTGATGGGAAATTTCCCATCTGCCCCTGCGGGCTTAATAGAGACGTGAGGGAGACTCTCTCTCCCTTCGCGTCTCTGCAAGCCGGCAGAGAGGGGCTGAGCAGCGCCGGGAGAGTCCCGCCGGGCAGAGGGAGCCCCGCGGGACACTCCATGCCGCCGCGGCGGCAGCGGGCAGCTTTTTTTTTTTTTTTTTATTGCCATGAGCCGAGGGAGGGGGGTTAAGACTGGCAATGGGCTAGGGAGGGAGAGAGGGGGGTTAAGACTGGCAATGGGCTAGGGAGGGAGAGAGAGAGGGGGGTTAAGACTGGCAATGGGCTAGGGAGGGAGGGAGGTTGAGACTGGCAATGGGCTAGGGAGGGAGGGGGGTTGAGACTGGCAATGGGCTAGGGAGGGAGGGAGGGGGTTGAGACTGGCAATGGGCTAGGGAGGGAGGGGGGTTGAGACTGGCAATGGGCTAGGGAGGGAGGGAGGGGGTTGAGACTGGCAATGGGCTAGGGAGGGAGGGAGGGAGGTTAAGACTGGCAATGGGCTAGGGAGGGAGGGAGGTTAAGACTGGCAATGGGCTAGGGAGGGGGGGAGGGGGGTTGAGACTGGCAATGGGCTAGGGAGGGAGGGAGGGAGGGGGGTTGAGACTGGCAATGGGCTAGGGAGGGGGGGTTAAGACTGGCAGTGGGCTGGGGAGGGGGGTTAAGACGCAGTGGGCTATGGGGGGGAGTTAAGACTAGCAATGGGCTGTGGGCTGATGAGGGCTGGCAATGGGCTATGAGCTGATGAGGGCTGTCTGGAAATGGGGTGATGGGGGGTTAGGACTGGTAATGGGCTATGGGGGGGTTGAGACTGGTAGTGGGCTGATGGGGGTGTAGGACTGATAATGGGTTATGGGGGGGGCTAGGACAGGAAATGGGCTGATGGGGAGGGGTTAGGACTTGAGGTGGGCTGATGTGGTTAGGACTGGTAATGGGCTGTGGGCTGATGGGGGGGGTTTAGGACTGGCAATGGGCTATGGGGGGCTGACTGGAAATGGGCTGATGGGGGGTTAGGACTGGTAAAGGGTTATAGGGGGGGGGCTTAAACTGAAAATGGGGTGATGGGGGTTAGGACTGGAAGTTGATTGACGGGGGGCTAGGACTGGTAATGGGTTGGGGTGTTGCTAGGACTGGAAATGGGCTGAGTGGAAGGGGAGGCTTGAACTGCAAATAGCTGATGGGGAGGGGGCTTGGAATGGAAATGGGCTGTGAGGGAAGGGAGCTAGGACTGAAAATGGGCTGATGGAACAGCTAGGATAGGACTGGAAATGGGCTGTTGGGGGGAGCTAAGATTGGAAATGGGCTGTGGTGGGGGCTTGAATTGAAATGGACTCATGGAGGGGCTAGAACTGGAAGTAGGCTCATGGGGGGGCTTGGACTGGAATTGGGCTGAGTGGAGGGGAGCTATGATTTGACATGGGCTGATGGTGGGGCTAGGATTGAAAATGAGCTGATGAAGGGACTTGGACTGGAAATGGGCTGATGCAGGGACTAGAAGGGAATGGATGCTGGGTGAGACTGGAACTAGAAGGGAGCTGATGTTGGGGGAGGATTAGAATGGGATGGGGCTGGGAGAGTAAAATGGAGAGGGGAAAAATATTTTGTGTAGGAGGGATGAAAATCTACAATTGGCCAGGTATTGGGAGAGTAATTGGGGATTGAGGATGGAGGGGTAAAATTTGTGTGGATGAAATAGGAATGAGGAAAGAGCAAAAGGAGAAAGATTAGTATGTTAAAGCAGATGTAGAGAGAGAGAGAGAATGGAAAAAAAACTAGAAGAGAGAAGAAAGGACAAATGGACAGCAGACGATGGAGAGTTAGCAGAAAACATGAAGAAACCAGAAGAAGGTGGCTGGACCAATTGCAACTGAAAAAAAAATGCACAAAAGGTAGAAAGATATCTCTTTATTTTGAATTTATTAACTGGAATATGTCAGCTCTGGGAAATGTGCATCATTAACATCTGCGCTTTGTTTGGTACAAGAGGAAATTCCTATTTGACGTTGCCACTTGTTCTCTTTCCCCAGTATTCTCTGAAATGTATTGGTTTAATATTTGCAGTGTTGCCTTTTGATAGGTAGGGTATGGTGCTTTGAGAGTCCTGGTAATGCTGTCAGGATACGGCGGGTTTGCTATGGGTTCTAAATGGGCAGCGTTTGTAGTAGTTCCTAATGTGCCTGGCGGTTGGCACTGGATTATAGTAATGTAGAAATCTTTTAGTCTTTCTTTATCCATACACTCATTAAGAGACATGTTTACTAAAAGTTAGTGTATGGTAACATTATGCAAATATTTATGCAAATAAGACCACTTATGCAAATGACGTGCTGGCACTTTGAGGAAATTCTTTGGTTTTGTGCGGCAGTTTGGGCACTCGGGCTCAAAAAGGTTAGCCATCACTGGGCTAAGGCAACGTTCAACTACCTGCATAGGTTCTCTTATGCATACGCAGTTAGAACGTGCAGCGGTGCCACGCCACATCTAGGCATATCCGGTACCTGCATAGGCCCCTGGGCGCCAATGTTTCAAATATCTGCATGACAGCTCGCCACTGTAGGACGCCATAGCTGCACAGCACTGAGCGACAGCAACATAGGCATGCAGGGCCGCCCAGATTGCGATAGCTGGGTAGGTCACATAACAGTAAGCAGGCATGGCAATCATGGTGTGCACTGCACTGATGGTGTGCCTTCACGGGGCAGGGGGTACCTTGCGTATGCAGCACCACTGGACTGCACGCATGCTGCCACAGCCCATTCTGCGTTTGTATGGTAGAAAGGTGCTACCCATGCAGACAGTTGCAGGCACGGGGGCGCTACCCATGCAGGGCTGTGTCCACGACCATCTGCACAGGTAGCACCTCTCTTGCACTACCAGTGCAGGCTGGGCATGCTCACAGGGCACACCCCCCATGCCCCTAGACCCCGGACCCCCTCCTCGGTCCCCTGCAACACCCATGCAGATGTGACACCCTGCCCCCACAAAGTGGACGACAGCGTGTTTGAACAAATGGAACATTTTATTGGCAAATATGTGACAACACATACAACAGTACCAATAGTAGCAGACAAACAACAACTGTACAGATGGTGGACTGCCCCATCGCAGAGCATACCTTTTCAGAGGATCGCCTATGGGAGCAGGGGGCTCTGCTTGTGCCCTCTAACGGTGCTGGTGAGGGCATCGTATGCACACTGATGGACTGGGCTGCTGTGTGCACCTGCTCCCTCAGGAGCCACATCTCTGCCACTATGGCAGCAAGAGCCCAGTCACTAAAGGGCTGATGGGCATGGCAGGGTGGCGCAGAGTGGCCTGATATGTTACAGCCATGGCATGTCTATGGCTGCTGGGGTGGCTGCAGGGGTCCCCAGCTGTGCAGGATGGACCATGGCCCTGCTCACCTTTGCACAGGGCCTATGCTGAACCATGCAGCAGGCACATGGTCCGTTGGAAGAGTTGTGACCGGGCATGGCTGTGGGCTCTGGGGCACAGCCAAACTGCACCTGCACCACACTGCCCTGCACCACACTGCCATACCTGGGGCGCTTGGTTGGCAGTTCCCACATTCCCCCTGCTACCCTTCCGATCCTTCCCCTTCTGACTCCTCTGCCTCCCACACTTGCCCCTAATCTTCTGATCCCTCCTCCTCTAACCCCCATCCCACTGCTGTGCCATGCCCCCCCCCTCGCTGCCTCCCTCCTCTTCAGTTGTGGTGTCCTCCAGCTCAGTGTCGCAGGATGAGGAGTCGTTCAATCATTGCTGGAGGTACTGGTGCTTTCAACTCCTCTGGACAGCTCCTGTGGCACTGCACCACTGCCCATGGATGGTTGGTGTGGTGGACCATTGGTATCTGGGGCCTCGCTGGATCTGGCTGTGGACAAGAGGAGGGGGGGTTACTAGTCCACACAGGTATGGCCGAGTGGACTGGGGCACCTCCAGGGGGCACACACATACATCTCAGAACCCACCTTCAGCCCACGGGGGTGTGCCTCCTACACAGTGCACACTACCCACCCACCCCCCCTTGCCCAGCTCAGCCAGCCCTATTCTCCCCCTCAAATTCCCAGCTGTGGCCTGCCAGCCCACCCCCAGGTGATGGGCATGTGCACAATGCACCTGGGGCCAACATTGTGGGTGTGCACCCCTATACCACCCATCCGTGTCATGCACCAGCCATGTGTGTGTGCACCTGCGTCTCTTGGGTGCTGGCTAGTGCACACACAAGATGGTGGCACCGAGGGATGGCACAGCTGCCCATAGCATGTTCTCATTATTGCGTACAGGGAGAGTCCACCAGGTGGTCTGCCTGCACCTGTCTGGCAGCCATGGCTGCTACCCCCTGCATCTGCTAGGCTTTGCAGTATACCCCACTGACCTTCCTCAGCCACCAGCTACTCCGTGATCCGCTGCAGCTGGTTAGGTTACCTCCAGTGCAGTGTCTGATAGTGGCACTTCAGGGCCTCTAGAGTTCATCACATGCCATATTCACTGTGGGAGAGGAGGAGGGGACACATGGGCTCAGTTGGGTGTGTCCATATTGCCAGTTGCACATACTGGTATACTGCCTCAGTCTGGTGGCCTGCCCATCCTGGGGTCAGGGGCATACCCATGGGTAGCAGGTGTGAGGTGCATGTGATGGTACACCTCTGGTGTCTGCCACTGTGGTTCTGCCCACCACTCCTCGGGCCCTAAGGGAGATGCCATATGCAACCTGGAATGGTGCCATCTGGGCCAGTACTTCATCTGTGACACCCCTCTGGCCTCTTCCGCCATCTCTGCAGTCCTCCCCCCTTGTCTTGCTCCTATCTGTTGCAAGAAGGCATTCCTTGGCACCATGGTACCTGGTTGTGGGCCCTGCATGGCCTTGATTGTGTGCACATACCATAGCAGGGGGCATCCACTGCCTCAGGGTCCATATCATTGCATACTTTGTTGTGTGCCGTGCAGGACAGGTTGTTGCAGTTCGTGCATGCTCACCATTCACATCTGTCATGTTCTGTGGCATCACATCATTGACATGCTGCCACAGCCGGACAGGGAGTGGCAGGAAAATGTGTCAGATCCGCTTGCAGGGACAAATGGGCAACACATATGTTGTTTCTGCCACTGGTCCCCTCTGATCCATGCGCCAAGGTTACAGGGGCTGAAGGGTGGAGCAGGTGTATGGGGTGTCCACACTGGTTGGTGGGTTCCTCCGAGTTGACCAGCCTGACCACTGCTCCCCCATTGCTGTCATGCCCTCTGGCATTGCTGCCAACAGCCACCAGAGGATGCAGAGGCGTCGCCACTTGCTGTGTGTGGTTATGCCTCCTGCTGCAGGCAAACCCAGCTGGCACCTGTACCAATGCATGGCCCATCCCCCCACAACACCTGATTGGCAAACACTGGGGCTGCCACCAGCATGTTACTTCACAACATAACCCTGTTTTCCTCTGCAGACACACAGCTGTGCCTTTCAGGGTGTGTGCATGGCCTAGCATGTTGCTCAGTGCCCCCCCTGCCCATTGAGGACTCCTTATCTGCGCAGCCGGAGTTGGATTCCCCTCCAGATGGCTGTTGATGGCTGCAGATTTGGCCGACGGTCGTCGTCCCCCCCCCCCCCCCCCGGGGAAGAGAACCCCCTCGTGCTGCAGCACAGATCGGGCAAGGCTCTCACTCGCATCAGGGCTAAAGTTGGCACTTCTCCTCACCCCCATGCTGCTGGTGTCTATCCACCAAGCCACAGGGGGCTCTTGTTATCTATACATGGGTATGCTGGATGGTCGATACATGGGTTCCTGCTTACATGCCGTCCCACTTCTCTGGCCCCTGTTTTGGGCACATAATCGGGTATGGCATGTCAACCTTGGGTGCATAGCCCATGATACTCTGTGCTGCATTTTCTTGCTTGCCCATTTTGGGGACTCATGACTGACAATTCAAGACCTTTTCCTGAACGGATAACTTTCTGCGGGCATGGTGGACCTCTTGTGGAATATCGGGCCCTTAGTTTATAAGATAATGAGATTAAGTAAATAAAATTCTGTACTATTTATGCGGTCTGTTCTGCTCATGAGTCAAATAGTTGCCTGGTATGTATAAATGGTGGGTAAGGTTACATAAATATTTAATAAAACCAGGCCTCAGTAAGCAAATTTATGCACCAGCTAGCCTTCTGTTTTCATGCCCTGCTAAAGTTCTACACTCTCAGCATGATAATCAAGATAATTCCACCAATCTCATGTGCCAGACCATGTGGTAGGCCTCCTACGCATCTGGCCGCCACAAAGAAAGCTTCCGATAGGCTTCAGAAATTAATGCAGGTACAATGAAGAAAATGAAACAGTCAGTAGGATCTCTAACAGACAGCAAGACAGCACTCTCTTATCAACACGTATTGAGCATGGCAGCAGCAAATGGTCTTAGTTTTCTGTCCATTACAACCAATCATTCCAGGCTTCCAGTGTGATCAGGCTGTCAGTCCGCAACTCAGGGAAACAGCATCTGTAAGAATGTGAACCGGATAAAGCATAGTTACTCACCTGTTCTCCGGGGACAGTAGGAATCAGTCCTCACATATGGGTGATGTCTGTGCCGACGGAGCCTAAGCAATAACTTCTCCCCTGCTTTCAAAGAAAGCCTTTGGGAGATGCACCACGCATGCATGGTCTCCTTCCCGCACAAGAGTGTCATCTTGCTTCAGTATGATGATATAGCTCAAAGACAAAAATGACACAAAAAGCAACTCCACAGGGAGGAAAGAGGGTTGTGAGGACTGATGCCTGCTGTCCCTGGAGAACACCTCTTACAAGTGAGTAACTACTCTTTCTCCGGGAACAAACAGAAGTCAGTCCTCACCTATGCGACTCCCTAGCTATAGATAGCTGAAACCTGTGAAAAGCCACCGGTGACTAGGAAAATATGAGCTGTGAGCAGCAGCAATGAGTCCTTGAGAAGACAGACTCCCGAGCGGCCCAAATGTCCAGCAAGAAACCAGCACTGCGGTAGCCTGAACACCCAAGGGCTGGAGGGAAGGAGTTACCTACACCCCAATAATGAGCTGCGAAGGTATGGAATGAGGACTTGGTTGGGGCCTGGCAAGTTTCCAGAAGAATAGAACGCAGGTTTGCTATGGATGCCACCATGGCCCTGATGCTGTATGCCGTGACACAGCACTGCAGCAAGAGCCCAGCCTGTTCGTAGGTGAGAGCAATGCAGTCCGCCACCCAGGTGAACAGAGTCTGCTTGGTCACTGCTGTCCCCAGCCGACCAGGGTCATAGGAGGCGAAAAGCTGTGAGGCTTTGCTGTGGCCATGGGTACATTGGAGGTACAAAGACAGGGCCCTCTTACAGTCCAGAGTATGAAGGATGGTTTCCACCCTGCTGGCGTGAGGCCGCAGAAAGAAGGTGGGAAGCACCACCTCCTGAATGAGGTGAAAAAAGGATACCCATCTTAGGAAGAAACTTGGGGTGCATGCAGAGCATGACCCTGTTCTTATAGAACCTTGTGTAAGGTGGATCCGCCACCAATGCTTGAAGCTCGTTGTCCCTGCAAGTTGACATGGGTGCCATCAGGAACACGACCTTCAAGGAAAGGTACCATAGGTGGCAGGTTGCTAGGGGCTCAAACAGTGATCCAGTGAGCTGCGACAGCATCACACAGAGTGGAGACTCTCAATTTGGGTAGGAGAACAGAAGGCAGCAGACTCAAAGATTGGCTGGGTATTAGCAGTGTAAATAGGGACTCAGACACTGAATAGGATGGAAGAGTAGGGACTTGGGAGTTAGCTGGTGGGATAGAGGGGACTAAGAAATTTGGAGGACAGTGGAGCTAGGTGACTGGGTAAGAGGTATGAGTAAGGCTGTGAGACAGAGTGCAGAAATATGGGGAGGAGAAAGGGTTTGAAGATCCAGAAGGGCTTGGGAAGGGATTGAGAGGCAGTTGAAAAGAACAGAGGGCTACAGAGTAGACGAGAGAAAAATGAAGGGGAAAGGTCTTTGAAGAAGGTGAGAAAGAGCAGAAGGAGGTGGGTGAAAGGAGACATGGAAGCCTGGGGGTAAGACGTAAGAAAGGGATTGGAGTTAGAAAGGGATTGGAGTTGGAAAGAGAATGAGTGACAGGGAAATATCTAGTGATGGAGGAGCAGAATAAAGATAGATGAAACTGGGGAGAAGATAAGGGACTATAAAGTGGGTGAAGGACTGGAGAATAAAACTAGAGAAAGGATGAGACCAAGGTGGGAAATGGGAGTACTAGAGAGGTAGGAGTAGGATAAAGGTGAAAAGAGATTAATACATGGCTGAGAAGACAAGGAGGAAAGAAATTTAACTATAGCTTAATAAAAAGGCAGATGAGAGAAATGGAGAAAAAAAGGATGAAACAGAAGGACCAACTTCAAAAGACAGAAGGAAGGAAGGAACGGAGGGAAGATAAGAGAGTGAAGAAACAGAAAACAGAAATGAGATCCTAGAAAAGGATTTAGGAAAAAACCAAGAGAACATGGTAAAGAGACCAGGACCAACTCAGTGGGGAAAAATAAAATGACCAAAGGTACAAAAGAATGTCAGCTTTTAGAGAATGAAATATGTTGGCTTTGAAAATTGTGCATTTCTTATAGATCAGAAGAAAATACATTGTTTCTTTTTCTTCAGTGTTCCACATCTCAGTGTATGTTATTTGGGTTTTCCATTTGGGTTTTCCATTATGCACATTTTTTCTAATTTATAATCTTGTATTCCTTATTAGGTGATGGTTTCTCTGCATTTTGCCTTTGTTAACGTTAACAAGGTGAAGAATTTTGTTCATATGTAGATTTTCTGTTGCAATCTGTAGCAGTCTTTGTTCTGTTAGTACTGGTGTTCTAGAACAGAGGGTTCCAACCTTTTTGATTGTGTGGACCCCTTAACCTCCAAAAACTTCATAGACTCCCAGCTCATCTCCATTATTTTTCTTGGGCCCCTTTCCCCCTCAGCATCAAACCTCCCCACTAGCCCTCTATCTTTCTTTCCCTTCCTTTCTCTGCAAGTCTCTTTCCCTCTAGCCGAGCTTCGCCAGTCTTAATCTCTCTCTTCCCCTCCCCCCCCCAGCCTGTTCCTCCCATCTCTCTCCACTCCCAAGCCAATCCCCCAGCTTCTCTATCTTTTTCTGTGTCCTACAGAACCCCAGGCATCCATGGACCATTGCTCTAGAATATCTGCAGTGCTGACTTCTCATAGGTAGAGCTGGTGCTGGTATGGTATGATAAGTTTTTGACTGCCCATTTTCAGGGTTCTGTGTTATTACATATGATGGGGGTTATTTTAAAAGCACTATATTCCTGTTTTGGACATCTGCAAACGGACATGCAGACATTCAAATCAGATACATCTCCAGAGGCATTTTAGTAGCCAGCTCCAGATATTCCAGAGCAAGAACATCCAAAGCTATTAACGGGACATGGTGGAAGGTGTCTGGGATGTTTCCATGAACTTGGACTTACTTGCCCGTTTTCAGAAATACCCCATTTGTCTCAAGCCACTTCAAAGGTTATACCTGCTCCAGGCACCAACAGGCATTAGAAAAGTGCTTGTTTTGCTAGGCAAACATCTAGATGGTGTGGAGAAAAAGGTATGCTCATAACACTGATGAGGAATGAGGAATCTTGTTTTCATTTTGCACACCAATGGACATCCCCATAAGCAAAGTAGCACATGATAGACATCCCTGCCCCATATTTTTGTAGCAGAGACATCTATATGGACGACGGCATGAGCATCCATGTCAGGGACATCTTTCTATAACCAGGCCAAAACAGATGTCCCTGATGTTTTTCTGTATGCTTTGCCTTGGATGTCCCAGAAGGCAATTTAGAAAGGGCATCCAAGTGCAACTTCACATCTGGCAGTGGAGGGAGTGTGTATCACTATCAGACAATACCAGAATTTGAAAAGAATCTTTTTTGTAAAGTGAAATACCCTACTTCTGCTCTGCACCCGTTGTTGGGAGAACTTTATTGGTTATTCTGAGAATATTCCATATGAATGAATAATTATATTCTATCATACTGATATTCAAAGGCACATCATGCGAAGAGAGAGCTCATTAGAGAAAGACATCATACTTGGCAAGATAGGTCAATGCAAAAGAGGAAGGCCAGCAATGAGATGGATGGATACAATAACAGCAGCTATGGGTACCAGTCTGTCAACAATGAGCCGCCTGACTGAAGACCGAACACAATTTAGGATGGCTATCCAGAGGGTCGCCATGAGTCGACTCCGACTCGACGGCACTTAACAACAACAACAACAACATTCAAAGGCAATAATGTGTTAGCTAGCAAATACATAACCTCTGACTTGGCTTGAGCTGAATATTTCCGCTATTTAAATAAAAAAGTTATGCATTTACTTTAGACCTGCCAAATAGCCAGCTTGGTCACTGCACTATCCGTATATTCAGGGTGCTGAATATAAGCTTAAGTTAAATGGCAGCACCAGAGTTTACTTTAAGATGGTGACCACGTCGGCTTAAAATTTATGCCTATTTGCACCGCTTATGCAGCAAGCTTGGCCCCAAAAGGGGGGGGGGCGTAAAAGCAAAGGTTGTCTCAGGGTGCCCCAGTCCCTTGAGCCAGCCCTGTTAACATGTTAATTCAAGTTAATCACCTAGTTAGTCCAACAGGCCCCAATGAGCATAATGAGGCTTGTGTTTATTTAACATATGTTAAACCACATTAATGGATATTAGTAAATAAGGCAATTACCTAAAATATCACTCGCTTTGAGCAATATCCAAAACAAATACATAAATCCAAGAAGAAAATGCAGCAAGAAACATCTACAACCGTCTTTTAGCCAGATAGCTATCAACAGCATGACTCTTCGTTGCCACGTCATCATTTTTACGTTTCATACAAATGTCCGAGTCACCTTAGCTTTGAATACTCTCAGTATTTAAATGAGTAATTATAATTTAAAAATCAGTTGTACTACTGATTTTATAAAGCATTAGCTGCAAAATAAAAACAAATGGAAAACAATTTCCAGACTTCAAAATAGTCCCATCAAGTGTCTTTTTACTATGGAAAAAACTGGCTGCCCCATGAGCCATCGTTTAGGTAATATTAGACTACTGTATAATCAGGCTGACAGTCAACTAAAATATCATTGTGACATACAAAGGAAATATATCCAAGCATTTCTATGTAAGTTAACCAGATGCTGAACAGGAAAGGAGGGATAAAGAGATACTGCCAGGTTTCCAAATTCTGCTTATCTGTCATAAAAACCTGGCCTTACTTCATCTATTCACCACACGTTTTTTTGACTACCACCATTATCAAAAGAGTTCACAGAAGACCAATACTTTTTTTAATTGATATATTTCCTTTCATATCTATGGGTATGAAACTGCACCAGCTGAAAATGTAACAAGTTTAAATTGCTTAAGGTTTGGTATTCGGCCAACCTTGGATCAACTGCAGTACTGCTATTATGTATAGAGGGCTTTCAGCTTAATTCATATTGATAATGTAAGTACCATATGTATAAAACTCTTCCTGTATCTTAGCCTGTTTCTTTAATGGGGGAATGGGTGCTCTGTTTTGGATTTTGCATGCCCTGCCTTAAAATTTAATATAACTAAATATTTTCCTTTAAAAATTATACTTACTAGATACAGAGAGCTAGATAATCAAAAAAAGTTGAGTTCCTAAATGTGCGCTAAGTTAGGCTTCTAAATATGTACCCCATTTTCAGTCAAACTTAGGAAAGGTAGTTACTCACATGGATTAAAGGAATAAACGCACAATTTTTGCCCCTCAACATGTTTTAAAGAGTGAAACAGTCTGTTATTTTACAACATCATGCATTATTTTACCCCAACATTTGTTCCATAACGAGATGAAAAGCATTTCATTATGTAAATCAAATAACGCTCAAAGTTGGCATTATTTTTCCAGACCGATAGCATCACGCAGCCTAACGCTCCCACTGGTCATCTTCAAGGGACCAGTGCAGATGACCTCCCTCTTCCTCTTGAAGTCATTTTTCAGACCCCTCCCCCCAGACATCCCCCCCCATATCCCCCAAAAATCACTGCTCAGACCACTCCTTTCAAAGGGTCCCCTTGATCCAATCCAAGCCCCCACCTCACAGCTCTACCCAGTAGAATCCCTAGTGGTCTAGGGTCTCAGAGGATGGACTTTATTAAAATATTTATGTTTATTAAAGACTTGATATACTACCACCTGCGGCAAGGTTCACATCAAGCGAGTGATCCCCAGTCATTCCTGCCCCTCCGGCTCTGGATTAAAAATGGCTCAGTTTGAACCCTAGTAGTAGATCTTACGATACTACTACTAAGGGTCAAGCTGCTATATAAGGGTACTCCTCTCAGGTTTGATAAACGTATGCGCATATGGATTGAATGCACATAGGTTTAGATACATATACTCCAGACAATTTTATAAGAGACTATTTGTGTATAGAACACTTTTACTCATGGAAATGCCTTTTAAAATTACCTCCTTGATAAATTTTATTAAGAGAAACTTCTCAAATTCAATATTGATATATTAGGTCTGAACTGAATGGTTTCTAGAACAAAGAACAAGGAGTCCGAGACTGATCTGGAAATAAATAATCTGCTTATTCCCTCCCCCCCATATAGTTTTGCCATCAACATGGAGCACAGCTTAAAAAATTATGTGGATAAGTTCTGTGTGCCATGTCCATACGACATTTAATGGATTCGAGTTTAATAATCACTGAACAGTGAGCTCTAAGCAGCAAGTCTGTACTTGTTGTAACCATGAAGTACTGAATGGTATCATAGGATATAATGGCACATATCTACAATACTTGTCAACAGACTGCATCAACAAATCATCAGAAGAATGAAACAAGTACAAGTAAATTGGATGGTTACAACACTGAAGAGCACTGGGCTTCCAAAAATGAAGAGTAACTTGCTTAAAATCCAAATTTTAATGAGCAGGGGAAAGCTGTATTTTTTTAAACAGCTGCCTCACTAATCTTGATGATTGTGGGGATTAATATAAAATTTAGTAACAAAACAGAAATGTTAACTTACATATTAGTCTTGTAAAATCAAGATTGAAGATCGCAGGGCTGGTGGAAGCATTACTATAAGAAATTTTGGGCACATTTGGGACAATTATGGAAAAGAGTTGAAAGGCTGGGTGAAAGATGGAGTTGGCAATGTATTGCATATGGGAATTTATATGCATAGTTACACAAAGTAAACAACTGTGCAGACTGGATGGGCCATTTGGGTCTTTATCAGTCATCATTTACTATGTATGTAAATGCTGAAAGTGAAAGGGAACAGATTCAGGAGTAATTTGAGGAAATATTTCTTTATTGAACGAATAGTTGATATGTGAACTAGCCTCCCAGTGGAAGAGGTAGAGATAAAGATTATCTGAATTCAAGAAAGCATGGGACTAACACAGAGGATCTCTCTGTTTTCCTCTTTTCTGATCTGTACTTTTCTCCTCCTTTGCAACTTTTAAATTGGCGTTCTCTTTCTTTTTCTGCAGCATTTTATGATTTTTATGATTGTAAACCGCTCTGACACTCTGTGATGGGCGGTATATAAAGTTTTAAATAAACAAACAAACCTAAGAGAAGAAAGCACAGTTACTTACCTGTAACAGGTGATCTCTGGGAACAGCAGGAATTAGTCTTCACATATGGGTACGTCGGTACCAACGGAGCCTGCACGGGAATGCTGCCCAGCTTCCAATCAGAAAGCTTTTGGCAGCATCCCTCGCGCCTACGCAGTGACTTCCAGCCTTCTCCACAGCCTCTCTTCAGTTGAGTTTCAGAGCTGAGACAAAGGCGAGGAGAGAAAAGGAAGAAGATACAAAAGATGCAACTCCTAGGGGAGGTGGGAGGGTTGTGAAGACTAATTCCTGCTGTTCCCAGAGATCACCTGTTACAGGTAAGTAACTGTGCTATCTCCAGGAACAAGCAGGAATGAGTCTTCACATATGGGGACTCCCTAGCTGGAGATGCCAGGGGGAGATCCCATAAAAATGCAAGTGCCTGGATCAGGGGTGCATTTTGTCTCCAGGAATCCCCGGCATCCAATGTGGGATGGAGGGTAGGAGTTGACAATAAAGGAGCTGTGAGGAAAGAAACAGCATAGCCAAGGACTAGGTGTTCTACAGACTACAGGAGTCCTTGGTAGATATGATGAGTAGCATTAAAACACATTTAATGTACACTTCAAATATGCAGCTTACCTACTGTATTGTAGGAAGTAGAAAGCATGATGGAGTCTACTGGATAAGCAGTGGCGGAATCTTCAAGGTGACCTCTCAGTAGTGAGGATGAAGGTCCAGACCTGGAGGTAGTAGATGATCCAGGTGTCAACTGGGTAGGATTAGACGTCAGGTCTTCAATGGAAAGCTTTATGGGAAAAGCTGAAAACTCCTTTAGGCATAAGGTCATTAACATTGAGGACTAAAGGAAGAAGACTGACGGAGTTGGAGAACTAGCCCAGTCCTGGCGGGAAGAGGGGGACTGGAAAAACCCCTATTCCCACGGAAAACAGTTGTGTACTCAAAGATAAAGATGTACACTGTTTTTCCTAGCTGGCGAGAGATAGGAAAAATATTGAAGCTTGATGCTTCAAGGAGTGAAAGAAAAAATGGAAGATGTTAGCACCAAAGTGGTTATTGGTGCCTAACAGTTTCTGCATCGTAATATGGTATGGGACGTAGGGCGACAGACTGTCTAAAACCTCTAGGAGGTAAAACATGTAGTATAGACAGTAAGGGTGATACTGTGTAAGACAGACCAACCCTTAAGAAGCCCCCCATTAACCACATATATATAGGCATATATATATGTGGCTGGAATATATATATATATATATGTCCAGATGTGTATATTAGGATATGGGTGGTGAAACATATATATATATATATATATATATATATATATATATATATATATATAAAATATATGTATATAAAATATATTTATATAAAATATATGTATATAAAATATATGTAAAGTTGTGGGGCATGGTTTAGCACCACTAGAGTAAAGATACAGGTATGTAGACATATATGGAGATGCTACATACCAAACAACAGGTTGAAGATACCTGTCTACCACCCAGCCCCATAATTGTACATGGGGAATATAAAAGAAAATGATTCTGCGTTCTACAAGAGGGTGAACCCACTTGGGATATGTATAGAGAATCTATTTTCGTGGATTGAGGGATGCAGGAAAGGCAATCTAACCAGATAACCGTGATGTTTGCGTGAGAACAGATGAACATATGAATCTGTAAGGAACAAGGCGGGAGTTCCACAGAACAGTGACATGGTAGATGTGGAGAAACGCAGAAAAGATACCAGAGGGACTTATGGAGGGACCCAGAGGTAGCATGCGTAAACATCAGCCTTGGATTTTCACGCAGAAGAACAGATATCTCGTGTTAACACCCCAGGCTAGAGGGTGTGGAGAACCCTCACAGGCATGGGAAGGGTTTATAAGTTTTTCCCTATTAATAGAGAAACTTCAGAGACAAGGTCAATGCTCAGACTGCAGAGAGCATTGTACAGGAGAGCTATGAGATAAACTGACTGAAGTCAGGTGTGTTGACATATCCTAGGAGAGGAGATGGTTACAATAATGTGAGAAAGTCTAAACGAGTAGGAGGATCCAAGATAACTTGGAATCACTACTGAGGTTAGACAATATTTTGAACAAGGGACTGGAACTTGGAAAAAGTACCAGTAATACAATTACTGTAACTCCTGCAGACAGAGCTGCTGACGGAAACAGCAGAGAGATTGTCCTGTGCCAAATAAAGAAAAACAGACAAGAAAAGAGAGGAGATATCTCTTCTCCCTGCCTGAGGAACGAGCTTGCTAGAGAAGCTTTTCAGTATGGTACCTCTCAGTCAAGGAAAAAACCCGGTTGAGAGGGTGAGCAAGTAATTGGAGGGTGACGTACCCATAGGGTAAGTCAACTGAAGGAAAAAATGTTCAGTTGGGATAGAAACTATCAGGGGATAGTTGCAACTGCTCTTCTAGAGAGTAAGAAGAGGAGAAGTCTGTAGTCCCTGAACAAAAATTTTCCGACAGGTTAGTACACTGAAAAAGAAAAGCACAGTGAATAAACTTCTAATGTGTAGAAGTGAAGTGTAGGTTACAATTCCCGGTCCCTATGGTTGCTGGTAATGCTGAGACTGGCCAGAACTGGAGGACTTCAGACTAGGCTGAGGCGTCTCTTGTTTAGGTACAGCCGAATGATGGACAGGAGATGAATGAAACTTTTTCTTAGGGAAAGAAGGTTTGGTAGGACATTTCCTACTCCTTGAGGAAGGAGGTGGCTGAGAATGGTTTTTAGTGGAAGGAGAGTCAGTGGAGCATTGAGCAACCTGACGTAAAGCCTCCTTATTGAAAAGACCTTCTCCTGTACAAGGAGAATGAGCCAGTATAGTTTGTGCCCATCTGCTCAAGTCTGAAGCTTCAAGCCAGGCTCTGCGACGTGCTGCAATGGCAATAGCAGAGGATCTGCTAACGGACTCAAAAGAGTCTATAGAAGCACGAGACAGGAACCAGGATATATTCCGGCTGTGATTGATGAGCAAGGAATAATCAGTAGCCTTGGGCTCTGGTAAAAAAGGGGTCAAAAGAGAATTTCTCTGTGACTTCCTGGAGTGTTAGACTCATGTGAAAAATATATGAAAGAATTCTGGAGGCCAGCATAGAGTTTTGGAAGGCTTGACGACCAAAAGCATCGAGTGTTCTTGAAGAACGACCCGGCGGATAAGAAGAATGCTTCTTCTTGCTCTTAACTTTCCTCAATGCCGATTCCACTACAAGGGAACGATGAGAAAGTTGAGGCTTTTGAAACCCTGGAGAGGATGGCACCCAGTACCGAACCTCAATGTCTGTAGAAAGTAGAGGAAGTCGTAAGGGCGATTTCCAGACCCTCAGAAGGAGATCCTGCAGAGCAGGATGTAAAGGAAGCTTCATATTTTCCATTTGTGCCACTGAGCCATGAGTAGGATCACAACCAGGGATAAAGATATTAAGAAAGGTTGCCATATCAAGGAGAAAAGCCTGAAAAGCATGATCTCCTATGGGAACCATTCCTGGTAAGGCTAAAGAAAGAGCCTGAGCACCAGAGGACGTAGAGGGTACTGCATCAATGCCAGGTATCGGTTCCAAACTAGACATCGGTGCAAGAACAGGCATTGACATCGATACTGATACAGGATTAGCAGGTGAAGTTGTCATCGGGGACTGCTGCAGTGGTACCGAGATCATGAGGGAGTTATGGCTAGGATCTTCGGAACTGCCTATTTGGAAACGACAGGAGTCGGTTCCGGGACGCGTCGGTACCCAGTCCTCGAGACTAGATATTGGTTCAAGACTCGGCATCGAAGAAACTATCGATGCATATCGAGAGGGTTCCGACGCCGGTGGCAGTATCGGCGATGCCGATACCACTAAGGCAGCCTGGGTTACATTGATCGATACCGACGGTACCGAGGATATCCGATGAGCACCCCTTGCAAAGGGTAAGGGGGTCCACCTCGATGCCGATGCCAGGGTATCGGAACAGATCGACGCCGGTACCGTCCCGGAGCATGGCTGAGATTGAGAGAAGTCAATGCGGTGCGTATCAATCGGTCCCGAAGGTACCGAGGACGCCCGATGACGATCCCTGGTGAAGAGTGGAATACTCGACACCGGTGCCGATGCCGGAGGCTCGGTACCGCTCGAAGCGGATACCACCCCCGAGCATGGCTCAGGTATGTTGTGAGGGGTGAGCCCCAGGAACATCCTGAAACCCCTTTAACGCTTTGGAGCCCGAAGACTCCCGCAAGGGTAATGCCAATGGATTCTTGAGGGTAAAACCGGAGCAGTCACCATGCTGGGCATGGGACATACCACTCAAGCATTGACTAGTCTTAACAGACTGTTTTTGGGTTACCTGATCCTGTGAAGTAGAGAAACCGGGTACCCTCACTGCCGAGGAAAAAACGGTATCGAGGGAAACTAAAAACTGAAGGTTTCCTCACAAAATTATCTCCTGACAAGTCAGCGGAAAAAGGGTCAGGACCCACACAGTTGAGACACCAACTATTGGTGTCTAAAAAGAAACAGGTGTTTCTACATCGAATGCACTTCTTAGGAAAAGAAGGCTCCATAATGAAAAGGCCTAGTAGGCCCAAGAAGTTAAGGCAAAAAACTGAAGAAAAAGTTTCTCAGAATTTAGTCAAAAATCCACCGGCGATACTGGTGGCAGCGGGAAATACAGCCGCGACCACAAGAAAACAAAAAACTAAAGTAATTAAAGTAATTAAAAAGAAAGGTTTCTGCGGTGACAGGAGGACGTCCTGCTGGCTCCGCGGAAAAACGAAAACTGAAGAGAGGCTGTGGAGAAGGCGGGAAGTCACTGCGCAGGCGCGAGGGATGCTGCCAAAAGCTTTCTGATTGGAAGCTGGGCAGCATTCCCGTGCAGGCTCCGTCGGTACCGACGTACCCATATGTGAAGACTCATTCCTGCTTGTTCCTGGAGATAAGGACTGTAAAGCTTAGTAGATGGTATGGAAGGGCAGACTGGATAGACCAGGGGTCTCAAACACGCGGCCCGCGAGACAACTTTGTGCGGCCCGCGAAAGAGAAAAAAAAAAAACCCCCAAAACCCTGACTTCTGCCGTTGCCGCCGTGGCAGCGGCAGAATCAATTGTCAAATAAAAAAAAAAAAGACTTCTGCTGCTCAAGCAGCAATATCACCTGTCCTGCGGCCCCTTCCCCTGTGCCCGGAGATCCGAATCTGCTCATCAGCGGCGTGCTTTTCAAGCCGCGAAGAGTATTCCCCTCTCGCGTGGTTTCAAGCCGCGCGAGAGGGGAATACTCTTCGCGGCTTGAAAAGCACGCCGCTGATGAGCAGATTCGGATCTCCGGGCACAGGGGAAGGGGCCGCAGGACAGGTGATATTGCTGCTTGAGCAGCAGAAGTCTTTTTTTTTTTAATTTGACAATTGATTCTGCCGCTGCCACGGCGGCAACGGCAGAAGTCAGGGTTTTGGGTTTTTTTTGTTTTCCTCTGTCGGGGGGGGGGTATGACTGGAAATGGGCAGATGGGGGGGGGTATGACTGGAAATGGGCAGATGGGGGTTAGGACTGGAAGTGGGCTATTGGCAGGGGGGGGGGTTATGACTGGTAATGGGCTGGGGGGTTATAACTGGTAATGGGCTATGGTGGGGGCTAGGACTGGAAATGGGCAGATGGGGGTTAGGACTGGAAGTGGGCTATTGGCAGGGGGGGGGTTATGACTGGTCATGGGCTATGGTGGGGGTTAGGACTGGAAATGGGCAGATGGGGGTTAGGACTGGAAGTGGGCTATTGGCAGGGGGGGGGTGGTCATGGGCTATGGTGGGGGCTAGGACTGAAAATGGGGTGATGGGGGTTAGGACTGGAGGTGGGCTGATTGGGGGGTTAGGACTGGTAATGGCCTATGAGGGGAGGTAAGACTGAAAATGGGGTGATGGGGGGGTAAGACTGGAAGTGCGCTATGGGGAGGTTAGGACTGGTAATGGGCTATGGGGGGTCTAGGACTGGTAATGGGCTGGGGGGGTTGCTAGGACTGGAAATGGGCTGAGTGGAAGGGGGGCTTGAACTGCAAATGGCTGATGGGGAGGGGGGCTTGGAATGGAAATGGGCTGTGAGGGGAGGGAGCTAGGATTGGAAATGGGCTGATGGGGGGCTAGGATTGGAAATGGGCTGATGGTGAGGCTAGGATAGGACTGGAAATGGACTAATGGGGGGACTAGAAGGGAGCGGATGTTGGGTGGGGCTGGAACTAGAAGGGAGCTGATGTTGGGGGAGGATTAGAATGGGATGGAGCTGGGAAAGTGAAATGGAGAGGGGAAAAATATTTTGTCTGGGAGAGAAGACAAATCTACAATTGGCCAGGTATTGGGAGAGTAAGTGGGGATTGAGGATGGAGGGGTAAAATTTGAGTGGATGAAATAGGAATGAGGAAAGAGAAAAAGGAGAAAGATTAGTATGTTAAAGCAGATGTAGAGAGAGAATGGAAAAAAAACTAGGAGAGAAGAAAGGGCAAATGGACAGCAGACGATGGAGAGTTAGCAGAAGACATGAAGAAACCAGAAGAAAGTGGCTGGAACAATTGCAACTGAAAAAAATGCACAAAAGGTAGAAAAATATCTCTTTATTTTGAATTTATTAACTGGAATATGTCAGCTCTAGGAAATGTGCATCATTAATGTTTGCGCTTTGTTTAGTACAAGAGGAAATTAATTTATAGTTTTATTTCTACAGTGTTGTTGTACATTCCAAGTTTGGCTTTTGGGGTTCCCAGTTTAATTATTGTCGTCTTGTTTCTAAATCTTTTAGTCTTTCTTTATCCATACTCATTAAAGAGGCATGTTTACTAAAAGTTAGTGTATGGTAACATTATGCAAATATTTATGCAAATGAGGCCCCTTATGCAAATGAGGCTCCGCGTCTTATGCGGCCCCCGGGTTACTTTACAAGTCCTCATTTGGCCCTCAAAGCAATTTGAGTTTGAGACCCCTGGGATAGACCATGTGGTCTATCTCCAGGAACAAGCAGGAATAAGTCCTCACATATGGGTACGTCGGAACCGACGGAGCCTGCGCGGGAAAGCTCCCCAGCTTCCCAGAAGGAAGCTTTTGGGGCCTCCCACTGCACATGCGCGCTGCCTTCCCGCCTTCCTGACCAGCTCTCCTCAGTTTCTCTTTTTCTGCGAGCCAGCAGGTCGTGTTCCTGTCACCGCTGAAGAAATTATTGTTTTAGTTTGTTTCTTTAGACCGCGTACCTGCCTTCCCCATACCGAAACCGGTACCGCCGGTCTCTCTTTTCTTTTCTTTAAAAAAAAAGAATTCTCTTTGCACAACTTGGTGACTTCGGTTAGGCCTCAGGCCTACACAAATTCTCCTCATGGAGAAACCAGCCCCTGGTTTTAAGAAGTGTACCAAGTGTAGTGCTGTTATTTCTGTCACAGACACCCATGAATGGTGTCTTAAATGTTTGGGACCTGACCACTCCATTCCGGACTGCCCATCCTGCTCCCAGATGTCTAAACGTGGTTTGCAGAACCGGGCCAACAAATTCCATGTGCTGTTTGCTTCAGATAATCCAGCATCAGTCATCCAGGTCTTCCTCTCCGGATGGATCTCAGGTAACCAAACCTTCTTCGGGCAGGTCCTCAAAGAGCAAATCTCCTTCAAAGCATCGAGAGGCTCTCACTTTTGAATCTGAGGATCCTGCCCCAGCCAAACAACCCCGGCGGGAAGCTCTGGCTTCCAAAGCACCATCTATGGGGTTACAGGTTGACATCAATGGCACGGCCTCGACTGATCACCTGTTAGACTGCTCTGGGGTACCGGTCCATACCGGTACCGACATCCAGGCAGCAGTGGCGTCTATGAGCAATACTGTTCAGACCATGCAGCAGGCCATGCTGGCTTTTATTACAGCTGCGACGCCCTCGGTACCGCGTTCAGCGGTACCGGGTCCTGTTCCTGTATCATCTCCCATACCGGAACCGAGACCATCGACTTCCAAACGCAGATCGGTTCCGCATGCCGGATCCGGGTTTTCACCCGATACCGATCCCATACCCGGTACGCCCGATGTCGATACCGATCGGTATGCGTATCGTGCGTTGGAAGCAAATAGAGAATACTCTGATTCTTCTGAGGATTTTGACTCCTCTGAGGACTCTGATGAGCTGTCTCTAGTTCTTCATGAAGACCCTTCTTCCCCAAAGAGGAGAATGTCTCCACCAGAGGATTTGTCCTTTCAAGACTTCATTATAGAGCTAGATAAAGGACTTTCTATTACCACATCCTCTGAAAAAGAAATTGGATATTTTAGGATACCCTAAGGTTCCTAAAGAGGCAGTCACCCTGCCTATCCATGAAATCCTTCAAGAACACTTGATGGACTTATGGGAGGCTCCTCTAACGTTGTCTCCTTACTCTCGTAGGTTGGACACCATGTACCGGGTCCCTCCTTCTCCTGGGTTTCAAAAGACTCAGCTGCCTCACCATTCCATTGTGGTGAAGTCTGCGCTGAAAAAGATTAAGAGTACCAAAAGGCACTCTTCTACCCCTCCAGGGCAAGAATGTAAGACCCTAGACTCTTTTGGCAGGAAAATTTTCCAGGCTAGTATGCTTATAGCCAGGATTAATTCTTACAGTCTGTATATGGGCATGTTTCTCAGGGAACTTGCCCTAAAGGTACGGCATTTTGCCTCCTTTATCCCTGAGGATAGAAAGGAGGAGTTCATTTCTCTGGTGAAACAGCTTCGAGATGTTTCTAAGTTCTCCAACAGAGCAGCTTTTGATTCCTTTGAGGGTGCCGGTACAGCTTCGGGCATTGCTATTGCAGCCCGACGACTTGCTTGGCTCCAGGCCTCTGACCTAGAACCCTGGGTCCTGGATGGCTTACGGAATCTGCCCTGTACAGGTGAGAACTTATTTGGTAAAGACTGGCAAATTAAAGCCACTCAAATGGACGCAGAAAATGCTACATTAGATAGACTTTCTAAGTCTACCTCTACTCCTGCCAAGAAAAAGTCTTTTAAGAGGCCTTACTACAAGAAGGCCAGATTTTCCACAAATACTGGCCAACAATCTTCTCAGCCTCGCTTTGCTTGTAAACGTCAGCAACCTAAACAGGCAAGGTCAAAGCCTGCAGTGTCTGCCACTCCTCAGCAGGCTCAACCCCCTCAGGGGTTTTGACTTGCCCCTAGAGAACTTAACCTTTCTGGCTCTGGAACAACCAGAGCCCCTCACCATTCCCGGAAGGTTAGCTCACTTTGCTCCCAGATGGGAGCAAATTACATCAGAGCAATGGACCCTCTCTATCATCAGAGAGGGCTACAAACTTCATTTTTCCAACCTTCCTCCATATACCATGGTGAGGCACTTCAATTCTCCCCCATCTCTCCTGGGCCTGTTGGATCAGGAAGTCTCTTCTCTCCTTGCCCAAGGGGCAATAGAAGAGGTTCCTCTTCTTCAACAAGGGACAGGATTCTACTTCCCTTATTTTCTCATAACAAAGAAGACAGGGGGATTCAGACCTATCCTAGATCTGAGAGAATTGAACAAATTTCTGTACAAGGAGAAATTCAAAATGCTTTCTCTAGGCATTCTCCTTCCATACCTTCAGAGTCAGGATTGGCTTTGTTCTCTAGATCTCAAGGATGCGTATACACACATACTCATCCACCCATCCCACAGAAAATATCTAAGATTTCTGTTTCAGGGAAAACATTTCCAGTACAGAGTACTTCCCTTCGGTCTAGCCTCTGCTCCAAGAGTGTTCACCAAATGCATGGCAGTTGTTGCCGCATTTCTAAGAGGTCTGGGAATTTTTGTATTCCCATATCTGGACGACTGGCTCATCCGAGCTCCATCTCAGTCAGAGGCCCAGATTTCCTTGGACCGCACAAGGCACATTCTGCAGTATCTGGGACTGGTGATAAACCTTCCCAAGTCTCAACTTATCCCCACTCAGTCTCTGGAATTCATAGGGGCCCAGTTGGACACCACCACTGCATGGGCCTACCTACCTCAAGTCCGGGGTCAGCGTCTGGTGTGCTTGGCCTCCCAAGCTCAGTCCAGCACTCACTTGACAGCCAGAGAAATGCTGCGACTTCTGGGCCACATGGCCTCCACGGTACACGTGGTGCCCTACGCTCGTCTTCATATGAGAGCACCTCAATGGACCTTGGCCACCCAGTGGACTCAGGCATCAGGAGCGCTCTCCGACCAAATACTCACCTCAAAGCGTCTGTTTTGGTCCCTCCAATGGTGGATGTCCACCAAGAATCTGCTGTTGGGGGCCCCCTTCCAACCTTTGTTGCCCCAAGCAACCCTCACAACAGATGCCTCCCAAACAGGGTGGAGAGCCCATCTACAATCCCTCTCCACTCAGGGTACTTGGTCTCCACAGGAGACCACCCTTCACATCAACCTCCTGGAACTGCGAGCAATCTTCTTTGCCCTCAAAGTCTTCCGTATCCTCCTTGTCAACCTGACCGTCCTAGTTCAGACAGACAATCAGGTGGCCATGTTCTACGTAAACAAACAAGGAGGGACAGGCTCTCTGTCGCTTTGCAACGAAGCTCTCAGATTATGGGCCTTCGCCAGAGAGCATCAAATTCATCTTCTGGCAGTATATCTTCCAGGGGTTCAAAGCTCTCGGGCAGACAGACTCAGTCGAGTTCTGCTTCCACACGAATGGTCCCTACATATGGACCAGATAGGCAGAATCTTTCAGGAATGGGGAACCCCGGACATAGACCTCTTTGCAAGTCCGTGGAATGCCAAACTTCCCCGGTTCTGTTCCAGGACTCCGTGTCAGGGAGCTCAGGCCAACGACGCCTTTCTCCTGCATTGGGGTCAGGAATTCCTATATGCCTTTCCACCCATTCCTTTGATTCCCAAGACTCTGTTCAAACTCCAGAGGGATCACGGATCGATGATCCTCATAGCTCCACGCTGGCCACGCCAAGTGTGGTTCCCTCTTCTTCTGCATCTCTCCCAGGGACCCTCCCTGGACCTGGGAGCTGCGCCAGACCTTCTGTCTCAGGAGGAGGGGACTTTGTGGCACCCAAACCCCAAGTCCCTACACCTCAGAGCTTGGTTACTGAAGGCCTAAGCCTTCATGACTTCAATCTTTCTCAACCAGTGAAAGATATCCTTCATGCCTCTAGGAAACCCTCCACGAGGCGTTCCTATGCTTTCAAATGGAAACGTTTTTCCATTTGGTGTGCTCAACAGGGTCTTGACCCTCTAGCACTTCCTTTGAATTCTCTACTAGACTATCTCCTGCATCTTTCCAATGCAGGCCTTAAGACGAATTCAGTAAGAGTCCATTTGAGTGCTATTGCAGCATCCTTAAAACCTATAAATGGACAACCTGTCTCCTCTCATCCGCTTATTGCTAGGTTCATGAGAGGCCTGACTCTAACTAAACCTCCCATCCGGCCTCCTCCGGTAGCATGGGATTTGAACCTAGTTCTAGGTCAGCTTATGAAGCCACCTTTTGAACCGTTGGTTTCTACCTCCTTGAAATTTCTTTCCTGGAAGGTCATTTTCCTTATTGCAGTCACTTCGGCTCGCCGCATCAGTGAACTACAAGCCTTAGTGGCTCATCCACCTTATACCAGGTTTCATCATGATAAGGTGGTCCTTAGGACGAATCCCCACTTTATGCCCAAAGTGGTCTCGCCTTTTCATCTTAATCAAGAGGTATATCTACCTGTCTTTTTTCTGGCTCCTCATGCATCCAGTGCAGAGAGGAACCTTCATACTTTAGATTGTAAAAGAGCTCTTGCCTTTTACCTCAACCGGACTCAGCCACATCGAAAGTCTTCCCAACTTTTTGTGGCTTTTGATCCTTCTCATTTGGGACTTCCAGTCTCCAAACGTACACTTTACAATTGGATTGCTCAGTGTATTTCCTTTGCTTACCAGAGTAAAAACATTTCTCTGGAAGGCCATGTCACAGTTCACAATGTGAGAGCCATGGCCACTTCTATGGCTCATCTTCACTCTGTATCCATAGATCAGATCTGTCGAGCCGCCACATGGGCCTCGGTTCATACCTTCACAGCCCATTACTGTTTGGACAAGGACTCCCGCCGGGATGCCTTGTTTGGTCAGGCTGTCCTCAAACACCTGTTCCATACTTGAACAACTCCTGCCCACCTTCCCAGGATGGATGCCTGAGATCCATACGAAGATGGCGAACCCTTGGAAGGGGATCTCCCAGGCATCTTAGCTAGGGAGTCCCCATATGTGAGGACTTATTCCTGCTTGTTCCTGGAGATAGCACAGTTACTTACCTGTAACAGGTGATCTCTGGGAACAGCAGGAATTAGTCCTCACAACCCACCCACCTCCCCTAGGAGTTGTATCTTCTATCTATCTTCCTTTCCTCTCTATTGTCTCAGCTATAAACTCAAACTGAGGAGAGCTGGTCAGGAAGGCGGGAAGGCAGCGCGCATGTGCAGTGGGAGGCCCCAAAAGCTTCCTTCTGGGAAGCTGGGGAGCTTTCCCACGCAGGCTCCGTCGGTTCCGACGTACCCATATGTGAGGACTAATTCCTGCTGTTCCCAGAGATCACCTGTTACAGGTAAGTAACTGTGCTTTATCTGCTGTCATTTTCCTGTTTCCACGTTATTCATCAGTATAAAGAATCTTGGGATGCAATTAAAGGCATTCAGGTCTGCATGTATGTCCTACATAGGATTTATTGGAAAACAACAAATTTGATTGGCTGATTTAGCTTTTTATGACATCTGTTTCCCTGCTGAGCAAGACATCTCTCAAATGAATTAGCTCACTAATATTTTCTTGGTAAGAAAGCTTAAAAAATGTTTCATTGCATGAGAAAATGTTAAAATGTGATACTCTGTTGATATTTGAAGAAAGAAAAAATCATCCTAGGGAGAATTCCCATGAGTTCTTCAGCTCTTAACTCACTACTCACACATAAGCAAGTGTCTCAGATTTGCCCATCAAAACAAGGTAGTTTTAGGTATATGACAGAGCCAAAATAGCACTAGCAAAGCTGTGACACGATGGCAACAAATGAGTCTACTAAAAGGAACACACATTTGATTGAGCCACAGAGCATGGGTGGAGGAGGTGGAAGAACTGTGCTGTATCTGCTAATGACAGCAGTAATACCAAGGTTGTGGTACTTTATTTGCAGACATACATCCTGCACTATAAAAATTAAGGCATGTGTGTGTGAGGGGGAGGAATAAAGAAGGTCTGTGAAGTGGGGGAAAGTAGTAACCGAGATAATCTATGCACCTAGGAAGTCTTGATCTTGCTAGTGGGCAGCCAAGACCGAAGGAGAGTTCCTGGACCTCACAGTGAGAAGTTGCTGGGATAGAAGTTGCCTGGGACAGAGAATAGCAGCACCTGTAAAGAAAAGGTGAACAGAGTTTATGCGTTATAAATCCCAAGAGAAGGAGGGAGGAGAGAGCTGGATAGTTGGCCTCGTTGCATTGGTTTCCGGTGTCGGAGGGTGAAGTTTAAAATTCTGATGCTTGTGTTTCCAGCTCTGGTTGGGTCAGTGCCCAGTTATATTTCTTCTCAGGTGAAGCATTATCCAGCCAGTAGATTATGGTTCACAGATCAGTCGTTGGTTCTTCCTTCTTTGCTTGCTTTTGGGAAACACGCTATCGTGCATTTTTTGTTGCTGCTCCTGAGTTGTGCAATTCTTTACCTGCTCAGTTAAGAATGATTTTGGATGTTCTTTTATTTTGGAAGAAGCTAAAAGCCTACTTTGTTAGGTTAACAACAAATCAGCCTGCCACAGTAAAAGCTATATGGGAGCAAGAAATGTTTACTGTGTTTTGTTTTGTTTTTTTAACAGAATTTGAGTTTATTTGTTCATGTGTACTTTTGTAAGGAAGGCTGTAACCCACCTAAGATTTTAGACAGGCAAAGCTGCTGGCAAACGTTTACGCGCTCCGGTTGAATGAGCCCTTCTTACTGAAGGTCCTAGGAGCCCTGAACTTTGGGGGAGGCTTTCTTCGGGTGATCCAAGCGCTGTACAGTCGACCTTCGGCGAGGCTGCGAATAAACGGGCAACTGACTTTGCGTTTTGCATTGGGCAGAGGTACGTGACAGGGCTGCCGTTTATCCCCCTTATTGTTTGCGCTATCGCTAGAGCCTTTCACGCAGGCGATTCGGATGAACCCAGAGATTCACGGTATATGGGTGGGGGAATGGAACATAGGGTGGCGATGTATGCAGACGACATGCTCTTGTTCTTATCCAATTTGGAGTGCTCACTAGCAGCGTTTCAAAGGGAATATTAGGTGTTTGCCAGGGTCTCAGGTTATAAGCTGAATGTCTCTAAATCAATTCTTCTCCCTTTTCATGTGCCTGAGGAAATCAGGGGTCTGGAGATGGGGTACCCCTATAGGTGGGAAACAGACTCCTTAGGATACTTAGGGGTGAAAATCCCAGTACAGTTGGCGCTGTTATACCAGTTACATTTTCCTCCGCTGTTAAAGAGGCTTCGGGAGGAGATGCACGCTTGGTCACATTTGACACCTTCCCTGCTGGTACGGATCAACGTGGTAAAAATGAGTGTGCATCCGAGACTTATGTACTTATTCCTCATGCTGCCATGTTGTATCCCTGACGCGTTTTTTAAAGATTTGAATAGGATGATAGCGGAGTTTATATGGCATGGGAAGCGAGGACGGCTAGCCCTAAAAACGTTGATGGCTCCAAGGGCAGCAGGAGGCTTGTCGCTCCTTAATTGTAAATTATACTACTGGGCGGCGCAGGTATGTGCGGTGTACTATTAGTGGAAAGAGTCCCCACAACAATGGATTACCCTGGAGGCGACCCAGATGTCGGTGGATCATACTGGAGCTTTGGCCTTTTCAGGAGAATTGGGCAGGATGGGTGGGGCAAGGACGCATCCTATTGTAGGCACGACAGTGGAGGTCTGGCGGAAAGTTGGCAAACAGGTGGCTTTTGATTGGGCTGGGTCGAGATTGGCGTTCTTGACACAGGGGGATCTGTTCCTGCCCTTTGTAATGGATCTGTGTAGATTTCGCTGGCTTAAGGAGAATGGCATGGAAAAGGTGTTGGATTTTATTGTAGAAAAGAGGTTTCTGACGAGGCATGAAATCCTTACCAGGTGCCAACGTTGTCCACCGAGTGTTTTCTGCCTACTTCATATGGAACACTTCTTGGCAGCTCAGAGAAAGATTTCTGGGACCACTGCATTGGATCGAATCTTTTTTCATTCGGCCCCGGAGGGGGCAGGGGTTGGTGGCCCAGCTGTATAGGTTGCTGCAGGGGGAGACACGGGGTAGCTATCTGTATCAGAGAGAGTGGGCTAGAGACCTAGCGAGGGAGTGGATAGAGGAACACGGAGGCAATTTGGAACAGCACTCCTAGAATATCGATATGCCTTGCGCATATGAACACCCAGTATAAGTGGCTCATTCGTATGTACCTTACTCCCAGCCGGCTTTATGCCATGCACCCTAAGGATACAGCTGCGTGCTGGCGGGGATGCTCCAAAAAGGGGACCTTGCTACATGTAGTATGGGAATGCAATAAAGTTCAGGTCCTTTGGGAGGGGGTGCGGCAGGTGGGCAGGGAAGTGATGGGTGAGGCCTTAGGGGCAGATCCAGCGCTTATGCTATTGGGGTACACGGAGGGACCCCCTGCGGTGTGTCTGAATAAGAAATCACTGGTCAGTTTCTTGTATTTGGCGGCTTGGCTAGCTACAGCAGCAAAATGGAAGAACACGGAGGCCCCCAGCATATCGGAGTGGTATAAGAAGGTGGCATGCATTATGGAACTAGAGAGAGGAGCAGCGCTGAGCAAAGGTAGATTGGAGGAGTACCAACTGATATGGTCCCCCTTTCAAGAGTATGTGACATGGTGGGGAAAGGAGGGGGTGGGTTAGGGTAGAGGTAGCGACCTCATGGAGCAATTGATAGATGCAAAGGAGAGGGGTGATGGGGGGGCAGCTGGATGGGTGAGGTAGGTAGTAGGGGGCCAGATCGGTCCTTCCCTCCCCCCCCCCTGAGGAGGAGTAGGTGGGTGGAAGGGGCTCTGGAACGATCCTGGGTTTGGGTTGGGAGTGGGGTTGTTTTTATTGTAATTGAAGGTGTTTGGTTAGATGTCTTGTTGTAGGCTGTGTCCTGGTGTGGAACGTGTCCGGTGTAGAGAGTATTAGAGGGTAATGCGAGGGGTTCTGCACATAGAGGACTGGGAAGTGGGGAAGTTTTATGGGGATTAGTCTAAAGTATGCTGTTTGCTGGGGATGTTTATATAGATTGAATGCAGGATATAGTGTATGCAGGAACTGTTTGTGTAGACTGTTCTTCATGTAACATGTAAACCGTAAATTAACCAATAAATATAAAGAATACAAAATATTTTAGACAGTGCGGGCTAGAAATATTTTAAATAAATAGTCTTTGATGTAAGTGAAGAGTAAGGAAACAGGAGACCCTACAATGTTCCGACAGACAATTTTGTTTTGCAATTACCCCTGCATGTTTGGCCCTTTGACTTTGAAGAAAGCACAGAAGTAAACTGTTCCTATTCAGAGACTGAACTGGATAATGGACTTTGTAATGTGCCTGAAAGGATAAAGCAACTGATGAAGGCAGAGAAGGAAGGCAACACCGCATAAAACGTAAAGTATTCCAGCTTCACTCTTCTCCCACTCAACATGGTCCCAGGCAACAGGAACCCGGAGCTTTGCCCTTGGCCCCACACCGTATGACTGGGACGAAGGACACCCCCCCTCGCCCCCCCCCCCCCCCACCACCACCATCACTACCCAAATTCTGGTAATCTGTCATCTGATCTCTAAATGCAAAACACAAATCTTCCTCCATCTTTCAGTCCCCTTCAGTTTCCAACAGCTCCACCCTCCTGTCTACAAAAGCAGAATAGCACCTTCCCATCTTTGCACGCCTGCGTCATATAATGTTATAGCTGCTGTTCTTTCTGCAATATTTTCACATCAGCAAATCTTTACATTGTTACAGCTACTTAAAGCAGGGGTTCTTAACCCAGTCCTCAGGACATACTTAACCAGTCAAGTTTTCAAGATAACCACAATGAATATGATTTGCATACAGTCGCAGCAATATATACAAACTTCTCTGATGCATATTCACTGAGATTATCCTGAAAACCCGACTGGCTAGTGTGTCCCGAGGACTGGGTTAAGGACCTCTGACTTAAAGAGATACAAATATCTGAATGACATATTCCTAAAGCAAAAAATAAAGAATATAGTATGATTGTTCAAGCATTACTGATAAATCCATATAAATACTTGGGGGCAATAACTTCATAACTGGGCACCTGAAAATATTTCAAAATCACACCTACTTTATGGCTATGTTATAAGCAGTGGTTCTCAACCCAGTCCTCTGGGACACCTAGTCCAGTAAGGTTTTCAGGATATCTACAATGAATATGCATGAGAGATCTCTGCATACAATGGAAGCAGTGCATGCAGATCTCTCTCATGCATATTCATTGCATTTGCCTCACTATTACAGATAGGTATATAGACACCTAGGTTGCCTACATAAAATAGGCACTTTTTTGGAAAGATGTGTGTGTCCCCAATTGTAGAATTACCCCCATACATGTAAATTATGAGTAATGTAGACCCACAGAATGTAGACTAGACCTAACTGAGGCATTTGAGGACTGAAGTTCACCATCTTTCTCCTAGTATCATTCAGTATGAAGTTTTTTTAAATTGTATAGTGCCGGATAGAGGTGGGATAATTTTTTTGCTATTCTAAATAGAGCACTGGGGAGGGGGGGGGGGGAAGAGTAAGAAATAATCTGGCTCAGATAAAAATCTTCAGCTACTAGACTACACACATCGCCTCTCTCAGAAGAGCTATGACAAAAATAAAACAAAAACCCACAACTAAACCAAAATCACTTGCCATAGCAATGGCCACAAATATGAGTAAACTGTTAAAAAATTATTGATAAAAATATATTGCATTTATATCCTTTGTAAATACATGTGAAGGCACATTTTAGAAAAATATAGGTGCCATCTGGGTCATCCATGTCAAAACATCGAAAATTCCATGAGAGGCAGACATGTGTAAATATCTTGTAACATCAAACTATTGCCACCCCAAAAAATAAACATCTGTAAAAAATGAGAAGGAAACAGGGACAAGTATATATGTTGCTACATACATATCTCTGCCTGTTATTCTGCAAATGGAGACGTGCGGGGCATGGCAGTATGGAAAGAGGCCCCAATTTTCATCTGCTATCTTCCTTTGAGGGAAAGGAAAATATCATAGCAATAAGAAGGACCACTCCTATTACTAGTGTTGAAAGCTAGCTGAAACAAGCACTTTTTAGAAGTCCTATTTATGCCAAGGAGCAGGTCTAGACATGAATATATCCATTAGCGGGTTTCCCACAAGTAGCACCATTCTGAAATTATGCACATACATCTTTTCCCGAGATGCCTCCACCCCCAATCCTCCCCCTTGTGACATGGACATGACCATTCCATAACACATGTAAATTCAGGTCTTTTGTAAATGGTTCTAAGGACATGAATCTGATTCACGTCTGAACGTTTTCAGAAATGCAAACCATGTCTATAGCTTCTAAAATGACCCCTATATTGTCCAGTTAGTCTTACTTTATGCCATCAACTAGCCAGATGAATCTAGGACTCTCTTCAACATGCACGTGAGTTAATATAAGTAGATTGTAAAGAATACAACTCAGAGGCTAAGTTAGCCAACATTCACTCACAGGAAATGGGTTTTGTTAAGACGTTTGGCACAAATCAGGACTTCTATAAATAATTCAGTTTCCTCAAGTTAATCAGAAAAGCCCTGATTAAACGGAAAAGGAAAAGGAAGAAAACACAATGTAAATATTTAACTCTTAGTTCATAGCTTCAAAGTACAGAACTTCCAGCTGATGGTGTTTAAATTCTGAATCCAGAAAAAGTAGTGGAACTATAGTAACTTAAAAGCTACACATAAAGCACAGTTACTTACCTGTAACAGGTGATCTCTGGGAATAGCAGGGATAAGTCTTCACATATGGGTACGTCAGTACCGACGGAGCCTGCGCGGGAACGCTCCCCAGCGGTCCACTCAGAAAGCTTTTGGGAGCATCCCACGAGAGAGAGAGAATGTGAGTGAGAGAGTGAGAGAGAGAACTCCTAGGGGAGGTGGGTGGGTTGTGAAGACTTATTCCTGCTGTTCCCAGAGATCACCTGTTACAGGTAAGTAACTGTGCTATCTCCAGGAACAAGCAGGAATGAGTCTTCACATATGGGGACTCCCTAGCTTTAGATGCCAGGGAGAGAACCCAGAAGTTGTGTGCCCCTGGAACAGGGCTGCACTTCCCCACCTGGATCTCTGGCATCCCATGAGGGATGGTGGGTAGGAGTTGATTAAGTATGGAACAGGTGTTTAAGAACAGCCTGACCAAACAAAGCATCCCGGCGGGAGTCCTTGTCCAAGCAGTAATGGGCTGTGAAGGTATGAACCGAGGCCCAAGTGGCTGCTCGACAGATATCATCGATAGATACAGAGTTCAGATGAGCCATTGAGGTTGCCATGGCTCTCACATTGTGAGCTGTGACATGGCCCTCCAGAGAAAGGTTCTTGCTCTGATAAGCGAAAGAAATACACTGGGCAATCCAGTTAGAAAGTGTTCTCTTGGAGACTGGTTGTCCCAAATGAGAAGGATCAAAGGCAACAAAGAGTTGGGAAGACTTTCTATGTTGCTGTGTCCTTTGTAAGTAAAAAGCCAAAGCTCTTTTACAGTCCAGGGTATGAAGGTTCCTCTCTGCACTTGATGCATGAGGTCCTGGAAAAAAGACAGGTAGGCAGACCTCCTGGTTGAGGTGAAAAGGCGAGACCACTTTAGGCATAAAGTGCGGATTAGTCCTAAGGACCACCTTGACATGATGGAATCTTGTATAAGGTGGATTAGCTACTAGTGCTTGCAATTCACTGATGCGGCGTGCAGATGTGATAGCAATGAGAAAGATAACTTTCCAAGAAAGGTATTTCAAGGAGGTGGTAGCTAAAGGCTCGAAAGGCGGCTTCATAAGCTGACCAAGAACCAAATTTAAGTCCCATGCCACCGGGGGTGGTCTAATGGGAGGCTTTGTTAAAAGGAGGCCTCTCATGAATCTTGCTACAAGAGGATGAGAGGAAATAGGTTGTCCATTTAGAGGCCTAAGGGAAACTGCAATAGCACTCAAATGGACTCTTACTGAATTTGTCTTAAGGCCTGCATTAGACAGATGAAGGAGATACTCCAGCAACGATTCCAGAGGTATGGCACGGGGGTTAAGACCCTTCTTAGAACACCAGATGGTAAACCTCCTCCACTTGAAAGCATACGAACGTCTAGTGGAAGGTTATCTGGAAGCATAAAGAACATCTTTCATTTGTTGAGAAAGATGAAGATCCTGGAGATCTAGGCCTTCAGCAACCAAGCCCTGAGATGCAGAGACTGGGGATTGGGATGCTATAACCTTCCGTCCTCCTGAGAGAGGAGGTCTGGAGCAGACCCTAACTCTAGGGAGGGGGCTTGAGAGAGATGTAGAAGCAGAGGGTACCACACTTGCCGTGGCCAATGTGGAGCTATGAGAATCATGTGGCCTCTGTCTCTGAAGCTTGAACACGGTTTTGGGAATTAGGGGAATGGGTGGAAAGGCATACAAGAAGTCTTGACCCCAATGAAGGAGGAAAGCATCCCTTGCCTGAGCCGGAGTTCTGGAACAGAACCGGGGAAGTTTGGCATTCCACGGACTTGCAAAGAGGTCTATGTCCGGGGTTCCCCAAATTCGAAAAATCTTGGATACCTGGTCCATATGTAGGGACCACTCGTGTGGAAGCAGAACTCGACTGAGTCTGTCCACCCAAGAGTTTTGAATACCTGGAAGATAAACTGCCAGAAGATGAATGTGATGCTCTCTGGTGAGGGCCCACAGTCGCAGAGCTTCGTTGCAAAGCGACAGAGAGCCAGTTCCTCCCTGCTTGTTTACATAGAACATGGCTACCTGATTGTCCATGTGGATAAGGACTGTCTTGTGGCTGAGCAAGGTGTGGAAAACTCGTAGAGCAAGGAAGATTGCTCTGAGTTCCAAGAGATTGATATGTAGACACGTCTCCTGTGGGGACCAGATGCCCTGGGTGGAGAGGTCCTGAAGATGAGCTCCCCAGCCCATTGGAGAAGCATCTGTTGTAAGAGTTGCTTGGGGTAGAGGTTGTTGAAAGGGGGACCCCCAGCAACAAGTTTTGAGGGGACTTCCACCACTGGAGAGACAAAATGAGGCGACTTGTGTTTGCTATTTTGTCTGATATGCAGCCTACTGCCTGGGTCCATTGGGTGGATAAAGTCCACTGAGCTGCTCTCATGTGAAGGCGAGCATATGGTACCACATGTACAGTGGATGCCCTGTGGCCTAGTAACTAACATCTCTCAAGCAGTTAGTAGGGGTTTTAACTCTGCTTGAGAAGCTAACTGCACCAAGCGAAGGCAACGGGCCTGGGGAAGATAGGCCCTTGCCCTTATGGTATCCAGCAACGCCCTTATAAACTCCAGGGACTGAGTAGGGACTAAATTGGATTTTGGGATGTTTATTACCAGCCCTAAATACTGAAGGATACGCATTGTGCAGGTGAGAGAAAAGTTTTGGCCTCTGATTGAGTGGGAGCTCGAATGAGCCAGTCGTTCAGGTAAGGGAAGACGAATATTCCCAGGGTGCAGAGAAAAGCAGCAACCTCTGCCATGCATTTTGTGAACACCCTTGGTGCAGAGGCCAGACCAAAAGGGAGCACTTTGTATTGATAGTGCTTTTCCTGAAAAAGGAACCGAAGGAATCTTCTGTGAGATGGATGGATGAGAACATGAGTGTACGCATCCTTGAGATCTAGAGAACAAAGCCAATCCTGACTCTGAAGGTATGGCAGCAGGGTTCTTAGAGAAACCATCTTGAATTTTTCTTTGACTAGGAATCTGTTCAACTCTCTGAGATCTAAGATGGGTCTTAAGCCCCCTGTTTTCTTTGGAATAAGAAAATAGGGGGAGTAGAACCCTCTGCCCTGTTGTTGAAAGGGCACTTCCTCTATGGCCCCTTGGGCAAGAAGAGTGGCAACCTCCTGCTCCAGCAGGCTGAGGAGGGAGATTGGAGAATTGAACTGGTGCACTCTTGAGAGAGGGGGCAAGCTTGAAAAATGAAGCTTGTACCCCTCTCTTATGATGGAGAGTGTCCAATGCTCTGCTGTAATTTGCCCCCACCTGGGAGCAAAGTGACATATCCTTCCTGGAATGGTGGAGGGTTCTGGTCCTTCTAGAACCAGGAAGGCTAAGTTCTCTAGCACAGTGTTTCCCAACCCAGTCCTATGGGGCACACCGGCCAGTCAGGTTTTCGGGATATCCCTAATGACTATGCATGAGATATATATGCATTAGAGATATCCTGCCAACCTGACTGGTTTGTGGCCATCCAGGGCTGGATTTGGAGACCCCTGCCTAACACCTCTGTCATCTAAGATTGTGAGTGGGCAAGGTGCAGATGTCCAAGACATCAAAAAGGTATATAGAATGTGTCACATTCCTCCTCACTTCTCACCACCACCAAAATATTGTCTATTAGACAACTTTTTGGTGGTGGTGAGAATCGAGGAGGAATGTGTCACATTCTATATACCCTTTCGATGTCTAGGACATCTGCACCTTGCCCACTCACAATCTTAAATGACAGAGGTGTAAGGCAGGGGTCTCCAAATCCAGCCCTGGAGGGCCACAAACCAGTCAGGTTGGCAGGATATCTCTAATGCACATATATCTCATGCATAGTCATTAGGGATATCCCGAAAACCTGACTGGCTGGTGTGCCCCATAGGACTGGGTTGGGAAACACTGCTCTAGCAGAAAGTCAAAGGCCCTGAGGGGGCTGAGGTTGCTGGGCTGGAGCAGGCCTCGCAGCCTTTGCTTTGCTCTGTTTGGAGGATTGCTGACGTTTGGAAGGGAACTGAGCTGCAGAAGATGCCCGCTGACCATAAGCAGGGTAGAATCTTCCCTTTTTAGAAAAAGGTGTTTTCTTGAACAACCTTTTCTTAGCAGAAGCAGCTGTAGATTTGGATAGTCTATCCAAAGCAGAATTTTCAGCATCCATCTGATTTGCTTTTGCTTGCCAATCCTTACCAAACAGGTTCTCACCTGTACAAGGGATATTTCCCAATTCATCTTGAACCCAGATCTCCAAATCAGATGCTTGAAGCCAAGCAATCCTACGTGCACCTATGGCAATAGCTGAGGCTCTGCTTACGCATTCAAAGGAGTCGAAAGCTGCACGGTTGGAGAATTTGGAGATATCCTGGGTATGTTTGAGCCCAGTGAGAAATTCCTGCCTTCTTTCCTCAGACATAAAAGGACTTAAAGTCTGCAAATGGTCAGTGACTTCTTTTAAGAACATTCCCATGTAAAGACTATAGGAATTAATTCTCGCAGCAAGCATGGAAGCTTGGAAGACTCTTCTTCCAAAAGCATCCAGGGCTCTACATTCACGTCCTGGAGGATTAAAGGCATGTCTTTTGGCACTTCTAATCTTTCTCACTGCAGACTCAACCACAATAGAGTGGTGAGGAAGTTGAGTTTTATGGAAACCAGGACAAGGAGGGACACGATGCATGGTGTCCAACCTGCGAGAATGAGGAGAGGTAATCAGAGGTGCTTCCCACATCCTCAACATGAGATCATACAGAATCTCATGAATAGGTAAGGTAGCTGCCTCTTTAGGAGTTTTAGGATATTGTAAAATATCTAACTCCTTGGCTCTGGGATCTGATTCAGGTGCCACTGTAATAGAGAGACCCCGAGCCACCTCTCTGATAAAGTCTTGAAAAGACAAATCCTCTGGAGGAGACATCCTACGTTTAGGAGAGGACTCCTCCTGTGGAAGAAGCATCACTGCATCGACAGACTCCTCAGAATCCTCAGTCAGAGGAATCGAAGTATAATCTGTCTGGATGCTCTTGTAATGCCCGATACCCGTACCGACCGGGATCGGTATCGGGAATCACCGGTACCGGGGTATCGGTACCAGAGGGCTTCAGAGGACAAAGTACCGGCATAGCGGACACCGATGTCGATGCCACCGGTACCGGGATCGGTACCGATGGCGATGCTAGTGCAGGTACCAGCAGAGTAGTCTGTTGCGGAACCACGGGCGTTGATGCCACAAAGAAAGCCGCCAGACTGCGTTCCATGGACAGAGTTCTCTGATCCATCGACGCCGCCAATGCCTGGAAGTCGGTACCGGTGGAAGCCACCGGTACCCCAGAGCATGGCACCAAGAGATCTGTCGAGGCCACGCCATCAAGATCATCTTGGAACCCCGATGATGATGCTTTAGAGGCCGAAGCCTCCCGCTGGGGTAATTTTGCCGGTGCAGAATCCTCGAGGGCAAGGCCAGAGGCATCTCGATGCTTAGAAGGAGATCTACCCTTCGAGGACTGGATGGATTTATGTTTAGTTACCTGAGATCAATGTGAGGAAGAAGCAGCCCTGGAAGACGTCGATGCCACCAAAGCCGCATCAGAGGGAAACAGGGTACTGAGCTTGGCAGCTCGGTTCTGACGACCCCTCTTGGACATCATGGAACAGGACACACAATCTGTTATGGAATGGTCAGGACCTAAACATTTTAGACACCAGTCATGGGTGTCAGTGACGGAGATAGTACCGCCACATTTTGTGCACTTCTTAAAACCTGAGGCAGGCTTTTCCATAGTTAAGGAAAAAGGTTCTGGGCCTAAGGCCCAAAACTGAAGTGCACCTGAAGTGGAAAAAAATGTCTTTTTTTTTTTTTAAGAAGAAAAGAACAAGGACCGGCGGTACCGGTACAGCGTCAAAGAAGGCAGACGCGATAGAAAAGAATAAAGAAAAAAATAAGGAAATTCTTCTGCGGTGACAGGAACACGACCTGCTGGCTCCACGGAAAAAGAACAACTGAGGAGAGACAGTTGGAAAGGCGGGAAGGCAGCACACAGGCGCTGTGGGATGCTCCCAAAAGCTTTCTGATTGGACGCTGGGGAGCGTTCCCGCGCAGGCTCAGTCGGTACCGACGTACCCATATGTGAAGACTCATTCCTGCTTGTTCCTGGAGATTTTTTTAAAACCCTTGCCCTGACTTAAGATGATGTACAGTCCAACACTCAGGCACAAACCCACGTCAACAGGAACAGAACCAGTAAAAAACGTGGAATACTCAGAAGGATAAACCAATCTTTATTAGGAAACAAAACGCCACTGGCCCGACACAGGCCGTGTTTCGCTGCCTTCCTCAGGGGCACTAAAGTGGACTTACAAACTAAAAATACATAAACAAACATAATAATACCAATAAAACAACATGAGCCTTAGAATAATATGTAATTGACATACATATTAATAAATTAAATATGTTAAAAAATTATAAATAGATTATAAAAAATCAAACATATAAATTCAAAAATTGAGTTGTATGTACAGAAAATTATATGAAACAAAAACAATACAAATTCATGTAAAATAGCTATAAATAAATGAAAGAGAAATCAAAGATAAAAATGACACATACCTGCTCTTATCCTTGAAATTATGTCTAATGCTACACCTTTTTAGGAGAGGAAGAGAACATGTATAAATTAGATAGGTATAATTAACCATTGGGAATGACAGAGACCAAGCGCACAAAAGAGAACCACTTTATACAAAGGTACCGCAAAAGGAAGTTTTGGAAATTATTGAACAATACTTAGTAAATAGGGAGATCTATAAACGTATTCCAAGGTGTAGCATTAGACATAATTTCAAGGATAAGAGCAGGTATGTGTCATTTTTATCTTTGATGATTTCTCTTTCATTTATTTATAGCTATTTTACATGAATTTTTATTGTTTTTATTGTTTTATATAATTTTCTGTACATACAACTCAATTTTTGAATTTATATGTTTGATTTTTTATAATCTATTTATAATTTTTTAACATATATTTAATTTATTAATATGTATGTCAATTACATATTATTCTAAGGCTCATGTTTTATTGTTTTATTGGTATTATTAATATGTTTGTTTATGTATTTTTAGTTTGTAAGTCCATTTTAGTGCCCCTGAGGAAGGCAGCGAAACACGGCCTGTGTCGGGCCAGTGGCGTTTTGTTTCCTAATAAAGATTGGTTTATCCTTCTGAGTATTCCACGTTTTTTACTGGTTCTTTTAAGATGATGTATACAGAAACTCCTGAATACCTAGCAAATAACTGGCCTGGTATAACCCACTGCAGTCACTGACATCCGGAAAAAAAGTTTAAGAAAAAACTTTCACTCAAGAAGAGATCATTTTGAGGAAAGGCTCCTTCTTTATGTAACAGATCATAAAGATCTTGGGTGGAAATGCTTCAGCATCGGATGAATAGAGGTGCCTTTGCTCATGACATTAATTGGGCCTATATTACAGTTCTTCCTAAGCTGGGCAAGAATCTTTTGAGAGTTGCGTCCTACCACCCAACTTCGTTGCTTAATTTTGATTTAAAGCCTTTGCCCAAATTATGGTATACCAGTTGGCTTTACTACTCCCAGGGTTTATTTATTTATTTAATTTAGTACACAATTGTATACCGCTACTTCCAGCGATCAGTAGCGGTTTGATTACAGATTGTAGTTTGTTAATCATGACAGAAAATTTGGAGTATAAACACATTGATTTGAAGGGAAAAGCACAGCACACAGGAAGGAGGTTTTAAGGAGCAGATTCAGAATTAACATATATACATTTTTACATAACAATTCCCATGCTTTGTAGTGAGGCAGCTTGGAGTCCCCTGGGGTTTACATCAAATTGTATTGACCCTGGAATAGATGTGTCTTGAGTTTTTTTCTGAAAACTATAAGGTCTTTGATTGCTCGTAACTCCGGTGGTAGTTGGTTCCAAAGGGTCGGGGCAGAGTACTGGCTTTGACAGATCTGATATCGGTTGGAACGTGGAGGGTGTCTGAGGTGACGGTTCTTCTGTCTCTGTTTGGGGGTTGTGTGCTGATAAGGGTGGAGAGAAAAGGGTTGATTCATGGGAGCCACGTGGGGTTTGTTAGGGGGCGATACGCGGTAACAAATGTGAGGAAGATCCTGGCTTCGTTGGAGTGTGTTCATTATGAACAGAAGCCTTCTCTGTTCATCAGTTTGGATGCAGAGACAGCCTTGATAGGGTGAGATGGCCCTACCTGTTTGAGGTTTTAGCAACATATGGTTTGGGAGAGCAGTTTATGAAGATTGTCTGCCTTTTGTAGTACACAGAAAACATATAAAACATAGTATATGATGGCAAATAAAGACCAGCACGATCCATCTAGTCTGCCCAGCAAGGTGGCACCTGCTATTCTATGCAAGTCACTCCCTCCCATGCCTTTGTTTAGGGGTGTACCCACTGCTCCAAAACGGAGAGGCAACCAGTGGAGGTGATGAAGAAGAGGAGTAATATGATCAGACCGTCGAGCATGTAAGATGATACGAGCAGCTGTATTTTGCACTAACTGTAGACGTTGAAGCTGATAGGCTGGTAGATTGGCAAGAGCTACATTACAGTAGTCTAACCTACTGGTGACCAGAGCCAGAACTAGTGTGACGAGTGAGTCAAAAGGGAGGAGACAACGAACAGCTCTGATTTGACGTAGAGCGAAATAAGAGCGACGAGTGTGAGTAGATAGCATAGTTACTCACCTGTAACAGGTGATCTCCGGGAACAGCAGGAATTTAGTCCTAACATATGGGTATCGTCAGTACCGAAGTAGCCTGCGCGGGAACGCTCCCCAGCGTCCAATTAGAAAGCTTTTGGGAGCATCCCACAGCGCCTGCGCGCTGCCTTCCCGCCTTTCCCAACTGCCTCTCTCCAGTTGAATTTTAAAGCTGAGACAAAGAAAGAGAGAGGGAAAGGGATAGAGAGATACAACTCGTAGGGGAGGTGGGTGGGTTGTGAGGACTAAATTCCTGCTGTTCCGGGAGATCACCTGTTACAAGTGAGTAACTATGCTATCTCCAGGAACAAGCAGGAATGTAGTCATCACATATGGGGACTCCCTAGCTTTAGAAACCAGGGAGAGACCCCAGAAGTTGTGCGTCCCTGAGAAGGGCTCCACTTCCCCCGATGGATCTCTGGCATCCTACAAGTGATGGTGGGTAGGAGTTGATTAGGTATGGAACAGGTGTTGGAGAACAGCCTGACCAAACAAGGCATCCCGGCGGGAGTCCTTGTCCAAGCAGTAATGGGCTGTGAAGGTATGAACCGAGGCCCAGGTGGCTGCTCGACAGATGTCGTCAATAGACACAGACTGCAGATGAGCCATTGAAGCTGCCATGGCTCTCACATTGTGAGCTGTGACATGGCCCTCCACAGGAAGATTCTTACTCTGATAGGCAAAGGAAATACACTGAGCAATCCAGTTAGATAGTGTTCTCTTGGAGACTGGAAGTCCCAAATGAGAAGCATCAAAAGCAACAAAGAGTTGAGAGGACTTTCTATGTTGCTGTGTTCTTTGTAAGTAAAAGGCTAAAGCTCTTTTACAGTGCAAAGTATGAAGGTTCCTTTCTGCATTTGATGCATGAGGCCTTGGAAAGAACACAGGTAGGTAGACCACTTGGTTTAGATGAAAGGGCGCGACCACCTTTGGCATAAAGCGTGGATGAGTCCTAAGGACTACCTTGTTATGATGGAACCTGGTATAAGGTGGATCAGCTACTACTGCTTGCAACTCACTGATACAACGTGCTGATGTGATTGCAATGAGAAAGATAACCTTCCAAGAAAGGAATTTGAAAGAGGTAGCAGCTAAGGGTTTGAAAGGTGGCTTCATGAGCTGACCAAGAACCAAAATTTAAGTCCCATGCCACAGGAGGTGGCTTAATGGGAGGCTTAGTTAGCAGAAGGCCTCTCATAAATCTTGCTATAACAGGATGGGAGGAAATAGGTTGCCCATTTAGGGGCTTGAAGGAAGCTGCAACGGCACTCAAATGGACCCTCACTGAGTTAGTCTTAAGTCCTGCAATGGATAAATGAAGGATACTCCAGTAATGATTCCAGAGGTATGGCAATGGGGTTAAGACCCTTCTGCGAACACCATATGGTAAACCTTTTCCACTTGAAAGCATAAGAGCGTCTTGTGGAAGGCTTCCTGGAAACAAAGGATATCCTTTACCTGCTGAGGGAGGTTAATATCATGGAGATCTAGGCCTTCAGCAACCAAGCCCTCAAATGAAGAGACTGGGGATTGGGATGCCATAACATTCCCTCCTCCTGAGATAGGAGATCTGGAGCAGACCCTAATTCCAGGGAGGGAGCTTGAGAGAGATGTAGAAGCAGAGGGTACCACACTTGCCGTGGCCAATGTGGAGCTATGAGAATCATACGGCCTCTGTCTCTCTGAAGCTTGAACAGGGTTTTGGGAATTAGGGAAATGGGTAGAAAGGCATACAGGAAGTCTTGACCCCAGTAAAGGAGGAAAGCATCCCTGGCCTGAGCCCCTTGAGCCAGAATTCTGGAACAGAAACGGGGAAGTTTGGCATTCCATGGACTTGCAAAGAGGTCTATGTCCGGGGTTCCCCAAATTTGAAAAATCTTGGCCACCTGGTCTGCATGCAGAGACCACTCGTGTGGAAGCAGAACTCAACTGAGTCTGTCTGCCCAAGAGTTTTGTATGCCTGGAAGATACACTGCCAGGAGATGAATCTGATGCTCTCTGGTGAGGGCCCATAGTCGCAAAGCTTCATTGCAAAGCAACAGAGAGCCTGTTCCCCCCTGCTTGTTCAAGTAGAACATGGTTACTTGATTGTCCGTATGAATGAGGACCGTCTTGTAGCTGAGCAGGTTGTGGAACACTCAAAGAGCAAGGAAGATTGCTCTGAGCTTCAAGAGATTGATATGTAGATGAGTCTCCTGTGGAGTCCAGGTGCCTTGGGTGGAGAGGTCTTGCAGATGAGCTCCCCAACCCATCGGAGAACCATCTGTTGTGAGAGTTGCCTGGGGTAAGGGTTGTTGAAAAGGGGACCCCAGCAACAGGTTTTGAGTGGACTTCCACCACTGGAGGGACAAAATAAGATGACTTGTGCTTGCTATTTTGTCCGACAGGCATCCTGATGCCTGGGTCCATTGACTGGATAGAGTCCACTGAGCTGCCCTCATATAGAGGCGAGCATAGGGAACCCACATGCACAGTAGATGCCATGTAGCCTAGCAGTGGTAGCATTTCTCGGGCAGTGAGATGAGGTTTTAGCACTGCTTAAGAAGCTAACTGCACCATGCGAAGGCAACGGGCCTGGGGGAGATAGGCCTTTGCCCTTCTGGTATCCAGCAAAGCTCCGATGAACTCTAAAGACTGAGTGGGAGTTAGACTGAATTTTGGGATGTTTATTACCGGACCCAAATACTGAAGGATACGCATTGTGCAGGACAGAGAAATCCTGGCCTCTGACTCTGTTGGGGCTCGAATGAGCCAGTCGTCTAAGTAGGGGAAGATGAATATACCTAGAGTGTGGAGAAATGCTGCTACCACAGCCATGCATTTCGTGAACACCCTTGGTGCTGAGGCCAGGCCAAATGGAAGCACCCTGTATTGGTAGTGCTTTTCTTGAAAAAGGAACCGAAGAAACCTTCTGTGAGTTAGATGGATGAGAACATGGGTGTACGCATCCTTGCGATCTAGAGAACAAAGCCAATCCTAACTCTGAAGTTCCAAGTGAACTTGAAGTTCCAAGTGAAGTTCCAAGCAGAGTTCCAAGTGAAATCTTGAATTTCTCTTTGACAAGGAATTTGTTCAATTCTGAGGTCCAGGATAGGTCTGTATTCCCCCTGCTTTCTTTGGGATAAGGAAATAGGGGGGAGTAAAACCCTGTACCCTGCTGATGGATGGGTACTTCTTCTATTGCCCCTTGGGCAAGAAGCATACTGACCTCTTGACCTAACAGGTTGATGAGAGAGGTCGGAGAATTGAACTGCCTTATCATTGTGGGAGGGGGCATGCTTGAAAAATTAAGCTTGTACCCCTCTTTTATGATGGAGAGTGTCCAATGCTCTGCTGTTATTTGCCCCCATCTGGGGGCAAAGTGACACAACCTTCCTGGAATGGTGGAAGGCTCTGGTCCAATCAGAGCCAGGAAGGCTAAGTTCTCTAGCTGAAAGTCAAAGGCCTTGTGGAGGTTGAGACTGCTGGCACGGCTGAGGCTTAGCAGTCTTTGCTTTTCTTTGTTTGGGTGGTTGCTGACCTTTCCTGACAAGCTGACCTGCAGAAAGTCTCTGCTGAGAATAAGCAGGATAATACTTTTTATTTTTAGAAAAGAATGGTTTCTTAAAAGATTTTTCTTGCAGGATCAGCTGTGGACTTGGACAGTCTATCCAAGGTGGAGTTGTCAGCATCCAACTCATTGGCTTTTTCCTGCCATTCTTTACCAGTTTCTCACCAGTACAAGGAATATTTACCAGTTTATCTTGTACCCAGAGCTCCAGATCAGATGCCTGGAGCCAAGCAATTCTACGTGCACCAATGGCAATGGCAGAGGTTCTGCTTATGCACTCAAAAGTCAAAAGCTGCACAGTTGACAAATTTAGAAACATCTTGGGCATGTTTGACCAATGTGAAAAAATCCTGTCTTCTGTCCTCCGGAAGAAAAGAACTCAAAGCCTCTAAATCACCTGTGACTTCCTTCAGGAACATTCCCATATATAGACTATAGGAACTGATCCTGGCAGAAAGCATGGAAGCTTGGAAGACACGACATCCAAAAGCATCCAGAGTATCCAGTCTACGAGAATGAGGAGAGGTGGTAAGAGGTGTCTCCCACATTCTTAACATGAGATCATGCAAGATCTCATGGATGGGCAAGGTAGCTGCCTCCTTAGGAGTTTTAGGATATTATAAAATTTCCAACTCCTTTGCTCTGGGCTCTGTTTCAGGTGCCACAGTAATGGACAGACCTTGAGCCACCACCCTGATGAAATCCTGAAAGGAAATGTCCTCTGGAGGAGACATCCTACGTTTAGGGGAGGAAGGCTCCTCTGGGAGAAGTATTCCCGCATCGACAGAACTGTCAGAATCCTCAGATTCCTCTGAGAACTCGAAGTACCTTCTGTCAGGATGCTCTTGAAGAGCCCAATACCCATACCGACTGAAGTCGGTACCGGGAGTAATTGGTACCGGAATATCGGTACCGGAAGGCATCGGCAATGCGGATACTGATGTCAATGCTATTGGTACCGGTACTGATACCGGTGCAGGAGTCTGTGCTGGTACCAGTTGAAAAGTCTGACGCGGTTCAGAGGATGTCGATGCCGCAAGGAGAGCTGCCAGACTGTGCTCAATAGCCAGGACTCTCTGGTCTATCGACGCTGCCGATACCTGGATGACGGTACCGGAGAAGACCGCCGGTACCCCAGAGCATGGCACCAGTAGTTCTGCCGAGGTCGGGGCCTCGAGAACATCCTGGAGCCCCGATAATGCTTTGGAAGCCAAAGCCTCCCGCCAGGGCAATTTTGCCGGTGCAGAATCCTCAAGGGCAACGCCAGAGGCATCTCGATGCTTAGAAGGAGATCTACCCTTTGAGGACTGGCTAGACTTATGTTTAGTTACCTGAGATCCACGGGAGGAAGACGAAGCCCTGGAAGACGTCGATGCCACCGAAGCTGCATCAGAGGGAAATAGGGTACTGCGCTTGGCGGCTCGGTTCTGTCGACCTCTCTTGGACATCATGGCACAGGCCATACACTCCGAGATGGAATGGTCAGGACCTAAACATTTCAGACACCACTCATGGGTGTCGGTGACAGAGATGGTACCACCACACTTGGTGCACTTTTTAAAACCCGAGGAGGGTTTTTCCCTTATGGAAAAAATCTTGGGCCTAAGGCACAAAATGGCGCGTGCACCTGGAAACAAAATGGGAAAGAACTAAGAATTTTTTTTTTTTAAAGAAAAAAAAGAAAGAAAACCGGCAGTACTGGTAAAGCGTCGAGGAAGGCAGACGCGACCACAAAAAAGGAGGAAAATTTTCTGCGGTGACAGGAACACGACCTGTTGGCTCCGCGGAAAACAAAGAACTGGAGAGAGGCAGTTGGGAAAGGCGGGAAGGCAGCACGCAGGCGCTGTGGGATGCTCCCAAAAGCTTTCTAATTGGATGCTGGGGAGCGTTCCTGTGCAGGCTCCGTCGGTACCGACGATACCCATATGTGATGACTACATTCCTGCTTGTTCCTGGAGATATATGGTTATGGAAAGAGAGCGTGGAGTCCAAAGTTACACCTAAATAGTAAAGCGAGGAGGCAAGAGAGATAGGGGTAGAATATTGCTGTGTGCTTCTCTGCTTGCTATTACCCGTGCTGCATAGTTACCTGCCTGCTGCCTGCTTTTGCTGCTCGTGTTGCTGTTTGCTCCTCCTGCTGCACTGACGTGTCTTCTTTGCTCCTCCCAGGTACCTTCCCATTGGCTGCTCCTCCGAGTCCCGGAAGTGGCTATTTTATATTTAAACGCTTTGAGCGCGGCGTCCTGACTGTGCTACTGCTATTGCTGTGTGCTTCTCTGCTTGCTATTACCCGTGCTGCATAGTTACCTGCCTGCTGCCTGCTTTTGCTGCTCGTGTTGCTGTTTGCTCCTCCTGCTGCACTGACGTGTCTTCTTTGCTCCTCCCAGGTACCTTCCCATTGGCTGCTCCTCCGAGTCCCGGAAGTGGCTATTTTATATTTAAACGCTTTGAGCGCGGCGTCCTGACTGTGCTACTGCTATTGCTGTGTGCTTCTCTGCTTGCTATTACCCGTGCTGCATAGTTACCTGCCTGCTGCCTGCTTTTGCTGCTCGTGTTGCTGTTTGCTCCTCCTGCTGCACTGACGTGTCTTCTTTGCTCCTCCCAGGTACCTTCCCATTGGCTGCTCCTCCGAGTCCCGGAAGTGGCTATTTTATATTTAAACGCTTTGAGCGCGGCGTCCCGCGCCGAAGGAGCGCACCCAAGGAGCAGGTCCTGCTCCTTGGACGAGCTCCTTGGGGCGAGTCCGGGGGCAAGTCCGGTGACACGTCCTCTGCAGACCCTTGTCCTGTGCCGCCAAATCATCGGATTCCCAGCCTGGTCCCTACCGTTCCTGTGGCAACTCAACGTTGGACTCCCCCTGCTGCCTCTGCCTGGGCCTATCTGCCTTTTCTGCTTCTGCTAATCTTTGTGCTTAGCTCAATGTCTGCCATCCCCACTTTAGTAGGTTGGAGGCCTTCTCCCTCCCTCCCTCCCTCTATTGTGTCTAATGTGGCGGCCTGTCGCTCTGCTTACCTCGTCCCCTGCTTGCCCCCCCCCCTCCTCTGACTTTCCCTCCCCTCCACAACTTCTTTTACTTCAAATGGCCTTGCTAAATTGTCGGTCTCTCCGGTCCAAGACAGTGCTTATTCACGACCTTATTTCTCAGCACTCTCTGGACATTTTATTTCTGACAGAGACTTGGCTTAAGGATGGGGAGGAGCCCCTCCTGAACCGCTGTCTCCCCCCTGGCTTTTCCTTCTCTGCGGTGTCCCGTAGGGGCCGCTCTGGAGGAGGGGTTGCTGTGATCCACCGCTCCTCCCTCCCCCTGCGTGAAGTACTTCCTTCCCCTTTCTCCTATCCAGAAGTCCTTCTCCTCTCTTTAGAGGTTTCCCCCCCTCTGTATATTCTTCTGTTCTACGTTCCTCCTTCTCTCTCTCCTGTTCTCTGGGACTCTGTTCTTTTAACCCTATCGGAGGTCTCTCTTAGATACCATCACGTTCTGCTCCTTGGTGATTTTAATGTTCATGTAGATCTCCCTTCTTCCCAGCGTGACCTCTCCTTTCTTTCTCTTCTTTCCGATCTTTCCCTTTCCCAGTATGTCCAGCTCCCTACCCATGCTGCTGGCCATACTTTGGACTTAGTTATTTCCCGTCATTCCTCTCCCTTTGTTCCTTCCTCTTTCTCTTCCCAGTCCCTTCCCTGGTCAGACCATTATTGCTTATGTTTTGTCCTTCCCTGTCCTCTTTCTCCTTTCCCCCCTCCTTCCCCTCTACTGCCTCCTCCCCGCTCAGTTCGTCGTCTCACTCCTGATTCCCTCCAGCTTTTCCCACCCTCGGACACTCTCTTTCCTGAGGATTTTTCCTCGCTTTCTGTTGACCTTCAGGTCCAGTGTTGGGACTCTTCGCTCTCCACTGCTCTAGATCAAATTGCTCCTTTGCGCCCCCCTTCTGCAGCCCGCTCTCGCCCCACCTCCCCCTGGTATCTACCTGGCTTTCGTCTCCACCGCTCTTACCTACGTCGAGCTCTCCGCCGTTGGCGTAAGTTCCCTTCACCTGTCACTCTCTCACACTTCCGTTATTGTCACTCTCACTACCGCTCCCTTCTGCACTCTGCTAAGCGGGACTATTTTTCTAGGCTTATTTCCTCTTCGGCAAACTCCACTCGTCAATTATATCGTATTCTCCACTCCCTCTCTGCTTCTTCTTCATCCCCTACCGCTTCTCTTCCTGCTATAGCACCTTCTAATAACCCCACACCAGATGCTCTGGCTTCCTTCTTTGCTGACAAAGTCCTCTCCATCCGGCAACTTTTCCCTTCTTGCCCCCCTCCTCTTTCTTCTCCCCCTCCTCTTTCCCCAGTTCCCTCCTCCGCATTAGTTTCCTCTACTATTCCTCCGCTTTCACACTGTTGGTCCGAATTCCGGCTTATCACGCTTCCTGAACTCTCCACTGCTCTCTCCTCCACTCGGAAAACCACCTGTCCGTCCGACCCCATACCCTCCCATTGGCTTTCTGAACCCTCTCTTGCTCTCCTCCCCTTTGTTCTCTCTATTTTTAACACCAGTCTTTCCTCCGGTTCTTTCCCTGCTCTCTGGAAACACGCTCTTATTCGCCCCCTTCTGAAGAAACCCTCTCTGGATCCTGCCTCACTTTCTAACTGGCGTCCTATCTCTAATCTCTCATTTCTCTCTAAGCTTCTTGAACGGTTGGTCTTTACTCAATTATCTTCACACTTGGAGGATTCTTTGGTTCTTCACCCCCGTCAATCTGGTTTTCGTCCTGGGCACAGTACCGAAGCTATTCTCATTTCTTTTCTTAACGAGTTGCACGTTGCTCATGATCGTGGTTCTATTTCTTTGGCTGTTTCACTTGATCTTTCTGCTGCTTTTGACATTGTTGATCACTGCACTCTTCTCCTAAGGCTTCGTTCTATAGGTCTCTCTGGTTCGGTTCTTCGCTGGTTTCACTCTTTTCTTTTTAATCGATCTTTCTCAGTTCTCTCTGGCACTACTTCATCTTCTCCTTCACCCTTGCCGTGTGGTGTTCCACAGGGTTCTGTACTAGCCCCTTTACTGTTTAATATTTTTCTGGCCCCTCTTGCTTTACTTATCCAACAGCACGGTATCTCTGCGTACTATTATGCAGATGATATCCTTCTCCTCTATCACACTTGCCCTCTTTCCCCTGATATCGGTCCCCTCAATGCCTGTCTTGCCACTGTTTCTTCTTGGTTTTCTGACAACTTCTTACATGTTAATCTGTCCAAAACTTCAGCCATCTGGTTCACTGCTGGTGCTCCTCTTCCCACTCTTGCTCCTTCTCTGTCTGTTGGGCCTATTCCTCTTGTCTCTTCTATGCGTTATCTTGGGGTTACTTTGGATTCAGCTTTAACCTTCAAAGAGCACGTTTCTTCTATTGTTCAACGTTCTTTCTATACCCTGCGTCAACTCCGTGCTATTCGGCCTTTTCTTTCCTTTTCTTCTCTGACCACACTTCTTCTTTCTCTTGTGGTTTCGCGTTTAGACTACTGTAATGCTTCTCTGGCCGGCCTCCCTCTTTCTCAGCTTCGTCGTCTTCAATTGGTTCACCATACTGCTGCTCGTCTTCTGACTAATTCTTCACGTACGGCTCATATCACTCCACTTCTTATTCGTTTACACTGGCTGCCTATCCCTTTCCGTATTCAATACAAAGTTCTGATCTTTGTTCACAAAGCTCTCCACACTGGTGTTCCCCTTTACCTCTCTGATCTGGTGCGTTTTCACTGTCCCTCTAGAACGCTTCGGTCGATTCACGCTAACCGCCTCTTTCTCCCACCTCCTTCTCGGGCTCACCTCGAATCAACACGCTCTTCTGCTTTTTTCTTTCTCGGCCCCTGCCTTTGGAACTCTCTTCCCTCAACTTTACGCATGGAGTCATCTTTTAAAACTTTTAAGGCCTCCCTCAAAACTCACCTCTTCTGTGTTGCTTTTGATGTTCCTTCCCCCCCTGCCCACAGTTGATTGCTCTGTTTCTCTATTCTTCCTTTTCTATCTTTGCTGTCTCTTTTATGAATAATTGGCGTTCTTTTCTGTTCTCCCAGTAGCCTGTTTTTTTTTTTATTGTACACCGCTGTATGCCTTTTTGGTCATGGCGGTATAAAAAGTTTTATAATAAAGATAAAGATAAAGATAAGTGAGGATCAATGGTTGGACATGGGGTACTAAGAGATCCACATGGTTGTGGATTTAGCCTGGTTTAAATGAAGGTAGTTAGCGGAAAGCCACGAAGCAATCTGAGCAAGACAGTTATTGAATGATGAGATATCTATGGATACTGGGACGTGTGAAAAGGAGGACAATGTCGTCCGCATAAATGTAAGTTGAAACTGGATATTGCTGAATGAGAAGTGGAAGAGGTTGTCATCACTGCCAAGGATTGCCTTTAATACTGTCCAGGTCATATTGGGGGGGGGGGGTTCTCAGAAATTACTACGTCTAATTTGCACAGACTTTTTTTGTTGTATACCTTTGAACAAACTATTAAAATATTATGACATATAGTTGGCTTATTTCCAATTATTTCTAAAGATATTGTACGCAACATATCTAAAATGCAGGGGTGCCAATAATGTTGACCACAACTGTATTTAAAAGTTTTCTAGACCACCTTCTTGGTCTCAAAAGGAGACTGCCCAAGACAGTGTACAACAAAGGAAGAAAAACATACCAACATAAAAATAATTCAAGTGAAAGACAGCCAAAAGTACACCATATAAAAAAAAAATACCCTGTCCCAACCCTATGGAACTGCTTATCTCTTCTTATTTGCTTGGAACCTTCATTTAAAAAGTTAAAGTCTCTCCTCAAGACTTATTTGTTTGAGCAAGTGTTTGGAACAGGGCCGAGCCCAGAGGATCACTTAAGGTTTTTGGCAAGTACTAACCCTTTCCTTTTCCCTCCACTGTTTTATTTTTTTTATTTTTTTTAAAACTTTCCTGCACTTTAAGTTTGGTGTTCCTCTTCTTATTTTTAGATTTATTATTGTAAACCACTCTGTATTGTTCCCTTACAAAGGGTGGTATATCAAAATTAACAAAATAAACCCAAACACAAAAACAAAGCAATGTTAAAAACAAAAACAAAACAAACAGCAAACATTCATATATAAAATGACTGTTGACAACAGTGCAGCCTAAAATACCTCATGAAGAGAGCCAGGTCTTAAACCTCTTCCTGAACCATCAGTAATTTGCCTCCTGTCTAGTACAATCTGGGAGCTTGCTCCAGCGCAAAAAGCTTTATCTTTATTGGCAACACTTGATATACCGCCCATTACTGGAGTATTAAAGCGGTGTACAACAGAAAATTTGGGCTGCGGGAAAGTACAGAAGGAAAAGGAACGCCATTAAATTGATAGAAAAGTGATAAAGAAAGGGAGAAAGATAGTCAAGGACAGGTAACAATCAAACGAAAATGCTGAGGGAAGAGACACCAGGGAGGGAATGGGTGAGTGGGGGGGAGGGAATATAATGGATGAGGAGAACTCGTAGTGTTGGGTAATTGGTGGCAGAGAGCATAGTGAACAGATTATGAATGGCTGGAGGGAGTGGGAAGGTCGAAGGCCTGGCAGAAGAGATATGTTTTGAGAAGAGCCTTAAACTGCGGAAAAGATACTTCAGTGCGAAGAGAATGCGGGAGAGAATTCCAGAGGGCGGGACTTGCAAAGAAGAAGGCAGCGTGCCGGGTGGATTCGAGGTGGGCCTGGGTGGGAGATGGTAAGAAGAGGCGGTTGCCATGTGCTGAACGGAGCAGACGGGGGGGTGGGTTGAAGATAGATAAGATCGGCTAAGTACTGGGGAGTGTTAGTATGGAGGACCTTATGAGTGATATTGAGTAACTTATACACAAATCGGACCTTAATAGGAAGCCAGTGGAGGGAGAGAAGGGGGGGGCAATGTGATCCCGGTGTGAGAAGAAAGTAAGGAGACGTGCGGCTGTGCTTTGGATGAGTTGTAATCTTCGGAGTTGATATTGGGGGAGACCTGCAAATAGCTACAAATGAAAAGACCCTAGCTCTTATTGTGGTCTTCTCTACAGCCTTGGTGGAGTACAGTGGAGGAGTTGCCTAGTGGTTAGTGCAACAGTCTAGCACTCAAGCAATCTGGGGTTTTTTTCCCACTGGCACTCCTTGAGACCATGGACAAGTCACTTTACCCTCCACTGCCTCAGAAGAAAAGGCTTGAAAATCTACTTCTGGTCATACCTTGCCAAGAAAACTCAAAGACAGCTGGGCACTTAAAAGAAAAAAAAAATACCTTGGTCAATAAGACTCCCTGGCTCAGTCGGAGAATATGTGATAGAACATTCTACTTCAACTTATCTTAGCAGGGGTCATTGCCTCATAAGGCATGAAAGATCAGTTAAAATCTTAAAGTGGGTTCCGGTGACGTCAGCGCCGAGATGGCTGCCTAGAAAGTGAGCTCTGTTGAGCGTGGCATTAATAACATCCAACACAGAAAGGAAAGTGCAAAGTGAGCCATGTTTGGATCCGGAGGGCAGGGGAGTCCGGCGGGTATCACAAGGTCGTCTCTGATGGCAGGGAGGAAATCAGGAGTCGATTTGAAAACCTTCTCATTCAAAAGCATGGCAGGCACAAAGTCCCATGTGGGCAAGATGGCAGCTAGCAATGGAGAGCCGGGAGAGTCGGGGGAAGGAGGAACCACAAAGGGAGCCTGCAAGAGGATTTACAAGGTTGGTTTGATACAACGAAGCAGGAATTAAGCACTTTTAAGCTGGAGGTGCATGGATGGTTTCAGGACTTAAAGCAGGATATGGTCTCTTTCAGTGCCAGACTGGAGGAGCTAGAGACCCGCATGGAGGATCAGGAGGAGCAGCAGGGGAGTAGGGAGCGGAAAATGAACTCTGGAGGCGGCGCAAGAGGAAATTTGGCAGAAGTTAGAAGACCTAGAGAACAGGTCTCGCTGCTCAAATATCCGGATATGGGGCCTCTCGTAGGGAGAAGGGACTGTGAATTACATTGCTCTGGCTGAAGAGTTCTGTTGCGTCGTGCTCAAGGCAGCCAATATGGCAACGGAAGGAGTCTGCCTCACAGTTGAGAGAGCACACAGATCTCTTGGCCCACGGAGGGACAACAGGGCGAGAGACATAATTTGCTGTCTACATGAATATAAAACTTAAGAACTAGTAATTAAGGCGGCCAGGAAACTGGGTAAAATCCAGTGGAAGGGAGAGGAGGTGAAAGTGTTTGCGGACATTTCAAATATCACTATGCGCAAACGCAGAGAGTACCAGTTGGTGACCCGTAGGCTCAGAGGGGAGAATGTCAGGTACCGATGGTTGTTTCCAGTGGGGCTGCAGTTCACCATAAACACTAAAGCACATGTGGTCCACTCTGTAGAAGACGCGATAGCAAGCATGAAGCAAGCAGGCTGATCTGGACTCTCGGTCAACCCGACAAGTGGGCTTGGATCCCCGGAAAAGGCGGGCTCCTCCAAAACGACTCAGCTGAGATGGAGTAGTCTCTGGAGGAGAGAAGAGGCTGAGGAAGCACAAACCCGCGCAAGGAGAGGAGGGAGGTGCAACGTGAACTACCCCTGAAGGGACTGTGGAAGAAGTATATTGGGGGTTGAAATGCCTGGGTTTTGGGAAGGGTATGTCACTGGAGAGAACTACCCAGTGGGTTATAAGTTAAAGGTATGTTTATTGTTAAAGGTGCAGGGGTGTAGAGCGGTAAGGCGGTGTGAAAAGGAAGTATAGTCGGGTAAAGGTTTTATTTCTGTGGGGGGATAAAATAATGCATGTGTAAGAGGGAGCTTTCTGGTCTGATGTCATCTGGAATGGATCTACTTCGTAGATCAGATAAGGTTAGGGGGGAGGGGAGGAGAGGGAGGTGAGGGTGGGGAGGGAGGGGAAGGGAGGGGGGAGGCTATAGCACAGTTACTTACCTGTAACAGGTGATCTCTGGGAACAGCAGGAATAAGTCTTCACATATGGGTACGTCGGTACCGATGGAGTCTGCGCGGGAACGCTTCCCAGCGTCCGATCAAAACGCTTTTGGAAGCATCCCACCACGCCTGCGTGCTGCCTTCCCGCCTTCCCAACTGCCTCTCCTCAGTTAAGTTTTAAAGCTGAGACAGAGAGTGAGAGGAAAGGAAAAATAGAGAGATACAACTCCTAGGGGAGGTGGGTGGGTTGTGAAGACTTATTCCTGCTGTTCCCAGAGATCACCTGTTACAGGTAAGTAACTGTGCTATCTCCAGGAACAAGCAGGAATGAGTCTTCACATATGGGGACTCCCAAGCTAAGATGCCCAGAGGGAGTCCTAGCATGTTGCGGATGTAGAAAAGCCATGCTACTCCCCAGAACCTCAGGCATCCTGGGGATGGAGGGTAGGAGTTGAATACAGAAAAGGTGCTGTGGAACAGCTGAACTAGAACAGGACCTCTACAGAGAAGAACCCTGTAGAGAGGAGATCTAGTGGTAAAAATTGAGATATGGGCCTCCCTTGTTGGCATTGCAAGTCTACTGAGGTTGATATGGATCTGTTAGAAGAACCATTGGAAAACCTCAAGGGAGTACCTCACTGAGAAGTAGAGGTAAGAAAAGTAGAAAAACAAGTGGAGGTCAGAACCCGTCAGGGTGAGAAATAGCCCCAGGGAGAAACTGGGGTAGGGAAAGAGGTAGGACTTCAGCGGAAGACGCAGAAGGTACCATTAAGAAAGCTTAAGCTGTGTTGGTCCAAGAACAATCCAATCCTAGGACCAAAAGAAAAAAAAAGAAAACAAACAAAAAAAAAAAAGAGTCTGACCCAGCTGGACTGGCAGTAGAAACAGTCCATGTAGGAGAGAAAGGGTGTGGAAACCCCTGTATCTGATAAGAAGTTAAGGACAGACTTAGGAAGCGCTAAGCTTTAGATAAACTGAAGTTCCTCAATGTCTTTCCTGAATGGGTTAAGGAAAGAAAAATGGTACATGGAGAACTTCAGGGGTACCTAATCCTGAAAGGTTATGGTAAGAAAAAGTTTGTTGATCACCATAGGAAGTGGTTATGTGTGTAGAACCCTAAGTATGCTGGTACAGCATTGATAGGGGTGGTGCCCATCTGTCAGGATCATATAGGAATGTATGAATATCTGAAAGTAAACAGACAGATAGATAAGTATGTAGATACATATCTACCTAAAAAATATATCTCCATAGAGACAGAGCGAGCATATACACATATACACATACATACACACACATACATATACACATATACACATACATACACACACATACATACATACACATACACACACACATACATACATATATATTGTGACGAAGAAGCCTCTCAAGATGCTATGGAAACAGATAGTGATCCGGTGGAGAGAACCGGTACTGCAAGAGAATGCAGGATTTTCTCTTAAGAGAGAAAAAAAACACAGAGCTAATCAGGAACCACACCTCACCTCAAGGAAGGAGAGAAGCCAAGTCCCTGATTGGGCAAGCCCAAGCAGGAGGCGGGCAGTGCAGTACACAGGCAGCTTGTTAAGCACTCAGAAACAGAGAGTCAGATTTGAACGGAGACTCAGAAGGACATGACCAGGAAGAGTTGGAGAGAGAGCAATTAAGCAGCTGTGATCCACTAAGGAGAAGACTGGACTCAGGAAGCAAGTACCTGGGAGACTCAGGGGCAGGGAGAATCTTCTGTAACCAGAAGGATTCAGGAGCACTGAGAGACCCAAGGCTACAGCACAGGCTTTTAGAGGACCAAGCAGAACCTTGGAACCGAAGGCAGAGGGACAGAGAATTACCCTGGAGAAAGCCACAGCACAAGGTACACAGTGGGTTTGAAGCAGCTAACAAGCTTAACATTGGGAAGCCAGGAAGAGTAAAGGCTAACGTTAAGAGCCAGGACAAAGGCAGACAACATGGTAGCAATTGGTTGCAGTCTGAAAAGCATGTAAGCAGCCTAGGATATTCTCATAAGCCAGCAGAAACCTATAGTAAAGGAACAGCTGAGTCTTATTACAGAGACAGGAGCCAAGAGAAGTCTGACGGTTCTACTTTTAACACTCTGTTGAGAAACTCTCCTAACAGCTGAAGTTTTAAACCCAGCACTAACGTTTAGTGATAAGTGGGGGAAGGATAATCCTAACACGTGGGACTGTTGTCCTAGTAAAAGCAGCATTGCTAATTATCAAGAGATAAGCAGTTTAAACAAACAGTTACCTGAAGCAGGAAGACATTATCAGCTTAGCCCAGCAAGAACGCAGGCTGAATTGCTTCTTAAAGATTTCAGAGAGTTCCTTGAAAGCAGGGCAGTTTCTTCCTCTAACGTAGCACAGCCCACAAACAGCTGTGAAGAGGAAATGCCTTTGGTTTCTTCTCTACCGTTCAGAGCCAGACATGCCAATGGACTGCTCAGCTTGTGTGATTGAGAAGGACATTTAATTGAAGTGCTGTAAAAAGTTATATGAAGCAATATAACAGAAGTTGCTGTATTGATTCCTATGCTGAGAAACTTATCAGAAAGGAATAAGTTAAAGCATAATTGTTTGCATACCAGGAGCATTGCTGTTTACCAGAGTTTGTTTCTTCCGTTAGTGAAAAGGGTCACATGACAACTGAATGTGATCACAGAAGATAATGGACATTTAGCCTAGCAGTGCAATACCTTGTTTAAGTTTTGGTTTCCACTCTTGTTTTGTGCTATTATACTTTATTTGCGTCTGTTTGCACTTGAACTGCAATGCGGGAAATAAACCTCAAAGAAATTTTCTTTGCCTGCCTTACTACTTGAGCACACACAACTACAATTCTCAACCCTGAAGGGCATCAAAGGCCATCCTGAAACCCTCAAGGTCCAGGGAGCGGGTGTGTGTCATATTATTATATATATATATATGTACATGTGTGTGTGTTTCTTACATATGAATATGTAGGCATGTAGACAGATGTCTCCAGGTATGTGGATGAAGAAATGTCTATAGAAATTGATCCCCATAGGAGTATGGGGAGAGAAGAGATTCATCTAACAGCAAGGAGGGTGATACCCGCTTGAATAGATGCATCAAGAATCTTCCTTCCCTGGTTATGATTGAAAAAATCAGGGGAATAGTGTCCCTGACAAAAGAGAGTCTAAATCAGTTTCAGAATTTGAGCTCTTAAATAACCAGGATGGCCTACGTGGAAAAAGGCAGAGGATAACTTCAGTCTGCAGGCAGCAAGTCCAGATTTCTCCAGAACCGCAGTATGGAGAATGGATAGAGGACGTCACTGGAGGAAGATACCATAGTGACCTGTCTACAAGGGCAGATGGGTATCAGGCGTCCTTTAACTGCCACTGAAACAAAAAAGATCTCTGGCGAGAAGACCAAGGGGATATGGACCAAGCCAGGGAATTTGCCATTCTTTAGTATGTCACGTGAAGAAAAGGCCCGAGCCTCAGGTCTCAAAAGAGATTTCAGATGAGATGGTAGGGGTAGGGAACACCTACCAGATATGAAAAATATGACTGGGGAAACCCCTCCTAACCCTCTCGGGTTATCTGCTAGACAAGATATGATGCTCTCTAGCAAGGGCCCATAGTGCAAAGCTACTCTGTAGAGTTGCAGAGAGCATGCTGCAGGTTAGTTAGAAGAAAAAACTGTCTGCTAAAAGCCAGTGGGTAAGAACTATTCTGCCAAGGACAAGGGGCAAAGAATAGAAGTTAACCAAGCAGTCTGTGATAATAGGGTTTCTCAAACGAGGTTGATAACCTGTTTGGGGTTTAGCACTGAGGCTAGAAGAATAGCTAGTGGAGGAGAAGCCCTGGTTGTGTGGTGAACAGAACCAATGGCTAAACCACTAGGAATTAGTGTATTTGCATTAACTACCAGGGCAGCGGGCGAAAAATTTCTTTTCCCATCTTTTTTAGATTGGAAAAAAAGAGACAACAGACATAGTAGGACTATCTAGTGTCTGATGAGCTGCCCTAAGGAAATAAAGGGGGAGACAACTCTTAAATGGAGAATCCCCCTGTGGAACAGGTAGAGGACCATAGGGGCTTACCAGTGTAAAAGAGCCACTCTTACAAACCAGATGCTGTAGCAAGAGGGAGGTAAGACAGGTGAAGGAGACTGACTATAAAGGGAGTCTCTGAAAGGTAAGATGATACATGCCAGTACAGGGAAACAACTGTTTTATTAATAGCTGTCATTTCTCTTTTCCCGAAAAGGAAGAGAAACCTGTCAGGTGAGGGCAGGATCATCATGAAGACTCTTAGAGTAAAGGAAAACACGTCTCAAAAAGAGACATCTTGAAAAAGTTAGGATAAATTTAATGCAGATACTTCAGCAAAAAGAAGTAGACTGCCCCTGTAACCAGCAACACAAGGGGAAAAATGACTTATTTAAAACCCTGCGACTGCTGGGTTTGTGGACCCTGTTGAGGTTGTGGTTTCTTCAGACTAGGGCGATGTTTCCCCTGTTTGGGAACATCTAAATGATGGGCAGAAGAAGAATAAAATTTTTTCCCCCTAGGGGAAGAAAGTTGGGTAGAACATTTCCTACCAACTGGGAAAGAGGAAGGCGTAGAAGAGCCTCTGGAAACAGGAATGTCAGTGGTTAACTGAGTAACCTGGAGTAAAGACTCCTTGTTAAAGAGATTTTCTCCAGTGCAAGGAGTATTTCCCAGTCTTTCTTGAGCCCATTTGTCTAAGCTTGAAGCCTGGAGCCAGGCTTTACGTCGTGCCCCTATAGCTATAGCAGAAGTTCTGCTAACAGACTCAAAGGAGTCCAGGGAAGCACGAATAAGGAACCTAGATATATTCTGAGCATGACTAATCATTGAGGAATAGTCTGCACTTATAGTCTCTTGAAGAAAAGGAGTCAAAGATAGTAATTTCTTTGTGACCTCATCAAGAGATAATCCCATATAGAAAATATGAGAGAATTCTTGCTGAAAGCATGAATGCCTGGAAGGTTTGGCATCCAAAGGCATCTAAAGTCTTAGACTCACGACCTGGCGGATAAAAAGAGTGCTTTTTAGTACTCTTCACCCGCCTCATTGCTGATTCAACAACAATGGAATGATGAGGAAGTTGAGTCTTCTGAAAACCTGGAGAGGAAGGCACCTGATATAGAAGATCAGTTGTCCTAGAAGGTGAGGGCACCGTTAAAGGAGCTTCCCACATTCATAGAAGGAGATCCTGCAAGGAATGATGCAAAGGAAGCATGATGGTATCCTTTGCTGTCCCAGAAATATACAGGGATTCTGCATTGCCTTGTGTAGGATCCTGTCCAGGCATAGAAATGGCAAGTGATTTCATCATATCCATGAGAAAAGCTTGAAAAGAAAAATCCCCAGAGGGAAATTCTTTTGGACAGGCTAGATCTGCTGAAGAACCAGCATTGGCACCGGAGGATCTATCTAACCTTATAGGAATATAAGATCCTGAATGGTGGAGATCCCTAGAGAATGGTCGCCGGTACCGCAGGGGGTCGGGACCAGCAACAGTCGGTAGCATATTGTCCATGCTGGGGATCGATTCCAAACTCGGTATCGAAGGAAGCGAGCCTGAAGAGGGAAGCATGAAAGGCACCGACAGCCATGGTAATGTGGATACCGGTACCGACTCCGGCACCGTATCCGGTAACATGTGGATGAAGGCCAGCCAGTGACAACTCTATCGGTATGGAAGAAACCGAGAGTGCCGGACATCGATCATCGGAACCGTGCCTTCGGTACCGTTTGGTGTCGTACCAAGGCAAGTCGGTACCCAGTCCTCCAGACTGGAGATCGATTCCAGACTCGGCATCGAAGGAAGCGAGTCTATCGAAGCACATCTGGAGGGTACCGACGTCGGTACTAGTATCGGTACCGGGATCGATACCGATACTGGAGGGTCGGCCTGGAGCGTATCCAACGGTCCCGTAGGTACCGAGGACGCCAGACAACGATCCTTGGTGAGGAACGTTTCATCCAACACCATTGCCGATGCCGGGGTATCGGTACCGCTCGAAGCGGATGCCACCACCGAGCATGGCACAGGTATGTTCTGTGAGGGGTGAACCTCGGGAACAACCTGAAACCCCACACAGGCTTTGAAGGCCGAAGACTCCCACCGGGGCTTCAAAACCAGTATGTTCTTGAGGGCAAGGCCAGAGGCATCTCTATGCTGTGCATGAGATCTACCACTCGAGGACTGGCTAGTCTTAACAGACTGTTTTTGGGTTACCTGATGCCGTGTAGAAGTGGTCGGTGCCCTGAAGCTGGATGGGGACCGCATATCGAGGGAAACCCGATGCTGAAGACTTCTTCCGACAATACTATTGCAGGAAGGACACTCCGGAGGAAAATGGTCAGGACCCAAACCGGCCAGACACCAATTAGGGGTGTCTAAGGTTAATTTTGTACCGCCGCAGTTTGAACATTTCTTGGGAATAGTGACTGGCAGTTCCATGAGGGAAAGTGAGTAGGCCTAGCAGGCCTAAGAAAACCGTGAGGCACTAAGAAGAAAAAATATTCCTTAAAGAGGAAATTTACAAGAAAAAAGGAGAAAAAAACACCGGCGGTACCGGTGGCGTCGGAAGGCAGCCGCGACCACAAGAAAACTAAAAAATAAAAGAAGAATTTTCTGCAGTGACAGGAGGACGTCCTGCCGGCTCCGCGGAAAAATGAAAACTGAGGAGAGGCAGTTGGGAAAGGCGGGAAGGCAGCACGCAGGCGTGGTGGGATGCTTCCAAAAGCATTTTGATTGGATGCTGGGAAGCGTTCCCACGCAGACGCCGTCGGTACCGACGTACCCATATGTGAAGACTCATTCCTGCTTGTTCCTGGAGATCGGGTGATAGAACCAGCATCTTGGAGGGGGATGGGGAGAGCACTTGGTCATGTTTAACCTGGTAACTATGAATGTTAAGAGGCCTGAACTCATTTCACAAGAGGCAATTGTGTATGAAAGAATGTACTAGATTGAAGGGCGACATAATATTTCTGCAAGAGACGCACTTACTTCCCAAAGATGAGGGTCGAGTGGGTCACCCCAACAATACTTCGCCTCGAATAAGGTAGAAAAGAAGAAAGGGAGTGTAAGGATTCTGCTGTCTAGTAAGGTCACCGGTCAAGTGAGTGAAGTATATAGGGATAAGAAAGGGTGGTTTGTGATCATTAAGTTAAAGTGGGGGAATAAGATTTACACTTTGGTAAGTGTCTATGCCCCAAACTCTAACCAGGCTGAATTTTTCCAGAGGCTTCAAGCTACAGTGTTTAGCAAGGTGGAAGGGCAGTTGATAATGGGGTGGGGGAGGGGGGACGATTTCATTGTGGCACTTAACCCCTTGGTGGATGCGTCCAGAGGGGCGGTGTCAACTCCCAGGGTGCACAGGTCACAGCTGAAACAATTATTGTCAGGGCTTGATTTGGTAGATCTTTGGAGAGAGGTAAATTATGGGCAGCGGGACTATTCCTTCTACTCTTCAGTACATGAAGTGTACTCTCGAATTGATCTGTTTTTAATTGATAAGATGCTGGTAGCGGGGGTAGAATCATGTGTGATACGTGAAAGGACATGGTCTGACCATGCCCCAGTGACTTGTAGTATACATTTGGGGACACAGGAGCGTGCAAAAATGTGGTGGAAATTAAACGAATCCTTACTAGAGGACAAGGAGTTAGTACAGGAGATCAGAGGAGAAATGGAGGAATATCTTGCCTTAAATGATACGGGCGAGTGCTCTCCTGGGACGGTGTGGGATTGTCTCAAGGCTGTGATGAGGGGGAGGCTCATAGCCATTGGAGCCCATAGGAAGAAGATGCACTTACAGAGAAAATCTGAATTGTTGGTCTCTATTGGGGATAGCATAGTTACTCACCTGTAACAGGAGATCTCCGGGAACAGCAGGAATTTAGTCATCACATATGGGTATCGTCGGTACTGACGGAGCCTGCGCGGGAATGCTCCCCAGCGTCCAATCAGAACGCTTTTGGGAGCATCTCACAGCACCTGCGTGCTGCCTCTCTCCAGCTGAGTTTTAAAGCTGAGACAAAGAGAGAGAGAGGGAAAGGAAAGAGATAGAGAGATACAACTCCTAGGGGAGGAGGGTTGTGAGGACTAAATTCCTGCTGTTCCCGGAGATCACCTGTTACAGGTGAGTAACTAGGCTATCTCCAGGAACAAGCAGGAATGTAGTCATCACATATGGGGACTCCCTAGCTTTAGGTGCCAGGGAGAGACTCCAGAAGTTGTGTCCCCCTGAAAAGGGCTCCACTTCCCCCCATGGATCTCTGGCATCCTACCAGGGATGGTGGGCAGGAGTTGATTAGGTATGGAACAGGTGTTTGAGAACAGCCTGACCAAACAAGGCATCCCGGCGGGAGTCCTTGTCCAAGCAGTAATGGGCTGTGAAGGTATGAACTGAGGCCCAAGTGGCTGCTCGACAGATGTCGTCAATAGACACAGAGTGCAGATGAGCCATTGAGGCTGCCATGGCTCACATTGCGAGCTGCGACATGGCCCTCCAGAGGAAGATTCTTACTCTGATAGGCGAAGGAAATACACTGAGCAATCCAGTTAGATAGTGTTCTCTTGGAGACTAGAAGTCCCAAAGGAGAAGGATCAAAAGCAACAAAGAGTTGAGAGGACTTTCTATGTTGCTGTGTTCTTTGTAAGTAAAAAGCTAGAGCTCTTTTACAGTCCAAGGTATGAAGATTCCTTTCTGCATTTGATGCATGAGGTCCTGGAAAAAAGACAGGAAGGTAGACCTCTTGGTTCAGATTTATTTATTTTATTTATTTATTTAACAATTCTTTTATACCGCGCTATTACAATCAGTGCGGTGTACAATGAACAAGAACATACTACAATGCATACAAGTAACATTGAGTTTTACATTAAACAGGGAACTTCAACAATAGGACAACCGGGGGAACTATGTACAGATTAACTTAATGTACTATGTACAGATTATCTTAATGTTATATACAGTAATATGAAACTCGTTTGGATGTTGTAATGTGGTTCACTAATAGGACTAGAGAGAAGGTTGACCAGCTAGCCCTTTTCAGGTTGTATTGCGGAGCTAGTTTTGATAATGTCTAGGTTGACTTCTGGGTAGCATTTTGTAAACAAGTGGTATTTCAATGCCTTTCTAAATAGGATTAGGTTTTTGATAGCACGGATTTCGTGAGGTAGCGCATTCCAGTTTAGAGGTGCAAATAAGGAGAAGGCCCTGTTGGAGGTGGCCTTAGTGCACTTCGTTATTATTTTTGGGACTATTAAGGTGTTCATTGATGTGGTTCTCCTTTTTCTGTTTTCCAGGGTGACATGGATGAGCTTGCTGATTGGCGTAGGGGGGCAGTTATTTAGTGCCTTGAAAGTAAGGACTAAAGACTTATACTGGATTCTGGCATGTAATGGCAACCAATGCAGTTCTTTCATGATGGGTGTTATATGGTCAGATCTTGATGAGCCAGAAAGGACTCTGGCGGCTGTATTCATGGCTAGGCGGAGCGGATTCAAAGTTGATTGAGGGAGGCCATGAAGGATGATGTTGGCAAAATCCAGGTGTGGGAGGATTAATGCCTGGAAGGTTGTTCGGAAGTCTGTGGGATCAAGTAGGGAGCGGAGGTGACGTAGCGATTTGATCTTATAATATATAGTTTTTGTGATGTTTTTGACATGCGTTGTCATATCCAAGTGCTGATCCAATGTGATGCCGAGGTAACGGATGGTGGCTTTTGATTTCAACTCTATGTTGTTGACGAGTAGAGATGGAGGAGGTATGAACTTACGGTTCCTTGTGACAAAAAGAACGTCAGTTTTGTTGTGGTTAATCCGAAGGTTTTGAGATAGTAACCATTCGGCTGCAGCTTCAAAACAGTTGATTATTGGGGAGAATACTGGGTGTTCGATTGTGAACGGCATATATAGGAGGATGTCGTCTGCGTATGCGAGACATTGTACATTAAAGGATCTGATCAAGTCACATATCGGCTGCATGTAGATATTAAACATTAGTGCCGATAGGGACGATCCTTGGGGTACTCCCTGTGATTGCAGGAATGGTTCTGAGGATTCGTGGCCTGTTTTTACTTGTTGCCACCTGTTAGATAAGTAGGATTTACACCACTCGAGTGCTGTGCTTTGAATCCCCTTATCTTTCAAGCGTTGTAGGAGTATGTCATGACTCACAGAGTCGAAAGCGGCGGAGATGTCCAGGAAAATGAGGACGAAACCCTGTTGTATGTTATTTATTCCTGATACCAGAACATTGAACAGGGTTGTAAGGACTGTGTCGACTCCATGCGCTTCCCTGAAGCCATGCTGAGATGGATCTAGTGGTGCTTCAGTGTCAATATGATGTTGGATTTGTTGTTGGGCAGCCTTCTCAATGATTTTTGCAAGCTGTGGGATGCTCGAAATAGGCCTGAAGGAATCAACTTTGGATGGGTCCAGTCTATTATTTTTCAGTAGGGGCTTGATGGAAGTGCGTTTTAGATTCTGTGGGAAGGAACCTGTTGAGAAGGACTGGTTCAGTATTTTGCTCAATATTTGACTGAGGTCATGTCGCATGTCCTTGATCCAGCTGGCTGGACACGGGTCGTTAGGAGCTGTACTGGGATTGATTGAGGCAATAATGTTCACAACCTCTCTATTTGATACAGTGGAGAAGTTGTGTAGTGGCATTGCCTGGGATGCCTTGGGTGAAGTGGTGGCGTTATTGACATTTGTGTCTGTGTTGGTTTTAATCATCTTTGATTGCAGGTAGTTTGCGTAGTCCTGCGGCTGAGGCATAGGGGGTTGTGCTGAGACCGGTTCACCTGTTATGGACTTTACTATGCTGAACAATGCATGTGGTTTGTTGAAGGAGCGTTTTATTAAGCCTGTGTGGTAAGTTTTCCTGCTCTGTGCTATCTTTGCTCGGTGGGTAGTTAGGTATGAGCTATATGCTACCAGCGCCTCAGGAGAATGAGTTCGTCGCCACTTTCGCTCAAGTTTGCGTAGATGGTGGAGGGATGTGCGAAGGTCTGTGGAGAACCATGGAGTATGTTCACGTTTTCGAATTCTCTTTTCGGTGAGTGATGGGCAGGAGGCAGCTCTCAGGTTTTCATCCCATTTGGATACGAGATCATCTAAGTCCATGGTTGTGTTGGCCATGAGAGGTCTGAGATTCTCTAGGACTACGCTCTGGTTGAGTGGTCTAAAGCGGGTTGTGTGGGATCCAGATGTGTTAGAAGACTTTCTGGTTTTGTGGGATGTATTAATGGGTATATTGAAACTGAGAAGACTGTGGTCCGACCAGGGTACTGGTATTACAGATAGTGCAAGAGTTAGGGGTGTTATGGCGTTGGAGAGAGGTGCGAAAATGAGATCTAGTTTGCCACCTTTAGTGTGGGTGGGGGAATCGACAAGCTGTTTGTAACCTAGATCCTCCAGGGCGTCAAGGAATGCTGCTGAGTGGCTGTCTTGAAGAGATGGGAGATTGAAATCACCGATTAGCCAACTTGGTGAGCGTGAGGTGGATGTAGTACATGCCTGCTCAATTATAGTTGGAAGATCATCTGGAGAGTGGGAGGGTGCCCGATAGAAAAGGTTGATTGTGCAGAGCTCGTTAGCTATAGTGAGGGAGTCAAGATGAGTTGAGCTAGAGGAGTTGGACATCTTGAAGTGTAGATCAGCTTTGGCTAGGATGAGGGTTCCGCCTCCTTTCTGACTGGGTCTGTGGGATGTGTATATCACAAATCCTGGTGGTAGCATCTGATTTAGTAGTACGTTGTCACAGTCGGATAGCCATGTCTCTGTGATCATCAAGATGTCGAGATTATATTGGGGTATCAGGTCAATGGCTGCGGGCCATTTAGATCGTACTGATCTGGCATTTATCAGCGCACATTTCAGTAGGCGTTGGTGATGACGCTTCTCTTCTTGTATCCCTTTGATGGTTTGGAGAGGAATGTTGAGTAGATGGGAGTGAGATGTAAAGTTATTTTTTGCCGTAGTGTGGTGGGGGAATTCGGACCATCTCCTTCCGTGTGTGCGTAGGATTGGTATATGATATGTATCATGGTTGAATGCATTTGATGTATACGGGAGACCAAGGGTAAGGAAGGTTATGAATAAGAGCAGAAATTTGTACATTCTCTTGGGTGTTAGTAGTGCAGTGCAGTGTGATTCAGTATTCGCAATACAGGAGGGATACAGGAGGGATTAATTCGCAATACAGGAGGGATTAATTCGCAATACAGGAGGGATTAATTGCAATAGTACTGTGAATGCAGGTGGTAATAGCAATAGTGGTGATAGTACATAAGGATTCTAATTACTGGTATACAGTATACAGTAAGATAATTGCATAAAAAGCAGTACAGAGTATGCAGAGCACTATCAATGGAGAGAATGGTATAGGAGTATTGTTGCTAGTAGGGTTTAAACAACAAAAACATCTACATACTACCCCTAAAAGCTCAGGTGACTGCTGGTTAATGGTCAGGGCAAAGGCTTCTATCTCAAAAAGAAACAGTTATCTGTGAAGGACTTGCCTTTTTGGTATCGGCAGCTGGCTCTGGTCCGGGTGAAAAATGTGGCTTTGTTTGTGGCTTGCTGGAGTGCCACCGTCTACCGCCCCGTTCCACGCCTAAGGGATGGCGCGAAGATTTTAAATGTTTCGTTGCACAGCCCCGACTGGGCTGTGTGCAGCAGATGGCCCCTACTGCCGCTGGTGGCTCGATCCCCGGGAAGGGGAGAGCTGCTGGAGGTGGTGGGGGCTAAAGAAGAGCAGCGCCGGATGGCGCGAAGATTTTAAATGTTTCGTTGCACAGCCCCAACTGGGCTGTGTGCAGCAGATGGCCCCTCCTGCCGCTGGTGGCTCGATCCCCGGGAAGGGGAGAGCTGCTGGAGGTGGTGGGGGCTAAAGAAGAGCAGCGCCGGATGGCGCGAAGATTTTAAATGTTTCGTTGCACAGCCCCGACTGGGCTGTGTGCAGCAGATGGCCCCTCCTGCCGCTGGTGGCTCGATCCCCGGGAAGGGGAGAGCTGCTGGAGGTGGTGGGGGCTAAAGAAGAGCAGCGCCGGATGGCGCGAAGATTTTAAATGTTTCGTTGCACAGCCCCGACTGGGCTGTGTGCAGCAGATGGCCCCTCCTGCCGCTGGTGGCTCGATCCCCGGGAAGGGGAGAGCTGCTGGAGGTGGTGGGGGCTAAAGAAGAGCAGCGCCGGATGGCGCGAAGATTTTAAATGTTTCGTTGCACAGCCCCGACTGGGCTGTGTGCAGCAGATGGCCCCTCCTGCCACTGGTGGCTCGATCCCCGGGAAGGGGAGAGCTGCTGGAGGTGGTGGGGGCTAAAGAAGAGCAGCGCCGGATGGCGCGAAGATTTTAAATGTTTCGTTGCACAGCCCCGACTGGGCTGTGTGCAGCAGATGGCCCCTCCTGCCGCTGGTGGCTCGATCCCCGGGAAGGGGAGAGCTGCTGGAGGTGGTGGGGGCTAAAGAAGAGCAGCGCCGGATGGCGCGAAGATTTTAAATGTTTCGTTGCACAGCCCCGACTGGGCTGTGTGCAGCAGATGGCCCCTCCTGCCGCTGGTGGCTCGATCCCCGGGAAGGGGAGAGCTGCTGGAGGTGGTGGGGGCTAAAGATGAAAAGGAGAGACCATCTTAGGCATAAAGTGTGGATGAGTCCTACGGACTACCTTGTCATGATGGAACCTTGTATAAGGTGGATTAGCTACTAGCGCTTGCAACTCACTAATGCGGCGTGCTGATGTGATTGCAATGAGAAAGATAACCGTCCAAGAAAGGAATTTTAAGGAGGTGGTAGCTAAAGGTTCAAAAGGTGACGTCATGAGCTGCCCAAGAACCAGGTTTAAGTCCGATGCCACCGGAGGTAGTCTAATGGGAGGCTTAGTTAGGAGGCCTCTCAAATCTTGCTATAAGAGGATGAGAGGAAATAGGCTGTCCATTTAGAGGTTTAAGAGAAGCTGCAATAGCACTCAAATGGACTCTTACTGAATTTGTCTTAAGGCCTGCATTAGATAAATGGAGGAGATACTCCAGCAAAGATTCCAGAGGTATCGCAAGGGGGTTAAGACCCTTTTCCGAACACCAAATAGTAAACCTTTTCCACTTGAAAGCATAAGAGTCTAGTGGAAGGTTTTCTGGAAGCATAAAGAACATCTTTCACTTGTTGAGAAAGATTAAGATCTTGGAGATCTAGGCCTTCGGCAACCAAGCCCTGAAATGCAGAGACTGGGGATTGGGATGCCATAACATTCCGTTCTCCTGAGATAGGAGATCTGGAGCAGACCCTAACTCTAGGGAGGGAGCTTGAGAGAGATGTAGAAGCAGAGGGTACCACACTTGCCGTGGCCAATGTGATGCTATGAGAATCATGTGGCCTCTGTCTCTCTGAAGCTTGAAAAGGGTTTTGGGAATTAGGGCAATGGGTGGAACGGCATACAGGAAGTCTTGACCCCAGTAAAGGAGGAAAGCATCCCTGGACTAAGCCCCCTGAGCCGGAAATCTGGAACAGAACCGGGGAAGTTTGGCATTCCATGGACTTGCAAAGAGGTCTATGTCCAGGGTTCCCCAAAGTTGAAATATCCTGGTCACCTGGTCTGCATGCAGCGACTACTCGTGTGGAAGCAGAACTCGACTGAGTCTGTCCGCCCAAGAGTTTTGAATGCCTGGAAGATATACTGCCAGGAGATGAATCTGATGCTCTCTGGTGAGGGCCCATAGTCACAAAGCTTCGTTGCAAAGCGACAGAGAGCCTGTTCCCCCCTGCTTGTTCACATAGAACATGGCTACTTGATTGTCCGTATGAATGAGGACTGTCTTGTAGCTGAGCAGGGAGTGGAACACTCGCAGAGCCAAGAAAATTGCTCTGAGTTCCAAGAGATTGATATGTAGACAACTCTCTTGCGGAGACCAGGTGCCCTGGGTGGAGAAGTCTTGCAGATGAGCTCCCCAACCCTTTGGAGAAGCATCTGTTGTGAGAGTTGCTTGGGGTAAGGGTTGTTGAAAGGGGGACCCCAGCAACAGGTTTTGAGTGGACCTCCACCATTGGAGGGACAAAATGAGGCAACTTGTGTTTGCTATTTTGTCTGACAGGCACCCTGATGCCTGGGTCCATTGGGTGGATAAAGTCCACTGAGCTGCCCTCATGTGGAGGCGAGCATATGGAACCACATGCACGATGGATGCCATGTGGCCTAGCAATTGCAACATTTCTCGAGCAGTTAGATGAGGCTTTAGCACTGCTTGAGAAGCTAACTGCACCAAGTGAAGGCAACGGGCCTAGGGAAGATAGGCCCTTGCCCTTGTGGTATCCAGGAAAGCTCCTATGAACTCTAAAGACTGAGAGGGAGTTAGACTGGATTTTGGGATGTTTATTACCAGCCCTAAATACTGAAGGATACGCATTGTGCAGGATAGAGAAGTCTTGGCCTCTGACTGTGTTGGAGCTCGAATGAGCCAGTCGTCCCAGTAAGGGAAGACGAATATCCCTAGAGTGAGGAGAAATGCTGCTACCACAGCCATGCATTTCATGAACACCCTTGGTGCTGAGGCCAGACCAAAAGGAAGTACCCTGTATTGGTAGTGCTTTCCTTGAAAAAAGAACCGAAGGAACCTTCTGTGGGTTGGATGGATGAGGACATGGGTGTACGCATCCTTGATATCTAGAGAACAAAGCCAATCCTGACTCTGAAGGTATGGTAGCAGAGCTCCGAGAAAAATCATCTTGACTTTCTCCTTGACAAGGAATTTGTTCAATTCTCTGAGATCTAAGATAGGTCTGTAACCCCCTGTTTCTTTGGAATAAGAAAATAAGGGGAATAGAACCCTGTGCCCTGTTGATAAAGAGGTACTTCTTCTATTGCCCCTCGGGCAAGAAGGATGGCAACCTCCTGACCTAACAGGTTGATGAGAGAAGTCGGAGAATTGAACTGCTTCACTATTGTGTGAGGGGGGCATGCTTGAAAAATAAAGTTTGTACCCCCTCCTTTATGATGGAGAGTGTCCAATGCTCTGCTGTTATTTGCCCCCAACTGATGCCGAATAGCGCGGTATATAAGAGAATGTAAATAAATAAATAAATAAATAAATTCTTACAGCAAGCATGGAAGCTTGGAAGACTCTACGTCCAAAAGCATCCAGGGTTCTTCACTCACGTCCTGGAGGATTAGAGGCATGTCTTTTTGCACTTCTGATCCTTCTCATAGCTGACTCCACCACAATAGAGTGGTGAGGAAGCTGAGTCTTATGGAACCCAAGACAAGGAGGGACTCGATACATAGTATCCAATCTACGAGAATGAGGAGAGGTGGTAAGAGGTGTTTCCCACATCCTCAACATGAGATCATATAGAATCTCATGAATGGGTAAGGTAGCTGCCTCCTTAGGAGTTTTGGGATATTGTAAAATTTCCAACTCCTTGGCCCTTGGCTCTGTTTCAGGGGCCACAGTAATGGAGAGGCCCCGAGCCACCTCCCTGATGAAGTCTTGGAAGGACATGTCCTCTGGAGGAGACATCCTGCGTTTAGGGGAGGAGGACTCCTCTGGAAGAAGCATTGCTGCATCGACAGAATTGTCAGAATCTTCAGATTCTTCTGAGGACTCGAAGTATCGTCTGTCCGGATGCTCCTGCAGAGCCCGATATCCATACCGACCAAGGTCAGTACCGGGAAAGCACAGTTACTTACCTGTAACAGGTGATCTCTGGGAACAGCAGAAATAAGTCTTCACATATGGGTACGTCGGTACCGACGGAATCTGCGCGGGAACGCTCCCCAGCGTCCAATCAGAACACTTTTGGGAGCATCCCAACACGCCTGCGTGCTGCCTTCCCGCCTTTCCCAACTGCCTCTGCTCAGTTAAGTTTTAAAGCTGAGACCAAGAGAGAGAGTGAGAGAAAGGGAAAGACAGAGATAGAGAAATGCAACTCCTAGGGAAGGTGGGGAGGTTGTGAAGACTTATTCCTGCTGCTCCCAGAGATCACCTGTTACAGGTAAGTAACTGTGCTATCTCCAGGATCAAGCAGGAATGAGTCTTCACATATGGGGACTCCCCAAGCTAAGATGCCCGGAGGGAGTCCTAGCATGTTGCGAATCTAGACTGAGCCATGCTACTCCTCAGAACCTCAGGCATCCTGGGGATGGAGGGTAGGAGTTGAATTACAGAAAGGTGCTGTGGAACAGCTGGACTAGAACAGGACTGTGGAACAGCTGGACTAGAACAGGACTTCTATAGAGGAAGACCCTGTATAGATGACATTTAGTAGTAAAAATATTGAGTGCAATATTCTAATATGGACCTCCCTTGGTGGTATTGTAAAAAGTCTATTGAGGTTCATATGGATCTGTTAGAAGAGCCAGTAGAAGATCCTCAATGAGTACCTCACTGTGAAGTAGAGGTAATAAACTGTAGGAAAAACAAGTGGAGGTCAGAACCCTTCAGGGTGAGAAATAGCCCCAGGGGAAACTGGGGTAGTACAATGAGGTAGGGCTTCAGCAGGAAATGCAGAAGGTACTGTTAGACAAAGCTTAAGCTCTTTTGGCCAAAGAACAGTACAATCCTAGGACCAAAAGGAAAAATAAGTCTGACCGATTTGGACTGACAATAGAAATAGTCCACGTAGGAGAGAAGGGGTATGGAAGACCCCTGTATCCGATAACAAAGGACAGACTTATGAAGCGTTACAGCTTTAGATGAACTGAAGATCCGTAATGTCTTTCCTAAATGAGGTCAATTAGGAAAGAAAAAAGGTACATGGAGAGCTTCAGAGGTACCTAACCCTGAAAGGTTACGGTAAGAAAAAACAAAAAATTTTCTAATTACCACAGGGAGTGGTTGTATGTGTAGAACCCTAAGCATGCTGGCACAGCATTGATAGGAGTAGTGCCCATCTGCCAGTCATATAGGAATATATGGATATATGAACCTAAACAGACAGATATATAGATAGAGATATCTACGTACTTATCTATCTATATAAAAATATGTAGACATATAGACATATGTCTCCACGTATGTAGATGGAGACATGGCTATATAACTAAATCCCCATAGGAATATGGGGAGAGAGAAAGATTCATCTAATCGCAAGAAGGGTGATACCTGGTGGAATAGATGCATAGAGAATCTTCTTTATTTTATTAATTTATTTATTTATTAACAATTCTTATATACCGCACTATTAGGCATCAGCGCGGTTTACATTGGACAAAAAACATCCGACAATTTACATATGTCTGGTCATTACATTTAACAGGAAGTATAACTTGGCGAAATAGGGGAAACTAAATACAATGAGGGTTATCTGATAAAGGATATTCTGGTTAACTATATACAATGGTGGTACAATAGTACATGGAACAACTTACTATTTACATTGTGAAGTTGGCCTGTTGCGAGGTTCTATCTGTTTGACCACTTCTGCTATTTGCCTGGGGGTTATGTTCGGAGCTGTCAATGAGATATTTAAGGAAGAGGAAATGTTTCAGTGCCTTTCTGAACTGACTCAGATTAGGTGTTGCTCTGATTTGTGCTGGTAAGGTGTTCCATAGAGTTGGGGCACAGAATTGGAAGGCTCTGTTGGTTGTTGATCTAGTGCATCTTGTGGTATCATTTGGGATAACTAGTGTGTTTAATTCTGCTGTTCTTCGTGGCCTGTTTGGTGCGAGTGGTTGTATGAGGTTGGAGAGAGAGGAAGAGGTGAGTCCCTTAGCCGCTTTGAATGTTAGCAGTAAGGTCTTGAAGCTGATCCTTGCTTGCATGGGGAGCCAGTGTAGCTGTTTTAGAAGGGGTGTTACGTGATCTCTCCTGGATGCCCCGAGGAGTACCCTTGCTGCACTATTCATGGCTAGTTGCAGGGGGCTCAGGGTGGACCGGGGGAGTCCTTGTAGTATGGAGTTTGAGAAGTCGAAATGGGGGAGTATAAGGGCTTGATAAATGGTTCGGAAGTCATCCGGTTCGAGTAGCATGCGTAGGTGTCTGAGGGATCTGATTTTAAAGTAGATTGCCTTGACTGTATTGGCTATGTGGTTCTTCATGTCAAGGTTTTGGTCCAGCGTTACTCCAAGGTAGCGTATTGCCGGTTTTACTTGGAGTTGGGCATCCTTTACGTTAATACAACTCGGAGGGGTGAAACTGGTGTTCCTCGAGACGAACAGTACTTCCGTCTTTTTGTGTTGTATTCTCAGGTTTTGTGATAAGAGCCACTCTGATATGGTGTCAAAGCAGTTAGTCAGCGGGGTGAGGTCTAGGCAATCTTTACCTGGTTATGATTGACAGAGTTAGAGGAATGGTCTCCCTGACAAGGAGGAGTCTAGATTCCTTTAAGAATTTGAGCTCTTGAATAACCAGGATGGCCTACGTGAAAAATGCAGAGGACAACTTCAGTCTGCAGGCAGCAAGTCCAGATCTCTCTAGAACTCCAGTATGGTAAATGGATAGAGGACGCCAATGGAAGAAGATACCATATTGACCAACCTATGAGGGCAAGATGGGTATCATGCGTCCTTCAGTTGAAGATGAGCGTCCCCTGAAGTATTGGGAAGGAAGCATATAAGGATGAGCTGCAACTAAAAGAAAACTATCCCTGGTGAGAAGTCCAAGAAGATGTGGACCAAGCCAGGGAATTGGCCATTCTTTAGGTTTTCACGTGATGTAAGACCTGTGTCTTGTTTCGAAAAGAGATTTTAGATGAGATGGTAAGGGTAGGGAACACCGACCAGTCATGGGAGCATGACTGGGTGAATCCCTCCTAACCATCTGGGATTATCTGCTAGACAAGATACTAATGCTCTCTAGCAAGGGCCCATAGTGCAAAGCTACTCTGTAGAGTTGCAGAGAGCATGTTGCAGGTTGGTTAGAAGAAAAAAATGGCTGCTTAAAGCCAGTAGGTAAACTATTCTGCCAAAAATAAGGGAATTGGAGATGGCGAAGAATAGAAGTCAAACCAACAAGCCTGTGCTAATAGGGTTTCCAAAAAAGGTTGATAACCTGTTTTGTGTTTAACTACCCAGGCCGGAAGGATTGCTAGTGGAGGACAAACCCTAGTTATGTGGTGAACAGAACCAGTGGTTTAACCACTAGGAACTGCTGCATTTGCAGCAATTACCAGGGCAGCGGAAAAAAATGTTTCTCTCTTTTTTTTTTTTTAAATTGGAAAAAGAAACAGACATAAGCAGGAGTGGTAAGACTTCCTTATTGTCTGATAAGCTGTCATAAAGTAAGAATGTGAAAGGGGGAGACAACTCTGGAAAGGAAACCTCTTCCTGGAATAGGTAGAGAACCATAGGGGCTTACCAGTGTAATAGAACCACTCTTACAAACCGAATGTTGTAGTAAGAGGGCAGGTAAGACAGAGTTGAAGGAGACTGACGATGTAGTAAGTCTCTGACAGGTAAGATGATACATGCTAGTACAGGGAAAACTGTCTTATTGATAGTTGTTACACCTCTTTTTCCTAGTAGGAGGAAAAGAAACCTGTTAACTATAGGCATGATCATCATAAAAACTCAGAGCAAAAAGAAAGGATGTCTCATGAAAAGAGATCCATGAGAATTTAGGATGAAATTAGTGTAGATGCTTCAAGTGAAAAGAAGCAGACTACAAACTAACTCGCAAACAGAAGATGTAATGATAATCTATCAGAAACCCTGCGACTGCTGGGTTTGCTGAACCTGTTGAGGTTGTGGCTTCTTTAGCCCGGTTCGATGTTTCCCCTGTCTGGGAACATCTGTATGATGGGTAGAAGACGGATAAAACTTTTTCCCCTTAGGGGAACAAAGTTTGTTACGAAATTTCCTACCAACTGGGAAAGAGGAAGGCGTAGACAAGCCTCTGAAAACAGCAATGTCATCTCTAATACCTGAAGATTGGAGGATCGCCAATGTAACACCAATTTTTAAAAAGGGTTCCAGGGGTGATTCGGGAAACTACAGACCGGTGAACCTGACATCAGTACCGGGAAAAATGGTAGAAACCATCATAAAGAATAAAATTACTCAGCATGTAGATAGTCATGACCTAATGGGAGACAGCCAACATGGCTTTAGACAAGGAAGATCTTGTCTTACTAATCTGTTATGTTTTTTTGAAGGAGTGAATAATCAGGTGGACAAAGGTGAGTCGGTTGATATTGTGTATCTGGACTTTCAGAAAGCCTTTGACAAGGTCCCTCATGAGAGACTTTTGGCAAAACTAAAGAGTCATGGGATAGGAGGCAGTGTACTATTGTGGATCAGGAACTGGTTAAAAGATAGAAAGCAGAGTGTAGGGCTAAATGGCCAATTTTCCCAATGGAGAAAGGTGAATAGTGGTTTACCCCAGGGATCTGTGCTGGGTCAGCTGCTTTTTGACATATTCATAAATGACCTGGAAAGTGGAACAAGTGAGGTTATCAAATTTGCAGATGACACAAAACTATATAAAGTTGTTAAAACCCAAGAGGATTGTGGAAAATTGCAAGAGGATCTTGATAAATTAGAAGACTGGGCATCAAAATGGCAGATGAAATTTAATGTGGACAAGTGCAAGGTTATGCACCTAGGGAAGAACAACCCAAACTATGGTTACACGATGCAAGGTTCCACATTAGGAACCACCACCCAGGAAAAAGATTTAAGCGTCATTGTGGATACCATGTTAAAACCCTCGGCCCAGTGTGCAGCAGCGGCCAAGAGAGCAAATAGAATGCTAGGTATGATAAGGAAAGGAATGGAAAATAAAACAAAAGATATTATAATGCCTCTATATCGTTCCATGGTGAGACCGCACCTTGAATATTGTGTGCAATTCTAGTCGCCGTATCTTAAAAAGGATATAGCGATTTTAGAAAAGGTTCAGAGAAGAGCCACCAAAATGGTAAAGGGGATGGAAGGATACTCCTATGAAGAAAGGCTAAAAAGGTTAGGGGAGATATGATAGAAGTCTATAAAGTAATGAACGGAGTGGAACGGGTAAATGTAGATCGATTGTTTACCTTATCAGAATATAGAAAGATTAGGGGACATGCAATGAAGCTACAGGGTAAACTATTTAAGACTAATAAAAGAAAATATTTTTTCACTCAACGTGTAATCTAACTCTGGAATTTGTTACCGGAGGATGTAGTAAAGGCTGTTAGTGTAGCTGGGTTTAAAAAAGGTTTGGACAAGATCCTGGAGGAAAGGTCCATAAACCATTATTAAGAAGGGACCCAGGATATCAATGCTTGAACCAATACAAGCATTGTGGAACCTGTGTCCCTTGGGGAAACTGCTAGGTACATATGACCTAGATTGGCCACTGTTGGAATTGATGGACCTTGGTCTGACCCAGTATGGCATATCTTATGTTCTTATGTTCTTAACTGAGCAGCTTGGAGTAAAGACTCCTTGTTAAAGAGATTTTCTCCAGTGCAAGGAGTATGTCCCAGTCTTTCTTGTACCCATTTGTCCAAGTCTGAAACTTGGAGCCAGGCTTTACGTCGTGCCCCTATAGCTATAGCAGAAGTTCTGCTAACAGACTCAAAGGAGTCTAGAGAAGCACAAGTAAGGAACCTAGAGATATTTTGAGCATGACTAACCAATAAGGAATAGTCTGCTCTTTTGGGCTCTTGAAGAAAAGGGGTCAAAAGTAGTAATTTCTTTGTGACTTCAAGAGATAATTCCATATAGAAAATATGAGAGAATTCTTGCTGAAAGCATGGATGCCTGGAAGGTTTGGCATCCAAAGGCATCCAAAGTCTTAGACTCACGACCTGGCGGATAAGAAGAGCGCTTTTTAGTACTCTTAACACGCCTCATTGCTGATTCTACAACAATGGAATGATGAGGAAGCTGAGTCTTTTGAAAACCTGGAGAAGGGGGCACCTGGTATAGAAGATCAGTTGCCCTAGAAGGTGGGGGTACCGTTAAAGGAGTTTCCCACATTTGAAAGAGCAGATCCTGCAAGGTTTGATGCAAAGGAAGCATGATGTCCTCCTTTGGACTCCAGGGAATATACAGAGATTCTGTATTCCCTGGTGCAGGATCTTGACCAGGTATAGAAATGGCAAGTGACTTTGCCATATCAAGCAGGAATGCTTGAAAAGAAAAATCCCCAGAGGGAAGTCCTCTAGAAAGAGGAGTACAGGCTAGATCTGTTGAAGAACTAGCATTGGCACCCAGGGATCTATCCAAATTAATTGGAATAGAAGACCCTAAGGGGTGGAGCATCGGACTGTCCTTACAGGATGGTCACCGGTACCGCAGGAGGTCGGGAGCACAAGCAGTCGGTAGCGCATCGTCCATGCTAGAGATTGATTCCAAACTCGGTACTGAGGGAAGCGAGCCTGTTGAAACAAGCATGGAAGGTACCGACAGCGATGCTAATGTGGATACCGGTACCGACTCAGGTACCGTATCCAATACCGATACATGAAGACCAGTCGGTGACAGCTCTAACGGTACCGAAGAAACCGAGAGTGCCCGACATGGATTATCGGAACCGTGCCTTCGGTACCGTCCGGTGTCGGTACCAAGGCGAGTCGGTACCCAGTCATCCAGACTGGAGATCAATTCCAGACTCGGCATCGAAGGAAGTGAGTCTATTGATGCACATCTGGAGGGTACCGACATCGGTACCAGTATCGATACCGATACTGGAAAATCAGCCTGCAGCGTCTCTAACGGGCCCGAAGGAACCAAGGGCGCCAGACTGCGATCTTCGGTGAGGAATGTTTCATCCAACACCATTGCCGATGCCAGGGTATGGGTACCGCTCGAAGCGGATGCCACCACCGAGCATGGCTCAGGTATGTTCGGAGATGGGTGAACCTCAGGAACAACCTGAAACCCCATTAAGGATTTGGAGGCCGAAGACTCCCACCGGGGTTTTAAAGCCAGTGTGTCCAAGGGTAAGGCCAGAGGCATCTCTATGCTGTGCATGAGATCTACTACTCGAGGACTGGCTAGTCTTAACAGACTGTTTTTGGGTTACCTGATCCTGCGAAGAAACGGTGGTCGGTGCCCTGAAGTTGAATGGGGACCGCGTATCGAGGTGAACGCGATGCTGAAGACTTCTTCCAGCTATACTGTTGCAGGAGGGACACTCCAGCGGATAGTGGTCAGGACCCAAGCAGGGTAGACACCAATTATGAGTGTCTAAAATCAATTTTGTACCGCCACAGTTTGAACATTTCTTAGGGATAGTAGCTGACGTTTCCATGAAGGAAAGTGAGTAGGCCTAGCAGGCCGAAAAAACCGTCAGGCACTAACAAGGAAGAAAGTATTCCTTAAAAAGGAAAATTTACAAGAAAAAAGAAAAACAATCGGCAGTACCGGTGGCGTCAGGGAAGACAGACACAACCACAAGAAAACCAAAAAATAAAAGAAGAATTTTCTGCGGTGACAGGAGGATGTCCTGCTGGCTCCGTGGAAAAAAACTGAGGAGAGGCAGTTGGGAAAGGTGGGAAGGCAGCACGCAGGCATGTTGGGATGCTCCCAAAAGCGTTCAGATTGGACGCCGGGGAGCGTTCCCGCGCAGACTCCGTCGGTACCGACGTACCCATATGTGAAGACTCATTCCTGCTTGTTTCTGGAGATTAACCGGTACTGAAGAATCGGTACCGGAGGGCATCGGAGGACAGGGTACCGGCAGAGCAGACACCGATGCTATCGGTACCGGTACCGATACCGGTGATAGTGCCGGTACCGATGGAGTTGTCTGTTGCGGTACCAAGGGCATCGATGCCGCAAGGAAAGCCACCAGACTGCGTTCCATAGCCAGAATTCTCTGGTCCATGGACGCCGCCAATGCCTGGATGGTCGGTACCGGTGGAGAACACCGGTACCCCAGAGCATAGCACCAGGAGATCTGTCGAGGCCGAGCCATCGAGAACATCCTGGAACCCCGATAATGCTTTGGAAGCCGAAGCCTCCCGCCGGGGTAATTTTGCCGGTGCAGAATCCTCAAGGGCAACGCCAGAGGCATCTCGATGCTTAGAAGGAGATCTACCCTTCGAGGACCGGCTGGATTTATGTTTAGTTACCTGAGATCCACGGGAGGAAGAAGCAGCCCTGGAAGACGTCGATGCCAACGAAGCCGCATCATAGGGAAACAGGGTACTGAGCTTGGCAGTTCGGTTCTGCCGACCTCTTTTGGACATCATGGCACAGGACACACAATCCGTGATGGAGTGGTCAGGACCTAAACATTTTAAACACCATTCATGGGTATCGGTGACGGAAATGGTACCGCCACACTTGGTGCACTTTTTAAAACCTGAAGCAGGTTTTTCCATGTTAAGGAAAAGGTTTTTGGGCCTAAGGCCCAAAAAATGTGCGTGCACCTGAAGAAAAGGAAAAAAATTTTTTTTTTTTTTTTTTTTACAGAAATAAGAAAAGAAAGACCAGCGGTACCGGTAGAGCGTCAAAGGCAGCAGACGCAACCACAAAAAGAAAGAAAGAAAAAAGAAATTCTTCTGCGGTGACAGGAACACGACCTGCTGGCTCCGCGAAAAAAGAAGAACTGGAGAGAGGCAGTTGGGAAAGGCGGAAAGGCAGTACACAGGCGCTGTGGGATGCTCCCAAAAGCGTTCTGATTGGACGCTGGGGAGTGTTCCCGCGCGGGCTCCGTCAGTACCGACGATACCCATATGTGATGACTACATTCCTGCTTGTTCCTGCAGATTTGGAAAAACATTTGAAACGGGATGGAAGGAATGTGGAGGTGAGAGGGAGACTGAATGGAGTGAGGATGGAATTGAGTGAGTTGCAATTGAAGGAGATACAACATGAGCTGACTGTGTTGAGGCAAAAAAATTTTGAGCTCATTAACAAGGCAGGAAGGCTCCTTTCCCGCAAGGTTAAAAAGCTGGTGTCCAGGAACACAATAGTGAAAATAAAGAATAAGGAGGGGCAAATAAAGTGGGTGGGGGAGGAGATTGAGGAGAGATTTGTTCAGTTTTATCGGGACCTGTACACCACGGAAAATGAGGCAGCGGAGGAGATTGGGAAGTATTTAGACACGATTGAGCTGCCATGACTGGGAGGGGTGAGTTCAGGGGAACTTTCAAAGCCGATTGGTGAGCATGAAGTCTTAACAGTGATCAAGGGCCTGCGAGCTCATAATGCCCCAGGGATGGATGGCTTCACTAATCTGTTTTATAAACTTTTTGCAGGTACAGTGGTGGGACCCCTTACCAACATGTATAATTCCTTTGCCCAGGAATCTAAAATGCCTGCCTCACTGAGATTGGCTGGGTTAAGACCCAGTGGAGTGCGGCTCATATAGGCCTATTTCCCTGTTGGGGAGTGACTTAAAATTTTTCACCAGAGTACTAGCCAATAGGTTGTTACCCTATTTAGGGGGGCTGATGCACCCCAATCAGTCGGGCTTTATGCCAGGGAGATATATATCAGATATTAGGAGGGCCCTTAATTTAATATGGCATAGAGAGAGAGAGGGGGCAGACTTTGCCCTCTTAGCAGTGGACGCTGAGAAGGCTTTTGATAGAGCGAGTTGGCTGTTTCTCTTCCAAACACTGGAGAATCTTTTTGAACTGGGTGCAGATTCAGTATACGGAGCCGCTGGCTTGTTTAAAAATTAATGGGTCAGTGACAGGGGCCTTTGAGCTATGGCGGAGGACAAGGCAGGGGTGCCCACTATCCCCGCTGTTATTTATAATAGCTATGGAGCCTATGGCCCAGAAGATTAGGGACTGTGGGGACATTAGAGGTGTAAAGGTGGGGCAATCCCAGCATAAGATCGCTGTTCGCAGACAATGTTTTGTTTTTTGTAACAGAGCCATCTAATTCTCTCCAAGTGATACTGGCTGAGTTAGCCAGTTACGGCAGGGTGTCCAGGTTTAGAATGAATCCCACAAAGTCAGAGTGTTTGAACATCACAATCAGTAGGGGATAAGCTGGAGGGTTTGAAGCGAGAGTTCCCTTTTAGATGGGAAAAGAACAGCATCTGATATTCAGGGGGTGCAGATTACAGCACAGAGAGAGAAACTGTTTCAAGAGAACTATATCCCGGCTAGGGCTATGGTATGGAAGGAGTTAGAGAGATGGGGGGGTTTTGAGGTGTCTTGGTTGGGTAGGATAGAGCTGATCAAGATGATCTTGCTACCTCGGCTCCTGTACCTTTTTATGAACCTCCCAGTAGAGGTCCCGGCAGTGTTCCTGCGGAAGTTGCAGGATAGACTTATGCTGTTTGTTTGGAGGGGGGGGGAAGCCTAGGGTAGCTCAGAGTATTTTGTGTGCTAATAGGAGGATAGGTGTTCCCCAGATGGCAAGATACTATGAGGCAGCTCGGGTACGGGCAGTGTTTGAATGTGTAGTCTGGGAACGGGTGGAGTGGGTGGAGCTTGAAGGCGCTGAGGTGGGGTCTGGGAGAAGTCTGGCTAGTTTAATTTGGGGTAAGACGGGAGACTCTTTGGCCCTGGGGAGGTACAACCCCTTTGTCAAGTTCACGCTACGATGCTGGCGGAAATGGCGGGATAGATGGTATGGGCCCCATGGGTGCTCAAAATTTATTCCACTATTAGACAAACCAGAGTTTCCACCGGGGGCACAAGACCCGAACTTTCGAAGATGGGCCCAAAAGGGGTTACAATACACGGGGAGGAGTGGGTGCGTTTTGAGGAACTTCAGAGAGAATACCAACTACCTGAGGTGGATAGGTTTTGGTATGTGCAAAGCGATGGAAGTGGTGAACTGTGAGGAGTGGGCGCACAGGAAGGCATGGGAGAAGGACTTAAATAAATGTTGGGATGGGTAACACTGGGAGGTAATCAGTAAAGGCCTGTTTAAAGGGGTTCTTGCTAGTAATATTTTGGAGCATAATTACAAGATGTTATATAGGTGGTACCTGACGCCCCAAAGAATGCAGAAATGGAAGGGTGGGTCGGCCTTGTGTTGGAGAGAGTGCGGAGGAGAGGGCACTTCCATGCATATTTGGTGGGAGTGTGCGTGTATCCAAGCCCGTTGGTGCGAGGTGGCTGACTGGGTCAGTGCGGTCTTAAGAGAAAGAGTGTGACCCTGGGCCCTTGCCTGGCCCTGCTGAATGTGGGCGATGAGGTCAGAGACAAAAAGGGGCAGAGATGGTGTCAAATAGCATGTGGGGCTATGAGTCAGTTGATTGCGAGGAGGTGGAGGGAGAAGCGAACGCCTACATTGTGGGAGGTTCAGCGGAGAGTGGTACACCTCTACTTGATGTATCAGCTCACTGCCCTCCGACAAGGCAAGTTAATGGGGTTCCAAGCAAGGTGGGGGCCTTATCTTAAATGGAAGGAGAGCGAGGGGGAGGAGTCAGGGGGTGCAGAGATTGTGGGAATTGAGGCCTCGGACAGATGAGGAATGTGGCTAAAGGGTAAGCAGATAGGTTCTAGGAGTGCTGGGTTCTTATGAGTGGTCTTGGAGCGTGGGGGAGATGGGAGGGGGGAGGGGATGGGAAAATTGTACTTGTTAGTAACTTGCTATGTATTAGTTACGTTATGTTAAATTGTTAAAAATGAATGTTCTTTGTGGAGATTGTTTGATGTGATGCTTGTAATAAAAAATAAAAGGAAAAAAAATCTTAAAGTGAACTTGAGCCGAAATAAGATAGCCAATGTAAATGGCCAAGCAACAAGAGTGCTGCAACACGCCTAGATTGCTTTGTTGGCTACATTTTAAACCAGGTGGAATTTACAAATCGTTCAGAGAGGAAGACCTACAAACAGACCACTGCAGTAGTCCAGCTCTGTCAAAGCCAGGGCATGATTCACAGTATGAAAGGAATTTAAGTCCAACAGGGACACAGTTTCCTCAACAGCTGAAGTTTATAAAACGAAATATGAACAAGCTGCAAGACATACTTTTCCAAAGCTATAAATGAACAGAGAAATATTCCAAAGTTTCTAATCAAGCTGACAACAGGAATAGTACTTAGAGCAGCTGGAATAGATTTAGGCAGAGGTATATCCCCATTACCTCAATTTTATGGAGATTAACCCATAACTTGCTTTTAGAGAGCAAGTTAATGAAGGTCCCTTAACAACTGGGTCAAAATGAGTCATTACTGCAGAGTCATCTCAGTCCAAAGACAAAGTCAGCTGCACAATATCAGCTAAATCTCAAAGGCCACATTTATGCTAATGTATCAATTGGTTCAACAGCTGCAATAAAAAATCAAGTAGTACAATGGACAGAAAGAACCCTGGAGAATCCCGCATAATTATTCAAAAGAAAAGATACAGTATTGCAAACAGAAACCATAATGGATCTGTTGGACCTTCAACCTCCACATGCTGCAAATACAAAGTGTGCCTTTGAGTCAGTTCTGACTCCTGGCAACCCAGCAGTTCCTGGGTTTTCTTGGCAATGTAACCGGACGTAGATTGCCTCGGAAAGCCTGGCAATGTAGGGTTAAGTGACTTGCCCAAGGCCAAAAGAAGTGCTAGTGGGAAATCAAACCCTGGTCTCTTGGTTACCACGCCAGTGCTCCAACCACAAGGCTACTCCTCCACATACTACTAAGGAGATAAACCAAACCAAGCTCAAACAATGAAAGCACAGAAACAGCACTTACCACTTCCTGAGATGCATGTTTGGGATCATCAGGATCAACTGACCAATAGCAGTAATCAAAGCCAAACTCTAATATCCGCTCCCTGCTATCCCATGAGCCTTCAAGTCTGTGGTCCTGCTGTTGAGAAAAACAAAGCATTACACAGGTCTGCAACTAAAAAGCTGTTTGATTATTTTCATCTAATTTCCATGTATTTTGGTGTGCTGAAAACAAATAAAATACTGAAAAAAACTCCTAGACATCATGATTTGCCACAACATGCAAAATTGTCTTCAAATTTATCAATTTTTTTCAAATTACTATTAATTAATTCACATAAGTGCATTTAAGATATAAAATGCAAAAAAAACCTTAAAGGGGTTGTCCGAGTTATAAGAACATAAGATATGCCTTACTGGGTCAGACCAGGGTCCATCAAGCCCAGTATTCTGTTTCCAACAGTGGCCAATCTAGGTCATATGTACCTAGCAGTATCCCCAAGAGACACAAGTTCCACAATGCTTGTACTGAGTTATGTAAAACAAAATATAGCACTTTGGAATGGAGGAGTGGCCTAGTGGTTGGGGCAAGGTACTTCAGGCCGGAAGGTCGGGGGTTCAAATCCCACTAGAGGACAGCAACCTTGGGCCAGAAGGACTGGGGTTTCTAGTCCCACAGGTGCTCCTTGTGGTCTTGGGCAAGCCACTTAACCCTCCACAGCCCATGTTCCCTGTAAAATAGTTATCTCCAAGTTATAATGCCCTGTTCAATGTAATTTCAGTTTGCTCAATGTAAACCGCACTGATGCAGAATAGCACGGTATATAAGAGAATCCAGTGGGAGGGAGACACAGGGCAGATAGCAGCAGCTCTGGTCAGTGCAGGGGGGCTTGGCCAGGACTGTGACGTCTCGTGTACAGACACAGAGCTGCTCTCTCCTGCATGCCACACTTGTGCACGAATCATCATCAGGTTCTTGGTTCTAGGCTGTTCACACTTTTTCATAGCAATTCGTGTTAGCTCGTCATTCTTCAACCGTTATGTTATGGCTCCGTGAAAGTGTATTAATTCGCCAGACAGTTTCTGTTTCCTCTGTGGTGAATATACAGTGTTGAAGCAACAGCAGAATATTACGGACTTTGTGAAAAAAGTATACTTTGCATACTTTGGACTAAGAATTGGAGATCAAGAAAGTCTGGGCGCCTCAAAGTGTGCAAACGGTGTGTTGAGGACCTCCGAAACTGGTTCAAGAGTAAGAAAAAATCTTTCCGTTATGGGATTCCTATGGTATGGCGAGAGCAAAAGAACCATAGTGACAACTGTTACTTTTGTTCATGCGATGTGTAAGGGTTTAATTCCAAATGGAAGAATTCCATTTCATACCCCAATCTTCACTCGGCAATTCGTCCCATCCCATATGGCACAGATATACCAGTACCCAAGCCCCCTGCTACCCTGGAAGAGATACCTAGCTCCGATGAAGGTGAAGTCATACCTGAACCAGATGACGAATCAAGTTCTGACTTTGAAGATGATACAAGACCAAAATTGTTTTCTCAGGAGGAAATGAATGATTTGGTAAGAGATTTGAATCTTCCCAAAGATGCCGCTGAGTTACTCTGATCAAGGCTGAAAAGCAGGAATTTGTTGCCAGGAGTGTCATCTTCATGGTTCAGACATCATGAAAAGGAGTTCGTTCCTTACTTCGCCCAGGAAGACAAGTTGGTTTATTGCATCGATGTCGAAGGTCTGATGGGTCAATTTAAAATACAATATGATTCAGAGCAATGGCGTCTTTTTATAGATTCTTCAAAAAGTCGTCTCAAAGCAGTTTTACTCCACAACGTTTTTTACGCTTCCATACCTGTAGGTCATTCTGTACACTTGAAGGAAACCTACGAGAATTTGGAATTGGTTCTTCGTAAACTTAAATAGGAAGACCATGGTTGGCAAGTGTGTGGGGACTTGAAGGTCTTGTGCATGCTGCTCGGGCAACAAGCTGGGTATACCAAATATTCTTGTTTTTTGTGTCTATGGGACAGTCAAGACCGACAAAATCACTGGACCAAGAAGAGTTGGCAGCTAAGGGTGCTAACAGTCGGTGAAAAAAATGTCCTCTGAGAAACTTTGGTACCTTCCCATAAAGTTCTTCTACCACCTCTCCACATAAAATTGGGATTGAGGAAGCAATTCGTAAAAACCCTTCCAAGAGATGGAGAATGCTTCAAATACTTGGTCACCAAGTTTCCAGGCCTGTCGGAGGCAAAATTGAAGGAAGGTGTGTTTGTCGGACCAGACATTAGAAGGCTTATAGTTGATCAAGAGTTTGTCAATACCATGACGGATCCTCAAAAAGAAGGGTGGATTGCATTTAAAGAAGTCGTACAGAAATTTTTAGGCAATAACAAAGATCCTCACTACAAAAAGATCGTCGGACGAATGCTGAAAGCATTTCAAGCTTTAGGTTGCCTGATGAGTTTGAAAGTACATTTCCTCCAGTCCCACTAGACAATATTACTCAGAAGCAGGAAGAAACACAGAAGTACTCCCATCACCAGCTTATCATTTGTGGCAGGCAGTCTAAACCCAAATCCTTAAGAGGCCACTCACATGTCCATTTACAAAGAAACAAAAACTCTGCAAAAGTAGCCTTGTTCTTTTATAATATGAATATTCATCAAGTGTATTTGCAGACATATCATTAAAATCAACCAGACAACATAGTTACTCACCTGTAACAGGTGATCTCCGGGAACAGCAGGAATTTAGTCTTCACATATGGGTATCGTCGGTACTGAAGGAGCCTGCATGGGAACGCTCCCCAGTATCCAATAGTAAAGCTTTTGGGAGTATCCCACAGTGCCTGCGTGCTGCCTTCCCGCCTTTCCCCAACTGTCTCTCTCCAGCTGAGTTTAAAGCTGAGATAAAAAAAAAAGAGGGAAAGAGAAAGTGAGAGAGAGATAGAAAGATACAACTCCTAGGGGAGGTGGGTGGGTTGTGAAGACTAAATTCCTGCTGTTCCCGGAGATCACCTGTTACAGGTGATTAACTATGCTACCTCCAGGAACAAGCAGGAATGTAGTCTTCACATATGGGGACTCCCTAGCTGCAGATGCCAGGGAGATGGCCCCGGGAAGTTGTGTGCCCTTGTAAAAGGGCTCCACTTCCCCCCATGGATCTCTGGCATCCTACCAGGGATGGTGGGCAGGAGTTGATTAAGTCTAGAACAGGTGTTGAACAGCCTGACCAAACAAGGCATCCCGGCTGGAGTCCTTCTCTAAACAGTAATGGGCTGTGAAGGTGTGTACCGAAGCCCAAGTAGCTGCTCGACAGATGTCGTCGATAGACACAGAGTGAAGATGAGCCATTGAGGCTGCCATGGCTCACATTGTGTGCTGTGACATGGCCTTCAAGAGGAAGGTTCTTACTCTTATAGGCAAAAGATATACACTGTGCAATCCAGCTGGACAGTGTCCTTTTGGAGACTGGAAGTCCCAAATGACTAGGATCAAAAGCAACAAAGAGTTGAGAGGATTTTCTATGTTGCTGTGTCCTTTGCAAGTAAAAGGCCAAAGCCCTTTTATAGTCCAAAGTATGAAGGTTCCTTTCTGCATTTGAGGTGCGAGGCCTCGGAAAGGATACAGGAAGGTAAACCGCTTCGTTTAAATGAAAGGGTGAAACCACCTTTGGCATAAAGTGTGGATGAGTCCTAAGGACTACCTTATCATGATGGAACCTTGTATAAGGAGGATCAGCCACCAACGCTTGCAATTCACTGATGCAACGTGCTGATGTGATTGCAATGAGAAAGATAACCTTCCAGGAAAGGAATTTCAAAGAGCTAGTGGCTAATGGTTCAAAGGGCGGTTTCATGAGCTGCCCAAGTACCAGATTCAAGTCCCATGCCACCGCTGGTGGCTTAATGGGAGGCTTCGTTAAAAGAAGGCCTCTCATAAATCTCGCTATGAGAGGATGAGAGGAAATAGGTTGTCCATTTAGAGGCTTGAAAGAAGCTGCAATAGCACTCAAATGGACTCTCGCTGAATTGGTCTTAAGCCCTGCATTTGATAAATGAAGGAGGTACTCCAGTAATGATTCCAGAGGAATCGCAAGAGGGTTAAGACCCTTCTGCGAGCCCCATATGGTAAACCTTTTCCACTTTAATGCATAAGAGCATCTTGTGGAAGGCTTCCTGGAAGCATGAAGGATATCCTTTACCTGCTGGAAAAGGTTAAGACAGTAAAGTTCTAGGATTTCAGCAACCAGGCCCTGACTGGGGATTGGGATGCCACAGCATCCCGTCCTCTTGAGAAAGAAGATATGGAGCAGATCCTAACTGCAGAGGCAGAGCTTGAGAGAGATGTAGGAGCAGAGGGTACCACGATTGCCATGGCTAACATGGCCTATGAGGATCATATGACCTCTGTCTCTCTAAAGCTTGAACAGGGTTTTGGGAATTAGGGGAATGGGTGGAAAGGCATACAGGAAGTCCTGACCTCAATGAAGGAGGAAAGCATCCCTGGTCTGACAACCTCGAGTTGGAATTCTGGAACAGAACCGGGGAAGTCTGGCATTCAGTGGACTTGCAAAGAAGGTCTATGTCCGGGGTTCCCCAAATTTGAAAGATTTGAGCCACCTGGTCTGCATGGAGAGACCATTCGTGTGAAAGCAGAACTTGACTGAGTCTGTCTGCCCAAGAGATTTGAATGCCTGAAAGATACACCGCAAGGAGATGAATCTGATGCTCTCTGGCGAGGGCCCATAGTCGCAAAGCTTCGTTGCACAGAGACAGAGAGCCTGTCCCGCCCTGCTTGTTCACATAGAACATGGCTACCTGATTGTCCATTTGAACTAGGACTGTCTTGTAGCTGAGCTGGGTGTGAAATACTCGAAGAGCAAGAAAGATTGCTCTGAGCTCCAGGAGGTTGATATGACGATAGGCCTCCTGTGGAGTCCAGGTACCCTGGGTACAGAGGCCGTGCAGGTGGGCTCCCCAACCCACCCATGAAGCATCTGTTTGAGTGGCTTGGGGTGGGGGTTGCTGAAAAGGAGACCCCACCAGGTGGTTTCTGGGTGACTGCCACCATTGGAGGGACAAAATAAGGCAATCTGTGTTTACTATTTTGTCTGACAGGCAACCTGAGGCCTGAGTCCACTGAGTGGATAAAGTCCACTGGGCTGCTCTCATATTGAGGCGAGCATAGGGAACCACATGCACGGTGGATGCCATGTGGCCTAGCAACTAACATTTCTCCCAAGCAGTGAGATGAGGTTTTAACACTGCTTGGGAAGCTAACTGCACAATGCAAAGGCAGCAGGGCTATGGAAGGAAGGCCCTTGTCTGTCTGGTATCCAGAAGAGCTCCTATAAACTCTAGGGATTGAGTGGGAGCAAGGTTGGACTTTGGGAAGTTTATGACAAGTCCCAAATTCTGAAGGATGCGCATTGTGCGAGACAGAGCCATGCTGGCCTCTGGCTCTGAAGGGGCTCGAATGAGCCAGTCATCTAAGTAAGGGAAGTTGAATATTCCCAGGGTGCGGAGAAAGGCTGCTACCACAGCCATGCATTTTGTGAACACCCTTGGTGCAGAAGCCAGGCCAAAAGGAAGAACCCTGCATTGGTAGTGCTTCCCTTGAAACAGGAATCGAAGGAACTTTCGGTGAGTTGGATGGATGAGAACATGAGTGTACGCATCCTTGAGATCTAGAGAACAAAGCCAATCCTGACTCTGAAGGTATGGCAGCAGAGTTCCTAGAGTAATCATTTTGAACTTCTCTTTGAACAGGAATTTGTTCAATTCTCAATGGGTCTGTGTCCTCCTGTTTTCTTTGGAATAAGGAAATAGGGGAAGTAAAACCCTGTACCCCGTTGGGGAATGGGCACCTCTTCTATTGCTCCTTCAGCAAGGAGCATTGTGACTTGACCTAACCGGTCATTGAGAGAGGTCTGAGAAATGAACTGTCTTACTATTGTAGGAGGGGGCATGCTGAGGAATTGAAGCTTGTACCCCTCTCTTACAATAGACAGAGTCCAATTTTCTGCTGTTATCTAACCCCATCTGGGGGCAAAATGACATAACCTTCCTGGGATGGTGGAGGGTTCCGGGCAGATCAGGGCCAGGAAGGCAAAGTTCTCTAGACAGAAGTCAAAGCACCTGTGGAGGCCGAGTCTGCTGAGCCGGTTGAGGCATACAGGAAGTCCTGACCTCAATGCGCTGATGCCTAATAGTGCGGTATATAAGAATTGTTAATAAATAAATAAAATAAATAAATTAGCTGCTTTTGGCTTCCTTTGTTGCCTAGGTTGTTGCTGCTGTCCCTTTTGGGCAGACTGACCTGAACAATGTCCCAGCTGGGTAGAGGCGGGATAAAAAAAAAAAAATTTCTTCTTGCTGAGGAATGGTTTCTTAGAGGATCTTTTCCTTGCAAGATCAGCTGTAGATTTGGACAATCTATCCAAAGTGATATTGTCAGCATCAATCTCATTAGCTTTTTCCTGCCAATTCTTGCCAAAGAGATTCTCTCCTGTGCAAGGTATATTGCCCAGTTTGTCCTGTACCCAGATTTCCAAGTCAGATGCCTGGAGCCAGGCAATTCTACGTGCACCTATGGCAATAGCAGAGGTTCTGCTTATGCACTCAGAGCAGTCAAAGGCTGCACGATTCACAAACTTGGAAACATCCTGAGCATGCTTAACAAGAGCAAGATAATCTTGCGTTTTATCATCAGGAAGGAGAGGGCTCATAAGCTCTAAGTCTCCTGTGACTTCCTTAAGTAACATTCCCATATACAAGATATAGGAACTGATCCTAGCAGAGAGCATGGAAGCCTGCAAGGATCGACGTCCAAAGGCGTCAGGAGTCCTACACTCACATCCTGGAGGATTAGATGCATGCCTTTTTTCACTCTTTATCCGTCTCATGGCTGATTCCACCACCATGGAATGGTGTGGTAATTGAGTCTTCTGAAACCCAGGACAAGGAGGAACTCGATACATGGTGTTGAGTCTTCGAGAGTGAGGAGATGTGGTTAGAAGTGTTTCCCACATCCTTAACATAAGATCATGCAAGATCTCATGAATAGGTAAGGTAGCTGCCTCCGTGGGAGCTTTAGGATATTGTAGGATTTCTAATTCCTTTGCTCTAGGCTCTTTTTCAGGAGCCACTGTGATGGAAAGACCCCGGGCCACATCTCGGATAAAATCCTGAAAGGACATATCCTCTGGTGGAGACATCCTACGCCGAGGAGAAGAGGAATCCTCAGGAAGAAGTACTCTGGTATCGGCAGAGCTTTCAGAGTCTTCAGACTCATCCAAGGATTTGAAGTATCTACAATCCGGGTGATCGTGCAAGGCACAGTACCGGTACCGATCAAAGTCGACATCGGAGTGATCCGGTACCGACTTGTCGATGCCGGATAGAGATGCATGACTCGGTCCCTGTAGAATACCTACCGATGTCGATGCAGTCGGTGCCGGTACCGGTTGAATTGTGTGAAGCGGTTTCAGGGGCATCGAGGCCGTGAAAAGAGCTGCCGCACTGCGTTCAATAGCCAAGAATCTCTGGTCTATCGACGCTGCCGATGCTTGGGTATCGGTGCTGGATAAAGCGGCCGGAACCCCAGAGCATGGCACCAGTAGTTCTGCCGAGGTTGAAGCCTCGAGAACATCCTGGAGCCCCATTAGTGCTTTGGAAGCCGAAGCCTCCCACCGGGGCAAATTTGCCGTTGAAAAGTCCTTCAAGGGCAACACCAGAGGCATCTCGATGTTTAGAAGGAGATCTACCCTTTGAGGACCGGCTAGATTTATGTTTAATTACCTGAGATCCATGGGAGGAAGATGAAGCCCTGAAGGAGGACGTCGATGCCACGGAGGCTGCATCGGAAGGAAAAAGGGTGCTAAGCTTAGCAGCTCAGTTTTGCCGGCCCCCTTTTGACATCATCTCACAGGCAACACACTCTGAAATAGAGTGGTCTGGACCTACACATTTGAGGCACCACTCATGGGTGTCGGTGACGGAGATGGTACCGCCACACTTAGAACACTTTTTAAAACCCGAAGTGGGTTTTTCCATTCTGAGGGAAAAAGTTGGGCCTAGTGCCCAAAATGGCACGTGGCACCCGAAAAGAAAATTACTGGAAAAAGACTCTAGAAACAAAGTGGGGTTTTTTTGGGGTTTTTTTAGAAAAAAGAAGAGATCATCCAGCGGTACCGGTATAGCGTCGAGGGAAGGCAGACGCGACCACAAAAAAAAGTAGTATAAGAAGGGAATTTTTCTGCGGTGACAGGATGTGCGACCTGTCGGCTCTGCGGAAAATGAAGAACTGGAGAGGGACAGTTGGGAAAGGCGAGAAGGCAGTACGCAGGTGCTGTGGGATGCTCCCAAAAGCTTTCCTATTGGATGCTGGGGAGCGTTCCCGTGCAGGCTCTGTCGGTACCGATACCCATATGTGAAGACTACATTCCTGCTTGTTCCTGGAGATCTGCTCCATGGGCTGGACTGAAATCACTGGGATATCCTGCCTTTTAGGTAGACCCATATCCTGAAGAGTACTGAAAAGCCAGATGCTTCTCACAGAAAACAAATTGAACAATGGGCACACTAAAGTCTCATTTAACATAGAAAACAAGTCAGTTAGAGCTCATGTTTCTTAACACAGTTGAATATGTATAGCTAAAAATTAGAACATGACAAACCATCTGATGACTACAGTTAAACTGGATTCTCAAACTGAAGGCTTTACAACTTTTTTTTTTCTTTTGCTACAAATTATTTTAGAACATAGGAGTGAATGAATTAGTTGGTGTACTAAGCTGTGGAGTACATCACTTTGGAACTCCCTCCCAGGACAGCTACCTAAAGATACTGATTTTGATTTGAAGGTTTTTAAAGGGAAATTAAAAGATTTATTTGTTTGTAAAGGCTTGGGGGGAGGGTAATTCTGAACTGTGTAGGGATATTTTACTTACTGAATATACTGGCATTGTTTTAGTTTTATTCTAACTAAGAGCATTTCAGGTAGGCAGTATAAAAATGTAATGAAATAATAAAATAAAATACATTCACTCAAAAAACGGTGAGTTGCAAGACTCAGATCTGAGTATATGTTCAGACTCTGAAATCCCAGGCAAGTGCAAGTCTACCTGCTTAACAGCAATTAATCCAACCACTGGAAAAGATGTGTAGTCATGAGCTGGATTAAATTAGAAGATCTGGTATTAACTATATAAAATAAAACATAAAAAATATAAGAAATGCTATACTGGGTAGGACCAAAAAGGTCCATCAAGTTCAGTATCCTTCCAAAAGCAGCCAGTCCAAATCACAAATACCTGGCAGGATTCCAAAAAATAGTTCTATTTGCTTACCCCCCCAGAGGAAAGCAGTGATTAATCCCCAATCTGGTTAACAATGATTTATGGACTTCGCTCCAGGGACTTGGCTCAACCCTTTTAAACCCAAAACACAGTGCTGGGAGATATGCAAAGTATATTCTATAGTAACTAGAAAACAGCACTTAAGAATCTTATGATTTGACGTATTCAAAGAACAGTTTAGATTTTTGATAGAGAAGACTGAACTGGTGTACAAATAAAAATCCTTAGCAAGAAAACGAGAAGAAGGGAAAATTGTCCAGATATGCCCACGATTCCAGCGTTAACTCACAATTACTAAGCATCGAATTGTTAAACGCAATCTTTCAAGAAATACTAAGCTGACAAAAAGAAAAAAAAACACAGGAAGCAACTCGCTAGAGGTTAATGATGATCATGTTTATTTTACAAATTATGGCTATTCTAACGACTCAACATGCATGCCTATATATTTGTGTTCTGCAATGTTGTATCCCAGTTTAAATTTCCAGAAAATTCTATAGGATAAAGACGTACACTACACATTCATGCTTCTCTGCATAATGCTACAAATAACTTTCCACACTGGGACTGCCCTTGTAGAATCAGGATATAGGAAGTATGAGAAGGCAAGGATCAAAAACAGAACTTAACCTTTTGGTTTGTAATTCTTGCTGCTTTGTCATCAACCTCTACAATTATTCTTGCTCCTTCTGTGCGCTCTCTAAAAATAAAATACAAAATACAAAAAGTGAGACATGATTACCCATAGATTTATAATGCAGCATCCTGTGGAAAAAGTCAGAACAAAGAGCTTTGTGAGGCACAAAAGGGAGAAAAATTCATCACAGAACAGATGTGAGCTTCATAAATACAGACTTTTCTACGCATCTGACAATATGGTTTCCCTGTATAGCAGAAAAGCAAACACACTGTTTAGAATATTGCTTCTCAATCCAGTCATCAAGATATATGCCAAGCCACAGGGTCATACCGATGGTGAAAAGCGCCCTGTGCGAGTTGCACATCGGCCGCACGCCCCCCGTCCCGCACCTCCATCTAGCCACTTTATGGGGGCGGGAGAGAAGAGGCGCGCACCCGATGTGCAACTCGCCGGCACACTAAGAAGGTCTGGATCCTCCCGGAGAGAGCAGACCTGCTTAGTGTGCAGACGAGAAGACTTAAGGGGCGCATTTCGGCTCTCGGTGGTGGCAGGCAATGGCAGAGAGCCGAAATGCGCCCCTTAAGTCTTTGCGTCCTATGCAGCCGCACCACTCGCACAGGGCTCGGTACAGTCCTGCCAAGCCAGTCAGATCTTCTGGCTATCCCTAGCGAGTATGCATGAGAGAGATTCGCATGCATACTCACCACAGATAGAAAATCTGAATGGCTGCATTTGTGCTAAGGACTAGGGATGTGCATTTGTTTGAAATGCCAAGGAAATGTCAATGATCATTTTCATATTGCTTCATGTTGAGTTTAAACAACAAGAATAATCCGGAAATTTGGGGGGTTCCCCCATATCATCAATAGTGCATACTACTGCACAATAGTGCCCATTCAAATTCAAACTGCGTTCATTGATTGCTAGGATGCACTATTTATCAATAGTTGCGCCACTGAGTCATAGGGCACACTACTGATAACACTGTTCCCAAAACAAAAAAATAAAAATAAGTTTACAGCCTCTGAACAAAATAAAAAATCCTATAAATGGCATGGGAAACTAAACAAAACTAAGGGGGGAGGAGTGATATTCAAAGGCATTTATGACATTTGCAGACCTGCAAACCACGTAAATGCCTCTCACCGGGATATTAAGCGGTGCTGCTGAATATCCCTGGGTTGGGCTGCTAAACGTCCCGATGCTAAGCACTTAGCATTGGAGCATTCCAGGGGTGGCACCGCAAGTTAACCGGGCAACAGCAATATTCAGCTGCTGTGAGATTAACCTAACTGGCTAAAGTTAGGACATCGAGTCAGCTGTCCTAGCTTTGTCCAGTTTTGTTGCTGACCAGACCGCAAAACCTGAATCCGGGCAATCCGGATATTCAATGTCGGGGCCTAGATATGGCCCTAGAATTGAATATCCAGGCTCAAATTAAAGCGGCGATGGCAGATGCTTTAAGTGTGCTGGCCACTACTGCTAAAAATCCCCCTTAAATGTTTTGGCCAACGACTTTACTAAGAACTAAACTGAGAACCACTGTTTTAGAAAGCTAAAGAATATTTTTGCAAGAGGAAACCATTTGATACAAGCCATCACTGCTTCCTGTTTCACATACCCCTATGACCTCAAATAAGCAAACGTAATACAGAGACATAGCCAGAGAAGGGATTTAATCACTAGCACCTCAAAAGAGGTCTTATGAACCTACAAACAAAAAAGCACTTAGACAGTCATATGCCAGTCTTTTGTTTACATTTGTATTTGTCTTCCTACTGCACACTCTGGTATAATAAACTCAAGAGACAGCTAGTCGGGGGGAGGGAGGGAAGCAGCCCAGAAAATATCTGCACTTTCCTTGTATATGTCCTGTAAAAGGTTTGTTTGGGTTTTTTTTTACACAGAGCAGGCCCCACTTACGTACCAGCATATTGCTTGCACAGGACCCCACAGAACAGAAGTCCCACTCCAGACTCATGCTACTGGATGACTGCAGCGCCAGCCAGGTAAGGCTCAGAGTGCAGGAAGGGGGAAGGGCTCCATTGTATTGATGCAGCATGATGAGGCTGGGCATTCTCACAAAGAAGGTGCATTGAAGACAGCTGGACAGGAGGCATCCAGAACTACAAAAGCAGCCCAGCAAACCTGGTTAGCCTCACTCTGGCAGTAAATACTTGTGCCATGAAGGGCAGGGCCAGGGTGTAGACATGGTGGGCCTTAGCCCCCTCCACTTTTACTTAGGCTGCCCAGCCCGAACACACTGCACCACTGAATTTGAAAGCTGGTGTTTTAAATGCAGCACTGTCATTGCTATCAGAAAAAGGATGCTGGTTCTGATGAACCTCTAATCTGACCAAGCTTGGTTCTTTTCATGTTTTATCATCATTTTTATTTTACCACACTTACTATGTTTTCAGCCTTGGAAAAGGGACTTAAAAAATACACTGATATTTATTTTGTGATTGATAGGAAAGCATAGTTACTCACCTGTAACAGGTGTTCTCCGAGGACAGCAGGAATCCGTCCTCACATATGGGTGACGTCAGCACCCAACGGAGTCCTCATGGAAGCATCTCCCCAGCTTTCAAATAAAGCCTTTGGGAGGAGATGCCACCACGCATAGATGGTCCCCTTCCTGCCCAAGAGTGCCATCTTGCTCAAACTGATGACATAGCTAAAAGACAGCAAAAATAAGACAGTAAAGGAGCAACTCCAAGGGGAGGAGGGAGGGCTGTGAGGACTGATTCCTGCTGTCCCCGGAGAACACCTGTTAAAGGTGAGTAACGTCGTTTTCTCCGGAACAAGCAGGAAGTCAGTCCTTAAGAACGGGACTCCCCAAATACAGGCTACTGAAAGCCCATAGCAAAAATAAGGCCCCCTCATGGGGAGCCATAAGCAGCAGCAGTAGCAGCAATTTAATCTGTGTCCACAGATCAAAGCAGGGCCCCTATGTCCGAAGAAACCAACACTCCGGTAGCCTGGACACAAAAGGGTTGGAAGGTAGGAGTTGCATAAACCCCGAAAAGGTTACGGAGCACAGCCTGCCCAAAGGCACTGACTCTTTCCAGGCAGTAATGAGCTGTTAAGGTATGGACTGAAGACCAGGACAGAGCACAAAATTTGCCATTGAGGCCGCCATGGCCCCAACATGGTGTGCCATGACGCAGCCTTCCAGCAGGAGCCTCACCTGCTCATAAGCGAGGGTGATACAGTCCCTCCCACCCATGTGGATAGTGTACGTTTGGTCACTGCTTCCCCCAGCCTACTGGGGTCGTAGGAGATTTATTTATTTATTTGATTTATTGCTTTTATATACCGCGCTCTTTAAAATCAGTGTGGTTTACAGATAAAGCATAGTTATTCACCTGTAACAGGTGATCTCTGGGAACAGCAGGAATTTAGTCTTCACATCTGGATATCATTGGTACTGATGGAGCCTGCGCGGGAATGCTCCCCAGCGTCCAATTAGAAAGCTTTTGGGAGCATCCCACAGTGCCTGCGTGCTGCCTTCCCGCCTTTCCCAACTGCCTCTCTCCAGTTGATTTTTAAAGCTGAGACAAAGAGAGAGAGAGAGAGAGGGAAAGACAAAGAGAGAGAGAGAGAGAGATACAACTCCTAGGGGAGGTGGGTGGGTTGTGAAGACTAAAATTCCTGCTGTTCCCGGAGATCACCTGTTACAGGTGAGTAACTATGCTATCTCCAGGAACAAGCAGGAATGTAGTCTTCACATATGGTGACTAACTAGCTTTAGATGCCAGGGAGAGACCCCAGAAGTTGTGTGCCCTGAAAAAGAGGGCTCCAATTCCTCCCATGGATCTCTGGCATCCAACCATGGATGGTGGGTAGGAGTTGATTAGGTATGGAACAGGTGTTGGAGAACAGCCTGACCAAACAAGGTATCCCGGCGGGAGTCCTTGTCCTAGCAGTAATGGGCTGTGAAGGTATGAACCGAGGCCCTGGTAGCTGCTTGACAGATGTCGTCGATAGACAGAGTGTAGATGAGCCATTGAAACTGCCATGGCTCTCCCATTGTGAGCTGTGACATGGCCCTCCAGAGGAAGATTCTTACTCTGATAGGCAAAGGAAATACACTGAACAATCCAGTTAGATAGTGTTCTCTTGGAGACTGGAAGTCCCAAAGGAGAAGGATCAAAAGCAACAAAGAGTTGAGAGGACTTTCTATGTTGCTGTGTTCTTTGGACTGTAAAAGAGCTTTAGCCTTTTACTTACAAAGTATGAAAATTCCTTTCTGCATTTGATGCATAAGGCCTTGGAAAGAACACAGGTAGGAAGACCGCTTGGTTTAGATGAAAAGGTGAGACCACCTTTGGCATAAAGTATGGATGAGTCCTAAGGACTATCTTGTCATGATGGAACCTTGTATAAGGTGGATCAGCTACTAGTGCCCGCAACTCACTGATGCGATGTGCTGATGTGATTGCAATGAGAAAGATAACCTTCCAAGAAAGGAATTTCAAGGAGGTAGTAGCTAAGGGTTCGAAAGGTGGCTTCATGAGCTGACCAAGAACCAAGTTTAAATCCCATGCCACAGGTGGTGGCTTAATGGAAGGCTTAGTTAGCAGAAGGCCTCTCAAATCTTGCTATAAGAGGATGGGAGGAAATAGGTTGCCCATTTAGGGGCTTGAAGGAAGCTGCAATGGCACTCAAATGGACCCTCACTGAGTTAGTCTTAAGTCCTACATTGGATAAATGAAGGAGATACTCCAGTAATGATTCCAGAGGTACCACAAGGGGGTTAAGGACCCTGCTGCGAACACCATATGGTAAACCTTTTCCACTTGAAAGCATAAGAGCGTCTTGTGGAAGGCTTCCTGGAAGCATAAAGGATATCCTTTATTTGCTGAGGGAGGTTAAGATCATGGAGATCTAGCCTTCAGCAACCAAGCCCTGAGATGCAGAGACTGGGGATTGGGATGCCATAACATTCCGTCCTCTTGAGATAGGAGATCTGGAGCAGATCCTAACTCCAGGGAAGGAGCTTGAGAGAGATGTAGAAGCAGAAGGTACCACACCTGCCGTGGCCAATGTGGAGCTATGAGGATCATATGGCCTCTGTCTCTCTGAAGCTTGAACAGGGTTTTGGGAATTAGGGGAATGGGTGGAAAGGCATACAGGAAGTCTTGACCACAGTAAAGGAGGAAAGCATCCCTGGCCTGAACCCCCTGAGCCAGAATTCTGGAACAGAACCGGGGAAGTTCGGCATTCCACGGACTTGCAAAGATATCTATGTCCGGGGTTCCCCAAATTTGAAAAATCTTGGCCACCTGGTCTGCATGCAGAGCCCACTCATGTGGAAGCAGAACTCGACTGAGTCTGTCTGCCTGGAAGATACACTGCCAGGAGATGAATCTGATGCTCTCTAGTGAGGGCCCATCGTCACAAAGCTTCGTTGCAAAGCGACAGAGAGCCTGTTCGCCCCTGCTTGTTCACGTACAACATGGCTACTTGATTGTCCGTATGAATGAGGACTGTCTTGTAGCTGAGTAGGGTGTGGAACACTTGAAGAGCAAGGAAGATTGCTCTGAGCTCTAAGAGATTGATATGTAGATGAGTCTCCTGTGGAGTCCAGGAGCCTTGGGTGGCGAGGTCTTGCAGATGAGCTCCCCAACCCATCGGAGAAGCACCTGTTGTGAGAGTTGCCTGGGGTAAGGGTTGTTGAAATGGGGACCCTAGCAACAGGTTTTGAGTGGACTTCCACTATTTGAGGGACAAAATAAGGCGATTTGTGTTTGCTATTTTGTCTGACAGGCATCCTGATGCCTGGGTCCATTGAGTGGATAAAGTCCACTGGGCTGCTCTCATATGGAGGCGAGCATAGGAAACCACATGCACAGTAGATGCCATGTGGCCTAGTAATTGTAGCATTTCTCGGGCAGTGAGATGAGGCTTTAGCACCTCAGAAACAACCCCAAGCCACCTCAGAAACAACAACGATCTAATGTCCTTCAGAAAACAGCTAAAAACCATCCTATTCCAAGAATGCTTCGAAGCAATCCCCACCAGAAAGTGCACCAACCCCTGATATCACCCATCAGGGACCCCTGATTGAAAACTGAACTATACTGTCCATGTCTAAAGTCTATCCTATGTCGAAATCATCAATGTTGCCTACCCGGTGATGGCCCTACCCTTATACTTAATTACCCCACCCTTAAATGTAGCGCCGCTTTGACCCGGTGAAAAGCGGGATATAAATACAGTTAAATAAATAAATAAAATAAATTGAGAAGCTAACTGCACCATGCGAAGGCAATGGGCCTGGGGGAGATAGGCCCTTGTCTTTCTGGTATCCAGCAAAGCTCCTATGAACTCTAGAGACTGAGTGGGAGTTAGACTGGATTTTGGGATGTTTATGAGCAGACCCAAATACTGAAGGATACGCATTGTGCAGGATAGAGAAGTCCTGGCCTCTGACTCTGTTGGGGCTCGAATGAGCCAGTCGTCTAAGTAGGGGAAGACGAATATTCCTAGAGTGCGGAGAAATGCTGCTACCACAGCCATGCATTTCGTGAACACTCTTGGTGCTAAGGCCAGGCCAAAAGAAAGCACCCTGTATTGGTAGTGCTTTCCTTGAAAAAGGAACCAAAGGAACTTTCTGTGAGTTGGATGGATGAGAACATGGGTGTACGCATCCTTGAGATCTAGAGAACAAAGCCAATCCTGACTTTGAAGGTATGGCAGAGAATTCCTAGAGAAATCTTGAATTTCTCTTTGAACAGGAATTTGTTCAATTCTCTGAGGTCCAAAATAGGTCTGTATCCCCCTGTTTTCTTTGGGATAAGGAAATAGGGGGAGTAAAACCCTGAACCCTGTTGATGGATGGTTACTTCTTCTATTGCCCCTTGGGCAAGAAGCATAGTGACCTCTTGATCTAACAGGTTGATGAGAGAGGTCTGAGAATTGAACTGCCTTATCATTGTGGGAGGGGGCATGCTCAAAAAATGAAGCTTGTACCCCTCTTTTATGATGGAGAGTGTCCAATGCTCTGCTGTTATCTGCCCCCATCTGGGGGCAAAGTGACACAACCTTCCTGGAATGGTGGAAGGCTCTGGTCCATTGAGATCCAGGAAGGCTAAGTTCTCTAGCTGAAAGTCAAAGGCTTGTGGAGGCTGAGACTGCTGGGACGGTTGACGCTTAGCAGTCTTTGCTTTCCTTTGTTTGGGTGGTTGCTAACCTTTCCAGACAGGTTGACCTGCATAACGTCCCTGCTGGGAATAAGCAGGATAAAACCTTTTCTTTTTGGAAAAAGAAAGAAATCTTTCAAGAAACCATTCTTGCGGGTTCAGCTATGGCCTTGGATAATCTATCCAAGGTGGAGCTTGTCAGCATCCAACTCAATGGCTTTTTCTTGCCAATCTTTGCCAAACAGGTTTTCACCAGTACAAGGAATATTTCCGAGTTTGTCTTGTACCCAGAGCTCCAGATCAGATGCCTGGAGCCAAGCAATTCTACGTGCACCTATGGCAATGGCAGAGGTTCTGCTTATGCACTCAAAACAGTCAAAAGCTGCATGGTTGACAAATTTAGAAACATCCTGGGCATGTTTGACCAATGTGAGAAAATCCTGCCTTCTATCCTCAGGAAGAAGAGGGCTCAAAACCTCTAAATCTCCTGTGACTTCCTTCAGGAACATTCCCATATATAAAATATAGGAACTGATCCTGGCAGAAAGCATGGAAGCTTGGAAGGTACGACGTCCAAAAACATCCAAAGTTCTGCACTAACGTCCTGGAGGATTAGAGGCATGCCTCTTTGCACTCCTGATCCTTCTCATAGCTGATTCCACTACAATAGAGTGGTGAGGAAGCTGAGTTTTCTGGAAACCAGGACAAGGAGGGACTCGATACATAGTATCCAGTCTACGAGAGTGAGGAGAGGTTGTAAGAGGCGTCTCCCACATTCTTAGCATGAGATCATGCAAGATCTCATGGATGGGGCAAAGTAGATGCCTCCTTAGGAGCTTTGGGATACTGTAAAATTTCCAACTCCTTTGCTCTGGGCTCTGTTTCAGGAGCCACAGTAATGAACAGACCTCGAGCCACCTCTCTGATGAAATCCTGAAAGGAAATGTCCTCTGGAGGAGACATCCTGCGTTAAGGGGAGGAAGGCTCCTTTGTGAGAAGTATTCCCGCATTGACAGAACTGTCAGAATCCTCAGATTCCTCTGAGGACTCGAAGTACATTCTGTCCGGATGCTCTTGAAGAGCCCGATACCCGTACCGACCGAAGTCGGTACCGGGGGGAATCGGTACCGGTGTATCGGTACCGGAAGGCATCGCATGACTGGGTGCCGGCAATGCAGACACCGATGTCGATGCTGTCGGTACCAGTACCGGTTGAACTGTCTGACGCGGTTCCGAGGGTGTCGATGCCACAAGGAGAGCCGCCAGACTGCATTCAATAGCCAGGAACCTCTGGTCTATCGACACTGCCGATGCCTGGGTGTCGGTACCGGAGAAAACAGCCGGTACCCCAGAGCATGGCACCAGTAGTTCTGCTGAGGTCGAGGCCTCGAGAACGTCCTGGAGCCCCGATAATGCTTTGGAAGCTGAAGCCTCCCGCCGGGGCAATTTTGCCGGTGCAGAATCCTCAAGAGCAACGCCAGAGGCATCTCGATGCTTAGAGGGAGATCTACCCTTTGAGGACTGGCTAGACTTATGTTTAGTTACCTGAGATCCACGGGAGGAAGACGAAGCCCTGGAAGACGTCGATGCCACCGAGGCTGCATCAGAGAGAAACAGGGTACTGAGCTTGGCAGCTGGGTTCTGTCGACCTCTCTTGGACATCATGGCACAAGCCATACATTCCGTGATGGAGTGGTCAGGACCTAAACATTTAAGACACCACTCATGGGTGTCGGTGACGGAGATGGTACCACCACACTTGGGTGCACTTTTTAAAACCTGAAGCGGGTTTTTCCATTGTGGAAAAAAAGGCCTAAGGCCCAAAATGGCACGTGCACCTGGAAAAATGGGAAAAAAGTATTATTTTTTTTTAAAGAAAAGAAAGAAAGAACAGCCGGCGGTACCGGTAAAGTGTCGAGGAATGCATACGCGACCACAAAAAAAGAAGGGTAATAAGGAAAAGTTTCTGCAGTGACAGGAACACGACCTGCTAGCTCCGCGGAAAATGAAGAACTGGAGAGAGGCAGTTGGGAAAGGCGGGAAGGCAGCACACAGGCACTGTGGGATGCTCCCAAAAGCTTTCTAATTGGATGCTGGGGAGCGTTCCCGCGCAGGCTCCGTCGGTACCGACAATACCCATATGTGAAGACTACATTCCTGCTCCTTCCTGGAGATCATTTTTATGCATAACAGGATGTCTGTTATGCACTTACAGTGATCGGATGGTACAACTTGATTTCAAACTGGGGGAACTATCTACAGTATCTACAACTATTTACAGTATAAATATGAGTTGTCTGTGGCTTATCATTGCTTAGCTGGGTGTAAGGCAGCTAAGATTGGTCTGTGAGTAGTGTAGGAGAAAGAGGTGGTGTTTTAGTGCTTTTCTGAATTGGGCAAAATCCGTAATTGCTCGAACAGTGGCTGGGAGCACGTTCCAGCAGATGGGAGCATAAAACTTAAAGGCTCTGTTCTTCGTTGCTTGGGTGCATTTAGTTATTTCGTTGGGGGTCTGAAGGGCATTGATGGCGAATGACCTCCTCGCTCTGTTTGCTGGAGTGGGGTAGAGCAGATCCGTTAGGGAGGAGGAGGATATGTTGTTGATGGCCTTATAAGTCATCAGGACTACTTTATATGTGGTCCAACAGTAGATTGGTAGCCAGTGCAAGTCCTTTAGAATCGAGGTAATGTGGTCTCCTCTGGAGGCTCCGTGTAGGAAGCGTGCCACGGTATTCATTGCCAGTTGTAACGGGTTTAGTGTGTTTTGGGTAGGCCATGAAGGATCACATTGGTGTAGTCAAAGTGGGGGGGGGGGGGGTCACCAGGGCCTGAAAAACTGTTCTGAAGTAGTCTGGTCGCAACAGGGGTCAGAGATGTCTCAATGTTCATATTTTGTGGTGAATTTGCCTGATGATGTTGCTGATGTGTGTTTTAAATTTGAGCTGCTGGTCTAGTGTAATACCGAGGTAGCAGATAGTGGGTCTACTTATGAGCTCAGCGTCTCTTGTCTTTAATGTAGGTGGTGGGAAGAAAGATTGAGTTCTTGTAATGAAAGGTACGTCTTCCTGAAGTTTATCTTGAGGCTCTGTGCGTGGAGCCAGTCCGTTACGGCCTCGAAGCATTTTACTAGTGGGGAGAAATCCGGATTGTCAATCGAAAATGGGATGAAGAGTAGTACATCTGCATAGATCAAACATGAGACATTGAAGGAGCGGATTACTTCACATATGGGTTGCATGTATATGGTTTACGGAGTCAAACGCAGCGGTGATGTCCAGGAAAATTAATGCATATCCTTGTTTGATGTTGTCGATTCCTGTGATCAAAGTGTTGATTAGTGTGGTAAGGAGAGAGTTTCCACGCCGTGCAATTCTCTAAAGCCATGTTGGGATGGGTCAAGGAGAGCCGTGGAATCAATGTGGTCCTGTATTTGGTGTTGTATGACCTTCTCAATTAACTTTGCTAGCAGCGGGATGCTCATTATTGGTCAGTATGATTCTACCTTCTGGGGATTTAACTTGGTGTTCTTCAGAAGGGGCCGGATTGATGTCTGCTTGAGGCATGATAGGAATAGACCTGTGGAGAAGAATAAGTCCATGATCTTGACTAGTATAGGGCTGATTTTCTTACATAGTGCTCTTATCCAGAATGCTGGACAAGGGTCGTTTGGAGATAAAAAACTGAGAATCTTAGCTGTGGCCCTGAGTGCATTGGATATAGAAGGACAAAGCCCTCTTACCGTCCAAGGTGTGAAGGACTGTCTCCGCCCGACTGGAGTGAGGTCTTAGAGAAAGAAGGTAAGAAGCACCACTTCCTGGTTGAGATGGAAGGACGATACTACCTTCAGCAGGAATTTGAGGTGCATGCGAAGCACCACTCTGTTCTTGTAGAACCTGGTATAAGGCACTTCCACCACAAGGGCCTGAAGCTCGCTAACTCTGTAAGCAGAAGTGAGCACAACCAGGAAAGCCACCTTCCAAGAGAGGTAGCAAAGGTGGCAAGTAGCCAGAGGATCGAAGAGTGGGCGAGTGAGCTGCCCCAACACTACGTTGAGGTCCCATTCGGTTACCGGAGGGTGAACCAGGGGCTTCAATAAAAGCAGGCCCGGAAGAAAATGGGTCACCAACGGATGGATCAAGAAGGGCTTACCATCCCACCAGATGGTGATGAGCCGCCAGGGCACTGAGGTGCACTTGGACAGAGTTAGACTTGAGCCCAGATTGAGAGAGGTGGAGAAGGTACTGTAATAACTGCCACTAGGCAGGAGAATGGGTCAGCCCCATCTTTGGCACACCAAACCGAGAATCGGCGCCATTTGAGGGCATAAGCCTTCCTATTAGAGATCTTGCGAGAGGCCAGCAGAATATCTTCCATATCAGTCGAAAGGTTGAAAGAGCCAGAGAGTCACCCTCTCAGCAGTCATGCTGTTAGAGACAGGGACCCCAGGCTGGGGTGCAGAAGAGAACCCCCCTTCTGAGACAGGAGTCCTGGGGCAGTCCCCAAGGGGATGGGTGTTTCCACTGTCAACCGGAGGAGCAGCAGGAACCACGGTTGCCTGGGCCACCAAGTAGCTACCAGGATGAGCGAGGCCCTGTCAGTGGGTCCTGAACAAGGTCTTGGCAATCAGCGGCATGGGAGGCCTTCCGACCATGAGACAAGGAAAGCGTCCACTGCCACCCAGGAGGAGTGGGTCTGTCGGGAACAGTAGTGGGGCAAATGGAAGTTGTCCGGGCTGGAGAACAGGTCCATCATGGGTTCCCCCCAGAGCTGGAAAAGCTAACTGGCTATCCTGGGGTCCAGCTGCCACTCGTGCGGCTGGAGGACTCCGTTCAGCCTGTCAGCCAGAAGGCTGTCCTGTCCTGGCAGGTAGACTACCCGCAGGAGGATATCCTGTTGGACTGCGTATGAGCAGAGGACCAGTGCTTCCAGATAAAGTGTACGAGACCCCGAGACCCCCGTTTGTTCATGTAGAATAATCGCCACCTGGTTGTCTGGACCAGCACCGGCTGGTGACGCAGGTGGTGAAAGAAGACTCGCAGGGCTAAGTGTATGGCTTGGAGCTCCAGGAGATTGATCTGCTGAGTGCTCTCATTTGGTGACCAGTTGCCCTGGGTGCGGAACTCTCCACAGTGGGCTTCCCAGCCGAGCAGGGAGGCATCTGTAGCGAGGACCCTTGATGAGCTTGGGGCCTGAAAAGGCATGCCCGCCTCGAGATGCTGGAGAGAAAGCCACCAGACCAGGGAGTCCACCAATTGGCGGGCTACAGAGACTGTCTCGAAGGCATCCCGTGGCCTGAGAGCACTGGTCCCGGAGACACCACTGCGCAGCCTTCATGTGGAGGCGAGTGTCTGGGGTGACGGACTGTGGAGGCTATGTGCCCAAGGAGGTGCAGAAGAAGCCGAGCGCGCACTGAGGGACGGCACAGTATGTCCCATGCCAGAGTCCTGAGATGGTCAGCTCAGTCCCTGGGCAAGGCGGCCTTCGACTGGAGAGTGTTGAGCTTTGCCCTGATAAATTCCAGGCATTGTGCCGGGATGAGGTGAGACTTGCGGTAGTTTATGACAAACACCAAGTGTTGCAGGACCTGGATGGTGCGTACGGTGGCCTGCTGCACCTCCAAGGCCATGCCTCCCTTTATGAGCCAGTTGTCCAGCAGCCGGAGGAAGGCAGCCATGACTGCCAGGCATTTTGTAAAGACTTGGGGCCGAAGCCAAGCCGAAGGGGAGCACCTGTACTGAAAATGCCTGCCCCCCTCCACTACAAACCGCAGGTACTGCCTGTGGTGGGGGGGGGGGGTAGATGAGGATGTGAGCATAAGCATCCTTGAGGTCTAAGGAGCATAGCCAATCTCCCTGCTGGAGGTATGGCAGTGATGTTCCAAGGGAGAGCATCTTGAACCTCTCCCTCACCAGTGTGCAGCGGCAGCCAAGAGAGCAAATAGAATGCTAGGTTTGATAAGGAAAGGAATGGAAAATAAAACAAAAGATATTATAATGCCTCTATATCGTTCCATGGTGAGACCACACCTTGAATATTGTGTGCAATTCTGGTTTCCGTATCTTAAAAAGGATATAGCGATTTTAGAAAAGGTTCAGAGAAGAGCCACCAAAATGGTAAAGGGGATGGAAGGATACTCTTATGAGGAAAGGCCAAAAAGGTTAGGGCTCTTTAACCTGGAAACGAGACGGCTGAGGGGAGATATGATAGAAGTCTATAAATTAATGAACGGAGTGGAACGGGTAAACGTAGATCGATTGTTTACGTTATCAGAATATAGAAAGATTAGGGGACATGCAATGAAGCTACAGGGATTTAAGACTAATAAAAGAAAATATTTTTTCACTCAACGTGTAATCAAACTCTGGAATTTGTTACCGGAGGATGTAGTAAAGGCTGTTAGTGTAGCTGGGTTTAAAAAAGGTTTGGACAAGTTCCTGGAGGAAAGGTCCATAAACTATTATTAAGAAGTGACCGAAGATATCAATGCTTGACCCAGTACAAGCATTGTGGAACTTGTGTCTCTTGGGGAAACTGCTAGGTACATATGACCTAGATTGGCCACTGTTGGAAACAGAATACTGGGCTTGATGGACCTTGGTCTGACCCAGTATGGCATATCTTATGTTCTTATGTTCTTATGTTAATTTGTTGAGGTTGCACAGGTTGAGGATGGGCCTTAGGCACCCTGTCTTTTTCGGCAAAAGGAAGTACCTGGATTAGAACCCCTTGCCCTTGAGATGGTGGGGTACCGGTTCCACTGCTTTGTCCTCGAGAAGACCTGCCAACTCCTTCAGTAGAAGGTCCCGGTGAAGGGGAGACCTGAGGGGCTCTCCCGGAAATTAAGGGGGAGGTGTCCGAGTCAGGTGGAGGAGGTAACCCTCCCCGACTACCTGAAGTGCCCAGGAATTGATGGTGATGATCAATCACCTCTGGGCATAAAAGGGCCAGACGTCCCCCTGTGGACGGCTGATCTCCTTGGGGTAGATAGACTATGCTCAAGGAGTCAAACACTCCCCCCTGGCTGGGGTTTTGAAGCCTTCTGCTTATGAGGGCCATGCCCATGTCCCTTGACCTGCTGTCGGGGAGGGGCAGCAGTCTTTTCAGAGAGCCTGATCCTCATCATGAACTCGGTCTCAAGCTCGGCAACCTTGTCGGCCATGGGTTTGCCAAAGAGGTTCTCTCCTTGGCAGGGACATTGACCAATTTGTCTTGAACCCACTCCTCAAGGTCAGGCGACTGTAGCTAAGCTTGGCGGTGTGCACCGATGCCCATCACAGTTACTCGAGCCGCCAACTCGAACCAGTCATAGGCTGCTCGAGACATGAATTTGGAACATTCACGGACTGCTAGAAGGGTTCCATGGAGAGACCAGCTGAAAAGCCGGCAAGCTCCTTCGCCAGGTCTCTCAGATACATGCCCATATACAGCTGGTAGGCATGGGTACGGCCGATGAGCATTGAACCCTGGTAGCACTTTCTGCCGAGGGCATCCAGTGTGCAGGCTTCCCTGCTGGGGGTACCAAGGAGTGTGTCTTCTGGCTTTTCAGCTGATGCATGGCCGACTCCATCATGGAGTTATGCGGCAGCTGTGACTTTTGGAAGCCCAGGCTCCAGTGGACTCGATACATCAAGTCGAGCTGTTTGCTCACCACGGTACCAAAGACGGTGTTTCCCACATCCGGAGCATCAGCCATTCCAGGATGGGAGGAATGGGCACCGTGAGCGATTCCCTCGGAGGAGCCTCGTACTGAGGATTTCCAACTCATCTGCCCGAGGGTCCTCCTCCAATTCGGTTGGGAATGCCAGGGCCTTTGACATATCCTTGATGAAATCAAGGAAGCCCATATCCTCCAGTGGGGACTGCCAAGATGGGATGTCCCAGCGGTGACAGGTATCGGAGGACTCCTCATCCTCAGTCTCCCTCTCAGAGTAGTCCATCGAAGACTCGTAGAAGGGCTGCTCCACAGACCTCGGGGCCCCTGATGTCCTGCGGGCAATGCCCGGGATGCTTGCCAGGGATGACCACAGTCCCATCAATCGGAACTAAGATCGCGACCTCAGCTGAGGATTGACTCGAGGCCAAAGGACCTCGAGGATCGGCTCAGCCTCCGGGGACATCTTGGACCCGATGGTTGGGGCGGATGAACAGGTCGTGCCAGACAACAGCGCCCACTGCTGGTCCATGAAGGCAGATAAACTGTGCTCCAGGGCCCACAATCTGGACTCTAGACCAGAAGGCTCTGCAGCCTTCGGTGTGGGCACCGAGGGACTCGGGCCCGATGCCGGCTCCCTCGAAGGGGAATCCTCGACGAGGATGGTGTCTGGAGACAGGGGCTGTCTGCGGTTGGATCCTTTCAGGGGACCTTTACAGGCTGCTCCCTCTCCAAAGCCTCGGACAAACATCTCGGACTGCGGGGCCAGGGAGCACCCGGCTGGTCAGAACCATCCAAGAAGGCCACCTTCAAGGGTTCCTTCTTCCTGGGTTCCCTCGAGGGAGACCCCCCCTTTGAGGACCCATGACGGGGCTCAGGTTCAGGAGGTTCCACCCAAGACATTGGGGCCTCAGATGAGAACCTGGCCTTCGGAGGCACCAAGGACTCGGGGGAGAGGGAGGGGACAACTTATCGTGCTGCTGCTGCTGGTGGCTCTTAAGGGCCTTACTGGACATACTTTTGCAGAGACCACAGGCTGCCGGGTCGTGGACTAAGCCACGGCAGCTGAGACAGCAGTCATTTGTGTCTGTCAAGGACAAATTATAGAACACCGATCACACTTCTTAAAGCCACTGGTAGCCATGGGTGGGGGGGGGGGGGGAAGTACCCATGCGAGGTCGAAGACTCTCTGGGCTGCCAGTTGGAAAAAAAGGCACGAAGATGCCAGGAAAAGAACAAACAAAAACTACAAAATAGCCCCGAACTTGACACCAATGCAACGAGGTTGGAGGTGGGAAAAGTACCAGTGCGATACCGGAAATGAGTATGAAACGGAGAGAAAAATCAACTTTATCCAGGGACAAGCCAGACAAACGTCTGAAGGGCTCCGCAGAAAAAAAGGTGACTGAGCAAGATGGCACTCTTGGGCGGGAAAGGGACCACGCATGCGTGGTGGCATCTCCCAAAGGCTTTCTTTGAAAGCTGGGGGAATGCTTCCGCGAGGGCTCCATTGGTGCTGATGTCACCTATATGTGAGTCACTTCCTCCTTGTTCCCAAAGAACTGATGTTTCTATTGTGTGTTCTTTGCTTTTTGCACAATATTTCTGTGTATTATTAAAAATGAAAAAATGATTTGAAAAGGTATTTACCCATTTTATTAAAATAGATAAGGCATTTGTCATAAAACATAGTTGAAAGATATTTACTAAATTATAACATTAGAAGAGATTTTTGTACATTTTGCTAGATGATGTGCTAAAATGTTAGTCTTCTCCAACTGCTTGCCCTCAAATTTCTGCACCTCAGTTCGTCCCTTATCTGACCAGCACTTCCCCGCCCATCTCTCTCGCTCAGTCTCCTCCAACATCTTTAGGAATCTTCACGCTATCAACCCATCAGATCTCTTCACTGCTGTCTTACCACCTCTTTCCTCTACTATGTCATCTAAGTCTGTTGATGAGGCAGTGTCTTCCTATAACACTGTACTCTCCTCTGCTCTGGATGCTCCTGCTCCTCCCACTTCACGTCTTGTGAGGCATTCTGTACTGCAGCCCTGGCTGTCTTCTAAAACCTCCTGCATACGTTCCTGTGCTTGCTCAACTGAGGGCCTTTAGCTCTAATACCAAACCCTTGCGGACTTTCCACATTTCAAATTCATGCTAGCCTCTTTCCAGCCTGGTTTAGCACTCTTGCTTGGTGAATCCTATGTCCATCTGACTAACTCTTACATCTGACCCTTGCCGTCTTTACAACTTTCAACCCTCCTCCACCTCCTTCCCTTTCTGTTCAGATTTTGGCTGACTACTTCCATGACAAAGTCCACAAGATTACTCTTGAGTTCACACCAAGGTCATCTCTATCCCTCCTACCCTCTCTTCATTCCCTAATCCTTCCCCCAAGTTCTGTTGCTCTGTTCTCCTTTTCTAAGATCACTGAAGAAGAAACCACACCTCTTCTCCTTTAAACTTACTACCTGCTCCTCTGATCCCATTCCCACCCATCTACTAAACTCCATCTCCTCCATTGTTGTCCCTTCAGTCATATCAACCTATTGCATTCTACCACAATTGTTCCTGCAGCCTTCAAGCATGCTGTGGTTACACCTCTCCTCAAGAAACCATCCCTGAATCATACCTGTCCTAATTATCGACCACTCTCTCATCCCCTTTAGTTCTAAACTACTTGAATGTGAGATTCACCGCCACTGTCATGACTTTCTCTCTTCTCAGTCCCTTCTAAAAATCACAATCTGGCTTTCACCCTCTACATTAAGAACATAAAATATGCCATACTGGGTCAGACCAAGATCCATCAAGCCCAGTATCCTGTTTCCAACAGAGGCCAATCTAGGTCATATGTACCTAGCAGTTTCCCCAAAAGACACAGGTTCCACAATGCCTGTATTGGGTCAAGCATTGATATCCTGGGTCTCTTCTTAATAACGGTTTATGGATCTTTCCTCCAGGATCTTGTCCAAACCTTTTTTAAACCCAGCTACACCAACAGCCTTTACTACATCCTCCGGTAACAAATTCCAGAGTTTCATTGCACGTTGAGTGAAAAAATATTTTCTTTTACTAGTCTTAAATAGTTTACCCTGTAGCTTCATTGCATGTCCCCTAGTCTTTCTATATTCTAATAAACAAATCGATCTACGTTTACCGGTTCCACTCCGTTCATTAATTTATAGACTTCTATCATACCTCCCCTCAGCTGTCTCTTTTCCAGGTTAATGAGCTCTAATCTTTTTAGCCTCTCTTTATAGGGATATCCTTTCATCCCCTTTACCATTTTGATGGCTCTTCTCTGAACCTTTTCTAATAACGCTATATCCATTTTAAGATACAGCGACCAGAACTGCACACAATATTCAAGGTGTGGTCTTATCATGAAACAATATAGAGGCATTATAATATCCTTTGTTTTATTTTCCATTCCTTTCCTTATGATACCTAGCATTCTATTTGCTCTCTTGGCCGCCACTGCACAGTGGGCTGAGGGTTTTATCATGTTATCCACAATGACGCCTTAATCTTTTTTCCTGGGTGGTGGTTCCTAATGTGGAACCTTGCATCGTGTAACCGTAGTTTGGGTTGTTCTTCCCTAGGTGCATAACTTTGCACTTGTCCACATTAAATTTCATCTGCAATTTTGATGCCCAGTCTTCCAATTTTCCACAATCCTCTTGGGTTTTCACAACTTTAAATAGTTTTGTGTCATCTGCAAAATTTGATAACCTCACTCGTTATTCCCTTTTTCAGGTCATTTATGAATATGTCAAAAAACAGCGGATCTAGCACAGATCCCTGGGGTACACCACTATTCACCTTTCTCCATTGGGAAAATTGGCCATTTAGCCCTACCCTCTGCTTTCTATCTTTTAACCAGTTCCTGATCCACAATAGTACACTGCCTCCTATCTCATGACTCTTTAGTTTTGCCAAAGGTCTCTGAGGGAACTTGTCAAAGGCTTTCTGAAAGTCCAAATACACTATATCAAGCGACTCACCTTTGTCTACCTGTTTATTTACACCTTCAAAAAAACATAACAGATTAGTAAGACAAGATCTTCCTTGTCTAAAGCCATGTTGGCTATCTCCCATTAAGCCATGACTATCTACAGCAATTTTGTTCTTTATGATGGTTTCTACCATTTTTCCCAGTACTTATGTCAGGCTCTTTGCAACTGTTCCTTTTAGTATTTTCTTAACTATTTTCCTCATTTTATCATAGTCTCCCTTTCGAAAGTTAAAAGGTAGTACTGTGGATTTCCTTACTATCCCCTCCTCCACTAATTAAATCAAATGCGATCATGCTATGATCACTATTGCCAAGTGGCCCCAACACCCTTATCTCTTGCACCAGATCTGTTGTTCCACTAAGGCTTCCCCTCTGGTTGGTTCATGAACCAGTTGCTCCAAGAAGCAGTCATTTATTGCATCTAGGAACTTTATTTCCCTAGCATGTCCTGCCGTGACACTGACCCAGTCAATACAGGGGTAATTGAAATCACCCATTATTATTATTGTGCTATAAAACTTTTGTTAGCTTCCTTGATTTCTTTGAGCATGTCATCATCCATTTGTCCATTCTGGCCAGGCGGTCGATAGTACACTCCCACTGCCATCGCCTTCCCCTTTTTACATAGAATTTCAATCCAGAGAGATTCTACAGCAATTTTTTTTCCTGCAAAAAAACTTTAATCCTTTCTGACTCAATGCCCTCTCTAACAGAGCGCAACCCCTCCACCAATTTGATCAGCTCTATCATTATGATATAGTTTGCACCCAAGTATCACAGTGTCCCACTGGTTGTCCTCCTTCCACCATGTCTCTGAGATTCCAATCATATATAACCTCTCATTTAGTGCTATATATTCTAACTCTCCCATCTTATTTTTTAGACTTCTAGCATTTGCATACAAGCATTCTACTGAGATGGCTCTTGCCAAGTCTCCATTGACTTGTTCCTCATCAAATCTAAGGGCCTTTACTTGATCCTCATCCTCAAGGGATCTGTCCTTGGTCCGATTCTGTTTAACATCTTTGTTAGTGATATAGCGGAAGGGCTGTCGGGTAAGGTTTGCCTCTTTGCGGATGATACCAAAATCTGCAATAGAGTAGACACCCAGGAAGGTGTAGATAACATGAGGAGGGATCTAGCTAAGCTTGAAGAATGGTCTAGAATTTGGCAACTGGGATTTAATGTTAAAAAATGTAAGGTCATGCATTTGGGCTGCAGCAATCCAAGGGAGCAATACAGTATAGGAGGTGAAGTACTTTTGTCCACTAAAGAAGAGCGGGACCTAGGCGTAGTTGTGTCCGATGATCTTAAAGTAGCTAAACAGGTAGAAAAGGCGATGGCAAAAGCTAGAAGGATGCTTGGGTGCATATGGAGAGGAATGGCTAGCAGAAAAAAGGAGGTGATAATGCCTCTGTATAAGTCTTTGGTGCGACCTCATTTGGAGTATGGTGTCCAATTCTGGAGACCGCACCTTCAAAAGGATGTGAACAGGATGGAGTCGGTGCAGAGGGTTGCTACTAAGATGATTAGTGGTCTTCATTATAAAGCATATGAGGACAGACTTAAGGATCTTAATATGTACACCTTAGAGGAAAGGCGGGATAGAGGTGATATGATTGAGATGTTTAAATACCTCCGTGGCATAAATGTTCAGGGAGAGAGCCTCTTTCAATTGAAAGCAAGTTCTGCGACGAGGGGACATGGGATGAGGGTGAAGGGAGATAGATTCAGGAGTGATATGCGGAAATATTTCTTTACGGAAAGAGTAGTGGATCCGTGGAATAGTCTCCCAGTGGAGGTGGTAGAGATGAGGACAGTAACTGAATTCAAAAAAGCATGGGACCAACACAGAGGATCTCGAAAGGTAAAAAGTGGACTGTTGTAGTTGTTATGGAAGGACAGACTAGATGGGCCTTGTGGTCTTTTTCTCTGTCATCATGTTTCTATGTTTCTATGTTTATGATGTTTCTGTTGCTTCTGACATGGTTGTTCACCATCTTCTCCTTGTTACCCTGTCCTCGCTTGGATTTAGGGGTACTGTCTTGGTTTTCTTCCTCTCTCTCTCCCACTGTACTTTTAGTGTATATGTTCTGGTAGATCCTGCTCTACTGCTATCCCCCTTTCAGTCGGTGTATTCCAGGGCTCTGTCTTGGGACCTCTCCTTTTCTCTCTCTGCACTCAGTCCCTTGGTGCACTCAAATCCTCCCCATGGTTTTCAGTACCATCTCTATGCTGATGACTCTCAGATCTACCTCTCTGCACCTGAAATCTCGCAGGGAATCCAGGCCCTGATCTCTGCCTGCTTATCTAACATTAGTACCTGGATGTCTCACCACCATCTGAAATTAAACATGGCCAAAACTGAGCTCCTTATCTTTGCCCTTAACCCACCTCTCCCTTCCTCCATTTCTATGGATAACAATCCACTCCTCCCTATTTCCTCGGCTCACAACCTTGAGGTCATCTTTGACTCTTCCCTCTCCTTCACACACATCCAACAGATAGCTAAAATCTGTTACTTCTTTCTCTGTAACACTGCAAAATTCATTCATTCCTTTCTGAACACACTACTAAAGACCCTTTATTCTCTAGTCCCCTCCCGTCTAGACCATTGCAGCCTCCTCTTCGCTGGTCTTCCTCAATGATCTCTCCCCACTTCAATCTATTCAAAAGTCAGCTGCATGGCTAATCTTCTGCCAGTGTCACTATACTCGTGTCACCACTCTTTAAGTCACTTCACTGGCTCCCTATCCATTTCAGCATCCAGTTCAAACTTCACTACAGACCTACATGCATAAGTGCCTTCATTTGGCTGCTCCTCATTACCTTTCTTCTCTTCTCTCCCTGCACCAAGGGCTCGCCCATCCACTAGGCGAACTGGGCAGACACTTGGAGCAGCCGACCCAGGTGGGCAGCACAGATGAGCGGCTGTGCCACGCCCCCAACTCCCATTGATTCTGTTTGGGGGGCACCACTTTTGGAAATACTGCTGCTGCCGGCATCCCGAGAGGGAATCTGCCTCAGTTGGGGGGAGGGGTTTCAGCTGGGGGGGGGGGCGGCGGGAAGGTCAGGGTTTCTGGCTAAGGCGGCAGAAAGCTCTGGGCCGGCTCTGCCTATACGCCTCCTTGGGAACTCCACTCTTCTGGCAGATCCCTTCTATCTGTGCTCTTCTCTTCCACTACAAACTCCACACTTCGATATTTCTACCTTGCTGCTCCTTATGCCTGGAACAAAATTACTTGAGTCAATATGCCAGGCTCCATTTGTGGCCCTGTTCAAATCCAGGCTAAAATCCCACCTTGAGACTGCTTTTGGATCCTGATCCCCTTAAGTCTGTTCACCTCCTATGTGTTTCCTTACCATTCCCCTAGCTATATCATAGTTCCCAATTGTGTTGTCTATCTTGACTAGATTGTATGCTCTTATGACAACAGACTGCTTATCATTTGTATAGCCTTGTAGTGCTATACAAATAAGTAGTAATAGTAGTAGTGGTAAGCTGCGAGATATTCTCTTAGGACAGCTTTAAAATACGGAAACAGCTCAATAAGTATATATGTGGTTTAGCATTGGTAAGGGGTTGAAATAATTTGGATTTAAAATATTTTAAAGAATCATCCACAACACACGACAGCTGCTGCAGACTACTTAGAAATCCATTGTGGGGTAAATTAAGACTATACAGTATTTGTTAGTAAACATAACTGCAAAATAAATCAGTTCCGACTATGCCACTGCTATGGGGAGGGGTTAATATTCCGTAGGGGTGACTGACAACGAGCTATGGTGTGTTGAGTGCTGGAGAGGGGTGAGGTTTGAGAGAGAACTCTGGGTATGAGTGTGCTGGAAGCATAGCTACAAAACTCCAGGTTATGCAAATGAGGCTGCATGCCTAATTTTACAGAAAACTTTTTTTCACTTTTCCTTGCTAAAATGTACATGGAAATCCTCATAAATCAAAACATTAAAACTATTTTCAACAGATTGTAAAGATATGAAGGAATCAAGAGAGTGAGAAGGGAAACAGAATTGACTGTCAACTGCTCTTAGGTTATCATAAGTCCTCTTCTGGGAGACCTCACATTTAAGTAAATGAAAATGCTCTCAGAGTTGGGAGCCTAAAGATGCACTTTTTAAATTACTTTATTCTTCTAATACTTGCAGTGAATTTTCATTCTGCAGCAATGTGAATTTATTTTTGTTCCAACAGCTCTATTAGGAAACAGCGCACGTGCCAGATAACATATTAATGAACCCAGTTACACAAAATGTCTTGAAACATCTGCAATAGCAGCTATAAAACAAAATATTTTGTAATTTCAAGGTGGCTCATTTTATCTTTTCTAAATAACATGTTATTTAAAAAAAAAAAAAAAAATTTCTCTAGAGCCACTCCAATGCCTCAGACTGCTGCAGCATATGCAATCCAGGTTCTGATCCTGTGTTCATTGCCATGCGAAGGTCTGGGCACATCAAAGATGTACACACAAGCTCAGGGACTGAAGGAAGGAAGTAGCTACCATTAATGTAGCAGCCCTAGCTAACCAATGAACAGCAGAAGATTGCAAGGCCAGTTATGGCTCCCTATGCCCACTGCAGTGCAAAGGGAGAGAGAGGGGTCAACAGAGGATATAAAAGTAAAGGGAATTTTTTTTTTTAAAAACTAAGATATTTTGCCTCTGGGGAACATATAGCTTTGTAAAATCCCACACTCGACCCAAATGTGCCCTCTTCTTATAGGCCCATCTCAAGCATCCCCTCCCTTATCAAAATCATTGAGAAATCAGTTCAACTTCAAAAAAACATAGGAGTTTGTGGACTCCCACTCCCACTCCCCCCTCGATGAGCACCAGCATGGTTTTAAACCTTTTCACAGCACTGAAACTACTGACCTCTCTCCTCAATACACTAATCAAAGGCACAGAGAAAACCACACAAGGCTTCATCCTGGTATTCTTAGATGTATCCGCAGCTTTCGACTCAGTCATGCATACTCAGCTTATATCATGCCTCCACGCAATTGACCTAAGAGACAAAACCTTACAGTGGTTTCAGTCTTACCTCAATGACCTTTCGCAAGTCAGAAAAGGATCGGAGACCTCTAACCCAGTCAAGCTTCAAGGCCTGCAACAGGGTTCTGCACTATCTTCCTTGCTATTTAACATTTTCATCCAACCCCTCTGCAATTTAATTCAGAACTACAAGATCCTCTACCAACTATATGTTAATTTACACACCATTCCCCACTAACAACCCAGACTACTCCATAATCAGCCAATGCCTTGATGCAGGTCACTCAATGGCTCAACCTCCACAATCTGCTCATTAACCCTAATAAAAACGTAAGTCCTTCACATAACTAGGCACTCCACCTTTCTTCCAGCACAGTAAACCTTGCAAACCTAACATTGCAAGTAACATACCTGGGCATAACAATGGACTAAAACTTGTGCTTCAGCACACACATTAAGTATGTTACCAGATCAGCATACTTCTGTATGAAGACTCTATGGAACCTCTGACCCTTGCTTGACCACAATGACCTCAGAAATGTCTTCCAAGCCCTCATAACCCCCATATTTGACTATACTAACATTATGAACCAGGGTCTCCCTAAATCCACTCTACAGTCTCTTCAGCTCGCACAGAAAGTAGCAGCCAGAATAATCATGGTACCAGTCAGCATTCACACAACACTCACGTTGAAGCAGCTACAATGGCTCCCTATCCACAGCAGAGTGAAATACAAAGCTGCACTGACCATTTTTAGAACCATCCGCCACCTCTCAGCAGACATTCTTCGGCTTCTACTTAACAGCAGCAAGAGAACATGGAGAAGTGCCAACCACAACCTCCTCACAATACCAGCATCAATCACCCGCACCAAACACCTCCATTTCCAACAGAGCCTTCTGCTTCTATGCGCCAACCACCTGGAACTCACTTCCCCCAGAGATACGCTCACTCACAGACATTGAGGATCTTTGCCGCAAGTTAACATGCCTTTTCCTGGAACACTTTGCTCAGACACCTAGCCACCCTCTACTACTACTACACATTTATAAAGCGCTACCAGGCGCACGCAGCCCTCTCACTAGCGGCTCACCCCAACAATAAATCGCTGTTGTTAAGTGCCGTTGAGTTGGTGTTGACTCACAGCGACCCTCTAGATAATTGTCCTAAATTGTGTTTGGTCTTCAGGTGAGGCGGCACATTGTTACCCGTAGCTGCTTTTATTGTATCGATCCATCTCATTGCTGGCCTTCCTCTTTTGCTTTGACCTATCTTGCCAAGCATGATGTCTTTCTCTAATGATCTCTCTCTTCGCATGATGTGTCCAAAGTATGAAAGTCGAAGTCTTGTCATCTGAGCTTCTAAAGAAAGCTTAGGTTTCATCTCCTCTAGTACTGACTGGTTTGTTCGTCGGGCAGTCCATAGTATACGCAGTATTCGCCGCCAGCACCATAATTCAAAGGCATCAATTTTCTTACTATCTTTTACACTGTCCAACTTTCACATCCATATGATGTTATTGAAAATACCATGGCTTGAACAAGTCAAAACTTTGTATGGAGAGAGACATCTCTAGTCTTAAGAATCTTATTTAGGTCTTTCATAGCCATTCTGCCATGAGCAATGCGCCGTCAGATTTCTTGACTGCTTGCTGTTTCTTTATTGATAGTTGATCCAAGTAGGTTAAAGTTGTCCACGATTTCAATTTCTTCCCCTTCAACGATTAACTTGTTGATTTTGCCAGTTGTCATGATCTTTGTCTTTTTTACATTAAGGTGCAGGCCCATTTGAGACTAATGTTCTTTGATTGTGAGAAGCAAATGTTTCAGATCATCTTTACTTTCAGCTAGCAATGTGGTGTCATCAGCACAGCGAAGGCTGTTGATGAGTCTTCCACCAATCTTCACACCTCTGTTGTTTTCGAACAATCCCGCTTCTCTGATGATTTGTTCTGCATATAAATTAAACAGGTAGGGGGAAAAGTATGCAGCCTTGTCTTACACCTTTGCTTATTTTAAACCATTCTGTTTCTCCTTGCTCCATTTGAACCATTGCTTCTTGAACAATGTACAGATTGTGCAAGAGAACAATCAGGTGTTCTGGTATACCCATGCTTCTTCATGTGGCCCAGAGTTTCTCATGGTTTACACAGTCAAAAACCTTGCTATAGTCGATAAAGCACAAATAGATATCCTTTTGGTATTCTTTAGTCTTTTCAAGGCTCCATCTCACACCCGTGATGATGTTCCTTGCCCTTTTCTAAACCCTGCTTGCACTTCAGGTAGTTCTTGTTCAGGGTATGGTTGTAGTCTGTTGAATAATCTTCAGTAGAATCTTGCTAGCATGTGGGATCAGAGCGATTGTGCGATAATTTCCACAGTCAGTTGGATCACCTTTCTTTTATTTACATTCTCTTATATACCGCGCTATTCTGCATCAGTGCGGTTTACATTGAACAAACTGAAATTACATTGAACAGGGCATTATAACTTGGAGATAACTATTTTACAGGGAACATGGGCTATGGAGGGCTAAGTGGCTTGCCCAAGACCACAAGGAGCACCTGTGGGACTAGAAACTTCTTTAGTATTGGTATAAACACAGATCTTTCCCAGTCAGTTGGCCATGATGTCTTCCAAATTTCTTGGCAGAGCCTTGTAAGTACGGTAACAGCTGCATCAGATTGCTGTAATACTTCTATGGGAATACCATCAATGCCTGATGCTTTGTTCTTTGATAAGGCTCTCAATGCTGCTTCAACTTCTTTCATTGCCAATGGTTCCAGAACATAAAGGTACAGGTTGAAATGGCTGTTGGTCCACTTGATCTTTATCATATAAAAATTCTGTATATTCTTTCCTCCTTTTCTTGATGATCTCAGCATCATTCAACATAGAACCTTGAGCATTTTGTAACATTCCAATTCGAGGCTGGAATTTTTTCTTTAACTCTCATAACTTTAGGAAAGCTGATCTTGTTCTTCCTCTAATAGTTTTTGCTTCTATTTCCTTGCATGTGTCATTGTAGTACTTTTCCATGTCTTGTCTTGCTGCACATTGGAAATCTGTTGAGTTCTGCGACTGTCTTTCTTTCTCCACTGGCTTTAGCTTCTCGGCATTTCTGGGCAATTTTCAGAGTTTCTTTCGTCATCCATTTTTGCTTTTTCACCTTTTGTAGAGACTTCGCTTTCTTCCAACATGACCTTCTTGACGTCATCCCATAACTCTTCTAGATCTCTGTCATTTATATCTAAAGCAGCAAATCAATTTTACAGGCCGCCTTTAAAATTCCAGTGGTATATTCTCAAGGTTATATTTTGCTACATTCATGAGTGGTTTGCTCTATTTCAACTTTAGCTTGAGTTTGCATACTAGTAGTTGATTATCTGTACCACAGTCAGCTCCGGGTTTTGTGTTTGTTGATGTTATAGAGCTTTTCCATCGTTGACTTCCACAGATGTAGTCAATTTGATTTTTGTACAATCCATTATGTGAAGTCCATGTGTACAGTTGCCACTTGTGTTGCTGGAAGAAGGTGTTTGAGATGAATAGATCGTTGGTCTTGCAGAATTCTATCAGTCTTTCTCCAGCTTCATTTCTGTTGCCAAGTTCATATTTTCCAACCAACCACTTTGCCTTCTTTGTTGCCAACTTTTGCGTTTCAGTCACCCATGACTATCAGGATATCCTGTTTGCATGTTCTGTCAATTTCAGCTTGAACTTGTTCATAGAACTCTTCAATTTCATCCTCTTCTGCAGCTGTTGTTGGGGCATATACTTGAATTATAGTTGTGCTGATAGGCATTCCTCAGGCGAATAGAGCGTTCACTCACTGCATAGTATTTTATTACAGTTCTTGCATGATTTTTCTTGTTTTTAAATGTTCCTGCATTTCAAGAACATCTGTCTCACCACCTGATGGCCCCTCTAATTCTAGTATATATGAAGAATCAGAGACAATTAATGGGGACTCTACAGAATTTCGTCCAATCTATAAATTTCCTAGCTACTTCTTTATTTCAAGCCAACAGCTACACTTGAAAATGGGCCTTCAAAAAACAAGAGGGTGTTAATATGCATTACATTTTAGTCCACCCCGTACTATCCTTAACAATTATTAAAGATCTACAGTTTTGTGAACTAAACATTGGGCCAAGATTCAGCAATACACAATTCTCTTTCTTTCTTTCTATCTATAGTGGAGAGCTTAAATGGTCTTTCGAATGACCACACAACAGCTTGAAGACAGCATTTAATCTTCGTATGCTGTTCATTTAACAATTGCAGGAGGTCATTTTCTTCTAGAGTAGAAAGGTAACTTTGGAAACCAGAACAAGAAAGCTAGATAGCACATGTCTGCTGCTAGCCTTTCCAAAGCCACTGTTTATTTCAAACTCTTGTCGTCGAGTTATTTGTTCCTTATCCTATAACCACTAGACAGGCCAAGTCTGCTGGTAAATGATAGAAGTACAACATGTTCATGAAAAAAGAAAGAGTAAACAAGTATCAAACAATAAATAGAGGGGGGCTGACCTGCATGGAGCAGCAGGTACAACCATTCTAGCAACATTACTGGGCAGACTGGATGGACCATACTGGTTTTTATCTGCCATCATATACTAATATTACTATGTAAAGATTAGAACTGCTTCTACACTATATTTATATCAAAATGTTATTATCAAAGAAGGAATGACCTGTGTTCAGGCTCTCCTGTTACTGCAAGAGAATGCAAGCAGAGCACACTAAAATGACAGCAGGATTGCCTGACGTTTTTGGGGAGGAGGGGAAGAGAGAGAAAAGTTAGCTAACTAGCCAAAAATACACTGGGAAGTTTAAAAAAAAAAAAAAACAGTATTCTAAAGAAAAATAAATCTGAGACAGATCCTGATCCATGTCCATGTGGTAGGTCAGCCAGAAAATAAAATGTCCTAAAGTTCTGCTAAGCTGTGAGGCGCCATCAGTTAGTATCACCAAAAGTGTGGCAAATTTCATCCCGACTGACAATAGCGAAACAAGATTTATACTTCTAGTTCAGTCAAAAGGAAAGTGGAGAAAGCATTTCAAGAATTACGGCTGCGGAGAGTAGGGAATTCTGCATAACTAAGCAGTGCAGAATTCCCCTGGGGGACAGAATTTACCCACAAAGCTGCAGGAGGTGGTGAAGCCACTATAGTTGTCCATGGGAAGAGAGAAGCCAGTGATCTATTCTTCCTGCACTGCATGACTCTTAGAGTGTGATCTCCATGTTGCTGAGGTCATGTGCTGTTCTCTTAAGAATGAGAACAGCACAGGATTTCAGGCAGCACACTGCTCATGCTTAGAAAAAACAACTGTGTAAGGAGAAATGAGCAGTAGAATAAAGGAAAGTCGGGAAATATGTAACTAGAGAAAGGGAGATTAGGAAGAGAGGGTCTGAGGGGAAAAACTGGAAGAAAGAATATGAAGGGAAAAACAAGCTAAAGAAGAGACTTCTTGGGGGAGGCAGGGAATGAGGAAATCTGGTTGGGGAGGGAAAAGAGTGTATTGGAGGGGGGTAGACCTGGGAGGGAGAGTGTGTTAGAGGATGAATTGCCTGAGGGAAGGGGAAAAAATTGACCTTCTTGTTAGGGCTTCTAGATTTCATGGACTTTCATCTGGCAATCTGTGGATCCCAAGAAGAGTTGCAAGCAACACCAACTTTCTCCAGACACAGACATTAGTAGCAACAACTAGGAATACTACTATGTTGCCACAAGTATTGGCAGCTGCAAAAGGTTGGCACTGCCTGCAGCTAAGAGCTCCCCATGGATACTATGAATTGCTAAAGCAAAAGCACTGAAAACCAGAAGCCCTAGTTATGGTGCACTAGTACATGTATTCTTGGGGAAAAAACTGCACCAAGGACTGTAAAATTTTGCACCCTTAAAAAATTTTCTGTTTTGAATTTTAAAATTACTGATCAAAGCAAGTGGTTATATACTGTAGTATTTTGATAAATGGATTATGCAGAATTTATCAAATTTTAAAAAATAATTTATGCAAAATTCTTCAATTTTGCACAGAATTCCACCAGGAGTAAAGAATGTCCCGAAGCTTAACATGAAGAAGAGCAAGACCAACATCAGAAACCACTGGTCAAGACAACCTGAGGTGAAGGATGTACTACAAGAATGTCAGCACTTCAAAACCCAACTCCCCTGCTGTTCCTACTTAAAGGCGGTATATTAAATAAAATAAACCACAATGGCAAAAGGAGATGGAAAATCAGAAGCAGCAGAAATAGCAAACCATGGACCAACAAAAACAGTAGAGATCATCCATTCCATTCGGAAACGTATACCTAATTGTGAGAGTTCATTGATCCCAAACTAGTCTTATGAAAAAAATCTTTAGACCTGTAAGTATGGAAAACCAAAGTTGCTTACCTTGGCAGGTGTTTTGTGGACAGCAGGATACAAGTCCTCCTTACATGGGTGACGTCTGCAAGAGCACCTGGCATGAGAATGCTATTCCAGCTTATATTAGTCTGGAAGCTTTTGAACAGTTTCATCACACATGCAAGCCACTTTCCATCTGTCACTGTCAGGTAAGACCTCAGTCTAATATTATAGCTCATAGTAGAATATAGCTCCTGAGGAGGTGGGAGGGTATGTGAAGACTTGTAGCCTGCTGTCCAAAAAGAGAATTCCTGCAACAGGTACGAGACTTGATGTTCATTGAGGAAAAGCAGAATAGCAAGTCCTTACAACATGAGACTCCCTAACTGAAAGCTACCTTTAATAGAAAAAGGGGGAAAATAACACCAAACATCTTTTTTGGTGACAACCAGCCTTTTTCATATTATTTTTCCTTTTTTCAGAAAGAAGCCTAGAAATAAAAAAAAAAAAATGAAATGAGTTGGGGGGTAGAAAGAGGGCGAAAGAGTTAGATTATAATCCCCAAAGTGATTTTGAAGGATGGACTGGCCAAACTACTTTCTCAACAGAAGTCTCTTTCTATGCAGTAGTGATATGTAATCATATGCACAAAAGTCCATGTTGCAGCTTTGCAAATTTCCTCCATGGAAGCTGATCTTAATTGGGTTACCAACATGGACATGATCTGTGACATGACCCTCAAGAACCAACTTGTCTGAGCATAAGTGAAGGAAATGCAGTCTGCTAGCCAACTGGATAGTTGTGTTTGGTAACAGCAGCCCCTGGTTTATTAGGGGTCAAAATAAACAAACTGGGTGGACTCACTAGGAACTTTAGTTCACTCCAAGCAGAATGTCAAGGCTCTCTTACAATCCAATGTGTGCAATTCACTTTAGCCTTTGTTGACATGAGGCCTAAGGAAGAATATTGGCAAGATGATAGTATCAGATATCCCTCAGTTTATCTCAGGAAATAACTTTGGACTCGTGCACAGAACCTCCCTGTTGTAAAAACTTAAGCTTAATTTGTTAAATTTTACAATTTTCTGGGTCATGCTGCATCTTTATAACCGGAACCAACGTTTCAGCCACCATACTATGGCTTTCTTCAGGGGATAGTAGTAGTAGTAGTAGTAGTAGTAGTAGTAGTAGTAGTAGTAGAAGTGGTTAAGCAGTGGATGTCTGTTCTTTTATATAATAGTCCTCAAACCGGATTGGTGAGTTTGAAGCAGGAAATTTGAATTTGGGAGGAAAAGTCCACTGGAAAAAGGCTGGGAACCTCTTTTCTCAAAGATCAGAAGATTCTCTGGTGAATTTAAAGATGCTCTCCCATACAGTTTCTTCAAATATTCTCTTCAGCTTCCCCAGTTGTTGTGTGCCATCAAGTCAATGCGGACTACTAGCAACCCAGCCCTTAGGGGTTTTTGGCAAGGTGTGATTGAAAAGTAGATTATCTTGGAATACCAGGTGCTGTAGTCTTTATGGAAGAAAGGCCTGGTAGTCTCTCATCCAAATACTAGCCAGGCCCAACCTTGCTTAGCTTCTGAGATCAGCCAAAGTCAGGCTCATTCTGGGTGGGGAAGTCAGTGTTTACTACCACCAAAAATAAGCTCTTCCAGGTCAGGTATTTTAGTTCACAGGTATTCAGTGGCTGAAAAGGAGCTTTCATCATCTGGGTTAAGACAACACTGAGGTCCCATGACACTTTAAGAGGCTTGATGGTAGGCTTTAGGAGATGCAAACCCCACATGAATTGAACAACTGAAGTCTGTACAGAGATGGGTTTGCCTTCTAAATGACGACATGTACGAGCTGCACAAAGGTATACCCAATGTAAGATGTGGTTGACATGTGGCAGGATAGAGGACAGAGTGTGCTCCATATGAGCATTCCCCTTGTGTGCATTGGCCTTTACTGCTTTCCTGTCTGCTACTTGTGTCTCTTCTTGTCCCAGGCTACATACCTAGCCCTTAACCTCTCTCACTGATATGGTCCCAGGCAGACCAAGGGAACCAGTCAACTGTTGGGGTGGGTCATTCCCTAAAATACTGATAGCAAACGATTCTGGAAGACATTGTTTCAGGTGTCAGCTAGCAGGGAAAAGAGAAAGATTTTTTTATAGGGAGGAAGGAAATGGGCCAGTTTATGGGCAGGAAAAACTGACCTGATAAAGAAGGGATTGTAAAATGAGATAAAAGGACTGAGCAGATAAGGACTAAGGAAGTAGAAACTAAAGGAGGCATATGATTGGTATTGGAACAGAATAAGTTAACTTGAATTTTAACTTACCTGAAAAAGAGTAATTAGACCTTACCTGCTAATTAGCGTTTCTGAAGGGACTCCAGTCCAGTCCCTTTACCTCTGGGTTGTGCTTCTCTACCAGCAGCTTTGAAGACTGAGCTCTTCTTTTTCTGATGCTCCTCCAGTATAAATACCACTGGCTCCTCCCATCAGATTCAGTATACTATTGACAAAGCAGACTTAATGGAGAGACATTAAAAAAATCTATCATAAATGGAACTGAATAACCTCAGACTAACCACAAACTATCTTCTTACAATAGCCTAACGCATGTTAATAAGAAATCTGAATTAAACTCCTAAGACCGAAATTCCTCCCGCCCCCTTGGAGAGATCGATCTCTTCCCCACTCCCCCAAGGGAGCAGGATTACCTGAAATGCACTTACCCGTAAATACTCTACTTACGATCCGACGGAACATTCCTACTTTCACCAGGATTCCCCCGATAACTACGCTCCCCACCACTTCCAGTTCCTTAACTTACCGGAAGCTTCGGGTCGACTTGAAAAACTGGGAGGGATCAGGGACTGGACTGGAGTCCCTTCAGGAATGCTAATTAACAGGTAAGGTCTAATTACTCTTTCCTAGGCATTCCTCCAGTCCAGTCCCTTTACCTCTGGGATGTAACAGAGCAGTTCACCTCCGGGCGGGACCAGACAGAGTGGCCTGAAGCACTGCTGAACCAAACTCAGCATCCGCCGTAGCCTGAACATCCAATCGATAAAACCTAGCAAAAGGTATACAGCGAAGACCAAGTTGCTGCCTTACAAATCTCCAAGGGTGGCACCAAGCTAAACCCTGCCCACGAGGTAGCTAAACCCCGAATTGAGTGGGCCCGGAAACCAACCGGAACCGGTCTACCCTTCTGAACATACGCCGCCGCAATGGCCTCCCTGATCCATCGTGAAATAGAACTTTTGGCCGCCGCCTCCCCTCTACATGGACCCCCAAACACCACAAACAACCGTTCCAACTTTTGGAACGGCGCTGTGTGTTTCAAGTAACGCCTCAAGATCCTTCTCATATCAAGCTTGTAGAGATGTACCTCCTCCGTCCCCTTCTCCTCCCCCATAAACGCAGGGAGGGAAATAGACTGATTCACATGAAACGGAGAGACCACCTTGGGTAGAAATGAAGGCACCGTCCGCAAGACCACGATAGAAATGGTGGCTGGCATGACAATACCTGCAGTTCTGAAACACACCTCACCGAGCAGATTGCTACCAGAAACACTGTTTTGAACATCAAGTTTTTCAAGGAGGCATGCTCCAAAGGCTCGTATGGTTCCCCCGCCAGGGCATTCAAAACCAAATTAAGGTCCCGGGGGGAACCAACAATACATGCTGAGGCCGTACACACCTCACTGCCCTCAAGAACCTACCTATATCCGGGTGCTGACCTAGGGACTTACCCTTGATCTTGCCCCTGTAACAAGAAATGGCTGCTACCTGTACACGGAGGGAGCTGGCTGCGAGACCCTTCTCCAAACCTGCCTGTAAAAACTCCAACAATTCTGGCACAGAGATCGCCATAGGATGAATCTTCTGATCCGCGCACCAGCCCTCAAAGATGCGCCAGACCCCAACATAAGAAAGGCACGTAGACCGCTTATGGGCTTTCAGCAAGGTGGAAATCACTGCTCCTGAATATCCTCGCTTAAGCAGCCATGCCCTTTCAATAGCCAGGCCGTAAGCGAGAACCGATCCACCTGCAGCATCCGTAAAGGTCCTTGGAACAGTAGATCGTCCCTCACCGGCAGACGCCATGGCTTGTCGGCCAACAGCCTTATGAGATCGGCGTACCAGGGATGACGAGGCCAATCCGGCGCTATGAGGATCACCCAGCCCTGGTGGGCCTCCACCCTCTGAAGCACCTTTCCTATCAGCGCCCACGGGGGAAACACATATAGCAATCCCTCTGTGGGCCACCTCTGGACCAGAGCATCGAGGCCTTCCGACATCCGTTCCCTTCTGCTGAAGAAGCGGCTGGCTTTGGCCAACTTGAACCTTGCCATAAGATCCATGATGGGCTGACCCCACCGACGAACAACCTGTTGTACACTTGATGGCAGAGTTCCCATTCTCCGGGATCCACCCTGCGCCTGCTCAGGAAGTCCGCCTCTACATTCTCTATTCCGGCCACATGCTGCACCGACAGTGCCACCAGATGGTCTTCGGCCCAAGTCAGCAGCCCCTCTGCCTCTTCCTCCAAGGGAGCACTGCTTGTGCCGCCCTGTCAGTTAATATAGGCTACCGTGGTCACATTGTCCGAAAACACCCGGACCGCCTTCTGGTGGACCCACTGCTTGAAGACCCTGAGCGCCAGAACTACTGCCAGCATTTCCAGCCTGTTGATGGACCACTGGGCTTCCACAGACGTCCATGTCCCCTGGGCGAAGTGCCCCTTGCAGTGCGCTCCCCAGCCCGACAAACTGGCATCTGTCGTCAACTGCAACCACCTTGGGGCTTCTAAGGGCATGCCCCTCTCCAAATTGCCCGATCGGAGCCACCAAAGCAGAGCTTCCCTGGTTTCCGGAGGACAGAGGAGCCAAACCGAGAGGGACTGGCTTTGATGCGACCAACGACGGAGAAGAGCCCACTGGAGGGGCTTCATGTGTGCCCTGGCCCACGGCACCAGCTCGATCGTTGCCACCATCATCCCCAGTACCTGCAGGTAATGCCATGCTGAGGGAGATTTCCTGGCCAGGAACTGACGAATCAGTAGCTGCAGCGCATCCACCCGCTGAACCGGAAGGAACATCCTTCCTACGCCTGTGTCGAATCTTGCTCCGAGGTGCTCTATCACCTGGGATAGAGACAGTCTGCTTTTTGCCAGATTGATCACCCACCTCAGACTCTGAAGGAGGTCTACAACCCTGTCCGTCACCTTCCAACTCTCCTCCTCGGACATGGCCCGAATCAACCAACCGTCGAGGTACGGATGGACCAGGATCCCCTCCTTGCGTAGCGCTGCCGCCAACATCACCATTACTTCTGTGAATGTGCGTGGAGCCGTCACCAGGCCAAATGGCAGGGCTTGGAACTGAAAGTGTCCTCTTGGTACCGCAAACCGCAGGAATTGCTGATGGGACTCTCAGATCGGAATATGCAAATACGCTTCTGTCAGATCAAGAGAGGGCAGACAAAAACTCCCCCTGCCGTACCGTCACTATTACGGACCGCAGAGTTTCCATGCGAAAATGAGGCACTCTGAGACACCGGTTGACGCGCTTCAAGTCGAGAATTGGATGAAAGGTGCCCTCTTTCTTGGGCACCACGAAATAGATGGAGTACTGACCACATCCGCACTGGTCATTGGGCACCGGCACGACCGCTTCCAATTCCAGCAGTCTGTCCAGAGTCTCGTCTACTGCAGCCCTCTTTGCTGGAGATCTGCAGGGAGACTGTACAAATGCTGGGAACACTGGGCTGGCCAATTCGAGAGTATAGCCATCTCGAATTACCTCCAGAACCCACTGATTGGACGTGACCCGGGTCCAGACGGAAAGGAACCGCTGTAATCGTCCTCCTATCGGCAGCACCCCCACCTGGACCCCCCTCACTTCACTGACTTTCTCGGTCCCGTGGCAGAGGAGGCCCCAAAGCCTCTTCGTGCCCCATGAAACTCTGTCCTCTAGAGTTAAAACGACCTCTTTGAAGAGGGGCATACCGCGTCACCCGAAACTTACGCATCTCCTGCAGCTGAGTCCTTGCGGGAGCGGGAGTGCGATTTTGCTTCTGCCGGTCCTCAGGGAGCCTGCCTCCCTTGGACTCTCCCAACTCCTTCACCAACTTGTCCAAGTATTCTCCAAACAGAAGCTTGCCCTTGAAAGGCAGCTTGCTAAGGCGAGTCTTAGAGGAACCATCCGCTGCCCAGTTACGCAGCCAGAGATACCGCCTGGCCGCGACCACCAAAGTCATGTTCTTTGACAAGCTTCTGTCAAGGTCATACTGGCTATCCGCCAAAGAGGCTGTCCCCGACTCAATCTTGTCCGCTTCCCCCTGCGAACTGCTAGGAGAGTCGCTAGACAGCTGAAGCTGTTGTGACCAGTGCAGATAAGCGCGTGCTACCCATGCGCTACATACAGAGGCCTGAAGCGCCAGGGCACTGATGTCAAAAACCTGCTTCAACAAGGTATCCAACTTCCGGTCCTGTGCATCCCACAGAGCCGCACTGCCTTCCACTGGGATAGTGGTCTTCTTGGTGACTGCTGAAACTGCAACGTCCACCCTAGGTGATTGCAATAGCTCCCTATCCAGCTCCGGTAATGGGTACAAACAGGCCATGGACCTCACTCCCCTCAGGCCCGAGTCTGGCTGATCCCATTCTTCCTGAATCATCTGCCTCACCACCCGGTGCACCGGAAAAACCTTCTGAGACTTTCTTACTGCCTGAATCAGCGGGTCCTCTAAGGCCGCCTCGCCGCCGGCACACTCAGGGCCATATTGAGGACCTTCAGGGATTCAGAGATCAAAGCCAGTAACTCCTCTCGGCGAAAAACCCGCACAATTCGGGCTCTCTGTTCCTCCTGAATCTCGCCCTCTTTGAGCTCTTCCTTGTCTTCACCAATCTCTGGATCGGAAAACTCCTCCTCCCGCTCTTCTAACAATGGCAGGGTAGGCGATCCATCCCTGGCTAGCTTCTGTCGCTTATGCGGTATACATAACTCCTTCACTGAGGTCAAGGCTTCTCTTGGGAGGGCCATCTTGTCCTGCTCCCCGCCTCTGCTCCTGCTTCCAAAGACAAAATGCTTTATGTAAAAGCAACACAAACTCTGGGGAGAAATCGCCCAAGCCTCCCCCCTCCTGCCCCGCCAGCAAGGTGGATGGGCCTTGAAAAGGCTGGTTAGAGACTGGCTGCTCCAAAACCGAGGTAGACGTATCCTCCGAGCCTAGCATTGAGGCTACCACCTCCCCTGAACTCTGAGCTGTGCCAGATACCTGTTCCAGAGCCTAACTGGCCTGGATCTCCTGCTCCACCAAGGCGGCTTCCATCGCACACCCCTGCAGATGCCTGCCGCTGACACTGCACCCCGCTTTGCTCCACACACTAAGCACTGCGGTCTGGCTGGCATAACAATCTTGGGACCCAAGTCCCCCCAAGTTCAGCTGAATCTCAGGGTCTATAACCTATCCCAAGGCTCCCCCAAAACAAAGTAGAACAAATTGTCGTCCTCTCTCGTTTTCTTTTTTTTTTTCAATGAATGCTAAGAACTGTGCATGGGACATCAGCCTGCTGCCAGGCCCCCAGCGTGCCAAAAACCTGCGCTCCCTTCACCCCTGCCAACAGACACCTACCTCTGGTGTTGCTTTTCTGGGCAGTAACAGAATCTGCCTGATGAAAAAGGCTGGCGGCACCGCAGCCCTGCGCCACGTGGTTCCCCGCTGAAATACAGCAGCTTCCACTCCTCCTTGCTCTGCCTGCATACACCGCGCTGCCTGCCATCTCCCGTCCTCGTGCTCGGCCTCCACGAGGGCTTCGGCACGAGACGGGAGCGGCGCATCAGGCAGCCCCCTCAGGCCAAAAACTGCACTCACCGCCGCTCCTCACTCTGACAGTCCAGGAGGCACTTCTGACCTGATCCTTCCTCTGCTAGCCCCGGGGCTCTCTTTCAGGCCCCGCCGAGGTGAATAGCGAGAGAAGGGAGGGAGGAGGAGGGGGAAGGGTTCTCTCCGCCAAGCACAGCTGCCCTATCCTACAAAACTTAAATTCCCTTCCCCAAAATAAAGCAAGCACAAGGGTGCACCCTTAGGAAAGGAAAGAAAAATATTAAAATAGCCCTAGCTATCCTAAATCTCTGCAATAAGCCTTTCTCTGGCTTAGTGCTCCTTCCAGCTGCTTTGGAGACTGAGCTAAACTGAATCTAATGGGAGGAGCCAGTGGTATTTATACTGGAGGAGCATCAGAAAAAGTTGAAGAGCTCAGTCTCCAAAGCCGCTGGTAGAGGAGCACTACCCAGAGGTAAAGGGACTGGACTGGAGGAACGCCTAGGAATGAGTTTTTATAGGATTGTAGTAGAGAAATTTGCTAAGGGCAATAGTCCAGTTAATCCATGTCCATCATGGTTTTTGAAGTCCCTCCCAGATCAATGTTTTGAATTTTAAAAAGAAATGGTGTGCACATCACTTAAGGAGGGAGATTTCACGATGCCTTAAACAAAACAATAATAAAACCTATTGTAAAAGATCTGTCTCACAAAGGGTATTAGTAATTATTAGCTTATATCAAACCTTACTATGGAAGGTAAAATAGAGTACTCTGTTACAGTGTAGCTGTTAGATTATTTGAGGTAGGTGGATTAGATGTGTAGTCTGGTTTTTGCTCAAATACGGCACTGAGACAGTATTGGTTATTCTGTTGGATGTTATGAGTAAGGCTATAGATAAGGGAGGGGAGGCTGTTGGACCGCTTGGCCACTTTCAACACACTTAAACAAGAGTCTTTTGAAAGGGTTGGAAGAGGTTGGGGTGGTTTCATTCTTTCTTAAAAAACAGAAACTTTAGGTTTGGGATGGGGGAACAGTGTTCTGCTGAAATGTGTCTTGCGGATGGGGTCCTGCTGGGATCACTTTGTCCCCATCTTTTTAATTTCCATTTGTGTCCCCTCGTCGTTTTAATTCAATCTCTTGATTTTTAAACCATTTTTACATGCCGAGGATGTTCAGTTTTTTTGTGCCTTTTAGCAGATCTGGAAATGAGGTGGTGTAAAAATTAAATAAGTGTATGAAAGTGTTGGCTGCCTGTTTACAACAGAAGGATGAATACTAGAAATACAACCCTATTATTGACAAGTATGGCTCCCAAACCCCAGAGTTCAATATCAATCGCTATTTGGAGACATAGTATTTCAGTTAGGAGATTAAGATGTTTGGGGTATTATTAACTTCCTACTTAACTTCAAAATCTCAAATTAATTAAGTGACAAAAGGGGCATGGAATAAGCAGAAACTGATAGGACTGTAATGCTCATGCTTGCAACTGCAGCAGTTTCATATAGCGGTTCAGCTGACAGTTTTTAGTCACTGGACTACAGTAATGCTATGTGCCTGGGGTTGCTGAAAAAAATAAATAAAACTACAGCGTGTGCAAAAAGCACAGTTACTTACCTGTAACAGGTGATCTCTGGGAACAGCAGGAATAAGTCTTCACATATGGGTATTGTCGGTACCGACGGAGCCTGTGCGGGAACGCTCCCCAGCGTCCAATAAGAAAGCTTTTGGGAGCATCCCACAATGGCTACATGCTGCCTTCCCGCCTTTCCCAACCGCCTCTCTCCGGTTCGAGTTTTAAAGCTGAGACAAAGAGAGAGAGAGGGAAGGAAAGACAGAGATACACAACTCCTAGGGGAGGTGGGTGGGTTGTGAAGACTTATTCCTGCTGTTCCCAGAGATCACCTGTTACAGGTAAGTAACTGTGCTATCTCCAGGAACAAGCAGGAATGAGTCTTCACATATGGGGACTCCCTAGCCGCAGATGCCAGGGAGAGACCCCAGAGTTGTGTGTCCTTGAAAAGGGCTCCACCTCCCCCCATGGATCTCTGGCATCCAACCAGGGTAGGTGGGTAGGAGTTGATTAGGAATGGAACAGGTGTTTGAGAACAGCCTGACCAAACGAGGCATCCCGGCGGGAGTCCTTGTCCAAACAGTAATGGGCTGTGAAGGTATGAACCGAGGCCCAGGTGGCCGCTCGACAGATTTGGTCAATGGACACAGTTTAGATGAGCCATTGAGGCTGCCATGGCTCTCACATTGTGAGCTGTGACATGGCCTTCCAGAGAAAGGTTCCTACTTTGGTAGGCGAAAGAAATACACTGAGCAATCCAGCTGGACAGTGTTCTCTTAGAAACTGGAAGTCCTAAATGGGAAGGATCAAAAGCAACAAAGAGTTGAGAAGACTTTCTATGTTGCTGTGTTCTTTGTAAGTAAAAAGCGAGAGCTCTTTTACAATCCAAAGTATGAAGATTCCTCTCTGCACTTGATGCATGAGGTCCTGGAAAAAAGACAGGTAAGTATACTTCCTGGTTCAGATGAAAAGGCGAGACCACTTTGGGCATAAAGTGTGGATTGGTCCTGAGGACTACCTTATGATGGAACCTTGTATAAGGAGAATTAGCCACCAAGGCTTGCAACTCACTGATGCGACGTGCTGAGGTGACTGCAATGAGAAAGATAACCTTCCAAGAAAGAAATTTCAAGGAGGTGGTGGCTAAAGGTTCAAAGGGTGGCTTCATAAGCTGGCCAAGAACCAGATTTAAGTCCCATGCCACTGGAGGTGGTCTAATGGGAGGTTTAGTTAAAAGAAGGCCTCTCATGAATCTTGCTATAAGAGGATGAGAGGAAACAAGCTGTCCATTGAGAGGCTTGAGGGACGCTGCAATGGCACTCAAATGGACTCTTACCGAACTCATTTTGAGGCCTGCATGGGAAAGATGCAGAAGATACTCTAGTAAAGAATTCAAAGGTATTGCAAGAGGGTTAAGACCCTTCTCTGAACACCAAATGGTAAATCTTTTCCATTTGAAAGCATAGGAACGTCTAGTGGAAGGCTTTCTAGAAGCATGAATAATATCTCTGATTTGCTGAGAGAGATGGAAAACTTGAAGGTCTAGGCCTTCAGCAACCAGGCCCTCAGATGGAGAGACTGGGGGTTTGGGTGCCACAACGTTCCGTCTTCCTGGGAGAGAAGATCTGGAGGAGAGCCCAACTCCAGGGAAGGAGCTTGAGAGAGATGCAGAAGTAGAGGGTACCACACTTGGCGTGGCCAATGTGGTGCTATGAGGATCATAGAACCTCGGTCTCTCTGAAGCTTGAACAGTGTTTTGGGAATTAGGGGAATGGGTGGAAAGGCATATAGGAAGTCTTGACCCCAGTGAAGGAGGAAGGCATCCTTGGCCTGAACTCCCTAACACGGAATCTTGGAACAGAACCGGGGAAGTTTGGCATTCCACGGACTTGCAAATAGGTCTATGTCCGGGGTTCCCCAAATTCGAAAAATCCTGGCTACCTGGTCCCTGTGGAGGGACCATTCGTGTGGAAGCAGAACTCGACTGAGTCTGTCTGCCCAAGAGTTTTGAACGCCTGGAAGATATACTGCCATAAGATGAATCTGATGCTCTCTGGCGAAGGCCCACAGTCGGGAAGCTTCATTGCAAAGCGACAGAGAGCCAGTCCCTCCCTGCTTGTTTACATAGAACATGGCTACTTGATTGTCCGTGTGGATGAGGACTGTCTTGTAGCTGAGCAGGGAGTGGAACACTCTGAGAGCTAAGAAAATTGCTCTGAGTTCCAAGAGATTTATGTGTAGTGAAGTCTCCTGCGGAGACCAGATGCCCTGGGTGGAGAGATCTTGCAGATGAGCTCCAACCCATTGGAGAGGCATCTGTTGTAAGGGTTGCTTGGGGAAGTGACTGCTGAAAAGGGGACCCCAGCAACAGGTTTTGAGAGGACTTCCACCACTGGAGAGACCAAACAAGCCGACTGGAGTTTGCTATTTTGTCTGACAGGCAACCTGATGCCTGAGTCCATTGGGTGGACAAAGTCCATTGAGCTGCCCTCATGTGAAGGTGAGCATATGGAACCACATGCACAGTGGATGCCATGTGGCCTAAGAGTTGTAGCATTTCTCAAGCAGTTAAAAGGGGCTTTAACTGTATTTGGGAGGCTAACTGCACCAAGCGTAGGCAACGGGCCTGAGGAAGATAGGCCCTTGCAGTTATGGTATCCAACCAAGCCCCTATAAACTCGAGGGACTGAGTAGGGGTGAGACTGGATTTTGGGATGTTTATTACTAGTCCCAAATACTGAAGGACACGCATTGTGCAGGTTAGACAAGTCTTGGCCTCTGCTTGAGATGGAGCTCGAATGAGCCAGTCATCCAGATATGGGAAAACGAATATTCCCAGGGTGCGTAGAAATGCAGCTACTACTGCCATGCATTTCGTGAACACCCTTGGTGCAGAGGCCAGACCAAAAGGAAGCACCCTGTATTGGTAGTGCTTTCCTTGAAAAAGGAACCGAAGGAACCTTCTGTGTGTTGGATGGATGAGGACATGGGTGTACGCATCCTTGAGATCTAGAGAACAAAGCCAGTCCTGACTCTGAAGGTATGGAAGCAGAGCACCGAGAGAAATCATCTTGAATTTCTCCTTGAATAGAAATTTGTTCAATTCTCTGAGATCTAAGATGGGTCTGTAGCCCCCTGTTTTCTTTGGAATAAGAAAATAAGGGGAGTAGAACCCTGTGCCTTGTTGAAGAAGAGGTACTTCTTCTATTGCCCCTTGGGCAAGAAGGATGGCAATCTCCTGACCTAGAAGGTTGAGGAGAGATGTTGGAGAATTGAACTGTTTCACCATGGTGTGGGGGGGAAGGCTTAAGAAATGAAGCTTGTACCCTTCCCTTATGATGGAGAGTGTCCATTGCTCTGCTGTGATTTGCTCCCATCTGGGAGCAAAGTAAGCCAACCTTCCTGGGATGGTAAGGGGCTCTGGTCCTTCCAGAGCTAGAAAGGCTACGTTCTCTAGTAGCGAGTCAAAGGCCCTGAGGAGGCTGAGGCTGCTGGGCTGTGGAAGGTCTAGCTGCCTTTGACTTGGCCTGTTTTGCTGCAAAGCGTCAGCAACCACCTAAACGACCTGCAGAAGATGCCTGCTGACCATAAGCAGGATAGTATCTTCCCTTTTGGAAAAAAATGTATTTTTAAACAATCTTTTCTTAACAGGAGCAGAGGTAGACTTTGAAAGTCGATCCAAGCAGAGTTTTCAGCATCCATCTGAGTGGCCTTTGCTTGCCAATCCTTACCAAAAAGGTTTTCACCTGTACAAGGGAGATTTCCCAATTGATCTTGGACCCAGAGCTCCAAATCAGAAGCTTGTAGCCAAGCAATTCTGCGTGCCCCTATGGCAATAGCCGAAGCTCTGCTTACACACTCAAAGGCTGCACGGTTGGAAAATTTGGAGACATCTTGGGCATGTTTGAGCCAAATGAGAAACTCCTCTTTTATCCTCTGAAATGAAAGGGGTTAAAGTCTGCAGATGATCTGTGACTTTTTAGAAACATTCCTATATAGAGACTATAGGAATTGATCCTAGCAGCTAGCATAGCAGCTTGAAAAACCCTTCTGCCAAAAGCATCCAGGGACCTGCATTCACGCCCTGGAGGATTAGATGAGTGTCTTTTTGCACTCTTTATCTTCTTCATGGCAGACTCTACCACAATAGAGTGGTGAGGAAGCTGAGTCTTGTGGAAGCCAGGACAAGGAGGGACACGATACATGGTGTCTAACCTGCGAGAATGAGGAGAGGTGGTGAGAGGTGTCTCCCACAGCCTCAACATGAGATCATAAAGAATCTCATGAACAGGTAAAGTAGCTGCCTCCTTAGGAGCTTTAGGATATTGTAAAATATCCAACTCCTTGGCTCTGGGTTCTGACTCAGGGGCCACTGTGATAGAGAGGCCCCTAGCCACTTCCCTAACAAAGTCTTGAAAAGAGTCTTCTGGAGGAGACATTCTTCATTTAGGTGAAGAAGACTCCTGAGGAAGTAGTATCGATGCTTCTACAGAACCCTCAGAGTCCTCAGAGGAATCGAAGTATCGCCTGTCTGGATGCTCCTGTAAAGCCCGATAGCCGTATCGAGTGGGATCGACATCAGGAGTAACCGGTACTGGTTCGGTACCGATGGGCATCATAGGACAGGGTACCGTTGCAGTCGACACCGAAGCCGATGTCGATGCAATTGGTACCGGTACCGGAGCTGGTACCAGCAACAGGGATTGTTGCGGTACCGGAGGCGTCGCAGCCTGTATGAAAGCCGTTAAGGTGCGCTGCATGGTCAGAATCTTCTGATCCATCGACGCCACCAGAGTCTGGATGTCGGTACCAGTGTGAGCCACCGGTACCCCAGAACACGGCAACAGGTGATCTGTCGAGGCCAAGCCATCGATGTCAACCTGTGACCCCATAGATAATGCTTTGGAAGCCGGAGCTTCCCGCCGGGGTAATTTTGCCGGTGCGGAATCCTCGAGGGCAAGCCCGGAGGCATCTCGATGCTTGGAGGGAGATCTGCCCTTCGAGGACCGGCCAGATTTATGCTTGGTTACCTGAGATCCATGGGAGGAAGAGGCGGCCCTGGAAGACGTCGATGCTACCGAAGCTGCATCAGAGGGAAACAGGGTACTGAGCTTGGCTGCTCGGTTCTGCCGACCTCTTAGATATCATGGTACAGGACATACAATCCGTGATGGAATGGTCAGGTCCCAAACACTTCAGACACCAGTCATGGGTGTCTGTGACAGAAACAGTACCGCCACATTTTGTGCATTTTTTTTTTTTTATAAACTTTATCAACACCATGTAACAAGAATAGGCAATACAACAAGTAAACTCCCGGTGGGGGCCAACTCTTATCCCCATCCAGGAGAACAGAAACAAAGACATGTGCGTTGTGCAGTTTTCCAGTATATAAACCCCTAGCCACCCCCCAGCTCCCCACCCCTCCCCCCACCCAACTGCCCCCTTTGTTGGTCGCATCCACACCCCGAGACCCCAGGACATCGCTCCCCAAAGTTAGCACCTCAATCGATCCCAAATCGTTTAGGAGCCCAGTTGCAACTTCATTCCTACTACGGGAGCTCAAGCTCTGGATATAGGGGTCCCAGAGCAACTGAAAATGTGGCCAGCGTTTGACATTTTCCCGGGCATATCTAGCTTCCATAAGCATCATCTGGTGGAAGGCATTTCACCACTCCCAAAATGAGGGCGCATTCCGTTCCCGCCATCTGTGCAATATGGGGCCCTTACCCACCAGACAAGCCCTGCGCACCAACAATCTCTCCCATTTACCCTTAGGCTGTGTGAGGCGCAAGTGATCAAGGAGAACCAAGGAGTTATCCCAACATATCTGCTGTCCCAGTATTCGCTCCATAAATGAACCTATTCTTGCCCAGTATGGCCGGATATATCTGCACCCCCACCACATGTGCACCAGATGCGCTAAGGGTTCCGAACACCGCAGGCAACAGCCATCCGAAGCAAGATGGGAGCGGAAAGCCCGTCGAGGAGAGAAATGCACCCTAGTAAGAGATTTGTACTGCATCTCTCTCCAACGGGCTCCCACCGCCAGCTCCCCTACCCGCTGCAGGGCCTTCAAAAAGCATACCCGGGCCAAGCTCCCTTCCCAACTCCGAAGCCCACCCCAACTCCACGGAACGATAGTCCGGAGAAGGTTGGTATGGAGCCAAGCGTGCCTTCAACAACCGAATGGACAGTTGGGATCCCCCACCCAAATCAAAGAATTCTAAAATCTGCGCAGAACGCTCGGCCCTCAGCTCTACTGCCGGCAAGGAGGCAATATAATGAGAAATCTGCATATATGCAAATTAATGACCAGTCCCGAGAGCATAGTCGGCACACAGAGACCGAAACTTCTTGCAGCACCCTGAGGGTTCGACCACATGGCCTAAACTATGGAGACCTTTCTCCGCCCACACACGAAACAGCGCGTTTTCGGTTTCCGGAGTAAATAATACATTACCCTGAATCGGCAGCCAACTAGAAACCCTCCAATTCGTATTCCAGTAGGTGTTTAGCTGTCGCCAAGTTTGACAAACCGGGACAATGAGCACACTCCCAGCTAAGTGAGCAGGAAAGAGACGGTAGTCCAAGTGTAAGAGGGCGAGAACAGATACTGGGGCAGCAAAGGCTTCCTCTAACCCCCGGGGAGTAAAGACCTCAGTACCGCCCAACCAGTCTCCCAGATGCCGAGCCTGACAGGCCAAAGCATAAACCCCTAAATCAGGGAGTCCCAACCCCCACACCTCCAATTCCCCACCAAGCAGGAGTACTGAATATGTGCGCGTGCCCCCCCCCCCACAGAAATCCGCTGATAAGTCCCTCCAACCGCTTCAAGTCTTTTCGCAGGTGCCAAACGGGCAATGTCTGTAGCCAGTATAGTATCCTCGGTAAAACTACCAATTTGACCTCAGCAATTCTCCCAGACAAGGACAGGGGAGAGGTCGCCAAGCCTGCAACTTGGCTTGGAGGCTCTGAATAATTCTAGAAAGATTACTCAGAGTTGTGAGGGCTGACCAGTCAATAAGATGCCGAGATATTTAAAATGATTAGCCGCCCATTTAAGGGGGAAGGGTCCTCGCCAACTACCCCTCACAGAGCCCGAGATATCTAAGGCCTCAGACTTGTCCATATTAATACTTAAACCGGCAAACGGACCGAAGATCTCAAACTCTCGCATTAAACTGGGGAGCGATTCATGGGGCCGAAGTAAATGCACAAGGAGGTCGTCGGCAAAAGTCGATAATTTAAAGCCGGTCGTACGAATACGCACCCTCCGTATCTCCCATGAGGCCTCCACCCGTCTAATGAACGGGTCCAAGGAGAGAACAAAAAGCAACGGGGAAAGAGGGCAACCCTGTCTAGTCCCCCTGTGTAAAGAGAATGTATCAGAAAGCACTCCATTACAGCAAATCGCCGCAACCGGGTCATGGTAAAGACTTCTAACCATGGCACAAAAAGAACTCCCAATCCCGTAGCGGGGCAGCAAGTACCATAAATATTGCCAATCAACTCTATCGAAAGCTTTCTCTGCGTCAAAACTAATTAACAGAGACGAGAGACTCCGGTTATGGACCCATTCTAAGGAAGCTAGAATCTTCCGCAGATTGCGGACCGCATACCTCCCTTTCACAAAGCCCACTTGGGAGTCATGAACCAAATGCCCCAACACATTCGCCAAACGATCGGCAAGAATTTTTGCTAAGATTTTAAGGTCAAAGTTAAGGAGAGAAATAGGCCGGTAAGATGCAGCACACAACGGGTCTTTTCCTGGCTTAGGAAGCAAGATCATATGAGCCAAATTACTGCCCCATCGAAACGTGCCCTGCTCAGATCTCCTAGTATGGACAGCCACCAGCAGCGGAGACACTAAACCAGCCAAAATCTTGTAAGACTCGGCCCCCAACCCATCTGCACCAGGGGATTTATAACAACTCGCCTTGGCAATAACATTCTGCACCTCTTGGACAGAAATCGGTTGATCCATGTGCAGCCGCTGCTGGTCTGTTAACTGGGGTAAGTCCAGCCCTGCCAAGTATTCGGACATTTGCACATGCGAGCCGGGCGCTGCGGTATAAAGTTTCTGAAAAAACGAGCGAAAAACACACGCTATCTCCAGATTTTCCCTACAAAGGACCCCCTTATCGTCCTTCAACGCATGCACCAGCGTAGAACCCCTGGAGCCGCGCAGACACCGGGCCAATAACCTCCCTGGTTTATCTCCATGGCAGTAGAGCTGAAATCTGTAGTACATAACAGACTTCTTGGCCCGCTGATGTAGGAGATCATTCAACGTCGTCTGTAGCTCCCAAAGCTGCTTCTTCAAAGCCCCACTCGGATTACTCGCCCACTTCCGCCGCTGTAGTGTGACTAGGCGTTCCAGGCCAATAATACGCTCCGCCATAAGTCGTCATTTGCGCGCCATAAAACCAATAATGTCTCCGCGCAGAACCACTTTCGCTGTCTCCCAGACCAGCTCAGGATCCGCAGAGTGCCCACTATGGTCTGCTTCAAATTCACGCCAGCGCCGTTGTAGGAACTTACGAAACAGAGTCTCTATAAAGTTCCAAAGGAAACCGCCACAATCCCGTCACGGGACGAGTCGCGCCCCAATGCATTTGAAGCCAGATAAAGGCATGGTCGGAAATTTCCGCAGGTCCGATCTGCGCCTCCTCTACCAAAACAAACAGGCACTGCGAGGTCAGCAAATAATCTATACGTGCGCTAGAACTATGTGCGCGAGACTGGTGAGTATAGTCTCTTTCAGCGGGATGTAGCAGTCTCCATGGGTCCACCAAACCCAATCTGGTCCGCAAACCATTTAAAGCTCGGGCGCCCTGAGAACGTTCCCGGGTCCCCTCACCCCGAGATGTGTCCATCGCCACGTCCATCACTCCATTTAGATCCCCCCCCAAGATCAGTGGTTGCTCCGGAAGCTGCTCTACCTGGGAAGCCAGTCTAGTATATAGATCTCGGTCTAGCACATTGGGACTGTAAACATTACCAAGGATAACAGGTTTCCCCTCTAGCATGCCCTGTAGCAGAAGGAACCGCCCAGTTGGATCCACTATTTCTTTGGTAACATCAAAGCGGATTCGCTTGTGCAGCAGTATGGCCACCCCCCCCCCCTTTTTTATTCTGGGCTGGCACCCCCCATACTTGTCCCACCCAAGATCTACGCAACTTAGCATGCTCCACTGCTGTCTGGTGGGTTTCTTGAAGGAAAGCCATGTCAGCTTTTTGCCTCGCCAAGGCTTGCAATATTTTTGCTCTTTTAAACGGGCTCCCCAAGCCACAGACATTCCATGAGAGGATCTTCAATCTGGGTTGATATCACTCCAATATCTTAAAAAAGTACCCAACCATATTCTGGGAAGAAACCCCCCCAGCCTGGAGCTCCCCCCTGCCAGTCCTCGATGGTTCCCCCAATGCCCTGGGCCTCTTGGTGGGATGCGACCATATCCCCCCCTCCCCCCCTTCCCTCTTCTCCCCTTCCACCTGCTTCTCCATCCACTACCTCTATTAGGTAGCGAGCAACTGTAATGCGTACGGTCTCCTCCCCCCTCTTAAAATGTCCTAAGCATCCTCCACCTCCTGTAGTCAACCTGCCCGGTAGAAGGTTCCCGCCATAATCAAGTCCCCCACCCCCCTTAAGAATTATACAGCAGTGAGTAACAAAACATGACTGTAGGTAATACAATAAGGCATCTAAACAAGAATAGCACACACTGTGTCCTTGCATTTCCACTCTGCAGTACCTCGACTATGAGAACCGATGAGGGGTGTCAAAGCCGGAGGCACAAGAACAGGCAATCTCAGGGTCCAGACATTTAGCTTCCCCTCCATAAAACAAAAAAAGCCATACCCCTCGGAACACCATATGGGGGAAGAAGGGGCCAAATTACCTAGCAATCTCTACCCCAGGTCATTAGAAGTAGCACACCTAAGGTAATTGCTCCCCCTAATGCAAGAAGGAATGCAAGGCTACACAGTAACCGCTAAATGTGAGAGCTTAGCAATATGGATACACATTTACTGCGCAGTACAACGAACAGTAGCCAAACACACTTATAAGCTGCCTAAAAAAAAAACAGTAGGCAGCAAGATACTCTATAGGGAGCTACCCAACCCCAACAGAGCTACCTCCCCCTGGTCCCGCACAAGGTAAACCACAAATGGGCCCCGGAGAGGCCCTAAAGTATAAACCCCCCCCCCCCCCCCCGGACACATCCAATCCACGCAGATAGAGAAAAAAGAAAAGGAACCCAGCGCACTCAGTCAGGTAGTACCCCCCTCTCCCCACATTCGAACCCCACACCCAACTACAAACGAACCACAATCTCACACATTCAACCATCTCCCCCACCCTCAATTCAGCCCTAACTTTATATGCCCAAGTCCCATGAGGGACAGAAGAGACCCAGGGGCCATCTCCAGCAAGCCCCAAAGCTCGCACTACACACTACCCCACCCCCAGTACCCCTCCGCTGGGTTCAGCAAGACAGGTCGCCCCCCCCCCCCCCCACCGCAGGACAGATCCCCAAGCAGAACTTCCCCAAACAAGAAATTGAAAACTTAGGCCTCGTCCAAACAAATAGGCCCCTCTGAGACCTTATTGAAAAGTAAAAGTCCTGAGTGAGGTTCACGGAGGCTGTACATGCGATGGGGACCTTCGCTCCTCTCCCACGATCGTCGCTACATATCGTTTGGCGTCGGCCGCCGAGTCAAAGGTCTTATGAGTTCCCTCATGGAAAACATGCAGTCGGGAGGGATACTGCACGGAAAATTTAATTCTGGCATCAATTAGTTGCTTGCAGATTGGAGCGTATGCTCTGCGCCGCTGGCCAAGAGCAACGGAGTAGTCCTGTGCCACTCGTAGGTGCAAATTCTCATGCTCCAGCACTCCCCTCCTCCTAGCTGCTTGCAAAATAGCCTCCTTCTGGGGAAAATAGAGAAACTTGACGAGCACTACCCGCGGCCTGTGCTCTTGAGGTTGCCTGCTCCCCACGCGGTGCGCTCTCTCTATAAGCAATTTCCCTCCATCTTCAACACCCTCAAAGATCTGGGGGAGCAAGTTTTCCAGATAGGATTTTAAATCTTTATCCGCAATAGAGTCCGGAATACCCATCAGCCACAAGTTGTTGCGGCGTGACCGATTCTCCAAATCGTCGAGTTTAGCATCTTGCGACTGAACTTTAGATCTCAGCGTCTCCAACTCCTGGGTCAGGGAGGCCAGGCTATCTTCTGTGAGCCAGATACGATTTTCAGCCTCTTGCATGCGGTTACCCAAAGCTCCAAAAGAAGCATGCAAACTGTCCATTTTTTCCTGCAGGGTTGTAAATTGCAGGGCTAGAGCATCGGCTACAGCCGCGGACACCTCTTCCAGGAACGCCGATGAGGCCGGCGACTTCGGCGGGCCCACGGCATCCGCCATTTTAGGTGTTGGGGCTTCCCACTCTTTCTCCTTCCTCGCGGCTTTAACTGTCGCCGCCATCACCAGAACGCCTCCGCAGCCACAGGACCAGCTTCGGGTACCTTTCCCCTGCACCAAAGGTAGCAACTTTGCGTTGAATCAGCTCTCAAGCCGGCAATAATGACCCAATTCGGGGTAGAGGAGACCGGAGCTCAAACGGAAACCATCCGCCGAGTTCACCGCATCATGTGCTCTCTCCTTGTGCATTTTTTAAACCCAGAAGCGGGCTTCTCCATGAGGAAAACATTTTTAGGCCTAGGGCCCAAAAACTGAAAATGCACAGTAGAAATAAAGCGTTTTTTTGTTGGTTTTTTTTGAAAGAAAGAAAAGAAAGACCGGCGATACCGGTCCGACGAAGGCGGCAGACGCGACACAAAAGAATAAAGAAAAAAATAAATAACTTCTTCTGCGGTGACAGAAACACGACCTGCTGGCTCCGCGGAAAAGAAGAACTGGAGAGAGGCGGTTGGGAAAGGCGGGAAGGCAGCACACAGGCGCTGTGGGATGCTCCCAAAAGCTTTCTTATTGGACGCTGGGGAGCGTTCCCGTGCAGGCTCCGTCGGTACCGACGATACCCATATGTGAAGACTCATTCCTGCTTGTTCCTGGAGATATACTATTACAACTGTGATGAAGAAGCCCATACTGAACATATGGAAATAGAAGAAAAGGATGATTTTACCTTTAAACAAACTGACAGTCAGGCTGCACACACGTTTCAGCGTTTGCAAGAGAGAGGCAAGCATAGGGAAACAGGAGCTAGGCTGACACACCCAAGCTCTGACGTAACTGCAAGCCTGGAACCTGTTCAGGAAGGCAGGCCCAAGGCTCAGGGAACAGGAATATAAACCCTGGCTAGGAGAAAGCAAGGGAGGAGTTGGTGATTGGAGTCTCGCTGAGAGAGCCGGTAATAGTGTTGATGAGAGTATTGACTGGAGAGGTGGTTGGAGAAGAGCTGGGGAGGAGACCTTCAAGGAAACCCAACTGCAGTTCTGGAATTGAAGCAGACAGAGCAGAAGGAGAGAAGGGACAGACTGCTGTCAGGAACCTGCCTAGAGGGAGAGAGCAGAGAGACCTTCAGAACTCATTGCCAGATAAAAAGCTTCAAGGAGCTCACAGGTGGGAACCTAGCACTAAACCTAGGAGGTTGCAAAGCTCAGTTTGGGACTGGGAACCAGAGCAGTGCTCCAGACAAGAACTCCAAACAGGGAATCAGAGAGCATTTCCCTACAGCTAGAAAAAGCTAGCTGAACAAAGCCAGAGAGGAATCGCCACAACCTCAGGTATTTCCAATCCTTACCATATAGAACTGTGCCCAAAGGAAGCACCAGAGGTGTTAGGGGGAAATTATCCTAAGCCGTATAATAACAGCTTAAAGCCAAACTCCTTAGTTCCAGAGTTTGAAAAGATGCAACAGGACTTTAATGAGAGTGACTCAGCAAAAGTGCCTATGGACTGTACACTATGTTTGGCAGATGATATAGAATCCCTTTGCTAAATGTGTATGAGGGAGCTGAGTGTGAACAAAGGGAAAGATGATATTTTTCTTTGTGAGAAGAAGCTGTTATGTTTTCTGTTACATGCGATATGCATTGCACGATTGGTGAGCAAAGAGTGTGAAGCTCAATCAGTTTAAGTTCTGTAAATATCCTCGAGCAAACACCTGAAGAGTGTTCTGATTTAATCTGCACTGAATCTTTTTGTTGGGGAATAAATTCTTGTCATTTCGCCTTACCACTGGTCTCACAACTATTTCCTTATCAGAGGGCAAAGGAACTACCACTCCCAGCAGGCATAGCGGGAGCAAAAAGGTTTTCTCTCACCTTCTGCAAGGAGCATATAATGGCAACCCCAACCCTCTGAGCCCTAGGCGGAGGGCTGGGGCTTGACACTACTTACCATTTATATAGCAATACTAGGTGGCATATGCAGTGTTACACACACGCAAAGAGACAGTACCTTCTCAAGAGAGCTTACAATCTGCTAAGACAAACAGAACAGGGAATGAAGGAATTGATTAAAATACACATGGATGTAGACAGGAGAATAAGGGGGTTAGGATCCAAAAGAAGCCTCAAAGAGATAAGTGTTTAGCCTGGATTTAACTAGGACCAGAGATGGAGTCTGATGTACTGATTTAGTAGTCTGTTCCAGGTATACAGTGCAGCAGTGGAAAGAAGGCGTTGACGGTAGAAGAGAAAGGCACAGATAACAGCAATTTGCCTGATGAGCAGAGCTGTCAGGAGGGGTGTAGGGAGAGATAAAAGGTGACGTAATGAGAAGACACAGAATGAAATGCATTTGTAGGTCAGAAGAAGTTTAAACTATATGCGGAAATGTAGCTAAAAAAACAAAAGCAGTTACTTTTACAAAGAAAAGGGATAGGGAATACCATTGTTAAATTAATTACACTGGTTACCCATAGAATCAAGAACAACATTTAAAGTGTTACGTTTGGCATTTAAAGCCTTGCACAAACTGGGGCCAAAGTATCTGACTGAACTGTTGACAAAATAGTCTTTGATCAAATGTAACTATATCTTTAACACTGCCTGCTACTAAAGATGTTAGACTGATTAGAGCAAGGAATGGTACTTTTTTCGGGTGCAATACCTAATCCCTGAAATATGCTGGAACCTGGAAAAGAGACAGCTGAGGGGAGATATGATAGAAGTCTATAAATTAATGAACGAACGGAGTGGAACAGGTAAACGTAAATTGATTGTTTACATTATCAGAATATAGAAATACTAGGGGACATGCAATGAAGCTACAGGGTAAAGCACAGTTACTTACCTGTAACAGGTGATCTCTGGGAACAGCAGGAATAAGTCTTCACATATGAGTACGTCGGTACCGACGGAGCCTGCACGGGAATGCTCCCCAGCATCCAATCAGAAAGCTTTTGGGAGCATCCCTCGCGCCTGCGCAGTGGCTTCCCGCCTTTTCCACTGCCTCTCCTCAGTTGAGTTTCATAGCTGAGACAAAAGGAAAGAAAGAGGAAAGATAGATAGATAGATAGATAAAACTCCTAGGGGAGGTGGGTGGGTTGTGAAGACTTATTCCTGCTGTTCCCAGAGATCACCTGTTATAGGTAACTGTGCTATCTCCAGGAACGAGTCTTCACATATGGGGACTCCCTAGCTATAGATGCCAGGGGGAGATCCCATAAAATGCCTGTCCCTGGATCAGGACTGCACTTCCCAAACATGGATCTCCGGCATCCCATAAGGGATGGTGGGTAGGAGTTGAAAAGAGAGGAGCTGTAAGAAAAAACAGCGAACCTAAGGACTACAGGAGGAGTCCTTGGTATGTATGATAAGTACCATTAAAATTATTTAATGAACAATCATAATATGGAGCTTACCTACTGGATTGTAGGAAGTAGAGAGCGTGATGGAGTCTACTGGAGATTCAATAGAGGAATCCTCAGGGTGACCTCACAGCAGTGAGGATGAAGGTCCAAACCTGGAATTGGCAGGTGACCCAGGTGTCAACTGGGGTAGTATAAGAATGGCAGGTCTTCAGCGGAAAGCTTTATGGGAAAAAGCTGAAAACTCTTTTAGCTACAGAGTCATTAACATTGAGGAGTAAAAGAAGAAGACTGACCGATTTGGACAACTAGCCCAGTCCTGGAGGGAAGAAGGGGTATGGAAAAGAAAACCGTATTCCCAAGGAGAACAGATGTGTGAAGGGCTGAAAACTCAGAACTACTGAAGATCTACACTGGCTTTCCTAGCTGGTGAGAGATAGGAAAGATATCGAAGCAGGATGCTTCAGGGATAGCGAGACCTAGAGTAAAGTGGAAGCTGTTAGTACCACAGTAGTGGTTTTGTGCATAACAGCCCCCACATACCGAGGGACAGTATGAAGATATGCCAGCCAACTGTCTGGAACCTCTAAGAAGGTAAACCTTTATAGTATAGACAGTTAGGGAGATGGTATGTAATACATATCTACCTATAAAAAGCATCTCGACAGATACATATATAGAGGGATATACATACATACATACATACCTTATGCGCACACAGCTTAATGTATAGAATATATATAGAGATATATACATACATGAATATATATGTCTGAAGATACAGGTCTGCAACTAAGCCCCATGAGAACATTCACATGAGAGATGTGAAGGAGAAAGATTCATCTAACAAGAAGGTGGAACCTACTTGAAAAGATATATAAAGAATCTATTCCTCCGGGCTAAGAGGATGCAGGAATGCTATCCAGTGAAATAACCAGGATGGTTGCGTGAAAAAACAGAGGATAATATCAGTCTGTAGAGAGCAAGTCGTGAGTTCTGTAGAACTCTGACATGGGAAATGGACAGAAAAACGCATAGAAGGAAATACCAGGATGACCCACTGGAGGGACACAGGGGTATCATGCGTTATTGGTAGAATATGTGCTGTCCATGAGGAGTAGGATAGCAGGAGGGCAAGCTGTAAGGAAAAAAAAAAGAGCATATTCCTGCAGGATTGGGAAACTCCTTGGACATTCACGCAGAAAAAGCTTGTTTCCTGTATTATAACAGGAGACAAGAGGGTGTGGAGAACCCTCACAGTCATGGAAAATGACTGATAAGCCTTTTCTACTATACAGAATAGCCATCAGAGACAAAGTTCAATGCTCTCTAGCAAGTGCCCATAGTAGAAAGCTTCTCTGAAGATTGCAGAGAGCATTATGCAGGAGAATTAGGAGATAAAACTGACTGTAGGTCAGCTGTGTTACCATATCCAAGGAAATGGAGATGGTCAGAAAGAAGATAATGTGAGAAGCCTGAAGTGAGTAGGATTATCCAAGATAGATGAGGACAATCTTGGAATCACTACTAAGGCTAGACAGACTGGAAACTTGTGGGAAGGTACCAGTTGATTAATTACTGGAACTCCTGCATGAAGAGCAACTGAAGGAGACAGCAGAGAGAATCTGCCTGTGAAACACAGAGAGAACAGACAAAGGGAGAGGAAATGGACCTGTCCCTGTCTGATAAGCTGTCCAGAGAATTTAGTCAAAGAAAAACTCTACACTGAAATGAAGGTGTACAGTATGGTACCACTCATTCAGGAAAAAACCGGGATGACTTACGTTATGGTGAGTCAGCTGAAGAAGAAAATGTTCATGTTGGGACAGAAACTATCATGGGATAGTAGTTAACTTCTCTTCTTGGAAGGAAGAAGAGGAGAAATCTGTAACCCATAGACAAGAATATCCTGACAGCTGATTACATCCTGAAGAAAGGAAGCCATGTGTAGAGCTTTAAAGAAAAAAAACAGTGAACAAACGTCTGCTAAGAAGAGGTTAACTGTAGGTTGCAACCTTTAGGAACCTATGGTTGCTGGGTATGCTTAGACTGGTTAGAGTTTAGATTCTTCAGACCAAGACGAGGTGTCCCCTGCTTGGATACATCGGGATGATGGGCAGGAGAAGGGTGAAACCTTCTTTTCTTGGGGAAAGAAGGTTTGGTAGGAGATTTCCTACCTCCTGAGGAAGAAGGCAGCTTAGGATGGTTCCTAGAACCAGGAGAGTCAGTGGAGCAATGAGCAACCTGACGTAAAGCCTCCTTATTGAAGAGATTTTCTCCAGTACAAGGAGAATTACCCAGTGTGTGTTGTGCCCATCTGCTCAGGTCTAAGCTTGGAGCCAGGCTCTACGACGTGCTCCAATGGCAATAGCAGAGGATCTGCTAACAGACTCAAGAGTCTAGAGAAGCACGAGAAAGAAACCAAGAGATATTCTGGCTATGACTAAGAAGCAAGGAATAGTCTGCAGCCTTAGGCTCTGATAGAAAAGGAGTCAAAAGAGATAATTTCTTTGTGACCTCCTGGAGAGATAGACTCATAAAAAATATAAGAGATAATCCTTGACGCCAGCATAGATGTTTGGAAGGTTTGACGTCCAAAGGCATCAAGTGCTCTAGATGCACGACCTGGCGGATAAGAAGAATGCTTCTTGCTTTTTACCTTCCTCATTGCTGATTCCACTACAATGGAACGATGGGGAAGTTGAGTTTTTTGAAATCCTGGAGAGGGGGGCACCTGATACAGAACATCAGTTGCTGTAGGTGGTGAGGGAACCCTTAAAGGTGATTCCCATATTCTCAGAAGAAGATCCTGCAAAGAATGATGTAAAGGAAGCATTATATTTTCCTTTTCTGCAGGAGAGCCTCGAGTAGGATCATAGCCAGGGATAGGAATAGCAAGAAATATTGCCATGTCAAGGAGAAATTTCTAAAAAGAGGGATCTCCAATGGGAACTATCCCTGGGCAGGCTAAGGTTGAAGGAGCAGCCTGAGCACCAGAGGATGTACTGGTCTGGTGCAGAAAAAGAACCCCACTAGAAGGATAGTGGTACTGGCAGTCACGATTTGAGGCAGTGAGTACTGCAACGTCCATGCCAGGTATCGATTCCAAACTAGGCATAGAAAGGTTCGATGGTACCGATGTAACTGCAGGAACCGACATCGATACCGATACCGGTAGCTGAGTCGGAACCGGAGATGGTAACGCCATCGCAGCAGTCATCGGAGGCTGCTGAAGCAGTACCGAGGGAACCAGAAACGCTTGGTGAATATCCTCGGTACTGTGTATCCGGAAATGATAAGGGTCGGTTCGGAGACGCGTTGGTACCCAGTCATCTAGACTAGATATCGATTCCAGACTCGGCATCGAAGGGAGCGAGTCTATCGATGCATGTCTAGAGGGTACCGATGTCGGTGGTGGTATCGGCGATGTTGTCGATATAGGAAAGTCAATCTGGGTCATATCGATCGGTCCCGAAGGTACCGAGGACGCCAGATGACGATCCCTGGTGAAGAGTGGAACACTCAACACCGGTGCCGGGGTATCAGTACCGCTCAAAGCGGATGCCACCACCGAGCATGGCTCAGGTATGTTCTGTGAGGGGTGAGCCCCAGGAACAACCTGAAACCCCTGAAATGCTTTGGAGCCCGGAGACTCCCGCTGGGGTTTTAATGCCAATGGGGTCTTGAGGGCAAGGCCGGAGCCGTCATCATGCTTGGCATGAGACCTACCACTCAAGGATTGGCTAGTCTTAACAGACTGTTTGTGGGTTACCTGATCCTGAAGAGAAGAAAATGCCGGTGCCCTCACTCCGGGAGGGAAAAACAGTATCGAGGGAAACTCGAAAGAGGGAAGTTCTTCTCACAGTTTTGCAGCCTAATTGATCAGGGGAAAAAGGGTCAGGACCCAAACAGGTTAGACACCAAGCATTGGAGTCTAAAAAGAAAACTGTGTTTCCACAGTGAAGGCACTTCTTAGGAGAAGGCGGCTCCATGATGGAGAGGCCTTGTAGGCCCAAAAGGTTAAGACAGAAAGAGGGAAAAATCTCTCTGAGTTTAAGAAAAAGAAAAGAAAAACCCACCGGCGGTACCGGTGGCGGCGGGAAAAACAGCCGCGACCACAAGAAAACAAGAAATAAAGAATTGAAAGAAAAAAGTTTCTGCGGTGACAGGAGGACGTCCTGCCGGCTCCGTGGAAAAACGAAAACTGAGGAGAGGCAGTGGAAAAGGCGGGAAGGCAGTGCGCAGGCGCGAGGGATGCTCCCAAAAGTTTTCTGATTGGATGCTGGGGAGCATTCCCGTGCAGGCTCCGTCGGTACCAACGTACCCACATGTGAAGACTCATATGTGAAGACTCATTCCTGCTTGTTCCTGGAGATACTATTTAAGACTAATAAAAGAAAATAATTTCTTCACTCAATGTGTAATCAAACTCTGGAATTTGTTACCGGAGGATGTAGTAAAGGCTGTTAGTGTAGCAGGGTTTAAAAAAGGTTTGGACAAGTTCCTGGAGGAAAGGTCCATAAACCATTATTAAGAAGGGAACCAGGATATCAATGCTTGACCCAGTACAAGCATTGCGGAACCTGTGTCTTTTGGGGAAACTGCTAGGTACGTATAACCTAGATTGGCCACTGTTGGAAACAGGATACTGGGCTTGATAGACCTTGGTCTGACCCAGTATGGCATATCTTATGTTCTTATGCTGCCAAAATGAACTTAAACAATTAGGAGAACTGTCATTTGGAAGAAAATTGAAAACAACTATTCCTTCTGGATAATATACGGGTGAATTAGTCAAAACTCATCATATGCCTGCTTACTATTTTTGGGAGGAGGGTTATTTTATTTTTGTGGTTTTTAAATAAGATTTTGTAATCTGTGCTGTACAGCCATGTGGCTGAAAGACTGGAATATAAACCATAAAAATTAAATTAAGAAGAAAAACCAAAAGGCAAGACACCCTTTTAGGACTGACAGAGGGACAGGGAGAACCGAGGACTCAAGATGTAGTAACGCAAGTTAAGTCTCTCCCCTTATTTCGGCATGGGAAAGGGATAAATTACAGGTCCATAAGCAAGCAAATACTCTTCAAAAAACAGTAGGAAAAAAACAAGGAGCGAGGTGTAACAAAAGTCCTTTATTGTATACTGTGGCAAGGTCATCTATTCTGAGTATGGGGGAGGTGAGAAACGTAAAGAATTCACCCTAGTAAAGGGTCCCCTTTTTGGAGTGCAGGGTGAGAAAGCCACAGCCACACCTAAGAACCAGGAAAACCCCAGCTGGAACAGGTTTCATACAGTGTCTAATAGAGTAAGAGAGATTACGGGCACGAGGTCCAAAACCCTTACTTCAACAAGTTCCCCGGTTACTCAAATACCAGAAGGCAGGGGGATTGCCAACACCTGGGAAGGAAGGAGGTGGGGCTAGAACCCTGGGAGGTATAAGCCTATGCTAAAGTATACAGAAAGAGAGAAAAGGAGAGAGAAAGAAGGAGGTAGAGAAGGTGCTGGCTCATGCAGAAGAGCCAAGCTACCAGGAGCTGAGAGGGCTGAATTCCCTGCAACAGGTTGGCAGCAGAGCTTGGAGCCAGGAAGTGGGGAAGCTCTCAGAGCACTGGAGAGGTTGTCAGCTGAGCAGTCTGACCAGGTGAGTGAGCCAGAACCCATGCAGCTGGGAGAGCCAGTGGCAGAGTGGGGGGGGAAGAAGAAGACATTCTTATGGATTGCTCTCTGTGCCAAGCTTTAGACATGAAGTCTTGAGAAAAAGCCAGCCCTGAAAGAATTATCCTCCTTGAAAAGGTAACCATAAGAAACAGGCAGTGTGGTGGTAAATTCCTAAATGTTTTTAAAAGGGAAGTTTACTGAAGTATAAGGATAAGCAGGAAGCTGTGATTCATGCTTGTTATCCACCTGTGGATTGAACTGTAAAACGGCAAGAAGCCAATTTACCTGCTAGAAGAGTTTTTCTTTGCTCCTCTGTTATGTGAAAAGCCTGTTGAGAGTTTTTGATGGCAGTCTGAATGTTTACTTCTTGTTTTGAGTTCAGTTGTACCTGAAATGCAGCCTAGAAGGAATTGAGGCTGATAGAAGCCAAACTGCCACAGAAGATTAAGCTTGTTTGGACTTTATGCTGTAATTAGCAAGGACAAAAAGGAAGGTGGCAGCCTTGCTATCAAAGGCTGTGCTTCTGAAAGTAAGAAGACTTTAAACAGCCATTTTTGGGTTCTTTTGCTTAATTTGCCAACCATCTGCTGTACCTTGAGCAAATCCTACAAAAATAATCCTGTATTTGGTACTTTGAATCTTTTTGTGCGAAATAAAATTTTCTGTTAAATGCTTTACCTCAGTGGCCTTAACTACAACTTTCTACCTGAAGCACAAAACACATCTTAGCAGTACTACATTTCCCAGAAGACACCACAAGGAAATAGGCTACTAAGGCTGATAGGAGAAGGTTCCTCCAATAACCACGCCCCTCTAAAACTAGAGGCGAGTGGTGAGGGCGTTGACAATACACACCAACAGGGCCACATTTCAGCCAACACCTTCGTCGGGGAGAACCTCAAAGAAGGCAAAAGCATAATGGATATCAATAAAATACAATAAAAAAATTTAGACACACAAACTCATAAGAAACAATATCCAAATAAAATAGTAATAATAATTTTTTAAAAAGGCTTGTTGGACCTTCAATACAAACACAATGAGCCTGATTCTGTCCCGCATGTCCATCCCCTCTGTGTGTCCGGTTTAAACCAGACGCACAGAGGGGATCATGATTCTGTTCCCTCAGGGAAACCTAGCCCCGTGGGATCCAAATCGCCAACATTCCTGCATGTGCAGGCAGGGACAGGGATTCTGTCCAGACTGCACCCAGCTAACTCAGCCAGGACATTTAAATGGAGCAGTAGCGCCAAAGTGTCATGTTGCCATGGCACTGTGGCTCCATTTAAAGGCCGCAATGCTGGCCTCCAACCAAAACTGCAAATTTCCCGCAGCCCAACCCACAATCTGGCCTCCAAAGGCCAGAATCAGGCTGCAGGGAATGTCTCCTGCCCCCCCCCCCCCCCAGCCCCTTCCGTGCCCCAAGTTAAAAAAATAAAAAATAAAAGTCCAGGAGAGTTATTCCACCTTTGAGGTGGAATACCTTCCCTGGCCATTTCGCCAGCCCTGGATGTCCAGGGCCGGCCACTGCCCTCTGCCCGCCCACTCTCTGCCATCAGGCTGCCCATTCCCCACCCCCAACTTCCCCGCACAATCGGCAGGGAAATTAGTCGGGTCCATCCCCACTATTCATGGTTCAGAATAACCCCCGATGTGTATATAACAATAAATCCATTTGAGAAAGTAAAAGTATGTATTAAAAGATATTTTTTACATTAGATGAATTGTATATAAATATATCAACCACCACCAAAAAATATTCACAAAGGATAAAAAATTCTAAGTGCATATTAAAACATATTACGTAACCAACGAATGATACATAATGAAAGGGAAGAGGCACGGGCAAAACTATAGATAATTGAGGTAACCCAGGAAAATGAAACAAGATACAACATACATCAGTGAAAACATGTAACATAAGGTGCACAGGAAAATCAGCAATGAATGAGCATGCATCATAGCTGAGGAGAACGTGGGAATGAAACTCTAAAAGGAAACACATAGGACTTTGAGACACCACCTTCAAAAGGATATAAACAGGTCGGAGTCTGTACAGTGTAAAATGGTTATTGATCTTTGTTATAAAGCATATGAGGAGAGATTTAAGGATCTTAATATGTATACTTCAGAGGTAAGGCGGGATAGATATCATACGAGACGTTTAAATACCTCCGTGGCATAAATGCACAGGAGGAGAGCCTCTTTCGACTGAAAGCAAGCTCTGCTATCAGGGGACATAGGACGAGGGTGAAAGGGTGGAAGTAATATGCAGTAATATTTCTTTACAGAAAGAGTGGTAGATGCATGGAATAGTCTCCCAGTGGAGGTGGTAGAGATGAGGACAGTATCTGAATTCAAAAAAGCATGGGACAAACACAGGGGATCTCTAAAGGAAAAAAGGGGACCGTTGTAGTGGTTGATATGGAAGGACAAACTAGATAGGCCATGTGGTCTTTTCCTGCCATCATGTTTCTATGTTTTCACAAAAAAGCTATATCTATTTGGAGCAGCAAAAAAATTGTAAGCATTGAATGGTCTTAAGCTCTTCTCTATGTAGGTGAAAAAAATGAGAAAAGTTGAATTGAATTAAGACATTCCAAACATTGATGAGATATGGAATGCTCTGTAATATAATCATTACTCAAGCACAACTAAAAGACAGGGTTCCCAGTGTTACTTGATTCTAAAGAACAGTGGCATGGTAAAGAAGGATCTATTAAAAGTGACCTATCCTTTCATTCTTACTCTCGCGGGGCAAGCAACCAAAAGAGGAACCAATATGGACAAGGAGAGTAACAAAAATCAAACCTTTTAAACGCTTCACCAGAACAAAACATGTTTGTAAGATATGCTCCCTTATTAGAACAAAACATAATGTAATGCAAATGTATGATAAAATAAAGTGGATGCAGAGAACTCACAACAGATGTACTGATGCAAAATAGGGAACAAATACACCAACTGAAAAGGTGAAAAATCCAGTGATGAAGACAGACATGTCACATAGGAAGCAATTTTAAAACAAGAATGGAAAATATTTGCACACGGCGTGTAAAAAAGTAAACAAAGTTGAACTGAATTAAAGGCATTCAAAACATAAAACAAAATGCGAGATGCTCTGTAATATCAGCATTACTCAAAACTCATAGAAATGATAGGATCACGTAACTCTGGGAGACCTAAGGAACAGTGGCATGGTAAAAAGGGGGCATTTGTATTTGGCTTTCCTTTTGCTTGTACTCTCAAGGGGCAAGCAAACAAAAAGATAAAGACAATGGGGTTCCATTGGGATGTCCATCCCCGCTATTCGTCTGCCTTTCCCGTCCCTGCCAAGCTTCCCCTTATGAACATGGAGTTTGTACGGGGAAGTTAGATGGGACAGGAAAGGGGCGGCGCAGAGATGGAGACAGGGCGGCCGGTGGGCAGTCTGCAGCCCTAGATGTACAGGGCCGATTCTGATGTCTGCCCTATACATACGGGGCTGGCAGAGTAGACAGAGAATGTATTCCACCTCTGAGGTGGAATATGTTGCCCTAGACAGGGGGAGACGGCAGGCCCAGGGGCGCATCAAAGGTAGGAGGGGGTGCAGTGGATTCCCTGGCCGTGGGAGACCAGATCATGACTCCTGAATGGAGACATGGCAACCAGACACCATGGCGCCACAGCTCCATTCAGGAACCTTGACTGGAGGTAGCCGGGCAGTGGCCTGTATGTGCAGGCTGACCAGAAATCGGGACCAGGCCTGCACATACAGGCCTAGACGGGATTTTGATATCACAGGCGTTAGATGTGCCCTGCGGGATCAGAATCCTCTCTGTGCATCTGATTCCAACCAGGCGCAAAGAGGCCAGGACATCCAACACAGAATAGGCCCCCACGTGAAAGAGGAAAAGTTACAGAAAATCAAACTAGTATTCTGCTTCAGCGCAATGTATTTATAAAATGTGTTTCTTTATTAGAAGGACTAAAAAACAATGTAATTATGCACCAAAAGGGAAGTGAATGCAGAGAATTCACTATGTTCATAACTGGACTTATGCCAATGCACAAAGGGAAACAAGACTGAAAACAAAAATCCTGTGTACACGCAGTGAAAAAGTGAAACAGCAAATGAAATGCCAAGCTAAAAAGTGGACAGACATGTTGATTTTCTCATTTAACTCATTGTGCGATAAGTATGGTACAACAGACATCAAATAAATCTGTCTTATTCTCCATGATTGAAGTAATTTCCCATAAAAAGTATGTTCAAAAAAAGGGAGGGAAAAACTTGCCAAATGAAGAGTCTGTACAAACGTCTGTTTTGTGAAGCATGCAGTGTAAAACAGACAAAGCCAGAATGTTATTTAAAAAGAGAGCATAATGGCACCAAAACTGGGTTTTAAGGAAAAAATAAAATACCAGTTCATAAAAAGCAGATGAAAACCAGAAATATATTTACAAAACAGGGATTCAAAAATGCCTCAGAGTAAAAGCAAAAAAAGGGAGACTAGAAATAAAAAGAATAAAACAGAATCACACCAATAAAAAGTAGAGCCTTTAAAACTGAGTGAGGACAAGGTATCAAGGAGAAGGTTGTAGTCAACAATATCAAAAGCAGCAGAAAGGTCAAGAAGAATGAGTATCAAGTAAAGGTTCTTGGATTTTGCTAGGTCACTGGAGACTTTGGCAAGAGCCATTTCAGTAGAATGTGAAGGACAAAAGCCATATTATAAAGGATCCAGAAGGGCTTGAGAGGACAGAAAGTCAAGGCAATGGCGGTGAACCGCACGTTCAAGTAGTTTAGAAATGAAGGGAAGGAGGGAGATGGGTCAATAGTTAGGACAGGTAGGATCTAGTGAGGGTTTCTTGAAGAGAGGTGTAACTACAGCATGCGTGAAAGCGATAGGCTGAGTATATGATAGATGGAAGGGACAACTGTGGAGGCAATGGGGCTTAGGAGACAGGTGGGAATAGGATCAAAGGAGCAGGTAGTAAACGCCCATGAGGAAAGGGTTACGACAGCAGTTATAGTTGGTGGTTCAATCATTAGGTATATAGATAGCAGAGTGATTGGTGGATGTGAGGCTCGCCTGGTAACACGCCTGCCTGGTGTGAAAGTAGCAGACCTCATGCGCCACCTAGACAAGGTTTTAGATAGTGCTAGGAAGGAGCCTGCTGTCTTGATACATGTTAGTACCAATAATTGGAAAATGTGTGAGATGTTCTGGAGGCCAAAATTTAGGCTTTTTAGTAGGAAGTTGAAATCCAAAACTTCCAGGGTGGCATTCTCAGAAATGTTTCCCATTCCACATGCAGGACCTAAAAGGCAGGCAGAACTCCAGAGTCTCAATGCGTGAATGAGAGAGTACAAGGAAGAGCTTTTGTATTTGTTAGGAACTGAGCAATATTCTGGGAAAAGGAGGAGCTTTTCCAAAAGGATGGGCTGCATCTTAACCAGGGTGCAACCCGGCTGCTGGCATTAATCCTTAAAAGGAGATAGAGCAGCTTTTAAACTAGATAACAAGGGAAAGCCAAAAGTTGTCAGAGAGAGCATGGTTCGGAAGGATGTATCCTTGACGGATACTAGCAAAAGAGGGAAGTTAGGGCATCCTGATAACAAGATTCCAATAAAGATATAGGTAACCCAGATGCCTTTAAAAGCAGAGCAGACAGCTGAAAGATTCCAAAATTACCCTTGTCATCTGATAACCAGATTGTTAATATGAAAAAATGCAACCTGTATGCAGATACTAGACATCTAAAACATAAGATGGTAGAATTAGAATATATCGCACTAAATGAAAGGTTAAATATAATTAGCATCTCAGAACTGGTGGAAAAATAACCAATGGGATACAATGATACCTGGGGTACAAACTATATCGCAATGAGAGAAGATCAAATTGGTGGAGGGGTTGCGCTCTATGTTAGAGAGGGCATTGAGTCGCATAAGATAAACCTTTTGCAGGAAACAAACAAAAACACACTGTAGAATCACAATGGATAGAAATTCCATGTAAAAAGGGGAAGGCAATGGCAGTGGGGGTATACTACTGTCCACCTGGTCAGAATGAACAGATGGATGATGAAATGTTAAAAGAAATCAGAGAAGCTAACAAAAAGCTACAACAGTAATAATGGGCGATTTCAAAATTACCTCGGTGTCAACTGGGTCACTGTCACAGCAGGACATGCTAGGGAGATAAAATTTCTAGATGAAATAAATATGACTGCTTCTTGGAGCAGCTGGTTCAGGAACCGACAAGAGGGGAAGCTATTTCGGACTGAATCCTTAGTGAAACACAAGATCTGGTGGAAGAGAATGTTGGGGCCACTTGGCAATAGTGAACATAGCATGATAGGAGGGAGGATTTTCAAGGAAATCCACAGTACTACCTTTTAAACTTTCAAAAGGGAGACTATGATAAAATGAGGAAAGTAGTTAAGAAAACTTAAAAAGTGCAGCTGCAAAGGTTAAATGTTTACATCAAGAATGGATGTTTAAAAGTGCTGTCTTGGAAGCCCACACCAAGTGTATTCCATGTTTTAAGAAAGGTGGAAGAAAGGTCAAAAAACTGCCAACATGGTTTAAAGGCGAGGTCAGAGAGGTTGTTGAAGGAAAAAAAAAAAAAAAAGCATCTTTCAGGAAATGGAAAAAAGGAGCCAAAATGACAAGAGGGGGGGGGGGGGAACACAAGTACTGGCAAGTTAAATGCAAAGCTAGAAAAAAAGGTAATTTGAAAAAAAAGCTTGTCGTAGAAGCAAAACAAAAACTTTTCAAGAATATTCATAGCAAAACACCTGCGAGTCAGTTGCACCATTAGATGATAGAAGGGTAAAACGGAGTACTAAAGGAAGACAAGGCCATAGCAGAGAGATTGAATGAATTCTTTGCTTTGGTCTTTACTGAAGATGTAGGGAAGCTACATCACCTTTAAACAAATTTCGATAAACTGGGAAAGCATAGTTACTCACCTGTAACAGGTGTTCTCCAGAGACAGCAGGAATCAGGCATCACATATGGGTGACGTCAGCACCAACGGAGCCCGCACAGAGCATTTCTCCAGCTTTCAAAGAAAGCCTTTGGGACATGCTACCATGCATGCGTGGTCCCCTTCCTGCCCAAGGGTGCCATTTTGCTCAGACAGATGACATAGCTAGGACAGTAATAAAAATAACACCAGGTAGGGAGGCAACTCACAGGGGAGGAGGGAGGGTTGTGAGGACCGATTCCTGCTGTCCTTGGAGAACACCTGTTACAGATGAGTAACTACGCTTTCTCCAGGAACAAGGAGGAAGTTAGCCCTCACATATGGGACGCACTAGCTCTAGGCTGCCGAGGACCGAAGCACGACAGCACCAACAGCAATAAAGTCAGGTAGCTGTGAGTTGCAGAAGGTGAGTCCCCACTGAGAGACTCTGCATGACCTAGCATCCAGCGACACTAACATTCCGCTAGTCTGAATACAGAAGAGTCGAATACAGAAGAGTCGGAGGGCAGGAGTTGCCTACAGCCCGAGAATATTACAGAGTACTACCTGGCCAAACACACTATCCCTTCAGGACTCGCTCTCCAGGCAATAGGGAGCTGCAAACGTGTGAAATGAGCATCATGTGATGGCCTTGCAGATCTCTGTCATCATCACTGAGCAGAGGGTGGCCATCACCCTCATCTGATGCACTGTGATCCAGTGCTCAAGGGTGAGGCCAACTCACTCAGACGAGGGAAATACAATCCGCCACCCAAGTGGACAGAGTTTGCTTAGTCACAGGAAGTCCCAGTCTGCTGGGGTCATAAGAAATGAAAAGCCGAGTAGCTTTGCGATGGGCCTGGGTCCGCTATAAGTAGGACAGGGCCCACTTGAAATCCAGCGTATGAAGTATTAGTTCTTCCCTGCCAGCGTGAGGCCATGGAAAGAAGGTGGGGAGGACCACCTCTTGGTTGAGGTGGAAAAGATAAACCACCTTTGGGAGGAATTTGGGGTGTGTGCAGAGCACTATGCTGTTCTTATAGAACCTTGTATATGGTGGATCCACCACCAGGGCCTGGAGTTCACTCACTCTTTGAGCAGACATGAAGGCTACCAAAAAGGCCACTTTTCAAGATAGGTACCGCAGGTGGCAAGTGGCTGGGGACTCAAATGGCGATTTGGTGAGCTGGGAGACCACCACCTTGAGGTCCCACTCCGCTGCCGGAGGGCAGAGAGAGGGCTTGGATAACAGGAGGCTGCAGAGGAACCTGGAAACCAGGGGCTGGCCCGAGACAGGCTTTCCCTTGATAGGATGATGGTGAGCGGCTGTAGCACTCAGGTGCACGCTCACCGAGTTAGACTTCAGCCCAGTGTGGAACAGGTGCAGTAGGTACTGGAGTACTAACTGCACACGGCAGAAGAAGGGGTCCTCCCTTCTTTCTGTACACCAGGCAGAGAACCTTCTCTACTTAAAGGCATAAGCCCATCTGGTGGGGGCTTTTGGGAGGCCAGTAGGATCTCCTCAACTTCTCTCAGAAGACTGAAAGGGGACAGTGCTATCCTTTCAGCAGCCACACTGTTAGTATTAGGGATCCCAGGTTGGGGTGCAGGAGTGAGCCCCCCCTCCTGAGACAGGAGGTTCGAGGCTCGGCCCAGCAGGACTGGGAGTGCCACAGACAGGGAGAAGAGCAGTGGAAACCAGGGCTGCCTCAGCCAACTGGGGGCAATTAGTATATCTGATGCCCTCTCGTTCTGGATCTTGAAGAGTGTCCGGGGGGGGGGGGGGAGTGTTGGTGGGAATGCATAGAGTACACCCTCAGACCACGAGATCAGGAAGTCGTCTGCTGCCGCTCTCTCTGGGTAAGGTTGGCACGAGAAGCAGCAAAGCAACTGTGTGTTATCCAGAGAGGCAAATAGATCCATCATGGGCCTGCCCCAAAGGTGGAAGAGCATTTTGACCACCCTGGGGTTCAAGCACCATTCATGCAGTCGAAGAACTCTGCTCAGCCTGTCTGTCTGCTAGGCAGTTGTCCTGACCCAGGAGGTAAAATGCACACAAGAGCATGTTGTTGCAAACTGCAAAGGAGAGGAGGGCCACTGCCTCCTGACAGAAGGTATACAAGCTTGTGCCCCCCTGCTTGTTGATAAAGAACATGGCGACTTGATTGCCCATCTGGATCAGTATGGACCAATGTCACAGGAGTTGGCAGAACGTTTGTAGGGCTAGGAAGATTGCCCTGAGTTCCAGGAGATTGATCTGTAGAAGCAACTCCTCCTGGGACCAGCTGCCTTGTGCCTGGTGGTCCCCACAATGCACCCCCAACCTAGGAGGGAGGCGTCCATGGTCAGGGTTCTCTTAGGTGTGGAAGGGCATTCCCGCCCGGAGGTGGCAGAAGTTCTGCCACCAGTTGAGGGATTCGCCTAGTTGGCGGATAACCCTAACCCAAGCCTGCCTGTGGCTTGGGTCCACTGTGAGCAGAGGCACCATTGGGATGTCCGCATGTGCGAGCTAGCTGAGGGTGTTACGTGGACCTTGGAGGCCATATGGCCCAGAAGGCAGAGACAACGAGCTAGCACTGACCGGCGACGTCTCTCTCCTACCAGTTGTTTGAGATGTTCTGCCCTCTCTCCGGGGAGGACCACCTAGACTTGCAGCATGTTGAGCCGAGCACCTATTAACTCCAGATTTTGGGCTGGAGAAAGATGGGATTTGAGGTAGTTAATGACTAACCCCAGGTGCTGCAGGAGGAGGGACAGGCACTCTCTGCCTGACTGGCCTCTGTAGCTGTGCCGTCCCTGATTAGCCAGTCGTCTAGGTAGGGAAAGATGAAGGCCCTTTGTATGCGCAGGTAGGCAGCCACCACTGCCACGCATTTATTTATTTATTTATTTATTTAACATGTTTTGTATCCCGCCTTTTCCTTCAATCAAAGCGGTTAATACAGCACAAAGTTAAACAAAGGTGAGGGAAACATACATTGCATTATCATTACATCACAACAAAACACTAGGAGTACAAACAGGGAACACAGTACATAACTTACATTACATTACCTTACATTAACTACAAACAGCATATCGCTGAACAGAATGAGCATATAGCAGCAGATCTCTTCCATGCATATTCATTGTGGTTATCCTGAAAACCCGACTGGCTTGGTGGGTCCCGAGGACTGGGTTGAGAACCCCTGCTTTAGATCCAAGGAGCACAGCCAGTCTCCATAGTGGGGGTAAGGCAGCAGTGCTCCAAGAGAGAGCATCTTGAACTTCTCCCTCACCAGAGGCTTGTTTAGATTTCACAGGTCTAGTATGGGCCTGTGGCCCCCAGTTCTCCGTGGGGCAAGGTAGTACCTGGAGTAGAAGCCCTTTCCCCACAGGTGTTTGTGTACAGCAGTGGTCCTCAACCCAGTCCTCTGGGGCCCACAGGCCAGTCAGGTTTTCAGGATACCCACAATGAATATGCATGAGATAGATCTGCATACAATGGAAGCAGTACATGCAGATCTATCTCATGCATATTCATTGTGGGTATCCTGAAAACCTGACTGGCCTGTGGGCCCCAGAGGACTGGGTTGAGGACCACTGGTGTACAGGATCTACTGTGTTGTCCCTGATCAGACCTGTGAACTCTGAGCTGAGGAGTCTGATGAAGAAGGGGGTTGTACCGGCTATCCTAGGAAGAACCTGGGTGGCATTTGCTGTAAGTGGAGGAGGTATCCTTCCCTTACCACTTGCAGTACCCACTGGTCCAAGGTGATGTTGGCCCATCTGTGGGCATAGAGCGCCAGGTGCCTCCCTGTGGCCTGATGAAGTTATCCTGGGGGAGGGGAGGCCATGCACTGGGAGTCAAAAGCTCCCCCAGGGTTGGGAGGAAGCCAGGGCCTGAGACTTTAGTGTTTTTGCCTTTGGAAGCCTGTGGCCTTGCCTCTTAGGGTAAGAACCTTGTTGCCGGCCCGAGAAGGGCTGGTAGTGGTGACTCTGTGGAAAAAGCCCCTTTTTCCTCAGAAAAATGGGTCTTTTCCCTGCTGGTTTCCTGCAGGGAAGGGATAAGGTCTTTTTTAAGAGAGCCTCTGGCATGTCCCATCAGCCTCAATCTCAGCCACCTCGTCAGCCATGAGTTTGACAAATAGGTTTTCTCCCTGGTGCAGGGGACTTCGAGCAGCTCATCTTGAACCCATTGCTTGAGGTCAGAAGACTGTAGCCAGGCCTGGTGTCTGGCACCGATGCCAGCTGCTGCGACCCGAGCTGCTGACTCAAAGCAGTCATAAGCTGCTCAGGAGAGGAACATGGAGCAGTCCCTGATCCCCGAGGTCAGGGACTGGAACCGTTGGAGGGATTCCCCAACAAGACCAGCCAAAAACCCCAACAGCTCCTGTGTTAGAGCCTTCGAGTACGTATCTATGTTTAATTCATAGGCTTGGATCTGACACCCCAGCCTCGAGCCCTGGTAACACTTGTGCCCAAGGGTGTCAAGGGCTCTGGCTTCCCTTCCAGGGGAGGGGGGGGGGGGGAAAAAAAAACCACAGAGGAGTGGGTCTTTTGGCTCTTACATTTTGCCTGGTTGACTTGACAACCACAGAGTTATATGGGAGCTGGGGTTTGTGGAACCCCATGTACTTCTGGACACAGTACATGGTGTCAAGGCACTGGCTCACCACCAGTACAGACACTGGTGTCTCCCACATTCTGAGCAGCAGTCGCTCGAGGATCGGCTGCATGGGCACTGTGAGGGTTTCCTCAGATGGAGAGACTCGTTTTGTAGAATCTCCAACTCCTCAGCGCATGGGTCCTTCTCCACCTCTGTCTGCACTGAGAGGGCTCTGACCATGTCCTTGACAAAGTCATGGAAGGCTATGCCCTCCAGAGGGGAGTGGCACTGGGGGAGACTGGTCCGAGGGAATGTCTCAGTGCCATTTAGTCTCCAGGGATGCCTCGTCATCTGTCTCCCACTCAGAGTCAAGCAGTGACGACAAACCGAGGCCCTGCGACTCATTGCCTCAAGGCCGGTACCAAGGAGGTGGTAGCCTCAGGAGGACCTGGGGTCCGAGCTACGGAAACTAGCCGGGAAGGACCAGATGCCCGAGGATTGGGACCGCAACCTTGACTGGTGCAGAGGGCTCACCCGAGGCCAGTGGCACTCTGAGTTCGGCTCGACAACTGGGGACTCCCCCGCAGTCGGGGGCCCGGTTGTCAGGGCAGATGTTGACGAACCAGCCATCACTGCCTGCTGCAGGGTTAGGATAGCAGTGATATTCTGCTCCAGGCTACCATTCTTATTTCCAAGCCAGAAGGCTCCACAGCTTTTGGCACAGGCACCAAGGATCTCAGACCTGGACCGGCACTCTGGTGAGTGTGTCCAATGAAGACTACAGCCTTGAGGAACCTCGCACGGTCTCTGCATGCCAAGGAATCCTTCTTGATGACCTTGGTAGGGCGCTTCTCTGAACCGCCCAAGTCCCTCCTGGCAGTTTTACCAGGTTTCTCTGGTGCAACCTTGGTAGGCTTTAGGACTTCTTCTCAGGGTCAGAGGTCTTCTCGGAGGAGCCACCGCCGTGGGATTGAGGATGCTCGAACTTTGCAGAAGTGCTGGGCTTGGAGCTCTGCATCAGGGAGGCCGGGGCCAAGTCAGACCTGGGAAACAGTTTTTCCTGCATCTCAAACCTCTTTTTTATTGGTCTTAAGCATCATGGTTACTGTCATGGTCCAGTTCCAGGTCACGTAGGCAGCAATCATAGGTGTCTGACACCGACATCGTTTGACTGCTGCGGTCACATTCTTTTTTAACCCACTGGGGGATATAGTGGGACGCATCCGGCTAGGGTCAATGACCCCTGGGCAAAAAAAGACATGAACACTAGTTGAGAGAAGCCTCAATCAAAAAGAGGGGAAAGGAGCCAAGAACAGCGCCGGGTTTGGTGCCGGCACAAGGAGTGAAGAGGAACCAGTACGCGAACCACGAACAGCTAAGGATATTTAGCAAGGATGTTTTCTGGGGAAACAGGACAGATGTCCATTGGGCTTTGCAGATAAAAGGAAACTAAGCAAGATGGCATCCTTGGACAGGAAGGGGACTACACATGGGTGGTAGTAGGTCCCAAAGGCTTTCTTTGAAAGCTGGGGAAATGCTCCACGCGGGCTCTGTCGGCAGCGACGTCACCCAAATGCGAGGGCCAACTTCCTGCTTGTTCCTTGAGAAAATGTATTACAACTATTTGATAAACTAAAGAGTAGCAAGTCACCGGACTGGATGGTAAATGGTTATGGTTTAGGCACAATATACCGCCCTTTACTTGTGCATCACAGTGGTTTTACATGTATGTATATACTAACAGGTACTTTTTTTTATTCCCTTGTCCCCCGAAAGGCTCACAATCTAAGTGTACCTGCGGCAATGGAGGGTTAAGTGGCTTGTCCAAGATCACAAGGAGCGGCCATGGGACTAGAGACCCCAGTCCCTCCAGCCTGAGATTACTTATCCCCATGCAGGTATTGAACCCCCGGCCCTCTGGCCTGTCCCAACCCCTAAGCCACTCCTCCCTCCGAGGGTGCAAAAAGAACTGAAATATGAGATTGCATACCAGCACTATACAAATAAGAAGCAGTAGTAATACTATTAGTAATCTGTGAACTATCATTAAAATCATCTGTAGTACCCTCACTTGGTTTGCAGCTTGTCGTGCTGTGAGGGCTTGTGTGCATCAGTGATGCTGAGAGCTAAACTATCGGTACTTTAACTACTGGCAGGGTCTCCCAAGATGGACAGGTCTCAGCTGAGATGCCAGACCAAGACAAACCACCCATCTGGGCAGCAGCAGAATGGGATAGTGTTGACGGCGGAGGATCACATTTTTGTGACAACGGCAACACCAAACTTAAACTGCGCGGAAGAAAGGCCCGGCAATCTACTTCTGTATCTTGCCATGAAAACCCAATGGATAGTTACAACAAAACAAATTGTGCTGTAGTGCTGGAAGATGAGACCCCCAGGTCAGAAGGCACTCAACTAGCTACTGGGGAAGAGCTGAAGACCTTTCAGAGTAAAGCCAGCATTTATGATGTGGTTGGATCAAAGCCCTCGGGACGTCTGACTGCTGATGTAGCTGCACGTGAAATGAGAGTCAGAAGCTGTAAAGATGTCTTACACATTGGAACATGGAACGTACGAAGCATGAGCCAAGGGAAGTTGGAGGTGGTCAAGAATGAAATGGAACGTGTACAACTTGATCTGTTGGGTGTCAGCGAACTGAAATGGACTGGCATCGGGCACTTTGCATCAGATGATCACATGGTCTACTATGCTGGAAATGAAAGACAAAGAAGAAATGGTGTTGCTTTATAATAAAGAAACAACTTGCAAGAACTGTAATGAAATACAATGCAGTCAGCGAACGCTTAATCTCTATTCGTCTACGAGGAATGCCTATCAACACAACTATAATTCAAGTATATGCCCCAACAACAGCTGCAGAAGAGAATGAAATTGAAGAGTTCTATGAACAAGTACAAGCTGAAATTGACAGAACATGCAAACAGGATATCCTGATAGTCATGGGTGATTGGAACGCAAAGGTTGGCAACAAAGAAGAAGACAAAGTAGTTGGAAAATATGGACTTGGCAACAGAAATGAAGCTGGAGAAAGTGATAGAATTCTGCAAGACCAACGATCTATTCATCTCAAACACCTTCTTCCAGCAACACAAGCGGAGACTGTACACATGGACTTCACCCAATGGATTGTATAAAAATCAAATTGACTACATCTGTGGAAGTCAACGATGGAAAAGCTCTATAACATCAACAAAGACAAAACCTGGAGCTGACTGTGGTACAGATCATCAACTACTAGTATGCAAACTCAAGCTAAAGCTGAAAAAGAGCAAACCACTCATGAATGCAGCAAAATATGACCTTGAGAATATACCACTGGAATTTAAAGACTGCCTGCAAAATCGATTTACTGCTTTAGATACAAATGATAGAGTTCCAGAAGAGTTATGGAATGACATCAAGAAAGTTGTGTTGGAAGAAAGCGAGAAGTCTCTACAAAAGGTAAAAAAGAAAAAACGGCCAAAATGGATGACTGAAGAAACTCTGAAAATTGCCCAGAAACGCAGAGAAGCTAAAGCCAGAGGAGAAAGAAAGACAATCACAGAACTCAGAGATTTCCAACGTGCAGCAAGACAGGACAAGGAAAAGTACTACAATGACGCATGCAAGGAAATAGAAGCAGAAACTATTAGAGGAAGAACAAGATCAGCTTTCCTAAAGCTACGAGAGTTAAAGAAAAAGTTCCAGCCTCGAATTGGAATGTTACAAGATGCTCAAGGTTCTATGTTGAATGATGCCGAGAAGATCAAGAAAAGATGGAAGGAATATACAGAGTTTTTATATGCTAAAGATCAAGTGGACCAACAGCCGTTTCAACCTGTACCTTGTGATCTGGAACCATTGGTGATGAAAGAAGAAGTTGAAGCAGCATTGAAAGCCTTATCAAAGAACAAAGCACCAGGCATTGATTGCATTCCCATAGAAGTATTACAGCAATCTGATGCAGCTGTTACCGTACTTACAAGGCTCTGCCAAGAAATATTTATTTTTTATTTATTTATTTATTTAATAGTATTTCTAAACCGCCTTATCATAATAATCAAGGTGGTATCACAGCAAACAATCTGGTAGTGTGAGTGTGTTATACATGCAGTGAGGGTGAAAATTTAGTTGGGTGCGTGTTGTATTGTGTGCTAGATTGGTTTGAGCTATGTACAATGTGGGCTATATACAGTGGTGCTAAAAACATTTTATATACATACAGTGTTAGGCGGTAACGTGTGCTGCTATACAGTCACTTAGGTTATGTGATGTGTCCATAGTGTTCTATGAACAGCATGGTTTTCAGCTGTTTTCTAAAGTCCTTGAGGTCTGTAGTTGCCCTCAAATCGTCCGGTAGTTTGTTCCATATTGTTGGAGCAGCCATGGAGAGTGCTCTGTCTGTTGTGTCCTTGCGTGTGTGTTTGTATTCACTTGGGGTGCTGACTCGGTTGTGTGTTTGTTTTCTTCTAGGACGTGTGCTGGTGTCTGGTTGTATGAGGGTGTGCAGGCTGTTGGCTGATATGCGCTGTTTTATCTTAAATAGGTTTATGATAGTTTTGTATCTGATGCGTGCGCCAATCGGAAGCCAGTGTAAGTCCTTTAAGGTAGGTGTGATGTGCTCCTGTCTTGCAGTTCCGGACATGATTCGTGCTGCGGTGTTTTGTGCCAGTTGGAGTGGTTTGATGGCTTGTTTCGGTAGTCCAAGGTATATCGGATTGCAGAAGTCCAGTAGTGGGGTTATCAGTGCTTGACAGACGGTACGGAAGTGTTCTGGGGCGAGGAGTGGTTTCAGTCCCCTGATGATTCGCATCTTGTAGTAGGCTTTTTGTATTGTTTTGTCTATGTGTGGCTTGAGATTGAGTTTATTGTCCAGCGTAACCCCGAGGTCTCTCACTTCTGACCTTATTGGTATAGTAGTGTTTTGTATCTTTAAATTTGGTGGGTGTATGAAGCTTTGGTTCCGAGTGATGATTAAAGCTTCAGTCTTGTTGTAGTTTATTGCGAGGTTGTTGTCTTGACACCAACTGGTCATTTGTGTAAGGCAGTCTGGTATCTTAGAGAAGTCCGGGTTCTCTATTGATATCGGGGTGTATATCATGTCGTCCGCATAGATTGTGTATTGAATGTTGTTCTCTTTCATGATGTTGCATATTGGTTGGATGTAGATGTTAAATAGGAGTGCTGAGAGCGCAGATCCTTGAGGTACTCCTTGACGGACTTTGATGGGTCGGGAGGTGATGTGTCCCACCTTGACCTGTAGCTGTCTTTCGGTTAGGTACGAGTGGAACCATTTTAGTGTGATACCATGTATACCAGTGTTCTTTAGTCTTTCCAGGAGCGTGTTGTGGTCCACTGTGTTGAAGGCTGAGGAGATGTCGATGAAGATCATTATGATTCCATTCCTGGTGTTGTCGATTATTCTTAGGATGCTGTCGAAGAGGTAGATCAGTAGCGTTTCGACACCGTGGTTGGGACGAAATCCGTGTTGGTTGTCGTCGAGTGTTTCGTGTTTGTCGATGTGATCCTGAAGTTGTAGTTGAACCGTTTTTTCAATGACTTTTGCGAGGAATGGTATGCTGGAGATTGGTCGGTATGTTGCTGGATCTTTTTTGTCGAGAGTTGTTTTCTTTGTGATTGGTCTTACTGAGGCAAGTTTTAGTTGCTTTGGCATGAGTCCTTGAGTGAGTGAGTTGTGTACCATTTTATGTATGGTGGGGATGAGGCTTGATTTGGTGGCTTTGACCCATGACACTGGGCATGGGTCTGTAGGAGCGGTGCTTGTGTTGATTGTAGAGATGATGTGGGATATCTGTTCTGTTGAGGGTGAGGAGAATGTGCCCCAGGTTTTGGAGTGTACGTCTGTCCTTGTGGTCCTACTAGGTGTTTGTTCTGTGGAGTGAAATTTGTCTTTGATGTGGTCGGCGAATTTCTGTGGATCAACTTGTGCTTCCCCTTCTGTTGTTTGCTCTTTTGTGAGGATTTTTACTATTTCGCAAAGCTCTCTGGGTTTGTTGATGGAAGTATTTATCATGTTTGTGTGGAATTCCCTCTTTGATTGGTTGATGTGTTCATTGTATTGTTTTTGCTTCGTTAGATAAAGATGCTGGTCGGCAGTTGTTTTGGTTTTTCTCCATCTCCGTTCAATCTTCCTGAGTTCCCTCTTATACTGTCGTATTTTTGCTGAGTACCATGGTTTGTTTTGTCTCTTGTTGTGGTGTTGTTTCTCGGTCCCGCCATCGGATGGTTTGGCGGCGTTGGCTAAAATGCTGTTCCAGCTGGAAACTTGTTCCTCCAGGTCGTCTGTAGTAATGTTCAGGTGTTGTACTGTGTCCTGTATGAATTCGTCCTTGTCAAAACACTTGAATCGTCTTTGTGTGTGTGAGATGTTTGCTCTTTCGTTTGTCTGGTCCTCTTGTGACCGCAGCCTTGTCTCGATTAAGTAGTGGTCAGACCATGGCACTGGGGTAATGGTGGGAGGAGAAATCAGGTCTCTTGATGTTAGGTAATTGGATGCGAATATGAGGTCTGGGGATGATCCATGTCTGTGTGTTGGTGCATTGATTATTTGTGTGAATTGAAGTGAGGACATTGCTTGAAGGAAGGCCTCTGCGTCATTGGCATTGGTGGACTTTAGGTTGAAGTCTCCAATCAGCAGCGCTGGTTTGTTGTTTGTTGTTATGGCACAGGCTTCTTCGAGTGTGAAGGCCAGTTAGTCGGGTGGAGCTCTGGGTGCTCTGTATGTTAGGCAGATTGTAATGCTCTTGTTCTTGATGGTAATTGTGTTACATTGCTGTGTATCGGTGAGGCTCTGTGTCTTGAACTTTAGTTTTGTTTTCGCTATTATCAGGACTCCTCCTCCACGCTTGTGGGTGCGTGGGCAGTTGTACACTGAGTAGTTGTTCGGTACTAGTTGGTTGAGTAGTACATTGTCAGTCGGGTTGAGCCATGTCTCTGTGATGCATATTATGTCGGGCTGTCGCTCTTCAATGTGGTCTACAAGCGTGTGTATCTTGTTGCAGACGGATCTGGCATTTATGAGCTCGATCGTTGTTGTCTCTGTTGAGGAGGTTGCTGTTACATGTGCTTCCTTTGTGCAGGTGTGTGAGTTTGATTTGTGTCTGTTTGGTCGCTTTGCCTGGGAGGTTCTTTGTATGTGTGCTGTGGTTCTAGATATGGCAATACATTTGGTGGGTGCCATGTTGTGTTTGCTTGTGGGTGTTGGAGGTGTGTGGTTGGTGGGAGGAGTTGTGTGACGAGTAGGTAGAGTGGGAGGAAGTATGTGGCGTGCATGTTGGTTTTTTGTGATGTTCTGTTAAGGTGATGCCTGTTTTCTTAAGTCTTCGTCTGTTGGCTGTTTGGAGAGAGCTGTATATGGTGCGATAGCCTGTCTCGTGGAGGGAGAGCCGGATCTGCGTAGGGCGTCTTGATGTGGGAGCCTGTCCCGTGGAGGGAGCCTGTCCCGTGGAGGGCGAGCCGGATCTGTGTAGGGTGTCTTGGTGCGGGAGCCTGACCCGCGGAGGGAGGGCCGGATCTATTGGGGTGTGTGTAGTGGAGGTGTGAGCTTGGTGGTGGGGAATGTGTGATGTACTGTGAGAGTTCTACTTGCGGTTCTGATGTCCTTCGCATCATGGCCAACTGACTGGAAAAGATCTGTGTTTATACCAGTACTAAAGAAAGGTGATCCAACTGACTGTGGAAATTATCGCACAATCGCTCTGATCCCACATGCCAGCAAAATTCTACTGAAGATTATTCAAGAGAGACTACAATCATACCTGGAACGAGAACTACCTGAAGTGCAAGCAGGGTTCAGAAAAGGGCGAGGAACGAGAGACATCATTGCGGATGTGAGATGGATCCTTGAAAAGACTAAAGAATACCAAAAGGATATCTATTTGTGCTTTATCGACTATAGCAAAGCTTTTGACTGTGTAAACCATGAGAAACTCTGGGCCACATTAAGAAGCATGGGTATACCAGAACACCTGATCGTTCTTTTGCACAATCTATACATTGATCAAGAAGCAACAGTTCGAACGGAACAAGGAGAAACAGAATGGTTTAAAATAAGCAAAGGTGTAAGACAAGGCTGCATACTTTCCCCCTACCTGTTTAATTTATATGCAGAACAAATCATCAGAGAAGCAGGATTGTATGAAGACAACAGAGGTGTGAAGATTGGTGGAAGACTCATCAACAACCTTCGCTATGCTGATGATACCACATTACTGGCGGAAAGTGAAGATGATCTGAAACATTTGCTTCTCACAATCAAAGAACATAGTCTCAAAATGGGCCTGCACCTTAATGTAAAGAAGACAAAGATCATGACAACTGGCATAATCAACAGGTTCATCGTCGAAGGAGAAGAAATTGAAATCGTGAATAACTTTAACCTACTTGGATCAACTATCAATAAAGAAGCAACAAGCAGTCAAGAAATCAGACGCATTGCTCTTGGCAGAATGGCTATGAAAGACCTAGATAAGATTCTCAAGAGCAGAGATGTCTCTCTCCATACAAAGATTCGACTTGTTCAAGCCATGGTATTTTCAATATCATATGGATGTGAAAGCTGGACAGTGAAAAAGATAGACAGGAAGAAAATTGATGCCTTTGAATTATGGTGCTGGCGGTGAATACTGTGTATACCATGGACTGCCCGAAGAACAAACCAGTCTGTACTAGAGGAGATCAAACCTAAGCTTTCTTTAGAAGCTCAGATGACAAGACTTCGACTTTCATACATCATGCGGAGAGAGAGATCATTAGAGAAAGACATCATGCTTGGCAAGATAGAAGGTCAACGCAAAAGAGGAAGGCCAGCAATGAGATGGATCGATACAATAACAGCAGCTACGGGTACCAGTCTGTCAACAATGAGCCGCCTGACTGAAGATCGAACACAATTTAGGATAGCTATCCAGGAGGGTCGCCATGAGTCGACTCCGACTCGACGGCACTTAACAACAACAACACCCTGAAGATTGAAGTTACCTTGGCTAGTCTCCAATGTTTAAAAAGGGTTCCAGGGGGTGATCCAAAAAATTACAGACTAGCAAGCCAGATGTCAATACTGTGCAAAATAGTAGAAACCATTATAAAGAATAAAATTACTGCCTAACTTTTTTTTTTTTAGTGCAGTTAAGTCAGTGCTGACTTCTGGCAATCTAGATGCCTCTAGGGTTTCTTGGCAACGTATCACCAGACAGACTGCCAGGACTTTTCTTTCGAGGTAATGGAGGGTAAAGTGACCTGCCCAAGGTCACAAGGAGTGCCAGTGGGAATCGAACACTTGATCTTCTGGGTACTAGGCAGTTGCTCTAACTACTAGGCTACTCCTCTGGTTTAATGGGAGAAAGACAACATTTTATTTAGCCGAGGAAAATCTGATTTTTTTTTTCAAGATATGAACAAACAGGTAGGGAAAGATGAGCAGGTTGATATAGTGTATGTGGATTTTCAGAAAACCTTTAACAAGGTCCCTCATGAGAGGCTCGTGGCAAAATTAAAAAGTCATGGGATAGGAGGCAGTGTATTACTGTGGATTAGAAACTGATTACAAGATAGAAAGCACAGAATAGGGCTAAATAACCAATTTTCTCAATGGAGAAAAGTGAATAGTAGAGTACCTCAGATCTGTGCTGGGCCCGCTGCTTTTTAACATATTTATAAATGACCTGGAAATGGGAATAAGGAGTGAGGTGATCAAATTTGCAAACGACACAAAATTATTCAAAGCTGTTAAAAAGCAAGAGGATTCTGAAAAATTGCAAAAGGACCTTGATAAATTGGAAAACTGGACATTCAAATGGCAGATTAAATTTAATGTGGAAAGATACAAAGTTATGCACCTAGGAAAGAACAACCCAAAATAGAAAATTACACTTACCTGGTAATTGTAGTTCCTGGAGGGTCCAGTTTAGTCCTCCACATCCGGGTAGTGCACCTCTTCCTGCAGCAAGGAGACTGGACCAATCAAATTCTCTAAACCATGGAATGTATGCTGCTGGAGCTCCCATCAGGCCCCCAGTGAACTAGTAACAAAGCAGACTCAAAGAAACAACACGTAAGCAACTCAAAATAAACAGACTGATGCCCCCCAATAGCACTTGACCCCCTCCCCAAACTAGAGAGTCATAACGTTGTACCTTGCTTCGGCCCCCTTTACCTGAAGCAACTAAGACACTGCAGCACTTATAACGGAAAAAAAAAAAAAAAAAAGAAAGTACCGTATTTATTCGAGTATAACGCGCAAAATTTTCTACCAAAAAAAGAAATGAAAGTTTGGGTGCGCGTTATAAACGAGGGCTGGGGTGGGGTGATGCAGTGGCGGCCGGTCCATTGAGGGCGCAGGCGAATTGTGAGTTCGCACTGCGCCCTCTCCGGGCTGCAGCCGCTCACTGTACGCGAGGGCGAAGAAAAAAAAAAAAAGTCCCCTCGTCGCGAACCGTGGGCGGCCCGAACTGGCGAGATGCACTCGCCAGTTTGACGGGCCGCCACTGGGGGTGAGAATTCTTATTATCCGCTGTAACGTATGGTCGCCTCTTCATTTACTTTCCTCGCCACGCCCACACGTTACGGTAAGCATTGCTGTTTTGCACAATTCAGTGTTCTTCATATTTTTATTGATATACTGGTACCCGTTAGATGGCAACTCAGGGTATCAAGAAAAAACGTTCTGCATATGACGCTTCATTCAAGCTCAAAGTTGTTGATCATGCTGAAATTCACGGAAATCGAGCAGCTAGCCGAGAATTCACTGTACCAGAGTTTTTTAAAGACAGACATCAGCAATAAAATGGACGGCACAGAAGACGACCTGCTGTGGAATTCAGACTCAGAAGAAAGCGAAGAAACTGGAGAAACAGATGTTCCTGCCAACTGGGACACTGATGATAAATTAACTCGAGAAGAATGGGAACAACTCTTTAGTGTATCTGATGATGAATTTGACTTTGAAGCATTTTAAATAAATATTGTTACCGGTAATTTTATTTCGGTATTGTGTTCAGTTTACGTTGTCAATAAATGATTTTTATCATGGCCGCACGTGTTCAACAATGTTTGTCACTTACAATGCTTGGTCTGAGCCGAGAAAAAGTGAAACAAAATTTTATACCGATTTTTAATCGAAAATTAGGGGTGCGCGTTATACACGTGTGTGCGTTATACTTGAATAAATACGGTACCTACAGTATGAGAAGGGGAAGTACATCACTTTTCCGAAACTTTGTCCCACCGAGGTAGCGCGCCAGACAGAAAAAGACACTTCTTAGACTCTTGGGCGGGACAGAGGACTAAACTGGACCCTCTAGGAACTACAATTACCAGGTAAGTATAATTTCTATTTCCTGAGCGGTCCTCCAGTTTAGTCCTCCACATCCGGGATGTATCAGAGCAGTAATCAACGGGAGGGACCTTGCCAACCAGCGCGCAGTACCGCCAAACCGAAACAAGAATCCCGAGAAGCCTGGACATCTAACCGGTAATGTCTACTAAAGGCATGGAGCGAAGACCAAGTAGCCGCTTTGCAAATATCTACTGGCGGAACCAAACTGTACTCCGCCCATGAAGCAGCCTGCGCTCTGGTAGAATGGGCACGGAGACCCAACGGTACAGACCGACCATGCAACAAATATGCTGAGGCGATGGCTTCCTTAATCCAGCGGGTAAGGGAGGATTTTGCCGCTGCTTCCCCCTTCCGAACTCCACCGAAAAGAAACAAATGATCTGACTTACGGAAACTTTCAGAAACCTTCAGATATTGACGCAACTCTGCTCACATCCAACCGGTGGAGGCAGTCGTCGGCGCCCGCAGACTGGTCCGAATTGAAAACCGGTAGAACAATGGATTGATTCAAATGAAACGGAGAAACCAACTTAGGAAGAAAGGAGGGCACTGGTCGCAGAACCACTTTATCCCGAGAAAAGGACAAGAAGGGAGCCTTACAGGACAACGCCTGGAGCTCCGAAATGCGCCTTGCAGAGCAAATGGCGACGAGAAAAAACGTTTTCAGGGTTAAGTCCTTAACGGAAGCATTGCGCAAAGGCTCAAAAGGTTTCCGAACCAAGGCTTGCAACACTAAATTCAAATCCCAAGGAGGATTAGACACCCTGCGCGAAGGTCGCAGCCTGAACACGGCCCTAAGAAAACGCTGCACATCCGCATGAGCCGCCAGAGAGAGATCGTGTATTTTACCACGATAACACGCGAGAGCCGCCAACTGAACCTTTAAGGAGCTAGCGGCTAGACCCTTGTCAAAGCCGTCTTGTAAGAAACTGAGAATCACTGCCACGGAAGCCGTCGCTGCTCGAATGTTATGCGTCGAACACCAATCCTCAAAAATACGCCAAATGCATACATACGTAAGCGATGTAGAAGTCTTATGGGCTCGAAGTAGCATGGCAATAACTGACGGTGAATAACCCTTCTTTTTCAATCGAGCCCTTTCAATGGCCAAACCGTAAGTGAGAACCGATCCACTTGAGGCATGCTCAGGGGCCCCTGAACTAGTAGGTCCCCGAGAAGGGGAAGCTTCCACGGATCCCCGTCGAGAAGCCACACCAGGTCGGCATACCAAGGACGCCTGGGCCAGTCCGGGGCCACCAAAAGAACCCTGCCGCGGTGCGCTTCGATGCGTTGAACCACTCTGCCGATCAACGCCCATGGAGGAAACACATACAGGAGGCCGGACTCTGGCCACGGTTGAATGAGGGCGTCGATTCCTTCGGACATGCGTTCTCTCCGCCTGCTGAAAAACCGACCGGTCTTCGCCGACTGGAAGGTCGCCATGAGATCCATGATCGGAGAACCCCATCAACGAACTATTTGTGCATAAATCTGCGGATGCAACTCCCACTCTCCGGCATCCACCCGGACTCTGCTGAGAAAATCTGCCATCACATTGTCCTTTCCGGTGATATGCGCAGCCGAAATGGCTACAAGGCGCCCTTCCACCCATTCGAAGAGGTCCTGAGCCTCTTCCTCCATGGCTACGCTTCCTGTGCCGCCTTGTCGATTGATGTACGCCACCGCAGTCGCATTGTCCGACAGAACGCGTACAGCTCGATGTAACACTATCGACTCGAAAGCTCGCAGCGCTAGCCCCACCGCGTGCAGCTCGAGCCGGTTGATCGACCACTGGAGTTCCTGCGTCGACCAAGTTCCCTGAGCATAACGACCCTGACAGTGGGCTCCCCAGCCCGCTAGGCTTGCATCGGTTATGACCGGTAACCAAGTTGGCTGCTCCAGAGGCAGGCCCATCTGAAGGGACCGTGGGCAAAGCCACCACTGCAACGCCCGACGCACCCGTCTCGGGCAGGGCAACCTGCGACTTAGCGGGTCCGTCTGATTGGACCAGCGACGCAAGAGAGCTCGCTGTAGCGGACACATGTGAAACCTGGCCCAAGGAACTACATCTATTGTTGCCGCCATGGTCCCCAGTAGACGGAGATACCACCAAGCTGACGGAGCGGGAATCGCCAAGAAAGTCCAAACCAGACGTCGCAAGGCTTGTGCGCGGCGACTCGGTAGAGATACCAAACCTCTGTTCGTTTCGAAACAAACCCCGAGATATTCGAGAAGGTTCCAGATGACTCTTTTTTGCATTGACCACCCATCCTAAGTTCTGCAAAAAATGTACGACCTTGTCCGTTGCTTGTAAGCTCTCCGTAGCGGACTTCGCTCGAATCAACCAGTCGTCGAGATACGGGTGTACCAGAATACCATCCTTTCGCAACACTGCTGCTACTACCACCATGACTTTGGTGAAGGTGCGAGGAGCTGTGGCAAGACCGAACGGTAATGCTTGAAACCGATAGTGGCCCCAAGGGAAAGCGAACCGAAGAAACTTCTGATGAATCAGTCGTATCGGAATATGTAGGTAGGCCTCCGCCAGGTCCAGCAAAGTCAAAAACTCCCCTTGTCGCACTGCCACTATGACGGACCTGAGAGTTTCCATCTGAAAGTGCGGAACTCGGAGACAACTATTCACACCCTTGAGATCTAAGATAGGACGGAGAGAGCTGTCTTTCTTGGGCACCACGAAATAAATGGAGTAACGACCAGTGCCGCGCTCGGTATCTGGAACAGGAATAACCGCCCCCAAGTCCAGGAGCCTGTCCAAAGTAGAGCGAATGGCGAGTTCCTTTAATGGACCCCTGCTGGGTGACAGAACGTAGGAGTCGTGGGGTGTAAAGGCAAACTCTAGGGCATAACCCTCTCGGACTATCTCCAGCACCCACTGATCGGATGTTATCTGGACCCAAGAAGGTAAGAAATCCCGAAGACGACCCCCGATGACTTGCGGTCCCTCCAGGGCCCGCCTCACATCATTGTGGTTTGCGATTAAAGGAAGTAGAGGAAGAGGAGGCTGTAGCTGAGAAGCCTCGACCCACCCCCCGGAAACCTCGAAAATTATGTGAGCGTGATCCAAACCTGCCTCTCTGAGAACTCCAAAGGCGGGAAGAGCGGAACCTTCTAAAGTCTCTGAATGGACCTCGAGAAGCTGGCAAACCTCTACCTAACTTAAGTTTATCTTCCGGCAGTCTTCCACCTTTAGACTCACCAAGGTCTTTCACCAATTTATCGAGATCGTCCCCAAACAACAAGCAGCCCTTGAATGGCAGCTTGCTGAGACGAGACTTGGACGAGCCGTCAGCTGCCCAATTCCGCAGCCAGATGGATCTCCGCACCGCTACCAGGGAAGCCATACTGTTAGCTAAGGACCTGATTAAATCATAATGGACATCAGCTAGATAAGCAGATCCCGATTCCAATCGCGTCACTTCGAGCAAAGCTGGCTGATCGAGAAGAGAATTTTGACGCAAATGCTGAGCCCACCTTAAACAAGCTCGAGCTATCCACGCCCCGCAGATAGATGCTTGTAACGACAAGGCATTGGTTTCAAAGGCCTGTTTCAAAAGTCCATCCACCTTCCTGTCCTGAGTATCTTTTAAGGCGGCGCTTCCCTCAACCGGGATAGTGGTCTTCTTGTTACTGCCGACACTGCCGCGTCTACCCGAGGAGACTTGAACTTATCCTTGACATTGTCCGCTAACGGATACAGACGGTTCATTGTCCGAATGCCTTTCAGACCCGACTCAGGCTGATCCCACTCAGTTTGAATCATTTGATCCACCACTCTATGTAGCGGAAACACCACCTGAGATTGTCGAACTGCCTGAATGAGAGGGTCCTCCAAAGCTTCCTCTTCAACCGACTGCGCCGAGGCGAGATTGAGGGTTTGCAGGGCCTCCGTAATCAAGGGAACCAGCTCTTCCCTCCGGAACACCCGAATAATGCGAGCCTGATCCTCAGGCTCAGGAATTTCACCTTCCTCTAAGTCGTCAAGCAGGTCCTCTGCGTTGAGAGCCGCTTCAGACTCGTGCCACTGCAGTTCCTCTGGCTCTAAGTCCAGGGACCGCAACCTTTTAGGTGGCCGGGGCGCCATCTGACCGGATCCCTCCGCCGTGGGCAGTGACAGAGGCAAAGAAGCGGAGAAAGTTTCTGGCAACTTACCCAAGCGCCCCAGTTGGAAAGCCTGATGCATAAGCAGTACGAAATCAGGGGAAAAATCTTTCAAAGAAGAAGACTCTGCCCCTTCTACTGGCAACGCAGAACCCAGCCCCTTTGAAGAGCCAGGATCTGGGGACAGGCGATTACCCTGAGAAGGAGTCCCCTCAGCAGACGGGAAAGGGAGCACATCAGCTGCCAGCGCTTGGCCTTCCACATGCTGTTCCGTATGAGAGGCCAAGCACAGTTCTTACAAACTCCTGACTCGACAGCTATGCCCTTACGAGATCCGCAGATCACGCATTGCGGTCTCGACGCCATAATGTGTGAAAAAATGCCAGGGAAATAAAATTGCAGAGATTAGAAAGACTAAAGCCTCTACACCTAGGCTAGAAATCTTCTCTTCTCCGTATGATTTTTTTTTTTAATTTTAAACCCGAGTGTAAGAAGGGCCAAAAAGTAAAAAGAGAAATGCAGACTCTCCAAAAAATACTAAAAACCCCAAAGGCCAGAGGTCTACGGGAGACCGCAGAGTCAGAACCTTAAAAGCAAATGAGCCGAAAATGGCCACCGAGACTGGCAAAACGAAGAAAAAAAAGGCGCCAAAAAACAAAAGACTGCACGACGCGAGTGAAAAATAAAATAAAACTACAGGGACATTCGGAAAAGGAAGGCACTTACCCCAGCAGCTAGAAAAAGTTAAAGAAACAGTGAAATCGCTCGAACCGGAGTGGTGCTGAATTGACAACCCGGCAGCCAAAAGACCGCTGGGAAACTGAGCTCACAGAGTTGAAGTTCGCCGTCAACTTTTAAACGCCGTTTCCAGCACCCGCAGGCATGGAAGGGCAAGGAGCTGCTGTGAGTGTCCGATCAGTCCCCCGTACTGTCCAGGGGGAGCGATCGAGAAATGCTACCTCAGTAAACACTGCAAAGGGGGGGGGGGAAGGGCAGTATGGCTCAGCTCCGTTTTTTGTTTTTTTTTTTAAGCGATATCTACATAAAAAGAAAATAAAGGGAAAGAAGCAAAACAAAACGAAGGACTCCCCAAAGGAAAAGAAATGTAGCTAGCGTTGCTAAGACAAGCCCTAAGTGAGCCCAGACCCAGGCTCACACGTCCTCCTGCTGCAAGGAGACTGGACACACTGGGGGCCTGATGGGAGCTCCAGCAGCATACATTCCATGGTTTAGAGAATTTGATTGGTCCAGTCTCCTTGCTGCAGGAAGAGGTGCACTACCCGGATGTGGAGGACTAAACTGGAGGACTGCTCAGGAACTATGGTTACACAATGCAAGGTTACACATTAGGAATAAACAAACATTCAGGAAAAGGATTTAGACACCATCATGGATAACACGTTGAAATCTTCCGCAACAATCGGTAGCCAAGAAAGCAAATAGTATGCTAGGAATCATAAGGAAAGGAATGGAGAATAAAACCAAGGATATTATGCCTCTGTATCGTTCACTTTGAATATTGTGTACAATTCTGGTGGCCATATCTTAAAAAGGATATAGCAGAATTAGAAAAGATACAAAAAAAAAAAAAAAAAAGTTACCAAAATGGTAAAGGGAAAGGATACCCTATGAGGAAAGGCTTAAAAAGATTAGGGCTCTTCAACTTGGAAAAGAAAAAGCTGAGGGGAGATATGATAGAGGTCTATAAATTAATGAATGAAGTGCAATGGGTAAATGTAGATCAATTGTTTAATCCATCAAAAAGTAGAAAGACTAGGGATCACACAATGAAGCTACAATGTAGCCCATTTAAGACTAACAAGTAATCAAACTCTGGAATTCGTTACCGGAGGATGTAGTAAAAGCTGTCAGTGTAGCTGGGTTTAAAAAAAAGGTTTGAACAGTTCCTGGAAGAATGGTCCATAAACCATTATTAAAGAGTTCCCGGGAAATCCACTGCTTGCCCCAGAGAAGCAGTGTGGAACTTGTGCGCCTTTTTTAGAAGAACAGCGGAAGATTGACCACAGCCTACCAGATGGTAATAAATAATCTTTATTGAGGACCCTCAATAAAGATTATTTATTACCATCTGGTAGGCTGTGGTCAATCTTTCGCTGGTCCCCCTTGGCTGTTTGTTTGCGGAAGATACCCTTCTTTCTTTTCCCCGCCTTTTTTAGAAACCTGAGGGGTACTTGTGACCTGCATTGGCCACTGTTGGAAACAGGATACTGGGCATGATGGACCTTGGTCTGACCCATTATGGCATTTCTTATGTTATATAAACATAGAAACATGCCAGCAGAAAAAGACCACATGGGCTATCTAGTCTACCTTTTCATATCAATTACAATAATCCCCTTTTTACTTTTAAAAGATTCTGTGTTTGTCCCATATTTTTTTTGAATTCAGATACTGTCCTCGTCTCCACCACGTCCACTGGCAGGCTATTCTACACATCTACCACTCTTTCCACAAAGAAATATTTCTGCATTTTCTCCTATGCCCCCTCATAATAAAGCTTGCCTTAAATTGAAACACTCTCCTGTGCATTTATGCCACAAAGGTATTTAAACGTCTATCATATCTCCCTTATCCCACCTTTCCTCTGAAGTATGCACATTAAGATCTTTAAGTCTGTCCTCATATGCTTCATAACAAAGACCACCAACCATTTTAGTAGCCACCCTCTGCACCGACTCCATCCTGCTTATATCTTTTTGAAGGTGCAGTCTCCAGAATTGCACACAATACTACAAATAAGTTCGCACCAGACTTATACTGAGGTACTATTAACTCCTTTTTTTCTGCTGGCCGTAACTCTCCCTATGCACCCAAGCATCCTTCTGGCTTTTGCTGTCGCCTTTTCTACCTGTTAACCACTGCTGATGAATAATCAGGCCCTTATAGTTAACAGGCCCCCAAGTGACTATATGCACGAATTCCTACCAGGACATACATGTACAAAGTCACCCCTGCCTTGGAGCAGGTGTAGCTTTATGTAGGAATTTTCAGGTAAGCTATTACATAAGAACACACGAGTGCTTATGATGCCTTTAAAAAAAAACAAAAAAACAAAAAAACAAAAGAAAATACAAAAAAAGGCCCAAGATGCATGCCTTGATAGTCTAGGCACCATTTTTTTTTTTAAATAAACCACCCACACAACCTCTATCACCGTTTTTCCTTGTTGGGAAGAATAATATTGTACTAGAGCCCAGCATACTATTTCATTACTGCCTTTTCATTGGTAGGGCGTTTCTCCTGGACTTCTGGGAGTTGGTGCTGTTTTAGTAGGATAGCTTTATCCCAGGGGCAATGGCTCAAAATGCATTAGTTTTGTACACACCATAAAAGAAAGAGTTTGCTATACAGGTTCTACGTAAAACATTCAGGGTTTTGTGTTGCTTCACAAGGTGCCTGGTAAATGAGGTAATTGGTGACACTGTTATTGAGACAAAAGAATTTGAAATGTTTTGTATCAGAGTTGAAAAGGGCAACATACTAGGTTAGATCAGCCAGCCGATATATTAACTGAATTCATGTCTATTTTTTTTTTCACAGTCTACCCCCCATAAATCAGATATTGACATGATTTTTGAAACATCTCTGTATTTATATGTGCATATAAATTTAACAATATGGGAGCAATTTTCAAAACTGCTTTGTTACAGGACCTGCGAGTACTTTTACCCATGGGTTTTGTACCAGTTCTCAAAAGGGAAGGTACAAACATAACTGCTGTCAGTATCCAGGGAATGGATACCGCAATTCTATTTTCCCTGTCCCCCCTCCTCCTAGGATAGGGATTCCTGCCCTAATACTGCTCCCGTTTCCTCCCATGATTTTTATAAGCATTGTGTATCTTATCAGTTAATGCAAAAATATAAATATATTGTGATCTGTGCATGAAAGTGAAAAACAAAGTATGAATTTATAATTTAATAATAATGATGATGCCATAACACATGCTTTGCAAGCTGGTTTCTTGCTTAAAAGAAGCAATATCAGCTAGACTGTGCAAAGCCATCATAAACTTGCTCTTTCATGGGTCTGTTGCTATAACAAAATCTAAAATCTTATTCCTAAAAATTTCTTTCAAAAGGAAGCATGTTTTTGGTTTTGTGTTTGTTTTTTGTTTAAACATTTCCAAACTTTCGTTTTGTGTGCACTTTTAGGATGGATAATTCTCAACAAGCTTTTTGATATTTACCATGTAAGGTGACATTTTACTTAGCAGATAATGTCCTTTCCTCGAGTCCTGCTAGATCAGTCCAGATGTGGGTTGTGTTCAATGTTCCCTCTAATTTTCTGTAGGCTGTGTGCGCATAAAATATCAGCTGTGCAGCTTTTGAAGGAAGGTTAAATTTTTGTGCGCCACATGACGGTCGGAGTTATATACTTTAAAATTTGACTACACGTCAGAATACAGTATGTACACCACATTGATTTTAATCAAATTAAATGAAAAAGACGATTACTAAATGAAGAGGAAAATTTCTAGTAATTACAATCACAACTTTTAAATTTTAAGACGTCTGTGCTGTTTTCTATCAGAATCAGAACCATCATTTTTGTGCGCTCTGTTGTAAAGTATGTCCACTCACTCGGCGAGGTGTGCGCACACACACGCGCACAGCTTAGAGGGAACAGTGGTTGTGTTCCCCTACCAGCAGATTAGTGAAGACAAAGAACCAATGAAAAGCCCAGGTTTCAATGACATAACTGCGCCCATGCCTCTATTCGCCTCAGCCACCACAGGTCTCTTCAGTATCCATCCCAAAGCATATGGGAGAACATGGCACACCTCAGACAACCTCAACGTGGGCAACAATAAGTAATCAAATAGTACAGACCTATGTACAGGAAAGCATAACCAGAAGGCTCAGTAGAAGATGCACCTGCATAGTCAAGTAGAAAAATCATAGCAGACACAAGGCTATCACAGCAGAAGTTCCAGGAGCAGGCCCTGGACTGGTCAAGCAGTGCTCAAGGAAAGGATATTATCAGGCAAGTATAATGTCATATTCCACATCATTCTGTTAAACCAGTCGACAAGTGGGATATGCCAAAGCTACGACTCCACTAGACAGGGATAAGACAATGCAGCTCACAAAATCCTTGAGGAAAAGGTTGTGTCCGCCTGTGCATGTACATGCAAGTGGTAATGCTTGACAAAAATGGAAACTCATGCCCACGATGCTGTCCAACAGATATCTGCAGAGGCTACAGATCTCTGCTCTACCCATAACGACACTTGTGCCCGGGTAGTATGGGCATACAAACTCTGGAACCAACTGGTTCAGCAACAGATACACCGAGGCAATGGTCTCTAATTCAGTGCCCCACAGTCAACTTAACTGCCACATCACTCTTGCGCAGGCCAGCAAAAGCACAAAATAGATGGAGATTATGAATTCCTTTTATGAGCCCAGCCAAGTACTGAAGAAGCACCCTCTGGACATCCACAAGGCAAATACCCTTGTCCTTCCCCCAAAACTGCTCCTTAGAGAAGGAGAGCAGGTAGATCACCTGGTTCACATGAAAGGCAGAAAGGCAAGGAGGAAGGCACAGGCCAAATGGAAAAAACAGCCTACTTTGAAATAGATAAGGAATGTGGCAAGACAGTCTGCCGCTCTGAAATTTGCCTTGCGGAACAAATCACAACCAAGAAGGCAGTCTAGAGCATCAAATCTTTCAAAATAGTGCGCTTCAATGGCTCAAAGTGCACCACTATCAGGGTGCCTGAGCACCAAACACAGATCACAGGAAGGGATCACAGACAGAAGGAGAGGATGCAGATGTCAAAACCCCTGGAGAAAGCATGAAACATCTGGGTGCAAGCCTAGAAAGAGACTTACCAGCCACCGGACTTCAGAAACAGGCTAAAGCAGCCACTTGTTCAGTGAGCTAAAGGGAAAGGCTCTTCTCTAGGCGATCCTATAGAAAAGGCCAACAGAGATGGCACCTTGGTTGCATGAGGAGCCAACTGCCAAGCACCACGCCATCACTCAAAAAGGCACCAGACAGGCACACATGCTAACTTGGTAGACCCCCTCCAGGGGAGCTGAAGAGTAGCCTTTATGCACTAGCCATGTCGTATGGAGGCGGCAATTGAGAAGGCAGCACCTCCAGGAGCTGCATCGGGTCTCTGAACCATGCTCTCCTTAACCAATCTGGCGCCACCAGAACAATACTACCCAGGTGGCACTCTATATGCCGAATCAGACGCCTCATCAGCAGCCACCGAGAAAACACATACAGCAGATGCTGACTTGGCCAAGGCTAGGTCAGGGAGTCAATGCCCTTGGACTCAGTCTCAGTATGATGAATGAAGAAGCAGCAAACTTTGGCATTACAGCAAGTCGCCATCAGATCCATTTCAGAGTGACCACAGCAGCGCAGAATCAACTGAAACGCCTCCTGACTCAACTCCCACTCTCCAGGATCCAGAGAGCGAAGGCTTAGGAAGTCTACTTCCACACTGTCCATCACGGCAATGTGCTAAGCTGACAAGGCTAGGAGGTTTTTCTCCACCCAAGCAAACAGGAGCTATCTCCAGAGCTACCCTAGCACTGTGCTGCCTTACCAATTGACATAAGCCACCGCCATAATGTTGTCCCAAAAACACTTGAACCACCCGGCCCACAACCAGGGGCCAGAAATGCAAAAGAGCCAACTTGTTGACCTTCGCCATGAGGCGGTTGATGGACCACGCCACTTCCCTGGGCCACTACCAAGATGACTTTGGAGAACATTCTTGGGGAGGTGGATAGCCCAAAGGGGAGGGCGGAGAACTGATAGCGAGAGCTGAGCACGGCAAAACACAGATACTTTTGTTGATGTGCTCTGATTAAAATACGACAATAGGCCTGGGCCAGATGCAGAGAAGCCAAAAACTTCCCTCGGCGCATTATTTGAATCACAGAGTACAAAGTGGGGGGGGGGGGATAAGACATTTTCCAGATATGTTAGTGAGAGGAGGAAGGGCAAAAGTGGTATTGTCAGACTGAAGGGAGAAAGGGAGGAATATGTAGAAGATAGCAAGGATAAAGCAGAATTGCTTAACAAATATTTTGGTTCTGTGTTCACAGATGAAGGGCCAGGAGCAGAAACACCAACAAATAGGAACAGAAGTGACAGGGAGCTCTAACGATTTTCAGAAGACTGTGTTCGTGAGGAACTAGCTAAATTAAAAATAAAGCGAAAGGACCGGATGGGATACATCCAAGAATACTAAAGGAACTTGGGGGACATTCTAGCAGCTGCACTGACTGACCTTTTCAATGCTTCTTTGAAGTCAGGAGTGGTCCCAGAACACTGGAGAAAGGCACATGTGGTCCCTTTACACAAAAGCAGACGTAATGACACTGAGAACTACAGGCCGATTAGTCTAACCTCTGTGGTGAGTAAATTACTGGAAACTCTGCTAAAAGAAAGAATAGTGAGGCTTCTGGAGTCCAATGGATTGCAGGATCCGAGGCAGCATGGTTTTACCAGAGGCAGGTCTTGTCAGACAGATCCGATTGACTTCCTTGACTGGATGCATTCACTCTGCAGCTGCTCACTACCTTTCTTCTCTTTCTCTCTCATTACACCCCGCCCCCCCCTTGGGAACTCTGCTCTTCTGGCAAATTGCTTCTATTGCTAACTCCAGACTTCCCTCCTTTCACCTTGCTGCACCTTATGCCTAGAACAAACTACCTGTGTCTGTATTCCAGGCACCTTCTCTGACCCTTTTCAAATCAAGGCTTAAAAAAAACAACTCATCTCTTTGCTGCTTCTTTTGGATCTTGACTGACCCGATCTCCTTGTTTCTTTACCTTCCCCCCCTTGTTATATCCCGCTATATAAATGCTCAGTAATAGTAGTACACCTTCTGGGTGGTCTGTCTTGACTAGATTGTAAAGTTCTGATGAGCAGGGACTCTCTCTTACATGTCTGTGCCACACTGTGTATGACTTGTAGCGCTATACAAATGCTCAGTAGTAGTAGTAATAGAGTTGGTCAGAGGGAGAGCCCTAAAAGTTGTGTACTTAGATTAAAAGCAAAGCCTTTGACATCATTCCACACAGGTGCCTTATAAACAAACTGAGCACCCTAGGGATTGATCCTAAAGTGTGACTGGGTAGCGACAAAAGGGTACAGGTAAATGGAGCTCACTGAGAAGGAAGCTACCAGTAGTGTGCAGCAGGGATCTGTCATTGGTCTGATTCTTTAACATCTTTGTTAATGATAATGCAGAAGGGCTGTTGGGTAAGGTTTGCTTCGTTGCAGATGACACCAAAAATCTATAGTATAGAAGACACCCAAGAAGGAGTAGATAACATGAGGAGGGATCTAGCCAAGCTTGAGAATCGTCAAGAGTTTGGCAGCTAAGATTTAATACTAAAAAATGCAGGGTCGTGCATTTCGGCTGCAAAAATCCAAGGGAGCAGTACAGTGCAGAGGGCGCAGTACTTCTGTCCATGAAAGAAGAGCAGGACTTGAGCATGATTGTTTCTGATGATCTTAAAACAGCTAAACAGGTTGAAAAGGCAATGGCAAAAGCCAGAAGAATGTTTAGGTGCACCCGGAGAGGAATGGCCAGCAGGAAAAAAAATAAAATAAAATTTAAAAAAAGGAGGCGACTGCTCTGTATAAGTCTCTGGTGCGACCTTATTTGGAATATTATGTGCAATTCTGGAGACCACACCTTCAAAAAGATATAAACAGAATGGAGTCTGTGCAGAGGATGGCTACTAAAATGGTCAATGGTCTTCGTTATAAACTATGGGAGGACAGACTTAAAGATCTTAATATGTATACATTAGAGGAAAGGCAGGATAGAAGAGACATGATAGAGATGTAAATACCTCTAGGGTATAAATGCACAAGAGAAGATCCTCTGTCGAATGAATGCTACTGAAAGAACATAGGATGAAAGTGAAAAGGGATAGACTCGGGAGTAATATACAGATATATTTCTTTACAGAAAAAGAGTGATAGAAATGTGAAATACTCTCCCAGTCGAGGTAGTAGAAACAAGGACAGTATCCAAATTCAAAAAAGCATGGGACAAACACAGATCTCTTAACCCGTTTTGGACCAGCGTATGTTTTACTTACATAAGGTTTCCATACTTACTACTCAACTGTTTACTAATTAATGGTTATAAATTCAATGGAACTATGTTTAGCAACACACACAAAGGGCAACATTCTCGACCTGATATTCGCCCCACAAACAGTGCTTCAACAAGCACTAAACATCACGTTATCTTTAACAGAAGTTCCATGGTCGGACCATAAGCTCATCTCCTTCCAGATTCCAACCCCCATCATGTCACAAAGGCCCAGTACGAACTCACGCAAGAACACAATCTCAACTGCTAGAAGTTTTCACCCGTTTAATAAAGAACGTATCCTGGCAGAAACAAACACCCTCCTTGACAAGACCTCACAAGACTTAGATGTCCTAATCTCCACATGGAACAGCAAACTCAGCACTATTGCAATCCGTCCCCCCACTACTAAAGCCCTAAACAAAAGACCATCCGCACCATGGTTCACAGCTGACCTAAGGGCGTCACTAACCCTCCTACGGAGATTGGAAAAAGCGCTGGAGGAAATCACGTACCAGCAGTGACCAAGCAGCATACACCCAACACCTACACACACATCGCAGGGCTGTTACAGACAAGATGAAACAACATCACTCAGACACCCTGAAACGTTCACTAAACAAGCCGCATGACCTCTTCAACCTGGTCAAAGCTCTTGCCAAAGAACCTACCCCAGAGCACCCAGGAACCATAGACCCGCAGGATTATGCCGTCTTCATGCAATCAAAACTATGCAAGACTGACAAAATGGTGATACCGGACTCCTCTGATACTCAAGCATGCTCAGCGTATCTAAATACCTTCACCACACCATCTAAGAGAACTATTGAAGAAACCATCGCTACCCTAAATACTTCCACTGCATTCTCAGACCCATGTCCAGCATTCTGGATAAAAGATCTGCGATCCGACCTAGCCCCAATCTTATCTAAAATGATAGGACTATCTTTTAGCACCGGGTCTTTCCCCTCCACGCTTAAACAGACCTCCGTTAGACCACTGCTCAAGGACACCAAATTAGACCCTCAAAAGGTCGAGTCCTACAGACCTATATCCAGCATCCCAATGCTCGCTAAAATCATTGAAAAGATAGTCTACAAGCAATTACAAGATCATGTGGACACTAACGCGCCCCTAGATTCATCACAACATGGATTCAGAGAGTCACACGGAGTGGAAACACTACTCACTACTCTTTTCAACACCATAATCTCAGGCATTGACAACTCACGGACAGGTTTCGCTCTCATCTTTTTAGATATAGCGGCAGCCTTCGACTCAGTCTGCCACGAGATTCTCCTGATTCGGCTAAGAGAAAAAGGCATCACCGAAACAGCTCTAGAGTGGTGCAGGTCTTACCTGTCTGGAAGATGGCAACAAGTCCGAGCAAATGGAACAACATCCGAGCCATTCTTACAAAGTCAAGGAGTCCCTCAAGGATCCTCTCTATCATCACTTATGTTTAACATCTACATCCAACCCATTTGTAACATCATTAGATCATTCAACGTGAGTTGCATGATATACGCAGACGATGTCCTACTGTACCTGCCAATATCGCTGGACTGCCCGGACCTCTCCCCACTAACTAAGTGTTTTCAACACAATATCCGAATGGCTCCTCTCCCAAAATCTGCGCATCCAACATAAGAAAACGGAGGTCCTGTTCATATCCAGAAATCCTGAGTTTACACCACCTAGCCACCTGGTAGTGGACAACGCTGAATTGCAAGTAAAGTCAGCTATACGGTACCTCGGAGTCACATTGGATCAGAACCTCAACATGAAGCAGCATATAGCCAAAACAGTAAGAGCGATCTACTTCAAGATCAAATCTCTCAGACACTTACGCCCCTTACTCGAACCGACCGACTTCCGCACCATTTACCAAGCCCTCATCCTCCCTCATTTTGATTACTCAAACGCCATCCTACAAGGACTCCCTCAGGCAACCTTACATCCCTTACAACTCGCCATGAACAGTGCTGCGCGAATCCTTCTCGGAGCACCAAGGAGAGAGCATATCACACCCCTCCTGAAGCAGCTGCACTGGCTCCCCATTCAAGCCAGAATTAGCTTCAAGACCTTAGTGATGACATTCAAGGCCATCAAGGGGCTCTCCTCTTCTTCACTGTGTGACCTCATTCAACCACCCACAACCAACAGGCTAAGAAGAACCTCAGTTGCAAACATGCTAGCGATACCGAGAGACATGACAAAATGCTCTAAAATAACATCAAACAGAGCCTTTAGTCTAAGCGCCCCAAGTCTCTGGAATTCCTTACCACCACACATCAGAGCCACCTCCAACCTGAGCCAGTTCAGGAAGGCCTTAAAACATCTCCTCTTTACTAAATACCTCACAGACTCCACTGAACCCCAACCACCATGTTTGATCAACGCACAATAACTCCATCTCACATGTACATAGTTATCTATTCAAAGTTCCGCACATGTAGATAGTTTCCCCTGTTATCCAAGTTAATTGCTCCTGTTCTTTGTAATGACCAGACTCTTGTTTATTGTCGGATACTGTTTGTTCTATGTAAACCGCGCTGATCGCGAATAGTGCGGTATATAAGAAATGTAAATAAATAAATAAATATGTCAAAAAGCGTTATATACAGATTTTTTTATACGAGATCTAGTTAGTTTTAATAGGTATTTGAAGTTTGCTGATTTTGAAGGTACTGGCAACTCAACATAAAAAGATCACAAAAAATAGTAAGTAGCTTATAATGCTGTAATAGCTACTATTTTGCAAATAAAAGTATTTGTAGACTTTAGAAAATAGGTTTAGATAACCAAGTTACTTAGTGTCAGAGTTATTGGTGCGTATATCGGCCTTGTATGTTTTTCATACGCTGGGCTAAAATGTTGTTGAAACTAACTGCTGTCAAGCATTCTGTTCTAGGTGTTTCAATGGTGCAATATCGACGCACTGCATCAGAAGTGTTTTCACATGTATCATATTCTGCCGTCAGAATGGACTGCTGACAAACTATATTATATCATAATAAAGTGTTTTAAATGAAAACTGCAGTTTCAATAGTATCATACAGTATGTTTATGTCAATGAATATTGGAAATGAATCCTATCTTTTCTGAAAATGGACAATATACTATATTGGACCAGCATATGAAAAACATGCAAAAAATGCAATGTGTGCCTTTGAGTCAGTACTGACTCCTGGCGACCCAGAAGCTCCTGGGTTTTCTTGGCAGTGTCACCGGAAGTAGATTGCCAGGCCTTTCTTCCGAGGCAATGGAGGGTTAAGTGACTTGCCCAAGGCCACAAGGAGTGCTAGTGGGAATCGAACCCTGGTTGCTTGGTTACCAAGCCAGTGTTCTAACCACTAGGCTACTCCTCCACTCTAACATACACTATGTGAAACTTCTATTTCCTGCAAAGTTTTAATTTTTTTTTTTTTATTATTGCCGGTATTTCATAGTTGTTTGAGTTAACAAATCTAACAAGTCATCCAGAACAGAGAAAGAATATATGTGAGCTGTCCAAAACAGGTTGAGGAAAAAAAAGGAACTATTGTAGTTGATATGGAAGGGCAGACTAGATAGAAATGTGATGGCAGAAAGAGACCACATGACCTCTATAATAGATGAAGTATCTGCCCTTGCCCTGCTTGTCTGGGGGGACAGGCACCACCATCTTTAGAAGCAGCAACTTGTCCGCAGTTGTCCGCATAGCAGCGCCTTTGATTGCAGACATAAGGGAAAAATGATAACAGCATCTGAAATCGGCTCTTTGCATTCCAGGACATAGCCAAACTAAATGGTGTCTAGCACCCGGCAATTCTTGGTGACGCAGGCCCATTATTGAAAGAAAAGGCGAAGCCTGCCTCCAACCAGAGAGACGGGCCCCCAAACCTTCATCACATAGCCAGGAGAGTCCTCCTCTGGAAGGGACCTAGTCCCTGTGCCACACACTCCACATAAGAACTGAGAACAAGCTGGAAGCCCGGATCTTGACTCACCTGATCTCCTTTGCGTTTCCTTACCATTCCCACTAGGCATCTCCTGTATCTACAGCTACTGTGTTGTCTATTTTGACTAGATTGTAAGCTCTGATGAGCAGGGACTGTCTCTTACATGTGTCTGTGCAGCACTGCATACATAGCGCTATACAAATGTGTAGTAGTAGTAAGCAGAGAGGAAGAAAGGTTTTCCAGGCTGGTAGCAATGAGAGTCCCGAGAACCCCAGGGATCCAGCCAGCATGCCCTTGGTGGATGGGTGAATGGAGACATACTAGAAAGGGGCACCAGCCCACTTCACAGGGCCCCTGGACCTGTGTTCCAGAAGGTGATAAGATTTTGTTTCGCCCAGGTCCTTCACCAGCTTCTTCAAGAAGAAGCTTCCCCTTAAAAGCCAGTTGGACCAATTGGGCTTTGGAAGATGTGTCTACTGCCCAGTGCCGGAGCCAAATCCAACGCTGCAACACTCATCAGGGCACTATCCCTGACCACCAAATGTACCAGATCATAAATGGCATCAGAAAGGAAGGCCATAGCCAACTCTAAAAAGAGGGGTAATATCATCTGGCATTAGAGAATGAATCCACTGGAGTGGGGCTTCAGACATCGGGCTGGCACATACCATCAGCTGAAGAATTGCAGTTCCTACGTCAAACTGGTTCTTCAACAAATCCACCTTTTGATCCAGAAAACCCTTTAAGGCCAAATCGCTTTCCACAGGAATAGTGGTCCATCTGGTAACTACCGTGACCTTTGCATCCACCTTGGGACTATCAAACCACCCAACACACCTTCTGTGAGAGCGTAGATCTTCTTAAACACCCTTAGGCACGGAGTCAGGAAAATCCCACGCCAAACTGATATCCTTGATCACATCTTGGAACAGGAAGACAATAGTGGATTTCCATACCCCTTGAAGAAGTGGATGCACCTTCGGCTCCTGCTCCATATCAGAAGCATCTGTCAAATACAAGGAGGTGCACTTGGGCTGCAAAAATCCAAGGGAGCAGTACAGTCAACGTCGCCAACTCCTCCTTCTGGAATATGTGGATCACATCAGCCTCTTCAGAATCCTCTGAAGGCAAGAATACTTCATCCACATCACAGCCCAGTATCAAGCCAACTGAATCCAAGTTATAGTTAAAAACTCAGACAGCTTCAGGCAGTTACCCATCTCCAGGTGGCATCTCTTGCTGGGGATGCTCAGCCAAAGGTAATCTAACAGAGCTTCCACTCTGTCTGCCTTGCATGAGACTGCACCCAGAGGCCGCAGGGTCTGAATTTCCATGCCAAAAGGAACAGGCCTGCTGCAAAAAAGGAAAGGAATTCCAGGGGGGACAACATGGAATCAAGAAACTCTTCTCTTGGAAATGAGCCCTCAACACTAGGGCCATAGCCGCCTCAGACCTCCTAGAGGATGAGGTTAGCGGCTCACAGCACGCTCGCCGAACCCTCCGGCAGGCTGGATATCCTTACCCATAGTGCCATCTGTCACCTCCTGCCCAGAGGCAGGCAAGGCTAGATTAACTGCATCCTTAGCAGAGAGAAGGGGAGAAGGCCCTCCAGTGACAACTCAGAAGCTGCCATGCAAGAAAAGCAGAGTCCAGAATCCAGAGATGTCACACCTCGCTTGCCAAAGGCCAAACAGGTTTTCTGGAAGAAGAGCTGGGGCAAGTATCACAACAGCATGCACTAAGGCCGCATGGCCGAAAAGGCACACATGAAATGTGCTTTTACTGGAATGCGCGTTACAGATACTACAGTAGGAATGCATGTTGCAATCGCTTGGGTGGAACATGCGCAAGGAACACAATAGGTAAATGTGTACAGAAAACAGTGGGAAACACCCACAACATACCAATGGTTGCCAGCAGTCCACCCCAAATAGCATCTCAGGTAGATGGAACTAGGAGCCCCCCCAACAAGGACAATGATAAGTCTTGATACTCACCCCTTGAGAGCACCAGGCAGAGAATCCATGCTGGGCTCAGTTCTACTCTCCCGAAACTGTTTCACTGGCTTTGCAGCATTGTGTTTAAGGAGGCTGGCAGACAGATTCCTCCAACAGTCTTCTGCAATCTTCAGGAGAGCAGGGGGGACAGAGAAGGAGGGAGGGAGCACCGAGGTTGTGCGAGGCTGCTGCATCCTCAGATTCTTTCAGATTCAGATTCAACATGCTTACGTGTAGCTGAACACACTTCTCTATTCCTATGGCTACTGAAAAGACCGCAAGCTAGTGAAACTTCCCACGTCACGCTCAAGTGAGAAAGTGTGTCACCCTTAAGGTGGACATTCATGAGAGTCTAAACTAACAATATTTTCCTCTCAATCTTCAAATTTTCTTCAGAGAGGAGAAAATCCATCCGCTACCTGCTGGAGACAAAAAATATTAAGGAGACCTCTGGTGGCTGAGGCAAATAGAGGCATGGGAATGATGTCATTGAAACCTGGGCTTTTCTTTGGTTCTTTGTCTACACCAATCTGCTGGTAAGAGAACACAACCCACTTGTCTAGACTGATCTAGCAGGACGATATGGAAATTGGCTTTTGAAAATTATCCTTCCTATACCCATTATGAGTTTTGACTGGATAGTTCTAGGAAAAAAAATGGTGATGGGATTGTTATGGGTGGCTTATGAATCTCGTGTGCCACAAGAGTTAAGTTTACCTAGGGTGCTCAATATCTTTTGCACTCACCGTGCTCATTATTCCATTATACACCTGCATTTAATTCAGGACAGGTACCTAGGCCATAAGATCTTATATAAAAGAAAATGGCTCATTTCATCTGACAAGTTGGATCTTGGGACAGGAATAAAATCAGCAATGCTTCTGGTTACAATAAACTTGGAAGCGTTGTACACAGATATTTCCCAGCCATCAAGGTCTTATAAGAAAAGAATGACCACCATTAGAACCTAATATAATAACTCTGAAGTTCTGACCAATGCCTGCTACAAATGCAACTGTTATTGACAGACTAAGCATTCTGCATCAGATGACGCTTTCCTTCTAAGGGCCATATTTACTAAAGATTGGGGTGCGCTATGTGCCACTTCATTCCTACAGGCTGCATGGCAGGTATTTTAAGCTAATGGTTCCAGAGATTTTTCAGACATCTTCCATTTCTCAGTCTCTTTATGTGCCTGAAGAATAAAAATGATTAAAATGGAGGTCAATGGGCAGCATACGACAGCTATAGAAAGTTTTTCCTGGTGCAGTGCTGTTTTCCTAAGTATTCTTACTGCTTAATACTCCAGTAATACTCACTTCCAGTCCTTGAGGGCCACCACAAACAGATCAGGCTTTCAGGATACTCCTAAAGTATATGCATTAGGAGTATAGTAAACAAAGGGCTTTAGTAAACACATGGAACTGGTCATATCCAGAGCCTCCTCTACTCACTTCTAGTATCTACAAACAGATACAGCGAAACAAACAAAATGAACCTTGGTACACAAGGGAACCGAGAACCATAAATCAAAGAAACTAAAAGAAAAACGGAGGTGAACAAAATCACCAGAAGACCAACTTCTATATACAAACCAACTAAAAGAATATCCCAACCAAATCAATGCACATAACAAACAATATTACACCAAGATTATCCAGACATCCCTGAACCATCCTAGGGAAATGATGTTGTTCGCTCAAAGGATAACAGCAAAATTGAAACTGTTGTCATACCCTACCCTCAAACACTTGCAGAATTCTTCCAAAGCAAATTCAACAATCAAGCATCTTCAAATTTTAACAGATGTTAATTAAAAACAGAGCAAATAAATAAATCTACACCCCCTCTCGACCCTTGCTCAGTTTCTTGGCTGAAGAGATGCAGAACTGAACTGTCAAGATTCATCCATAAGATAAGTAACCTCTCTCTAGACAAGGATGTTTACCTGAGCAGCTAAAAAAGGCATCCATTCACCCAATCCTGAAAAAGCAGTATTACAGATAAAAGTGACCCAACTTCCTATAGACCAATAAGGAGCTTACCCTTTCTAGTAAAAGTCAACACCATACAAACCAAGTCATGAAGTAACACAAGGATAGTTGCCATTGACATTCTTCAACATATACATTCAACCAATATGCCGTATATTCCAGATACACAAAACTACCATATATACGCCGACGACATCATGCTGTCTACTCCACTCAAATCTAACCAACCCAGATTAAAATCACATATCAAAACTGTTTCATAGACTTGGTTCAACAGTTAAACCACATGCTTAAAAACATCATAAGACCAAAGCAAAATATGTCTCCAGGAACAAAAGTCTCCACACATCAAGGTATTACAATCAACAATGCAAGCATAGAGATAAAAAAAAATAGATAATATTTGGACCAACACCTAAACTTAACAACAAAACAAAAGCAATTTATCATCAATAAGAATCTTAAAAACCTGACCTCTCAAAGAAGATTTCTGAACGGTTTACGAAGCAATGATATTCCCTCATCTGGACTACTGTAACAATGCACTTCAGGGTCTATGTTTACCCTTTCCACTCCATTCATTAATTTATAGACCTCTATCATATCTCCCCTCAGCCGTCTCTTTTCCAGGTTGAAGAACCCCAACCTTCTTAGCCTCTCTTCATAGGGAGTATCCTTCTATCCCCTTTACCATGTTGGTGGCTCTTCTCTGCACCTTTTCTAATAACGCTATATCCTTTTTAAGATACGGTGACCAGAATTGCACACAATATTCAAGGTGCGGTCACACCATGGAGCAATACAGAGGCATTATAACATCCTTTGTTTATTTTCCATTCCTTTCCTTATGATACCTAGCATTTTATTTGCTATGTTTGCCACGGCTGCACACTGGGCAGAGGGTTTCAACATGTTATCCATGACGACACCTAAATCTTTCCTGAGTAGTGGTTCCCAATGTGGAACCTTGCATTGTGTAACCATAGTTTGGGTTGTTCTTTCCTAGGTGCATAACTTTGCACTTGTCCACATTAAATTTCATCTGCCATTTGGATGCCCAGTCTTCCAATTTTCCACAATCCTCTTGGGTTTTAACAACTTTAAATAGTTTTGCGTCATCTGCAAATTTGACAACCTCACTCGTCATTCCCTTTTCCAGGTCATTTATGAATATGTCAAAAAGCAGCGGACCCAGCACAGATCCCTGGGGTACACCACTATTCACCTTTCTCCATTGGGAAAATTGGCCATTTAGCCCTACCCTCTGCTTTCTATCCTTTAACCAGTTCCTGATCAACAATAGTACACTGCCTCATATCCCATGACTTTTTAGTTTTGCCAAAAGTCTCAGATGAGGGACATTGTCAAAGGCTTTCTGAAAATCCAGATACACTATATCAACTGACTCACCTTTGTCTACCTGTTTATTCACACCTTAAAAAAAAAAAAAAAACCATAACAGATTAGTAAGACAAGATCTTCCTTGTCTAAAGCAATGTTGGCTGTCTCCCATTAAGCCATGACTATCTACATGATTAATTTTGTTCTTTATAATGGTTTCTACTATTTTTCCCCAGTACTGACGTCAGGCTCACCGGTCTGTAGTTTCCCAGATCACCCCTGGAACCCTTTTTAAAAACTGGCATTACATTGGCGATTCTCCAATCTTCAGGTATTACAGATGATTTTAATGATAGTTCAGATTACTAATAGCAGGTCTGCAATCTCATATTTCAGTTCTTTCAACACCCTTGGCTGTATACCATCTGGTCCAGGTGATTTGCTACTCTTCAGTTTATCAAATAGTTGTAATACATCTTCCCGGTGTATCAATATTTCTTTCAATTCCTCTGAAGTATCACCTTTTAATACCATTTCAGTCATGGGTAACATCCCTACATCTTCCTTAGTAAAGACCGAAGCAAAGAATTTATTCGGTCTCTCCACTATAGCCTTGTCCCCTCTTACTGCCCCTTTTACCCCTCTATCATCTAATGGTCCAACTGACTCTCAGGTTTTTTGTTACGAATGTACTTGAAAAAGTCTTTATTACACGTTTTTGCTTCCACAGCAAGTTTCTTCTCAAATTCTCTCTTTGCCTGCCTTATCAATGCCTTGCATTTAACTTGCCAGTGCTTGTGCCGTTTCCAGTTTGTCATTTGGATCTTTTTTCCATTTCCTGAAAGATGCTTTTTTTGGCAACAGCAGCCTCTCTGACCTCACCTTTAAACCATGCTGGCAGTTTTTTGGACTTCCTTCCACTTTTCTTAAAGCATGGAATACAGCTGGTCTGGGCTTCCAAGACAGTATTTTTAAACACCCAAGCTTGATGTAAGTCTTTAACCTTTCCAACTGCTCCTTTTAGTATTTTCTTAACTATTTTCCTCATTTTATCATAGTCTCTCTTTTGAGAGTTAAGGTAGTACTTTGGATTTCTTTATCATCCCTCCTCCATTGATTAAATCAAATGCAATCATACTATGATCACTATTGCCAAGTGGCCCCAACACCATTATCTCTTGCACCAGATCTGGTGTTCCATTAAGGACTAAGTTCAAAATGGCTTCCCCTCTGGTCGGTTCATGAACCAGCTGCTCCAAGAATAATCCCATATCGCTCAGATTTCAGAAAGTTACTAAAAACTCATCTATTCAAAGAACACTAAGGACTAAAGATATAACTCCCTACAGTTAACAAGTTACCTCATACACAGATGTATATAAGGATACAAATGTTTTGTTAACCACTGCCCTATGTAAAGTTATAGTTCTGTTTCATGTAAACCGATTTCTATACAGGAAAAACAGTTAAATATACACGTAAGAAATTTGTGTGCATATTTCCTTCATTGTATACACATCTCTCTCATGCACATGCATTTAGGGGTATCCTGAAAACACAACCTGTTGGCAGCCTTAAAAGATCGAAGTCAGGGTGCACAATTTCCCCTGGATTTTACAAAAGGCTCTGCCAAAAATGCAGCCTTTTATAAAATATTGAGAATGCCATGCAGGAATGTACATCTCTTTCAGGAATTTTAAACTCTAGTCCTGGAGGGCCACAAACCAGTCAGGTGTTCAGGATAGCCCTAATGAATATGCATGAGATTTGATTACAATGGGGGCGGTACATGCAAATCTCATGCATATTCATTAAGGACAACATTAACACCTGACTGGTTTGTGGCCCTCCAGGACTAGAGTTGGAAATCCCTATTTGCTGGCATATCCAACATGAGCAGAAATTTTAGAAATTAAGACACTGAAGGAAAAGAGGGGCCCCATTTTATACCTGTGCATTGCTGCAGCAAGGAACACTGCAAATTCCTGGCTACAATAACAGATAGTGGACCAGAATTGGGGCTCAATCTCGTAAAGGGACCAGTGGTGGGATCAAATTCACCCGACACCCACCCTCTGAGGCATGCTGCCAGCTCTTACCAGAGTTTCCCTGCTGATCTAGTAGGAAGCAGGTGTGATCCCCGGTCGCTCCTGCTGTGTCAAATGTAGATTCAAAACAGTGCCTCTCACCCCTAGCGGTACTCTAATGGAAGCACCACTCCTTTTTTTTTGACAGCTTGACTCCTAACAGTAGTATCTCAAGACTACTGCTAGGGATCAGAAGCACCCAATAGAACAAACAACTGGAAATCTTTCCTGCTCCTCATTACACCACCAGGGGAACCCCCAGTAAGAGGTGGTGGAGGGTATCAAAGGGTGGGAGAATGGTTCCATTAGCCTCTGTATTTGCCTCTTCAAGCTGGCACTTGTGTATGCCTCGAGGCAGGTGCAAAGGCTGAAATGGATATTTTATAATTGAGATGTGGTTTCCCATTGTAAAATGAGAAGTCCATGTCTATTTATTAGGCATGTCTATTTATTAGGCATGTTATACACAGACGACGTCCTGCTTTACATTCCCTTCTCTACTGAGCATATGGACCTCTCTCCACTGACGAACTGTTTCAACGCAATATCTGAATGGCTTCTTTCTCAAAACCTCAGAATACAACATAAGAAAACGGAAGTACTCTTCATTACGAGGAACCCCAACTTTACCCCACCACAATATCTTAAGGTAAAAGAAGCTGAGCTGCAATCTAAATCCTCAGTACGTTACCTGGGAGTCACTTTAGATCAGCATTTGGATTTGAAGGCCCATATAGGAAACATAGTCAAATCAGTATACTACAAGATCCGCACACTTAGGCATCTACGTTCCATGCTTGAACCAACTGATTTCCGGACAATTTTCCAGGCATTGATCATACCCCATTTTGGACTATGCCAATGCCATCCTACAAGGTCTTCCCCAATCTACATTGAACCCGCTGCAGCTAGCCATGAACGCTGCAGCAAGAGTCCTCCATGGAGCCTCCAGGAGCGACCACATAATGCCTCTGCTGATTCAGTTGCATTGGCTACCCATCCAGGCCAGAATAGTTTTCAAGACCTTGATAATCACCTTTAAAGCTATTAACAATCTCTCACCTGCATCCTTAACCTCACTCATCCATATCACTTCCCCAAATAGAGCAAGAAGATCCATGGCCATAAACTCCCTAAAAGTCCCGAAGGCAGTAACTGTTTGCACCAATTCGACAGCCAACAGAGCCTTTAGTCTCAGTGCCCCAAGATGCTGGAATGCATTACCTCCTGAGATCCGGGCTATTAAGAACCTACCAGAGTTTAGGAAAGCCCTCAAATGCCACCTCTTCAACAAATACCTTATAGAGCCTAACGACAACCCCTAGAGCCCAAAGTCTCTTGGCGATACCATTTCCATACAAATTATGGTATCTCAACAACACACCAAGTATGATACTCAAACCCTTAGTGGTGGTTATGTTTCCGTGAAACTACTGTTATTATGATTCCATGTAATAAATTTTGTAAATAGTTTTCCCGTTATCCAAGTTTTTGTGCCCTGTTACCTGTAAAACTCATACGCATTCAACTGTACTGAGCATTTTTGTTACATGTAAACCACGCTGATACTGAATAGTGCGGTATATAAGAGACTATAAATAAATAAATGTCCAAACCACGTCCAACACAACCTTAAAATCTCTATCCCAGGGTGTTCTACTTGTGCAAATACCGGTAGCAGCTTCCAAAATCCATTAGCACATGTATACAATTGAGATGTATAAATACTGCCATTTACACACAGAGATATTACTACAGTGACACTCAGATAAAAAAGGGCCAGATCAGACCGGGCACTCCACAGAAATGAAGTCCCCCAAAAAATAGTTAAATAAAATTTCCATGGGAAAGGGAATCCCAGAATCCACAGCACAGAAATACTGGAACATTGAAAGGAGGAATTCCCTAACAGCAATCTACTACACCTTCTCTCCCAATAACTGACAAGAGAGCCAACACACATGCAGACACACACTACATGCACCCACAGATACATACAAGATACAAAGACATGCAGCAAAGTTGGAAATTATTCTAAGAGGCACGGTCCACATGTGTTCCCCACCATGCACCCCATACCCTTTTCTGTTACACCTCTATCCCTGTCAAGCTGACTCTTAGTATAATTTGTAACAGAAAGAATAACTATGACAATGAATGAGTCATATTTTTTAAGCTGTTGGCATCGTTCAGTCACTAGGTGTGGCTATACATAGCATTTCCTGCTGGTTGCTATGTATACCATTTCCTAGTGGTGGAGAAATACTGCAATACCTGTTAAAATCTAACAGTAACATCTAACAGTTACATGTATCACCACATTTAGGAACCATTCCATTCATCCCCGGCCCCGTCTCTCCTCCCAGTCAGACAACACAAACGAACATATACACATGCATGCAAAGAGATTGAAAAACATTCCATGAGCCACATTCCGCATGCTTGACCCGCTTATTTTTGTTAGCATTTAAACATGACAAACCTAGATTGCACAATAAGGATTCAGTCTCAAGCATCCACTATTATAAGTGAGAAAGAAGTAATTAGATCTTACCTGCTAATTATTGTTCCTGAAGGAACGACAGTCCAGTCCCTTACTTCTGGGTTACGCAACCCTTCCAGCAGCTTGGAGGCTGAGCCCAACCTTTTTGGGGCTGGAGCGGTATAAATACCACTGTAACCACCCACAGACCCCAGTAATTTAATGACAAAGCAGACTTAAAGAACTTTCAATAGTAACCTAAACATCACACAGCAACGAAATATTTAACAAATTTATTTTATTTTATTTTTATTTTTATTTTTTTTAAGGACAGGGAGAAGGAGAGGAGGAAGGCCAACGGCCGGAGGTGGATTACTTGCGACCGACCGAGTGAACCTTCAACTGCTCTCCTGTACCCATAGCAGACTCCACGCTCTGTCCGCAGCTCCGCCCTTGGCTAATAGGCCCTACAGGCCGACGAAATCCGGGTGGGATCAGGGACTGGACTGTCGTTCCTTCAGGAACAATAATTAGCAGGTAAGATCTAATTACTTCTTCCTTATCGTCAGTCCAGTCCCTTACTTCTGGGATGTACCAGAGCAGTTCAATCCTGGGGGGGATTCGCCATACCGGACTGCAGAACCGCAAAACCAAACCGAGCGTCCGCTGAACTCTGAACGTCCAGCCTGTAGTGCTTGGTGAAGGTATGTAGGGAGGACCAAGTCGCCGCCCTACAGATGTCCAGAGGGGGAACTAGACTGAATTCTGCCCAGGAGGTAGCTTGTGCACGAGTCGAGTGTGCACGCAGTCCCACTGGGACCTTCTTCCCTTTCAGGATGTAGGCGGAAGCAATTGCTTCTCTGATCCACCTGGAGATGGAGGCCTTGGCCGCCGCCTCCCCCTTGTGTGGACCTCCGAACTGAATGAATAGCCGGTCGGACTTCCTGAAAGGAGCTGTGCGAGAAAGATAACGCCTCAAGGCCCTCTGGATGTCTAGGAGGCGAAGCTTGCTGTATCCACCTTCCTGCCTGTCGGCCGGGAGAGTAACTGCCTGATTCACATGGAAGGGAGAGATAACCTTGGGCAAAAAGAAAGGAACCATGCGCAGGACTACCTTGTCCTTGAGAAAGGCTAGAAAGGGGGGCTGAGCGGATAGCGCTTGTAGCTCCGAGACCGGCCTGGCCGAGCAAATAGCAACCAGAAAAACTGTCTTCAGGGTTAGATCCTTTAAGGAGGCCCTCTTTACCGGCTCAAAGGGTTCCCCGATCAAGGCATTTAGCACGAGGTTGAGATCCCAAGGGGGGATGATCACCCTCCGTTGAGGGTGCAATCGTCTGACTGCTCTTAGGAACCTGGCCACATCCGCGTGGGCACCGAGGGACTTACCGCGGACCTTACCTCTATAGCACGCTATTGCGGCCAGCTGGACCCGTAAGGAGCTGTGCGCTAAACCCTTGTCAAATCCTGCCTGCAAGAATTCTAGAACCTCCGGAACCGAAGCCAAAAGGGGTTTCCTTCGGTGTTCGGCACACCACGCTTCGAAGATGCGCCAAACTCTTACATAGGAGAGACAGGTTGAGCGCTTCTTAGCCTTCAACAGCGTCGAGATTACCGCTCCTGAGTAGCCTCGCTTCAGGAGCCTCGCCCTTTCAATAGCCATGCCGTAAGCGAGAATCGATCCACGTGAGGCAACCGGACCGGGCCTTGTCTCAGAAGGACCCTTCTGCAGGGGAGCCGCCAAGGTTGGTCGGCGAGCAACCTCACCAGATCCGCATACCAGGGGCAGCGAGGCCAATCCGGGGCTATGAGAATTATGAAACCCTGGTGAGTCTCCACCCGCTGGAGAACCTTTCCGATAAGGGCCCAAGGAGGGAACACAGAGCAGACTTTCCGAAGGCCACTTCTGGGACAGGACATCCAGGCCTTCGGACATTCTTTCCTTCCGTCGACTGAAGAACCGATCCACCTTGGCGGACGAGAACCGTGCCATGAGATCCATGACTGGGAGCCCCCAACGGGCCACTATTTGGTCGAAAACCTCCTGCTCCAGTTCCCACTCCCCGTGGTCTATCTTGCACCTGCTGAGGTAATCGGCCGTGACGTTGTCCAAGCCAGCCACGTGCTGAGCTGAAAGTGCTTCCAGGCGAACCTCCGCCCATTGGAAAAGAGCGTCCGCCTCCTTCTCCAAGGCGGGACTGCTGGTGCCGCCCTGGTGGTTGATGTAAGCCACCGCGGTGACATTGTCGGAGAGCACGCGAACTGCTCTTCGTTGCACTAAGGACTCGAGAGATTTGAGTGCTAGGGCAACGGCCCTCAATTCCAGTCTGTTGATGGGCCAGAGAGACTCCAACGGTGTCCAGCGGCCCTGGACGAACTGGTCTTCGCAGTGAGCCCCCCAACCCGCCAGACTGGCATCCGTCGTCAACAGCAACCACTGATGGGGCCCGAGGGGCATCCCGCGACCCAGATTTCTTTGGCACCGCCACCAGAGGAGGGCCCGTTTGGTCCGCGGGGCACAGGGTAACTGCATGGACAATGGATGGTGCTGAGGAGACCATCGACGCAATAGAGCCCGCTGTAACGGTCGCATGTGCGCTCTGGCCCATGGCACTACTTCTATCGCCGCCGCCATAGTTCCCAGTAGCTGAAGATAATGCCATGCTGAGGGGATTCGTCTGCCCAGAGACTGCGTGACCAGTAGCCTTAGGTCCCTTGACCTCGTACGGGACAGGAATACTCTGCCTCTGCTGGTGACGAACCTTGCTCCGAGGTACTCGAGGTCCTGGGAGGAAGTCATCCTGCTTTTTGCTCGATTGATGACCCACCCCAGCTCTTCCAGAACTTGAACCACTCTGACAGTAGCCGAGCGACTTTCCTCTTCTGACTTTGCCCTTATCAGCCAGTCGTCCAGGTACGGGTGCACTAGTATTCCCTCTTTCCGTAGGGCCGCCACCACAACCACCATCACCTTGGTGAAAGTCCTTGGGGCCGTAGCTAGGCCAAAGGGCAGAGCTTGGAATTGGAAGTGACCTCTTGGTACTGCAAATCTGAGGAACTGTTGGTGGGACTTCCTGACCGGGATGTGCAAGTAGGCTTCTGTCAAGTCGAGAGACGTTAGGAACTCTCCGGCCCTCACGGCTGCTATGACTGACCGTAGGGTTTCCATCCGAAAGTGTGGTACCCTGAGACAGCGATTGACCTGCTTTAGATCCAGGATGGGGCGATAAGACCCTTCCTTCTTTGGTACCACGAAGTAAATCGAGTACCGACCCGTGCCGCACTGATCTGGAGGTACTGGGACTACGGCCCCGAGTGCTATTAGTCGGGCGAGCGTTACCTCTACCGCCGTCCTCTTCTCCGAGGAGCCGCAGGGAGACTGAACAAAGGCTGGAAGTATTTGCTTTGCAAATTCGAGAGCATAGCCCTCTCTGATCACCTCTAGGACCCATTGGTCGGACGTGACCCGGGTCCAGGCTGGGAGAAACTGCCTTAGACGACCGCCCACCGGCAGTCCGTCCCCCTGGACCCCCGTCTTCTCATTGTTGTTTTCTAGGCCCCGAGGGGGGAGCCGAGGTACCGAAACCTCGACCCGCTCCTCGAAACCCTCTAAAACCTTGACCCCTTGAAGGAAAACGGCCCCTAGGAAAGGGGTTTGACCTGGCTGAGCGAAACCTCCTAGGTTGGTTACGCACTGGGGCTAGGGAGCGCCCTTGCTTAGGTCTGTCTTCCGGAAGTCTGCCTGCCTTAGACTCGCCAAGGTCCTTCACCAGCTTCTCTAAATCTTCTCCAAATAACAGCTTCCCCTTAAAGGGAAGTCAACTCAGGCGAGCCTTCGAGGATGCATCGGCTGCCCAAGTCCGTAGCCACAAATAACGCCTAGCTGCCACCACCGGGGCCATATTCTTGGCTAGGCTTCTGATGAGGTCATACTGACTATCCGCCAGGTAGGCTGTCCCGGATTCCAATCTAGCAGCGTTGGCCTGCCTCTCGTCTGTGGAACCCTCCGCTAACTGGAGCTGTTGTGACCATCTTAAACAGGCCCGTGCCACCCAAGCTCCGGAAACGGAGGCCTGCAAGGCGAGGGCGCTTACGTCAAAAGCTTGTTTCAGAAGCGCGTCCAATTTTCTGTCTTGAGAATCCCGTGCTGCCCTCGACTGGGATTGTGGTCTTCTTAGTAACTGCTGATACCGCTGCGTCCACCCTGGGAGACCTCAGCAGTTCTTTGTCCGCCTCTGGAAGAGGATATAGGCGAGTCATGGATCGGACCCCCCTTAAGCTTGACTCTGGTTGATCCCATTCTTCCTGGATCATCTGGCGTACCACCCTGTGGACAGGAAAAACCTTCTGCGATCTCCTGAAGGCCTGGATTAACGGATCCTCTAACGCCTCCTCCTCTGCAGGCGTGTCTGAGGCTACATTGAGCGCTTTCAGGGACTCATTGATTAAAGCCGGGAGCTCCTCCCGACGAAAGACTCTAATTATCCAGGAGTGTTCCTCTTCTGGGATCTCCCCTTCTTCAAGCTCCTCCTCTTCCTCGTCCAAATCTTTGTCCGAGTTCTCCTCCTCCGGGGTCCCCTGCGAGAGGGACGCGAGGGGCTCCTCACAACTCAACCGAGGGCGCTTAGGTAGGATCCCTGAATCCGAGTTGCCTGCTCTCGTGGTCCCGGCCGACTTGTCTTCCGCCGACGGACCAGTCTCCCCTGTTCCAACGCCCTGCTTACGCAAGCAATAGGCCATGTGCAGCAAGAGGATAAAGTCAGGGGAGAAAAATTCCCCGGCCCCCCCCTCCCCAGTGGGTAGGGGGGGCATGGGCAGAGGAGGAGTGGGTAGGTCTGAGGCTGTAGAAGGGGGAAACTGGGACCCCCCCCTCCCCTACTAGGGGATCTCCGGACCCCTGAGAAGATTCTGCCATAGTCAAGCTAATCTCTTGTTCCACGGAGGCAGCCACTGCAGCACAGCCCCTGCAGATCCCTGCCTCCAAAGTAGTACCTCTGCGAACACCACAGGATGGGCACCTAGGCTTGGCCGTCATGTTCTGGATAGAGGCTACTGCGGCCCTTCCTGCTCCAAGCTGGGGCAATTGTCCTAATAAAGTACAGGCAGGACAGCTCAAGCACCGCTTAAAATAAAAAGAAACAGTCTGCACAGACCAAGAGACTACCGCTTTAAGGTTCAAATAACAAAGAAATTAAATAATACAAAAGAAATTAAATAATAAAGCTAAATTAAGCTAACAGTAAATGAAAAAAATGAAAATTTAAAGAAAAGCAGAGGAATTACAAAATAAATTCCAATCCCTTAATTCAAGGCCCCAGTACTTGCGGTTTGTAGCTTCTTTCTGTAGCGAAATTCTGTGCCCGACTCAGCGATTCCTGGCCGTTGGCTCTACACGTGGTAGGCCTCACCACGTGGAGCCTGAACGGCGGATCGCGAGTCTGCCTTCTGACCACTTTATGCCCCGCCGGCAGAATGGAGCTGGAAATCGCCGCTTTTCCTCAGTGCATCTGGAGCCCCGGAGCTCACCTCCGCATCCGGAACTGTGCCGGCAGTGAGTGCTTGCACTGCGGCGTTGCCTCAAGCGCTCAGCCACCGTAAGGGCTTCGGCACGAGGCAGGTCAGGGCTGTGGAGAGAATTGAGCAGGAGCCCTCCGAAACGGCAGCAGAAGAGGTCTGAAGTGTTCCCTCAAAGCCGCGTACTGCACACCACCTCCGATCCCCGGCCCGGCCAGAGAGGGGGGGGGGGAGAAGGAGCAGGGAGAAATTTAAAGGTACAGATGCAGAAAGGAAACAAAAAGGTAAATAAAGTAAATGTAATAATAATAATACAAAAGAAAATTTAAACTAAAGGAAGACTCCAGTAAGCCCTAGGCTTACGGAACCCTCCAGCTGCTTGGAGGCTGAGAATACTGGGGTCTGTGGGTGGTTACAGTGGTATTTATACCGCTCCAGCCCCAAAAAGGTTGGGCTCAGCCTCCAAGCTGCTGGAAGGGTTGCGTAACCCAAAAGTAAGGGACTGGACTGGAGTGACGATAAGGAATACAGGATGGCTCAAAATAAATAAATAGTATCATGCAGGTAAACAATTACTGGGTTACAAAAGTTAAAGAATCTTAACACTTGTCTGAGCCATTCCTACAGACAAAGAAAACAGTAGTAAAGAAGAAAAAAAGGGGGGGGATTACAAATGATGACCTCTCAATGGATACAGAGCAATGTTCTCCCCAGGACCTTTTGAATGTGCGTGCTACCCAGCCGATTTTACTGACCACCTGGCTAACTTAATCTGATGAATCGAAGTGGCAAAATAATAAACAGGAATGGAAAAATGATTTAAGTGATTTTGTAATCAATATTTAAAAGCATAACAGTATGTGTTAATATTATATGAATGAATTAGACACTTAAATGCATCATATATAGAACTTCCTGAAAGAAGGCTAGTTATGTTATCTGCTACCAGCCGGCTTATAGTGCGGCAACCTGGCTACTCCTTCATGCCATCCAGCTGGCAAAAATTTCTGAGGAGAACCATGCAGACAGGATTAACAAAACCTAAGTCGTCTTTTCAGTTAACTACTCGTAATAATGCAGACTATATTGCCTGTAAAGTAACTACTAATTCAAAGGACAGCACAATTTGCCTCTTTCTGGATATTACTGTTTCCTCTTAGGTTTTTTTTTTCTCCCAACTCGTACAATCTTAGATGAAAATACATCTTGTGATCTAGATGCTCTGCTACAATTCCCAAAAGTAACGTCACTTAGGCTACCATTTACTAAGCTGCACTTCTGGAGTCAATACATGTTAACAGTAAAGGTTAATGCAAGTTAGGTGCAAGAAATCCATAGTAGCTATTGGGGACATTCCTATCACTTTTGGGAGTCTTGCCATACAGTATAAGAGAAAAGCTTACTATTGCAGAAACAGCATGGCAGATAATGCAGAATAGTTAGCTACACCTTGATAAGTATAGCTAAAAACAGCACATTTTCTGCTGTGTTAGCAATTAATGCATGGTAACAACCCCCTCACATTAACTGCAAGGTGCCTCAAAAAAAGCAATTTCCAGATTAGTTGTGTAATGTGACACATAGCACATTAACATACTTTGTAAATCTAGCATTGCACTGTTAGCATATATTTCCCATGTTAGACAGCAAGGTGTTTAGTAACTAGACCTCCGATCATTTTCCTATCTAGTTCTCAATAATTCAATCAGATAATCCTTATTTTCTTAAGGAAAAAAAAAAAAAAGACAAAACATAAAATCTTTTCTCAGTTGCACTCAAGCACCTTATGCAAATAAGAAAAAAAAATCCCTACCAACACAAACACAGACACAGCATATGGAATATATTTAGAAAATACTTCCCACTTGCTAAAAACATTTTATTCAGACTCACTGAAATGCAGACAATACAATATTGAAGAAACTGCATGTCTATTAACAATAAGAACCTTTAACACCAGAACTGACAGAGAAACCTCAGTTGCTAGATACTTCAAATAAGGGGAGTTACTCTAACTTCAGCTCCAACATCCCAAGAAACTAAGCATGTTGTATGAATTCTCTAAGAGCTGTGATAGAAAACCACAAACAAGTAGTAGCAGCACTGGACGAGGAGCTTAACATTTTTTCCACAAGAACAGCCAGTGTGTAGATAAATAGATAGATAAAGAAAATGAGAACAAGCAATACCATCCCATGGAGTGAAGAGCATCTCCAAATGCCACTGCAGGGTAGAATGTAATCCTATGATCAGCAGTGGTGAAGAAATGGTTTATTTAAATCTCATAGACCAAGAGAACATTAACTGAGCAATCTGAAAACAGACCACCATCCAAAGTTTAATATATACAATATAAATAAGCAAAAATACTTTGCCTCGAGAAATTAAAATTTAGAATCATAACATGAAGTTATTTAATTTCCTGGGTCAATTATTTTGAATAAACACAGATTTAACACTATTTTTCTCTTACAGCTAAAGAAAGATCCCATGTGAAATACTTTTTACTGAAAGGGTGGTGGATGCTTGGAATGCCCTCCAGATGGAGGTGGTGGGGGCAAACACAGTGACGGAATTCAAAGTGGCCTGGGACAGACACAGTGGATCACTTTACAGCAACAAGATTAAATCAAAATAAACTGAACCATCTAATTTCTCAACAAATAGGGGTGTCCTGCATGGAGCAATGGGGGAGGAGAGGTGGGTTCACCCCTAAAACAAAGAAACAAAGATATAGGGAGGGGTGCACCTGCTCCTGGTGGGTGCACCACTAAGCAAAGATATGGGTAGGGGTGCACCTACTCCTGCCATATTGCTGGGCAGACTAGATGGACCACACTGATATTTATCTGCCGTCTGTTACTATGTGAAGCCACAGATCGAGAGTAGCCTATTTCACATCAGATAGCAAGAAAGATAAAAACACCATTTACAATAGGCTTTGCTTCCTAATTTGCAGCATGTCACTGTGATATGTCTGAATATGCAAGACTGTATTGTAAAGTAAAATGTGTGTTGATTTTTGCAATTATTTTTTGCCATTCAAATGTAGTCATCCGAAGAGAAGTACATCAACCAGAAATGTTTGACAGGTACATACTGATCCCTAAAGATGCAGAAATCTTTTTCAAGTTTGGTATTTAGTCCAACAAACCTACAAGTTCACAGGTTCACTTAACTTATATTCTTTGGAATCCACTGTGAAGCCTCCAATTGCTAAATATACCAGAGCTTGAACAAATTCAACAGATTCAAGGAGATTCAACAAATCTTAGGAAAAATCAAAAAAAATCCACTAAACTCAAACCAGGCTGAAATGTACCTAGTTCCAATGTGCCCTCGAATTTTTTCACATTTCTATGGATCTTTTATAAGAACACTAAAGCAACATTAAGGGCTTCTTTCCTAGAGACATAGGATAGGAGAAAAGCCATACTGAATCAGACCCTCAGATGCAAAGTTATCATTATTAAGTATTTGGCCCTGACGAGTTTGAAGTCATCCCACCCCAATAACTTTCAAAGGAAAGTAGAGCTACGAACTACACTGCAATAAAAAAAATGCCCTTCAACCAGCAATGTGCTACTGATCTCTTATCAGGGGGTTCTGGAGCTCTCTCTCATTTGGTGACCCATATGAAGGAATTCCGTGTCGAGGTCTCCCTCTGGCATATAACTGTGCTCAAAATACACTCCAAATGTTGGTATCAGTGACAGTTCGGTACCTTTCACGGGCACTGAACCAGCAAACACTAATCTTAAGGGGAAAAAAACAGCTGTTTTGTTTTATTTTTTTCGGTCGGTTTTTCAAAGAGTGCATGCAATTTGATGCATGTCCCAGCATTTCGATGAGAAATTAAAACTATCCCCAAAAGAGAACCCATGATTACTTCCAAATGTTCCGTAAAGCACTTAAACCGAAACCGCTCCGCCCCGTGCAGAAACCCCAGATTTTGGTTTAGAAGACAGAACTCGGCTTTCCTGAAATCTTCCCTTTCGCCCCGGACTCGAGGAGCCCTCTGGCCGCCCCTTGCCATCTCTTCCCACGGCGCCTCCCAACCCCTTTAACATAGGCACAAACGCACGGCCCCGGCGAGCGCTCCTAACCTTTTGCTGAGAGGACGGACCCTGACGGCCACTTTGACATTCGCCATGTCCCGTCGCGTGAGCTTCAGCTCACGCCATCCCTCACAACCCACTTCACGCGCTGGAGACGGCAAGAGCACGAACCCCCGAACAGCGGCCCTCTCCGCCCCAGCGAAGGCTCGCACGCGGGAGAGGGGCGTGGCGTAACGAAAACAAGAGCACTGCACGAGTAGTAGAGGAAAGAGGGAGAAAACGAGGGTAGCTACAACAAATCAGAACACAAAGAGAATCCAGAAGGCGCGTCCATAGACAGAGTCCCGCCTCTCAATTTTATATTCTTCACGCAGCTGGTGGGTGGTGATTCTGGCTGGACAGTAAATGTGGTGTAATGTGCTGAAGAAAGGGCCGCCCCAAGCAGCTTCGTTCCCTCTATCTGCTTTCAAGCGCGTGAGGGAAGGGAACGAGCCCTGGAATGTGGCGAGCCAACGCAGCGTGGGAGAGGCGGATATCCTAGCAGTGTGACAGGAAAATTAACTGTGCTTTGCTGAACTTTTTCTGTGTTCTTTTATTATAAAGCGACACTGTACATGATATCCTTAAACTGTAGAATACGCAAAAGAATGCTTTCATATAAACAGGGGTGGCCGCGGGGGGTGCGGGGCCATGTGCGAGATTAATTGCAGGGCCTCATTTGCATAAATATTTGCATAATGTTAACATGCATTTTTAGTAAGCATGCCTCTTAATTAGTGTCTGGAGAAAGAAAGACTAACAGATTTCTAGTTCCTATATTCCAGTGCCAACCGCCAGGCCCATTAGGAAGTACTATAAACACTCACCATTTAGAACTCATAGCAAATCCACCATATCATAACAGCTCTGCCAGGACTCACAAAGCACCAAACCCTACTTATCAAAAGGTAACACTGCAAATATTAAACCAATACATCTCAGAGAATACCAATGCATCTCCTACTGGGGAAAGAGAGCAAGTGGCACTGTCAAATAGAAACTACATGAACAGATTACCTCAGCTTGGTTAAAATGCAGAACATAGACCCAGGGGCAGCCCAAGGGGGGTGCGGGGCCTCATTTGCATAAGTGGCCCTATTTGCATAAATATTTGCATAATGTTACCATACACTAACTTTTAGTAAACATGTCTCTTAATGAGTGTATGGATAAAGAAAGACTAAAAGATTTCTACATTATTATAATCCAGTGCCAACTGCCAGGCACATTAGGAACTACTACAAATGCTGCCCATTTAGAACCCATAGCAAACCCGCCGTATCCTGACAGCATTACCAGGACTCACAAAGCACCATACCCTACCTATCAAAAGGCAACACTGCAAATATTAAACCAATACATTTCAGAGAATACTGGGGAAAGAGAACAAGTGGCAATGTCAAATAGGAATTACAAAAACAGAATACCTCAGCTCAGTTACACATGCAGAACACAGACCATCACCAAACAAGGAATCACAATTTAGAAACAGGAAGGCAATAATTAAACTGGGAACCCCAAAAGCCAAACTTGGAATGTACAACAACACTGTAGAAATAAAACTATAAATTAATTTCCTCGTACCAAACAAAGCACAGACGTTAATGATGCACATTTCCCAGAGCTTTCATATTCCAGTTAATAAATTCAAAATAAAGAGATATCTTACTACCTTTTGTGCATTTTTTCAGTTGCAATTGCTCCAGCCACTTTCTTCTGGTTTCTTCATGTTTTCTGCTAACTCTCCATCGTCTGCTGTCCATTTGTCCTTTCTTCTCTCTTCTAGTTTTTTTTTCATTCTGTCTCTCTACATCTGCTTTAACATACTAATCTTTCTCCTTTTGCTCTTTCCTCATTCCTATTTCATCCACACAAATTTTACCCCTCCATCCTCAATCCCCACTTACTCTCCCAATACCCGGCCAATTGTAGATTTTTCATCCCTCCCACACAAAATATTTTCCCCTCTCCATTTTACTCTCCCAGCCCCATCCCATTCTAATCCTCCCCCAACATCAGCTCCCTTCTAGTTCCAGTCTCACCCAGCATCTATTCCCTTCTAGTCCCTGCATCAGCCCATTTCCAGTCCTAGCTCCCCCATCCATTTCCAGTCCGAGTCCCTTCATCAGCTCATTTCCAATCCTAGCCCCCCATCAGCCCATTTCTAGTCATTTCCTAGCCCCACCATCAGCCCATGTCAAATCCTAGCTCCCCTCCACTCAGCCCAATTCCAGTCCAAGCCCCCCCCCCATGAACCTACTTCCAGTTCTAGCCCCTCCATGAGTCCATTTCCAATCTTAGCTCCCCCCAACAGCCCATTTCCAGTCCTATCCTAGCTGCTCCATCAGCCCATTTTCAGTCCTAGCTCCCTTCCCTCATAACCCATTTCCATTCCAAGCCCCCTCCCCATCAGCTATTTGCAGTTCAAGCCTCCCCTTCCACTCAGCCCATTTCCAGTCCTAGCAACCCCCCAACCCACTTCCAGTCCTAACCCCCCATTAACCCACTTCAAGTCCTAACCCCCCATCACCCCATTTTCAGTTTAAGCCCCCCCTATAACCCATTACCAGTCCTAACCCCCCATCAGCCCACTTCCAGTCCTAACCCCATCAGCCCATTTCCAGTCAGCCCCCCATAGCCCATTGCCAGTCCTAACCCCCCCCATCAGCCCACAGCCCATTACCAGTCCTAACCCCATCAGCCCACCTCAAGTCCTAACCCCTCCCCATCAGCCCATTTCCTGTCCTAGCCCCCCATAGCCCATTATCAGTCCTAACCCCACCATAGCCCATTACCATTCCTAACACCGATCACCCCATTTCCAGACAGCCCCCATCAGCCCACAGCCCATTACCAGTCTTAACACCCCCCCATAGCCCATTACCCGTCCTAACCCCCCCCCCCCCACATTGGCTCATGGAAAACTTAAAAAAAAAAAAAAGCGTGCTGCTGCCACGGCAGCAGTAGCAGAATGGAGTGTCCCGCGGGGCCCCCTCTGCGCCGGCTTTCAGATACGCGAAGGGAGAGTGTCTCCCTCGCGTCTCTGTTAAGCCCGCAGGGGCAGATGGGAAATTTCCCATCAGCCCCTGCTTCCCATCAGCCCCTGCGGGCTTAACAGAGATGCGAGGGAGACACTCTCCCTTCGTGTATCTGAAAGCCGGCGCAGAGGGGCTCAGCCGGGCAGAGGGGGCCCCGCGGGACACTCCATTCTGCTGCTGCCGCGGCGGCAGCAGACAGCTTTTTTTTTTTCTAAATTTAATTTTTAAAAAAGCAGAATGTTCTTTGCGCGGGGCCCCCTGAAACGCGGGGCCCTGTGCAAAAAACATTCTTGCTCAATGGACGGGCCAGCCCTGCATAGACCATCACCAAAGAACAAGGGATCACAATTTAGAAATAGGAAGACAATAAATAAACTGGGAACCCCAAAAGCCAAACTTGAGATGTACAACAACACTGGAGAAATAAAACTATAAATTAATTTCCTCTTGTACCAAAAAAACACAAAAGACATTAACAATGCACATTTCCCAGAGCTGATATATTCCAGTTAATAAATTAAAAATTAAAAAAAAAATATTTTTCTACTTTTTGTTGTTTGTGCATTTTTTTTTATCAGTTGCAATTGCTCCAGTCACTTTCTTCTGGTTTCTTCCTGTCTTCTGTGAGCTATCCATTTGTCCTTTCCTTTCTTTTAGATTTTTTTCTGTTTTCTTTCTCTATATCTCCCAGGATAGTGATTTTGCTCCTTCCCCTATTTCTTTCCTTATTCCTTTATCATCCACTCAAATTTCACCCTTCCATTCTCAATCTCCACTTACTCTCCCAATACCCGGCCCATCGTAGATTTTTCTTCCCTCCCACACAAAATATATTTTCCCCTCTCCATTCTCATTCCCCATCCGTTTCTAGTCCTCCCCCAAAATCAGCTTCCTTATAGTTCTAGATCCACCCAACATCCGCCCCCTTCTAGTCCCAGTCTCCCAAGCTTCCACATCAGCCCATTTCCAGTCCTAGCCCCCCATATGCTCTTTTCCAGTTCCATTCCAGCCCCCCATCAGCTCATTTCCACTCCAACCTCCCCCATCAGCCCATTTCCAGCCCTATTCCAACTCCCATCAACCCGCTTCCAGTCCTATTCCAGCCCCCATCAGCCCATTTCTAGTCCTATTCCAGCCCATCACCCATTTGTAGTCCACGTTAACCCTATCAGCCCATTTCTAGTCCTATTCCAGCTCCTCATCAGCCCATTTCCAGTCCTAGCCCCCATATGCTCTTTTCCAGTTCCATTCCAGTCCCCCATCAGCCCATTTCCACTCCAAACTCCCCCCAGCCCATTTCCAATCCTAGCCCCCTCGTCAGCCCACTTCATCCTATTCCAGCCCCATCAGCCCATTTCCAGTCTTAATCCAGCTCTTCATCAGCCCATTTTCAATTTTAGCCCTCCCATCACAGCCCATTTCCAGTCCTTGCCCCCCCCCCACACCATCACAGCCCTTTTCCAATCCGTTTCCCCTCCCACCACCATCACAGCCCATTTGCAGTCCATTTCCCCCCCCCCCCCCACCATCAGCCAATTTCCAGTCAAGAAGGTCCCCCCTGATCACAACCCATCCAGTCCTAGCCCCCCCTCCCTTCCTCCCTCCCTCCGAAGAGCCCCGCGCCATCTAAGGGGCTGCAGAGGGAGCCGGGAAAGCCTGCATGAGGCCCCGGCTCCCTCCGGCATTCGCAGCTTCACAGATACAGCTGCCAGCGTGAGGGAAGAGACTCCTCACATTGGTGGCTGTGGAAAGGGAGCCGGAGCCTCGCGCGGACTTCTCCGGCTCCCTCTGCAGCCATCCATTGAGTGAGAATGGAGTTCGCGCAGGGCCCCCTGAAGCACGGGGCCCTGTGCAAACAACATTCTCACTCAATGGATGGGCCGGCACTGCATATAACACGCTCATGTAGTAGCGATTCGTCCTCTGGCCCTCAGACATACCACAACTGTTTATCATGCAAGATTATGGTCATGCGTGTTTCTTCTTTATATGTTGTCCTTCGCCTTTTCCAAACTGTTACATAGATCTTTTTTTATCAATCCTGTTAAGATTTATAATATACACCTGCCGTAACATTTTCAATAGAGTCACTAAAAAAAAATAAGGCTCAGCACATTTAATTGACCAAACATAACTTCACAATCAACTGAAATGCAAGTCACCTGTGATTCATGTATATGTGAAAGGATCTAAAAAATCTACTCTTGCTGAGCAGGGCCTAGAGCATTCAATATTTCATTATAACCATCAGCTGCCGTCCAGTTTTAGCAATGTATTCTAACCCTATCATATGCAGCATTACATATTCTTCTCTTACTGAGCAGAACTCTACCACTGTAAGTGATTTTCTGCTCTTGTTATTTGCTTGATCTCTTCCCATCTTTTTTCCATGCTTTCAATAGCCTTGCTGAATCAACATTTCTTTGACATTTTGTATTTATATTGAAAACATTTGTGATGAATCAAACTTATTTATACAGTAAGACTTCAACCACTAATTTTGAAGAGGGGAGGAGTGGCCTAGTGGTTGGGGCAAGTTACCTTGGGCTAGAAGGCCAGGAGTTTAAAAGGTTAAAGAGGACGGCAACCTCAGGCTGGAAAGACTGGGGTTTCTAGTCCCACAGGTGCTCCTTGTGGCCCCGGGCAAGCAACTCAACTCTCCATTGCCTCAGGTACATTTAAAAAAAAAGGTTGTGAGCCCTTTGGGGACAAGGGAAATATGTATATACAGTACCTAAATGTACACAGCTTTGAATGGTAGACAAGCAGTATATAAGCCTAGTTAAATAAATAAAGATAGAATAATTGTTAACAAATTAAGCTGTCATTACACTGTTTTAACTATAAGGAATAGAATATATGCTCACTGATACTGGTCCTTAATCTAAATACAAAATAATTCAGACGGAGATAAATAATGGAATCCAAAATGTCAGCAGATCTTTACTTTTTAATCAAAAGTATTTTTCAGGTCTTTTGGTCATATATAAAATTATAAAAAGCAAACGTGAAATAGCAGAACAGAAATATTCCAATTATTGACAGGGCTCAATTTCTGGGAAAATGGCCTGGAAGCAGTTTCTCCACTTTTCATCTTCAGAACAGCAGGGGTACTACACTAGCCCTTCCTTTCCAGGCAGCCCCCAGGGACAAGAAGGGGGAGGAAAAGCCTGGAATGAAGCAGAGAACAGTCATTGTACACCCTAATCCAGCCCATAATTTTATATATATAGATATAGATATAGAGATAGAGATAGAGATATATATATATAGAGAGAGAGATAGAGATATAGAGAGAGAGAGAGATTTTAAATTTCCTGCTGAAGGACTTGGTCTCTGCTCACAGAGTGAATGTGCAAAAGGGTACAAGTATTCCAAACAGCAGATATCTCTTAAAATAATTCATCTCATCTTTACAGTCTTTTCCATATATTTATTTATTAACTTTTATATACCGCACTATTTAGTATCAGAGCGGTTTACAGGAAACGTGAACAGTCAAGCAACTTTACATAGAACAGGCATAAAACATCAGAACAAGCAACTTTACATAGAACAGGCATAAACAGCAAATCTAGGTAACATAGAGGCAGGTAACTATTAACAAGCAAATGTGCCAACATAGGGGATAGGGTGAGAGGGAGAAAAGGGGTAGGGGAAGGGACAGGGGGTGGAATTGAGGCAGGGGAAATAGGGAGAGGATGGAGAACTAAGTACATGTTGTGTAGCCAGGGCTCAAGGTATAGTCTGTGTAAGTGGAGAGGCCAGCATTATGAGAGTCATAGTAAAGATTTCTAACTAACCACATAAGGAATTTGCATTAGCTAGACACCTTATACCAGAAGAATGGTGAAAAGGTGGGACGGCGTAGCGTAAAAGAAGCTTTTGGCATGTGCTAGAGCTATGAAATTAGTTCCTGGTATGCTGTATATGAGTGTAGAGTGCTGTTCTTTCTAAAGCCAGAGGCGAGTGGTATCTCCCATCAACGTAAATGCAGCTCTCGGCTTTTTCTTCCACTACAGGCACTCTCCTCCCATCGTCTCCAAAAGCTTGATTAAGGCTGATGCACCTTAAGCAAATGTTCACCTTGCATTCCTACTTAAAGGATACATACTGTGAAATATTACATATACACACATAGACACACACATATACAGCTGTGGTCAAATTATTGCATTTTAGTTATGTTGTGTATAATATCTTGAGAAATAATTGGAAATATTCCAACTGTATGTCATCATAATATTTTAATGGTATGTTTAAAGGTGCAACTTAGACATAGTAATTTCTGAGGAAAAAAAAGACCTGGACAGGAATAATAGCACCCTTCACTAATATTTGGTTGCACAACCCTTGGCAGCGATGACAGACTCCAAATGTTTCTTGTAGCCATCTATAAGTTTCGTACATCTGTCTTCTGGTAGTTTCTCCCACTCTTCAACTGCAATTTGTTCCAGCTTATGAATGTTTCCAGGATTCCTTTTACCAATGGCAGATTTCAGCTCTTCCCAAAGGTTTGTGACTGGATTGAGATCAGGACTCATTGCTGGCCAGTTTAAAACAGTCCATTCTTTTCTTATCATCCCTTCAGTCCAGTCCAATATGAGTGGGTTATCAGCCTCTACCAGCAGCTGAGAACTGAGCATGTTGGATTTCTGATGTCATAATACAAGAGTTCGCTTCATAGGCTCCAGAGATCAGCATTCAGTTCCCAGCAGGTGGGAGAGCTTCCCCATGGCTGAACCCCACTGGAAGATTTTATTCAGGTTTAAAATAAAACAAAACAACCAAGGAAAATAGAAGGGAAAGAGAGAAAAAAGGTGGCTGCAGATTACCAGCAGAAGCTGACCAGCTCTCGGGAGCTAGCAGGCTGGGCAATTTCCTCTGAGAAACCTTTACTGTGCCTTTAAATTCAAAGTGAAACCAAAGCTGTATACTGGATGGAGATTTCAGTGTTTTATCAGCAGCACAGCAGGTGCTTCTTAATGCTGTGGGAAGTTTGCCTTTTCAGTTCAGAGCACTGTAATTAGTAAGTGCTAGTTCAGAGCACTGTAATTAATAAGTACTACAGACTGTCAGGGAGGGGGGTTTGTTTTGTTTTCAACCTGTGCTTTTCTCCTGCATGTTACAGGCTCCCTCCTGCTGTGCTATGTATGAGGAGAGACATGATTTCTTTGCAGAGGTTGTGTTAAGCAGGCAAAGTTTTTGCCCAAGGGTTTTGTCTTTTTTTTTTTTTTTTTTAACATGGGGGACATGGATTCTTCTTCAGAATTAGCAGTACAGAAATCCTCTCAGTCTGGGACTGCAGCAGTTTTGGCAGGAACAGTAGCCATTTCTTCTACACTGGCCATTTCTCCTCAGCAAGTTAAGAAAGGCCAGAACAAGCACACACATTTAGTTTTAGCACCAGAGGCAGCTCAAACTACTGTTCCTGGGCGGGCTGAAAGTGTTTTTCCCCCGAGTTTATTATAGCTTTGCACAAGGCATTTTTACTAAAGAGAACATTTGGGACACAAGTTTCCAAGGCTTATGGGTCAGAGAATTTGCCTAACACCCTGCAGGAGACCTCTCTAGCTATGGAGGTTCTTCCAGCTAAAAAGAAAAGGATGGAGAATGATTCTTGGTTAGACCAGGATTCACCTCAGTCTTTCCACTCAGAGCAACCTCTAGAGAGGACAGCGAACCTCTGAGGGGAGACAGTGGCTACTGAACTAGAGGAAGGGGTGATCCCTCAAGGGAGGATCCCAATGTGGTTAGAGTTCTTCACGGGGAGGAGATGGCCACGCTGATTGCACCCTTACTGGCTGCACTTATTATACTGGCACCTGCAGTAGCAAAGCAGTCCCTGGAGGATCCACTTCAGCAGGGATTTAAATGCTCACAAATTCCCTTCACAGTGCACAGAGCCATCAAGAAAATGATAGAAACAAAATGGGAGGTTGTAGAGGCCAGCCTTAGAGGGGGTCAGGCCATGAGACATCTGTACCCTATTCCTCAGGAGGAAGAAGATCTCCTTAAGATGCCTAAGATGGATGCTTTAGTCTCAGCGGTGACCAAAAAGACTACCATTCTGGTAGAAGGCGGAGCAGCACTGAAAGACCTGCAGGATGACAAGTTGGAGACCTTTTTTGTAGCAAGCATTTCATACTACTGTTCTGACTCTTCAGGCCTTGATCTGTGGGGCTTATATGATCAGGGCTTACAGTTGCTGGATCCAAGGTTTGACGACCAGAGAGCTGGATTCGCAAATTGCAGCACCAGAAGTGGCTAAGCTGAAGGGGGCCTCAGCTTACCTGATGGATGCCTTTTATGACCTGGTATGAGCTTGGCCAAGACCATGGCTTTGATTATTGCAGCAAGGCGTTTCCTGTGGTTAAGAAAGTTGTTAGCTGATGTGTCTTCTAAAACTAGGCTCAGCAAGCTTCCATTTAAGGTCAAGCTGTTCTTCGGAGAAGCTCTGGACAAATTGGTTAAAGATCTGGATGAACAAAGGTCACTCGGTTGCCAGAAGACTGTCCTAAAGGGCCAAAGCAAAGGACCATCCCAAGGAGTCAGCCTAGGGATTTTAGAAAGTTTCGATCTACTCGTTTTGCCAGGTCAGTTTCGAGAGGCCAGTGTTTTTGAGGCTTCAGAGGTTCCAACAGGGGGTACTTCTCTGCCCCTGCGGTTCCTCCCAAAAAGTCCCAATGAAACGAAGCAAGCCCAGGTGGGGGTAGTTCCAATAGGGGATCATCTTCAACAGTTTTACTCCACCTGGGTGTCTGTTACCACCAACCGATGGGTGCTAGAAGTTATCAGGGAAGGGTACACCAGAATTAACTCGCCCTCTCTCGGAGGCCTTCGTGTAGTCCTCTTGCAAAACTCACTCAAAACAGCAGGCAGTCCAGGATACGTTATGATTGCTGGACCCCCAGGCTGTAGTACTCTTCCATACGACAAATGCGGATTAATTTGATACTCCATTTACTTTGTTGTCCCCAAGAAAGAGGGTACCTTCAATCCCATCTTAGACCTCAAGCATGTAAACCGGGCACATTGGGTGCCGCATTTTAACATAGTATATGAGGACAGATAAAGACCAGCATAGTCCATCTAGTCTGCCCAGCAAGGTGGCAAAAGTAGCTGCATCTGCCACTCTGTGCAGGTCACCCCTATTTGTTGAGATTTTCACATGAAAACCTTGCATTTGGTTATAGTAGCGGTTAGGAAGCAAGAGTTCCTCTTGGCGCTGTATCTCATGGAAGTGTATCTTCACATCCTAATTCAACCAGTCCATCAGCAGTACCTGCAATTTACAGTCCCGATAGGACATTATCAGTTCCGGGCACTGTCATTCGACCTTGCCATGGTACCATGGACCTTCACCAAGCTCATGGTGGCCGTGATGGCTGCTCTGAGGCAGGAGATTGTGTTGGTTCATCGGTATCTCAACAATTGGTTGATCAGAGTGAAAGTGCCTCCGCTACATGCGGGTGATAGAATTCCTCCAGAGTCTCAGCTGAGTGGTCAGTTTGGCAAAGAGCAAGCTCGATCCAGTACAGGATGTAGTCTAGCTGTGATCCCGCTTTGACACCAAAGTGGGACTTGTTTTCCTTCTGGAAGAGCGGCCACAGAAGATTCAAGCTCAGATACCGTCTTTCCTTGGTGTGATGGCACCTTCGGCATGGTACTATCTTTAACTCCTGGGCTCCATGGTGGCAGTCTTGGAGCTGGTGTCCTGGGTACAGGCTTACATGCGTCCTCTTGAGCAGAATCCACTCTCTCATTGGTCCCTGCAGCTATACCCACTTTCAAAAAAGCTGGTCTGCCAGCTCGTTAGCAGACAGAGTCTTTTCTGGTGGCTGTGGCTGGAGCACCTTGCAGCAGAATTCTGCTGGAGCCACAGGACTGGATTTTGGTGACAATGGATGCCAGTTTCATGGGGTGATAAGCACATTGCGAGTCACAGGTGACATAGGGACTATGGTTCCAGGAGGAAATTGCCTGGAAATGAGGGCAGTCTTTCTAGCTCTGCAATCCTTCCTCTCTCTGATTCTTCAGAGAACATAAGGGTCTGCTCCGACAACAGTATATATCAGTCATCAGGAGGGCATGGGCAGTGTGACATTGGTAGAAGAGATTCACCCTCTATTGCTGTGGGTAGAAGAGAACCTTGAGGTGCTTTCGGCAGCTCACATGACCGGCAAGATTAATGTTCAAGCGGATTTTCTCAGAATTGCCTAGACCCAGGAGAATGGGAACCAAACACAGCAGTGTTTCGCAAGATCACTTGCCCGTGGAGTGTGCTGGTCATGGATCTCACAGCCTCTGCCTCCAATGCCAAGGTGAACAGGTTCTTCAGCAGATGTCAGGAACCCATGTCCAAGGGCTTTGATGCTCTGCTACAGAGGTGGTCGACGGAAGAACTCCTATATGTATTTCCTCCGTGACCCTTAATAGGACATCTCCTTGAATGCATAGAGGGCCATCCTGGAAAGGTGGTTTCATTGCTCTGGACTGGCTCTGAAGGCTGTAGTATGCCAATCTCAGCAGGCCTTTGATAATCAGTCCCTGGCATCTCCCGAACAGAATCAATCTGCTCTCACAAGGACCGATCCTGATGCCTCAAATAGATTGATTATTTGCTCACAGCCTGGCTCTTGAAAGGGCATGGCTGAAGCAGAAGAGCTATTCAATGGTGGTGGTAGATACTCTCTTGAAAGCCCATATGCATTCAACATCCTTTGCTTATGTCAGAGCGTGGAGAGTGTTTGAGAGTTGGTGTGGAGTCAAAGGCTCCAGGCCTTTTTGTCCTCGCTTCTGGATGTTCTGACCTTTTTGCAGGCCAGACTGGACAAGGGGTTGGCCTTAAATTCTCTCAGAGTCCAGGTAGTGGCTCTTTCATGTTACCTTGGGGATGTACAGGGGTTCTCGCTGGCGGCTCACCCTGACGTGGTCCAGTTTCTCAGAGCTGTTAATCAAGTGTGGCCACCCTGGCAGGCTATTGTTCCTCGGTGGGACCTCAACCTGTTGCTATCAGCTCTTACACAGTTGCTTTTTGAGCCTCTCTCGAGAGCTTCCTTGAAGGACCTTATCTTGAAGGCGGTTTGCTTTGTGGCAATCCGTTCGGCGATCGAATTTCAGAGCTTCAGGCTCTATCTTGTAGGGAGCCCTTTCTAGTCTTCTCTAATGAAAAAGTGGCATTGAGACCGATTCCGTCCTTTCTACTGAAGGTAGGGTTACATTTTCATCTCAATCAGGCCGTGACCCTTCCGTTGTTTTGTGGTTTACAGGATACAGAGGAGGATCAGCATCTTCACTGCCTGGACCTGTGCAGGACCTTGCATCAGTATCTTAAGAGAATAGAGTCCTTCTGTGAGTGCGATCATCTCTTTGTTTTCTTTGGGGGCTGCACAAGGGTGAAGTGACTTCCAAGGCTTCCATTGCCTGGTGGGTCAAGGAGGCAATCACCTCTGCCTATGTGCTATAAGCCAGGCTGCTCTGAAGGCACATTCAACGAGATCTCAATTGGCTTCCAGGGCGGAGTTTAGGCTATTTCTGCTGGCTGACATTTGCAGGGTGGCCACTTGGTCATCCTTGCATACCTTTATGTATCATTACCATCTTGATATGCAAGCTTCAAATGATGTGCATTTTAGGGCTTCAGTAATCCAGGCTGGACTCGTGGGCCCCTCCCAAGATTAGTTAACTACTCTGGTACATCCCACTTGCACTGGACTGGACAGGAGGGAAGATAAGGAAGGCAAACAGACTTTATCTGCTAATTGTCTTTCCTTGAATCCATCCAGTCCAGTCCAGGACACCTCCAGTGGGTAACGACATTCTGTAGTTTTGATTCCTAGGAGCACTGGACAAGTCTGGCTGTTTGTTCTGGGAGGGCTTCCTTAAGAAGAACATCACTATACACTGGGGAGTCCTCTTGGATGTTTTCTTTATTTTATAGCAAATATAATCCTGGCTTATTGTCTTCTTCTCACCAGTTTTCTTTTCTGCAACACAAGGTTTATTTGGGGGGAGAGGGGCTTAGTTTTTGCTCTTGGGTTTGTATACTGGGAATACTGCACATGTTTGTAACCTTACTATGCTCTCTTGGAGTCTGCTTTGTCAATAGGACACTGATCTCTGGAGCCCATGACAAGAGCTCTTGTACTATGACATCAGAAATCTGACATGCTCAGTTCCTAGCTGCTGGTAGAGGCTGATAACCCACTCATACTGGACTGGACTGGATGGACTCAAGGAAAGACAATTAGCAGGTAAGGTCTAATTTTGTCTTTGTACTTTTGGATGTATTTTTGGATCATTGTACTGCTGGATGACCCATGACCTTCAACCAGACCTTGCTTTCTCACACTAGGTAGTGCATTTCACTCCAAAATACTTTGGTAGTCCTCTGACTTCATGATTCCGTTAATATGTTCCAGGATTCCAGTTCCTGAGGCAGTAAAACAGCCTTACAACATTATGGAACCTCCACCACATTTAACTGTAGGAAGAGTGTTTTTTTTTTCCTTATAGGCTTAATTTCTTCACTTGTAAATGTATTGCTGGTCTGCATTGTCAAAGAGCTCAAGTTTGGTTTCATTTGGGGGGCTGCAAAATTTTCCATAGAACATTTTCCCAGAAGGATTGTGGTTTCTCAATGTGGGTTTGGGAAAAGATCAGTCATGCCTTTTTATGTCTGTCTTTGAGCAGTGGGGTCCTCCTTGGCCTTCACCCATGAAGTCCTTCTTTGTTTAGTGCATGGCGTATGGTGCAAATTCAAACCACCACTCCAGATTGCTCCAGGTCAGCCTTAAGCTCTTTGGATGTTGTACATGGTGTTTTTCCAACAGTTTGGAGTAACCTTCGAAGACTTCTTAGATTAAATTTTCCTCTTACCACCACATCCTGGGAAGTTCTTGATAGTTCCATGAGCAGAAAATGTCTTAATAACATTGTGATCTGTAGACACAGAAATCTGAAGGTCTTTGGAGATACCCTTGTACTCCTTTGAAGTTTGGTGATAATGGCTTTTCTGATGACACTCATATTTAAAAAGAATAAAACAGAGAGTTTTGTCACAAGAGAAGATTTCTGCTCTCATGACAAACATTCCAACATATATGAATAAGTTGTTTTGTTTAGTCTGACCTTTTCTGGGGTTAGTATGATTTAGTGGTCAAGACTGTGGCTCTTTTTGGGTAAATAAACATATCCTGGCAATGTCCCAATACTATTTCCTTTTTTTAACTGGTCTTGTTTCATTTTATTTTATTTTTTGTATGTGTCGAATATGTGTGCATATATAGTCTGAAACCACTTCACTGCCCACTCTTTTTTAGGAGATATTGGACATTAAGGGGTTGAACTGCAAGGTTGCCAATAATGTTGGCCACAATGATTTATAATGAGGGCAATTTACAAAAGCCATTTTATCCAACTAAGGAGGGTAGTTATTTTAATGCACATTAATAACACAAAATCACTAACCACACTTACAAAAGGATCCCAAAATTTTTCAATACATACTACACTAATGGATCATATATATTCAAAATTAAAAAGATAAAAAACACTCTATTCACAATAAGTGAGTCACATTCAAACACACCAGAGAGCTCAACAGTCAGTCTTACTGGTGAAAAAACGTCATCCTTCCACAGCCATTAAGTCATCATCACTCCGTTATAAGCAAATGATTGCTAGTACTTGACCCTCATGCTGCTCTCTGCTGTTTTGATTGATGTTGTTGCTGCCTTCTGTTATCTCCTCCCCAGATAGCCTCTTTACCCTCCTGTAAACCTCCGGCTGACTACGCCCCCATCGGAAGTGACGCGTCCGCGATCCCATGGCCGCGTTCCCTCAGGTAACCGGTACTACCAGCTGTATAAAAGCATCGCTCCAGCGGCGTGCACCGTAGGAGTGCACCTAAGGAGCACGACGTGCTCCTTAGGTGCGCTCCTTGTGGCGGCTCCGGCGGTGTAGGCCCCTGTCCTGTACTGATCAGCTCTTTCTGGATCTTCTTGACCCTCCTTTGCTTCACCTCTCTCTTCTCCACTACCAGCACCTCGCGCTTCTTCATTCACCTGATCACTCTTCCCCTGCTCCTATCACTCCTTATCTTTCTATATCATTTATGGGTCCTTTTATTGCTCCCATCCCTGTTATTTGGGATAATCGTCCTCCCCCTCCTACCCGTTCTTGGTCCCGCTGTCTTGGCAATTTGCGCCCCTGTACTCCTCTTTCTCCTTGCCCTCCCTCTCTCCATCCACCGGCTGCACCACTCTCCCTCCCCCTTAATATAAGACTTCTTAACTGTCGCTCCCTGAGATCTAAGACCCTACCAATTGAAGACCTCACTAAACAGGAGACCTTAGATCTCTTGCTTATCACTGAAACTTGGCTTAAAGAGGGGGAAGACGCTCTCCTCACTCGCTCTCTTCCTCCTGGTTTTTCTGTGGTCTCTGTTCTCCGCCTGCGTCGTACTGGTGGGGGTGTTGCAGCTCTTATTTGTTCTACTCTTTCCTTTCACCAAATCTCCTCACCTCTTCTCCACTACCCAGAGTCCCTTCTTCTCTGTCTTCATACCTCTCCACCCTTACACATTCTACTCCTTTACTGTCCTCCAGCAATTCGCTCTCCTCTCTGGGACTCTCTCCTCCTAACCATCTCTGATCTCTCCATACACTATCCTCATCTATTGATTGCAGGTGACTTTAATCTACATCTTGACTCCCCCTCCTCCAGGGAACACTCCTTCATTTCTCTCCTTCGGGATTTGTCCCTCACACAACATATTACCCTTCCAACCCACACTGCAGGTCATACACGTGACCTCATCATTTCCCCCTCCAACTTCACCTTCCTGTTAACTGACTTCCACATGATCCCTTTACCCTGGACTGACCATTACTGCCTAACTTTCCGCTGTCTCATTCCATCTTCTGTCCCGCTTTTCTCCACGGGCTCACATACCGCTTTCCCTCCAACCTCTGTGCACTATAAATGTCATATTAACCCCCCCCCCTCACTCTTCAGCATTTTCCTGCTATTGATTCAATTCTACTTGCTGCATTCCCCTCCCTTTCACCTAACCCGCAGGTCTCTTGTTGGAACTCCTCCCTCTCCTCAGCTCTGGACCAGATTGCTCCACTGCAGCCCTGCCCTCCTCGTCCCCGTTCTTCCCAACCCTGGTTCCACCCTGGCCTCTGTCTTCTCCGCTCTCATCTACGTCGGGCAGAGTGGCAGTGGAGGGGTTCCTGTTCCCCCTCTTCATTACAATCCTTCAAGCAACACCACTCTCACTACTGATCCCAGGTCCATCTTGCTAAGCAAATCTACTTCTCTACCACAATCACAGCTGCCCCCAATCAGACTCGTCATCTTTATACTGTCCTCAGATCACTCATATCACTCCAGGATTCTTCCCTTCCCCCTCCTCCTCCAGTCATTACTAGTCCATCACAACTAGCTTCTTTCTTCGATTCTAAAATTTTGAATCTTCGTACATCCCTTCTGTATTGTCCTCCTCCGATATCATCCCCTCCCCCTTCCTCTCCCTCTCCTCCTCCTACTCCTTCGCTTTCACACAGTTGGAGTTCTTTTCACCCACTTACTATTTCCAAGCTCATTAAATCTATTTCCTCTTCAAACAAAACTACCTCCTCTCTTGATCTGCTTCCCTCGACTTGGCTTCTCATCCCCTCACTTGCTTTCCCTCCTTTTATCCTTACCATGATTAACACTAGTCTTTCCACTGGAACTTTCCCACACCCCTGGAAGCACGTACTCATACGTCCCATCCTCAAGAACCCCTCCCTTGACCCTCTCACTCCTGCTCACTACCGTCCCAACTCTCACCTTTCTTTTCTCTCGAAAGTACTGGAAAAATCAGTCTTTGCACAACTCTCCCATCACTTGGATACAATCAACCTTTTGCACCCTCGTCAGTCTGGCTTCCGTCCGGGTCACAGTGTGGAGACAGACCTTCTAGCTTTCCTTAACGAACTACATGTTGCACACGACCGAGGTGATATTTCGGTATCTCTAGACCTTTGACCTTGGTGATCACTCTCTTCTGCTCTCTCGCCTTCGTGACGCAGGTCTCTGTGGTACCGTCTTCTGTTGGTTTCATTCCTACATCTTCTCTCGGTCCTATTCTGTCCTCTCATTCTTCCACGGCCCCCTCCTCTGCTCCTGTTCCTTTGCACTGTGGTGTTCCGCAAGGCTCCGTCCTTGCACCCCTCATTTAATGTTTTCCTAGCACCCCTTGCCCTCCTCATTCAGCAGTCTGGGATAACGGCTTTCTATTATGCAGATGATCTTGTTCTTCTCCATCACACCTCTCCTCTTCAACCAGACCTCTCCCCCCTCAACTTTTGTCTCCCTTCTGTCGCCAACTGGCTTTCCACAAACTGCTTACACTTAAATCTCTCTAAAACTGTCCTTCACTGGATCCTCTATCCCACTAGTATCCTGTCTTCAGTACCTTGGTGTTCTTTTTGACTCTAATCTTTCCTTCCATGATCACATTTCCCACATCACTAAAACTTCTTTTTTCTACCTTCGTCAAATCTGTGCTGTCCATCCCTTCCTCACTGCTCAAGCCCTCACTACTTTGGTACTCTCCATTGTTGTTTCTCGTCTCGATTTCTGTAATTCTGTCCTCTCTGGTATTCCTCAATCACAGCTTTATAGACTCCAATGTATTCAGAACACAGCTGCCCGTTTACTCACCCACTCCACCCGTTTTGATCACATTACCCCTCTCTTTCTGCACCTTCACTGGTTACCAGTTGATCATCGCATTCGCTACAAACTCCTTACCCTTGTGCACCAGGTCCCCTACACACACACCCCTCAATATCTATCGGACCTCATTCAATCTCACACTCCCAGTTGTGCCCTCCGATCACTTCACATAAACTGTCTTCATCTCCCCTCTCCCTCTTGAGCCCACCTGCACTCTACTCGCACCTCAGCTTTTTTCTTCATTGGTCCCGCACTCTGGAACTCACTCCCCTCATCTCTCCGACTTGAAAAGAACTACCGCACCTTTAAAAACACGCCTAAAGACTCACCTGTTCTCCTCAGCCTTTGACCTCCCTACCCCTCATGTTTGATCATTCTCTATGTCCTTAGTGTATTTGTTCCTTCTGTCTGGTATATATGGTCTGCTACTCTCTGTCCTATTTATATTGTAATTTCCTTTCCTTTCTCCTGGCCCTTGACCATACTTTTGAATTTTGTAATTGTACACCGCTCTGTTATAATATGAAAGGCAGTATATCATTTCTAATAAACATAAACATACTAGTTATTATAACAGATACACCATAGTGAGAGATGATAACTTAATGGGTACTGCAGGATGAAGTTTTTTCACTGGTAAGACCACCCATTGGGCTCTCTGGTGTGTTTAAATGTGACTCACTTATTGTGAATAGAGTGTTTTTTATAATTTTTATTTTGAACCTATATGATCCCAGTACCATACCTAGCCCTGTGCGAGCAGTGCAGCCACAGAGGGCGCAAAAGGATTAGGGGTGCATGTCAGGCTGCTGGCCCTGGCCCCCCCCCCCCCCCCACCCCTACGTTGCCCTGCTGCCGCAGCCACTTTTTTGTTTTCTTGGAGGCAGTGGCGTTGGCAGGAGTCATAAGATCATAAGATATGCCATACTGGGTCAGACCAAGGTCCATCAAGCCCAGTATCCTGTTTCCAACAGTGGCCAATCTAGATCAAACGTACCTAGCAGTTTCCCCAAAAGACACAGGTTCTGCAATGCTTGTACTGGGTCAAGCATTCATATCCTGGGTCCCTTCTTAATAATGCTTTATGGACCTTTCCTCCAGGAACTTGTCCAAACCTTTTTTAAACCCAGCTACACTAGCAGCCTTTACTACATCCTCCGGTAACAAATTCAAGAGTTTGATTACACGTTGAGTGAAAAAATATTTTCTTTTATTAGTCTTAAATAGTTTACCCTGTAGCTTCATTGTATGTCCCCTAGTCTTTCTATATTCTGATAACGTAAACAATCGATCTACGTTTACCCGTTTCACTCCGTTCATTAATTTATAGACTTCTTTCATATCTCCCCTCAGCCGTCTCTTTTCCGGGTTAAAGAGCCCTAACCTTTTTAGCCTTTCTTCATAGGAGTATCCTTCCATCCCCTTTACTATTTTGGTGGCTCTTCTCTGTACCTTTTCTAATAACGCTATATCCTTTTTAAGATACGGCAGCGGACCCAACACAGATCCCTGGGGTACACCACTATTCACCTTTCTCCATTGGGAAAATTGGCCATTTAGCCCAACCCTCTGCTTTCTATCTTTTAACCAGTTCCTGATCCACAGTAATACACTGCCTCCTATCCCATGACTCATTAGTTTTGCCAAAAGTCTCTAATGAGGGACCTTGTCAAAGGCTTTCTGAAAGTCTAGATACACTATATCAACCGACTCACCTTTGTCCACCTGTTTATTCACACTTTCAAAAAAACATAACAGATTAGTAAGACAAGATCTTCCTTGTCTAAAGCCATGTTGGCTGTCTCTCATTAGGCCGTGACTATCTATATGCTGAGTAATTTTATTCTTTATGATGGTTTCTACCATTTTTCCCGGTACTGACGTGAGGCTCACCGGTCTGTAGTTTCCCGGATCACCCCTGGAACCCTTATTAAAAATTGGTGTTACATTGGCGATCCTCCAATCTTCAGGTATTAGAGATGATTTTAATGATAGTTCACAGATTACTAATAGCAGGTCTGAAATCTCATATTTCAGTTCTTTCAACACCCTTGGATGTATACCATCCGGCCCAGGTGATTTGCTACTCTTCAGTTTATCTAATAGTTGTAATTCATCTTCCCGATGTATCGATATTTCCTTCAATTCTTTCGCACCTTCAAATACCACTTCAGTCAGGGGTAACATCCCTACATCTTCCTCAGTAACGACCGAAGCAAAGAATTCATTCAGTCTCTCCACTATCGCCTTGTCGCCTCTTAGTGCCCCTTTAACTCCTCTATCATCTAATGGACCAACTGACTCTCTCACAGTTTTTTTGCTACGAATGTACTTGAAAAAATCGTTATTTCGCGTTTTTGCTTCTGCAGCAAGCTTCTTCTCAAATTCTCCCTTTGCCTGCTTTATCAGTGCCTTGCATTTGACCTGCCAGTGCTTGTGCTGTTTCCAGGTTTTGTCGTTTGGCTCTTTTTGCCATTTCCTGAAAGATGCTTTTTTGGCAACAACAGCCTCTCTGACCTCACCTTTAAACCGTGCTGGCAGTTTTTTGGACTTCCTTCCACTTTTCTTAAAGCGTGGAATACAGCTGGTCTGGGCTTCCAAGATAGTATTTTTCAACAACACCCAAGCTTGATGTAAGTCTTTAACCTTTGCAACTGCTCCTTTTAGTTTTTTCTTAACTATTTTCCTCATTTTATCATAGTCTCCCTTTCAAAAGTTAAAAGGTAGTACTGTGGATTTCCTTACTATCCCTCCTCCACTAATTAAATCAAAGGCGATCATGCTATGATCACTATTGCCAAGTGGACCCAACACCCTTATCTCTTGCACTAGATCTGGTGTTCCATTAAGGACTAGGTCTAATATGGCTTCCCCTCTGGTCGGTTCATGAACCAGCTGCTCCAAGAAGTAGTCATTTATTTCATCTAGGAACTTTATCTCCCTAGCATGTCCTGCCGTTACACTGACCCAGTCGATACCGGGGTAATTGAAATCTCCCATTATTACCGCGCTGTAACTTTTGTTAGCTTCCTTGATTTCTTTGAGCATTTCATCATCCATTTGTTCATTCTGGCCAGGCGGTCGATAGTACACCCCCACTGCCATCGCCTTCCCCTTTTTACATGGAATTTCAATCCATAGAGATTCTACAGCAAATTTTGTTTCCTGCAAAACTTTAATCCTTTCTGACTCAATGCCCTCTCTAACATAAAGCGCAACCCCTCCACCAATTTGATCAGCTCTATCATTATGATATAGTTTGTACCCAGGTATCACAGTGTCGCAAAGGTTGTCCTCCTTTCACCATGTCTCTGATATTCCAATCATATCTAACCTCTCATTTAGTGCTATATATTCTAACTCTCCCATCTTATTTTTTAGACTTCTAACATTTGCATACAAGCATTTTAGAGACTGTATTTTATTCATATTAATTTGGCTATTGGTAGACATGGGTAATTTGGGATCTTTAAGCTCTGTCTGCTCCATACTCGAGGGCATTTGGGCTACTTTACTGTTTTTTTTTGAAGTCTCTGCTTTTGGTAGTATCCTTCAGGGATACATTCTTCTGAACCATCCGCTCTTGGGCGACTGTCGGCTTTCCCCTATTATCTAGTTTAAAAGCTGCTCTATCTCCTTTTTAAAGGTTAATGCCAGCAGCCTGGTTCCATCCTGGTTAAGGTGAAGCCCATCCCTTTGGAAGAGCCCCTCCTTTCCCCAGAATGTTCCCCAGTTCCTAACAAATCCAAACTCCTCATCTCTGCACCATTGTCTCATCCACGCATTGAGACTCTGGAGCTCTGCCTGCCTTTTGGGCCCTGCACGTGGAACGGGAAGCATTTCGGAGAACGCTACCCTGGAAGTTCTGGATTTCAACTTCCTTCTTAAAAGCCTAAATTTAGCCTCCAGAACCTCCCTACCACATTTTCCTATGTCATTGGTACCGACATGTACCAAGACAGCAAACACCTCCCCAGCACTATCTAAGACCTTATCTAGGTGGCGCGTGAGGTCCGCTACCTTCACACCAGGCAGGCATGTTACCAGGCGATCCTCACGTCCACCAGCCACCCAGCTATCTATATGCCTAATGATCGAATCACCAACTATAACAGCTGTCCTAATCCTTCCCTCATGGGCACATGGACCTGGAGAAACTTCCTCGGTGCGAGAGGGTTTTACATCACCTGGAGGACAGGTTCTAGTTACAGGATCACTTCCTGCCACACCAGGGTGATGCTCTCCTGTCACGTGACCTCTCTCCTCCATGGCAACAGGGATGCTGCCAGACTGGAGGTGGGACTTCAGGACTATATCCCTGTAGGTCTCGTCTATGTACCTCTCTGTCTTTCTTATGTTTTCCAAGTCTGCTACTCTAGCCTCTAGAAAACGGACTTGTTCCCTGAGAGCAAAGAGCTCCTTGCACCTAGTGCACACGTAAGACCTCTCACCAACTGGGAGAAAATCATACATGTGACACTCAATGCAAAAGACTGGAAAGCCCCATCTCGCTGCTGGACTGCTGTTTGCATCTTAGTTTTTAGTTTTTGTTTAGATCTTTAAGTTCTTTACTTACTAAGGGTTGCTATGCATATTTATACCAATAAAACTGTACCTAATACGTTTAATATACCTTGTTCACCTGAAGCTTAATTGATCTCAGGTCCTTAGTGTATGACTGATTTGGGTAATGAGCTTCACCTGAGAGCACCTCCTGTCTTTTAAGATGTTTAAGTACCTATAAAGCTACGATTATCCCAGGGGTGGGTGGGTGTGGGGAGGGAGGGAGGGAGGGAAATAACACTTATTAAAAGAGGGCTGCTACACAGTACCCTGTCCTGTGCTGCTGAGGTAAGCTATATTCTTATTTGATTTAAATTATAGCTCTTTGCTGCTGCTAGGCTCTAACTTATTATGACATTTAAACTACAAGCTCTCTGCTGTGTTCTAAATTTAACCAGAAAGCTCTCTTCTGTGTTTTAAATTTAAACTAAAAGTACTTTGCTGATGCTAGGCCCTGAGTGACTATTAAATGTAAACTACAGCTCTCTGCTGGGTATGAAATGTAACCAGAAAGTTCTCTTCTGTGTTTTAAATTTAAACTTAAACTGCTGCTACTAGGCCCTGACTGATTTAACAAAAAATAGTGGGTTCACAGATTAAATAGCTTTAATAGAAATAATTCCTTTCAGAAAATTCCCAGAAGTATATACTCACAATTGCAGATCTCTCTCCAGAAGTAACAGTCCCCTTTTCTAGTCTTTCAAGAGTGAGGCAGACCCAGGTTTGTAGGCAGGTCAGGTCCCTCCTTCCCTTCTCTGATGTAGGTCACATCAGCGGAGGGAGGGACCAGGCCAGCCATTCAAATGTGGGTCTTTGTAACTTAGCGCGACCTACATCAGAGAAGGGAAGGAGGGACCCGACCTGCCTACAAATTCGGGTCTGCCTCACTACTGTTGCCACCGCCTCCGAGAAAACAAAAAAGTGGCAGCGGCGATGGCGGTAGGGCAATGCGGGGGGGGGGGGGGGGGTGCGCCAGAAGAGGAAATAGCACAGGGCACAATTATGGCTGGGTACGGCCCTGTATGATCCATTGGTATAATATGTGTTTAAATAATGCACAATATTTGCTACTTAAAGCACATTAAATGAGAATACATGCATTATTTTACCAAACAAGTTAGTTTAAAGCAACTTGCACTTTTTTTTTTAAGTGCTGTCAAGTCAGTGCTGATTCCTGGTGATCTAGCAGTCCCTGAGGTTTCTTGACAAGGTATGACCAGAAGTAGATTACCAAGTCTTTTCTTCTGAGATAATGTAGAGTAAAATGACTTGCCGAAGGCCATAAGGAATCAAACTCTGATCTCTTCAGTACTAGACTTTTGCTCTAACCACTAGGCTACTTCTCCACTTCATGTTATACAATAATGAACCTTAAAATATGCAAAGCACTTCAATATTATGCAAATTGGAAAACACAGCTTGCATTGAACTTTACAAACAATGTTATTCATGGAAAAATAACATCAGTTTTGAGTTGATGTTATTTCTCCTGCCTGGGAGTAATGGGCTGCTAAGCTGCAGCCCAATGATCCTTGGAGCCTTCTTAAAGGGGCCAGTGCTTCAATAAGACTCCCCATCCCCCACCTCCCCCAAATAGACCTTATTCTTCCAGGTGGCTTCCTCTGAACCCTCACCTCCTCCAAGGATATCCTTGGGACCTAACTAGTTGCTCCTGCCCTGTATGGTTCTGGGTAAAAAATAGTGCTGGATGTCCCCTAATGGTATTTTTGCAGTACTACTGCTAGGGGACAAATTGTCAAATCAGGAGATCCTCCTGCTCCAGCTGTCAGATACTAGGGAACCCCCTATAGGCCCTGGAAAGGAGTCTTTAGAGGGGCAGGGGTCTCTTCAGGGGGGTGGGGTATCTTTGGAGGAGGATCCAGGGATCTGTTCCAGGCTTGGTGTGCCTTCTGTCATGGGGAGGATAGGTGATTTTATTTGAGGCACCAGCCCTTTTAAGGGGGCTCCTCAGGAGGTTAATCGCAAGTTGCATTATTTGTATAGCACGGGTGTTACTAACCTGTGGTACTGGGTTATCACAGGTTAGTAACACTCATGGTAAAGCAAACTGTGATAGAATGTTATGTTGTACTGTAGGGTAGTAACTAACCTTCTAAGTGGGCTATCCGAAATTTTTCCACCAGTGTACTGATGATTCTTTAAGTGTGAATGACTGTCAGAATCTAAAATTTGCTTTGATTGCAGCTGCTTTTTGCCACCCTCATATGCTGTTTGCTACCCTAGCATAAGTGGAGAGGAGCTGAGAAGAAAGAATTTTAGGAAATAAGCTGGGAGGAGATGGATTAAGAGAGGAAAGAAGCGAGGGTATGGGGATGCAAACTCTGTGAGTTATTTGTGTTTCTCTGAATGTGCCAGAACTGATGGGCTGGCTGCATCAGTAAAAGGGGATTTTCCCCTTGCCCCATTGCCAGGGATGGCACTGACTCTCAAATTGAAGTTGGGGGTTTTTTTGTACCAAAGTGGTCCTTCTTGAAAAATTGTGATGGTTACTGATACCTATAGAAGTGTGCATCATCCTGTATTCACATGTCTCTAACCCCTATATTTAAATCCATGACAGACATTCATATTAAGGGCCCCCGAGCAAAAGATTCTGAAAAGACCCCCAAAGCAAGAAGAGTCCATTTGAAAAGATAAGGGAGAATGTTGCTCAGTTCCTAATAAATTCAAAACTCTCTTCTTTGTACCAGTATCTCACCACGCATTGAAACTCTGGAGCTCTGCCTGTATTTTGGGGCCTGCACGTGAAACAAGAAGCGTTTCAGAGAATACTACCCTGGAAGTTCTGGATTTCAACTTCCTACCTAAAAGCTTAAATTTGGCCTCCAGAATCTCCCTCCCACACTTTCCTATGTCATTGATGCCAACATGTACTAAGACAGCAGACTCCTCTCTAGCACTATCTAAAACCTTGTCTAAGTGGCGCGTGAGGTCCTCTACATTCGCACCAGGCAGGCATGTTATCAAGCAGTCCTCATGTCTACCAGCCACACAGCTTTTCTAAGATCTCTGAAGAGGAAACCTCTCATCTTCTTTCATCCTCTAAACTTACTACCTGCTCCTCTGATCCTATCTCCTCCCGTCTCCTTAATTCCATCTCCTCCTCTGTCATCCCATCACACACATTCTCATATTATCATTCTCCACTGCTACTTTCTCTGCAGCTTTCAAGCATGCTCTGGTCACATCTCTCCTCAAGAAACCTTCACTTGACCCTACTTATCCCGCTAAATATCGACCCATTTCCCTTCTTCCCTTCATTTCCAAAATTCTTGATTGTATAGTTCTCTGCTGTTGTCTTGAATTTCTCTCCTCTCAAGTCTCCTTGATCCACTTCTGTCTTGCTTTCATCTTTTACATTCTACTGAAACAGCCCTTGCCAAAGTCTCCAGTGACATGTTCCTGGCTAAATCCAAAGGCCTCTACTCAGTCCTCATTCTTTTTGACCTTTCTGCTGCTTTTGACACTGTTGACCACCACCTTCTCCTTGATACATTGTCCTCACTTGGTTTTAGGGACTCTGCAATGTGCTGGTTCTCTTCTTATCTTCCAGCACTCTTTCAGTATCTGTTCTGGTGGTTCCTCTTCTACTGCTATCCCTCTCTCAGTTGGTGTACCCCAAGGGTCTATTCTAGGCCCTCTCCTTTTCTCTCTCTATACCCTGTCCCTTGGTGCTCTCATATTCTCCCATGGTTTTCAATATCATTTTTATGCTGAAGACTCTCAAATCTATCTACACTGATATTTCTCCTATACTCCAGGCCCGTATATCTGACATCGCCACCTGGATGTCTCACTGCCATTTGAAATTGAACATGGCCAAAACTGAAATTCTTATTTTTCCCCCTAAACCCTCTTTCCCCCAAACCCTCTTCCCCCATCCCCCCAAACCTTATTCCTCCCTTCCTCCTTTCTCTATTTCTGTTGATAACACTCTTCTGCTTCCTTTTTTCTCAGCCCGTAACCTTGGGGTCATCTTCAACGCCTTCCTCTCCTTCTCCACACATATTGAACAGATAGCAAAAACCTGTAATTTCTTTCTCTATAACATTAACAAAATGTGCCCCTTCCTTTTTGAACATACTACTAAAACACTTATCCACTCTTTAATCACCTCTCACTTAGATTATTGCAACCTCCTCCTTGCTGGTCTCCCTCTGAGTCATCTTTTTCCCCTTCAGTCTGTTCAAAATTCTGCTGTGCGGCTAATCTTCTGCCTGTTCCTTTATCTCATAAAACCCCTCTTCTTAATTCACTTCACTGGCTTCCCTTCCATTTCCGTATCCAATACAAACTACTCCTCCTGACCTATAAATGCATTCATTCTGTTGCTCCTCACTACCTTTCCTCTCTCCCTACACCCCTCCTCGTGAACTCCGTTCTTCCTCTGGCTCTCTTTTCTCTATGCCTTTCTCTTCCACTGCCAACTCCAAACTTTGATCTTTTCACCTTGCTGCTCCTTATGCTTGGAACAAACTACCTGTATCTTTACATCAGGTTTCATCTCTCCCGCTTTTCAAATCCATACTAAAAGGTTTACCTTTTTCAGGCTGCTTTTGGATCGTAATCCTTTGTACTCCTTCCCTATTGCACCCTTGTTCTCATCTATTGTACCCTTGTTCTCATCTATTGTACTGTCTGTCTTGATTAGATTGTAAGCTCTGATGAGCAGGGATTGTCTTATTATATGTGTCTGTACAGCACTGTGTATACCTTTTAGTGCTATATAAATGATTAATAGTAGTAGTAGTAGTACATAGGATGTACAGATATCCTGTTTGTATTCTCAGTTAGTACTAGTTCATTGTTTTGGAGAGGGTACTTTATGCATACATGGTAGCACTAAACTATTGCTATCTGGTTCTCCCACGGTGCCCCATCCCCCTCGCTGGCCCCCTCTTTTTCTGGCACCCCCATACCTCTGGTCTCTACTTTTCGTTACCTGGGTGTGCTCTTTGAGTCTGATCTTTCCTTTAAGGCCCACATCTCTCACATCACTAAGTCCTCTTTTTTCTCTCTCCGTCGGATCCGTGCAATCCGCCCCTTTCTTTCCCCGTCTGCCCTCAAAACCTTGCTACTTTCTCTTGTCATGTCACTCGTTGATTTCTCCAACTCTATCCTTACTGGCCTTTCCAAATCTCAACAGGCACAACTTCAAAGGATTCAAAATACTGCCGCACACCTCATTACCCACTCCTCCCTCAGAGACCATGTAACGCCCCTTCTCTTTCATCTTCATTGGTTACCGGTCCCCTTCCGTGCTCAATTCAAACTACTCTCTCTTGTGCACAGGGCTCTCCACACTAGCACCCCACAATACCTAGCTGATCTCATTATATTTCACACTCCCAGACACACTCCTCGCTCCTTTCACCTCAACCGCCTTAACCTCCCCTCCCCCTCCCTTGCTCATCTACATTCCACCCGTTCCTCTGCCTTTTTCTTCACCGGTCCGGCCCTCTGGAACTCCCTCCCCCCCTCCCTCCGCTTAGATCCCGATCATGCCTCCTTTAAGTGTAACCTTAAGAACCATCTTTTCTCCCTGGCCTTCGACCTCCCCTCACCCTTTATTTAACTGTCTCACTTATGTCTTGTCCTCTCTCCCTTGTTCTTCTACTGTCCTGTCATTGATTATAGTTCCTTTCCTTTTCCGCTAGGCCTCGTGCCTCTACTGTATTTTATGAAATGTAAACCGCCTTGCCTATCACAGAAGGGCGGTATATCAAATTGAATAAACATAAACATAAACATAAACATAGCATGGTAACTTTCTGAAGAGGTTTTGGTGTATGATTGATTATGCAATGACAGTCATTACTTGCACTGTTCTTTTACTGACCCTTTTGGTGTGTTTGATAGGTTATTGAGACACTTCTGAACTGCCTGCAGCTAAGAAAAAAATGTTTCTTTATTTCCTGTATGCAGCTCAGCTTAAGATTACATATTATTGGAAAGCCAAGCCCCATTCTAGTTGTGTAAAATTGCACAGGTGGTGATCCCTGAAAGACTCAAAGGGCAAACAGACAAATACAATAGGGACTTATTAGGTATGACAAGCTAAAGGGTGTGGACGGTCTTATCTAGACCTTTACTAGGTTATGTGTTATGTTCTAGGTTTTTGCCCTATTTTGTTAACATTTGTTTGCTAGGAGACTGTTATAAATAAATGGGTTAATTATCAAAGGAACTTAAATGCACAGTACCAGGGTGGAGTTAGGGTGGAATACCCAGCAATGATATTCAGCCACTATCTGTATAGATATGCAGTGTAATTTAGGTCAGATAAAGTGCTGTTCTACATTAAACTGTTTAACTATACATGAAAAAGCACATTTTAGTAATGATGTCCAGGTGCAGTTGGGGACGTCCATGGAAAAATTTACCTGAAAAGGCCAGTCATGTCCAAGTTCAGGACCGATTTCAGATATGTGGATACACCTGATATGGATGGCTTCAGGGATATCAACATAGATGTCTCCATAATGGTGTCTCAAACGAGACTCCTCCCAGCCTTCCATTCTGCAGCCAGAGACATTCAGCAGCACCAAAGTCACAAATCATTTTTCCCTTATTCCCCAAGAATATGTTTATGCATGTTACATGTACTGGAGATAGCAGAGTACCATCTTCTCTATACCCGCTGGATGCATTGCTAGTAAACGGGCACCTGTTTGAGGCCTATTTGTGCTCTGGAGCAGTTCTAGACTTGGATGGGGCAGAGACATGTCTGGCATTTCTGAAATTGATGGCACACTTCTAAGTGCAGAGGAACACCCCAGACATGCCTCTGACATGTCCCCTGCCCTAGACAAACATGCCCACACCAGGGATGCCTCTAAACCCATGTTGTGAAATAGCTCCAGGGATATTTCTGTGATTTAGACATCTGTATAACCATTTTCAGATGCCCAAAGCATGAATAGAGTGTCTAAAATGATGCCCTTAGTGGCTGAATATTTCAGCAATATGTTTAACAATACATGGTGACTGCATTATACATATATTCAGCACTGCCATCAATCCGGATAGCGGTGCTAAATATATATATATATTTTAAATGCCATGGTCAGCATTTCAAAAAATACAGTTGCTGCCAATGCTGAAGATCAATCCAAAACAGCTAAAAAATGATTTTGGTTCCATATATTCAATGTTCCTGTGAAGCTATATGGGAGTCCTCTGCCCACACTGCTGCCGGGGGGGGGGGGGGGGGTTGTGATATTGCAGCACCTCCCTCATCCGGCAGCAGCATAGGACTTCATACAGCTTACTGGTAACGTTGCATAATATTACCCCTTCTGAAAGAAAAGTTTTCTACCAAAACCCATCCTACAATCCCACTTTGAGTGTAATTAAATAATGCGTATCCCATTCACACAGTGCGCTTCCCCGAGGAACTAAGGAAAATCAAAGGTAACAATTTTCAAATTTACTTTAGATATGTTATACAATAAAACAACTTCTTGCAGTGACTATATTTAAGTCAAAACAAACACACGTTAACACATAAATTATTTTTTATTTGTTAAGGATCACCTTAGTTGAATATTACTGCGAAACAGAACGGGTTACTCAGATTAAGGGTTTTTTTTCTTATTTATTTAACCATCAAGATTTAAATATCTAAGAACAACTTTTCTTTTTAATATAGTATGGGGCATGTTTACTAAAGAGCGCTATGGGAGCATGCATTAAGTTTCAAAAATTAGCACAGTATATGTGACAGACTCGTGCTAACTGATGGCGGCATGCCCAGTCTGCCCTCATGCAGTTGCCATGGTGAGAAGCATCTTGCACACTAAACCATCAACCGTAATTAATGGAGGTGGTGCTAATGATCCCCACACTAACCACCATGTGCGGTCAATGCCCGCTTTCTGCCCAAACCCACACAGTCTCTGCCTCATCATGCATTATGCAGTTAGCGTGGGATTTTGAGTGCCCTGGTTGTTTTAATGTTGGGCAACAGTTATCACAGCTCACGTAGCATGCAAGTAAACCTGCACCATTAATGCACTTTAGTAAACATGCCCCTATTTCTTTGTTTAGCTTTAAGGTTGCTTCTTCTGGACAGGTTAACTCATCATATCAGGTAAATGACCATCTTCTTTCTTTCCTCTCCTTGTATCTCAATGTGATTGTGGCAGGCAGTGACATTAGTCTTTACCGCTCAAGTCACTGCTTGACTTCTACACAAAATAATACATAAGCTGGAAGGAAGCCAGAGTTTTAGTTTAAACAAATTAGGACCATCTGGAAAACTGTTTTAACTTAGATGCTAGCAAAACATCTCTCCATCAATAGAAGATTTAGATTAAAAATCATAGTAAAAAAACTATAATGAATCCAACAGCCCAGGGCAGAAGGGAAATCTAGGAGGCAATGAATCCAAATAATTCTGCAAAGAGTTTTTTTACTGCAGCAAAAAGTCATGATGACTTCAAGAGAACCTGGTTAATTTTGGAGTGGGCTCTGCTTTGTCACAGTATCATATTCAGCATTCTCCTTTACTTTGTTTTATAGAACTACATTACAGGAGTAACGGAACACTTTTTGGTTGTGGGCACTGTTCCCTCTAAGCTGTGCACGTGTGCACGCGCACACACCTCGCCGAGCCAGCGCACACACTTTATAACAGAGCGCACAAAAATTACGGTTCTGATTCTGATAGAAAACATAGATGTCTTAAAATTTAAAAGTTGTTGTGTATTTACGGTTTTCACAAGTTCTACAATATTTTCTAGTGCAATCAACGTGGTGTACATACTGTATTCTGATGTGTAGTCAAATTTTAAAGTATATAACTCCGAGTGTCCTTATGTGGCGCACAAAAATTTAACCTTCCTTCAAAAGTTGCACAGCTGATATTTTATGCGCACACAGCCTACAGAAAATTAGAGGGAACATTGGTTGTGGGGGCCCAAGTTCTGCCCCCTAGTTCCCACCCCAATTTCTCACTTTTCATATAATATATGTAAATCATATGCAGTGTAATTTATTCTTTCACATGGAATATTGCCGGACCAATCCCGTTTCAAAGTTCCAGAGCCAACCGAAGACAGGCAGCGGTGGTGGGAGCGAAGGAACCCGCTCCACCTGTTCTGCAGAAGATTGCAGTACTGGGGCAGGTAGGAGAAGGGGGCGAATGCTGGGGGCAGCTGATGGGCTAAGAATTCAATTGGGCCAGGGCTGTGCGGTCTACCCTTTTCCAACACCTATGCTACATTATTTTACTTTGTCTATATTCATGGTTTATGGAATTGAAGCCTACCTCCCAAGTTTAAATATCTCCTCTCTTGAGCCTACTCTTTTTACTACTGTCTGTGTTTGCTGATCTAATTCACAGACTGCTGCCTTTATACTTTTGGATTTAGCAGGATGCAGATTTCTGATTAAAAAAAACATTGATACATACCTATTTACTTATGTTTGTGTGGCAAATGTATCTGAACATAAAATGAAAATATCTATTTTGTCTTGGAAATGACAATTAAAGCCTGAAACACGAAGCTGTGCTAAGGTTTTGATTGACAGCACAATTATCTATAGAAATGTAGCAGAGTGAATTTTTGAAATTAATACTGGGGCAAAGAAAGTGAATTACAAACAAATTAATGTTCACAAGAAAAGTAAATTTATTTTGGAACACAGACAGGGAGGGCCCAATTTTCGAAGGCAGTTACACAGGTAACAGCTCATGTTACCCGTTGTCACCCTGCACCCACTCCCTAACCTTGAGGGTTAAGGAGGGATGGGCCTTGTGTAGTTGTGGGGGCCAATGAAAGTCGGGAACAAGACATTTATATTTACAAGGATTTTATTTTTCCCGCTCCTTGGTGGACAGGAACAGGTGAGAAGAATAACCAAATCAGGAACAATGCAAATTACAGGCTTTCAATACTGTGCTTCAGCCTAATCTTCACTGAGGAAGCACATTACACCCTGTGTCTTCTCTGTGCTATATTTACAAATACTCCGGTAAGAAATAATATTGTTTTCTCTTGCAATCAGGTTACAGTCCAGCTTATTTCAGTGGTTCAATAAGCTTTCCTTTCAGTTGCTCAAACAGTATTCATTTCATAAGCTTTTCACATCTCTTTGGTTAACATAACCAGAATAAAATATCAGGTATAATCATTCAAGCTTGGCTCTTATCAGCTCTATCTATTAGACCAATTGAGCAGTCCATCGGCTGGTTAACATCAATCATGGGAACTGGAGCCGGTGTGGGAATTCCTATTTCAGGATTACTTCCTGCTTGAATGCAAGTCTGTTCTGAAACAGCTCTTCTATTTAGGAATTGTTTGAATTCATTCAGGAGTAGTTCTGCCTGTCTTCTAGCAGGACTACTGGGTGAACCTTCTCCTTGCTTGGGCAGGTAATTATCTGCTTCTGGTAAACAAACAATGCTCTCCCTGTTTAGACACTCTGTGCCCGTGGTGGAGTTACCCCTCCCCCACTTATCTCTGTTAGTGAGTGTTGGAATCACACGTTCCTCTGCACGAGCTCTGCTCTTAAAGAATGCTTCAAAGGTAGGACCTTCTGTATCAGTATAGCCTAATTCTCTTGTAAACAGTTTAGCTGAGTTCCTCTCGTCAGCTTGCTTGTTAAAAGCAGGAACTGCTGGCTGAGAAAAGCTTGGCTTAGTTAGAGAGCTTTCAGGCTGTAACCAATGTCTCTCACATTGCCTGAAACTATCCTGTACTTTACAATCAGGATTCCCTCTTTCTGGCTTGTAAAACGTGTTAAAGGAATTAAGTGCAGCAGGTACCTTAAAATGAGGCTGGTCAGAAAATGCCTTGCCAGCGTGCCTTTCTCTCCAAGGGTAAATGCTGTCTCCCAACAACCTAGGCTTTACTCCTGGTTCTGAATCAGTTTCCCTTCTGTTACAGCTGGGCAGTATTTCTGTAGCAGGGTCAAAGGGTTCTGCATTCAAGAGAGCTTCTTGCCTTCCCAATGCCTTTTGCCTTCTCTCTTGTGGATTCAAACCACCTTCACTTCTCATTCCATTTGTAGTGCTCACTTCTCCATTCCTTCTCATCACCGTCCTACTCCTTCTTCTCATTCCACTGTCTTCCCTCTCTCTGCTTAACAAGGGGCCCCTGCTCTGGGAAGCCCGCCTCCTACTAGGGCGTGCCCAATCCACAGCTCTGGTTCTCTCCTCCCTTGAGGTGAGCTGATTAGTTGCCTGTAGGTTATGCTGAGAATGGAAAACCCTGTCTTTTCTTGCAATACCTGAACCAACCAGAGGGTCAGTATCAGTTTCCATGGCTTCTGAAGTTGCCACTGCGTCACACCGTGTAAATACCTTGACCGGGATTTTCCAAAAGCACCTACATGCGTAGTGCCTTTGGAAAATCCCGGTTAAGTCCCTAACGCATCCAGATGCTATCCGCTTAGTATCAGGGCGTGTTGGGGGACGTTCCGGGACAGAGTGGAGGCGGTAGTAAGCGCTAACTGGGTAGCAGTGATTTTCTATGCTACCTGGTTAACCCTTGGTGTCTTAAAGATAGGCAAGGGTTTTCCATGCCTATCTTTAAGGTGATGGAGCTAACCGTGTAGATTCAAAAATCAGTGCTACCCAGCTAGCTCCTGCGGCTTCTGGGTTGTGCGGTGATAACTGGATTTTCAATGCCAGGGTCGCATATCTCCCCGGCATTGAAAATCCATGTTAGATGGATAGCGGGCGGGCTATGTGCCAACGCGGCACATAGAAGCACACAACGACATGGAAGCACACAAAAGAGTGATAGAAATGGATATTGGTGAGGAGTGGGAGGGTGGTCAATATCTCCAAATGGATGCGTTTTGCATATGCTATGACAATAAAAACATTTGGTCCAATATTGAGTTGGGCAGGCTATTAATCCCAGATATTCAATGCCGGGGGTCACATGCGGCCCTGGCATTGAATATCCAGGGATCACTGCACACACCGGAAGCCGCAGTAGCTAACCGGGCAGCAGTGATATTGCATGGTTTTCCTCACCTGTCTTTTAGGTGCAGGTCATTAACCGGGCAGCATGCAATATCGCTGCTGCCAGGTTAGCAACAGTCTCCGCCTCAACTATGCCTCCAACACACTCCAATGCTAACCGGATAGCATCAGGGCATATAAGGGAGTTAGAAGGGGATATTCAACAGCATTAGCCATGTAAGGGCTGTTGAATATCCCCATTTAAGGCATTTACATGATTTACTGGGCTGTAAACTGTGTAAATGCCTTTCGAAAATCGAGCCCCTCATTCCTAAGCCAAGGTATGTGTACAGTATGATCTCAGTTTCTCAGATTTACTGCTAACACGTTATAATACTTGCCTTGTACCAACAAGAGCTTCCTTCCGGAGTTCATAAGATGTAATATGTCTAAGGAACTTTTAATCAGGCCTGGATCACAAAGCATGATGGGAAATAGTTCTGTATCTTTCTGCCACATTACTTGCTCTGTTTTCTTGGTAGTTGAGGATTTTGTGTCTCTGTACAGAATACTCACTTGTCAATTATACTTCTATGATGTATCAAGTTATATTTTGGTTAGAAAGGACATGTCTCAAATGATCATAATCTCTTCATTCTCCACAATTCTCATGGGGATCATAGGATTCCGATACAGTGATATTAAAATGTTTACACAAATTCTAGGAGAGAAGTGCCACCTTATTATGCTTTTCTATATAGAGATTTTCTGTTATCAGAAGTCTGCTGCCAGCCATGAGATGAGTAATCATTTCCTACTCTTCCTTACAGAATCTGCATTTGTTTAACCATCTCCTCTGTAATCTACTGTTTTGACTTGTAATTAAGGCTAAAAATTATTTCTTCTTAACCCTTCTTGTGTCTAGTATTGATCAACATAAGATTCCTGCAGCACTCTGTATTTCCCATTGTATGGGAATCATTTTATGAAGTAATTTTAGCATGCATGTAGCAATATGCGCACACTTAAAATGCTTTTATAAAATTAGGTCAGGCGTAAAAGTATGTGCATTGGCATGAATGTGCATATTTTTGCTGTAGTGTTGACTATAAAATATGTTAGTCTATGCTTCTTCTGGCATCCTTTAAAGTAGGCTCTATTGCTGCTGGATTTATGCTAGCATTTTATAAAGACACATAGATGCCTATGAGATGTTATAAAATTGGACAAAACCGTGCCCTCTAAACTATGTGCCCTGTTATAAATGATCTGCTATTTGTGCATTTGCCTCTTTGTTTTCTTATAAGAGTTTTTTCTCTTTATTTTCAAGTGCTTTTGCTTCCTTCGGTGTTTATACTGGTGTTCTTGCCTTGCAGTGGCTCTTGGTAGGTAGGTAGTTCCCTGTGGCGTGTTTTAGTGGCTAGCAGAAGTATTGCTGGCATGTATTTAAGATGCAGTGCATGCATAGGTTTAGAGTTAGTGTAATGAAGGAATACTCATCCAGCCATCAACATCTGTTGTAATGACATTCTTGAATTGTTGGAAGAGGGTAAAAGAATGCAGGATAAAGGAACTGTGGCAGGACTCCAAGTCGCTGGCAAGTACAGTCAGAGTATACACATTCATGTCACAGATCACATGCGCAGTCAGAGGTTCTTCCATAACAGAAAGTATATCAGGGTGGTATCAGCACAACATCTGTGTAATTCAGTGCTTCTCAACCCAGACCTTGGGACATACCTAGTCAGAGTCCTACTGCTACTCCTTATGATCTTGGGCAAGTCACTTAACCCTCAATTGCCTCGGGTACAAACTTATGGACTGATGCAGAAAATCTTAGTGTGGCATTTTTCTGGTGCTTTTCCCACGCTAGGCTTGCTCTCTGATGCAGAAATCAAGCTAGTGCTGGAAAAAGCCAGAAAAACGACTGTTGTAAATTGCAGTGCAGTGGGCATGCAAATCACATGCAAAATGCTGCATATAGCACGTGATGTAAAAACTGCTGAAATTTGGCACAGTTTTTCACACTGGGTGGCATTTTCTAAGGCATTTACACAGGTAGCTGCCCTCAGTTACTTATGTAAATACCTTATCTGGGATTTTTGAAAGGCACCTACATGGGTGGTACCTTTCGAAAACCCCAGATAAATCCCTAACACGCCCAGATGCTATACAGTTAGCCTCGGGGTGTGTTGGGGGCATTCGGGTTAGAGCGGGGACGCAGGAAAGAGCTAACCAGGTAGCAGAGATTTTTGACGCTACCCACTTAGCCCTCTGTGCCTTAAAAATAGGTGAGGTTTTTCCTTGCCTATCTTTCAGGCGCAAGGGCTAAGCAGGTAGCATCAAAAATCGCTTACACGACTTCCGGTGACGTCAGGAGATTGAATGGCGGCGGAATAGCGGAGCTATGTCGCCAACCCCTACTAATTGAGCTTAAAGGCAGAGCGGAAGGCTGGTACAGTGAAGGGGAGAGCGGGAGCAGAGACAGCAAAGAGCCCTGATCATTGCGGTAGCCAGAGCAAGTCGAGCCGCCCCCAGGAAACATAACAGCAACGGAGAAAAGAGAGCGCCGGGGAGGCCATGTGGCAGCGTGGTGTAGCAGCTGGGGAGGCCGCGGAGAGGACATCAGGAGCGGAGGCAGGAGCGCGGCGCCTAGCAGTGCGGTGGTGCAACGGAGAAGCCTTAGTAGCGGCTTGCAAAAGGATCGGGCGCTGTGTGGACCCCCCGGGCTGTCCAAGAAGAGGAGCGGGCCGGCCAGATACCAGAGCAGGCTGGGGAGCGTGGTATGAGCGGCGGAAGAACTGGTGAGCTGCAGGGATAACGCCACAGAGCCGAGTAGAGCAGTCGGCGTGGAGGTGAGTGGTGACTGCAAAGTGAGTCCTCAAGAAGAGCTAGACAGCAATAGAGGGCTCAGTATGAGGAGGAGGCAGTGGAGAGCAAAGAGGCACAGAGCAGCCGGCCTCCACCGAGAGGACCAGAGCAGGAGGAGTGATAGCAGATGGACAAGTCATTAATGAGAAAGCAGGCATAAAATAAGTGTAAAGCATGGGAAAACAATAAAAAGAGGAAAAGGATAAAATAAAAAAAAACACAAAAAAACCCCCTATAATATATATATATATAGTGATAAGGAAGCTTATCATAGCTCAGGAAGGAGCTATAGAAAAGGTGAAGTGTCTCTGAACAAGCAACCTGTCAGTGCTGGTAGAAATATGAAAACAGAATTTTGCCATAAAAGACTACCAGTCCCAGAATGCACCAGGTTTCCAACAGCCATTAGAGGAGCTGAAGTGGGGAAACGTGTGTTCAATCAGGAGGGCTATGAGGTAATCCCTAAGCACTCATCTCAAAGGGGCAGGGCCTGATTCAGCACAGCTGCGCTGTGTTAGGGAGGAGCACTCATCTAGGCAGAATAAGAGTAGAGTTTATTCTACAGATGATCATCTTCATGAGCTTCATGATCACCTTGGATATCCAGAGAATGGTCCTGAGTATCCTGAGAATCAGCTTGAGTTTGATCATCAGTTTCATCTGAAGGATCATCAGAAGCAGAAGCCAAACCGGACGGACAGAGAGGGAAAGAGAGCCTTTGGAAGAAGGAAGAGAAAAGCCTTTGAGAGGTCTAGAAGAGTCCAAAGCAGTACGTATACTGGGAGGTATTCCAAGGGCCAGCATACACCATTGGACTGGGGAAAGCCAGAGGAATGGTGCTGCAGAGCTAGGAATCACCAGAGGCTACCTGTGAGGGAGACGGCTGCACGTGGAAGGGACCCTAAGACCTGTGCCAGAAGGTATGTGAAGAGAGATCCAGTGTCCAGGGATCTGGATTGGAAGGCTGGACATAAGAACTGGACTACATACTGGCCAGGCTATATAGAGAGGAACTCTAACAGCAATGGAAGCTCAGGTATGAACACTGATCTATGCCCTAGCTATAACGTTGAAAGACAGCAGGGAAACAAGTATTTTCCTGAAAGCGCTCCATTGAGAGATTCATCTGTGCCAATCCATGATACTGAACCCATGCTTGTTGAACAAGGGGGAATAATAGCAGATGAGGATCCTGTTTATATGGACTGTTCTCTATCCAAACTCCGTTGGTAACTTTCTGTTATAAAGTACAGCAACCATCACAAAGAAATACAAATTTGTTCTTTAATCTACTCAGAAAAGCTCCTGAAGCAGGATTTGACTCACACAGTAGAAAGCAAGCCAGCTAAAGGGGTTTCAGCTGGATGACTGCTAGCAATTAAGCCTTACCTAATTGCTTGTGAGCTAGGAGAGAATAATTTCTGAATCTGTGTGGGAAGTAATCAGAAGTTAATCTAAAAAGAACAGTTTGTTTCTTGCTTTGTGGCTTTTCATTTGTTGTTTTCCTGATTTTGACTTTGTTTTTCCAAGTTAACACTGAAAGCAAGTTACCTAATTTATGTGCTACCAAGCATATCTGTGTTGGGAGAAATAACCCCATAAATAAATATCTTATTGGCCTTACCCAAGAGCACAACTAAATTATTGTCAGCAGCTGTGTCTGGTGTGAATGAACTACATTGCCCACAATACCTTGCAAATCATATAGAAATATGCACTTGCCAAGAGTGTGAAGATTCTCACCCAGGCAGCCGTCTGACTATATATATATAGTCACACACATATATACACATACATACATATACACACACAAAAAGAGTTGAGGGGTGAGCACTCTGCGCGTCAAGGCCTGTGTGTTGGGAAAGTGAGAGACGATAGTGGCCTAATCCCCACAAGAGCTACAGCAAGGCCACAGGTAGGAGGGATTCACTATTGAGACGCTCTTGCTGGAAGAAGGACACCTGAGGAGTGAGGAGGTGGATCTTTGAAAGCTAAAGCATGGAAAAAGCAAAAAGGGAGGGGGCTGTGAAGAAAAAGCTGGCGGAGTTCCGTTCGGCCTATGCGCCCTCAAGAGGAGGAAAGGACGGCGAGAAGTTGGGCCGGAACGTGAGGAAGAGGTGGGAGAAGAGGAGTCTATGGGAGTGGCTGAAAAAATTAAGCAGTGGCTGCTGGAACTAAAAGAGGATTTAAAGGAAGAAATCGGAGGAGTAAGAAATGAGCTCAGACCCTGCATTCCATCAAGCAAGACTTAACAGAACTGGGAGGCCATGTAGAGGAATCGGAGACTCAATTGGAACAGCATGAGGTAGCGTTGGAGCAAATTCAGAAAGGATGGGAGGAGATGCACAAGGTGCAAGAGGAGCTGCGGGTAAAGGCAGAAGACCTGGAAGACCAGTCACGAAGATGCAACATTAGAGTGAGGGGAGTGCCGGAGGATCCCAAATACAGGAACTGTGAAATGGTGGTACAAAAAATATTTGGGGAAATCTTGAAGGAGGGGGAATGCACAGAAGAGGAGGAAGGAGTGCAGCTGAAAATAGAAAGGGCCCACAGAGGGCTGGGACCCATAAGGGACAATTGCCCGAGAGATATAATAGTCTGTTTGGCGTCCTATAAGTGGAAGGAGCGTATATTAGGAGCAGCGAGAAAGCTAAGACACTTCCATTGGGAAGGACACAAACTGGAACTGTTTCAGGATTTGTCCCAGGGGACGCTCCAGCGCAGACGAGAGATAAGGTCACGGCCTACCTGCGGAAGGCTGACTTGAGATACAAATGGCTGTACCCCTTTGGATTGTTAATAACTGTGCAGGGCCGGTCGAGGACTGTAAAGATAAGTGCGGAGGCCTGGAGAGCACTAAAGGATTTGGGAGCGGAGAATTTGCCAGAAGAAGCTAGAAGTCCGGCTAAGACAGCGGATGGCAAGGCCATGGGCACGAAGGCGGAGAGTTCGAGGTGGCACAGAGCAGCTGCAGGAGGAAGGAGATTGGCGAGATTGGTGGAGGAACGCCGGCGAGAAGCGGAGAGGGAGGAGGCAGTTGGCTGATGAGGCCGACAACAGTGGATTTTTGCTTGTATGATGTATTTGTTGAAAAAGTTGTGGGGAACAGTATGATAGCATGAAGTAAAGCAGAAAGGGGGGGGGACGGTGAGCTAGGTATGGGAGGGAAGGAAGGAACTGGGGGGGTAGCAGGAAGGGGGTGAATGTAAGGGAGGTGAAGGGGGGATAGAAGGGGTGAGGGTAGGGGGTGGTTTAATCTCCGGTCACAGGGTTGGAAGTCACAGCTCCGAATTGGAGAAGAGGAGAGTGGGGGAGGGGGAGAAGGCCCAAGGAAGGAGGGAAGGAGGGGCAGGGGGGAGAGGGGGAGGAATGGGGGGGGCATAGAGTTGGGGGGCAGGGGGGCGTAAGAAGGGAGGAGGGCTTAAAAATTGTAACGTTAAATGTGAAGGGATTGAACTCACCTTGGAAGAGACAGAAACTGTATAAAGAGCTAACAAGGCACAGGGCAGCGATTGTAATGTTGCAGGAGACACATTTGCAAAGAAAACATGAGTCATTAGTACAACCGAAGGGATTTCGGGAGTGCTTCTTCACATCCAATTTACGGGAACGAAAGAAAGGAGGGGTGGAACGACAGAAAGGAGGGGTGGTGGTTCTTATTAGTGGGGAGCATAAAATGGAAGTGCAGTCGGTGGTGCGAGATAAGGGGGGGAGGTATCTGCTGATGCGAGTGAAAGTCGGGGAGGAGTGGTTTGGTGTGGTGAACGTGTATGCGCTGACAGGCACGCAGAAAGAATTTTGGGAAGAGTTAGGAAAGCAGGTGGCGATGATGGGTGAAGGGACAATGATATGTGGTGGTGATTTCAATTTGCCTTGGGAGGTGGGGAGAGATACGACGGGGAAGAGGGAGGGGTGTACGGCGGATAGAAAGAGATATCATAGCTTTGTGAGTGAGAATGACTTGATAGATGCATGGAGACTGATGAACCCAGGCAAGTGCCAGTTTTCCTTTTTCTCGGCGGTCCATGGTACATATTCGAGATTAGATGTTATTTGGGGGGGAAGGAGTTGGCAGGCAGGATTAAGGATGGGGTAATTGAGCCCATCACTTGGTTGGATCATGCGCCCGTGGTGGTTACGGTGAGGGTGAGGGGGGAAAATAAAGGGGGACAATTTTGGAGGTTAAATGAGAGCCTGCTGGAGGACCAGAGGGTGGTACAAGAGATGGAATATATGGCTAATACCGGAATATTTTGAACAGAATGGGGGAGGGGAGGTGAAAGAGGGAGGAGTCTGGGATGCGTTTAAGGCAGTGGTTAGGGGGGGTGTTGATAAAGTGGGGGGCAAGGATAAAGAGGGGAAGGGAGGAGCAGGAATTACAGTTAAGGCAACAACTAATGGAATTGGAAGAGAGGGATGCTCAGGGGGAATGGGGGGGAGGTTAGGGATGAGGTGATGGAGGTGAGGGCTAAATTGAATGCGTTAGAGGCGGGGCAGATACGACATAATTTGCAACTACTACGGCAACATTTCTTTGAAGGGGGCAATAAGGCGGGGAAGTATCTGGCCAGGCAATTGAAAAAAGAGAAGGGAAAGGAATCGTATTGTTCAAATCAAAGGAAGAGGGGGGATAGTGAGAGAGGATCACCAGATTAGAGAAGAGTTTGCAGCATTTTACCAAAAGCTTTATGAGGTTCAGGCAGAGAGGTCGGAGGAAGTGATCCAGCAGTACCTGGGAGAAGTGCGGTTGCCGCGACTGGAAAATGGGGAGCGGCAGAGTTTGGGGAGAGAGATAGGAGCGGAGGAAGTGTTAAGGGCGATAAAGGAAATGAAGCTAGGGAAGGCCCCGGGATTAGATGGGCTGACGGGGGGTTGTTATAAAAAATTTGGAACCATTGACTGTAGTCTTTAATGCAGCGTGGCGGGGAGAGCAGCTGGCGGAGACGATGGGTTGGGCGGGTATCACCCTTATACACAAGGAAGGAAAAGATCCGCAGGAGTGTGTGTCTTATAGACCCATTTCATTGCTGAATCATGATGCGAAGTTGCTGGCACGGGTGCTGGCGACGCGGCTTAATAAAGTCCTGGGTAAGTTAGTGCATGAGGACCAGGCAGGTTTTATCCCGGGGCGGCAGGTGGCGGATAACATTAGAAAGGTGCTTAATGTCATCTGGGCTGCAAGGCGCACGGGAGAGCCTACACTTTTGGTATCATTAGATGCTGAGAAAGCATTCGATCAGGTGTCCTGGAATTTCCTCTTTTCGGTGTTGCAAACCATGGGGCTCGGGATAGAGTTTGGGAACTGGATTAAAGCTTTGTATGCGCGTCCCCAGGCATGTGTGAAGGTAAGTGGAGGGTACTCAGGATTTTTCCCATTGAAGAGGGGAACGAGGCAGGGATGTCTGCTCTCCCCACTACTCTTCGTGTTGTCGCTGGAGCCTTTGGCGGAGAGGATCAGGGCTAGTCCAGTGATTAAGGGGGTACAGGTGGGACAAACAGAGTATCGGATGTCGCTTTATGCTGATGACATCTTGTTGACAATTACAAATCCTGAGGATACGCTAACAGCTATAATGGGGGAGATATAGCAGTATGGGGAGGTGGCTGGATTTCTAATCAACTGGGGTAAATCAGAAATCCTGAACGTCGTTGGAGAGGAGGAACATCAGAGAGAGATCCAACAGCGGTTCCCTTTTAAATGGGCACGGAAATCGATTTGGTACCTGGGGGTTCACGTGGGGAGGAATCTGGGGGATTTATTCGATTTCAACTATAAAAAGCTATTAGGACAATTGGCGTCACAGCTGGCGGGATGGAGTAGGGGGTACTACTCTTGGTTCGGATGGATGGCAATCATTAAGATGATGCTGCTGCCGCAGTTTCTGTTTTACTTCCAAGTGCTGCCCATAGAGATACCGGGCAGAGTTTTAAAAAAGGTACAAAAACAGGTGGAAGGTTTTATATGGGGGTGGAAAAAACCCAGGGTGGTGGCACGTACATTGCACACTCCGGTGATGGAGGGAGGGATGGGGGTCCCCAACTTTATATTATATTATAAGGCAGCACAACTTAGGGGGTTGTTGTATGCATGGTTAAGGGAACCTTATAAGCATTGGATGAGGATGGAGGGTGTAGAATTCAGGCCCGGAGAGTTGGAAAGGTTAATTTGGGGGGAAAGGGGGGGAGGGGGAGTAATCCCTTTGTGGCGCATACTTTAAATGTATGGCAACAGAACAGGCAACGGTTGGTGGGGGATAAGAAATGGTCACACCCCATGTCCCTCCAGGCGTGTTGTGAAAAGGGAGTGGGGCCGAGTAGTGCAATATTGCGGAGATGGGCGGAGCAGGGTTTGAGTCACTTTTCGCAGCTAATAGTGGGGAAGGAGATAAGGGGCTTTGATGGCATTCGAGATTTGTATCAGCTGCAGGAAGTAGACAGATATGCATACGCGCAAATGATATCTTTGCTCAGTAAAAAGGGAAGGGACGGGGGAACGGAGGGGTAGTGGATTGGTTTGAGGGGGCATGTTTGGGGTCTATGGGGCAGAAAGGCATGTTGTCTAGAATCTATAATGGACTAATAGCGAGGGGAGCGGGGAAACTGAGCTATATGGAAGCGTGGGAAAGGGACTTGGGGGTGGTGTGGGAGGTGGAGGAATGGGAGGAAGTGGCGAAGGGAGTTGCTAAGTTTTCTATTGCCATGGCCCTGCGGGAAAATGGTTTTAAAGTGCTGAGTAGGTGGTATCTGATCCCTGAGCGGCTATATAGAGCGGGGGTGTTGCGGTCGAACACATGTTGGAGGCAGTGTGGACAGGAGGGTACATGGCTGCATATGTGGTGGTACTGCCCTGTGATTCAGGAGTATTGGAGGAGAATAGGGGACATAATCAACACTATTGTGGGAGTACCCATAAAGCTGACTCCCGAAATGTGTCTCCTTCAAAAGAAGGATGGGCAGTGGGGAGGAGAGTGGACTATTATTTGGCATTGTGTCACGGCGGCTAGATGTGAAATTGCTGGGCACTGGAATAGGCCGGTTCTACCACCTATGAGCAGTTATGCGAGGAGGCTGTCAAACATTCATCTTATGTACAAAATTACAGGGGACAAACGGGGCAAAGAGTTAAAAACAGAGGCGGTGGGAGGGGGTGTGGAAATGGCTAAGAGAGAGAGGGTGGGAGGATGGGGTAGTCGCGGTAGGAGGGGGCGGGGGGAGGTGAGGCTTAGGGTTAGGATAGCAGGAGGCATTATGAGGAACAGGGGGAGGGGGAGGGGGAGAGGACAGGCAGGGGTAAGGGGTGGGGGAGGGGGTGGAGGAGGAGGGGGAGGGGGAGGGGGAGTAGAAGGGTGGGTGGTTAATAGGGGGGAGAAAGTGAGGTTGAATTGGGCACGTTGGGGGGGTTTTGTTGGAGGATTTTAATTGTTGTTCATGGTTAAAGGGACTGTGATGTTATGTTCCAGTATAAAGCCTTGACTAAGGTTTGTGTTCTTTTCCAATCTAAATGGATCAAGGGAGGAGGGGAACGGTAGCATACAGATGGGGAATGTTTAGTAATGGAACAAGAGTGCAGTATGTAATGGGCAACACATCCATGTTTGTTATGTCATGTTTAATTAATTATGTGCCAACTGTTTTATCAACCTTGTTTTCATGATATCTGAAATGGTAGAGGTGTTGGGATGGGTGGAGGGTAATATTTATTCATAATAAAGAAGCAGAAAGGGGAAAGGACGGAGGGTTAAGGGTTCCCTGTATTGTGGTAGTGGAGGAGATATTTAAGATTATTAGCTCACACTAAATAAAGCAAATGGAACGAAAAGGACGTGGATGAGTATAGATATACTGTGTGTTAGGGTTAAGTTATGATGTTAAAGAATGTTGTTACTATAGAGCAGAACATTTAATAAGTGTGTGGTCCTTTTTATATAAGGGATAAGATGTACCAGTTGGATTAGACATATTTGTATGTATAATACATGTAAAGGTTTGTATATTGGACATGTTGGCTAATAAAAATAAAATTTAAAAAAAAAAATCGCTTACCCAGCTAGCTCCTGCAGCTTCCAGGTTGTGCCGTGAGAATCGAATTTTAAATGCCGGGGCCACATATGACCTCGACACTGAAAACACCAAGTTAAATAGACGGCAAGCAGGCTGTGCACCGACATGGCACATAGCACCGCCCAAATAAAAATCTGGCCCATTATTTTTAATGCTGGATCTTTACACCAGCTTTGGGCAGGCATAACGAGCCAGCCGGGAACAAAAAAGATCATCTGAAGTGAAGTCTGCCACTTCACCTCAGATGAATCAGGTATCGGGGAAAGACCTCAATGCCACTAGCACAACGTCGGGGAGCCAATACCCCCTGAACACTGACCTCTCAACAGAAGTAAAATCGATGGTGGCCCAGAGGCCCCAATCCCCCCTACCCCCTTAATCAAAAAGGACCTGGTGGCCCAATGGCTCACTCCCCTCGACAAAAAGAGATCTGATGGTCCAGTGAACCTGAACACTCCCCAGTACCTTAAACATTGTGGGGTGGGAGTGTTGCCCACATGATCTTGCCCCTGCCCTGCTATCTTGCAAAATGGCTGCGGCTGACCCTGCTTGACGCATCCTGGAATGCAACAGATGGGAGTCAGATTGCCATATAAAGCCAAAAATGTCTTATATGGCAGAGTGAGACCCCCCCCTCAGGTTGCATCCTGGGATGCATGACATGGAGTCAGATGTTCCCACCATCATTTAGCTTCCTTCCTGAATCGTTAAGAGTAAATTTCTTTAATCCTTCTCTTGAGTGCTTGACTAGCCACTGCTGCCACAAGTTTCTTTCTTATTTCCAATGTTGCCATGGGTCTTAGTTGCTTGACAGCTGGGTTGGAACCTCAGTCACTACTGCTATGGACTATCTCTTTATGGCTTTAGTAGCTAGCACCATGAGCTTCACTGGCCACTCCTTCAGTGGCTGTATTTTGAAAACTGACCCATGGGTCTTACAATACATGGTATCAGCAGCCAGGAAGTGCAGTCTGCCAGGTGTCAAATTTTTCATGGTGTTTTCAATAAAATTTGTCATAATGCAAAAAGGTTCTGGGTTAGTGACGTGGCACAGAAGCACCCTTTGTGGTACTAGTGTGTGAAATCAAACCCTGTAACTGAATCTTTGGAATGGCATTTGTTATTGGGGATTGTTGATGTACATCATTTTATGATTATATGTGTTCAATTCCATCTTGCCTTGAACCCTGGAGACCACACAGGTTATAAATTTATTAAATAATATAAGTTAAGATAAGCCTTTGCTACTGAACATCTCCTTAGGAACCCAAGTAGAGGTCTATAAATGAATGAATGGAGTGGAACGGCTAAACGTAGATCGATTGTTTGCAATGCAATGTGTGCCTTTGAGTCAATGCTGACTCCTAGTGACCCAGAAGCTCCTGGGTTGTCTTGGCAGTGTGACTGGAAGTAGATTGCCAGGTCTTTCTTCCGAGGCAATGGAGGGTTAAGTGACTCGCCCAAGGCCATAAGGAGTGCTAGTGTTTACGCCATCAAAATATAGAAAGACTAGAGAGGATGCAATGAAGCTACAGGGTAACCTATTTAAGACTAATAAGAGAAAATATTTTTTCACTCAACGTGTCATCAAACTCTGGAATTTGCTACTGTAGGATGTAATGAAAGCTGTTAGTGTAGCTGGGTTTAAAAAAGGTTTGGACAAGTTCCTGGAGGAAAGATCCATAAACCATTATTAAAGGGGACCCAGAATATCCACTGCTTGACCCAATACAAGCATTGTGGAACCTGATTCTTTTGGGGAAACTGCTAGGTACTAATGACCTAGATTGGCCACTGTTGGAAACAGGATACTGGGCTTGATGGACCTTGGTCTGACCCAGTATGGCATATCTTATATTCTTATGTTAAGTGACTAATTTCAAACCTGAGGTTATAAGGACATCTAGTGGCCCAGAATGATCCTACTTCTACAAAGCAATGCAAGATGTTTTGATTGTGCAGGTTAACAATACAACTAACAAGTTAATCATGAAACGAAAGTGAAGTGAACATGCAAAACAATCATTCAATTAAATTTAAAACATATTGACTACTTTATATGAAGTCCATAAGACAAAGAAGAGGTTTAGTATAGAAAACAGAAGGCTTCATAACTACTTATTAAATAAAGAAAATAGAACATGTAAGAACACCCATGACTATAGCACCACCACACATTTAATATCCCAGGTTACATTTCCTCTCAGGGACATTACTCCTTCAATTGCTGAGGAGGAGAAGGGCATGCTTTGCCATCTACAAGAAACATTTTAGAATTAAGAAATACTTCAAAAGCAATCATTACAAGCAGTTTTTATGAAGTGGGTCATTAGTGTTGTGTTGCTGTTTCACAACAGCCTCAGCGGTTCAGGTTGAGTAGGTAGCGGCATTTACTAGCTCTCCTTGGCCGAAGAACAGTTTTATGACCTACTTTGCTGCCATCTATCACTTGTGTGTTGTTCATTTCTAGACTGCACAGACAGTGTAGGTCTTCATTTTGAAAGGCCATTTACAATACTTATTTATCTATCTAGGCAACTGGGGCAAAATCTTGTCTGAAATACTGAGGAGACATTTCTTCATCTTATCAGATGCTAGTGAGCCAGGCTAGATTTAAGATTTTGGCACATAGAGACAGGATTAGAGAGGGAGGGGGAAGGGAAGGCGTGCTCTTAACCTGTCATACAACCCTAAATCAAGCAGGAACAAGTTTGTCTTTGACTCAGATATTTGATACCTTAATAATTTTTCACCTCCTACAACCGTCTGATACTTAAGCCCTGGGCTTTTGAGGGAGTATACGGTGGTACTGAGTAGCAGCAGCTTTTTCTTTACCTTCTAAAATTGACCCATTGTTCTCATGTATTAATGAAAGAGCCCTGCACATAAGTACCAGTGCCATTTTTTTACTAGGAAAAATGCACTTTTTATGCCTAAATTCAGTTTTAAATTCTGTGAACAAATGAACAAATCTAAATCACTAGACCAGTGGTTCTCGACCCAGTCCTCTGGGTCCCCCAGGCCAGTCAGGGTTTCAGGATATCCACAATGATTGTGGATATCCTGAAAACCTGACTGGCCAGAGGGTCCCAGAGGACAGGGTTGAGAACCGCTGCACTAGACACTGTCAAATCACTGTCCCATGGGGAAATAGTTAGGAGTATCATTTATCCTAGAACAATGCTTCCCAAACCTGGCCTGGGGGCTCCCCAAGCAGTCGGATTTCTGGATAACCACTATGAATATTCATTAGAAATTTGCATGTGCCGCCTCCACTGCATGCACATCTACCTCCTGCATAGTCATTGTGGCTATCCTGAAAACCTGACTGGCTGGGAAGCTTGGGAACCACTGTCCTAAAAAAACTAAAATTAAAGAAAACAACAAAATAGGTGTGCAGAGATGATACTTACTTTAAGCTAATTAATATTAAAGTTGCAAGTTTTCACTACTAATAAAATGACAATGCCAGGGGGTCGTGTGATGCAGGGTAGCAAGATGGACATGTGAGGGCAGAGCTCCCGCTTCCAGCCTCACAAAATGGCACAAATTCAGCAAAACGTCCCCCAAAAAAGGGCATTCGTGTGGCGAGGGAGCAAGCACAGTAGCTGGTGTGCAACAAAATTGTGTACATTTGATGCGGTAGAAGAGCATGCCAAAGAGACACTGAAGACGGGCCGAGAACTAAAGCACTGTGCAGAGCTCAAGATGGCCACCAAGGCCCTGAAACCTAACTCTCTGAAAGCAGGTGACCTTGCTACAGAGATTTCTAGGATAGTCACAGTGGCCCTGGAAGATCGTCTGAATAAGCTGCAGTCAATAGTGGAGGACATTAGGGAGAAATTCGAGACGCAGCTCTAGTAGATGACGGAGGTGGAAAACTGCATGGCCACCCAGAAGACGACCACAGAGCGGCTTGGTGCACAAGTAGAGCGCTTAGCCAAGGAGCAGGCACAAGTGCTTGAACAGCTCGAAGAGCATGAAAACAGGGCCTGCAAAAATAATCTGCTGATGGCTGAGTTTTCAAAAATGGGTCTCAACTAGCTGGGCTTGCAAGCAGTGGAGGGCATGTGGTGCTGCGAAAGGGCACACCACATCAGACTAAAGAGAGAGGACCACAATTGACTGAGGGTGGCCATAACTCGATATCTGGTGTGAGACAGGGCGCATTCTAAAAGAGTTTCATCTGCTTAAAATGCTGTAGCACAATAACAAACAAATTCTGCTGTTCAACGACTACTCAAACTGGGTGGTGATGAAATGGAAGGAGTTTGAACCCATCTGCACGGCCCTGTTTATGCAAGGGATCCACTTTGCCTTGTTCTTTCCCCAGAAGCAGAAAATAACCCACATGAGGAACACAGTGATTCTGAACATGGCTGAGGAAGGTCAGAAGTTTCTGGAGCATTTTCTCCCTCCGTGTGGTCAGGGCAAATATTAAACTGCGCTGGGATATGCATGCAGTTTGGGAACCAGCTGGCTGAGGAGGCACGGGCCATTTTTAAATGTGTCTTTCTTGGCCGTTCCTGCTAACACAAATTAAATATCCACAATTGGTTGTTTGTATTGTTCATCTACAGTTTCAATATTAGATTATCCACTAATTCTAGGTTCTGTCGAGCATCGCATTAACTGTGACGGCCCCGGCCTTATCTGCAGACATTGTGGGGTAATGGTGGAGTTGGCCTGGTGAGGCATCGGGGCAAAGGACAGTCCCAGCCATGGCAGTGAGCCTGTGGACAGACTAAGCAGATTGCGATGTAATTAGCAGCGCTCCCAATGGGACGCTTTGGGGGCTGTGGTCTAACCTAATGCACTGTTTTCTCCCTTTTGGGGACAGGTTTCCATGCCCTGATGTTGGCCTCTTACGCTATGGATGCTGTGCTCTGGGTTGGGAAGTTGCAAGGTAGCGTGAATGTGTGGATGTTTGGAAATGTAGTGTGAAAAGGCTGAGGGAATCTACTTACATTGTAAAATTAAACTGCAACATGAGAAGGAGGTCGAAGGGAGTGGCGTCCCTCAGGGCCAGCATGGGAGCAGAGCATGGGAGGGAGAGATGCTGTCTGTGCAGAATGAGTGGGAGATATGCAGGGGTGAATGGGATATGGGGATGGTGGGGGTAAGGACATGAGTGTATGGGTGGGGAGGGCTGGGGGGAATAAGGGGGTGGGCAAACAGTTGAGGGGGGTAAGGGGATGGGAACAGCTGCTGAATGTGCAAAGGTTAGGGGAAATGGTGTTGCCACTGAAAATGGGGAGACCTTTTAACACCATTTACTTTGTGAGGGTTGGGGGTTGGGCTGGGAGACCCCCCAAAGGGTGTATAGTCTATTATATGTGCTTACAGGTAACAATACATGCAAGTGCAATGGCAGAAGTTAAATTTACAATGCCAAATGTGGGGGGCTTTAACTCGTCGGTAAAGCGTGAAAGGGCACTTACCTACTTAAGAAACCTGAGTACCGATGTGGCACTTGTGCAGGAAACACACATCTTTCAGTGCGTGACCATTTAAAACTCAAAAGGGAGTGGGTGTAGGAGGTCCTTTTTGCCTCATACAACTCTCGTCAAAGGGGGGTAGCCAAACTACTTGGGAAAAGGCTGACTTTTGAAATCCATAAAATTATCCAGGATATAAAAGGTAGGTATGTCCTGGTTTGGGTAGTCTTCAGGGGAAAAGGGTGTTGATGGGTAGTCTCTATGCCCCCAATACCTCCATCATGCTTACTTTTTGAACCTGGTGGCAAAGTTAGCCGATCAGACGGACCATTTTGGGGAGACTATAACACCGTGGTGGACACCACTGTGGACTGTCAACCTCCAAGGTTGGTGGACAGGGATAGGGAACGCAAAAGAATTAATCTTTTGTGCAGAGAACTTGAATTGATCGATGGGTGGCATATCCTGCACCCTATTAATTGGGAGTTCACACACTATTCAGGGCCCCTCTGATGGAGTGTTTGGGAAACACCCCGTCCCCCAGAAGGAAATTCCCCAGCCAAGCCTAGCACAGTGAGGTATTGCACAGTAAACCCCTGTCCCTTTAAGAAGAAAGACTGGAGAATGACTGGGAAGGGTGTGGCTAGGCTCCAGGCTTTACCTCAGGAAGCAAAGGGACCTTGGAAGAGCCCGATGTGTTCCTGAGTATGGAGAGACCACCTACCTCTAAGGAGATCTTATGGGAAGGTAGGAGTCGGGGTGTTTCCATGTTGGTCAGCAGGCTTGTGGTGTTACTGCTGTGAAGCCTAGAGTGAAGGAACTTTTAGGGGAGGGGAGAAGTGTTTCTCTGCTACTGCTGTGAAGCGCAGAGTAAATGAACTTTGGGGAAGAGGAGAACTGTGTCACTGCTGTGAATTCCCTGTAAATAAAGCATTTTCCTTTAACCCTCTGCCTGGCTCTGTGGGGGTTTGTGTCCTGACTCACTTGCAGCATCCTACATGTGGTGGTAGTGGTGGGATTTCTTCTTAACTGAAGAACAGAAGAACACCCCATGTCCCTCCAGGGCTCAGACTTCCATCCCATGGAAGTGGATTTTTGGTATACAGCTAAAAGGGCAAGCCCTACTGGAGTTAGGGGACACTTCAGTTTAGTTAGAAGCTGGACAGGCAGGAATTTTGTTTTCTTTCTCCTACCCAGGATGGGTTGGAAAGGAAAAATAAACCAAAAATGGAAAGATTACTCCAGACCCAACGTGAAGGGACAGCAACAGCTACAATGTGCCTTACTGGAAGGATAGCAGCAATAGCTGCTAGAGGACATTTTGCAAGCCCAAGGGGCACAGCAACAAAACATACTACAGAAATCAATGGAAATGCATCAGGGTTTGATAGCACAGGTCTCTCAGGTGCTTCAAGGATGGCAGCCCCACCCTCCAGTACCACCTCTGCCTAAAATGGTGGAGGGTGAGGACCCAGATCACTTCCTGGTAAATTCTGAGCAGACGGCCCGACTGGCTGGGTGGCTGGAGACAACGTGGACTACATATCTGGGAAACTTGCTGACTAGAAGCAGTCAAACCGTTTTCCAGGAGGCTAAATCTGACAGAGGGGCCACCTATGCAGCAGTCAAGATGCTATCTTGAAGCATGCTGGGTGTATGCCAGAGGCCTACCGGCAACAGTTCAGAGGAAGGGTTCTTGGACCAAAGGAAAACCCCCGGCATTTCTTCTATTGATTGAAAGAGACTGCCTGGAAATGGCTGTAACCCGAGGTGAAGGCTGGAGTGGAGATGGCCAACATTGTACTGTTGGAGCAGTTTATAGAGGGCTTGGCCTTTCCCAAAAGACGATGGGTGTGCCAGTTCTCAAAATTAACCTTGAAAAGCGCTTTGGAAATTGCAAAAGGGTTCTTTGAAGCTCAGCTAAAAGCAGAGACCCCCTATGTAATTATCTCTTGTATATAGTTTACCCCGGTTCTCCAAGTTTGTACTCCTGTTCGATGTAAACCAAACAGCTTGTTGTTATGGTCTTTATGTTATAATGTAAACCGCGCTGATGCCGAATAGTGCGGTATATAAGAACTTGTAATAAATAAATAAATAAATAAATCTCAAAATCCAAACCTTTGAGGGTTCCTGGGTCAAGGTCTGCACATTCTCTGCCTCCCCCCCCTCCCCAAGGATCAGATAGTGGCTATTTGACCTGCTTCGTGTCGGGGCAGGGGCCACTATGCTTGGAGTGCCCTTTAACATTTGGGAAACCAATGGATACAATTTTTATGATCTCCCATGTGTGCAGTCTTGCAGAAATGTCCCCAGCCGAGGGTGAAATGTTTGTGATACCCATGGAGCTGGAGGGCACTCAGCTGCAAGCCCTGGTGGACTCAGGGAGCGTGAGGACTCTTAACAGGCAGGACACGAGGATAAGACATCAAATCAACTATGACAAGTTTGTGATTCTGAGTTGTGCCCATAGAGACCAAAATAAACATCAAACGCTAGTTGACTTGAAAACCCCTGTAGGATTGGAGACCCTCAAGGTGGTTGTCTTACCTTGGCTAACGCACCCCATAATTAAATTTCAAGGACCTCTGGAACCAGAGTGAAAGAATTTTGGGTGAGACGGCAGATGACTTTCCAGGTCTCGGCCATTTCACGGACTTGGACCTGCTGGAGGAGAACTCCAGGACTCCCAAGTCCTGCAGACAGCACTGGTTGGAGAAGGCTTCTTATAAACTGACCATGGGGGGCAGTCCACCTGAGAGGATGAGCTTGGGGAGTCCAAGTAAACATAAAAGAACACAAGGGGGTTGAGAAACCCCATCCCGGCCCTAATGTGAAAGACTATTACTCCAGATGCAGGAGCAATTAAAGGATGCTGGTGAAACAGCAAGACTGTACCTAGGGGAGGCATAGAGGCCCTGGGCCAATGCCTATCAGCAAGAAACAGTACAGTGGGCTTTTCAACCTGGGGACCGAGTCCTGGTTTTCCACCCCACATTAGGGGGTAAGCTCTCCTCTACATGGCAAGGCCCCTATGAGATGATGGAGCCAGTGGGACCTACTCACTGCACAGTCAGACAAAAGAAGGAGAATCGGAGTCTACCCCGTGACCCGGCTGAAGAAATTGACTCCTGTCCTGGCTGCAACGGTCCAGGAGAAGAGTGTAGACTCAAAGTGCAGCTACCTTCAAACACAGACCAGGTTCTGTTTGAGGAAGCCATCTCAAATACCCAGATATGGAAATGGACTCACCAAGTACGGCAGAATAAAGATTCAGGGCCAGCGCTACTCGGTAAGCCGGGTAAGCACAGCAAGAGGGCGCCGGTGGTGGGGGGTGCTGTCGCTAGCTGCCCGCCACCCACTGCTTCAAAAAAGAAAGCAGCCACAGGAACATTTCTCTGTTCCTGCGACTCTGCTAACTTTTAAACTGCTGGGTCGCATAAGAAACAGGAAATGCTTATTGCCTTTAGAAACTCCATGACCCAGCAGTTTAAAAGTTAGCAGAGCCATGGGAACAGAGAAATGTTCCCGCGGCTGCTTTCTTTTTTTGAAGCATGAATCTGAGCCGACATGGGTGGGAGAAGGGGGGGCTGAAAGGGAGCAGACACACGGAGGAGAGCTACATGGGGGGGGGGATATGGGGGGAGCTAGAAGGGAGCAGACACTTGGGGATGGGGCTGGAAAGTGGCTGGGTAATAGGAGGGGGGTTGAAAGAGAACTGACAGGGGGAAGGTGGGAGCTTGAAGAGAGCTCACATGGAGGGTTGGAAGGGAGCAGAAAAGAGGGAAAGGAGAAGGCTGGAGGGAAAGTGGGGGCTTGAAGGGAACTGACACCCAGGGATGGCACTGGAAGGCAGATGGACAGAGGATAGGGTGACTGGAAGGGACCTGACATGGGAGGGGACACTGGGACTGGAAGTTCACTGATACCTGGGATGATATTTGGACTAGAAGGGGTTGGACGATGGAGAAGGAGGGGGACTAAAAGGGAATAGACACCAGTGGCGGTGCTGGGAAAGCAAGAGGGTTGACACTGGAAGGTACTGGAAGGGGAGGCTGTAAAGGAGGCTGAAAATGGGGAGGGTTACTGGGACTGGAAAAAGGCTGATGGAAGAAAATTAAGAATGCAAATGGAGAGACAAGAAATGGCAAATGGACTATAGACCATAGAAAAAGAGCTAAGAGAAGACAGAAGAAAACCGAAACCTCAGATCGGGACCAGCATGATCAAAAATCATTAGACAACAAAGGTAGAAACAATAATTTTATTTTCAATTTAGTGATTGGACTTTGCGCTATCTTTATATTTCAAACAGTATGGGAACTGCTTCTCATCTGGTGTGGCACCGCATACGGAGTCTGGCTTCTTGGGGTTTCATTTTAATTTTTGTCTACATATTTTTATTTTTACTTTAGGCTGTGGTCATTTATTCTGTACTTTGTGAGGGTCTGTTCTGAGTGTTTGACCAAGGCCAGGTGTTTGTATGTTGGGATCTGTATTGTAGTAATTTGACTTGTACAGCTTTTCAAATAGGTATATGGAGGTTTGGCACCCATAGCAGTATTTGTAGTGCTGCTTTTTTTCTGGGTATGCCCCTTATTGTATGAGTTTTGGAAGCATATGCTGGTGTGGTATGGTAGATTTGACTTTGTAGATTTTCAGTGACTTTTGCAGTGTTTTATATTAGTTCACAATATGCCTGGCACTCAAGAATGTTTGTTAGTGAGATGACCAGAATCAGATTTTATTTATTTTTTGGACATCACAGCCTGTTTGTATGATGTGAAGTATTTTTATTTTGGTTATGCATTTGCTTTTTTGCTGCAATTTTTTCTTACAACACTGCATTTGAAGGAGAAATACTAATATCGCTTAAAGAGTTCACAAAGCAGTTTTGGGAAAAAGGAGGATAGGATGCAGCCAACATTAATAATAATGAGGGAGAGGCACCGATTTACAGGTTGCAGGGGAGTGCTAGAAACCCTAGCACCGGCCCTGTAAAGATTGGTTCTCCTGTGTTCCGGGACATATCTATTCTACCTTCCATGGCATTATTAAGTAGTTGGGAGTGCCAGATGCTCAATTGTCTAGGGTCAAGCTTTGGGGGGGAGGGGGGTATGTGATGGCGTGTTTGGGAAACACCCCATCCTCCACAGGGAAACTCCACAGCCAAGCCTAGCACAAGTGAGATATTGCACTGTAAACCCCTGTCCCTTTAAGAAGAGAGACTGGAGAATGCCTGGGAAGGGTGTGGCCAGGCTCCAGGCTTTATTCCAGGAAGCAAGGGGACCTTGGGAGAGAAGAGCCTGAGGTGTTCCTGAGTATGAAGAGACCACCTACCTCTAAGGAGATCTTACGGGAAGGTGGGAGCCCGGGGTGTTCCCATGTTGATGAGCAGGCTTGTGGTGTTACTGCTGTGAAGTCTAGAGTGAAGGAAGTTTGGGAAAGGGGAGAACTGTTTCTCCACTACTGCTGTGAAACCCAGAGTGAAAGAACTTTGGGGGAGGGGAGGACTGTTTCTGCTACCATTGCTGTGAACTCCCTGTAAATAAAGCATTTTCCTTTAACACTCCACCTGGCTTCATGGGGTTTTGTGTCCTGGCCTGCTTGCAGCATCCTACAGCCCCACAAAGTACATACATGCATTGATTACTTACTGTTATTAGAGAGGTTACTTGGCAAACTGACAGGGCAGACATTCAACCACAGATGATTTCGGACCATGACGTGGTCCAGATGAACCTGCTTTTTTCGGACAAGCCTGGTGATGGGCTATGGAGACTGAATCTGGTTTTAGACACACAACCCTGAATTCCAACAGTTTTTGAGAAAGCCTGGTTTGAATGAGGAGGAAAACCAGATGGGAGATGTGGGTCCAGTGACTTACTGGGAGGCAGCCAAGGCTGTGCTCAGAAGCAGGATCATTGGGTATAACAAACTAGACATTACAGGGAGCTCCTGACAGTATTGCTAGAACTGAGGTGAACGTGGTTGGAGTATATGGCTGCAGGCACAGAGCAGCTGTGCAGGAGCAGAAATATACAGTCCATACTCTATTACAATGACAAGCTCTATGAAGCATCTGAATCTATAAATACAAACTACATAAATTAAGGGACAAAACAAGGAAATTGCTGGCCAGCTTAATCAAACTTTCCAAAGTTTATGGAGGGAGGATGGCAAATTGTGCAAAGGTTCATGCATTTTTTTTTCAATCTCTGTATAAGGCTGAACGGGGTGGGGCAGCGGAACTGTTAGTGAGGAAAAACAAGCCATCCTGAACATGCTGCTGACTGAAGGCGAGATCTTGGCTGGCATCAAGAAATTAAAACCAGCTAAAGCACCAGGACTGGATGGTTTGGGCCCAGAATTTTATATAATACTGAGGGATCTCATAGCATGCCCCTTGAAAGAGATTAGCAAATAAAGCATTGGTGGTGCTGCTACCAAAACCCAGTAGAGAACGGAAAGTATAGGCTCCTATAGGCCCATCTCATTGTTAAACCAAGACATCAAAATCTTGACAGTGATACTGGCCTGGCCGTTTGGTTGAATCTACACTAATCTACCCTGATCAAGTTGGATTTGTAAAGGACAGCAATGCTATGGGCCACCTGCTAAAACGTCTGACAATTTTCAGAAGAGTTAGGCAGTAGCAAGTTTAGATGCTGACAAAGCATTCGGTCGAGTGGCCTGGGATTACTTTTTTGAGTGTTAGACAGATTTGGGGTGGGTGATTATTTTCTGCAGTGGGTGAGAGTCTTAGACAATCAGCCCTGTGCCCAGATTTTGGTCAACAAACAACTCACTGATTCTTTTGAACTCAGCCAAGGGACTTGGCAGGGGTGCCCCCCTCTCTCGGCTGCTTTTTATCCACTCTCTCAAATCTCTAGCCATCAAGATGAGGGCCTCCAAGAAAATTCAGGGGGTCGAGATAGGGCATTGCACTTGCAAAGTCAGCATGTTTGCAGGCGACATGCTAATCAACATGTAGCACATGGACAAAGGGTGACAAGAATTGAATGATCAACTGGATCTTTTTGGGGGATTCTCGGGTTTAAAAATAAACACTAAGGGATATGTTTACTAAACCTTCTTAATGTGTGCCCGGCGTTAGTGTGCAGGATGCCATATAAGGAGTGGGTGTTTCAGTCTAAAGTAGCAAAACGGGATTAGCGCGCGATAACGCGCGCTGCTGTGCACATTATCGGGCAAAGCGCTGCTAAGCGCGTTACCGCGCGGTAATCTTAAGTAGGCGCACAGACATCCAAACATAGAAACAGAGGTGTAGCACAATGGGTAATACACTGACTGATGATACAGGGGTCATGAGTTCGATCCCCCCGTGTGCCTAATGCATAAGGCTGGCTGAGGCATCAGCTTTGACATGTAAGTATTGTTTCCTGAGGCATTTTATTTGTACTTTAATTATTGCTGCCAGCAAACACACCCTCACGTGCCGTAACCTAAGGTGCCGCATAAGGTACCCTATAAGGCACTCCATAGGGCACATTATAAAGTGTACTGTCCGCCACGGCACCCTATAATGTCCCCTATAGGGCACCCTATAAGGCGCTCCATAGGACACCTTATAAGGCACCTTATACGGACTGTAACCATAAGGTGCCTCAGAAGGCGCTTTATAGGGTGCCCTATAAGGCGCCTTCTGAGGCACCTTATGGTTACAGTACCCTGAGGGTGTTTTGCTGGCAGCACTAATGTACATTAAAAATAGATAATGCTTCGGACAGCCCTATCAAATAACCCCACTGTGGGTTTGAACCCATGACCTCTGGCTCCACAAGCAGTGAAGTAACCAGTGGGCTACAGCTCCATAGCTGCTAGCAAACCCCTGGCTGGCTGCAGAAGGACTGCACATCACCACACAAACAGTCTGCTGTGGTCACCAGGATAGGGTTAACCCACCCATACCCATGATGCACTGCACATGCAAATCAGCAGTCTACAGATGATCACAAGATGGGGTATGCACCCCCACAGCACCTCGGCCTGTTAGGGGGAACTGACCGTGTGTGGTACTGGCACAGAGTAGCTACAAACCGTCACAATGTGCAGGTACTGTACTCACCCTGAGGGTGAGGTGGGGCGCCCAGCACCAGGTCCACAGCAGAAATAGGCCATGCTGCAGGTCCCCAGCAGTGCTAATGTGTGAGATGGGTAGTTTCTGCAGACACACCTTGGATACATCTGTATTTCTCAGTCGGGTTTAGCCCTTATGGACCATAGGAGGATTATGTACCACCACCACCCCCCCCCCCCCGGGGCTGAGGGTGGTAAACAGGGTCTCCCACCAACAGATCTACATCCTACCTCCCTGCAATGGTGGCAGTAGAGGGGACCATCAACCCCAGTCCTGCTGGGGAACAGACACCCTACAGGGCAGTCAATGCAGCTCTGTACACATCCATAAAGCAATAGCAGACAGACATTAGGCCTGGATATGCTAAGCTGCACCCCACCACTATCTGATATCCTCCTGCAGCAAGCCTTCAGCTGCTGCACCCTGCAAGATATTCCAGCAAGACACATACCAGCTGCAGAGAGTCTGCTAGCTAGTCCATAGTGCATGTTCCTGGTGGAAATGCGTGCACCCAGAACTGGGATGGCAGCATACACACCAAGCAGATAAGTCAGTGACTGGGCACCAAAAGGGAACCCATAAATATCACATGAAAGAAATACTATATAGCACTATGGGGGAACCTAGCCATGCTGTGGTCACTGCTCAGTCAGGGTGAGAGCGATCTCCCAGCAGAACATGCTGTGGCCACCCTGTCTGTGCAGGTGGTGGCCGGGCACTACAATGTCCCAGCCATTGCCCTATGCAGATGCATCCTGGCCAGGCCACCCTGTCCGGGCTATACCCATGGTACCTTGCTCCTCATTATGCACATTGGCAGGCCAATACTGGCAACAGTGCTGGCAGTGTGGGCTGTGGAGGGTGTTTGCAGCCACCACACACTGGATAGACAGACACACACTCCCACACCTATGCCAGCATTGTGCTACTATAGAGGTGTTTGGCAGCCCTGGCCGCCACACCAGTCCTGGGCACAGTGCAGGCATGGATATGGTACACAATTCTGTTGGGGGTCACTCCCCAGGGTGGTAAACACTGTCAGACACCAGACCTGAAGTACACTCCACAGACATCAGAAAGGTTGCTATGATGGAGCTCAATCAGCAAACCGTGCTTAACGTAGGAATTGCTAGCTGCCAGTAATCATAGCTACCTTTTGATAGCTGTGTACCGTATTCCCAGGTTTAGGGTGGCATTGCTACGGTATGCAAGTGCTGGTATTGGGAGATGCACACAGGGCCCAATGTCCTGCCTCTCAATTAGGCATTAGCTAATGGAGCCTGTGGGTGTGGGTGTGGGTGTGTCTGCCCCTGTTGGCTGCTGCTGTACGGCAGAGGTTCCCAACTCCAGTCCTGGTGTGCCAAACACTGTTCGGGTTTTCATGCTGTCCCTCATGAATATGAATGAGATACATCTGCATACCATGGGGGCGGTGCATAGATATGCAGCACAGGCATCTTTATTAGAGGCAGCATGGAACCTGAATGGTGTTTGGCCCTCCAGGACTGCATTTGGGAGACTCTGCTCTAGGTAATGCGCCTGTTTATGGTGTCTGTGCTCTCTAGGGTAAAATGTAGGTGTTTTGGGCATGTTTACATCATCTGCAATAAAGGTTCTGTCTGTATTAGCACATTTTAGTAGTGGGTAAAAAATGGGGGCTGGGTTGGCAGGAACCACAGCTGGGACTTGAACCTGTGACCTTCTGCTCCTGAACACACTGGCTGTGTGCACTGCACCACCGTGTTACCACAGAGACAGTATATTCCCTGGGGATACCATGACTGTTCATCAGACGGGGCCTGTCTGTTGCAGTGCATGGCACCCACCTACACAGGGCTAGGCCATGGTCTGCTCTGGGCAGCTGCCACTGCCCCCTCCACCACCAGTGCCCCTCTGCCACCCTGCTGACATGCCCTTCTGCTGGTGGAGCTCAGTCTCAGGCCATCCATTGTGTGGGTAGGCGGCTGCCTATGGTGTGGGTTCTGGGGTAGGGGTGCCTGCATAGGTGTCCACGCTTCCCCCCAGCACCACCTGCCACTGTTCTGTGCCCTTGGGGGTCCTTACTGGGTACTATCCCCTGTGACACTGTGGGAAGCACACTCGTGCCCATGCTGGGCCCTCATCAGTTGCTTTCTGGCTGCTCTACTGTTCCAGCATTCCTATGGGCCACCTAGGCATCACCCTAGTCCGCATTGTGGCCCAGCTGCAGTACAGCATGTGCCGTCTGCAGCCCTCTGTGTCCCCTTTCCCAGCATCTGTCCAGTTGCCCATTCCGACATGCCCGCCCTGCTGTTGTGGAACATGTGCACCCCATAGGAAACCTGTCCAATGGAGAGGGAAACCCTGATGAACGCAATTGCACTGTGGGATCATTCACCTTGTATGGGGACGGAGCGTAGACCCTTCCAAAATTCATATCTTTTTTTTGGGGCATTCTCAGGAGTGCTTTTTGATGTTTCCCATTAATATCACTATTGCCCAGCTTGGTTATGTTTTTTTTATATTTTGTTGGGGTCATTTTCAATGTTTCTTTGCACTTTTGTTCCTTGCACATGTATCACACTTATCACGTTTTTGTAGGTTTCCCTGGTTTTGCTGTACATTGCTGACAGAAATGGTTTCTCTGCCCTTTAAATCAGCTCTAACTCCAGGGTTTCACTGGCGTTAGTTTTGAGCCTCGGATTTCACATTGTTAGTGTGTGGGGAGCCTCTCCCCTCCCACTCTCCACCCATTGACCCCTTCTCTCCGCCCCTGGGGAGCCTTCCTCCGCCCTCCGGGAGCCTTTCCCCGCCTTCAGCGCTCATTTGCGCCGCTGCGCGCGTTAACGCACGCTAAGGTACCTGAGCACCTGATAAAGCACCATTAACACGCGTTAAGGTACCTTAACGTGCGGTAACGTCACAGAGCGCACTTTAAGAAGGTTTAGTAAACATACCCCTAAGTTGGAAGCCCGGCTCTTAGTTAAAAAGAAGAGTGGTAGCGGTGAGCAACACCTTTAGATAGTCAGAGGGCCCTTTAAAATACCTGGATATTTATATTCATCAAGATCGAAATAAGGTGTAGCAACTAAGCATCCAGGAGAAAATCTGCCAGATAAAAAACCTATGCGTAAAATGGGCAGAATTACCACTGTATGGAAGGGCCGTACTCATTCGAATAGTGTTATTCCTCAAAATTTTACATCAACTGCAGATCTTGCCCCTGTGGATAAAAAGAAGGGCCACATATTTATTTGGAGAGGATAGTGGGTACATGTCAGCTATGCTTAAATGATTCTGGACAATGGGAAAGACGGGGTGGGATTACCAGATCTAAGGACATATAGCATAGCGGCCCTAATGCGCTTGATACAGGTGCAGCAAAGTATGCCCCTGAGGGGTTGTTGGAGAAATGGAGCAGGCCCTACGGGCTGATGAGTGTACTCCATCACAACTGAGTTGAATTAGCACAACCTGAATTTCAGGCCCTAATTGACCCTCTCAAAAAGGCTTGGAAGTAGTGGCCAACTAACAGCTGCTGAAGTTGGGCAGTCACCCTGGTTTTTTTTACAGGTAATCGGCAACCCCAGCTTTCCACCAGGGCAGGGCCATAGCCGATTTCTGGACTGGAACAGGGAGCACAGGGTGAACATGGAACACTTGCTAAGCTGGGGGGGAGGGGGGGGGACTTCCTGTCATTTGAGCATCTACGAAATGTTTTGGGAACTGCAGAGACCCAGTTCCTGCATTATCTGCAAATTCGACACTTTTGGCAAACACTAAATACAGCCCAATCCAGGATTTAGACATTCATGAGGGACAGTGTTTTTCAAAACTTAGATCTCTATTGGAATAGGATATCCAACTGGTATCAGATACTCCGAGATACAGAGGTGTCAGAACGCTATGCTCAATGGGGGGCCAAGCCCCAACCCTGGGCCAGTCTTACTCCATGCGGCTGCGATTGTGGCACAGATCCCACCTGTCTGCATACTGTGATGTTCCCCCCTTGCCAGTACCCGTAGGTAGGTAGGGCTTAAGGAGGTTACGCTTTCTTCTTGAACTGAGGTTTACTATTTCCTGTAGAACTGCATGCAGGGAAATGTATTTCCTTTGATAGCTCAATGAAGAGTAGTGTGACTCAAGTTGGTAAAGCAAAAAGGGATTTATTCCCCTCCCGGGGTGGATTTCACCAGGATAAAAGGTAACATAAATTCTTGCACTTCTGGCAGACAAAAAGGACAAAATAAAGCAGCTTTCTTCAGCATCAAACATTAACACAGAGATATTATTCCCTCTGCCATAGAAATCGTACAGTCCATTGCTTCCGACGAATTATTTACAAAAGATGGCTCAATTTCCATGCCCTCCTCCTCTGAGGCAGAAATTGTTTGCTCCGTTCTCCCTGGAGCCACACCCGCTCCCACGCTAGGCCTTGGGATAAACTCTGGGGTTTGGTACAGCTCTAAATAACCATTCTCATTATAGTCCCCTGTACCGTAGCCCCAACTTTCCTGGTCAATAAACCCACAGGGGTTATTGTACTTCAAGCCCTTGGGCTTACCTTTTACTCTGGCTGTATAAGGTTGTCTCTGGGGTTTACAAATTGTTGTCGGTTCCCAACCTGACTTGTGCAGAGTGTAATTCAATGGCCTTCCTGGCCTTTTCTCCCGTTCAGAATCCAGAGAGGACTTCCACTGACAAGGTCTGCTCCTGCTGTACCTCTCACTACGAGCTTCTGACCTTTCCTCATCTCCGTCTCTCTCTTCCTTCTCTGTTCTGCTCTCAGCTCTGCCCCCTTCTCCATTAACTGGGCCCTCTTTATGAGTCAGCTTCCTCGGGTAAAGCCTGACTCCACCCCCTGTCAGGTGTTCAGAATTACCTAGTGCAGCGATGGCGAACCTATGGCACGCGTGCCAGCTGTGGCACGCGAAGGCCTTGCAGCTGGCACGCGGGAAGGTCCGCAATCGAAAAAAAAAACAAAACCCTGTCTGCTGCCGCTGTCGGGGCCGCCGCGGCAGAATCGAGCGTGCCGCGGGGCCCCCCTGTACCCGGCAGATCCTGCCCTCCCCGTAGCAGCTCTCTCTTTGGAGCTACAGTCAGACGCGCCGGCTTGCAGAGCGCGAAGGGAAGAGTTTCCCTTTCGCGACTCCGTTAAGCCCGCGGGGGCTGATGGGAACTTCCCATCAGCCCCCGCGGGCTTAACAGAGCAGCGAGGGAACTCTTCCCTCGCGCTCTGCAAGCCGGCGCGTCTGGATGCCTCACCAAAGCAAGTGCTGCTACGGGGATGGCTGGATCTGCCGGGTGGGTACAGGGGGGACCCGCGGCACGCTCGATTCTGCCGCGGCGGCCCCGACAGCGGCAGTAGACAGGTTTTTTTTTTTTTTTATTTTACCCGGGGCTGGGCGGGGGTGGGGGTTAGGAGTGGTGATGGGCTGGGCTGGGCTGGGCTGGGGGGGGGTTAGGAGTGGTGATGGGCTGGGCTGGGCTGGGGGGGTTAGGAGTGGTGATGGGCTGGAGGGGGGGGGTTAGGAGTGGTGAAGGGCTGGGCTGGGGGGGGTTAGGAGTGGTGATGGGATGGGCTGGGCTGGGGGGGTTAGGAGTGGTGATGGGCTGGGGGGGGTTAGGAGTGGTGATGGGCTGGGCTGGGCTGGGGGGGGTTAGGAGTAGTGATGGGCTGGGCTGGGCTGGGCTGGGGGGTGTTAGGAGTAGTGATGGGCTGGGGTGGGGGGGGTTTAGGAGTGGTGATGGGCACTGGGCTGGGGGGGTTAGGAGTGGTGATGGACACTGGGCTGGCTGGGGGGGGTTAGGAGTGGTGATGGGCACTGGGCTGGCTGGGGGGTTAGGAGTGGTGATGGGCGCTGGGCTGGGGGGGTTAGGAGTGGTGATGGGCGCTGGGGGGGTTAGGAGTGGTGATAGGCGCTGGGGGGGCTTAAACTAAAAATTGAGTGATGGGGGATTAGGACTGGGAGTGGGCTGATGGGGAGGTTAGGACTGGAAATGGGCTGGTGGGATTAGGACTGGGAGTGGGCTATGGGGGGCTAGGACTGGTAATGGGTTGGGGGGTTGCTAGGACTGGAAATGGGCTGAGTGGAAGGGGGCTTGAACTGCAAATAGCTGTTGGGGATGGGGCTTGGAATGGAAATGGGCTGAGGGGAAGTGGGGGGCTTGAACTGCAAATAGCTGATGGGGACGGGGCTTGGAATGGAAATGGGCTGAGGGGAAGTGGGGGGCTTGAAGAAGGGAATGGATACTGGGTGAGACTGGAACTAGAAGGGAGCTGATGTTGGGGGAGGATTAGAATGGGATGGGACTGGGAGAGTAAAATGGAGAGGGGAAAAATATTTTGTGTAGGAGGGATGAAAAATCTACAATTGGCCAGGTATTGGGAGAGTAATTGGGGATTGAGGATGGAGGGGTAAAATTTGTGTGGATGAAATAGGAATGAGGAAAGAGCAAAAGGAGAAAGATTAGTATGTTAAAGCAGATGTAGAGAGAGAGAGAATGGAAAAAAAACTAGAAGAGAGAAGAAAGGACAAATGGACAGCAGACGATGGAGAGTTAGCAGAAAACATGAAGAAACCAGAAGAAAATGGCTGGACCAATTGCAACTGAAAAAAATGCACAAAAGGTAGAAAGATATCTCTTTATTTTGAATTTATTAACTGGAATATGTCAGCTCTGGGAAATGTGCATCATTAACATCTGCGCTTTGTTTGGTACAAGAGGAAATTCCTATTTGACGTTGCCACTTGTTCTCTTTCCCCAGTATTCACTGAAATGTATTGGTTTAATATTTGCAGTGTTGCCTTTTGATAGGTAGGGTATGGTGCTTTGTGAGTCCTGGTAATGCTGTCAGGATACGGCGGGTTTGCTATGGGTTCTAAATGGGCAGCGTTTGTAGTAGTTCCTAATGTGCCTGGCGGTTGGCACTGGATTATAGTAATGTAGAAATCTTTTAGTCTTTCTTTATCCATACACTCATTAAGAGACATGTTTACTAAAAGTTAGTGTATGGTAACATTATGCAAATATTTATGCAAATAAGACCACTTATGCAAATGACGTGCTGGCACTTTGAGGAAATTCTTTGGTTTTGTGCGGCAGTTTGGGCACTCGGGCTCAAAAAGGTTAGCCATCACTGACCTAGTGACTCTCTGCTGAACTGATAGCAGGGGCCTGTTTCTCTCTCTGGGGCTTGGTTTCCCTGACAACCAGCCATGTGCTGTTGTTTACGTTGCAGCCCTGCACTTTTTTGCTGATCTTTGGGAGTTTCTCCCTGACTAAAAGAACTCGCTATGTCACAATACCTAAAAAAAAAATATGCCTTGTCCCCATGTTTTATTGTATTGGCTACTTTTAATTCTATTTGCATCTTTGCTTTCCTAATTACTTTACCAGCTTCCCTTAGCTTCTCCAGATGCAGTTTACCCTTAGCTTCTCCAGATGCAGTTTATCATTCTTTCTGCAATCTCTAATACTGTAGTTTAAGAAGGCTGTCCTCCCTTTCTTTTTTCTTTACCTTTTCAGCTACTACTTTTGAAAATCATAGCAGTCTCCTTTTCCTCTTACTTTTTATTTACTTTCCTAACAAAAAGGTTTATTCTTAAATTCTTTCCTTTTGTTTTGCCCACTGTTCTACTTCCTCCAAGATGCTCCTATCCAGTTAATGGCTTCTTGAAGTATTCTCATATTTGCAGAGTTAATCTTCCTGAAGTCTAAGACCCTTAATTTGGAATTAACCTTCTCCATGGACAAGCAGGAAGCGTCAGCCACACCAGGTGCCGTCCTCCGGGCGGCGCCATCTACAGAAGTATTCTCTCTCTCTCAAAGCTCAGGTTTCTGAGCAGGTAGGAGACCCCACCTCCCCGGCCCACCCCTAGCCCAGCCAGTTTCACATCTTCCGCCTTGCCATCAAGACAGATCCTCTCGCACCTCTTCACTTCTTACCTGAAGATGCCCAAGCCTGGCTTCAAAAAGTGCCCATGATGTGGGAAGAAGATGAATTCTACGGACACCCATGACTGCTGTGTTAGATGCCTTGGTCCAGATCACCAGGTACAAGATTGCTCTAAGTGCTCCCGCATGTCTCCCAGAGCACGGAAGAGCAGAGGACATGCTCTCCAGGAGTTCCTGGCTTCTACTGTGCAGTCGGTAGCCTCCGGTTCCACTCCGGCTCCCCCGCAGCAAAATTCAACGGCCCGGGACGTGCCTCACTCAGCCACTGTCCACAGCCTCCAAACTGTACAGTTTTCGGCTCTTCCGAGCCCCCAGGAGCTGCAGGAGTCCCCGGCAGGGCAGGCTCAGCCCTTGCAAGATGGCGCCGGCAACATGCAGCTAAGCTCCGCCCCCCGGCTGCTCATTGGAGGGAGACCCAGCCAATTGGCTAGTCCGCTTCATGCTGGCTCTCCCCGGCACCAAAGGACTTCCCCACTGCATCGCGCCGGCAAACGGAGCCCCCACCGCGAGCACCACGCCAGAAAGGAAGTTCCCCGTTGGCGCAGAAGAGAGAGCAGCAGCAGCCCCGATGATCAAAGGGCACACCGGCATCGCTCTCGGCAGAGAAGACATGACAGCAGATGGAGGAGCAGGCAGCACAGCTCTAACAAGCATCGCAGCTCCAAACACTGCAGGCACAATTAAAAAAGCAGGATCACTTCCTGTTTGAACAGATCTCCCTCCAGCACTACTGAAGACAAATGAGCTCACTCGGAGAACAGAAAAAGGCTCTACAGCATCGGCTCCAGCAACAGCTCCCCCTACAGGTACAGAAAAGCATCTTCCTCTAAAGACAATTCTGCCATCATTATTGAACTTCTCTCACGGCTGGTCAAGCAGGCTGCCCCCCAAGGGTCAAACGCTGACCTGCCTGCGTCAACACACGCTCCGCTGGCTGCAGACAGCCTCTCTGCGGCACCTGCCACCTCTGGGTTTCCCCAGTCTCCTTCGGGATCTCCTCCCTCTGATAAAGATCCCGTGTCTGAGCCCAGTGATGGGGAGATTGTGGATCCAACTCCCCTAGGCTCCACAGCCTCCAAGGAGTCCCCCGACTCGGAACTGCCATCCAACAACTGTGAGGACTCAGCCACTAAAAATCTTCTGGAGGACCTCACCTATCCGAAATTCCTCAAAAAGGTGGCGTCAGTCCTAAGCCTTATGGCTGACACAGGGGAGGAACAGGTGCCAGATGTCCTGCGATACCTTCAGACATCAAAGCCGGCCATGGCATTGCCCGTTCACCAAAAGCTGCGGGACAAACAGTCTTCACTTTGGCAGACCCCTGCCTCCGCCCAGGCGTGCGCAAGATGTCTGGACGCAAAATATCAAGTGCACCCTGCGCCCGGCTTCCACAAACAGCTACCTTATCAGTCTATTGTCGTCTCTTCGGCCCTGAAAAGGGTCAAGTCCTCTAGGACAGGCCAACCACCCGCCAGGGAAGGACTCTAGACTCCTGGACGACGTGGGAAAGAAAGTCTTCCAAGGGGCCATGCTCAGCGCCAGAATTGCAGCACACCAATTTCAACACGTCCTCTTCCAGGATGGGGTGCTGGCAGGCCTCAGACAAGCTCTCAGCCCTGCCTAAGGAACTTCAGGCGGACACCACTTCATCCATCCAGGATCTGACTGAATGCAGCCGGCACTTAGTTGCTACCGCCTTTGACTCCTTTGACACCGCCATCAGGACGGCTGGCACCGCCATATCTGCGCGAAGTTGGGCCTGGCTAAAGGCCTCCGGCCTAAGGGAGGACACACATGACAATTGCCGATGCACCCTGCGCGGGAGATTCGCTATTCGGTGAAAAAGTCAGACGCTGTCAACATCCTCAAGGAGGATTGCAACACCCTCCAGATCTTGGCAGCAGATGGCCTCGAGCACCACTCTACCACGCACAAAGGCGGCTACCACCAGAAACTCTATTACAATCATAAGCGCTACAACTCCACTCGCAAGTGGCAGGCCCCGAAGAACTATAGGCAACCCTACCAGCCCTCTAGCTTCCAGAGGCAAGCCCAGAGAGAACACAAAGCCAAGAAGCAGCCATCTGCACAGCCGCCTAAGACCTCCTTTTGACATAGTGGGTCCGGCACCCAGGACAGGCAAGGGCAAGACTCCTCCCATGGGGGACCGATTATTGGGCTTCCTTCCAGCCTGGCAGGCCATCACCACGGACACTTGGGTGCTGCAGATCCTGAAGGAGGGATATCGTCTACGTTTCACATCCCCTCCCTGCCAACGCTCAAGGCCCTTAAGCAATACACCCACGCACCTCTACAGCACCATGTCCGCCCTGCTGCAGCGTCTCCTTGCAGCGCGGGCCATCGAAAGAGTTCCAGACAGCGAGGTCAACTCTGGCTTCTACTCCAGATACTTCCTCATCCCCAAGAAATCGGGAGGGGTTCGCCCAATTCTAGACCTCCTGCACTGGACAGATATGTTACATGTAAACCGCACTGATACTGAAGAGCGCGGTATATAAGAAATTTAAATAAATAAAACTCAACCGGTTCATCATGAAAGAGCGCTTCAGGATGTATTCCCTCAACTCCATCCTACCTCTAATCCGAACAGGGGACTGGCTCGCCTCCCTGGACCTTCTGGAGGCGTACTCTCACATTCCCATCCACCATGCTCACAGGAAATTCCTTCGCTTCAAGGTCGGATCAGCATTACCAGTACAAGGTTCTCCCCTTTGGCCTATCTCCAGCACCACGGGTCTTCACGAAGTGTGTCGCTGTGGCTGCAGCACACCTCCGCAAACAGGGCATTGCCGTCTTCCCATACCTTGACGATTGGCTCCTCTCAGCCCAATCCGCCCCGGAGGCACGGGTAGCGATGCGGAGGACCACCAAGCTCCTATCAGATCTTGGATTCCTTCTGAATTTGGAGAAGTCCCAACAGGAGCCACGCCGGAAGGTGCTGTTCATAGGCGCAGTCATCGACACCAGAGTCGTGAAGGCCTTTCTGCCCGAGGATCGCGCTCTATTAGATCCTTAGCCACAAAGATGTCAGCATCCAAACGGACTTTGGCTCGAGCTGTCCTTCGCCTCCTTGGGCACATGGCCGCAACTACGTCGGTCCTCCCACTGGCGAGGCTCCACATGCGATGCCTCCAGTGGCACCTTCGTGACCACTGGAAACAGCTGACACAGCCTCTGACCATGCGGGTGCCCCTGTCCGATCGGGTAAAGGAAAGTCTCCATTGGTGGACTCTCAAATTCAGCCTCACACAAGGAAGGAGTCTCCAGCAGCGCCCACACCAGATTGTCCTCACAACGGACGCCTCTTCCACAGGTTGGGGGGCACACTTCCTCCACCTCAACACGCAGGGGGCATGGACCGCGGAGGAACGGACCTTCCACATCAACCTGCTCGAGCTCAGGGCCATCAGGTACGCCCTGATGGCATTTCAGAATCAGCTCAGAGAGAAAGTCATTCTCATCCAAATGGACAACCAAGTAGCGATGTTCTATCTGAACAAACAAAGGGGCTCGGGCTCCCGATCCCTTTGCAAGGAAGCACTAGTGATTTGGTCCCTCGCTCTCTCCATCGGATCCCAGATACAAGCTTCCTACCTCCCTGGGGAGGAGAACGTCCTTGCCGACAAACTCAGCAGACAGTTGGAGCCCCACAAATGGTCCCTGAATCCGGAAGTGGCCCAGGACATCTTCCAGCAGTGGGGGACCCCACGCATTGACCTCTTTACGACAGAGAGCAACACGAAGTGCCGCCACTTCTGCTCAAAGCGCCCTTCCAGCAATTGCCTAGCGCTGGATGTATTCGCCATGTCGTGGGGGGAATGGTCTCCAGCATATGCCTTCCCCCCCAGCCCTCTGATCTCTGCGACGCTGCAGAGGGTCATCTCGGACAAGGCACGGATCATCCTGATCGCCCCGTACTGGCCCCGCCAGATGTGGTTTCCTCTCCTTCTCCGCTTCTCCCTGGAACCCTCAGCGAGGCTGCCCTTGCGCCCGGATCTCCTCACCCAGAACAACGGGAACACCCTACACCCCAACCTACAAGCCCTCGCCTTGTCAGCATGGAGATTGAGTGGAGGACACTTGTCAAACTTAAATTTGCTGGTTGAAGTCCAGGACGTAGTCCTGGCAGCAAAATGTCCATCCACACGCAAATCCTACAGTCTCAAATGGAAATGTTTCTCCATCTGGTGCAATTCCCGAGGCCTGGACCCGGGATCATGCCCCATTCCCATGATCCTCAAGTACTTCACTTCTCTCTTCGAGAGCGGCTTGAAGACGCAATCCATCAAGGTACACCTTTCGGCGATTGCATCTCTCCATTCCGGAGGAGCTGGGGATAAGGCCTCCATGGCATCCCTCCCCATTGTGGCTCGATTCATGAAAGGCCTGGCCAACCTTCGGCCCCCATTGCATCCGCCGGTGCCAGCCTGGGACCTTAGCACCGTCCTCCAACAGCTGACACTGTCACCCTTTGAGCCGCTATTGACATTGGAGATGAAGTTCGTCTCTTGGAAAGCGCTCTTGCTCATCACAATAACATCTGCTCGGAGGATCAGCGAGCTGCAGGCTCTAGTGTCCCACCAGCTGTACACCCTAATCCACCGCAACCGCGCATCCCTGCGCACAAACCCAAAGTTTCTTCCAAAGGTGGCTTCCTTCTTTCACATCAACCAAGCCATCGACCTTCCTTCTTTCCTCCTGGAACCGCATGAGTCTGAAAAGCGGAGGCTCCACACCCTAGACTGTGTCAGGGTCCTGCGTGTCTACCTACATAGAACAGCAAGCATCAGACAAGGGTCTCAACTCTTCGTGTCCTACGACCCCAACAGGCCCGGAAGGCCCGTCACCAGGCGGACACTGTCCACCTGGATTTCGAGTTGCATTGCCTTCTGCCTGGATCGGGCCAGAGCCCTCGCAGGGGACCGTGTGGGAGCGCACCAACTAAGGGCGCTAGCAGCGTCCTTCACCAACTTACGCTCTTTCCCTGTGGCCAACATTTGCAGAGCCGCCACATAGTCCTTTACACTAACATTTCAAAAACATTACTGCTTGGACCTGGAAGCGCAGTCCGACAGTGCCTTTGTCGTGCTGTCCTCGCGGCGAACATGGGGAATGTCCCTGACATGGATCAGAGTGGCCAAGGACAGAAGGTGCGCTCAACCTAAGGACTGTTGTTATGGACTCTATTAACACTGACCCTATCTGCACTGCTAGTGCATAGGCCGTTTATGCCCTTTTGCACACTGTTTGCGCATTGTCACTTGCACATTGTATGTTTGGTTAGCCACTGTTTGCACTTCATAGCCTGTGCACTTCTCCTGCACTGTTTTTTGTCATGCTCTATATTGTCATGTAGAAGACCCTTCTGAGCCTATGGAGTTAAGCGAAGCAGAGGAATTTGCTTCAGAAACTGACAGGCAGTCAGAGCACATGGCTCAGGGTTTCCAAGGGAAACGTCAACAAAGAGAGTCACGAGATGAACAAACACGCCCATGCTGCAACGTATCCCCAAGCTCAGGAGTTAAGGGAAAACACCTGGTTGGGGGAGGGGCAGAGCTGAGCCCTAAGAAGCAGGGATATAAAAAGTGGTCATTAGATTTGACCAGGGGAGAGAAAGAGAAGGAGAAGCAGGAGAAGAAGAGGGAGGAAAAGAACAAGGAGGAAGCCAGAGAAAGAAGGACCCAGAGAGCCAGTGCCCAAAAGCCAGGTGGGAGCAGCGCAGGACCGGTGCCGTCCCTTGAAGGCAGCCGGAGGGAGAGACTGCCTGAGAGGCTAGTTTGGGAACACTCAGAAGCTCCAGGGAGAGAGAAGTGCTGGCTAGAGGATATTTGCATGTCTGAGGAAAAAGCTGAGAAGCTAAAAGGCAGGAAAACACATCCAGTGTTTGGAACCCTTGCTGGCCCAGCAGTGCTGAGAAGTTCTTCCTTTCTAAAACCAAAAGGTAGGCTTCACAAATTATACAGAGGTGAACCTAGCTATAAAAGTTTTCCTTGTGCTTGCCAAGAAGTATTGGACTCTCCTTATAGTAACTCCAATATATACGGTACTTTACAACCCTGCTCATTAGAATGCTATAAAGAGAAGCCTCGGGAAGGCAGAGAGGGAGTGTATTCTGAAACACCGTGCAGCAATGTGCAAACTCACCCAGCTGGTAGTGATTCAGAAGAAATGCAGATAGAGCCTGTTATTGAGGATGTAACAGAGGATCAAATGGACTGCACGTTATCACTAGCTGACCACATTAAATCACTTTGCTGACCAGGCTATTATGAAGGCTGTCTAAGCAGCAGAAGAAAAGCAGAGTGTTTCTTTTGGTATAAGAAATGATTGTTACTTTTGTGTTTATATTGAGCACTGCACATTTTGAAGCTTGAAGCTAAAGAAGCTATTTGTCCTAAGTTCCTGAATGTTTTCTTTATGCCAGTTGCATATGGCTATTTTGTCCTGAGTTTTCACATGCGTTTAATCCGCCCAGAAGGGGGAATAAAATCCTTGTCATTTGCCTGAAACCACTCGACTACAAGTATTTCTTTCTTGGAGAGTAAAAAGGAACTACAACTCCCATAGGGCAGTGCAGGAACAAATACTCTGCCATACTTTCTAAGTTAGAATACTGCGACACCCACCGGCTGGGCCAGGAGGCTGACAGCTGATAGGCGGCCTTACTGTCCTTTAGAATAAAAGTTCTTTACTCTGTAGGAATGAATTGTAGTTGAGGCAGGTGGTAAGGCTTTGCAAGATTTTTATTATTTATACAATGGGGATTTTCAAAGGCACGCGGAGGTTCAAAACACAACAAATGCACTAGGATAACTTCTCCAAATGAAAGGATGAACACAGGAAAAACCAGGAGAAATGAAAAACAAAACTTTTCTTCTCTGCTGTTCTCTGCACTGCTCCGTGTGGTCACACACTATACTGCAGCAGAACTAAACACAGCTGGTTTCACTTTCACCAAACAACGTCTTCACAAACTTCGTTACTCTCAACACTGAATACAGCACAACACTGCTTTCTTCTGAGTCACAGGTAAAAGCTACCTTATTAAAAGGCTTTTAAAACTCTCTCCTGTTTCACTTTCTTACTGTGGTATTCTTGTGAGTTAAACAACAGTCCATTGGTATAGGAAAATCATCACATTCAGGCACAGTGGTTTCTATCTGCATTTCCTCAATGCCATTAGAATTACCAAAGTCTTTCTCATATGTGGGGACTTCTTTTAGCTTCTCTCTCTTTAGAAACTGGTGGAAGTGATCCCACAGCAAGTCAGCCTTTTCAGGTGTTTTGGTGCTAGGGGTTTGAATCCTCTCACTAGAGAATAGTCTCTGCAGTGCCCCTAAGTTAGAAGCTTCACAAACGTCAGAATTATCTGGTCTGGAGTTTGCAGCAGGTACTAGGCTTTCAATCCAATGTTTCACAGTAGAGGGGGAGGGTTCCAGCTCCTGCTCATTAAAACTAGCCTTTATCTCTTTTGCCAATTTATCAGATATAAAATGGTCAGTTTTACCTTGAGGCTGTTTCTCTGTGTCAGCACTGGTGCTCTTTCCACCTCTCCAATCCTCCCAGCTGTAGCAATTGTTTGACTGGCCTGCACGGCTTCTCCAATTGTCTGTGCTTTTTCCTTTGAATGTTGGCTTTGTCTGAGTGCGTGCCTTTCCCTTGGCACCTTCTCTCACACAGGCTGTTCTGCCTGGACTCTCTGGTCTCAGACTCTGGTCTTGGCTTTCTCTTGTCTTCCAACTGACTCTCTGGATATTTTCCTGACCCGCTTCTTTGTGGGTTCTCCAATCGGTTCTGTCTCCAGGTCTCTCTTCGGGCCTGTCTTCGGGACTCCAATTGGGTCTCTCCTCGGGTCTCTCTTTGGGTCTCTCTTCGGGTCTGTCTTCCTTCCCTCTGCACGTGGTTTTTAACCCTGGCTTCCTGCTTCCTTGTGACCAATCAGAACGGGGGTTATTCTCCACCCTTGCACTAGGGCGTGGTTTGCTTCCTACAGGGAACTGCCTTTTTCTCTGACGTAGGCTGAGTTTTCCTTGTAGCTGTGCATTGTCATCTGTTTCCATGGGGATTTCTGGATTCTCTTCTGTGTCCATGCTTTCCACCAGGCTTTCACCATCACAATACCCAGGCAGACCAACCCTACGTGCCCTAGGCACTGGGGAGGTTCCCAGGTGACAAGTAGCGTAGTTGTATGGATTTTTGCTTGAAACACAAGGACATCCTAACAGGAAAAGACATCAGGAGACACCAGTTTGCATAAGGGGAAAAGAAACTGCTAACCTGTTGGCGGAGGACTGTCAGAGATTCGCTGGCAAATCGGCCAGGAGGACCAGGACTCCTTTCTCAATGCCTGAATCTACACAGTGCCAAGGTAAAGGGTAACTGGGCACGGGTGTAGGTGGATTCAAAAGTGAGAAAGAGAGCTACTGTTCTGCAGTTATTTAGACAGGATTAAAAAGAAAGCCGTAGTGTGCCCCACTTGGTGGGCTTTCTCTTTTGTTTATCTCTGCAGGAACAACAACCACCAGGATGGATCCGCAGGAGGTGATGCGCTAGATGTCTGTCCAGTTTGAAAAACAAATGAAACTGGCACATCGCACGCAGGAGCAGACGGCTGCGGCAATGCATGCCCAGCAAAAACCCCTTGTTGAACTGATGGAGGCTTTACTGATAAAGCAAAAGGACACCGAACAAGCAATTCCCTCATTTGCTAAGGGGGTAGGACCACAAGACTGTAGCGCTTTAGCGTTTGGACAGTTAACCTCCAATGATAACTTAGATGACTTTATAGAGGCCTTTGAAAGGATTGCAGAGGCAGTCAAATGGCCACTAGAACAGTGGGCAGTGAGGTTTGCCATGTCTCTCACAGGGGAGGCTTTGGCCGCATATAAGACCATGCCCGCTGCTCTAGCATCTGATTATGCTGAGGTTAAGAAAGCAGTTAAGGACAGGCTAGGGTTAACGCCATTGTTTTATAAGCGAATGTTTAGAGAGGCTAGGCTGAAGCCTAATGAAACTCTGAAAGCATTGTATCAAAGGGTTAAAGGATTGGCGTGGAAATGGCTTGTTCCAGAGAAAAAGACTCTTGAGTCTGTGATTGATACCATCATTCTGGAGCAATTCATGGAAGCAGTACCACCAGAAGTAAAATCTTTCCTGATGCTCCAAAGTTGCCAGACCACTGAGGAGGCAGTCAACCTTACAGAACGCTATTTTGAGGCCGAGTTGGCTGGCACCCCAAAAGGGAGCGTTCTGAAAGTGGCTGGGGCTGCTAACTTTGGGAGATCAGAAAAGAGCTTAAGAGCTAAAATATCCAGTGTGAATACTGTTGTACCCTTGTCAAAAGGAAAATGTTATAACTGCGGTAAAGTAGGGCATTTTCGGAGAGATTGTACAGTGCGAACAGCATTAATGTCTGGAAGAGAAAAACAGGTACGAGAAGGGTTCCTGTTAAAGGTAGGAGTAGAGGGCATTGAAGCTCAGGCACTGCTTGACTCGGGTGCTGACCAGAGCATGGTCTCGAGGAAGCTCTGGCAGGCCATTGAAGCCTGCCTGCGATCAGCACCGAGTCAAGCAGAGGGGCAAGTCAAAATATGCTGTGTGGATGGGGCATCCTCTTATTACCCCCTATATAGGTTATCTGTAAAAGGGCTGGGAACCGAAAAGGAGGTGCTGGTGGCCATAGTCCCCCGGCTCCCTCACGATATTGTCCTGGGGAGGGATTGGCCTCCATTCTGCAAAGGGATGGAGAAGAGCCTAAATGAAAAAACAGGCCTGGTATCCACCTGGTCCCAGGCAGGAATCTCAGGAGTAGGGATAGCGCAGCGGAGTATCCCAAAGATAGAGGCCCTAGCAGCGAATGTTCCTAGTCCCCTATTCGGAAAGCCACGAAATACTGGCCCCCAGTCAAAGCCACGGGTGGGAGATGCGTCCCCGGTAAAACAGAAGTTCCCCTTACAATACTGCAGGGTCTCGGCTCAGGCACAAAGCCCGCGGAGAGCCTCATCCGCAGCTGCCGGCTATGATTTATTTAGCGCCGAAGACGGTATAGTTCCCAAAGGAGGAAAAGCATTAATAGACACGGGTTTAAAAATACAAATTCCTGAGGGCTGTTATGGACGCATAGCGCCCCGATCAGGTTTGGCTGCAAAATACTTCCTCGATGTCGGAGCAGGGGTTATAGACCCAGACTATAGAGGCGTAGTGAAAGTCTTACTTTTTAATTTCGGTGAGGAAGATTTTAAAGTTAAGATAGGCGACAGGGTCGCACAACTTATTTGTGAACGTGTAGGATTCCCTTCAGTAGAGGAAGTACCTTCGCTGATCCCCACGGGTCGGGGAGCGGGAGGATTTGGGTCTACTGGGTCGGGTGAAGTAAAGAGCCTGACAGCAATGGCTGAAGAGAAAATGGAGGAGGACCTGGGCCCACAGCCGGCTGACTGGAAGGAAAACCCGGAGCCCCGAATAGGCACAGACCTGTCACCGCAGCAGCGACAAGAGTTGGCTAGGGTATTAGCCAAATTTTCAGATGTCTTGACAACCATGCCAGGCAAAACCCATATGGTGGCACATGAAATTGTTACCATACCGGGGAAGGTAATTAGGCAACGGCCTTATCGGTTGCCAGAGGCCAAAAAGAGGGAGGTTGTAGCCCAAGTACGAGAAATGATCAGCATGGCTATCATAGAAGAATCGAAAAGCCCCTGGTCCAGCCCAATCGTCCTGGTACCGAAGCCGGATGGGACCCTCCGTTTTTGCATAGATTTTCGACAAGTCGACAGCATTTCCCAATTTGACGCTTATCCCATGTCGCGTATTGAGGACCTGTTGGACCGTCTGGGACAAGTGCGGTACTTGACCACACTGGATCTAACGAAGGGTTACTGGCAAATACCCTTGACCCGCGAATCAAAACCAAAGATGGCCTTCAGTACGCCTGTGGGCTTATTTCAATTCCGTCGGATGCCGTTCGGCCTGCACGGAGCGGCCGCAACATGCCAAAGGCTAGTGGATCAAGTCTTAAGGCCCCACTAAGAGTACGCACTAGCGTATATGGACGATGTCATTGTCCACAGCAATACCTGGGCTCAACACCTACCCAGGGTGGAGGCTGTCCTCCGGGCCATGCGACGAGCAGGTTTAACATTAAATCCGGGGAAATGTCTATTCGCTAGTGAGGAAGTAAAGTATCTGGGCCACATGGTGGGAAAAGGAACGGTGAAGCCCCTAGCCAGCAAAATAGACAGTGTGAAGAATTTCCCCCGGCCATCAAATAAGAGGCAAATGCGAAGTTTCTTAGGTCTCATCGGGTATTACCGTCAGTTTATCCCACGATTTGCTGAGGAGAGCGCACTCTTTACTGAGATGCTAAGGAAAAATGCGCCAAACAATATAAAGTGGACCCCAGAGGCGGAGGAAGTATTCACACTATTAAAAGAGAAGCTCTGTAAGGCCCCTGTACTGCGAGGGGTGGACTTTGGGTTACCTTTTATTGTGCAAACCGACACCTCGGAGACCGGGTTGGGGGCAGTCATGTTGCAGGAATTTGAGGGGGTAGAGTATCCCATCACATACCTCAGTAGAAAATTGTCAAAGGCAGAAAGAAATTATTCTACAATTGAAAAAGAATGCCTAGCACTTAAGTGGGCAGTAGAAGCCCTGAGGTTTTACCTCACTGGGCGCAAGTTTCTTTTAGTCACCAACCACACGCTTTTAAAGTGGCTAAGTCACATGAACAATAATAATGCCCGACTAACTAGGTGGCATTTAGCATTGCAGGCTTTTAATTTTGTGGTGCAACATAGGGCAGGAAAATTACATTGTAACGCTGACGCCCTGTCAAGGATTACAAGCTGTCCGAATAAAAGTTCAGCGGCCCGTAATATCTTAAGGGGGGGATCTGTCATGTAGAAGACCCTTCTGAGCCTATGGAGCTAAGCGAAGCAGAGGAATTTGCTTCAGAAACTGACAGGCAGTCAGAGCACATGGCTAAGGGTTTCCAAGGGAAACGTAAACAAAGAGAGTCACGAGATGAGCAAACACGCCCATGCTGCAATGTATCCCCAAGCTCAGGAGTTAAGGGAAAACACCTGGTTGGGGGAGGGGCGGAGCTGAGCCCTAAGAAGCAGGGATATAAAAAGTGGTCATTAGATTTGACCAGGGGAGAGAAAGAGAAGGAGAAGGAGGAGAAGAAGAGGGAGGAGAAGAACAAGGAGGAAGCCAGAGAAAGAAGGACCCAGAGAGCCAGTGCCCAAAAGCCAGGTGGGAGCAGTCCAGGACCGGTGCCGTCCCTTGAAGGCAACCGGAGGGAGAGACTGCCTGAGAGGCTAGTTTGGGAACACTCAGAAGCTCCAGGGAGAGAGAAGTGCTGGCCAGAGGATATTTGCATGTCTGAGGAAAAAGCTGAGAAGCTAAAAGGCAGGAAAACACATCCAGTGTTTGGAACCCTTGCTGGCCCAGCAGTGCTGAGAAGTTCTTCCTTTCTAAAACCAAAAGGTAGGCTTCACAAATTATACAGAGGTGAACCTAGCTATAAAAGTTTTCCTTGTGCTTGCCAAGAAGTATTGGACTCTCCTTATAGTAACTCCAATATATACGGTATTTTACAACCCTGCTCATTAGAATGCTATAAAGAGAAGCCTCGGGAAGGCAGAGAGGGAGTGTATTCTGAAACACCATGTAGCAGTGTGCAAACTCACCCAGCTGGTAGTGATTCAGAAGAAATGCAGATAGAGCCTGTTATTGAGGATGTAACAGAGGATCAAATGGACTGCACGTTATCACTAGCTGACCACATTAAATCACTTTGCTGACCAGGCTATTAAGAAGGCTGTCTAAGCAGCAGAAGAAAAGCAGAGAGTTTCTTTTGGTATAAGAAGTGATTGTTACTTTTGTGTTTATATTGAGCACTGCACATTTTGAAGCTTGAAGCTAAAGAAGCTATTTGTCCTAAGTTCCTGAATGTTTTCTTTATGCCAGTTGCATATGGCTATTTTGTCCTGCGTTTTCACATACTTTTAATCCGCCCGGAAGGGGGAATAAAATCCTTGTCATTTGCCTGAAACCACTCGACTACAAGTACTTCTTTCTTGGAGAGTAAAAAGGAACTACAACTCCCATAGGGCAGTGCAGGAACAAATACTCTGCCATACTTTCTAAGTTAGAATACCTAGGCCAGGGGTCTGCAACCTTTAAGACATAAAGAGCCACTTGGACCCGTTTCCGAAGGGAAAAAAAAAACTGGGAGCCGCAAAACCATTGCGACATTTAAAACAAATCTAACACTGCATATATTGTTTCTTACCTTAATGCTATATACGACCCCCTACTTTTCCTGTTAAAATATAGGTGTTTGGCCTATACTCGCCGTATAAGACTACCCCTCTTCCTTCGCACACCAAAAAAAATACGCCAGAAAATATCACAACAACAAGTAACAATATTTGATTTCAAAATTATGATGATTTTGTAGTCAAATCACTAATATGAAATAAAATTATTTTTTCTACCTTTGTTGTCTGACCAATTTATTCTTTGATCATGCTGGTCCCGATCTGAGGCTTCTGCTTTCCTGTCTTCTCTTAGCTCTCTTTCTGTGGTCTATGGTCCATCTGCCATTTCTTATCTCTTCTTTCGTTTTCTTCACTTCTTTCCATCAGCCTATTTCCAGTCCCAGTAACCCTCCCCAATATCAGCCCCTTTCCAGTCCTCACTCCCAGTACCTTCCAATGTCAACTTGCATTCCCATGACTGCCACTGGTGTCCATTTCCTTCCAGTCCCCCTCCTTCCCCACTGACCAGTCCCTTCTAGTACAAATACCATGGCAGCCCCTCTCAGATCCAGTTCCATTCTCCCATCCCCTCATATCAGCCCATTTGTAGCCTTAGCCCCCAGTTATCTTCCAGGGCCAGCAGCTCTATCCTCCCCTCCCCACAATCAGCCCATGCCCAGTCAAAGCCCCCCAATCAGCTCGCTTCCAGTGCTAATCCCCCCTCAACCCCATTACCAGTGCTAGCCTCCCCTAATCAGCCCAATACCAGTCCTACCCCCCATCAGCTCATTACCAGTCCTAGCCTCCCCTAATCAGCTCATTTCCAGTGCTAGTCCCCTCAACCCCATTACCAGTGCTCCATCCCTCCATGTCAGCCCCCTCCCTCCCTCCATCCATATCAGCTCCCTCCCTCCATGTCAGCCCCCTCCATCCCTCCATGTCAGCCCCCCTCCCTCCATCCATATCAGCTCCCTCCCTCCATGTCAGCCCCCTCCCTCCATCCATCCATATCTGCTCCCTCCCTCCATGTCAGCCCCCCTCCCTCCATGTCAGCCCCCTCCATCCCTCCATGTCAGCCCCCCTCCCTCCATCCATCCATATCTGCTCCCTCCCTCCATGTCAGCCGCCCTCCCTCCATCCATCCATATCTGCTCCCTCCCTCCATGTCAGCCCCCCTCCCTCCATGTCAGCCCCCTCCATCCCTCCATGTCAGCCCCCCTCCCTCCATCCATATCAGCTCCCTCCCTCCATGTCAGCCCCCTCCAACCCTCCATGTCAGCCCCCCTCCCTCCATCCATATCAGCTCCCTCCCTCCAAGTCAGCCCCCTCCAACCCACCAAGTCAGCCCCCCTCCCTCCATCCATATCAGCTCCCTCCCTCCATGTCAGCCCCCTCCATCCCTCCATGTCAGCCCCCTCCATCCCTCCATGTCAGCCCCCCTCCCTCCATCCATATCAGCTCCCTCCCTCCATGTCAGCCCCCCTCCCTCCATCCATCCATCCATATCTGCTCCCTCCCTCCATGTCAGCCCCCCTCCCTCCATGTCAGCTCCCTCCCTTCTTCTGCAGCCGCGGCTCTCTGCCTCTTAGGGAACCGCGGCTGTGCTTTTAAAATCATCTCGGAGCCCTTCCTGTCTTGACGGGCTCCGTGCAGCATTGTCCCGCCTCCAAAACTTCCTTTAGAGGCGGGACAATGCTGCACGGAGCCCGTCAAGACAGGAAGGGCTCCGAGATGATTTTAAAAGCACAGCCGCGGTTCCCTGAGAGGCAGGGAGCCGCGGCTGCAGAAGAAGGGAGGGAGCTGACATGGAGGGAGCCCATAACGCCACGTTTAAATACATTTTTAGAACACTATTGCCTGTCACCGGGCGGGCAGTGTGCTCCGGAGCCGCGGCAAAGGCGAGAAAGAGCCGCATGCGGCTCCGGAGCCGCGGGTTGCCGACCCCTGACCTAGGCAGACCAACCCTACATGCCCTATGTCACCAACTGGTCCCCCTGTAGCCTTAGCATACAGGGTAGGCTGCTTGGAGACCTTTTATTGAAAGGTTTAGGAGTGTAGTTGTGGGCCTTTCAATAAGTGATAGTCGTGGGTCGAGTGGTTAAGGTCAAAACAGGCTTTTAATTCCCCTCCCGGGGTTGGATTCAAACACAGGATAACAAAAGAATATAAGCCAGGCACTCTGGCATAAAGTAAGAAAAAGTAAAGTCTTGTGCTTCTTAACAGGCAGTTAGAAAACTTCCACAAACTGTTTGGCTTCAATACAGAGAAATCACATCATTTAATACAGCTAATGTACAGTCCATCTGATTGTCAGATAACTCAGCTTCTGGAGGGTCAATTATCATAGACTCACTCTGACAATCATCTGAATAAACCTTTGGCTGTGATTGTAATGTAGGCAGATTATTCTCCTCTGCTAGTTCCTGAGACTTCCTTAATATCTCCTCTAACAGGTAAGGATCAGTCTCACCATATCTCTGTCCATAGTTCACAGGAGAATTATATCCTTTATAGCTTCTACGAGAGAAAGTCTTATGAGCACCTTTACAAGGGTTAATTAGCCTACCTTCTGGCTTTGAGGCAAAGGGAGGTCTGTGCACTGCTCCTTTAGGACGGGGTTTAAACCTCAGAGGCTTCTCTCTGCATATTGGCTGTTCACCCTCCTCTTCAGACATACAAATGTCTTGCACTGTAGGTCCTTCACTCCCTTGTACTTGTAAATGCTTCCCAGTTATCCTCACTGGTATTTTCTCTCTTATGCTACTTTCACCATAAGGTAAATGCTTGGAGGCTTGATTAAAAGGTTTCTGTGCCTTTCTCCTCCAATTATCACTGTCAGCTGCTTTCTGCCTTCCTCTCTCCCAATCAGTATCAGAATCTACTGAATCACTCACGTAAGGTTCTCTTTCACACCAGGGCAGACGTTGCCTCCAAGATCCAGACCTCAGCTTACACACACCTTTCAGCTGGTTCTGATCTACAGCGTCTTTCCTGCTTCTTATGTTGCTCCTTAGAACTCTGTCACTCTTGGTTCTTTCTCTCTTTGCATCTGCTGCAGCTGCTTCCTTCTCCTCCCCTTCCTTCCTCTCAAACTCTAGTGAACGTCTCTTATATGTTTGCTGGGGATCTAATCTGGCCCTTCCCCCTCCCAGGTGAAAGCTATTAGACCTAGGAGCTCGGGATTGTTTGTCAGCTAGGCGGGGTTCCTGCCCTCGTGGCTGGGAATGTTTGTGTTGCCCTTGGCAACTGGGAGTCCTGATCTCTTCCTTCCTGCTAGAAACAGGCCTATTGCATTTAGGTTCCTCTGTTTTTCCATCACAGGATATCTCTTCCCCATTACACCTAGGCACTGGGGAGGTTCCCAGGTGACAATATGCACTGTATTGGAATGTTCCACTTAACAATAAAGCTACCTCATTTACCGTTCTGGCTGCACATATTCTGTTAGGCCCCCCTCATTCACCTCAGCGTGCTCACGCGGAGCTAGGGAGTCACCTGGTGTGGCTGACGCTTCCTGCTTGTCCATGGAGAAAGCGAGGTTACTTACCTGTAACGGGGGTTCTCCGTGGACAGCAGGATAAGTCAGCCACACATTCCCGCCCACCTCCCCTGTCTGAGGGTGACCGACCGTCTCGCACCCTAGCCTGAAGGCTGAGCTAGTTACATACTGGCTGGGCTAGGGGAGGTGGGGTCTCCTATCTGCTCAGAAACCTGAGCTTTGAGAGAGAATACTTCCGTAGATGGCACCATCCGGAGGACGGCACCTGGTGTGGCTGACTTATCCTGCTGTCCACGGAGAACCCCTGTTACAGGTAAGTAACCACGCTATCTTCACCCATGTCCTAATATTGAAGTTCACCATCCTGTGATCACTGCACAACAGACAGGGCCGGCCTGTCCACTAGGTGGGCTTGATGGCTGCTTAGAGCAGCAGACCATAGCGGGCGGCTTTGTGTTGGCCCTTTGGTACCCATGGCAGGTAATGTGCTTTGGTAAACACAGCCTGTCACTTTTGATCCATCTCTGACACAAATTCCTGTCAAAATGGGGGAAGGGGGATCAGACACTGCTTTAAACTGCCACCACTGCTGCTGGTCCCCCCCCCCCCGGAGACTAAATCAGCTGCGGTGGCGGCAGCAACAGAGGCCAGAGGGGGCAGGGGCTCGACATGGCCAGGGCACCTACCTGGGGCGGCCACAAACCCTTGGGTCTGCCCTGACAACAGATGATCACCCATTACAACTTCAGAAACACTCTTGTCAATTGTAGGCATTGTCCACTATTGCTCCCTCCCTTGTGGGTTCCATTACCAGTTGCTGGAACAATTCTCCCAGTAAAGAATCCAGGATCTTCCTACTTTTAGATGACACTGCAGCAAGGATATCGCAATCCATATCTAGCAAACTGAAATCTTCTAGGACTAGTACTTTTCCCTTTCTTGGAAATATTATAAAAGAGATTTACTGCTTGCGAGGGAAATCTGTATATCACACCAATGTAAAATTTTCCATTCCCTCTCCAGATTAACCCACAGTGCCTCTTCTTTCCTTGTAAGCCCTGCAGTTGTGGACTTTAATATTTTGTACACATAGTGCCAGATGCTACAATATCAAGCTTTTAGAAGCGAGGAGCAGGTAGTGTCTGCTCCTTGTGATTTAAAATGCAATATTGCAGCACCTCCTCCTCACAGTAGCAGAGTGGCTGAAGGATGCCCACACAGCTCCGCAAGAATGTTGCACACATCATAATGTCATGGTTTTACTCGTGCATGTAATACATTTCTGCTAGTCAATAAACACAGAAAGTTAAGTGGACTAATGCAGCGACCACACTGCTGTCTCTATTATGATCAAGGAACCTCTTATGAGACATTTGCAGATAAAAATTTCCTGTGAACATCCTATTTTATTTGAAACATTTTTCTATACCACCCCTTCCAGAGATCAGGGGCGGTTTACATTGCTTAAAATTCGTTCCTTGTAAAAGTTATGTTTCAATCAGCTATTTTGTCAATAGCTGTAAAATGAGTAAGTAGGGAAGAGGTGTGTCCCTACAGTAATCTCACCTGCAGTGGCAAAGTATTGGAACAGCAGTCGAGTCACAATAAGAGTTGGAAGATTGTAACTAACATTGTTTCTTTTCCATTCTCTGGCCTGTAGAGTCTACCATGGATTTTCTGTGTCTTCATCAAGTTCTATTTCCATCTCATTCAATCTACCAAGCCATAAGTGAGAAATAATGCTGATACATAGACTGAAAGCTCTTTGGGACACAGAGCTGATTATGATTTATTTGCTGGACCTTGGACAGCATCATAAATGGTGACTATGCTCATCAGATAATAAAATGAAGAATGGCCTAGACTTAATAAGAAGCATCTCTCATTTTCTGCTTAGTCAACAATATTATGTTTTGTTTTGTTTTTCCCACTGTAGAGTATTAGAGCTACAAGTGCAATTACACATAACCTCAAACTGGAACATCATTTGGTTTTCTTTCCCTTTCTATACAGTACTTTTATTCTCTAGGGATCAGAGGTTACAGAGACAAATCACAAAATAAAATGTCAAGTACTTTAGAGTTTTAGTTCTCTCTCTCTTTTAAAAAGAAAAGCGCTCTTCTGTTTTCAGATTAATTTTTCAAGTGATACTACAAGGTCTCTCTCATTCTCATATGAAAAAAATCTTTAGGGCTTCTGACCTTATACTGCTTAAGGTTAGTTAGAGAATCATTTTTTTGCCTCATTCTGTCTTGGCTTTTCAGTTTTGCAGGGGTCCCCTGTCCATGCTATATCTGGTCTTTAAGTTGTAAGTATATTCTCTGGTACAGAAACATTTTCAGTATAGTGGGTACAACTTGTGTTTTTGCCTAGAGGAACAGTAAGTATTGAAACTGTCCCCGTGAGAGCAGGGAAGCCATTGCAGAAACCACATAAAGTGTGACAACAGCAGCGAGCTTGGGATTCTAATGAGGGAATAAAATCTTGAGACAGTGAAAGGAGTTAGTCCTAAAGAGGCAGGATCGTTTCTACATGGGCCTTGCAGTTGATGGAGGAAGCAAGAGAGGCACTGTTGTGAAAGAGACAGAGTGAGCTGTTTGGGAGAAAGGGAAGGGTGAACCAGGGGTAGAAAGTTCAAGCTTAGGGTAGAAAGTCCTGCTGTGGAGGGAGGCCCAGAGAATGCAGATAAAAACTGGGATGGGGGTTTGATTTGTAGGATGCATAGAGGGAAAGCTGAGGTTGTTCATTCTGGGAGGGGGGAGAAGCATTTCCTGCTGGGGAACTTTGAGCCGGTAAAATAAAATTAGACTGAGTTCATGCCTTTCTCAAGGTTCAAGTTACATTAGGTACAGTAGGTATTTTCCTGACCCTAGAGGGCTTACAATCAAGTTTGTACCTGAGGTCATGAGAGTTAAGTGACTTGCCCAAGGTCAGAAGGAGCAGCAATGGGATTTCAAGCAGGCTTTCCTGGTTCATAGCCCACAACTCTAGCCATTAGGCTAATAGCTAGTCCTCTACTCCAATTGGGTGGTCAAGCCTGGGAAAGCTGAGCTGGGAAGATAAGATGGCACTTGTGATGGGGGAATACTGCAAAACAAAAATAAATTAAGAATTCTACACTTTTGAGTAATAACATTTTTCTGTATTGCATCTTTAATAATTATTTAAAGGCAGTCGGGTCAATATTCAAAGGCACCTCTTAGAACAGTGCTGCCGATAGTGTCAAGGCAGTCAGACAGAATTATTTGGACTGTGCCAGGGTGGTCCAGGAGTGATGCTGAGTGTGAACTGGTCCATCCACTAGGGGGGCAGACCTCTGTGGGTGGCACAGCACCCACAGCAGGCCATGTGTTTCGGCACACATGGCCTTCCACATCGCCCTCCCCTCTCCTTCCATGCTGAGCCATACTGCCACCTCTCCCCGCTGACACTGATTCCAGCAGTGGGGTCAGGGGGGGGAGGTGGCTTGGCAGCAGTGGCCCACAGCAGGCCATCTGTGTCGAAGCACATGGCCTGCGGTCAAGCTGAGCCAAGCCAAGCTGCTCCCCCCAACTCTGCCAACGGAATCAGTGGCTGCGGCGCAGCTCAGCACGAGGGGGGGGGGATGGTCTGCTTGGGGCCACAGAAACCCTTGGACCAGTCCTGAGTGTGATCCATACAGTGGCAATATTCATCACTGCTATATATCCTAAACAGCTATCCTCATAATTGAATAGCACTATTATACAGATAGTGGTGATGCTGACTGCAGTATCTAGATATTCAGCATCAGTCACTAATTGGATCCCAGGGCTGAATATAGTAACATAGCCTATGATGGCAGATAAAGACCAGCATGGTCCATCTAGTCTGCCCAACAAGGTGGCAAGAGTAGGTGCACCTGTCACTCCGTGCAGGTCTCCCCTCCCCATACCTTTGTTTAGGAGTGTACCCACCTCTCCATGCAGGTAACCCCTATTTGTTGGGATATAAGAGATTAGTTAAGTTTATTTTTATTTTTATCCTGTTGCTATAAAGGGATCCACTGTGTCTGTCCCATGCCATTTTGAATTCTATCACTGTATTTGCCCCACCACTTCTGTCAGAAAACATTCCAAGCATCCACCACCCTTTCATGAAAAAGTATTTCCTGACGTTGCCTTTCAGTTTATACCCTTGCAGTTTCATGTTATGTCCTCTAGTTTTACAGCTTCCCCATCTTTGAAAAAGGTTGGTTTGTTCATTAATACTCTTTTAAGTATTTAAAGGTCTGCATCATATCTCCCCTGTCCCTTCTCTCCTCTAGCATATACATATTTAGGTCTTCAAGTCTCTTCTCATATGTTTTTTGGCGCAGGCTCCAAATCATTTTGGTCGCCTTCCTCTGAACCATTAACAGTCTTTATGTCCTTTTGTGAGATATGGTCTCCAAAACTGAACACAATATTCCAAGTGAGGCCTCACCAGCAGCTTCTACAATGGCATTAGTATCTTTTCCTTTCTGCTGGTAACTGTTTTCTGTATGCAATCCAGCATCCTTCTGGCTTTGGCCACTGACTTGTCACACTGTTTTGCCACCTTGAGATCCTCAGAAACAATTACTCTGAGGTCATTCTCCTGGTCCGTACACAAAAACTTCCTGCCCTCTATGGCATTCAATTCCCTTGGATTTCTGCATCTCAAGTGCATGACCCTGCACTTCTTCACATTAAATCTTAACTGCCAAGCATTAGACCATTCTTCCAGCTTTTGTAGATCTTTCCTCATGTTATCCACTCCCTCAGGGGAGTCCACTTTGTTGCAAATTTCCGTGTCATCTGCAAAAAGACACACTTCCATTCAGTCCTTCAGCAATATTACTCACAAATACATTGAACAGTACCGGTCCCAGGACCAATCCCTGGGGCACGCCACTAATCACTTTCCTTTCATCCGAGTAAATTCCATTGTCAGTCAACCAATTTCTGATCCAGTTCACCATCTAGAGACCCATCCCCAGGCTGTTCAGTTTATTGATAAGTCTCCTGTGAGGAACAGTATCAAAAGCTTTGCTAAAATCTAGGTAGATCAGATCCATTGCATGCCCTTGATCTAGTTCTCTGGTCATCCAGTCAAAGAACTCAATCACATTTGTTTGGCATGATCGTCCTTTGGTAAAACCATGTTCCTCGGATCATGCAACCTATTGGTCTCAAGAAAGTCCACTATTCTCTTTTTCAGGAGCACCTCCATTACTTTTCCCACCACCGAGGTAAGGCTTACTGGCCTATAGCTTGCCACTTCTTCCCTATTGCAACTTTTGAGAAGAGGTGCCACATCAACCCTTCTCCAGTCCTGTGGAACTTCTCCTGTCTCCAAGGATCTATTAAAAACATCCTTGAAAGACCTGCTATCACCTCTCTGAGCTCTTTCAGTATCCTGTGATGTATCCCATCTGGTCCCATGGACTTGTTCACTTTCAGTTTTGCAAGCTGTTCTAATACATCTTCTGTGAATGGTGTGGTATCTACACCATTCCCATATGTATATTTGTCAATCACAGGTGGTTCTTCTACAGGACTTTCTGTAATAAAAACCCAACAGAAGTATTTGTTTAGCAATTTCGCTTTTTCAATGTCATTTTTCACGAATCCGTTCTTGGCACTTTTGAGTCTTGCAATTCCACCTTCGATCTTCCTTTTCTTCCGAATATACCAGAAAATGTTTTTTGTCATCACGCTTTAGATCTTTATCCACCTTTTCTTCTGCCTTTGATTTTTCTATCCTTATTTCTCTTTTTGTCTTTTAGCTTTATTCTGTATTCTTTTCTGTGTTCCTCTGTGAACTTCTGAATTTTGTGAAAGCTGTGTTTTTTGCCTTTATTTGTGTAGACACTTCTTTGGAGAACCAAATAGGTTTCCTTTTCCTCTTGTTTTTATTCACTTTCCTTACATATGTATCTGTTGCCCCTTTTATTGCCTCCTTTAGTTTAGCCCACTGCAGTTCCACTTTCCTTACCTCCTCTCCTTTGTGCTTCGCCTTTTGACTTGGCTATTGATCTGGGGAGCCATGGTGGATAGTCACTATGGATGTGTGGGATGGGATGGTTATATGGGGGAGGAAGAATAGCGAGCTTGGTGGGAGGGCGGGAGGCCCCAATGCCACAAAGACCTCTGATGTGCTCAGTATGCGGTGGCAGTATGAGGTGTTTGGTGGGAGCTGGGTGATTTTTATTTGCTTTAGTAGGACAGTAGGGGGGGGGGGTGGCTTTAGAACCTAGGTATATGAGCTATTGAGCTTTAAGGGAGAGATGGGAATACTTTCTGCAAGTGCCCCTACAGATCTTCAGGATGAGGAGGGAGGGCTTAGGCTGGGGGGCCCTTCCTAGAGGACTACAATATTTTTGTGTTAAGATTCATATGCGCATTGGGGGTAACATGAGCAAACATGGCCTTAGAATAGTTGGAATGTTTGTTGCATTGGGTGTCTGATAAAGCAACATAAGGTGTTTTGAGCTCTGCGGGATAAGCAGGCAGATGTTGCTTTTCTTCAGAGAACACGCCAAATTGAAGAGATGATGGGTTGGGGAGGTTCACGGAGCCTCGGCCAGGGGCAGACGGGCAGGAGTGCTTATTCTCATCAAAAAGTCTGTAAATTTACAAGTTAACCATATTGTGCGTGACCTCGGTGGGGGGGGGGGGGCGATATATTCTGTTCTGGGGACACTTGCAAGGTTCCTTGATCTTACTGGGGAATATATATGGCCCAAACAGTTTTGAACGTGATTTCTTTGATGTGCTGATGCTGAGCTTGATGGCCAGAGGGGAACAAGATAGAATCCTTGGGCGACTACAACCGTGTCCTTGACCCCCTGGTGGATCATTCTCAAGGCGGGAAGGACAGTGACTTAAGACAGCGACGTTGAGTGTTAGAGCTATGTGATGGTAGCAACCTACTTGACATCTGGTGTACTTTTCACCCAGACAAACGGGATTATATTCACTTATCTCAGGCCCACAGTACATGGTCTAGAACAGACTACTTTTTGGTATCCTGAGGGCTGCTGAATCGCGTTGACACCCAGATTGGTAATATCCAGATCTCAGACCATGCGATGATCCGGGTAGATATTCAGTTGTTCCCTATGCAGCATCAAAGTGGGTGTTGGCGATTTTCCTTTCCGCCTCAAGGGAGATGCTGATTTAACATGGTTTCTTCGTGAGCAGTGGGACTTCTTCAAGGACACTAATGCCAATCACAAAGACTATCCAACACTCTTTTGGGAGACAGCCAAATACCTACAAGGGGCCCTGATCGGATACATAAGCTGGCGGAAACGCAAACTCATAGAATGGGATTCCCAACTCCATGCGCTAGATAGGAGACTGGTGTGTCAGGACATGGAAGAGAACCAGACAGGATGCCTGACTCTCATCCACGTTGGGCAAAGCATTCGATGCTTTATTATCGGTATGCGCTCTATTGCTTTGGTAACCGCTCAGGACGATTCATGTCCACGTTTGTTAAAAATGAAGGGAGTCTTAGAGCGATAGCCACTTTTCGGATAGCAGATGGGAAGGTCCAGACACTGCAAAGGGAAGCTGAGGCAACCTTTCTGGCCTATAACCGTGCACTCTATACTGCTGATGACCGAGATAGTCAAGGGGCACGTGCCTACCTACAACAGTGTGGGCTCCCCCAACTGGGGCTGACTCACTGGACTCAGTTGAATGCGCTGATTAACCCCAGTGACATGCAAAAAATAATTAAGGGTATATGGGTTCGGCATGCCCCAGGGCCAGACGGATTTAGTGTGGAATTCTACCAGATATTCTGCGACAGGTATGCCTTCCTCTTGCTGAAATGTACCAACAGTTGGCCACTCCTTCCCATATCATAATAATGAAGCCTTGATCATTCTTATTCCCAAACTGGGGCGCGACCTCCTTATGTCCTATCATCCCATCTCTCCGTTGAATGTAGATCTTAAGATCATGTCTAAAGGCTGAGCGCTTTTCCCCGCTGATGCCCAGTTTAATTCATTCTTCTCAGGTGGGTTTTGTTAAGGGTAGGCAGGTGGTGTGGAACATCTCTCAAATCCTAGCTTCTCAACATCATTGTACTGTTGCAGAGATTCCTTCCCTCCTCATTAGTTTTGGTGCTGAGAAGGCCTTTGATAGGGTGGGGTTGCGCTAGATGTTTTTAGTGCTGGAGTGCTTTGGCTTTGAGGACTTCTTCTTGCAAGCATTGCACACGCTTTATGCTGACCCCTGGGCGCAGATTTTGGTCAATGTACTGTGCATGGAGCAGTTTCCCCTGAGGCGGGGAACGTGTTAGGGTTGTTCCTTATCCCTGCTACTGATTCTTCTCACTCTTGAACCATTAGTATTGAATATTCATGTGAATCCGGAGATAAAGGGTATGCATCTGAGGTCCCTCAAATTTAAACTGTCTTTGCGAACGACCTATTAGTCCACCTCTTGAATCTGGAGTGGTCCCTGGCAGCCCTGCTGCTGGAATTCAAAACATTTGGAGGTTTTTCAGGATATAAACTAAACTTAGATAAATTAGAAACATTGGCCAGACAGGATTCGGTATGTACAGCCTGGAATGGCATATTTCCACTTCTCTGGGCAGGTGACTCATTTCACTATTTGGGAGTGATTATACCTGCGACCCCCAGGGATATTTATAGGTGTAATGTGGGGCCAATCCTAGCACAAACCATGCAACTGCTAGCAAAATGACAAGATCTGCCATTACCCTTCACTTTGGGCACAGTTCACACAGAGTGCAGCCCCTGTCTCTCCCATCTCTGAAACAGTGGAACCTGCAGTCCCGGAGAGAAGACCGCATTGTAGCACAGGGATTGGAGGAGTGACTGGCTCCTTCCCAACAATTGCCTCATTACCCTTCCACTCCAGACTGTCTCCACCTCCTCACTCAAGTACTTTGTGTTTGCCCTGGGGGGGTTTCTATCCAAGGCAAAAACCACATTGGATCTCCTGAGGTCTGTCTGTACTATTTTAACCCAGTTAACCCCCCTCCTGCCAGCACACAACAGCAGTGAGTTGTGCAGCTTGATAATATCAAAACAAATTTGGCACTGCCAGTCCCCCTTTATTTCATGCCCTATATAATTCCTAGCCACTCTAGGAGGGCGGTGATTCCAGATAAATCTAAACAGTTTACATTGCGCAAATGTAATAGCTTGATTAGGCACACAAACAGATAAGGTCTGGGCAAAATTACCATCTAGACACTGGCAATCCGCCCCAGCCAGGATTGTGGGTAATGGTTCCTCTGCTCTAGGTCTGCAAAGATCTTCTGCCATCAGGGACCATAATTCACCCAATGTTGCGTCCCATCTGCACACAAATTAATTTCCAAATAACGCAGTGGTCCCTTAGTCCATCGAAAGGGGTATTGGCACACCAAGCGTTCTGCCTCCGCTCCAGGAAGCAAAATATTCATGGCCTCCATTTTATCCAGATTACCTTTAAATCCTGACACTTGCTGAAATTGATCTACCCCCAGGAAGGGGCAGATAACATGAGGTGGGATCTATGTTAAAAAATGTAAGGTCATGCATTTGGGCTGCAGCAATCCAAGGGAGCAATATAGTATAGGGAGTGAAGTACTTTTGTCCACTGAAGAAGAGCGAGACCTAGGCGTGGTTGTGTCCGATCTTAAAGTAGCTAAACAGGTAGAAAAGGCGACAGCAAAAGCTAGAAGGATGCTTGGGTGCATACGGAGAGGAATGGCTAGCAGATAAAAGGAGGTGATAATGTCTCTGTATAAGTCTTTGGTGTGACCTCATTTGGAGTATAATGTGCAATTCTGGAGACCGCACCTTCAAAAGGATGTGAACAGGATGGAGTCGGTGCAGAGGGTGGCTACTAAAATGGTTAGTGGTCTTCATTATAAAGCATATGAGAACAGACTTAAGGATCTTAATATGTACACCTTAGAGGAAAGGCGGGATAGAGATGATATGATTGAGATGTTTAAATACCTCTGTGGCATAAATGCACAGGGGGAGAGACTCTTTCGATTGAAAGCAAGTTCTGCTACGAAGAGACATGGGATGAGGGTGAAAGGGGATAGATTCAGGAGTGATATGCGGAAATATTTCTTTAGGGAAAGAATAGTGGATCCGTGGAATAGTCTCCCAGTGGAGGTGGTAGAGATGAGGACAGTGTCTGAATTCAAAAAAGCATGGGACAAACACAGGGGATCTCTAAAGGAAAAAAGGGGACTGTTGTAGTTGTTGATATGGAAGGACAGACTAGATAGGCCATGTGATCTTTTTCTGTCGTCATTTTTCTCTGTTTCTAATTCCGTCATCACTCCTGGGAGGAAGGTATCAGCCTCTGTTAGCATTAACAAGATGTTGTCAAAAAAGAGAGATTTTATATTCCTCACTTTGAATCCAAATACATTTGATATCTTGCCTCTCATTTTTGCTGCAAAGGGTTCCACCAAAAGTGCAAAAAGTAAAGGGGAGAGCGGACATCTCTGTCGCATTCCCAGTTGCAGTGAGAAAAAATATGGCAATACCCCCCCATTCGCTTTTACTGCTGCTATGGGATGCGCATACAGCACTTGCACCCACTTTATGTAGCCCTCTCCTACTCCCACTGTTCGCATAGGGTCAATTGGGCATTTCTTTGGGCTACTATCAAATGTTTTCTTGGCATCAATTGCTAGAACTGGGAGGCCTTCTTGCCTTGCCCACCCACACAGGGATTTCACTCTCTTAACATTATCTGCCGCCAATCGGCCCTGCACAAACCCCATTTGATCCCCATCTATCAATTTAGGAATATTTGCCCCCAATCTAAATGCCAGAATCCTTGCCAATATTTTTGTGTCCAAATTAAGGAGTGAGATGGGCCTATAAAACACAATGGGATGCTTCCTTCCCAGGCTTGAGCAGGACACTGATCCCTGCCTGCCCTAGAGACTCAGGTAAACCACCCCCTTCCTGAACTCTATTGTACATCCTTGCCAACCATGGAACCAACTCATCCCTAAATTTCTTATATACACGGGCCGTCAAGCCATCTAGACCTGGCGTCTTATCGTTCGGCAAAGCTTTAATTGCCTTAGCTACCTCCTTGGGCTGAATTGGCTTATCTATGCACTCCTTTTCCTCCTCGTTAAGGCAGACTGGTCTTGAAGGACTATCAAAAGGGACTGCTACAGCTGGAAGTAGATGTGAGTATAATCTTCTGGAATAAACTCTAAATCTTGGGATAAAAGGGACGTCTTGGAGTTAAAGCTGATAAATTAAGTATTTTTGCTGAGTCAGTCAGGTCTTAGTACCACCAGTGAGCTTTGTATTTAAGTCAAAGCAGAGTATAGCTTAGCATAGAACATAAAATAAAAGTAAATAGACTTTGAAATTTTGTTTCTAGAGAGCTGTTCATTTAAATCACATCATAGTATAGCTTAGCGTACAAGTAGAATAGTTTCCGTGTAGAAAGAAAATTAACTTGTTTCTAGTGACCTTTACGAAGAGCCCTTCCAATTAGGGGGCAAAATATCTGTGAAGTTGCCTTAAATAGGTGTTACAGGCAAGTGACAGATCAAAGGGGCAATTTAAAAGGCTCCTTCTATTGAACCAAGGGCTGTGTGAATCACCCAGGAAATTGGTAAGACTTCATCTTAGAAGCACAGGATAGGGCACTGTGTAACAGCCAACTTTTAATAAGTCTTCTTTCCCTCCCTCCCTCCCCGACTTCCATCCACCCCTGGGATAATCATAGCTTAATATGTGCTTCAACCTCTTAAGCATATTCACTTTCAGGTGCAGCTGTTTATCCTTATCAGGCATACATTAAGGATCTGACATTAATTAATCTTGAGGTGAACAAAGTCCATTAAACGTATTAGGTATAATTTTATTAGTATAAGTATCCCCAGCAAACCTAAGTAAGTAAACAACTTAAATATCTAAATACAACCTTAAAAATAAGATGCAGACAGCAGTCCATCAGCGAGATGGGGGTTTTCCAGTCTTTTGCAGTAAGCGTCACATGTGGTGAGGGATCTTACGCGTGCACTAGGTGCAAGGAGCTCTTTGCTCTCAGGGAACAAGTCTGATCTCTGGAGGCTAGAGTAGCAGACTTGGAGGACATAAGAAAGACAGAGAGGTACATAGACGAAACCTACAGGGATGTAGAACTGAAGTCCCACCTCCACTCTGGCAGCATCCCTGTTGTCATGGAGGAGAGAGGTCACATGACAGAGCATCACACTGGCGTGGCAGGAAGTGATCCTGTGTCCTCCAGGTGATGTAAAACCCTCTCGCACTGAGGAGATTTCTCCAGGGCCATGTGCCCACAAGGGAAGGGTTGGGACAGCCGTTATAGTTAGTGATTTAATCATTAGACATGTAGATAGCTGGGTGGCTGGTGGATGTGAGGATTGCCTGGTAACATGCCTGCCTGGTGCGAAGGTAGTGGACCTCAAGCACCACTTAGACAATGTCTTAGATAGTGTTGGGGAGGAGTCTGCTGTCTTGGTACATGTTGGTACCAATGACATATGAAAGTGTGGTAGGGAGGTTCTAGAGGCCAAATTTAGGTTGCAGGTAGGAAGTTGAAATCCAGAACTTTTAGGGTGGCCTTCTCTGAAATGCTTCCCATTCCATGTGCAGGACCCAAAAGGCAGGCAGAGCTCCAGAGTCTCAATGCGCAGATGAGACGATGGTGGAAGGAAGAGTTTTGGATTTGTTAGAATGGGCAACATTCTGGGGAAAGGAGGGGCTTTTCCAAAGGGATGGGCCCCACCTTAACCGGAATGGAACCAGGCTGCTGGCATTAACCTTTAAAAAGGAGAGAACAGTTTTTAAACTAGATAATAAGGGAAAGCTGACAGTCACCCAAGAGGCCATGGTTCAGAATAATGTATCCTTGAAGGATATTAGCAAAAGATTGAAGATAGGGTTTATCAAAAGAGAGGTTCCAATAAAGACAAAAGTAACTCAAATGCCCTTAAGAACAGAGCAGACAGAGCTTAACGTTCTAAATTACCCCTGCCTACCGATAACCAGATTAATATGAATAAAATACAGCCTCTAAAATGCTTGTATGCAAATGCTAAAAGTCTAAAAAATAAGATGGGAGAGTTAGAATACATAGCACTAAATGAGAGTTTAGATATGATTGGTATCTCAGAGACATGGTGGAAGGAGGACAACCATTGGGACACTAATACCTGGGTACAAACTATATTGTAATGACAGAACAGATCAAATTGGTGGAGGGGTTGCACTTTATGTTAGAGAGGGCATTGAGTCACAAAGGATTTAAAGTTTTTTGCAGGAAAAAAATACATCGTAGAATCTCTGGATTGAAATTCCATGTGGGAAGGGGAAGGCGATGGCAGTGGGGGTGTACTATCGACCGCCTGGCCAGAATGAACAAATGGATGATGACATGCTCAAAAAAATCAGGGAAGCTAACAAAAGTTACAGCACAGTAATAATAATGGGTGATTTCAATTACCCCCATATCGACTGGGTCAGTGTCGCGGCAGGAGATGCTGGGGAGATGGTTTCTAGATGAAATAAATGACTGCTTCTTGTAGCAGCTGGTTCATGAACCGACAAGAGGGTAAGCCATTTTGGACCTAGTCCTTAGTGGAACATAAGATAAGGGTGTTGGGGCCACTTGGCAATAGTGACCATAGTATGATCATGTTTGATTTAATAAATGGAGGAAGGACGGCAAGGAAATACACAATACTACCTTTTAACTTTCAAAACGGAGACTATGATTAAATGAGGAAAATAGTTAAGAAAAAACTAAAAGGAGCCGTTGCAAAGGTTAAAGATTTACATCAAGCACGGGTGTTTAAAAATACTATTTTGGGAAGTCCAGACCAGCTGTATTCCATGCTTTAAGAAAAGTGGAAGGAAGTCCAAAAAAACTGCCAGCATGGTTTAAAAGTGAGGTCAGAGGCTGTTGCCAAAGAAGCATTTTTCAGGAAATGGAAAAAGGAGACAAATGACAAACTGCAAACAACATAAGCACTTGCAAGTTAGATGCAAGGCATTGATAAGGCAGGCATAGAGAGAATTTGAGAAGCTTGTTGTGGAAGCAAAAACGCATAATAAAGACATTTTCAAGTACATTCATAGCAAAAAATCTGTGAGAGTCAGTTGGACCATTAGATGATAGACGGGTAAAGGGGGCACTAAGAGGGGACAAGGCTATATTGGAGAGATTAAATGAATTCTTTACTGAGGAAGATGTAGGGATGTTACTTTTGATTGAAATGGTATTTAAAGGTGATGCCGCAGAAAAATTGAAAGAAATATCGATACACCGGGAAGATGTATTACCACTACTTGATAAACTGAATAGCAAATCACTTGGTCTGGATCATATACATGCAAGGGTGTTGAAAGAACAGAAATATGAGATTGCAGACCTACTATTACTAATCTGTGAGCTATCATTAAAATCATCTGTAATACCTGAAGATTGGAGGATGGCCAATGTAACACCAATTTTTAAAAAGGGTTCTAGGGGAAACTACAGACCGGTGAGCCTGACGTCAGTACCGGGAAAAATGGTAGAAACCATTATAAAGAACAAAATTATTAAACATTAGATAGTCATGGCTTAATGGGAGACAGCCAACATGGCTTTAGCCAAGGAAGGTCTTGTCTTACTAATCTGTTATGCTTTTTTGAAGGTGTGAATAAATAGGTAGACAACGGTGAGTCAGTTGATATACCATATCTGTCTCTCATGAGAGACTCTTGGCAAAATTAAAAAGTCATGGAATAAGAGGCAGTGTACTATTGTGGATCAGGAACTGGTTAAAATATAGAAAGCAGAGGGTAGGGCTAAATGGCCAATTTTCCCAATGGAGAAACTTTGAATAGTGGAGTACCCCAGGGAACTATGCTGGGTCTGCTGCTTTTTAACATATTCATAAATGACTTGGAAATGGGAATAACGAGTGAGGTAATCAGATTTTCAGATGACACAAAATTATTCAAAGTTATTCAAACTTGAGAGGATTGTGGAAAATTGCAAGAGGACCTTGATAAATTTGAAGACTGCATGATCAAATGGCAGATGAAATTTAATGTGGACAAGGGCAAAGTTATGCACCTAGGAAATAACAACCCAAACTATGGTTACATGATGCAAGGTTCCACATTAGGAACCACCATCCAGGAAAAAGATTTAGGCATAATTGTGGATAACATGTTGAAACCCTCTGCACAGTGTGCAGCGGCGGCCAAGAAAGCTAACATAATGCTAGGAATCATAAGGAAAGGCATGGAGAATAAAACATATTATAATGCATCTGTATCATTCTATGGTGTGACTGCACCTTGACTATTATATGCAATTCTGGTTGCTGTATCTTAAAGTATATAGCATTACTAGAAAAGGTACAGAGAAGAGCCACCAAAATGGTAAAGGGTATGGAAGGATACCCCTATGAGGAGAGGCTAAAAAGGTTAGGGCTCTTCAACCTGGAAAAGAGAGACAGCTGAGGGGAGATATGATAGAGATCTATAAATTAATGAACAGAGTGGAACGGGTAAACACAGATTGTTTATGCCATCAAAATATAGTCTAGGGAACATGCAATAAAGCTACAGTGTAACCCATTTAAGACTAATAGAAAATTATTTTTTCATTAAACGCATAATCAAACTCGAATTAGTTACCAGAGAATGTAGTAAAAGCTGTTAGTGTAGCTGGGCCTAAAAAAAAGGGTTTGGACAAGTTCCTGGAGGAAAGGTCCATAAATCATTATTAAAGGGGACCAGGGAAATCCACTGCTTGACCCAATACAAGCATTGTGGAACCTGTGTCTTTTGGGGAAATTGCCAGGAACTTGTGACCTCGATTGGCCACTTTTGGAAACAGGATGATGGACTTTGGTCTGACTCAGTATGGCATATCTTATGTTCTTATGGTCCAGCTTCTCTAAGTAGTTCTCAATATCTGTCTCTTTTGGGGACATCCTTTTCTCTGCTATACAAACAGTAGTAGAATTCCTTACATGCCTCTTATATCCCCATCTCCCATAGCCCACCCTCCTTCTGCCATCCTGATCTTTACCACTATAAATTGAGCATGTAGGGCTTTTAACCTCCGAGCCAGCATGTGCCCCGGTTTATTCCCGTGTTCATAAAATCGCTGATGTGCGCACTGTACTTGGTAAGCTAGAGCCTCAGAGTGCAAATCCCACACCCGTGTGCACGCAGCCACCAATTCCTCCCATAGTTTTTCCCTTTCCCCTGCCCATAATGCTTTTCTAAATCCTGGAGATGGACCACTGCTCCCTTTGCCTCCTTTTCTGGGCGCCCCACCTAACAAAACGTCCCTTTAGGCTTTAAAGGCATTGCACACTATCTCCCCTTTAACCTCTCCTTCTGCATTGATCTTAAAGTATTCCTCCATATCTGTGCTCACCTCCTGCACTATATCTATTTCTCGCAACAAACTGTTGTTCGTTTGCCAAAACTGGAGGCTCAACTGGGTCCCCCCCCCCCCCCATCTTTCAGTTCTATCCTTTCCAATCCATGATCTGACCAAGTTGATTGTCTCATACTCCACCCTATTCACTTGTTCTAAAACCTTGGACTGGACCAAAACCAAATCAATACGAGCAGAGGAGCCGTGCGGCACTGAATGATGGGAATAGACTCTGATCATGGGGTATTTTGCCCTCCAGCAGTCCAATAGTCACTACAGAGAATTAGCTCCCTTGGTCTCTGCTGGTGTAATTGTTCCCCTGTACAGTCTAGCCCTGGGCACAGCACAGTATTAAAGTCACCCATTGCCACCAATATACCCTCTAAAAAGTCAGAGCTTGACTCCTAACCAGTCAAAAAACCCTTCCTGTCCTTGGCCGGGGGCATATATACTATACATACAAAGGGTGATGTCTTTCACCTAAATCTTCCACTTCAGAGCCACATATCTCCCTTTCAAATCGCTCAGCGTTCTCCCTTCCTCAAATGCAGCAGTGTTCCTAAACAATAATGCCACTCTCCCACTTTCCCCCCTCCCCTTGCTGAGGCAAAATAGCCTCTCTGATAGTATTTATATGCTTCAAAAGCCCTTGGTCATATCTCCATAAATGTTTTTCATTTACCCCCACCACTTCAAGTTGCAATCGGTTAAACTCTTTAAATAATAATTGTTTCTTGCACAGAAGGTTTAACCCTTGTGCATCGATCATGCCTAGCTTCAATCCCCTCATTTATAAGTATCCACTGCATTTCTCCTCCCCTTTACTGGGCCCCCTCTCCCTTCAACCCCTTCCCACCCCCATCCTCCCTCTTCTGTGATACGCTGCCCAACTCCCTCACGGAGCTCCACCTAATGCAGCAAGTGAACGTCACCCTCCTTATCCATGCTCCTCATTCCCCCCTCTGTTAGCCACTACTATACCCGAACCTCTCAACCTTCCCTATTCCCTCCCACCGGCTGATTCATTTCCCCCTCCTCCCCCTCTCCCTACTTCTGGCTATCCCTATTCCATACTTCTCCCCCATTCATTCTCCCCCACCCCCTCCTCCTTTTCATTCACCCCACACACCCTTGCCCCCCTCAGTCTTCCTATTCCGTGTCACACACTCCCACAGACATACAATCCTCCCAGCTTTATACCAGTGTGTTACCCTAGATCACTTAACTATTCAATTTAACACATGCAAATCAATAATTTAGCAATTCAACAGTAGAACAATATAACAATTGAACAATTTAACCCCCTCCTTCTTAACTCCTCTGAACCATTTTCTCCTCTCGCTTATTCCAATCTCTCTCACTGGCTGTAATCGTTGGGCATCCCTGGGTTGCATCCTTGACTCAGTCATTTGTATCTAAGATGTTGCCTTCCAGTGCACTTCCCTGCTGCCTCTGCAGTTTCAGTCCTCTATCCACTCGTTGCCACATGGACACCTTACACTCTTCTGGAGGCCGCTTCTTCATGATGTCTCCGATGCCCTCTATGTCCAAGTCCTGCAGTGCAGCCAACACTTGCACTCTAGTACGGGCCTGCACTGTCTGGCCCTCCTTAGTAATTGCAATGGCAAAAGGAAACAGCCATCTGTATTTAATTCCCCCATTTCACAACTTTATGATAATATCCTATAGCTCGTGCCACCAGCGCAACGTAGTTGGTGAAAGATCTTCAAAAATTTCAATTCTATGGTCCTTCCAGGTAACACTATTTTCTTTGTGAGCTCTTCCCATTACTTGCTCTTTGAAGGTATGCTTTATGGAAGCATACTATTATGTCATGAGGCAGATTAGTATGGGGCATCCTCAGGGCCTGATGTGTTCTATCCATTTCAAATAATGGAGCCTCTGCATCCTTCCATAACTGCTGTATTATCTGGGACACTACTGCCCCTCAGTCACAAAACTCTGACTCCTCATGGACCCCACGGAAGCGTAAATTGCACCTCACAGTTTCTGTTTTCAATGCCTTCCAGTTTATCTGCCCTTTGTGTGTGGGTCTCCTCTAATTCCTTCAACCGCTCAGGGCTCCTTAACCACCTCCCTCTGCTCCCCTATCTTGCTCTTCCGTCGTCTCAATTCGTTGGCCCATATCATGCAGCTCAACTCTCAGGTCCGCCATTAGCATGCCCAAGTCCCCCCTCATATTCTGCATTTCTCCTTTTAAATCCGGCAGCCACTGTCTTAGCTCAACCACTCCCATCATCACGAGTGCCTCAGAATCAGATTCATTCTCTCTGTCCCTGTCATTGGCTTGCTCAAGACCACGCACTGTGTCTCCCTGCGCCATCTTGCTTTCTCTTCGGGGGGTTGCCATTCATTCAAAAGCAAACTCTTTTAAATCCAGTCCTTTCTTTTTGCCAGCCATGTTGCCTTAATCAGCGGGTATAAAACACCATTTTGTTTATCTTCTGCTTTCAGTCAGTCGCTAATGCACACTCTTTGCTGTGGGGGTTGAAGAGCACTGAATTTACACCACCATATCATCTGGTGATGTCACTTCCTCCTTTGAATATCCAGTTTGTTTAAAGCAGCAGTGGGTGGGTTCATTAAAAGCAACTAATGTAGCTGCTGTCACTGAATATCAGTTCTAGATTGTAAGCCCTTCAGACATAGGAAAAATACCTATTGTACCTAAACAAAGGCATGGGGAGGGGTGACCTGCACGGAGCAGCCGATGCACCTACTCTTACCACCTTGCTGGGCAGACTAGATGGACCATACTGGTCTTTATCTGCCATCATATACTATGTTACCTGAATGAGGTTCTGAGAAAGACATGAGCTAAATCTCTAGTTTCCCCTTTTCCTTTCCCATGGCCATGTGAAGAGAGAGGGCTGCAGTGCCGGACCAAAAGAGCCATGAGGCCCTGCATCCTGTTTCCAACAGTGACCAGTCACAAGTACCTGGCATAATCCCAAAAGTAGTCAGATTCCATTTTACTTATCCCCAGGGCTAAGCCGTGGCTTTCTGCAGGTCTACCTTAATACTTTTCCTCCATGAATTTGCCAGATGAAATGGTAAAAGCAGATAGTGTAGCAGGGTTTAAAAGAGTTGCAAAACTTAATTACATGTTGCGTGAAAAAACTATTTTCTCTAATTTTGTTTTAAAATGTACTACTTGGTAACTTTTTATGGCGTGTCCCCAGGGCTGGGCCAACCATTAGCCAAGAATAGGCGGCAGCAGTCAAATCAAAACAATAGATCCTGACAGCTACACAAACTCAAAGAGCCATCAGCACATTCTTTTGCCCGCAGGGAGAGTGGGCGCCAATGTTCCCTCTAATTTTCTGTAGGCTGTGTGCGCATAAAATATCAGCTGTGTGCAGCTTTTGAAGGAAGGTTAAATTTTTGTGCACCACATAACGACACTCGGAGTTATATACTTTAAAATTTGACTACACATCAAAATACAGTATGTACACCACTTTGATTGCACTAGAAAATATTGTAGAACTTGTGAAAACCGTAAATACACAACAATTTTTAAATTTTAAGACGTCTGTGTTGTTTTCTATCTGAATCAGAACCGTAATTTTTGTGCGCTCTGTTATAAAGTATGTGCGCTCGCTCGGCAAGGTGTGTGCGCGCGCACACGCGCACAGCTTAGAGGGAACAGTGGTGGGCGCACACACACACACACACTATATAAAGCAGATATTTATTATATATGTTTTTGCATTTTTACAGTATCGTTGTGGGAGAGGTAATGTTGAGTTTAATTATCAAAATCTTGAAGAGTAGCGGGTGGTGTAAGGCCGAAGGTTCACCTACGGCACCTAATATCCTTGCATCAGCCCTGGAGGTCCCCTAGTCTTTGTACTTTTTGAAAGTGTTTACTCTTTCCAAGCCACTCAGGATTTTATAGACCTCTATCATTTCTCCCCTCAGCTGTCTCTTCTCCAAACTGAAGAGTACCAAACTCTTCAGCCTTTCCCTACAGGAGAGTCGTTCCATCCCATTTATCACCCTTCTCTGTACTTTTTCTAATTCTGCTATATCTTTTTGAGATGTGGTGACCATAATTGCACACAATACTCAAGGTGCAGTTGCATGAAGGCCTTTTCTTTTGACAGTGTCAAAGGAACCACTATAGTTCTAAAAGCTTACATCTCAAACATTCATAAAACTTAAAGGGATTCTCTCTTCAGCTAACCTTTTTGGATTTCTTCTTAAAAATGATCTTGAGAGGCTATAGTGGTGTGTAAAAGTCTGGAATCACTTGTGAGTTTTGCATTTTTCGTACTTTCTAACGTGTTTTGTTTTTTTTAAATTTTGCGTTAGCCCAGCATATTCATCTTTCTACCACGTTAAAAGGGATACATTTGGCTATTGAAAGTTGACTTTTTTGCATTCCTTGCTTCCAATTTAAATACTTTAAAGACACTGGGAGATAGCTACTGCGATTTTTGTGGATCCTGCGTCAAAACTGGATCAAGATTATCCAATATGCACACGCTATTTCTGACCAATCAGGAGGCTGGTTTCACTGACCAATCACAATGTAGATATCTAGCCAACAGTGCAGCTATAAAAATGTGCGGAATTTTTGAATTTCATACGCTTTCTGGATCGACCATGAAAATGACTTGGACCCTGACGTTGGAGGAGCGTGTTCATGTGTCCTTTATGAGCGAGGAAGGATTTTCAAGCCGTCAGCCAGGAAAGTTGGCTGCAGTCAGAGTGCTGTTAAGATTGTACAGAAGAAAGAAACTAGTTCAGTGGTGGTCGTCCACGTGCATCAACATCACGCCAGGACCACGGACTATGACGCATTTCACTGACTAATCGCAAGTTGATCTCTCCTCAGCTACTTCGAGAGTGGTCAGACAAGAGTGAGGTCAGTGTCAGCTCATCAACAATTCGTCGCCAGTGCCTGCAGTTTGGTCTCTGGGGCTGCAAAGTACGGAATAAGCCACTGATGACTGACATACAAAGGCGCAACTGGATTGTGTGGGTGAGAAAGCACTCAACCTGGTTGATGAAATGTGGGATAAGATGCTATTCAGCGATGAAAGCACCTTCTGCCTGTTTGGTAACCAGGCCCACACCTATGTGAGGAGATTTCCTGGAGAGGAATTCAAGCCTGAGTGTCTCAACCTCACTGTGAAGCATCCTTTGAAGGTCATGGTCTGGGGCTGCATGGCTGCCAGTGGCATTGGATGTCTTCACATCGTTGATGGACTGGGGCCAAGTACATCACCATACTGCAAAAGTGCATGGTGCCATCAGCACACCAGCTGTTTCTGTCCAGTTCCTGTTCCAGGATAACAATGCACCCTGCCATCGCTCCAGACAGGTGATCAGCTGGAAGCATGTTTGACCTTCTGATTCCACATAAAGTCAATGGACTGGCCTGCCCAGTCTCCAGATCTGAATCCATTCGAGAACCTGTGGCACAAGGTGGCCTTGGAAATATCTAAGAGGCATCCGACATCAAAGCGTGAGCTGATTGAGTCACTCATTGCAGCTTGGCACAGCGTTGTCACCAACGATCACCTTGTCAGACTGGTTCATTCAATGCCGACAAGGTGCAGTCAGGTGATCAAGAACAAAGGGTGGCCCATCAAATACTGATCCAATTTCTTTTTCCCTTCCTTTTGTAGGAGGTTTCTTCTGTTCCAGTAACGCTTATTTGCTGGCTTTTAAATATGACGCTTTTTGTATGAGTTGAATGTCGTGATTGAAGTGTGTATGTTTTTTAGTCGTGCTATGTGTTGTTCTAGTGTATTCCCATAGGTAATTTTGTGGTTTGAGATTAATAAACCTTTTTGAAATTTTGGGGTGAGTGAGGTGGCCATTTGACCTGTGATGCATGCGTTCCCTATAGTGATTAATTCACTACATGTAGGGTTCTAGCCATTCTGAGGTCAATATTGCCCGGTTGGTGTTATGTGGAATTAATTGTTGGAAATAAGCGATAGTATTTATTGGAGTAAATCAAGTATCGAGGGTAGGTGTTTATTGGATTAGTGATTTGCCCTCGGACAGCTGTGGTGTTTCCATCAAATACTGAGCCATCACTGACACATAAAAACAGCCTTTTTCAAGGCCACATACATTAACTTGAAGGAAACCTGGCTTGTGTCCATAATATTTTAAAGCATACTTACAATAATATATCGTTGGCCAACGATGTACATTAAGCGATTTTCACAGAAAATCTATCAACAGGACAACTATGGGGAACAAACTCAGAAAATAAGGGCCAAAGCAATACTAAAAGTTGGCCCTAATAGCCAAATCTATCACTTATCATGAGATACACAGAAAAAGCCACTGGGAGGAAAAAGAAATTAAGATATAAGGTCACGAAGTTGAAAAAACATCAAATTTACAAGTGATTCCAGACTTTTTGCACACCACTGTACCATGGTACACCTTATTTTCTTCTTTTGTAATCACATTTTATCATTTTTGCAGAGAAAGTTAAAATGCACCAATTCCTCAACATAAATAAACAATTTTATACTAAGGAATACAAACCACTCCACCATCACCCCCACATACATATCTAAAGAAGAGAATGATTAAAGAAGAGAATGATAGGAGCCTGCCTTAATCTATTCCAACTCATTCTAACCTTTTTCCCTCCCCATATAAAAACTTACCCTTCCTTTTTTACAGCTTTCAAAAATTATGAGTACTTTGATCAGTAATTGGGTGAAGGAAAACAAAACAAGAAACCACCATCATTTAAGACAGCAATCCTGCCCAGCCAGCTGGTGTCAATCCCTCCCATCGCTCCAACTTTCCTCTCAATTTATAGACTAAGAAGGGTGAAAATTTAACTTGAGCAACTGATCTACTTGAGCAGACTACTGCAATACACCAGCTGCTATCTTAAAGGAACAATGTCCACCCAGATTAGCTAGGCTAAATTGACCTCAAACCAGCCACAGCCAAGAACTGCCTCATCTCTGCTAATAGAGAAGGATTGTAGGTAGCTGGATCACTAAAGAAGATCATAGCATCATCTGTATAAAACAATATCTACTGGGACAGCCCCAGCACCATTACCAGGCAAAAAGCCAAATTGCACATTCTGCATAGAAACAGCTCACTAGTGAACACAAAGAGCAATAGCAACACAAGACAGTTTTTCCAGGTTCCCTCATAGCTGTAGCTGGAACTCGGCCCTTGTAGCTGGAACTCGGCCATACCACAGCCCTTAGCTATCATTTTTACTCTAGGCTTGGCATACAAATCCTGAACCCATCGCAAAAAATTAGCTCCCCAGCCAAGAAGTTCCAGTAAGTCAACAGGTACTTTCACTCCACCCTTTTTCTGGATCAAAAGACACACATACAAACTGCAGTTTCTTTCTCCTGTTGCACCACTTGAATAATATTTAGCATCCAGCTGACATTATCTGCTGTATGTCTGCTTCACAGAAACCCAGTGTGATCTGGTTGCACCAGCTAGGTCATAAAACCTACTAGCCAATATTTTGGCAAAAAAGTTGACATAGTTGAGAAGAGAGATAGGCCTTTAACAATTACATTGTACTCTAGCTTCTCCTCCTTACAAATCAGCACAATATTAGCTCCATACATGGAGTCTGGGAGAATCCCAGAGTCATGGGTTCTATTACACACCCAGGCCAGCAGTGGGACTACATGTATGTTCTTTATCTTGCAATATTCTGATGATAACCTGTTCTTCCCCACAGCCAAAACTCTTGATGGCTGCCTTGATCTTCCATATGGAGATCGGTCGATTCACTACTCTCCTTTGCTTTTTGTCTAACGTTTTTTGGATCACTCTTATTTATCTCTTCCCTAGTACCCTGCACTTCCCATCTGTAAAGGTCTTAAATACCCAAAAAATAAAACACAACTCTAAAGGCCTCACAGATCACCCAATTACTCCTCTGCATCTCTCCCTTTCTATCACTCTTTGATAGTCCTGGAACTCCTCTTCTTTAATTACCAGGCCAAGAGCTTACTTGCCTTCCCACTACATTATAATCTCATTTTGCCATTCTCTCCATCTCAAAGGCATTAATCCTATCCTTAATCCCCACAAATGGATTTTTAACCCAGGAACTGCCTATCTATTTTATGCCGATTCTGCAACTGCTGTAACTTCGCTTTCAACCCCCTCAACTCCTTCTCCGTCTCTTCACTCTACAGGCTATCTAGAGCAGTCTGCCTCTCATGAAAGATTTCCTTCTGTCCTACAGGAGCCTAGCCCCAATACTGTTCCTTTCATTTGTCTCAAAACTTTCTCCCATGCCTTAATCAAATTTGCCTGCACTTCTTCTTTTTCCTTAAACATTACTGTGTCCAGTGCCTGTCTTGAGCCATTTAATGTGTGCCTTTGAGTCAATGCTGACTCCTGGTGATCCAGCAGCTCCTGGGTTTTCTTGGCAGTGTGAGCGGAAGTATATTGCCAGGCTTTTCTTAAACAATGGAAGGTTAGGTGATTTGCCCAAGGTCAAAAAAAGAGTGCCAGTAGGAATTGAACCCTGGTCTCTTGGTTACAAGCCAGTGCTTTAACCCCTATGCTACTCCTCTACTTTTGGTATAAATATAGGGGGTGATTATTGCATGGTCAGAAACCAATATTGGCTCATTCTTCTCTTCTGTTACTCTAGCTGAGTTTCTTTAAACAGAAACCTATCTAACCTAAAATAAGATATAGTCTTCCCTGCAAAAAAATGAAAATGTTTGACCTTCTGATTCCGCATCCTCCATACATCCACCCACCCAAAGTTCAACATTCATTTTCTCAGGGCCTTCATTTCAGAACAAATACTCTTACTTCATGGTACAGATCTATTTCCTGGACCAAGAACACAAAACTTCCTCCACCCACAATCCATATCTCTCTAGATTTCATCAAATGTCCATCAGACCCATTCGGAAGTTGTCCCCTTTTGGTCCATTTGGTGTATAAATGTTCACAACTGACAACCCTGACTAATCTACCTGACCTATTACCCAAACCACCGGCCTTGGCTATCCCTTCTCTCTTCTTATTCCACAAATGGTAACCTATTATATATTAAAATTACGACACTTTATTTTTTTAGAATTATAAACTGAAAAGCAGACCTTCCCAGACCACCCCCTTTGCAGTTTTTCCATTTCTTCAGGAAAGCAATATCCACTATATTCTTAGACAGATAAGCCAAGGGCTGTTTCTTCTGAATGGGGCTATTCAATCCTCCCACATTCAGAAAGAGAATCTTAAGAGCCATTGTCATCTGTTATACCCCCTCTCTCTCTAAAGTCATCAACCCCTCACCCAGACAGCACATACATGTACCGTCCCCCCACACCAAATAAGATCAAGGTCCATCAAGCCCAATATCTTGTTTCCAACAGTGGTCAATCCAAGGTCACAAGTACTTAGCAGTTTCCCCAAAAGACACGGGTTCCACAATGCTTGTACTGGGGCAAGCAGTGGATATCCCGGGTCCTCTTTAATAATGGCTTATGGACCTTTCCTCCAGGAACTTGTCCAAACCTTTTTTAAACCCAACTACATTAACAGCTTTTACTACATCCTCCGGTAATGAATTCCAGAGTTTGATTACACGTTGAGTGAAAAAATATTTTCTCTTACTAGTCTTAAAAAGGTTACCCTGTAGCTTCATTGCATGTCCCCTAGTCTTTTCACTGGTCAACAAATTTTTACAAAAGTCATGTTACTGAAATAAAAATAGTTATTACTTATCAATTTTTATATGCTGAACATGAATATGACAGTGAAATTGCAAAATTGGCTCTAGTTTTTTGTAATCTACAAGAATTAATGTTTACATCACAAAATGCATGTCAATAGTAAATATAATAGGCCTTAGGTTAATACCTGTAAAAAACCAAGTTATAGACTACTTCTTAGATTTTTTTCGCCTGTCTCTTGTACAGCTGTTCGGGAGCTTCTCTGGGGAGTGTCCAGCAGTAGTCAGCCAGCATTGTAGTGGACCATTTTCCCTGGTATCTTTGCTCCACAGTTGTCAGGAAAGAAATCGAGATGGGAATCAAGGAAATGGATCTTTTAGAGACATATTGCAGCCAAGTTTCTGATACTGCATCAGCATGTCTTCTACTAGTTCCTTGTAGTTTTCTGCCCTAACATTCCCGAGGAAAGTTTGTTGACACTAGGCGAAAAGCATTCCATGCTTGTTTCGCATCACCCTGCAGCAAGTTGTTGAACTGGTCATCTTTGAAGAGCTCTCGAAACCCACAAAAATTCCCTCTTTAATCTTTGCTTCGCTGAGTCGAGGGAATTTTTCATGCAGGTATTGGAAAGCTGGCGAAGTGCGGTCCATGGCTTTCACAAAGTTTTTCATCAAACCTAGTTTGATGTGAAGGGGTGATAGCAGGATTTTGTGAGCCTCAACCAGAGCTGGGTGCTGGATATTCTTCTCTCAAACTGTTACATTTTGTCTGTGATTCTATTCCTTCCGCAAGTAGTGCCAATCCCTTGCTCGGCTATCCCACTCACATAAGAAACACATGTATTTTATATATCCCTGCTGCAGTCCCATTAAAAGGGCAACTACCTTCAATTCACCACAGAGGTGCCAGCTGTACTTGTTATAGTTAATGGAAGTCAGTAGATGCTTTAAGTTATCGTATGTCTTTCATGTGGATGGCATGCACTACTGGAATAGATGGAAGACGGTTTCCATTGTTCAAAAGCACAGCCTTCAGACTCAGTTTCGAAGAGCTGGTGTGTGGTGTTTTTTTTAGGGAGTCCATGGAGAATACTGTTGCAGTAGTCTATGTGCAGAGTTATTAATGACTGAAGGACAGTTCTGAAGTCATGTTCTTCTAGCAATGGTCTAAGTAGTTGGAGTGTTTGTAATTTGAAGTATATACTTTTTGTAATGGTTTTTATGTGGGAGGCCATGCTTAATGTTTGATCTAACACTACACTTAGGTATCTGACCTCATCTTTTACTTCAATTTCTGTCTCTTGTAGTAGGATTTTGTTTGGGGTGGGGGGGGTGAAGTTTGGATTTCTGGAGACATAAAGAACTTCAGGGTTTTTTTAGGTTAATTTTGAGGTTATGGTCATTGAGCCAGCCTATTATGTCATTCAAGAATACAATAATTTGGGAGTTATCTGGGCTTTTAGAATCTATAGGATGGTACATCATAATATCAGTGTAAAGATGATAGCTAATGTTATGTGTTTTGAATATATTGCAAATGGGCTGCAGGTAAACATTAAAGAGTAGGGCAGATAAGGAGGATCCTTGTGGGATACCTTGGTTCTGAGTAAAGATGGATGATGAGTCTTGCCCTATTCTGACCTGTTGCGTTCTGTTGGATAGGTAGGATGTAAACCAGTTTGACTGTCCCTTGCAGACCAATTTGTTTTAGTCTCTGTATGAGTAGTTTGTGGTTTATGCTATCAAAGGCTGCTTTAATGTCTATAAAAATTAGAATAAAGGCCTATTTACTGTTATACATGCTACATATGAGTTTATCTATGAGTGATAACATTAGAGTCTCAACACTATGCTGTGGTCTAAACCCATGTTGATTCTCGTCCAGGGGTGCATTTAGTTCAATGAAGTCCTGTAGTTGTAACTGAATAACTTTTTCTATGACCTTCGTTAGGAATGGTAAACTTGAAATTGGTTGATATGAGTTAGGTAGATGTTTGTCCATTGTCGTGGATTTTAGTGTAGGGTGGATTGTGGGTTGTGGCCTGTTTTAAGGCAGTAGGCACGTATCCTTGTATCAATGAGGAGTTTACTTCAAATCAAGGAGATAGTAATCTCATCTTTGGATGCTTTTAACCAACTGACTGGGCAGGGGTCAATGGGGGAGGTAGTAGTACTGATGTTGGTTATTATATTTTTGAGATGTTTATTGTCAATCACATAAAATGTAGACCATGTTGCACTATTTTGAGAAATTGAGTATGAGGACTATGTGTTAGTTGGAGTGGTTGGAGTTTCATTCTGATCTGAGTGACTGAATTAATGGTTTGCTAGCAATTGTGGGTGTAATGTTTTATTGTCCTCAGGTGTGTGTCTTAGGGATTTCACTATAGAAAATAGCTCTCTTGGTCTGTCACGTGATTTTGTGAGTAATTTTGTGTGGTTTTCTTTCTTTTGTTTATGGATTCTTATATAGTTTTAGGGTCTGCAGGTATAGAGATTTATCCCTCCTTCCTCCTTTTATGAATGCTTGTTTCTACCACTCATTGTCAGGATTACATTCTATCATTGGAATCCACCCAGGCCTCCAAGCATACACTATCCCCTATAGACATCCATTCTCTAATCTTTGTGTTTCTTACTCACCCTACACATACTCATAATCCCTTATCAAAATCCCCCCACAAACTCCACATATACCAGCCCCCCTTCATTCACTCACTCTTACCTTTCAACATATCCCTCAGACACTCCCACTTTCAAGACAATCAACTCTCATTCCAGCCAAACTCCCACTTCTTTAACACATACACTCAGCAAAATGTAAAACTCTAAGCCAGTGCTTCCCAAACATTTATCCAATATGACCCCATTTTAACTCTTAATTTCACATGACCCCAAAATAGCAGACCCCACTCCCCTCCCCTTTTTCATCCACTTCCTTCTCCTTTGCTATCTTCATGTTTTAGGTAAGTGATCAGTACAAGATCCTCTGTGCACTCACAGATTCCACTAATCTGCATGAGTTTCCAGTCTAACAGGAAACTCATACATGAGGAGCGAGCAGGTCTGTGAACAGTTACTGATTCACAGGCCAGTACTGACTGCCACTACTGGACATAGATCATAGTGGAGGACAAGAGGGAGGAGAAGAAGCCCTATTTCTGTGGCCCTATCTACTGATGATGTGACCCCATTTGAGGTCCCAACCCACAGTTTGGGAAACCCTACTCTAAGCAATAACGTCTATGGGCTCGATACAGGCATTTACACGGTTTACAGACCTATACACCATGTAAATGTTGTTATAGAGGTCAGTAGCATGATTAGTGGTGCAGTGCCGCTGAATATCCACTGGTTCTGCTGCTATATGCCCCGATGCTAACCATGTAGAATCGGGGCATGTCATGGGTGTTCCAAAGTGGAGCAGAGGCGGCACCTGTTGTTAAGCGGGCAAGATAGGCATGGGAAAAGCTGGCCTAATATCGCCACTGCCCAGTTAGCTTCCGTGCTGGGTGGCGCATTGCGGCAGACCCGGATATTCAATTCTGGTGGCTGGCGTTGAATATCCAGGATTAGGGGTCAGCGGCAATGGTTATGCGCTTTAGAAACGCATAGCCATCACCAATGAATATCAGGCACTATAAATGTAAAAGGCTCAGACCATGTCTTTTTTAACACTGCATTTCCGTTCTTGCTGAAGTAAAAGTCCCCCTCCACATCCAGCATGTCCTTGGGATGCTCATCGCTGTTTCCCATTACTTGTCACCTTCTGTACTCAATCATCCCTGCTCTCAGCATTTGATGTCCGCTATCTAGACTGCCACTCCACCTCCTCCTGCTCATCAATCATCTTGATTCCCTTGTCTTCAGCTCCTCACAGGAGGCTTCTGCTAGTAGTGCGCCACCTAAGCCATGAGCAAAGCCTCAGAAGCCAGAGGAGGAACTGGTTGACTCCTCTTCCCCTTCTAATGCGACTGAATGACTAACCGACTTTGTTTCTGTCCCACAGGTCACTATTGCACAGGTGCAGCCAGCTGGAGATGCCACCCCAGGGACACAGACTGACAGTCCCACAATGGACAGCGAGGGTCCAGCCTTCGACACCATCAGGAAGCACAAGTACTTTCTGGGTAAACTCAAGCCAAAAGGACAGAGGTACACTGTTCCTGTTACAATTCAGCAGGCTTTTCTCTGCGAGGGCCTGATAGATTCCGCCTCTGAGGCTACCCTGATTACCTCGAGTCTCTTTGATAGACTCACTGCTTCCTTGGGGAGTCAGAGGATCCTACACGTCACACCCAGTGATTTGTCACTCGCAGCTTATGGGAATCAGCCCAAAGAGTCAATGGGGCAAGTCTGGCTTAACCTCCAAATTGGAAAATTACAGGTGAAACATCCTGTCATCATTACTAAGTGCCCTGGGGAAGAATTCTTGATTGGCAATGAGCTCCTGAAACGGTTACGCCCCATTCTGGACTACGTCCAGGAAGTGATCTGGACACAGGTCATGTATCCCATACCTTATGCTAGGGTAAAACATGACAGCAGAGTCAGTGGTCCTTGTTCGGTGGAACGCACAAACAAGTCCATCAGGATTAATTTCCAGAGGTCAGCTGATCCCCAAATCCTTCAGCTCCAGTATGAAAGGGCTGGAAATGAGGATCAGGGCATCAGCGACGTGGTTGCCATTGCAGTGGGTTCAGTAGCTAACATTGTCCTTGATACTGACTGCCTGCAGATATTCCTGAAGGAACCTGTGGAAGGTTGTGAGGTGCAAACCCCTCCTCCATCCCATTCCTGCCTAGATCACCCTAGGAGACTGACGGACATATTCTCGGCTGAGAAAGGTCCCTTTATATATGTGCAGGTGGGCATGTCCCAAAAGGAAAGGGCCTACCTATTACCCCACTGTGACCACTCCCTCATCAGTGAGACTCTTTTCTATCGGCTCAAACAACAGCTTACCCTTGACTGGGTAATGGGAGCAAAGACTTCGTTCCAAGTGCCTGGGGAAGGGCTCAAGACATTAATGGGCTACTGCAATCTCCCCTTACAAGTTGGGGTCAAAGGTTTTTGGCACACCTTCTCCATCATCAGAGGACTTGAGGTGCCCCTCTCCTTAGGCTCAGATTGCCTTGTTCGACTGGGAACTTATGTGGATTTCGTGAACAACATCCTCTGGAGTAGGATGGAAGGAGATCCGGTGGAGTTCTCTGGTGCCCGCCCATCCCTACGGGCTGGTCAGACTATTCCTCAAGTCTGTGAAGTGGTCAGTGCAGAAGACACCCACATACCTGGGAGGGTACAGGATTGTCCCCTGCCGATACAGGTGACCCGAGGACATGTGGTCTCTGACAACTTGGTCTTCTTCAGTCCAAATTCCCGTTTTGAGGAGCTGGGCCTAGCCATGGGTCCCATACCCTGCATGGAGGCCACAGCTCCCTCCTTACACTTACTGCTCACCAATCCAAACCCAGATCGCATTCACCTTGTGAAAGGCGAACCCCTGGGATTCCTAGTGGGAGAATCGTTCCCAAGTGTGGAATTGAGTCTCCAGATTATTGGGGAAGCCCCTGTTTCCTGGAACATCTGTGAGGGGGGGGGGACCCCTGCGTGTGTACGATCCTCACCCCGAGGCCTCCTCACCTTACAGTTTGTCTGACCACATAGTGCTGTGACCTCTCAGGTGGACCTCGAGTCTGACCATCTGATTTTGTCCAGTAAACTCGATGAGGCTGTTAGTTCCCTCACCCACCAGGGGGGGGGCGCCCCATGCTGTCCAAGCCATCCAGGTCTCCTCTCTCCAAGATGAGATTGAGGAGAAGGTTGAAATACCCTCAAACACACCTGTCCTGGGATTTGATGAAATGGTTGCGGGAAAACTTGCTGAAGCAGACGCCTGCACTGATGAGTCAGAAAAGGCACAATTAAAAGAACTGCTGTACCGTCACAAGGACCTGTTTGCCACTGACACCTATGACTGTGGTCTCACCGACCTACATGTCACCCGTATTCCTACGGATCCAAACAGTAAACCCGTCTTTGTGAGGCAGTATAAAATCCCATTGGCCTCCTATGAATCCGTTCAGGAAATCATTAATTCCCTGGAACAAAAGGGAATTATACATCAATGCAACAGTACTTACAATGCCCCACTGTGGCCTGTCATCAAGAAGGATTCTAGCTGGCACTTAGCTTTGGACTATCGCCAGCTTAATAAAAAGGTACCTCTATCCAGATGGCCTATGGCACATCTGGAACAGAACTTAGCCACCATCAAGAGTGCAAGGTACTTTACAAGCCTGGATCTGGCCTCAGGATTTTGGACTGTACCTGTCCATCCAGAAGATCAGCATAAGCTGGCTTTTACCTTCGGTAGGCGACAATATACTTGGAATCGGACACCGTTTGGTTATTTGAATGCCCCAGCAGACTTCAATATTTTCCTGCATAAGGCTTTGCCTGATGCTGAGACTAGAGGCAACCTCGTCTATGTAGACAACATTCTGGTGAAGAGCGCCAGTTTCACTGACCATTTGCAAGACACAGATAGGAAAGTTATTGCCTATGCCAGCAAAGCTTTAACGGAAGTGGAGAAGAAATACTCTGACTGTGAGAAATCCTTGTTGTCCACAGTCCACATCACGTGAATCAAAGTTATAATCAGCAATGGCAAGGATGTCCTGGTCAATAGACAGTTCAACTGTGTGAGAGTCCTTATAGTCCAAAAAATAGGTCAAGGCTGCAGTGAAGTCAATCTCATGACCCCGAAACACATCCAATATCTGGAGCTCTGTCGAAACAGGGTCAGCATCTAGATAAAACAAGGAAACTCCACCAACATTAACAATGGAGTTTCTGGGAACATCAATCAAGCAAACATTGCAGGGTAGAGGAACTCTATTATGAATGTCATGTTTATTCATGGTGACCAGGAGTTCACTCAAAGGGGTACTAACCAGCCAAACATTGTTGACAACAGCAACTTTTGTCTCTGAAAAGTCATCGTACTTGGTCATGGTAACTTTACATTGTTCTTTCACATTTTCAGCAGACAACCCACAAAGAGCCATAGAAGTGTCCTTCAGGAAAGGTTTACCAGGACACAACCAATGAATGTCTTTAGAGCTTTGGCACATGCCAAGATTAGGCACTATTGTATTGACGTGGTGCGTACAACAGACGATCCAAAATGTTTCTGTAAAACATGTCGGGGATTTAGGGACACAAAAACTTTCTGTGTGACAGTCTGGGACTGTGTAATCAGGAAACCAGGCGCATCCTGTAGCACGACACCAGAAAGTGGGCCAGGCTCAATCAATCTGGCAACCTCGGATCCCGCTAACATCAAAATCAGGAACAGGACCTTCAAAGTCCGGGACTCCATCTGGAAAAGAAAACAAACAGGCTATGCTGCCTCAGAGTTAGTATCACTCACTTCAGCAAGAGGTTCTTCAGGAAGGAACTTACTGGGATGACACGGTCTAAGCTGATTAATGTGGACCCATTTAAGGGAGCCTTCCCTCTCAGTACCTGACTTCATTCGAATTTGATAAGCAACAGGGGAGGCTTTATCCACAATAGGAAAAGGACCGTTCCAGCTAGGTAGAAATTTACAGTCTTTGACCTTATTCTTACCAAAATTGTAGTAGAATACCTTATTGCCAATCTGGTATTCTTTAGAGGTAGTCCTCAAATCATAGTAGGCCTTCCTACCCCTAGCAGCAGTGTCCAAATTCTTTTGGGCAAAGGCAAAGGCACTTTGCAAGTGTTGTCTTAAATGGGCAACATATTCATGAGCAGTTGTAGCAGCAGTGAGATTCACATCATTAGTCCTGTAAAGAAGATGAAGGGGTAAAACCATGTCCCTACCTGTCATCATCTCAAAAGGGGACACACCAGTAGCACGATGATGCGTGGCTCTGATAGCCATCAGGACCAAGGGCAGTTTGATGTCCCAGTCCTTCCCAGAGGAAGAAACATACTTTTTCAAGATACTGATGATAGTTTTGTTTGCTCTCTCCACTTGTCCAGAGGATTGTGGACGATAAGCAATATGGACTTTGGCCTTCACACCTAGTACCTTCCACAGATGCTTAATGACTTGTCCCGTGAAGTGGGAACCCTGGTTGGATTCCACTCGCATGGGGAGGCCCCACCTGATGAAAACATGGTTTAACAACAAGGTGGCCGTGGTCTCGGCGGTACAGTTGGGTGCTGGGATGCACTCGACCCACTTAATAAATAAGCAGGTAACTGTCAACATATATTTGTTGCCTCGAGAGGATCGGGGCACGGGGCCGATCCAATCTATCTGGAGATCAGACCAAGGCATGATCAGACCTCTGTTTCTCAGAGGAGCTCTATGAGAAGGAGCCGCAGGTTGAAATCTGCAACAGGTCAGACAACCTTTAGTATACAATTGTACATCTTGGTACATGTGGGGCCAGTAGGCCACTTGTTTCAATGTTTCATAGTTTATTCGGTCACCTCTATGACCGGCACAAGGTTCATCATGAGCGTGCTGTAAAATAACTCCTCGGAAGGCCCGAGGTACCACCCATTGCACAATACCATGCTTACTCGTCCGTATCAACAGATCTTTCTGGAGATGGAACATATCCTTGGAGATGTAGAGGATCCTCAGTTCCTCATCGTCCTGACAATCCTCCAGAGTTAATGGGTGTTCCTGGGGGTTCTGCAGAAAAAGGTAGAAACGTCCAAAAGTAGGATCTTGTTTCTGGGCTTGCACGAGGTCGAGATCTGTGCTCTCGCCACACCATTGAACCACAGGGGGCATGGTGGATAATTGAGCTTGTCGCCGGGTAACCGCCGTCACAATTCGAAGCCCATTAGTCTCGGGGGCCTCCAACTGCTAGAGGTCTCCAGAGACAGCACCCTCCTTGGCAAGCTGATCAGCTAGATCATTTCCAATCTTGTCAGGGTTATCAACACGGGAATGACCTTTCACTTTCTTCCAGTAGATGGTCATGTCATTTTCATGAGCTACCTTGTCCAAGGCCAGAATCAATCCGGCATGTTTGACAGGTTTCCCTTTGGAATTCAGCATATTGTTAGATTTCCAAATAGGTAAGTGGGAAACAAAATTCTGTCGGACGTAGTCTGAATCAGTACAGATGGTTAGGGTGTGAACCCCTCCCTGAGCAGCGGACTGGAGAGCTGCCAGGGCTGCAGCTAGCTCTGCATACTGATTAGTCTTGGTACCCAGACGGTACTTGAAGGGTTCACAAGGGTGGTTCTGGTTCCAAACTACACCTATACCTGCTACCAGTTCATGGTCAGGCTCTCACCGGTAAGCACAACCGTCCACATACACCTTGGGGTAGCCTTTACAGAGGTTCTCATCATAAGGACGATGACGAGAAAGCTCAGGCATACATGACTCCATTTCGGTGTCTAAATTACCCACTAAAGGTTCTCTGGCAGTGCAATCGTGCAATTCAGCCAGGCCCTGTGCGGCGGCATCCTTGCGGTTTTGAGCATACCTGACCTCCAGGGGCCAGCCCTGAAGTGCCAAGGTCCAGGAGACAATGCGACTGTTTGACACTTGTCCCGATTTAATCCGATCACTGCCTAGGAACTTGATGGGTTGGTGATGAGTCTCAACAACCAGCCTCTCACCTTGGATATAACTGCGGAAATATTGGAGGGCCCAGACTGTGGACAACAAGGATTTCTCACAGTCAGAGTATCTCTTCTCCACTTCCGTTAAAACTTTGCTGGCATAGGCAATAACTTTCCTATCTGTCATGCATCTGGTACAGAACAGCACTCATAGAGTGATCGGTGAAACCTAGTTCCACGAAGAATTCTCTGCCACTCTCTGGATAGGCAAGACAGGGAGCTCGACTCAAAGCTGCCTTCAGCTCTTCTAGAGCTGCCTCTTGGTCGGGATTCCATGCCCAAGGTTCATCTCTTTTGAGGAGTTTGACCAGGGGTCGGGAAATCTCCGCATATTGATCCACAAATTGGCGGGAATAATTGCAAATGCCCAGGAATGGGCGCAGCTCACTCACGTTGGTCGGACGTTTGAGTTGTTGCAAGGCCGCAATTCTCTTCCTTTGAGGCCGCAGTCCCTCAGCAGAAACTTCGTAACCCAAATAATTGAGGGATTTCCGGCACCATTGGCCCTTTGACAAGGACAGCTTTGCTCCCGCAGCTTTCAGTTGCTGGAAAACATGCTCTATTTCTTGCAAATGGTCAGTGAAACTGGTGCTCTTCACCAGAATGTCGTCTACATAGACGAGGGTGCCTCTAGTCTCAGCATCAGGCAAAGCCTTATGCAGGAAAATATTGAAGTCTGCTGGGGCATTCAAATAACCAAACGGTGTCCGATTCCAAGTATATTGTCGCCTACCGAAGGTAAAAGCCAGCTTATGCTGATCTTCTGGATGGACAGTGCGGCGCTCCTGCCCCGCCTTAGGGCTAAATACAGGAGCGGGGCCTATTGCCTCGTGAGGAAGGAGTTTAAAACCTATTCCCCTGGAATGCTGGCTACTGTAGTTTTTCTGCTCCTTTCACTCCGAAATAAAGTGTAGTTGTGCGCCAGAGACGGTAAGGCTTATTTGCAAGTATTTTTATTATGGTTAAGGTTATTCTTCCATCACATGACAAATTCAGAAATATGAACAAAACAGGTGCTTTAACACGAACAGAAAGAACTCAGGTATAAAGTCAACTTAAAGTAGAAATTCAGCTTTACTTCTAAGCAGTTTACTCAGCTCTGCCCCAAGAGGTCATTCACTTTAAATGCAGCCTCTTTTCACACACTGTTACGTTCACAGTGCTGGGTCACTTCAGGTGCAGGTAATTAAAGCTTTCCTAGCATGGCAGCAAAACAGCTCCGTAGTATTCAACTCATACACGGCATAACCAGTTTCTTCAGTTTGGTATTTCCACACAACAAATAGTACAGTCCATGCTCTCACAGTCAAGTAAGTCAGAATTATCTTGCACTAATTCCTCAGACTGTATAGAATTATTAGCTTCCTGCAATACTGGCTGTCTGTTTGCTTTTAGCTTTAAAAACTCTTTAAAATCCTGGAGAAGCAATTCAGCCTGTTGTCTGCTAAATAAGGAATTGTTATCAGTTATTAAACTTCCCTCTTGATTAAGGCTGTTTCCCTTTTCCTCTCTCAGGTTAAGTGAATCCTGGTAACTTTTAGGCTCTTTTGTTAAGGTTTCAAATATAGGAGAATTGAGTTTACCTTCACTCTGGAAACTCTTTGGCAAATCGCTTACTTGTTGCCAAGCCCCTCTTATCCTAGGTGGCTCAGACGTCCTCCAGCTGTGAGAGTTCCCGTGCCTCTCTGGGCCAAACTGTAATTCCCAGAATGAGTTCTTTCTCTCTCTTGCCTGCCGTGAAGGCTTCCTCTCCCAGGGCTCTGCCTTCCTCCAGGTGTCTATTCCAGGGCTAGGTCCACTTTCCTCAGGACTTCCATTTATTGCCTCTGAACAGATTCTTGCAGGTCTTCTTCTACTGCTTCGGCTCAGTCCTTGGCTGCTAGCCTTCTCTCTCTGACTGCTGCTCCTCTGACTGCTCACGGTACTCTGACCGTTCCCTGGGCTCCTTCTCTTCTTCTTCCACTTCTCCTTCCACTTCTCCCCCCACTTCTTTCCAGCATTGACAATCTGACGTAAATCCTGTTGCCCTTAAGGATTTTCATCTGTCTCCATAGCCTCAGGAGGGCGCTCTTCACCACAGATCCCCCCCCCTTAAGATATCACGGGCTGGCCTCTGACCAGAGGCACAGCACGTGATTCTACTCAGGGCTCTGGAGCTGATCTGTGTCTTTTCTACTACTTTTATGTCTTGCACAACGGTGGCTACCTGAGCTAGGGCTGTCCTATCGTGCCAAGGCTTCAAAAGGTTGATGTGGTACTGGACCCACTGGCCGGACCACGGTACATGGGCCTTTCCATTGGCTCTCAAATTTCGGGTCTGGGCCTGCCACCATCACTATGACCTTGTCTCCCACGGCTAACTGGCGCGGCCGTGTGCCTTGGTCATAATAAGTCTTCTGTCGTCGCTGATTGTGTCTTAGATTGACTTCTGCCACTTGTGTGGTGCGGCGTAAGCGACCTTTTAGATCCTTTAGGAATTCAGGTACTCCCACCTCATGTACATCGGGCTCTACCCACTGTTCTTTCAGGATATCCAATACCCCACGGGGTGATCGACCATTCATTAGCTCATATGGCGCTGTCCCTAGGGACGACTGCTTCCTCTCCCTGCAAGCATAGAGGATGAATGGGAGCATAGTATCCCAGCTGGCCATATTTCCTTCCAGACTGCGGCGCAGCATTCTTTTAATAGTCTGATTTTGTCTTTCCACTAGCCCATTGCTTTGTGGATGATAAGCTGAGGTCTTGATATGGCGGATGTCAAACGCTTCCCAAACTTGGGCTAAATACTTAGAAAGGAAATTGCTTCCCCTATCTGTCAGAACTTCGAGAGGGAAGCCAACCTCGCAAAACAGTTTTATAAGTTCAGCCGCCACGGCCTTAGCTGATATAGTACGTAGTGGCATGGCCCAAGGAAACCGTGTTGCTTGGTCAATGACCACTAAAATATATTGAAACCCCCGCGGTGTCTTGATTAAAGGACCAACAATGTCCATAGCCATTCTATGGATGGGTTCTGTAATAACCGGGGTTGATATCATTGGAACTTCTTTCGGATGGATGGCAGAGACCCGCTGGCATGTTGGACAGGCTTCGCAGAACCTCGCTGTTTCTTTGAAAACACCTGGCCAATAGAACCTCGCCAGGATCTGGTCCAACGTGCTTCGGATGCCCTTGTGTCCTCCGACCGGATGGTCGTGGGCCAGCCTCAAAACTAAGTTTTTGAAGGTTGCAGGCACCACCACCTGTTTGCGCGTGTCGCCCGTATAGGGATCCTTGCTCTCTCTGTACAGAATTCCAGTATCCAGAAAAAACCTGGGTAGGGTATCCCTATCACTCTGGGCCCATTTAAACGCCTGACTTAAGGCAGGGTCAGCTAGTTGCTCGTTGGGGAATGTTGGAAATTTCCCAACTAGTTCTTCTGGCACCCAGGGCAATTCGTGGTCAGCCTGAGTTTCTGCCCTATGCTGAGAACGATCCTGTCTCTCATTACGCTTCTGGGCTTTCGTTTTCTTCACCTTTCCTTCTGGTGCGGCTATCAGATCCTCATGTGAAGGAAGACTTCCAAAGGCTTCATCAGTAGGATCTTCTCCATTCTCTGAGTCCTTAGCTTGGGCTCTTGTAGCTACCAGGGCTCCCTTAGGGGTTAGGCCTTGTCTCATTTCCCTATAAAAATGGGGCCAATCCCTTCCTAAAACCATAGGGTTTGGAAGCTTGGGCACTACTGCAATGGGAACTTTCCTAACCACACCTAGCGCTTTCACTTGAAGGTTGTACACGGGGTATAGTGAAGTACCTCCGTGAACACAGCGGATTTTCACAATGCAGGCAGGCTGAATTGCTACCCCCGATGCTTGGACTTGCTGCCACAGCGCCTTGGAGAGCATTGTCTGCTCCGCGCCAGAATCAAGTAACGCGGTGGTGGCAATTCCCTGTACCTCTACCTCAATGAGAAATCCTTCTCGGGTCTTTTGTGCATTTACTGCTACTAAGGCAGTTTTAAAACAATTCTTCTGCACATGCCCTTCTCGCCCACATTTGAAACATTTCCTAGGCGGAAACCTAGCCTTCATGGTTGGCATACACATTTTGCTTGCTTCATTTTTAAATTCCCACCTCCTTTCTGATTCGGGTATTGCTGCCCCCTTTAAAGCACTACTGCCTTCATGAGCCATTACTTTGGCCTCTAAGAAGCATTCTGTGAGGTCGACTGCCTCCTGTGGGGTCTTGCAGCTCTGCAGAATCAGGAAGGTTCTTATTTCAGTAGGTACAGCATTCATATATTGCTCTACAACAAGACTATCCATTATAGCTTCTTTGGATCTACCCCCTGGATTAAGCCACTTGTTTAACAACATGCGTATTCTATGAGCTAAGGCTTTCGGGGTCTCATCCTGTTTTAATCTTACCGCTCGCAGGAGATTATGGTAGGCTAGCGGTGTAAGGCCTAGCCTTTCCCTAACCGCTCTTTTCACCTCCTCATAATTTCCAGCAAGATCCGGTGGCATACTCCTATACGCGGCCATTGCTTCACCCGTAAGGGATGCCGCAAACCAAATGGCCCAACATTCTTTTGGCCATGCACTTAACTGTGCCACTCTCTCAAAACATTCAATGAAGTTATCTACATCCTCATTGTCCTTCAATTGGCCAAAATTAAACATTGTCCCTGCGTTTAAACTAAGCGCAGCTGTAGCAGAAAAACCTGGGGGAGCGGATGGTATCTCTGGTGGCTTCTTCTGCTCAGCTACCCACGCTTGCAGCATGTCCAATAGGGGTTGCTGCTGAGCCTGCAGGGCAGCAGCATTTTTTTCCTGGAACTCCAAACTTAAGTCCCTCTGTCTCTCCAGTTGAGTGGCCATCCACTTGAACACCTCCGCTGGATCCAGAGACATCTTCAACTCCTGTGAAGACAAACACACAGAAAAAAAACCAAGTGCGGTACCTCACACTTAAAAAAAAAAAACTTTCCTTTTTTTTTTTTCAACTTGCTAGCAATCACCCCTTAGCCCTGTATCCTTAACCTTTCCCAGGTGGACACTTATTAACTGGCTCAGGTGTTGCTTCACACTTTCACAATCACGTTGCAGCCAGTGGTCCTCCGATGCTATGACTCTTTCCTTCCCTTCAGGATGGTCTACAGCCGGGGTCTTTCTTGGCAGTTGCTTTCCTGTAGCTTTCTTCTGCGCGGCACCTTGCACATGCGTGGAATGATCCTGCCACGTAGCCACTTGCGGCGCTCCTGCCCCGCCTTAGGGCTAAAGACAGGAGCGGGGCCTATTGCCTCGTGAGGAAGGAGTTTAAAACCTATTCCCCTGGAATGCTGGGTACTGTAATTTTTCTGCTCCTTTCACTCCGAAATAAAGTGTAGTTGTGCGCCAGAGATGGTAAGGCTTATTTGCAAGTATTTTTATTATGGTTAAGGTTATTCTTCCATCGCATGACAAATTCAGAAATATGAACAAAACAGGTGCTTTAACACGAACAGAAAGAACTCAGGTATAAAGTCAACTTAAAGTAGAAATTCAGCTTTACTTCTAAGCAGTTTACTCAGCTCTGCCCCAAGAGGTCATTCACTTTAAATGCAGCCTCTTTTCACACACTGTTACGTTCACAGTGCTGGGTCACTTCAGGTGCAGGTAATTAAAGCTTTCCTAGCATGGCAGCAAAACAGCTCCGTAGTATTCAACTCATACACGGCATAGCCAGTTTCTTCAGTTTGGTATTTCCACACAACAAATAGTACAGTCCATGCTCTCACAGTCAGGTAAGTCAGAATTATCTTGCACTAATTCCTCAGACTGTATAGAATTATTAGCTTCCTGCAATACTGGCTGTCTGTTTGCTTTTAGCTTTAAAAACTCTTTAAAATCCTGGAGAAGCAATTCAGCCTGTTGTCTGCTAGATAAGGAATTGTTATCAGTTATTAAACTTCCCTCTTGATTAAGGCTGTTTCCCTTTTCCTCTCTCAGGTTAAGTGAATCCTGGTAACTTTTAGGCTCTTTTGTTAAGGTTTCAAATATAGGAGAATTGAGTTTACCTTCACTCTGGAAACTCTTTGGCAAATCGCTTACTTGTTGCCAAGCCCCTCTTATCCTAGGTGGCTCAGACGTCCTCCAGCTGTGAGAGTTCCCGTGCCTCTCTGGGCCAAACTGTAATTCCAGAATGAGTTCTTTCTCTCTCTTGCCTGCTGTGAAGGCTTCCTCTCCCAGGGCTCTGCCTTCCTCCAGGTGTCTATTCCAGGGCTAGGTCCACTTTCCTCAGGACTTCCATTTATTGCCTCTGAACAGATTCTTGCAGGTCTTCTTCTACTGCTTCGGCTCAGTCCTTGGCTGCTAGCCTTCTCTCTCTGACTGCTGCTCCTCTGACTGCTCACGGTACTCTGACCGTTCCCTGGGCTCCTTCTCTTCTTCTTCCACTTCTCCTTCCACTTCTCCCCCCACTTCTTTCCAGCATTGACAATCTGACGTAAATCCTGTTGCCCTTCAGGATTTTCATCTGTCTCCATAGCCTCAGGAGGGCGCTCTTCACCACAACAGGTATAGTCCAAAATCCTGAGGCCAGATCCAAGCTTGTAAAGTACCTTGCACCCTTGATGGTGGCTAAGTTCTGTTCCAGATGTGCCATAGGCCATCTGGATAGAGGTACCTTTTTATTAAGCTGGCGATAGTCCAAAGCTAAGCGCCAGCTAGAATCCTTCTTGATGACAGGCCACAGTGGGGCATTGTAAGTACTGTTGCATTGACTGTGACAAGGCAGAGCTGTCAGAGCACAAGAAAAAGGGTTTTAAACACACTTTTTCCTCTGAACCTGCCAGAGATACAGGTCAAGAAAGGGTTAAAAGCTCAGCACTCAAAGGTTCAGTGCAGGAGAGATGAGAAAGGGAGCCACACCCTAGCTCTAGGCTGACAGGGAGAGCTAGCCTATCAGGGAAAGGGGTGGACTCATGCCTGGTTGGACAAAGCACTCCTCATAACCAGGAAGTGGTATTTTCAGAGAGGAAGGAAGAGGAGGAAGAGAAGGAGGAACGGAGAGGAGATGGAGTAATGAGAGGAAAGCAACACAAAGGCTTACCTTTGGCACAGCCGGGAGAAAGGGGCTCAGAAGGATCAGATGCAGCCTTAGAGTCAGAGATTCTTCTCAGAGGGATAAAGAAACCAGGTCCAGGCAGAGACCGGAGATCCCGAGGAGACAGAGCTGGAGGCAAGTGGAACCAGGTGGGAACCGAGTACTTGGACGGTTTGCCAGCCACTTTGCTCAGAGAAAGCCACGTCTCGAGGAAGGCAGTTGGAAGTGCTGCCAGGAAGGAGTAGCCCTCAAGCAAAGCCAAAGCAGGTTAGAAACTTTTATAAACCTTTTAAGCAAAGTTTGGAATCCTTGTCTGAAAGGGACAGAAGCAATTCTGCAGATAGTTTCCCTGGGACCAGACAGACAAGAGAGAAACTGGGTGGAAGGGAATTCCCAGCGTATGAAAGACAAGCGTTGCCTTACTGCAGAAAAAGTGTCAGAAGCTGCAGGTTAGAGTCTAGCACAGCTGCACCTCAGCACGTTGCTAATTGGCAGCACCGGGACACAAACCTAGATACAGACTCTGATGACCAGGAGATATTAAAAGAGCCTGTAAAACATTCTCAGAAGAGATACATACCTCCTCACCAGAGAGTAAGACCGGGGCAACACAAGGGAGAGAGAAATCCTTACTCTCAGCTCCTTAAGAACCTTAATAAACAGATATCCCTGCAAGAGCCCCGGATACATAAAGAGAGGGGAGAGAAGCAGTTACAAACCCTTCTCAAGCACCTGAGATCACTAGACTCGAGTGAGCCTTATAACCAGGAAGCTCAAGATAGTGAAGGTGAACCAATGCAGACAGATAATCCATTGTCTTATAGTAGCAGTTCAGAAATGGAATGTGCTATCTGTCAAAGGGAAGTTTAAAGTACAGCTTAAACATATTCCATATTTTAAGGCTGTTGTAAAAGTCTAACTTTGGAGATTGGATGCAGACAGGAGTTTTGTCTCACTGCCAACACAAGTTAAATACCCAGCCCTAAGGGATAGCTTCAAGAGCACATAGAATTCTTCTGGGAGAAGTTTACATAGAAGAACGAGCAGGCTTATGGAAGAAGCAGCTGTTATCCTTAGAGGCTAGGAGGAATTATCTTAAGCACGTGGACAAGAAAAACCACAACATTGAAAGTTTATTTATTGAAAGCTTATGTTGGAAAAGTATTGCTGTTATGAAGAACATTGATGTGTTGGAATATTGGAAGAAGTAAGAAAAGCTGATGGTTGATTGCTTATGATGCCCTGAGAAGTATCAGGAGAGCTGTTATCCAGGACTTTTTCTGTTACGCTTTTGTTATCATTTAACCTCTGTTCTTGGGGGAAGAAACCCTGTGCAAACAATTAAAATATTGTTTACCCTTAACCTACTTTGGCTGTCATTACTGGGCTACAACTACACAAGCATATCCAGATAACAGCATTAACAGAGTGACTTTAACTGTGCCCCCTCTCCTACTGCCTCCATACTGGGGTTGGCGGGCGAGGGGGACACAGGTTGGCGTAGTTTTGCGGATTCTTCAACACCCTGTTCAGAGAAGAGGATATATCAACGCTAACAGCGAAGTTCTGAGGAGAGAAACCTCGTGCAAGCTTGAAAAAAAAAAAAAATAATAATAATAATAAGGAAAGGTGCCTGAAGAAGAGCTTACCGGATCTGCAAAAGCATTTGGGAGCGCAAGATTGGTGGAGGTGGACCAGAGTTCCTGTTCCAGCGCCAGCGCATTCCTGATGAGCACGACTCTCCACTTGTAGCAGGTAACCAGTAGCTGGAAGGCTTGTCTCAGGATACTGCTACAAGGGAGGGGGGTAAAGCGCAGAGCTAAGCCGGGAGCTAAGGCAGGTGCAATTGTCTTTGTGCCGCACTTGGTGCTGTTTTCTTTTGTTTCCTTACAGCTACCGCGAGATGGAACCCGCACACCTGATGAAATGGGTAGCGGAAGCGTTCCAGCAGCAGGACGCGAGAGCAGCACAGACGCAAGAACGGATGGCGGAGATGTTCCAGGCGCAGCAAAAGCCATTGATAGATCTGCTGAGTTCACGGATTGGAGAGCAAAAAGAGACGACCAAAGTACTAAAGACTGTTTCTAGTTCATTAGGAGCTACTACAGGACTTGGAGCTTTAGGTCAAGGAATGTGGTCATTAGGACCAATGTCTAAAGAAGATGATATAGATGACCATACTGAGGTTTTTGAGCGCATTGCTATCATGAGCGGATGGCCAAAAGAACACTGGGTCATCAGATTAGCTACTTCCTTAACGGGAGAGGCTTTGACAACCTATAGGGAGATGCCCAATGATCTGGCTACCGATTATGACGTTGTGGTCAAAGCCATAAGAGACAGGCTGGGCCTAACTCCGGTGGTGTACCGCCGTCTTTTAAGAGGGTGCAAATTAACCCCGGGCGAGACACCACAGGCATTATGCCACAGGATTAGAGCTTTAGTACACAAATGGCTTTCACCACATAACAGGAGTATTGAGACAATAATAGATGACATTGTGCTAGAGCAGTTTCTTGAGGCAGTTCCCAAAGAAGTACAGTCCTTCTTAGTTCTGCAGGACTGTAGAAACACTAAGGATGCCATCACGCTGGCCGACCGTTTCTTTGCGGCGGAAGCTATAAGACAGCGGGGGATGGGTGTTTCGGAGAAGTCAGTCCTAAGAATGCCAGGAGCGAAGGGTAGAGCAATGGTGGGAGAGTGCCCATCTAAGAAGTCCCTATTCAAACCTGGGTGGGAGGAACGTAAATATTTTTCTTGCGGTCAGCAAGGACACCTGAAAAAGAATTGCAGGACTAAGTTAGCATTAGTGACTACTCCTTCCAAGAAGGTGGGGGAGGGATTTTTATTAGCAGTCACTGTTAACAATGTCCAGGCTGAAGCGCTATTAGATTCTGGCGCTGACCGGTCGATGGTCTCTGAGAAATTCTGGGAGAGGATAGGAACCCCTAATGAATGCCCTAAGGTACACCATGAAGGAAAGATTAAAATCCGCTGTGTACATGGTGCTGCTACCTTTTATCCGGTGCACACCGTAACAGTGGAGGGACTAGGGGTAAAGAAGGACATCCCAGTAGCAGTAGTGCCAAACTTACCACACTCAATAATCTTAGGGAGGGATTGGCCGCAGTTTAGGAAGAGCCTAGTCCAGGAGCTAGCTGCTACAGCTGAGGCCATAGTCCCAAAACTCCAAAAGGTAGATAAAGAACTTAGAGGGAGGGAGGAAAAAGAAAGGCATACAACCTCCTCTCAAAGGGGAAAATCCAGGCTTGGGATAGTACCAGCCCCACTTTTTGCAAAGCTCCAAGAGAAGCCAGGTAGGAAGAGAGCTCCTATCTTGGATCCTCCCACTAAGAAAAATGCCTTTGTCCTAAAATGTTGTAGGGTCACCCCTAATGCTAGGATCCCCAAGAGAGCCACTGAGAATGCTGCCGGCTTCGACATATATAGTGCAGAGGACACTATTGTTCCAAGGCAGGGGAGGGCTCTAGTAGAAACCGGTATCCAACTAGAAATACCGCCCGGTTGCTATGGCCGGATCGCGCCACGATCTGGGCTGGCGGTAAAGGATAGTATCGATGTAGGTGCCGGGGTGATAGACCCTGATTTTAGAGGGGTAGTTAAGGTCCTACTTCTGAATTTTTCTAGGAAAGATTTTAAAGTATCTATAGGGGATAGGGTAGCTCAACTCATTATGGAAAGAGTTGGCTTTCCCCCTATAGAAGAAGCCATGGAGTTAAGCACCACTATAAGAGGGTCAGGAGCGTTTGGGTCCACTGGCCGCGCTGTTTTAATGGGGGTGGCGGATGTTACTGAGGGCGAGAAGACAGAAATGGATCTCGGACCCCAGCTAGCGCAGTGTAGGGAAAAGCTTATGCCCAGGATAGGAGCGGAGCTCTCCTGGGGTCAACAGCAGGCCCTGCGGAAACTATTAGAAAGTTTTACTGATGTACTTACTCTCATGCCAGGAGAAACCCAATTGGTAGCCCACGAGGTAGTGACCCCACCTGGAGAAGTAGACCGACAGCGACCATATAGGTTGCCGGAGGCTAAACGTCAGGAGGTAATAAAGCAGGTGCAAGAGATGCTCCAAATGGGGATAATTGAGGAGTCAGTTAGTCCCTGGAACAGTCCAGTAGTTATGGTGCCAAAACCAGATGGTACGATAAGATTTTGTATAGATTTCAGGAAAATAAATTCCATATCCAGATTTGACAGTTACCCTCTACCTCGCATAGAGGAATTATTGGACCAGCTAGGGCAGGCCAAGTATCTTACCACGCTGGATATGACCAAGGGGTATTGGCAGATTCCCCTTACCAGGGAATCTAAGCCAAAAACAGCCTTCAGCATGCCCCTTGGTCTTTATCAGTTCCGACGCATGCCTTTCGGGCTACACGGAGCAGCCGCAACGTGCCAGCGATTGATAGATATAGTCCTGCGCCTGCATCGCTCTTATGCCTTAGCGTATATGGATGATGTAATCATCCACAGCGATAGTTGGGACCTTCATCTAGCACAGGTACGGGCGGTACTAAGGGGGATGAGGAAGGCTGGCCTTACCTTAAATCCTGCCAAATGTCTTTTTGGAGGTAAGGAAGTCAAATATCTGGGACATTTAATGGGCAGAGGAATAGTGAAGCCACTTATGGACAAGGTAGTGAGCGTAAATAATTTCCCACTACCAAGGACCAAAAAGCAGGTCCGAAGCTTTTTGGGCCTAATAGGTTATTATAGGCGATTCCTACCCCAGTTTGCTAGCGAGAGTGCGCCGCTTACCGAGATGCTTCGGAAAAATGCCCCTAATCAAGTTCAGTGGACCTCAACTGCAGAAAGAGCCTTCGAGCAACTAAAGGAGCGCTTATGTGCAGCCCCAGTTTTAAGAGGGGTAGATTTTTCTAAGGACTTCATTTTGCAGACTGATGCTTCGGATGTAGGGATAGGGGCTGTCCTGTCCCAAAAACAGGGAGGAGTGGAGCACCCCCTAATGTTCCTAAGCCGGAGGTTAGCACCCGCTGAGCAGAAATATTCAACAGTGGAAAGGGAGTGCCTGGCAATCCGATGGGCTATAGAAGCCCTCAGATTTTATTTAACAGGCCGTCGCTTTACTTTGGTGACAGATCATGCTCCTCTAAAATGGCTGTCATCTATGAAGGACCACAATCCCCGCCTTACCAGATGGTATATGGCTCTACAGGCCTATGAGTTCCGTATAGAGCACCGGCCGGGTAAGCTGCACCTTAACGCAGACGCCCTTTCAAGGATTCCGGGCTGTTCTGAAAGTATTCAGCCAGCTCGGAATATCTTAAATGGGGGGGTTGTGTGACAAGGCAGAGCTGTCAGAGCACAAGAAAAAGGGTTTTAAACACACTTTTTCCTCTGAACCTGCCAGAGATACAGGTCAAGAAAGGGTTAAAAGCTCAGCACTCAAAGGTTCAGTGCAGGAGAGACGAGAAAGGGAGCCACACCCTAGCTCTAGGCTGACAGGGAGAGCTAGCCTATCAGGGAAAGGGGTGGACTCACGCCTGGCTGGACAAAGCACTCCTCATAACCAGGAAGTGGTATTTTCAGAGAGGAAGGAAGAGGAGGAAGAGAAGGAGGAACGGAGAGGAGATGGAGTAATGAGAGGAAAGCAACACAAAGGCTTACCTTTGGCACAGCCGGGAGAAAGGGGCTCAGAAGGATCAGATGCAGCCTTAGAGTCAGAGATTCTTCCCAGAGGGATAAAGAAACCAGGTCCAGGCAGAGACCGGAGATCCCGAGGAGACAGAGCTGGAGGCAAGTGGAACCAGGTGGGAACCGAGTACTTGGACGGTTGCCAGCCACTTTGCTCAGAGAAAGCCACGTCTCGAGGAAGGCAGTTGGAAGTGCTGCCAGGAAGGAGTAGCCCTCAAGCAAAGCCAAAGCAGGTTAGAAACTTTTATAAACCTTTTAAGCAAAGTTTGGAATCCTTGTCTGAAAGGGACAGAAGCAATTCTGCAGATAGTTTCCCTGGGACCAGACAGACAAGAGAGAAACTGGGTGGAAGGAAATTCCCAGCGTATGAAAGACAAGCGTTGCCTTACTGCAGAAAAAGTGTCAGAAGCTGCAGGTTAGAGTCTAGCACAGCTGCACCTCAGCACGTTGCTAATTGGCAGCACCGGGACACAAACCTAGATACAGACTCTGATGACCAGGATATATTAAAAGAGCCTGTAAAACATTCTCAGAAGAGATACATACCTCCTCACCAGAGAGTAAGACCGGGGCAACACAAGGGAGAGAGAAATCCTTACTCTCAGCTCCTTAAGAACCTTAATAAACAGGTATCCCTGCAAGAGCCCCGGATACATAAAGAGAGGGGCGAGAAGCAGTTACAAACCCTTCTCAAGCACCTGAGATCACTAGACTCGAGTGAGCCTTATAACCAGGAAGCTCAAGATAGTGAAGGTGAACCAATGCAGACAGATAATCCATTGTCTTATAGTAGCAGTTCAGAAATGGAATGTGCTATCTGTCAAAGGGAAGTTTAAAGTACAGCTTAAACATATTCCATATTTTAAGGCTGTTGTAAAAGTCTAACTTTGGAGATTGGATGCAGACAGGAGTTTTGTCTCACTGCCAACACAAGTTAAATACCCAGCCCTAAGGGATAGCTTCAAGAGCACATAGAATTCTTCTGGGAGAAGTTTGCATAGAAGAACGAGCAGGCTTATGGAAGAAGCAGCTGTTATCCTTAGAGGCTAGGAGGAATTATCTTAAGCACGTGGACAAGAAAAACCACAACATTGAAAGTTTATTTATTGAAAGCTTATGTTGGAAAAGTATTGCTGTTATGAAGAACATTGATGTGTTGGAATATTGGAAGAAGTAAGAAAAGATGATGGTTGATTGCTTATGATGCCCTGAGAAGTATCAGGAGAGCTGTTATCCAGGACTTTTTCTGTTACGCTTTTGTTATCATTTAACCTCTGTTCTTGGGGGAAGAAACCCTGTGCAAACAATAAAAATATTGTTTACCCTTAACCTACTTTGGCTGTCCTTACTGGGCTACAACTACACAAGCATATCCAGATAACAGCATTAACAGAGTGACTTTAACTGTGCCCCCTCTCCTACTGCCTCCATACTGGGGTTGGCGGGCGAGGGGTGACATGACGTATAATTCCCTTTTGTTCCAGGGAATTAATGATTTCCTGAACGGATTCATAGGAGGCCAATGGGATTTTATACTGCCTCACAAAGACGGGTTTACTGTTTGGATCCGTAGGAATACGGGTGACATGTAGGTCGGTGAGACCACAGTCATAGGTGTCAGTGGCAAACAGGTCCTTGTGACGGTACAGCAGTTCTTTTAATTGGGCCTTTTCTGACTCATCAGTGCAGGCGTCTGCTTCAGCAAGTTTTCCCGCAACCATTTCGTCAAATCCCAGAACAGGTTTGTTTGAGGGTATTTCAACCTTCTCCTCAATCTCATCTTGGAGAGAGGAGACCTGGATGGCTTGGACAGCATGGGGCTCCCCCCCCCTGGTGGGTGAGGGAACTAACAACCTCATCGAGTTTACTTGACAAAATCAGATGGTCAGACTCGAGGACCACCTGAGAGGTGACAGCACTATGTGGCCAGACAAACTGTAAGGTGAGGAGGCCTCGGGGTGAGGATCGTACACACGCAGGGGTCCCCCCCCCCTTCACAGCCGTTCCAGGAAACAGGGGCTTCCCCAATAATCTGGAGACTCAATTCCACACTTGGGAACGATTCTCCCACTAGGAATCCCAGAGGTTCGCCTTTCACAAGGTGAATGTGATCTGGGTTTGGATTGGTGAGCAATAAGTGTAAGGAGGGAGCTGTGGCCTCCATGCAGGGTATGGGACCCATGGCTAGGCCCAGCTCCTCAAAATGGGAATATGGACTGAAGAAGACCAAGTTGTCTGAGACCACATGTCCTCGGGTCACCTGTATCGGCAGGGGACAATCCTGTACCCTCCCAGGTATGTGGGTGTCTTCTGCACTGACCACTTCACAGACTTGAGGAATAGTCTGACCAGCCCGTAAGGATGGGCGGGCACCAGAGAAATCCACCGGATCTCCTTCCATCCTACTCCAGAGGATGTTGTTCACGAAATCCACATAAGTTCCCAGTCGAACAAGGCAATCTGAGCCTAAGGAGAGGGGCACCTCAAGTCCTCTGATGATGGAGAAGGTGTGCCGAAAACCTTTGACCCCAACTTGTAAGGGGAGATTGCAGTAGCCCATTAATGTCTTGAGCCCTTCCCCAGGCACTTGGAACGAAGTCTTCGCTCCCATTACCCAATCAAGGGTAAGCTGTTGTTTGAGCCAATAGAAAAGAGTCTCACTGATTAGGGAGTGGTCACAGTGGGGTAATAGGTAGGCCCTTTCCTTTTGGGACATGCCCATCTGCACATATATAAAGGGACCTTTCTCAGCTGAGAATATGTCCGTCAGTCTCCTAGGGTGATCTAGGCAGGGATGGGATGGAAGAGGGGTTTGCACCTCACAACCTTCCACAGGTTCCTTCAGGAATATCTGCAGGCAGTCAGTATCAAGGACAATGTTAGCTACTGAACCCACTGCAATGGCAACCACGTCGCTGATGCCCTGATCCTCATCTCCAGCCCTTTCATACTGGAGCTGAAGGATTTGGGGATCAGCTGACCTCTGGAAATTAATCCTGATGGACTTGTTTGTGTGTTCCACCGAACAAGGACCACTGACTCTGCTGTCATGTTTTACCCTAGCATAAGGTATGGGATGCGTGACCTGTGTCCAGATCACTTCCTGGACGTAGTCCAGAATGGGGCGTAACCGTTTCAGGAGCTCATTGCCAATCAAGAATTCTTCCCCAGGGCACTTAGTAATAATGACAAGATGTTTCACCTGTAATTTTCCAATTTGGAGGTTAAGCCAGACCTGCCCCATAGACTCTATGGGCTGATTCCCATAAGCTGCGGGTGACAAATCACTGGGTGTGACGTGTAGGGTCCTCTGACTCCCCAAGGAAGCAGTGAGTCTATCAAAGAGACTCGAGGTAATCAGGGTAGCCTCAGAGGCGGAATCTATCAGGCCCTCACAGAGAAATGCCTGCTGAATTGTAACAGGAACAGTGTACCTCTGTCCTTTTGGCTTGAGTTTACCCAGAAAGTACTTGTGCTTCCTGATGGTGTCGAAGGCTGGACCCTCGCTGTCCATTGCGGGACTGTCACTCTGTGTCCCTGGGGTGGCATCTCCAGCTGGCTGCACCTGTGCAATAGTGACCTGTGGGACAGAAACAAAGTTGGTTAGTCATTCAGTCGCATTAGAAGGGGAAGAGGAGTCAACCAGTTCCTCCTCTGGCTTCTGAGGCTTTGCTCGTGGCTTAGGTGGCGCACTACTAGCAGAAGCCTCCTGTGAGGAGCTGAATGCAATGGTAGCCTTCATCATATCTGTCAACTCGCTTATTCTCTTCTCTAGCTCCTGGAATTTGTCAAAACCAGGCTTTCTCTTCCAGTTCCGGTTTGTCACCCTGCACCCACTCCCTAACCTTGAGGGTTAAGGAGGGATGGGCCTTGTGTAGTTGTGGGGGCCAATGAAAGTCGGGAACAAGACATTTATATTTACAAGGATTTTATTTTCCCCGCTCCTTGGTGGACAGGAACAGGTGAGAAGAATAACCAAATCAAGAACAACGCAAATTACAGGCTTTCAATACTGTGCTTCAGCCAAATCTCCACTGAGGAAGCACATTACACCATGTGTCTTCTCTGTGCTATATTTACAAATACTCCGGTAAGAAATAATACTGTTTTCTCTTGCAATCAGGTTACAGTCCAGCTTATTTCAGTGCTTCAATAAGCTTTCCTTTCAGTTGCTCAAACAGTATTCATTTCATAAGCTTTTCACATATCCTTGGTTAACATAACCAGAATAAATATCAGGTATAATCATTCAAGCTTGGCTCTTGTCAGCTCTATCTATTAGACCAATCGAGCAGTCCATCGGCTGGTAAACATCAATCATGGGAACTGGAGCCGGTGTGGGAATTCCTATTTCAGGATTACTTCCTGCTTGAATGCTAGTCTGTTCTGAAACAGCTCTTCTATTTAGAAATTGTTTGAATTCATTCAAGAGTAGTTCTGCCTGTCTTCTAGCAGGACTACTGGGTGAGCCTTCTCCTTGCCTGGGCAGGTAATTATCTGCTTCTGGTAAACAAACAATGCTCTCCCTGTTTAGACACTCTGTGCCCGTGGTGGAGTTACCCCTCCCCCACTTATCTCTGTTAGTGAGTGTTGGAATCACACGTTCCTCTGCACGAGCTCTGCTCTTAAAGAATGCTTCAAAGGTAGGACCTTCTGTATCAGTGTAGCCTAATTCTCTTGTAAACAGTTTAGAGGAATTCCTCTTGTCAGCTTGCTTGTTAAAAGCAGGAACTGCTGGCTGAGAAAAGCTAGGCTTAGTTAGAGAGCTTTCAGGCTGTAACCAACGTCTCTCACATTGCCTGAAACTATCCTGTACTTTAAAATCAGGATTCCCTCTTTCTGGCTCATAAAACTTGTTAAAGGAATTAAGTGCAGCAGGTACCTTAAAATGAGGCTTGTCAGAAAATGCCTTGCCAGCGTGCCTTTCTCTCCAAGGGTAAATGCTGTCTCCCAACAACCTAGGCTTTACTCCTGGTTCTGAATCAGTTTCCCTTCTGTTGCAGCTGGGCAGTGTTTCTGTAGCAGGGTCAAAGGGTTCTGCATTCAAGAGAGCTTCTTGCCTTCCCAATGCCTTTTGCCTTCTCTCTTGTGGATTCAAACCACCTTCACTTCTCATTCCATTTGTAGTGCTCACTTCTCCATTCCTTCTCATCACCGTCCTACTCCTTCTCCTTCTCCCTCCACTGTCTTCCCTCTCTCTGCTTAACAAGGGGCCCCTGCTCTGGGAAGCCCGCCTCCTACTAGGGCGTGCCCAATCCACAGCTCTGGTTCTCTCCTCCCTTGAGGTGAGCTGATTAGTTGCCTGTAGGTTATGCTGAGAATGGAAAACCCTGTCTTTTCTTGCAATACCTGAACCAACCAGAGGGCCAGTATCAGTTTCCATGGCTTCTGAAGTTGCCACTGCGTCACAGGTTCTGTGGAGCGAAACGGTGATTCCCAGAGCGCTGCTTAGACCCAGATGACTGGTTGTTCTGGGGTGGCCTGGGAGGATTCTGTGGAGCAGAAGGAGAAGAGTTCTTTTCCAACGAAAGGGTAGATTTTACAGCACTAACACACTGTTTTGGCTCTCTGGCTTTGCTTGGAGCCCTTACTGTGCTGCCAGTATTGGTTGCTCTCATGTTGGGAACAGCTTCCCAAATCCACTCAGCATGTTCTATCACACGTGACAGGGGTTCGTGACGCTTGTCAGACATATAAGGCTTAATAGATGGAAGGAGCAACTGACAGAAAAGATTACGAAACTCCTGATGGTGTTCTATCGTTTCCCAAGAAGGGTCACTCTGGAAGAAGGTCTGCCTAAGTCTGTAAGCAAACTCTCGGGGTGTTTCCTTTTCCCTATGAGTCATACTAAATGCTGCCTGCTTTGCAGCGATATCATCAGGGTATGGCCCATAATGTTTCTTTAGTGCCTGTTCAAAGATGACGATGTCCTTCTTTTCATCGTCTGCCATGGCCCTAATAAACTGCTGACAAGGTACATCAAAGGACCATGGAAGATACAAAACCATGTCCTCCCCCCTGGTAATGTTCAGTGCCCGAAAGGCATCTTTGACTGCAGCTAAATGTTCATTTATGGTGGCACGACCATATTTCTCAAAAGGTGTGACTATACTCCGCAAAGTTGTGATAATTTGTAATTGGGCAACAGAAGCACCTTCATTTATTTGTTTCCCTTGCAGGACACGGGAGCATGGAGGATTTCGCTTGCCTTCAGCTCCCTCTGGTGGTCGCTGCTGGTACAGTTTGCCATCACTAGGGGGACTTCCCACCCCCCCTTCACCGCTCCCTGTATGGGGAGGGGTCGAGAGTAGGGTGTTTCACTACGCCCTGTTTCTCTCCTGTGCTCATGCGCTGATGGGAGAGAACTGACTTTGCTCTGGAAAAGCTGCCTTTCTACACTGGGCAGGGTTTCCAGTGGCAAACTGCCGTCATCTACCCTCCGGTAATTTGAGAAGCCTAGAGGGATCAAATTATCCCTGTACTCTGTCTCGTTACTCTGAGAGGTAGTCACACAGGCCAATTCAAAACAATCAGCTCTTAATTGCTGGATTTCTAGGTTAACTCTCAGTATTTCCTGCCCACATTCCTGACGTGCAACAGCTAGCTCCCTTTGGAGACTAGCCGTTCGCTGTCTTGCTGCATTCAGAGCAGTCTCTGTCTCATTTAACTCAGCTATCAAAGCACTCTCACGTCACTCATAAAGAGCCGCGACATCTGTTAGTCTCCTGGTCTGGGCGGCTAGTTCAGTTCTACAAACTGTCAGAAATTGCAATTCCGTTTGATCCAGAGCATTCCGCTTCCTGAGAGCGGAAACTTGATCCACCCAGCCTTCTGTGTGAACCATCGTTACAAACACAGGAATAGCTGCTAGAATTACGCTGACTCAGTAAGACGCAACTCATTCAGAGATCCTGTAATGTGGGTTCCAAACCCGTTCCAACAGACACCTCTCTAGCCACAAACCTCAGCATAAACAGCTGCTTGGACCACAATAGGACAATTCAGAAATATTACACAAATTCTGAGAGACGTAGCACATTCAGAAATACTCATCCCTTGGAAGAGACCTCATTATTATGTAGGGATTATTAGTAGCACAAAAATAAGTTAGACTCTCTGTTGTCCAGGGGAAATAGCTACTAATACCCAGCCCAAAGTTCGGTGAGTTATTCTGGCAATGAGCCACGAAAGAAGTCTGGTCTGCAGATATATATTAGACTTTATTATAGGCAACCAGGTAGAAAAATATACACACACATATAGCTAATTAGAAACATGAGGTAGAAATTTGTTATAGTACAGATGTACAATTGGACAACGTAATAAATCACTGATTAGTAACCAGACATCACTGATTCGCTCTGCACTGAGGAAAAGTAAGAAATATATTGCTAACCCCTTGCCCATCCAGGAGAGGAGAGATAAGCCAGTACCTTAGCTCCGTCGGGCACTCAGGAACAGCTTCGTCCAAGGAGGCAGCTGTTAGCTAATGCAGGCTCCAGCCTCGTCAGGCGAGCCGCAGTAAGTCCGAACCGGAGGTATCTGTGAAAGTCTTATCTCAGACCTTTGGAGGACGGCCTAGCCCACACTTAGTGGCCGTCTTGCGGAAGGCTCAGGTCGCAGGAATCAGGTACGCAGTGCACAGCAGGAAGGAACCGGTGCAGAAGTCTGTATGAACAGGTGGGAAAAGCCCCCAACTCCCTCTAAAGTTCCAGTGCAGATTGCATTATTCTCTGTAAGAATCCTCCATCATAGGTCCGATGATTGGTTGGCACCAGGCAGTCTGAGGTGTTCTCAGCGAATCAGGAGGTAGATGATGGGCAGCTTCTTGCAAACAAAGGAGCCATAGTAAGAAGTAACTTCTGGGCATATGTACAAGTGTCCAAGGACAGTGAAGCAGCAGATGTCCTTGCATGCGGGCAGTAAATTAGCCACGGACAATAGCTTCTGTATGTATGCACACTTAGAAACGCTGTGCAAGCAGTTGCTTGGATGGCAGGCTTATAGCTGAACACAGCAAAAGTGTAGTGAAGAATCCATCTTGTCTGTGCAGTTTGGTTCAGGCCTGAGTTGCTGAGCAGGCCGGAGATTTGCATGTAACGATATCCACTGACTTTTGGCATTTCAGTAAAGTCTATTTGTAAGTTGTGCATAGGGATTACACCACCTGACTGAGCTCGGGGTGGCGGTGTAGGACCCTATTTGGCATTGTTCTTTGCACAAGTTACGCACTGGCAAGCTACTGAGGCTGACAAGGCTCCCAACACTGAAATGCAAAAATGGGGTCTGAGTGCTTTTTCCATGGCATTTTTTCCATAATGTGTGGCTTGATGAAAGGCCTTTACAAAGGCGGGTCCCAATGACTCAGGGATCACTATTTGCCCTGGAGGTTGGCTACCCTCTGCTGGTGGTAGCTCAATCCATCCATCCTTCAGTACCCCCTTTACTGTAGTGCAATAATAGTCCAACTCCCTTGTTGTGTATCGTGGCGTCCACAAGTTGAGGGGTACTGGAAACAATGCTGCTTGTACTGGTGTTGCTTGTGGTGAAATTTGGCCTGTCATGGCTGCTTGTCGCGCTGAAGCATCAGCAAATCTGTTTCCTTGGGCAACTTCTCCTTTTCCTGTTTGGTGTCCTCGGCAGTGCATAACAGCCACTCGTGCCGGGGCCCATACTGCATCTAGTAACATTAATATTTCTGGGCCATACTTAATTGATTTGCCTCCAGAGGTAATGAGTCCTCGTTCTTTATACAGAGCTCCATGAGCATGTAAAGTTGTAAAAGCGTACTTTGAGTCTGTATATACGTTCAACTGAAGTCCGGCACCTATTACTAGTGCCCTTGTTAGTGCTATCAATTCTGCTTTCTGTGCTGATGTTCCTGAGGGAAGAGCTGATGATTCAATGACTTTCTCCCGGGTGACTACTGCATACCCGGCACAGCGTCATCCATTGATGATGAGGCTGCTTCCATCCACGAAATAAGTCTGATCAGGGTTCTCTATGGGTACATCAGTTAGATCAGGTCGACTTGAAAACACAGTGTCCATGACTTCCATACAGTCATGTTCTGGTGGGTCCTTGCTGATTGGTATCAAGGTGGCTGGGTTTAAGGCATGGCTCACTTCCAATTGTATCCGAGGATTTTCGCATAACATGCTCTGGTACTTCAGCATTCGGGAATTAGTGAACCAGTGGTTTCCTTTCTGTTCCATGAGGGCAAGCACAGCGTGTGGTACTGTAACGCGCAGGTTCTGTCCTAAGGTGAGTTTGTCTGCTTCACTCACTAACAATGCTGTGGCTGCCACAGCTCTCAAACATGGTGGCCATCCTTTGGCTACGGTGTCCAACTGTTTGGATAAGTATGCTACAGGCCGCTCCCAATGTCCCAATGTCTGAGTCAACATTCCCAGAGCGTTCCCTTGCACTTCATGTACAAATAAATGAAAAGGCTTCTGGACATCTGGTAATCCAAGTGCTGGTGATGACATTAACGCTTCCTTCAAGGCTTTAAAAGTTTCATCTTGATCAGGTCCCCACTCTAGTGGTGATTTCTCTTCTCCTTTGGTGGCTTCATATAGTGGTTTAGCAATCTGAGCAAAGTTGGGTATCCATATTCGGCAGTATCCTGCTGCTCCCAGGAAGGCTCTGATTTGTCTCCTGGTAGTTGGGGTTTGGATACTGCACACAGCTTCTTTTCTTTCTGGTCCTAATTGCCGGCTTCCTTTGGTCAGCCGGAACCCCAGGTACTTTACTTCTGTTTGGCATAGCTGCGCTTTTGCTCTGGAAACTTTGTATCCAGCTTCATCTAGTAGTTGTAAAAGGTCATTTGTGGCTTGTACACATTCACTCTCTGAGGTGGTAGCTATTAACAAGTCATCCACATACTGAAGAAGCACTCTTTTCCCAGGGGTTACAGGATAACTCGAAAGGTCTTGGTTCAGTGCTGCACTGAAAATGGTAGGTGAGTTCTTGAATCCTTGAGGCAATCGTGTCCAAGTGAGTTGGCCCCGCCTCCCTGAGACAGGGTCCTGCCACTCAAAGGCAAACAACAGTTGGCTAATCAGGGCTAATCGTATGCAGAAAAATGCATCTTTCAAATCCAGGACAGTAAAGTGGGTAGCTTCAGCAGGTATCAGTCCTAAGAGTGTATAGGGATTTGGCACAACTGGATGTATGGTTTCAACTGCTTCATTCACTCTCCTCAAATCTTGTACTGGGCGGTAATCACCTGTCCCAGGCTTCTTGACTGGCAGGAGAGGCGTATTCCATGGTGATTGACATACTCTGAGAAGGCCATACTCCAGCAATCTTAGTAAATGACGATGGATGCCCTCAATAGCTGGTCTTGGGAGGGGGTATTGTTTAACATGTACTGGTGCTGCTCCAGGCTTAAGGGTCACAATCACTGGGGCTATGTGTTTGGCTAGACCTGGTGGGTTACCTTCTGCCCATACTCCAGGAGGAGCCATAATGTTGGCTGGCATGCTGAAATTGGTATCAGGAACTGGTTTAGTACTGTAATATCTCCACTCTTCTTCTCGGGGGACAGTAAGCACCATGAGTCCTGCAGGCTTTGAGTTTACAGTCATTTGCATTTCTCCTTTTTCAGTAAAGGATATTTGGGCCTGCAGTTTGGCTAACATATCTCTTCCCAGTAGTGGCACTGGGCACTCAGGCATATAAAGGAATTGATGTGCTATTTGCTGTCCTCCTAATTCACAAACACGGTCTTTCAAAAAAGACTTGGTGGCTTTGGCGCCAGTTGCTCCCATAATAGTAACTGCTCTCGTGGACAAGGGAGCTATTTGCTTATCTATTTATTTATTTATTTATTTACATTCTCTTATATACCGCGCTATTCTGCATCAGTGCGGTTTAACATTGAACAAACTGAAATTACATTGAACAGGGCATTATAACTTGGAGATAACTATTTTTTACAGGGAACATGGGCTATAGAGGGTTAAGTGGCTTGCCCAAGACCACAAGGAGCACCTGTGGGACTAGAAACCCCAGTCCTTCCGGCCCAAGGTTGCTGTCCTCTAGTGGGATTTGAACCACCGACCTTCCGGCCTGAAGTACCTTGCCCCAACCACTAGGCTACTCCTCCACTCCTCCACTCTACTACAGAATGTTCTGCTCCAGTATCAACCATAAAGTCCATGAATTGGTCCCCTATCTTTAAACAGACCATAGGCTCCTGGGGACCTAAAGTGAATTCGGAGCCCGGTCTGTCCTAATCTGTTTCATCTAAATCATAGTCCGTTGCAGTTGCAACTCCTTCTATGGCCTCCTCTCTTTCCCGTTGGAAATGTACTCGATTTGTCCCTCTGCGATTCTGTGATCGGCCTCTCTCTCTCTCTCTCCGAGGGGAATTTTCTTCTTCTTCGTGTGAGGCGTCTTCGAGTTGCGGGCATGCATTCCTCCAGTGTCCTTCTTCCTTGCAATAAGCGCATTGATTTATGCCTAACAGTGGCCGACTATCTCCTCGGCCCCTTCCTCTTCCTCTGCTCCTTCGATTAGGGAAACCTCCCCGTTTCTGTTCAACTAAAGCGGCAGCCAAAAAATCCGCTTTCTTCTTCATTTTACGCTCACTTTCTTTCTGTCTTTCATTATCACGGTTCACAAACACTTTCTGGGCGACTTCCATTAGCTGTGACGTATTCATGCCCGCAAACCCTTCTAACTTCTGTAATTTGCGTCTAATATCTGGTTGGGACTGGCTGACAAAAGCGGCGTTCACCATGCATAGGCTTTCAGGTGCAGCTGGGTCATAGGGAGTATACATTCTATATGCTTCAGCTAATCTCTCATAGAATACTGCTGGGCTTTCATCTGCGCCCTGGATAACTTTGGCTACCTTGGAAAGGTTCATGGCTTTATGACCCCCCTTTCGCAGGCCTTGCATAAGGCCTTGACGAAACCGGGCTAGGGATCTGGATCCGTCGTCGGTGTTTGGGTCCCACCGAGGATCTTCATTGGGAAACTCTTTCTTTGCTGCTTCGCGGTTATCTATTCCTTTTCCTCCCGCTACTAGGGGATTTTCTGCTAACCAATTGACAGCTGCTCGCATAATTCTCGTCCGCTCCTCAGTAGTAAATAGAGTGGACAGGAGTTGACGGCAATCTGCCCAAGTAGGCTGGTGGGTTTGCATAATTGTATTCATTACTTCTGTTAATTCTTGGGGCTTATCAGTATAGGAAGCATAATGCATTTTCCAATTCAACAAATCAGTGGTGGAGAAAGGCACATAAACTAGACTGGTGGGTCCCGCTACTATCTGGTTCTCTTCGTTCATTACGGGCATTCCCGGGACCTGCCGTAGTGGCATTACTTTCTTGATAGGGCCCCTCTTTCTCAATTTAGGCTTTGTCTTAGATTTCTTACTTGCAACGGATGAACTGGTACTAACAGCTGATTTTACACTTTCAGTCTCGCCCCGGGAAGATGTCCCTTCTTCCTCTTCTTCTTCTGACTCAGAATTTTCCTCAGTTTCTAGCTGATCAATCTCTTCAGGGGGTGGGTCATCTAACTGAGCTTCTGGTGGGTCAATGAGTGAAACTCGCCGGTCCCGGGGGCTTGCCGCGGGACGCGGTGGTACTTTTACTGGGTGCTGAGCTTGGGGCTGTCTAGTAACAACTTCCGGGGACTCGGGATCAACATAAACAGACTTCTGTGACTTCTGTTCTATCCCTGTCTTCTGTGTCTGTTCTGTCAGCGCTACCATTATTCTACACTGTTCTTCATAGCAGCGCTGGGCCCAAGGGGGCGGGCTTTCGCAAATACTTAACCAAGAATCTATATAGGGATACTGGTCGGGGTGCGCTGCTCGCACCTTCCGATGAACTGACTTAATAATTCCTATGTTAAATGTTCCATCTCAGGGCCACATGGGGTCTAAGGTGGGCCACTCCCTAGTACACAAGAGTTGCAATCATGACGCAGTCATTTTCACCCCATAATCTCCTGAATATCCTTTATTAAAATACTTAATCATACATTCTAGTGGAGTGTGCACAGTAGACCCCACCCCTCCCATATTGATGTGTGCGCTGTTACCCTTAGCATCCACTCCCTAACCTTGAGGGTTTAAGGAGGGATGGGCCTTTGTAGTTGTGGGGCCAAATGATAGGCGGGCACAAGAATATTTATTTTTATAAGGATTTATTTACCCCGCTCCGTGGTGGAATGGAACAGGCGTGAGGATTAAACCAAAACAGGAACAAAAGAAAATCAAGGCTTTTCAATGCTGTGCTTGAAATGTCCTTTCATACTGGGATTCACATTACGTCATGTGTCCTCTTACTTTGCAATCACAATAAACAAGGGAAAACAATACTGTTCATGAGTTGTATCTAAATTATGCTTTAGCTTATTTCCACTGCTTCATAAGCTCTTCATCCAGGTACTTAAACAACATACATTTTTGTAAGCTCTTCATCCAGGTATTTAAACAACATACCTTTCAGGATATGCTAGAAAATGACCATTCAAGCTTTGCTTTAGTTAGTTCTATCAATCAGACCGATTGAGCAGTCCATTGGCTGATTGACTTCAATCATGGGCAACGGAGAAGCTAATGGTATTTCTGCCTCAGGATTCTTTCCTGCTTGCACTAACTTCTGTTCAGCAATAGCTCTTTTATCTAAGAATTGTTTAAACTCTTTAAGGAGAACTTCAGCCTGCTTTCTAGCTGGGCTAGACTGAGGATTTGCTCCTTCCTTGGGTAAGTAATTGTTTACAGAGTTTACTTCTGGAAAACAAGCAATGCCGTCTCTGTTCAAACATTCATTCACTGCAGTGGAGTTACCCCTCCCCCACTTGTCTCTGTATGCAGGTGTCGGGTTAACAAGTTCCTTTGCATGAGGAGTGTTTCTAAGGAGTGATTCAAAGGTAGGACCTCTTAAAACATCCTGGCTTAATTCTCTCCTGAACAATTCAGCTGGATTCCTTATATCAGCCTGCTTGCTAAAAGCTTCAGCTGTCTGGTGAGAAAAGCTTGGTTTGTTTAAAGGAACTTCAGGCTGCAGCCAACTGCTTTCACAAGGCCTGAGGCTGTCCTGAGTTTTAAAGTCAGCATTCACTCTTTCTGGGTTCTCATAAAACTTGTCATAGGAATTAAATACACCAGGTACCTTATAATGAGGCTTGTCTGAGAATGCCTTGCCACGCTGCCTTCCTCTCCAAGGGTCAGCTGTTTGTTCCAGAAACCTAGGCTTTATCCCCGGGTCTCTCAGTGCTTCTAACCTCTGTTGCTCCCAGAAGGTTCTTTCAGGCAGTGAGTATCCCCGGTACCTACTTCCTGGTTCTGAATCCCTTTTCCTTGTATTACAGCTGGGCAGTGTTTCTCTTGCTAGGTCAAAGGTTTCTGTATCAAAGAGAGCTTCTTGCCTTATTCCATCTTCACTCTCCTTTCCTTGTTGCTTTTCCAACGTCCTTTGCCTTCTCATTCGTTTTCCCCTTCTGATACTTGTTCCAAATCCACTCCTACCAATTCCACTCCTTCCAATTCCACTACTGTCTTCCTTCTCTCTGTTTAACAAGGTGCCCCTGCTCTGGGGAGCCCGCCTCCTGCTAGGGCATGCCCAATCAGTAACTCTGCTTCTCTCCTCCCCTGAGGTGAACTGTGTTAACTGATTAGCTCTGTGCATCTTGTGCTGAGAAGGGAAAACCTTGCATTTACCCGCAGTACCTGAACCTTCCAGCGGGTCAGTATCAGTTTCCATGGCTTCCAGCCCTGCCACTGCGTCACAGCACGCAACAACAAACAGAAGGGAAAAGGAGAGCGGACCGTGGGTGAGGGGTCCTCACGGCCCTAGAAACATTTAGGGGAAACAAATAACAAGACAAGACGACGGTCGCTTCCTCCTTTTTACGACCTGGACGTGGTCGCCCGGCCAGGAACTGCGTGACTCAGGAGTCCGCCTTCGCTTGGTCTGTGTCACCAGACCTCTCAACCACACTTCATTCACACAATCATGCTAGTAACGTACTCCCAACCAAGCCCAATCCTGTCTATTCTGACTAGGCTATACCAAAGTTATACAAGTTATGCCGGCTTTTTCCAAGTTCCAAGAAGACGATAGTTTCACCCCACGAATACACTATGCAAGGTTAATTGGACCGTCTTGAGAGGGGATCAGGCTCTCTTATCAAAATTCCAAGTTCCAAGTTACAAGTGGCCAGTTACTAGTTCCAAGTTACAGACTGCAGTTCTGACTCATCTGTCTAGACATACCAAAAACTATACTCACCGGATCCGGTCCCCGTTCCCGAGCAAGCACATGAGTTGGACCTCGGACTCCCCTCACGGGTTCGAGGTGTTGGCTCCGTCTGGGTCCGGCACCCGCCGAGGCCTGGCCCAACTCCCTCCGATGCAACTGGACCGGTGGCGCCTGGGAGCCGAGCCCACGTCGGAAGGGCACGAGCCCAGCAGGACCAAACCTATAGAGGCGGAAAGTCGTGAAAATGTTATAGCAAACGCTGTAAAAAGCTCTAATTCAATCACTCACCCACAGAAGGAATACTCACAGACAGGCTGGAATGCAAACAGGAACTTTTAATGTGCGCACAGGCCCAGATAGAGAAACCAGCAATCTCCACAAAAATCTGAGCCCCGAGGGACGTCCTCCAATGCCTTATATACAGTACAATTTTAAACTCATTCTATAATCCCATTTGCCACAGGTATTTCCTGTCCACCAATCAGCAGCCCCTGGGGAAGGTACCTGGGTGACCTGTCCAAACCGGTGTGCTCTGGTCTGTTGATTTCTGGGCTAGGGGATATTGTGCTCAGACCTGGAGTGGGGGAAGGGTGTCTACTGAAATCTTAATGTCTTCTCTTAGCAGGCTGATTACTTTATGTAAGAGCCTCATGGCTTGGGGGGAAGGGTCAGGCTGATCACTTGTGTAACAGCCTCATGGCTGCCTCAGTATATCAGCTCGTATACCCTCTACTCACCACACGTTCCTGGCCAACGCACCAAGAATATGTAGCGGCAGAGCGCAAACAATCCAATAATACCAGGAGTCTGTTCAGAAGGTCCAAATCATTTATTTGTGCACAAGACTCAAGCAGAATCACATTCAAAATGGCTGAGCAATGGTTTCTAGCAAAACAACAATTTTTATACCTTTCTTCTCCATTCTGTACATAGGCAAACTTCTCATTGGTCCCGGTAACCCTTCATGCTCCATCTATTGGTCCCGGTACCACTACGTAGCCATCCAATGAGGACCTTGGTCTGGGCTCAGCACCTGCTTGCCCCCCTTACAGTCCCCATTACAATGGACAGTTCTTAGACTCTTGATACAATTCTCCTCCAAGGTCACTTAGCTAACTAGAACATGTAAAAAGTGGACTGTTGTAGTTGTTGTTATGGAAGGACAGACTAGATGGGCCTTGTGGTCTTTTTCTGTCATCATGTTTCTATGTATGTGGGAAAGCAGGGCACTGTAACCCTTCTCTCAGCAGAATTAATTAGTTCACAGAAGTTTTCACACTCTTATCAGTACCAATTAAAGTTGTTTTTCTGTCTTTTGTAAGTTTCGATTCTGCTTAGCTATGCTTGGTTATGCTTAGTTAAGTTTCGATTCTATGGAAGCAGCATTCGGGGGGGGGGGGGGTTCACTCCTCTGGGCCTAACCACAGGCTTTACTTACAGGTCAAGCTGCTTAGGCCTGTCTGTTTGGTTCAAGCAGCGTGGATCATAGGCCTTTGCCTACCACATCAGAAGATCCACAACGACAAGTTTGTGCACACGCTTTCATGTATATTCATTGTAGATATCCTGGTGTCCCTAAGGCTAGACTGAGCATGGTTACACACAGCACTTGAACAGAAACACACTTCTTACTCCATGGAGCTTACAATATATTTAAGGCAGACAGGAAAAGCAACCACTAATATGGTCTTTTGTGAGATGGCAAGGCTATGACAAACGATTTAAAGTAGGTGGATTAAATTGCAGAAAGGCAATTTAAGAGCATGTCAAAAGAAGACATTTGCAGCTACAGTTGCTAATACACACTACTGTATAAGTGCACATTAATGCAGTATTTTACTGCAGGTCCCATTCTATACAATGGGGCCTAGTTCCTAACACATGCTAATAGTGTTGGCACTTACTAATGCAGTTAGCATACATTAAGGATCTAGAAATATTTAAAGAAAACTGGTTATGTAATTAGTCTTTTGGGCACAGTAGGAAGGAATTATCCACCTCATGTACTTCCATGGGCATTAATAAAATCCTCACCATAAATACAGCATCAAAGGTTCTCCATTATATTACTGAAAATCCCCAGCTCTTATTAATTGGTTTGAATTTGTCACAGTTCATGAGCTTTGTACAACAGACTTGCTTGTAACAGAAGAGGGGCACAGTTAGGATTAAGTGAGGTGGCAATATTTAAGCGAAGCTCAAGTTTGTAAATACCCGCATTAATCAGAAGTAAAATAATAGCTGCTATTGTGTCTGTATTAACAGGAAGGAGACCACAAAGTTGTTAAGAAGGGTCACAGTAAAATAAGGACAGTGATTTTTGTCCAACCCTGTAACAAAACAGAACAGCACAAAAGTAGGAAGGCAAAAGGAAATGAATAAGAGGGCGTTTATATCTGTCTATATCTTTTCCTCTCTACAAGGTCTGCTGAACAGATTAGTTATCTGATGTTTAGCTCTTAATCTCAACACAGCAGCACCACTACCCAACCCTCTCTGTCTTTGGCCACACACAGTTCTAACCTCAGTGATTTATAGGGTAAAGAACATTGGGAAGGGGAGGGAGTGGAAGCAGGGAACTGCCACATCTTTCCTTACCTTTCGCTGGTCTTAGGTTGCTGACAGATCATTTAGATTATTAATTGTAGTATCTTCCTGACAGAAGGGGAAGGTCTTATTTATGTTCCCATTAGTGGTTTGTGCAGACTTTTTAAAAATTATTCTGTTTCATTTTTCATTTTAAAATAGAAAAAGGTAACACACATCCCAAAATCTGGGTGCTTAATCCCTAACTGACCTTGACCTTTACCTATCTTTTGTTATACATGTTAAACATGCATTCAATTAGTGGTCTAGGAGAGTTATATCCCTCAAAGACATTTCAATGGCCAGGCACTCACCTGTTGTCCCTTTGCCTGCATCTACAATTCATGTACAAGAAATGTAGATTCAGCTGCTATTGACTGTCTCCATTTGTGACTTTGGGCAAGTTACTTAACCCTTCATTGCCTTGGGTACAAAATGTAGAATGTGAGCCTTCTGGGGACAGGAAAATACCTACTGTACATGAATGTAACTTGTCTTGAGCTGTATATACTTAGGTGATATTGTTGTCCTATACATACATATCCTCCAAATGTGCCCCTCTCTGTCCTGGTCTTCTATCATTTTTTATTTTCTGTAATTACCCTGGACTTTGTAAACTGCTTAGATTGAGGTTGCCAACTGCCTTCAGATGCTCCAGACAGGCTTGATCCAGTCCTGGCTTTACCCCTTTGCATGCAGGGACTTGTAGTCTTGCTTTTCTTATGGCGTGCAATAGTGAAATCAGAACTACATGTCCCTGCATACAATGGGGTAAATCCAGGAGCGGATCAAACCTGTCAGGTGCATCTGAAGCCAGTTGGCAACTCTAACTTAGATGGACCTTCCCTATAGTGGTATATCAAATCTTTTTAAATAAATACTGAAAGAAATATAAATTTTCATTCAGAACCCTGAGATTCAGATGCTATAGGGCCAGAGCTGCAAAGGTACCCAGTTCCAGGAGGAAGATATCATTCCAGTTCTGGATTTCTGATACATTCATCCTATTGCAGTAAGGGAACTGCAGCACTGATTTCAGTGGATAGAATAAGGGACTCCAAATACCACACTGCCTTGGGGATGCAAGTTTAAAACCAGAACTGGTCAACAATCTCTCTCTTGGAACTGGGTCTCTCTGCAGGATTAGTTTCCAGGGTGTGATGTAAGCAGAACTCCTCCCCCCCCCCCTCACAAACACTCTCAGTCCTCCACAACCCAGCTGACCTAATTAGGACCAATCAGGGTCTAGATAAATCTAGGACCAATAAGACACCTACTTCCTGGTTCTCCAAGAACTGACACCTTGGGCCAAGTGTTGTAATATTTGGCAGGCTTGGGGTAGGAGGAGTTTCCGCCCTTGTGGGGAGCCAAAGTCGTTCCCTCAGAACAGAAACCTTGCAGCTGCTAGCTGGGAGAGACTGTGTGCAACACTAGCGAGAGCTACAGCGCTAAACAGTCTCAACCTCAGGAAAGAAACACCCTCTTAGCTCCCTGCGGAAACCCCACACCAAAGCTTTAGTGCAGGTTTTTTTTCTAAGCATATTTAGTGAAGAAGACGTTTTGCTCAGCGATGTAGTAAACAAACAGTATGGGAATGAGCTCAGCAGAAAAGGTCTGCGATAAGCGAGCAGAGCAAGTCAGCTACGTGTGCATGAGATCTGCATTAGCAGCATCTATCCTGCACACAAAAAGCAAAACAAAAACAGCAATATTATTCTGAGCGAGCGCCAGATAGGAATCCAGCACATGCGCATAACATTGTTCTGGCACACTTCTCCAGGGTCTTTTTGTTTTGTTTTGTTTTTCAGCAGTTTTTTCAAAGTTGCAGGTTCTGTATGCTTAAGAAACAGGCAGACGTTTCTCAGCAGCACTGACCTCAGACTTCTGAGCTTACCCTTAATGCCTCTTCAGACCTCACCTTAAAATCTCATGTTGGAGGTTAACCTTCTGCACACTTCTCTGTATCAGCGCTGTAAAGCTAATTGCTTCATAATCATCCATTTAACTGAGATTTAAATCAGCAATGCACCTTATCACAGGCATTGACACATTGTTTATGCTCACATTAGATTCCTTCCTGCATCTGCACCCGTATTAATGCAGAAAATTCTGCTTAAGCACTGTGAAGATACCTGCATTAACGGCAGTGCACTTTTCTGCGTCAAGCTGTCTGTGTGCTGTGGATCATGCTGGGCAGCACCTTATGATAAATTATAAAAAGCATCTGTGGCTGCAGCAAGAGCAGAGATTGTTTCCGTTTTCTGACAGGGCAGTGACGGGGGGGGGGGGGGGGGGGAAGAGGACTCTGCAATTCCCAAGTTCGGAGAACCCGTTTCTGTTCAGTCTAAACTGCCACTGAGATATTAGACTACTGGAAGCGCAGTTGCCTATACAAGTTCCCAAACAGTGGCTTGATCACTCACATATAGTGTGGTAGGCTATGGCCTATGATAGCCTGCAAATATGAGAGGCCTGTAAGTTAGGCCCTAATTCCAACCCCCATCTTAGTAAAGAACCAAAAATCTGTGAAAGATTGAGAAAACTGTTTTAAACTGCTTAATAAGACGTTTTTCATGAATTCATAAATCTTTCATTATTCTCTTCTGTGCTGAGGAAAGAAATGTTTCAATACTTGCATTCCTAGAGCTAGAAACGACCTTGCAGTAGAATTGTATCCAAACCTAGAAACTGTACCATTGTTAGAACAGTCCTAGAGGAGGGAGCTGGGTGCTAGGCCCAGGAGGGATCTCCGATTGGACAGATGCAGGGGGCGTTGGAACCAATAGAAAGTCTGCATGTATCAAACTGAAGAGAAATGTATAAAACGAATATGTCTCTGTAAGAACTTTGCTCAGTCCTTTTTGAAGCTTGACTCTCTCTGAGCCTTGTGCACAATAAATTGGCTTGGACCCTGCAATTGACTCCTGGATTTATTAATTGTCTGCACTTCACTGCTACATATTCTTGGTGCATTGGCTGGGAATGTGCGGATAGTGAATGGTATTCAAGTGAATATTCCACGTAATTCGCCTCCAGGTTTGGCCCGGTTGGAACCGTGTCTGTACGACCGCAGGGGAAACCTCAGGCGCCACCGGTCCTCTTGTATCGGAGAGGGTTCCGCCTTGCCTCGGTGGGCCACTGGGTCCGGCCGGCCAATACCTCTGAACCCGAGGGGAGTCTGGGATCCAACCCAAGAACTGGTTTGGTATCGGGAACCGGATCCGGTGAGTAGACATTTTCTTGTTCAATAGTCAGTGAAGCCTGGGGAAAAGTCTCGCATGAGTATGTGAGACAAATTTGGTATAGACTAACTGAGAACATCTTGCATAAGTGCGCAAAGACGAGAGAGCCTGATCACCTCTCATAAGGACGGTCCTAGTACGCTCCACATAAGGGTTAGCAGAAGCCGAAGCCACTGACCCTTCGGGATGAGTTAGTCAGAAAACCTTTGGCATTTGAAAATAATTTCTTGTGATAGTATGACTGCCTGTGTGATTGAGAGGTCATGAGATACAGACCGAGAGAGAGCGGACTCCTGAGTAGCGCAGTTCCTGGCCGGGCGACCGCGCCCAGGTCACGAAAAGGAGGAAGCATGTGGTGTTTGTTCCCCCCATTGTTTTGTGGGCTGTACGGACCCCTTACCTACAGCCATACTACCTACCCTTACTGTCTGTTGTCGTGTACGTCATTACGTGTATGCCATTACGATTATGGGAGGGGTGGAGTCCACGCAAACTCCGTTGGAATGTATGATCAAGAATTTCCGTAAAGGATTTTCAGGAGACTACGGAATAAAAATGTCTCCGTCTCAATTAAGAATGTTATGTGATAGGGAGTGGCCTGTGCTAGTTACTTCATGGCCATGTGGGGGCACCTTTGATGTAGAAATAGTTTCCTGTGTTCATCAGCTTGTACAAAAAGTGCACCCTGATCAGTTCCCCTACATAGATTCCTGGTTGGGTGTTTGCGAAAGGCAGCCCTCTTGGGTAAAGCGCTGCTATGAGGAACAATGTAGAATATTAGTAGCAACCTCTAGGGGGACCCGGAAGTTAGAGGAGGGGAAGCCGCCTGTGTATTCTGCTTCAGAGTCCCCAGAAGTCCCGGCCCGTTTACCCCAGTACCCATATAAGTTAGTTCCACCAGCTCCACCACCTGAAGCTGAACCTGATGAGGTACCTCAGCAGTTACTGCTGCAGCAGCAAAAGAAGCCCATTTCCCCGAGTGATAGCCCCGAGTCTGGCCCAAGTACACCAGGGGGACCAGGGTCCTCCAATGATACTGGGAGCGGAGGCTCTCCTGCTAGTTCAGGGTCACCCACCAAGGAAGCCTATACCCGGGAGCCGTACGATTTAAGAAGCGTAACCCCAAAGAAGAAGGAGAAAGCAGGGCGCCTAATGCCATTGCATCAAGTGCCTGGTTTACCTATCCTAAATGAACAGGGCCAGATGGCGCCAGGACCTACCAGTTTAATCTATGTGCCTTTTTCCACTACTGATTTATTAAACTGGAAAACGCATTATGCATCCTATACTGAAAAGCCTCAAGAATTGACAGAGTTAATGTCTAGTATAATGCAAACTCATCAGCCTACCTGGACTGATTGTCGCCAGCTCCTGTCCACTCTCTTTACTACTGAGGAGTGAGTGCGAATTGTGCAAGCAGCCATCCGCTGGTTAGAAAAGAATCCCGTAGAAGCGGGGGAAATGAATCTCCCACAAGCAGCCACCGCAGCTTTCCCAAATGAAGATACTAGATGGGATCCAAATGATGAAAGGGGGGCGGCGGCCCTAACTCGATTTCGCCAGGCCTTGCTACAGGGCCTGAGGAAGGGAGGCCAACGGGCCATGAATATCGGAAAGGTATCAGAAGTTATCCAGGGTCAAGATGAGAGCCCAGCGGTCTTTTATGAGCGGTTGTCTGAAGCCTATAGATTGTATACCCCATACGATCCAGCCGCTCAGGAGAATTTGCGCATGGTAAATGCAGCCTTTGTCAGTCAGTCCCAGAGAGACATAAAACGAAAATTACAGAAACTGGATGGATTTGCGGGCATGAATACAGCACAGTTAATGGAAGTTGCTCAGAAAGTGTTTGTGAATTGTGAAAATGAACGTAACAGAGAGAGTGAATGAAAAATGAAGAAGAAAACAAATCTTCTTGCTGCCGCTTTAAGTGAACGACGTGAAGGAGGTTTTCCTAATCGAAGGAGCAGAGGACGTGGAAGGGGTCGTGAGAATAATTGGACCCCACTGGGTGCGAATCAGTGCGCCAATTGCATTGAAGAAGGACATTGGAGAAGTGAATGCCCGCATCTTGACTCCACCCCCAGGAGGGGAGGAGGGAGTCCCTGGAGAACAGGAGGCCGATCTCAGAGTCGTGGAAGAATGGATCGAGCACAGTTCCAGCGAGAGAGGGAAGAAGCTATTGAGGGAGTGGCAGTCGCAACGGGCTATGACATGGATGAAATGGACGAAGACTAGGCCAGACCGGGCTCCAAGTTCACCCTGGGTCCCCAGGAGCCTATGGTCAGTTTGAAAGTGGGGGACCAATATATGGACTTTATGGTAGATACAGGAGCTGAACATTCAGTAGTGGCAAATCCAGTGGCTCCTCTTTCGTCTCGATCTGTCACCATTATTGGGGCCACTGGGAACAGGGCCACCAAGCCTTTCCTGCAGAACCGCATGTGTGAACTAGGGGGACAGAAAATAACGCACCAGTTCCTGTATATGCCTGAGTGCCCCATTCCACTTCTGGGCCGAGATATGCTTGCCAAACTTCAGGCGCAAATATCCTTTGCTGAAGGAGGAGAAATGCAAATGACTGTGAACCCAAAGCCTGCTGGATTGATGGTGCTAACTGTTCCCCGAGAAGAAGAGTGGCGGTTCTACAGCCTACCTCCAACCAAGCCAGCCAGTTCCTGTATACCTCCTAACCTTTTAGCCCCAACTGAAGTATGGGCAGAAGATAATCCACCTGGCCTAGCGAAGAACATAGCCCCTGTCATCGTTGCCCTCAAGCCAGGAGCGGAACCAGTGCATGTGAAGCAGTATCCACTTCCTCGACCAGCTATTGAAGGTATCCATTGCCATCTGATGAAACTACTGAAGTATGGACTTCTCAAGGAGTGCCAGTCACCTTGGAATACCCCCCTTCTCCCAGTTAAGAAACCTGGAACAGGGGATTACCGCCCAGTACAAGATCTAAGGCGGGTATATGATGCAATTGAAACCATACACCCAGTGGTACCAAATCTTTATACTCTCTTGGGACTGATCCCCGCTGAGGCTACTCATTTCACTGTCCTGGACCTGAAAGATGCCTTCTTCTGCATACGCCTAGCCCCCACCAGTCAACTTTTGTTCGCCTTTGAATGGCAAGACCCCACAACAGGAAGGCGGGGCCAACTCACCTGGACTCGATTACCGCAAGGATTCAAGAATTCACCTACTCTCTTCAGTGCTGCTTTGAATCAAGATCTCTCAAGTTACTCAGTGAACCCAGGACAAAGGGTTCTCCTTCAGTATGTGGATGACCTTCTCATAGCCACAAATTCAGAAAGTGAATGTCTACAAGCCACTAGTGAACTCTTGCACCTTTTAAATGAGGCTGGATACAAAGTCTCAAGAGCCAAGGCGCAATTATGTCAAATTGAAGTTAAATATCTAGGATTCCAGTTGTCCAGCGGAATTTGACACCTGCGACCAGAACGCAAAGAAGCTGTATGCAGTATTCCTACTCCAACCACCAGGAGGCAAGTGAGAGCCTTCCTGGGGGCCACAGGATACTGTCGCATATGGATCCACAATTTTGCTCTGCTAGCAAAACCGTTGTATCAAGCTACCAAAGGAATGGAAAAGTCTCCACTGGAGTGGGGACCTGAACAGGATGCAGCATTCCAATCTCTGAAAACCGCTCTGATGTCATCACCAGCTCTGGGTCTACCAGATGTCCAGAAACCTTTCCATCTCTATGTCCATGAGTCACAAGGAAATGCTCTAGGGGTGTTGACTCAATCTCTTGGATCTTGGCAACGGCCAGTAGCCTACTTGTCAAAACAGTTGGATATGGTAGCAAGAGGTTGGCCCCCTTGTTTGAGAGCTGTTGCAGCGACAGCCCTTCTAGTGAGCGAAGCAGACAAGCTCGCTCTAGGACAGAATCTACAAGTTATTATGCCACATTCTGTTCTGACCCTCATGGAACACAAAGGAAGTTTCTGGCTAACCAATTCACAAATGTTGAAGTATCAGAGTATGCTGTGTGAAAACCCCCAGATACAATTGAAGGTCAGTCAAGCTCTGAATCCTGCTACGTTGTTCCCAATTGGTCCTGGCCCCCCTGATCATGATTGTTTAGAAACTATGGACACTGTATTTTCAAGTCGCCCGGATTTGACTGATGTCCCTCTGGAGGACCCTGAACGGACTTTCTTTGTAGATGGAAGCAGTCTCGTCATCAATGGACATTGTTGTGCCGGATATGCAGTGGTGACCCTTGATCTGGTAGTTGAGTCCTCAGCTCTGGCCCCAGGAACTTCAGCACAGAAGGCTGAACTGATAGCTCTCACTAGGGCACTGATCTTAGGAGAAGGACTCCGATTAAATGTGTACACAGATTCCAAGTATGCCTTTACAACTTTGCATGCACACGGGGCCCTGTATAAAGAACGCGGGTTGATCACCATGGGAAAACGGCCATGGAAAGAGCCTTGAGACCCCATTTCTGTATCTCACTACTAGGACCCCTGTCCGCCTCAGTGGCACAGCAATGTTTGACATGTGCCAAGAATAATGCAAAGCAGAGTCCCGTTCCAACCCCGAGAGTTCAGTCAGTAGGGGTGACCCCCTATGAGTGATATTCAAGTGGATTTTACTGAAATGCCACGAGCAAATGGATATCACTACCTGTTAGTTCTAGTTTGCACATTTTCCGGGTGGGTAGAAGCTTGCCCTACCCAAACTGAGAAAGCTCGAGAAGTCACTAAAATACTGCACCATGAGATTATTCCTCGGTTTGGAATACCATTGACTATAGGATCAGACAATGGACCCTCATTTGTGTCCCAAGTGAATCAAAAGTTAGCTCGAGCTCTACAGATACAATGGAAGTTGCACGCTGCCTATAGACTCCAGAGTTCAGGGAAAGTAGAACGCATGAATAGAACCCAGAAATCTCAGTTGTCCAAGCTTTGTCAAGAAACACACCTAAAGTGGCTCCAGGTTCTTCCTATAGCCCTTCTTAGGATACGTTCTGTTCCAACCAAGTCTATAGGAGTTTCCCCTTTTGAGATTTTGTATGGGCGACCTCCACCCATTGTACAGGGAATAAAAGGAGATATGAAACAAATTGGATCTGAAATAACTAGACAAGAACTATTAGCTTTAGGTTCTGTTTTGCAGAGTCTTCATATCTGGGTGCAAGATCGATTGCCCATCAATCTGACAGAACCTCTACATCCCTTCAAGCCAGGAGTGTCAGTGTGGATCAAAGAGTGGAGAAAGACCCCGCTGGCACCGCATTGGAAGGGACCTTATGTTGTCATCCTATCAACCCCAACTGTAGTAAAAGTTGCAGAACTCGAACCCTGGATCCATCACAGTCGAGTGAAGCCAGCAGCTGCTCCTGAACTTGGTCAATGGACTTCAGTATATGACCCTGAGACTCCATTGTGGCTTACACTGCGGAAACAACCGGCGTTGTAAGGGTCTTCAGAATCTACAATCCCACTCCTGTCTCACAGGGGTGGCAATCGAAGCAAAGAAGAAGAAGAAAAGACTCTATAAGTTCATTGTACCTGATATTTCAGTTGACCTCTAAAGACTGTATTCATGATGTTCCTCCACTACTGTCTTATGGGAGTGGTAGTCCTGGGAGTCCTGGAAAAGACTTTTGCTTTACCCCCTTGTGCAGCTTGTATAACTACCACCCGAACTGGAATAAAGGTCACCCAGACTTTACTTTATCATTCCTACTATACTTGCGCTGGTATAGTCAGCCGGTGTGTGTATAATGGTACAGAGTTGAATATCTGTACGAAGGGGAAAAGTAAGACTTGTTACAACCCCCGGCAGAACCCCTCTTATTATGTACTGGAAATATGGTGGAATGATGAGGAAGGAGCCCTCATAAATGCCACACGACAGCTCCCTGATCCCACAAAGTATGTTACCCTGAGTTTTGATGCTTGTGATGTGATAAATAGAAATGCCTATCACAAGTGTGGATATTGGGAGCAAGCCTACTATTATGATGATAAATATATGTGTCCTGAAGGAGCATACGGACGGGGACAGTGTACTGGAAAGAGTTCCCCAACCGTCTACGGCACATCATCTAAAGATGCTTACTACTGTCCAAAGTGGGAATGCGTGTATTATGCTACTTGGACTGGTGCGCCTATGGGGCGAAATGGAGATAAACGAGTGGCCATTTTGGAAAAAGTATCATTGCCTGAGCCTCAAAAATGTAAGAAAGGTGCCTGTAACCCTTTACGGCTCATCATACTTAACCACAGCCAGTGGAAGCAGGGGTACAGATTTGGGTTACGAATAGCAGGAGGAGGCATAGATCCTGGAACCTTTATACATATACAGCTAAATACCAAGACTCATGTATCCGCACCTTATCAAATACATCACTCCTTTTATGAGGCCATGAAAGCAGAATTTGAAGTCCCTCATACTTCCCAAAACTTGTTCATTGAGCTCGCCAGGGCAGTAGCATCTAGTCTCCACATCTTGGACTGCTTCTTCTATGGAGGAACTAAGATGGGAGACCAATGGCCCTGGGAGGCGCAAGAAGTGAACTATTCTATTCCTTATAATCAGACTGCTTTGCATAATACTACTAGTGAGTGGGTACTGGCCCACCCTATTGTTGGTAACTTGTGTTTTGCTCGCTCTGGACCACAGTTTACCCTGGAGGTTGGACAGCTGGTCTGTCTAATCAGACGTTCTACAACAGTACCACTAAGAAGACGTCCTGGTGGTCAGGGATCAACGCTCCAGAGCCTTCCAACCCTTTAGTCCTTTTTCCTAATCTTGCCAGCATCTGGACTAATTTAGCGTTTCATGGTATCTGGCAAGCACCACCTGGACTATACTGGATTTGTGGAACCTGAGCATATGCTAGGCTTCCTCCCCATTGGGGAGGAGCATGTGCATTGGGAACTATATGACCTTCCTTCTTTCTCCTGCCTATTTCCCATGGAGAACAACTGGGTTTTCCCATGTACAGGAGTCGACAGAAACAAGAGGTCTTGAAAAAGCACAGTTACTTACCTGTAACAGGTGATCTCTGGGAACAGCAGGAATTAGTCTTCACATATGGATACGTCGGTACCGACGGAGCCTGCACGGGAATGCTCCCCAGCATCCAATCAGAAAGCTTTTGGGAGCATCCCTCGCGCCTGCACGCTGACTTCCCGCCTTTCCCACTGCCTCTCCTCAGTTGAGTTTCATAGCTGAGACAGAAGGAGAGAAAGAGGAAAGGAGATAGATAGATACAACTCCTAGGGGAGGTGGGTGGGTTGTGAAGACTAATTCCTGCTGTTCCCAGAGATCACCTGTTACAGGTAAGTAACTGTGCTATCTCCAGGAACAAGCAGGAATGAGTCTTCACATATGGGGACTCCCTAGCTGTGGGTGCCAGGGGAGATCCCATAAAATGCGTATCCCTGGAACAGGACGGCATTTCCCAAACTTGGATCCCCGGCATCCCCTGAGGGATGGGGGGTAGGAGTTGAATAGAGAAGAGCTGTAGAGGAACAGCGAATCTAAAGACTACAGGGAAAAATGAGTCTTTAGAAGGTATGTCAAGTATCATTAAAATATTTAATGAACTAGTACAATACAGAGCTTACCTACTGGATTGTAGGAAGTAGAACTGTGATGGAGTGTACTGTAGATGCAGTAGCGAAATCCTCAAGGTAACTTCACAGCAGTGAGGATGAAGTTTCAAACCTGGAATGGGCAGGTGACCCAGGTGTCAACTGGGGTAGGAGAAGAACGGCAGGTCTTCAATGGAAAGCTTTATGGGAAAAAGCTGAAACTCTTTTAGGTACAGAGTTATTAACATTGAGGACTAAAAGAAGAAGACTGACCGATCTGGAGAATTAGCCCAGTCCTGAAGGGAAGAGGGGGTATGGAAAAAAGCCCCTATTCCCGAGGAGAACAGAAGTGTACTCAGAAGTACTGAAGATGTACACTGTCTGTCCTAGCTGGTAAGAGATAGGAAGACATTGAAGTTTGATACTTCATAGATAGGGAGATCTATAACAAAAATAGAAGCTGTTGACATCACAGCAGTAATTGTGTGTATAACCGCTCCCACTTACTGAGCCGTATGAGAATAGGCAAGTTGACTGTCTGGACCTCTTAAGAAGGTAAAAGCTTTATAGCACAGACAGTTAGGGAGATAGTAGGTAATACATAGCGTCCTATGGACATCTCCCAATGGGCACACATATATATATATATATATATATATATATATATATATATATATATATATATATATATATATATATATATATATATATATATATGGAGATACATACATATCTCTATATATATGTGCATATATGTCTAGATATGTGTGATATATAGATATAGATATATATATGGGCATGACTTATGCCCACACAGATTACAGAAATATGTATGTATAGGATATATACATACATGAATATATGTCTGAGGATACATGCCTGCAACTGAGTCCCACAAAACATTCACATGGGGAATGTGATGGGAAAAGATTCATCTAATAATAAGGGGGTGAAAACCACCTGAAGATATATAGAGAATCTATTTCTGCGGTGCAGGAATGTAGTTCAGTGGAATAACCAGTATGGTTGCGTGAAAAAAACAGAGGATAATAACAGTCTGGCAAGAGCACGTCAGGAGTACTTTAGGACTCTGACCTGTCCAAAGGACAAAAAAACCCCGCATAGACTAAGACACCAGGATGACCCAGCCAAGGGACACAGGGGTATCATGTACACTAAAAGAGTATGCGTAGTCCAAGTGGAGCAGAAAAGCATAATGCCAGGCTGTAAGGATTCCTGCAAGATTGGGAACTCCTTGGACATTCACGCAGAAAAAGCTTGTCTTCTGTATCACAACAGGAGACAAGAGGGTATAAAGAACCCATATAGTCATGGAATGATTATATAAGCTTTTTCTACTATATGGAAAAAAACCCTCAGAGACAAAGTTCAATGCTCTGTAGCAAGGGCCCATAGTAGAAAGCTTCTCTGAAGATTGCAGAGAGCATTGTGCAGGAGAATTATGAGATAAAACTGACTGAAGTCAGGTGTGTTGCCACATCCTAGGAAAGGATATGGCTAGAAGAAGATAACCTGCAGTGAGTAGTATTATGCAAGATAGTTGAAAGTAGCTTGCAAGGAGTATTAAAATAATCACTGGAACTCCTGCATGCACAGCAACTGAACAAAACAACAGAGGGGATTCTCCTGTATAAAAACAGAGAGAAAACAGACAAAGGGAGCGGAGATATTCCCGTCCCTGTCTGATGAGTTGTTCAGAGCAGGCATTGAAGGATAAGAAAAAGTCTACACTGTAAAGAGAGAGAATTGTTTCAGTATGGTACCAACTCAAGTAGGGGAGAAACCCTGGAAGAGAGGGGGTTGGAAGGTGACTTACCATATGGTAAGTCAGCTGAAGGAAAAGATGTCCATGTGGGGACAGAAACTATCATGGGATAGTTGTAACCTCCCTTCGTAGTAGTAAGAAGGGGAGAATTCTGTAACCCATGGACAAAAGAATCCTAACAGCTCAACATACTGAAACCAGTGTAGAGTTTGAAGAATAAACGTCTGCTAAGAAGAAGTTAACTGTAGATTGCAACATACAGGAACCTATGGTTGCTGGTTATGATTAGACTGGTTAGAGTCTGGAGACTTCAGACTAGGATGAGATGTCCCTTGCTTGGGTACATCTGGAGGATGGGCAGGAGAAGGGTGAAACCTTCTTTTCTTAGGGAAAGAAGGTTTGGTAGGACATTTCCTACGTCCTGGGGAAAAAGAAGGCTTAGGATGGTTTCCAGAACCAGGGAAGTCAGTGGAGCAATGAGCAACCTGATGTAAAGCCTCTTTATTGAAGAGATTTTCTCCAGTACAAGGAGAATTACCCAGTGTATGTTGTGCCCATCTGCTCAAGTCTGAAGCTTGCAGCCAGGCTTTACGACGTGCTCCAATGGCAATAGCAGAGGATCTGCTAACAGACTCAAAAGAGTCTAGAGAAGCACGAGAAAGAAACCAAGAGATATTCCTGCTATGATTAAGAAGCAAGGAATAGTCAGTGGCCTTAGGCTCTGACAAAAAAGGGGACAAAAGAGATAATTTCTCTGTGACCTCCTGAAGTGTCAGACTCATATAAAAAATATATGAAATAATTCTTGAAGCCAGCATAGAAGTTTGGAAGGTTTGACGTCCAAAGGCATCAAGTGCTTTAGATGCACGACCTGGCGGATAAGAAGAATGCTTCTTCTTGCTTCTTACCTTCCTCATTGCTGATTCCACTACAATGGAATGATGTGGAAGTTGGTTTTTTTGAAACCCCGGAGAGGGAGGCACCTGATACAGAACATTAATGGCTGTAGAAGGCGAAGGAACCTTTAAAGGTGATTCCCACATCCTTAGAAGAAGATCCTGCAAAGAATGATGTAAAGGAAGCATTATATTTTCCTTTTCTGCAGGATCTTGGTCAAGAGTAGAGCCAGGAATAGGAATGGCAAGAAAGGTTGCCATGTCAAGGAGAAATTTCTGAAAAGAAGGATCTCCAATAGGAACTATTCCTGGGTAAGCTGAGGTTGAAGGAGCAGCTTGAGCACCAGAAGACATACTGGACTGGTGCAGAAAAAGAATCCTGCTAGATGGACAGTGATACTGACAGTTCTGATTCGAGGCAGTTAGTACTGCATCGTCAGTGCCCAGTATCGATTCCAAGCTAGGCATAGAAAGGATCGATGGCACCGATGGAACTGCAGGAATTGACATCGATACCGATACCGGTATCGGAGACAATAATGTCATCAAAGCAGTAATCGGGGGCTGCTGAAGCAGTACCGAGGTAGCCAGAGAACCTTGGTGAATATCCTCGGTACTGCGTAGTCGGAAACGATATGGATCGGTTCGGAAACGCGTCGGTACCAAATCATCTAGACTGGATATCGATTCTAGACTCGGCATCGAAGGGAGCGAGTCTATCGATGCATGTCTAGAAAGTACCGACGTTGGTGGTGGTATCGGCGATGCCGATACAGGAAAGTCAATCGGAGTCGTGTCGATCGGTTCCGAAGGTACCGAGGATACCAGATGACGATCCCAGGTGAAGAGTGGAACACTCGACACCGATGCCGATGCATCGGTACCGCTCGAAGCCGGTACCAACCCCGAGCATGGCGGAGATACAGGAAAGCCAATCTGGGTCGTATCGATCGGCCCCGAAGGTACCGAGGACACCAAATGGCGATCCCTGGTGAAGAGTGGAACACTCGGTGCCGGTGCCGGGTTATCGGTACCGCTCGAAGCGGATACCACCCCCAAGCACGGCTCAGGTATGTTCTGTGAGGGGTGAGCCCCAGGAACAACCTGAAACCCCGTAAATGCTTTGGAGCCTGAAGACTCCCGCCGGGGTTTTATTGCCAATGGGGTCTTGAGGGCAAGGCCGGAGCCGTCATCATGCTGGGCATGAAACTTACCCTTCAAGAATTGGCTAGTCTTAACAGACTGTTTGTGGGTTACCTGATCCTGGAGAGAAGAATAAACCGGTGTCCTCACCTCAGGAGGAAAAACGGCATTGAGGGAAACTCGAAAAAGGGAAGGTCTTCTCCCAATAATACAGCCTAATGGATCAGGAAAAAAAGGGTCAGGACCCAAACAGGTTAGACACCAAGCATTGGAGTCTAAAAAGAAAACTATGTTTCCACAATGAAGGCACTTCTTAGGGGAAGAAGGCTCCATGTTGGAGAGGCCTGGTAGGCCCAAAAAAGTTAAGACAAAAACTGAGGAGAAAAAATATCTCTAAGTTTAGAAAAGAAAAGAATAAAGCACCGGCGGTACCGGTATCGGTGGGAAAAGACAGCCGCGACCACAAGAAAACAAGAAATAAGAATTTTAAAGAAAAAAGTTTCTGCGGTGACAGGAGGACGTCCTGTCGGCTCCGCGGAAAAACGAAAACTGAGGAGAGGCAGTGGGAAAGGCGGGAAGTCAGCGCGCAGGCGCGAGGGATGCTCCCAAAAGCTTTCTGATTGGATGCTGGGGAGCATTCCCATGCAGGCTCTGTCGGTACCGATGTACCCATATGTGAAGACTCATTCCTGCTTGTTCCTGGAGATTAGGCCATTGGGACAAATGGAATGATGAGGAGTGGCCACCTGAGAGAATCATTTCATACTACGGACCTGCTACTTGGACACAAGATGGGACATGGGGATATCGCACTCCTGTATATATGATAAATCGTATTATACGTTTACAAGCTGTTGTTGAAATAATAACTAATGAAACCAGTAAAGCACTAACTCTTTTAGCTAAGCAGAGTACACAAATGTGTACAGCTATTTATCAAAATCGTTTAGCTCTAGATTATTTATTAGCAGCTGAAGGTGGAGTATGTGGAAAATTGAATTTAACCAACTGTTGTTTGCAGATTGATAATAATTGGCAAGTTGTTGAAGATATAGCTACTCAAATGCGAAAACAAACATATGTGCCTGTTCAGACCTGGCATTGCCTGAAGCTTGATGGGTGGTTTGGTTCAGCATTTTCATGGTTAGGTGGTCTAAAGACCCTTGTGTTTATTGTATTACTCATACTAGCCGCATGCTTATTGCTTCCATGTTTATTACCCCTTTGCTTACATATGATAACCACAGTTATTGATAACACTGTAGAACGGAAGGCAGCTACAAAGATTTTGGCTATGTGGCAATATTACCCTATATCCCAAGATGATGCTGTTACACGAGTTTAATATGTGATTTAATTCCCACCCTTTTTAACTTGCGGGTGAGAATAATCAAAGGGGGGAATGTGGTAGGCTATGGCCTATGATAGCCTGCAAATATGAGAGGCCTGTAAGTTAGGCCCTGATTCCAACCCCCATCTTAGTAAAGAACCAAAAATCTGTGAAAGATTGAGAAAACTGTTTTAAACTGCTTAATAAGAAGTTTTTCATGAATTCATAAATCTTTTATTATTCTCTTCTGTGCTGAGGAAAGAAATGTTTCAATACTTGCATTCCTAGAGCTAGAAACAACCTTGCAGTAGAATTGTATCCAAACCTAGAAACTGTACCATTGTTAGAACAGTCCTAGAGGAGGGAGCTGGGTGCTAGGCCCAGGAGGGATCTCCGATTGGACAGATGCAGGGGGCGTTGGAACCAATAGAAAGTCTGCATGTATCAAACTGAAGAGAAATGTATAAAACGAATATGTCTCTGTAAGAACTTTGCTCAGTCCTTTTTGAAGCTTGACTCTCTGAGCCTTGTGCACAATAAATTGGCTTGGACCCTGCAATTGACTCCTGGATTTATTCATTGTCTGCACTTCGCTGCTACAATAGCAGGCTGGCCCACATTGGCTATACTCATCTTGTGTACAAAAAAAAAAAGTTGTTTCCAGAGAGGCATTAATAGCTTAAGGGTAGGACCTGCCCAAGGGTTTCTGACATCTCCCCCGGCCCACCATGTTGCTGTGATGCCTCCCTTTCTGGCCCACCATGCTGCTGCTGCCACTGCTGTGCCCCCCAAGGCACCCATCTTCTCATCTGGGGGAGGAGGGTGGCATAGCATAGTGATTCCTCCCTTCCTTGCCATTGCCAAATCTTAGGACAGCCACATGAGTGCTAAGGTCTGCCACTCCTGCTCCCTTCTGACGCAACTTCCTGTCGGAAAGGGGCAGGAGCGCATGCACATGCACCACTGCTTTAAGGCCTCCCCTAGCACTGAAGTGGTAGCTGTGCCATGTTTTAAGGGAGGGAGGGATCGAGGGATCAGCATGCGCCCTCCAGGGTCTGCTACCCTAGGTGATCACCTAGTGGACAGGCCAACCTTGTCTAAGGGAATGAAATGTTTTTCCCTTTTGTCAATTAACTTAATCAGGACTGTGGTGGTTTCCCAGCCCACACTGTTATGCCCTATTGTCCTTGCCTTTCTCGAAGTTTAATTACTAAGAAGCCAAAGCAGAAATCCTGCTCTAAAGCTCAGTGCATGATTTCCAAACACAAGTTTAATGCAGAAGCTTTGCTCAATAATGTTGTAAGCAAACAGCATGTAAATAAGCTGTGCACAAAGTCTGTGATAAATAAGGAGAGCAACCACACACGTGTAATAAACAACAATAATTTTTTTTGTCACAATAACAGACACACTTCAGTGAAACCAGTTTATTTTATTTATTTATTTATTATTCAATCTTGCAAGATGGGTGGCCACAATTTGTTATCCGTGACCACACTTTGTCATATGAACAGTTCCATATTTATTACATTCATTTCTTCTACAAATTCCTCCCCCATTATTCTATTGGTGTAAGTATTTCTAATTTCCTACCTATTAGTGATTGTTATTTGGGTCATGTGAATCTCCACCTCCAATTACATCTCTTAATCCCTGCCCCTTTTACCCCTCTCCCCTTTTTTTTACCTTATTCCTTTTATGGTTATGTTACCGGTCTTATGATTTCTCAGAGATCCCCCCCCCTTTCCCTTATGCCCATGGACTGTTTTTCCTGTTTTTCAGAGTTCCTTTCTTTCTCTGTATCTAGCATTTTTTGTATTAGCATGTTTTCAGTGTTCTTGTCCTTGAGTTTCTAAGTTTTATGTGCAATAGCCTGGAAGCTAAGGGAGGGGTGTATGGGGGAAACCTAAGTTTTGCAAGGCCAAGAAATATATCTTTATTTTGTACAGCATAAGAAAATGGAATATGTGAACCAATGTGTTAGTGCAAGCAAACAACATCTTATAGATTTCTAATTCTATTCTATGTTCTGCATATATTTTGTAAAAACAATATATTTAAAAACCTTTAAAACATTTCTAACACATGCGTGCAGGGGTCTGCATTAGCAGCTACTATGTCTTGTGCCCCAACAACAAAAAAAAAGTTTGCCACTTATGCACAACTGCTGGAATGCTGTCTGGCGCATACAGGAATATTGATCATTGCAGAAGTTCTGCTCAAAATAAACAGCATAAACAACAATATTCTTCTGCACAGAAAGTGTGCGCAGAATATTGATGTTTATGTGCCAGATAACATTCCAGCACATGTGCATAACATTGGTCCAGCACACTTCCCCTGTTGTATTTTTTCATGACTCCCTTCAAAGCCAGAAAAATGTTGTGGGTCCTGTATGCTCAAGATAGAGAAGAAATAGGAATAAATTCCTTACCAGCACTGACCACAATCCCAGCATTGTTCAGCTCAGCCTAGTCTTCTGGGCACTTCTTTAGGTCTGTGTTGCCTAGCTAATGGCTTCATTACCAACTATTTTAAATGGATTTAAATGCACTATGCCCCAGGGCTAGCCCAACCACTAGGCAAACTAGGCAGTTGCCTAGAGGGACAACTTCTGGGAGGGGGAGGGTGGCAAAGAGCAGGGCATTCAAAGCTAAACAATAGATTTTGACAGCCAGGGGGTGTGTAAGGCTTAAAGTCTGCCTAGGACACCAATTCCTTTAGCCAATGCTGGGGCCAGCCCTGTCATCTGCTCGTTGCTTTGTGCATAGTTAGCTTGTGCGCAAAATTTGTTCTTATTTTATTTACTTAAAACTGGTTTTATAGCGCCCTTCTGCAATTCAAAGAGGTTTACATGTAACGTAATACCTTAACAGGGCATGCTGTGCACACTGTTTTACAAAAAATGGAACATAGTAATTAATTTTAACATTTGAGTAAACTATGTACATTGAGCTGTTACCTTCAACAATGTAAATTTAATGTTTTGTAATGGGTTATGTGTCCCTGAGGTTTTGGTAGTTAGTGCACAAAACTGTGTGCTAAAACAGAGGTAGCCTGTGTGTGAAGCCTAGCACACTCTTGTGCATCAGCCTGACAGTTTTAAACTGTTTATCCTATGCATGGTGAATTTCTGAATCCAGGGCACTTAGTACAAGATTTAAGGGCTTTGAGACTTTTGCTATATTGGGCACATAGAGGCATCAAGTTGGGTATGGGTCAGGAATTTGTGCGACTTTGTCCTCACCCTTCCAGATTATTCAAACCTGTGCTCACTATCCCCTACATAAATTTAAATTTCTCCTCCTCCTTTAGCAGCCATTATAGAGATACCCAGAGAAGAGCTTATAGTAAAAAAGAAAAAGAAAAAGAAAAAAAAAACTACAAAGAACAAACAGAAATGGAATACTCCCTGGCCCTCCCCTTATCCCCTATAGCTCTTTCATTTGGACTCCCTTCTCATGTTTCTTCAAACTTTCTTCATAAAGTGGAAGTGACCACTGGAACGGCCTCCCATGGACGGGCAAACTGCATAGACCATATGGTCTTTATTTGCCGTCATTTTCTATGTTTCGCTTCTACCCGACGGATGGGGCTGGTTAAATAAATAAATAAATAGCTAGCATCGTGTAAAATAGTCATCCTGGTCTGCAATAGCCACATTGGCAGGGCAGGTGGGGCCAGGGAATGTTCTTCTTATGTCATTAAGTGAAGACCGGTCTGGTACAAAGGTACTGGATGCCCTGAGTAAACCGTCAGCCTTTTGCCCCCCCCTTCCTCCAAGATTTTGATAAAGTCAACCATCATGCTCATTGAAACACCGCCTCTGCCACAATTATCCTGTAAAAATGCATAAGCAGACGGCATGCTTTTAAATATTAACTTTGCTTGGTATGTGCATTTCTCTCTTTTTTTCTGCAAGTAAAAGAATGTGATAATGGTTCTTTGAGTTGGTGTCCCTGTCAGGATCTGTTGTTCTGATTTGAGTGCTTGTCACTCCTCACAAGCTGCTGCCTTAGGCGACCACCTGTTCTAGCCAAATGGTTGTGCCAGGCCTGTATGAATAAAGTCTGAAGAAACATGAATAGGATTAGAGGGCCTGGGGAGGGGGTTCTCAATGGGACCAGGGGCGGGTCTGTCATAAATTAAATAAGGGGAAGGATTAACACATTTCATTTATCACTCTATCCCAAAGTCATAAAGGGATGTGTAATTATATAAATATATCTGATAATCATATAAAAACAATAATTATAAACATTATGTGCCATGTTTACTAAACATTAACACACGCTATCTGCTGCAGCACCCTTGTTATTCCTATGGGTACAATGGCAGATAGTGCATGCTAACCTTTAATAAAAATGACACTACATATTTAAATCGCTTCTTCTTAAAACACTGGACTAAAAAGCATCTTTTCAAGAACTTAGAGAATTTTAAATAATTGCATTCCAAAAAAATAGCCTTAGGAATGTTGCGCCATGGAGATGATGCTATACCAGTCAAAGAGTGCCCTTTTGTTTTAACTAATTTCCATTGTTTCATACTTCTAGTATACTTACCTTAATTGTCAATTAAATCATGCCCTTGGCGCATTATATAAAAGAATCACTAAGCCTCTCCAAAACAAAAACTTTAGAAAAATTCTTGGAGTTTACCTCTCCAGAAGCACCTTCTACACTCCCCCTTTACCTTCTTCCTGCATATGATCCAAAGAGTTTCCATCACCTATTACCCTCCCAGATAGGGCCTCTGCAGTCTGATTTCCACTATCCATCCTTGACATCATGCCAGAAATCTTGTCTGAGGCTTCCTGACTCTACCACTTCTCAAGCCAAGACAGACATCAGGGGAGTATCCTGAGCATCGGGACTGAAGAAGAGAGGGAGTCCAGGAGTGCTTATTTTTTGTAGTGGCAGTAGTCGGATTTTTTTTTTAAATACATTAAATGAAAATTAATGATTTTAATTTGGTTCAAAAAAAATCAAAGCACGACATTTCAGTAATTTAATTTCAAACAGCTGCGTATTCCTAGTAGCTGACAAAGCACAACATTGGCAAGCCTATTTCAGCCTTGAACAGAAAGAACAGCAGAGTACACTGTAAGTGGAAGGATATCACCATCCTACATTTCCCACGTTATTCATGTTCCAATGTCTGGGACTGAAAAGCCAAGAAAGCACACACCACTCACATATAGACTTCTTTGAAGAGGAAGTAGTTCTTATTTTAAGCTATGGCTGCAGCTGTCCCTTGCTAGGAGAGAAATAGAGCAAAGTTTCTTTGAGGTAATCACATGATAGATCCTGAGTTAGTTTTGTAAGGTTTACTATTATTTCACAATATGTTTAGTACCCATGAAGGTTATATTATGGTTATTCTGATACTAGTATCAGAAATTATTTTTGGTATGCTGAGTTCTGTGGGGAAATAACCTAGTTCTGCTCTGCACCCAGAGAACCACAGTGCAGTTTATAACTTGCATGGTATTTCTCGCTTTTGTGGGGCGCATACAGAGCAGTTTACAACTCAAAATTTAAAAATTCAGAAAGGAAGTCCAAACCTTAAAGGAAAGAGAGTAGACAGAGACAACACATACAGACATGATAGGCAGGGAGAAGACAAGGAGCATGTTAACTTTGAGCCTAATTTCACCTTTGTCAGACAGACATTTGGAGGGTGTGGAGGAGGAGGTCTGCTCATGTGTCCTATATTTTCCATTTTGACAAGGAACACTTATGGAGAATGAGGGCTCATGTATTAGTTTTGCTACATAATTAAGCAGCTACAATTTTTACTGCATTGAAAACAGCATCGCAAAGTTTTATAAACAAATTATATGGCTTAGGAATATATTGCTTTCTTTATTCTTGGGGCAGCCACCTGATCGGTGTTATGAGTGAAGGGAACCTCTGGTTCCTAACTGGAGTTCTGAGGAAGCCCCTCCATTTTGGCTGCCAGGGGGTGGGGGTGGGGCAGGGTGCCAGCTTATTTCTCGCCTCAGGCAGCAGTTTGTCTCGAGCCACCCCCGATTGTGGGGTAAAATAAATCAAATCCAAGATTCAGAAGGAGTCTCCTCTCCCTCTTCAGCTTACTGTTGGGCCTATGGCTCCTGCACCTTGAATTATTATTAGCTGAAGTCCTTCGCAGAACAAGCTTCTCTCCCACAACTGACTAGGCCACTCACATTCTTTAAACACATTTCACTGCTTAGTCTCTCAGAGTTCTTCATTTGCCAAAGTCCAACACGTCTTTTTGCTGTGCACTTCTCCTTCACATCTAGTTAGTTTTTTAACCCAATCTTTATTTACAGGTCAATATTTAGCCAGGGCAGTCAGGGTTTCTTTTGCATGCTGGCTACCATGGCGCAATTAAATCCAAATATTCAGCACTAGTATCTGCATAGTGGCCAGCACTGAATATCTGAATTCTATGTCAGTACTGGCACTATCTGTATAGCAGTGCTGGAAATCACTGGGGGCATTTTCTCCAAATAGGTTAATTGTGTGACAGTTGTGAACCTCACTTCTAAACCAGGGTATGTGGAATATGATCTTAGTCTCTCAAATTTACTGCTAATGCTCAGCGTAATACTTGCATCGTGGCAAAGAGAGCTTCCTTCTGGAGTTCATAAGATGTAACAGGTATGGGTAGTTTATCAAGATGTGCTTGGACATTCTTCTTTATCAAGTCTGTCGCTCCCAGTACAATGGGAAAGATTTCTGTATCTTTCTGCCACATTTTCTTTGTCTCTGTCTGCATTTCGTGGTACTTCAAGATCTTCTCTCTCTCCATGCAATTCACAGAATAATCACTCGGTACCAACACTTCTATTATTATCAATGCCATTCTGGTATTCTTCTCCTTTACCACTATGTCAGGTTTCCTGGCATCCAGTTTCTTGTCCATCGGAATGGGAATGCCCCAGTTGATCATAATCTCTTCATTCTCTGTTATTCTCTTAGGGTCATGATCACAGTGCTTTTCAGGGACAGTGATGTTGTAGTGTTTACAGTTTCCAGTGGAAGAGGTGTGCTACTTTGTTGTGACTTTCTGTATAGAAATTTTCTGCCATCAAAACTTCACAGCCTGCTATTAGGTGAGTCACTGTTTCCAGCTCTTTCTTACAGAATCAACATATGTCTGTTTTGCCAGTTTTTTCAATACTCACTGTAAACCATCTCTTCTGGAAACCATCTCTTCAATACTCACTGTAATCCACTGTCCTGGGCTGCAACTATCAATTTTTCATCCTTCGGTTTCAGTTCACTTCTCCATAACCATTAATGTGTCCATTCTTGATTGACAAAAGGTTCTTGGAATAACGCTCTGTATTTTCCACTATATTTGTGTATTTGCCACTTGTTTTTCCTTGTCTGCTGATCTAATTCTTTGAAGAGTTTTTTTTTCTTTTGTTTTGTAAATTCTGTTACCTCCCTTCCCCTGCATGCCTGTGGATTCTCACTCATTCCTTTTAATCGTCAGAACACTTGTCCAAGTTTGATGATGGAGACAGATTGTGGACGTTTACTTTTAGATTTCAGCACTTTTTGCATATATGGATCCGATGATGCTGTTAGATAAGTTTGGAGGCCTACGATGGTAGTTCTGTAGGTATAGTCAATCTCTATAAGTCCTAGCCCTCCTTCAGCTCTAGGAATGTACAGTCTTGGCATACATGGATTCTTCTATATTACTTCATGAGCCTGGAGGAGTTTTCTTGTTTGCACATCCGGTTTTCAAGATCTTTAAGAGGCCAGTCCATGATCCCAAGGCTGTATGAGAGTACAGGAATTACCAGCTTATTGATGGCTTGTATCTTATTCTGTGATGCTAAAGCACTTTTCAATAACAATTTTAATCTCCTCTAATATTCTTTACTGATCTTCGCTCTCAATAGTTTCTGCTGGAGTGTCATTCCTTCCTCTATTCCGAGATACTTATATACACCTTCTTGTTCAAGGTCCTTGATGTCATAGCCCTCAGAAAGGGAGATGTTTTCGGATTTGCGCAATTATCATCGTTATATGGATAACCTTTGTTCTCTGCCCCAGATAGTTCTGCTGAATATTTTGTCTGACCACCTCAACACTATGCAATGCTGCTGAATTTGCCTCTCATTGGCACTTATTTGGTGAAAGTAGTGGGATAGGAATGGGGAAGCCAGGATTCAAATCCTACTGCTGCTATCATTGAAATTGTGTTGAGTACTGGGGACGATGGAATGCTTTCTTCTACATAGACATCCCTAGAATCATATTTCAGAACATGGACATCTAGGAATAGCCCAATGGTTAGAGTAGTGGGCTAGGAACGGAGAAGCCAGGGTTCAAATCTCACTGCAGCTATCAGTGAAATTGTGCTGAGTACTGGGGCTGATGAAGTACTTTTTTGTCTACACCCTCTGGATGTTTTTCAGCCAAAATGAGCACTTTTCAAATGCCTGTTGATGTAACTCCGGATGTCCAGGATGTTTCTGAGGTCAGGTGGGGACGCCAAGGTTCCTGGGAATACCCCAGCCATGCCTCTACCATCACACCCCTGTTCAGACTTGGATGTCCTCACGCTGGGGGCATCCACAGACCCGTCTTCTAAAATTGGTTCTGGAGACATCTATGTGCTTTGGATGTCTCTATGCCCGTTTTTGGATGTCCAAAACATGAATAGGGCTTCCAAAATGACCCCCATAATGTCCAATTATGCATTTTTACAGGATTGTTTCTGGAAGGATGGTGTTCAGTTGATCAGGACTATGGAGATTAATTATTATAATATCGGGACGAGCAAGGCTTAAAGCTGAAGTTTGCCTAGGGTATCTGCTTTCCTGCATCAGCCTGGAGCCAACCACTGTTCGGTGTTATTCTGGTTACAATCCTAGTGCTGTGTTCACATGTAGGCTGAAAGAGCAAACCCTTCCTCCAAGCCCACACCATCACCTGGGAACATTTGAATCTCATTCAGCAAAGACGAATTTTCTGCTTCCTTGTCCAGCCCGTCCCAGCAGCCTGCACAGAACAGGAGGAGAGGGGAAGAGAGGAGAATAGGTTGAAATGGATATAACAGAGCAGACCAATGAGCTACTCTGCTCCCTAATACAGCCCCTTCCCTTCTGTTTCTCCCCCACCAAGTAGCTTGAGTCACAGAACACTGTTGAAGGACCCACAGTTAAGGATGGGGGGGGGGGGGAAGTTCCACAATCCCTAACAAGCCAATCTGCCCTTACAGTGAAAAAAAGGCATAAGGAAATGGGCAGAGAGGATGATGAACAGCAAAAATAACAAGGAGAGGAGCAGAACGGAATGAATATTGGCCGGAACACATATACAAAAGAGAAGGAAAAGGAGAGATATTCAAGAGTGAATGGACAAAAGAGAAAGAAAGAATGTAAAAGACTTGAGAACCTGAGAGATGGAAGAGTGCCCCCATTTTCTTTTTTGCACTTCAGTCCCTGGCACTGAGATAAAATGGGAGTGGGAAAATATTAAAAATTCTCATCCTTACATATTTCATTTTACATTCCATAGGTCTAGTTTCCTTTAACACTTCTCTGCATATGTTGTTGTTGTTGTTAAGTGCCGTCGAGTCGGAGTCAACTCATGGCGACCCTTTGGATAGCTATACTAAATTGTGTTCGATCTTCAGTCAGGCGGCTCATTGTTGACAGACTGGTACCCGTAGCTGCTGTTATTGTATCGATCCATCTCATTGCTGGCCTTCCTCTTTTGCGTTGACCTTCTATCTTGCCAAGCATGATGTCATTCTCTAATGATCTCTCTCTCCGCATGATGTGTCCAAAGTATGAAAGTCGAAGTCTTGTCATCTGAGCTTCTAAAGAAAGCTTAGGTTTGATCTCCTCTAGTACAGACTGGTTTGTTCTTCGGGCAGTCCATGGTATACACAGTATTTGCCGCCAGCACCATAATTCAAAAGCATCAATTTTCTTCCTGTCTATCTTTTTCACTGTCCAGCTTTCACATCCATATGATGTTATTGAAAATACCATGGCTTGAACAAGTCGAATCTTTGTATGGAGAGAGACATCTCTGCTCTTGAGAATCTTATCTAGGTCTTTCATAGCCATTCTGCCAAGAGCAATGCATCTGATTTCTTGACTGCTTGTTGCTTCTTTATTGATAGTTGATCCAAGTAGGTTAAAGTTATTCACGATTTCAATTTCTTCTCCTTCGACGATGAACCTGTTGATTATGCCAGTTGTCATGATCTTTGTCTTCTTTACATTAAGGTGCAAGCCTATTTTGAGACTATGTTCTTTGATTGTGAGAAGCAAATGTTTCAGATCATCTTCACTTTCTGCCAGTAATGTGGTATCATCAGCATAGCGAAGGTTGTTGATGAGTCTTCCACCAATCTTCACACCTGTTGTCTTCATACAATCCTGCTTCTCTGATGATTTGTTCTGCATATAAATTAAACAGGTAGGGGGAAAGTATGCAGCCTTGTCTTACACCTTTGCTTATTTTAAACCATTCCATTTCTCCTTGTTCCGTTCAAACTGTTGCTTCTTGATCAATGTACAAATTGTGCAAGAGAACGATCAGGTGTTCTGGTATACCCATGCTTCTTAATGTGGCCCAGAGTTTCTCATGGTTTACACAGTCAAAAGCTTTGCTATAGTCGATAAAGCACAAATAGATATCCTTTTGGTATTCTTTAGTCTTTTCAAGGATCCATCTCACATCCGCAATGATGTCTCTCGTTCCTCACCCTTTTCTGAACCCTGCTTGCACTTCAGGCAGTTCTTGTTCCAGGTATGATTGTAGTCTCTTTTGAATAATCTTCAGTAGAATTTTGCTGGCATGTGGGATCAGAGCGATTGTGCGATAATTTCCACAGTCAGTTGGATCACCTTTCTTTAGTACTGGTATAAACACAGATCTTTTCCAGTCAGTTGGCCATGATGCTGTCTTCCATATTTCTTGGCAGAGCCTTGTAAGTACGGTAACAGCTGCATCAGATTGCTGTAATACTTCTATGGGAATGCAATCAATGCCTGGTGCTTTGTTCTTTGATAAGGCTTTCAATGCTGCTTCAACTTCTTCTTTCATCACCAATGGTTCCAGATCATAAGGTACAGGTTGAAACGGCTGTTGGTCCACTTGATCTTTATCATATATAAACTCTGTATATTCCTTCCATCTTTTCTTGATCTTCTCAGGATCATTCAACATAGAACCTTGAGCATCTTGTAACATTCCAATTCGAGGCTGGAACTTTTTCTTTAACTCTTGTAGCTTTAGGAAAGCTGATCTTGTTCTTCCTCTTATAGTTTCTGCTTCTATTTCCTTGCATGCGTCATTGTAGTACTTTTCCTTGTCCTGTCTTGCTGTACGTTGGAAATCTCTGTTGAGTTCTGTGATTGTCTTTCTTTCTCCTCTGGCTTTAGCTTCTCTGCGTTTCTGGGCAATTTTCAGAGTTTCTTCCATCATCCATTTTGGCCGTTTTTTCTTTTTTACCTTTTGTAGAGACTTCTTGCTTTCTTCCAACACAACCTTCTTGATGTCATTCCATAACTCTTCTGGAACTCTATCATTTGTATCTAAAGCATGTGACACAGTAGCTCCTCAGGAACAGATGGATACAAGTGAGCAGCCGGTGGTAGAAGCCGGTACTGCAGGAGAAAGCAGGGATTTCTCTGCAGAAAGAAAAAAACACAGTTTCAATCAGGCAAAACAGCTCACCTCGAGGGAGGAGAGTAGGAAGGCTTGTGATTGGGCACGCCCCAAGGGGAGGCAGGCAGTGCAGGCTAGAAGCACCTGGTTAAATACACAGGAACCAGGAAGTGAAAGAGAGATCCACGAGGAGACGCAGATGCAGACGGAGATCCAAAGGCAGATCCAAGGAGAGATCCAGAGAGAGAAGACAAGAGAGCAACGGAGGTTTCCTTGCTGTGATAATTTCCCTAACAGTCTGCAGCTGGAAGATAGCTTGGAGCAGCATTCAGATGAGGAAAGAAACTGCTGGAGGCAGAGCTCTTTTAGTACGCTGAGAAACCCAAGGCTACAGGACCAGGCAGAGCTGGGAAATAAAGGCAGAAGGATAAAGAATCCTCCCAGGGAGAAGCTCCTGTATAAGGTACCCAGAGAAAGAGGAGTTTATGCTCTAAAGCCAGAAAGTCTATGTTCTGCTTTTAAAAGCAAAGCCAGTCAAGATGGTGGCAGCTGTTGTCAGAAAAGAGAAGCTTTGAATGACAATAATTATTCTTTTAAACTAGCTGAGTCACCTAGCCAGGACAGGGCTGATATAAATGCTTTTAAATATTCTCCTAGCATTGCTAAGTTTGAATGCACAGCACCCACGTGTAGGGAAAGGTGGGGAGCTAACGAAAGCCCAGCACAGGTTTGTTTTCCAAATGCAAACAAACCTGAGAAGCAGCCTGAGATAGATAGGCTCAATCAATACCTATTCACCGAGGGGACAGGAAGACAGCTCAATGAAGAAAAGTTTCATGCTGAATCACTTCTTAAAGAGTTCCAGAATTATTTAGAACAGAAGAAGAGTTTTAATCACAGTGTTCCAGTTACTGGCTGTAAGGAAGAAAACTCTGTTCATAATTCTATGTCTTCCCCTGCTGATGATGATGAGATGTTGATGGACTGTTCTACCTGTTTAGTTGATAGAGGCAATTAAACAGAGAGAGGAATTTCTGCTGATATAGGAAGTAATAGAACAGTGACACTTAACTTTGACCGACACAAGAAAGCTTGTGGAGGGAAACTGAATTAGAACACTACTAGTGATTGATAGAACCTGAGCTTTATTAGTAAAGGACTTTTCTGTTATCAGCCTGTATGTTAAAAGCACATGAAATGAATGTGAAGAAATACAGCATTTAAAGCCAGTCAGGCAAAGTTTCAGTTAATCCTGTTTATTTGGTTTAAACTTCTGCACCGTCTGTAACCTTCTTTTGAACTGCACAATGGCAATATGAGCCACATGAAAAAATTAAACCTCATGTAAATAAATAATTCTTGCCAGCCTTACTGCTCGAAGCATAACACAACTACAACTAACTGCCTCAAGGGCATCACAAGGCAACCCCTCCTTAACCCTCAAGGTTAAGGGGCGGGCGGTGTCATAAGCAGCAAATCGATTTTGCAGGCAGTCTTTAAATTCCAGTGGTATATTCTCAAGGTCATATTTTTCTGCATTCATGAGTGGTTTGCTCTTTTTCAGCTTTAGCTTGAGTTTGCATACTAGTAGTTGATGATCTGTACCACTGTCAGCTCCAGGTTTTGTCTTTGTTGATGTTATAGAGCTTTTCCATCGTTGACTTCCACAGATGTAGTCAATTTGATTTTTATACAATCCATTGGGTGAAGTCCATGTGTACAGTCGCCGCTTGTGTTGCTGGAAGAAGGTGTTTGAGATGAATAGATCGTTGGTCTTGCAGAATTCTATCAGTCTTTCTCCAGCTTCATTTCTGTTGCCAAGTCCATATTTTCCAACTACTTTGTCTTCTTCTTTGTTGCCAACCTTTGCGTTCCAATCACCCATGACTATCAGGATATCCTGTTTGCATGTTCTGTCAATTTCAGCTTGTACTTGTTCATAGAACTCTTCAATTTCATTCTCTTCTGCAGCTGTTGTTGGGGCATATACTTGAATTATAGTTGTGTTGATAGGCATTCCTCGTAGACGAACAGAGATTAAGCGTTCGCTGACTGCATTGTATTTCATTACAGTTCTTGCGAGTTTCTTCTTTATTATAAATGCAACACCATTTCTTCTTTGTCTTTCATTTCCAGCATAGTAGACCATGTGATCATCTGATGCAAAGTGCCCGATGCCAGTCCATTTCAGTTCGCTGACACCCAACAGATCAATTTGTACACGTTCCATTTCATTCTTGACCACCTCCAACTTCCCTTGGTTCATGCTTCGTACGTTCCATGTTCCAATGTGTAAGACATCTTTACAGCTTCTGACTCTCATTTCATGCGCAGCTACATCAGCAGTCAGATGTCCTGAGGGCTTTGATCCAACCACATCATAAATGCTGGCTTTACTCTGAAAGGTCTTCAGCTCTTCCCCAGTAGCTAGTTCAGTGCCTTCCAACCTGGGGGTCTCATCTTCCAGCACTACAGCAAAATTTGTTTAGTTGTAACTATCCATTGGGTTTTCATGGCAAGATACAGAAGTAGATTGCTGGGCCTTTCTTCCGCGCAGTTTAAGTTTGGTGTTGTTGCCGTTATCACAGAAATGTGATCCTCCGCCGTCAACACTATCCCATTCTGCTGCTGCCCAGATGGGTGGTTTGTCTTGGTCTGGCATCTCAGCTGAGACCTGTCCATCTTGGGAGACCCTGCCAATAGTTAAACTACCGATAGTTTAGCTCTCAGCATCACTGATGCACACAAGCCCTCACAGCACGACAAGCTGCATATACATCTCCCCATTTCATTCCTTTTTGATCCTGGGAGTGCAACTTTATAGACCTTTCTATAAACCAGTCACTGGAGCACATCTCATTCTATAAATTCAGTGGTATGAATCTTTGGGCAGAATACAATTTAGGAGATCAACAAAGTGTTCTGAAGATTTTGTGAAAAAGTCCAATTATAAGAAGAATGTACAAAGACACAGTCACATGGTCTCCGCCAGATACAATTATACTAATTGAACAAACTTAGACTGTAAGCCCTCTGGGGACAGGGAAAAACCTATGTACCTGAATATGTAACTTGCCTAGAACTACCATTGGAAGGGCGTGAGCTAAATGCTAATTAATAAATAAATAATAATAAATCCTAGAAAGAGATTATAGATAATGTGGTTGCTAATACAAAATATCTTGGAAAAAAAAATGTATGTGCCCAATTAGGATCTTGTTACACTTAAAGCTGATCTGTGCAACCTTTCCTCTAACCGGGATTGTTGGTTTCAATCAGGCAGTAAAGCCTATTAACCTTTTCCTGGAATTCCCAAGTAGAATACATCTCGAATGAGGAAGTTCTCTCTCCTGTTTCCTCCCCCCGCCCCAATGCTTCAGAGCTACATAAGATATAAGTTTGAGAAAAGCTGTTTATTTGATAATTTACTATGTTATTGCAGGCTTTTATAAGTAGTGTTCTCATGCTGTTGTTTTGAAACATGTTTTCTGATACTACAAAGAGGAAGCTGTGCGTCCCCAAAATATTTACAGTTTATACACATGAATAAAAACAGAACAATATACCTGTAAAATAATCTGCTGTTAGAAAAGACTATCCCTTCAAGCCTGTCCTTGCCAACACACTACAAGTTAAAGCTTTAACCCTATAATTTTGTTATATTTTATTTTCCAATCCCCCCCCAAGGGAAAAGAGGAAATTAAAATAGCAGCCAACATGACCCCATATCCTCAACGGCTAACTCTCATTAAACACAATCACAACACAGCCTGCCTCTAGTTAGCATCCCCAAAGAACAATCCGCCCTCCTTCTCCTATATAGTCAGGACCTAATAGGGTCTATTGGGCATCAAATTCACCCAAATGTGTCCTGAATTTCTTTTTTAAGAAAGATCATATAGCTTGATTCTAAACAAAATATCAATAACTTGTTCCAAACAGGAATGCTAAACAGCTAAAAAGACACACTCCCTGGTAATCACTAACCAAGCCTCAAATAGAGGAGGCTAAAAGACTTCCTTAGTATTGTGTGTTAAGGGTATAGCACATGATACTTGCCATTTAACATGCATTAAATGGCAAAATCATGTGTTCTTTATCAAAACATCAATTAAAGATAACACATGTTAGCAAACAATGAGATGCAAAGCACCTTATTATTACGCAAATCAAATATTGTAGCTTGCGTTGAAATTCACAAGCTGCATTATTCATGGAAAAATAATATAAGTTTTGAGCTGGCATTATTTTTATGACCTGATGCTCCTGGACACCATTTTAAAGGGCCCCCACCAGGGGCAGCGGAATGCTTATTTGTTTGGCGGGGGGGGCTCCAAGTTCCACCCCAACTCCACACTAAATCCACTCTAACTCTGCCTCTAGCACCACCCCCCACGAGCAGACAACCTGCTTCAAGGCCACAATTGCAGTCTTCCTCCTGTTCTGCCTGCTGGGATCCGATCTCCTATGGGCAGACTGCAATCTTTTCCGCGATCTTGGCTGCGCTCTTCTTTTATGCCTGCTGGAGATGGGACCCTGTGGGCAGACAGCATGCTTCCCAGCTGTGATTGGCAAGGAATTTTTGACAAGGCCAGAGCCAGGACCTGTGTAGCCCACCTCTTTCTGACATCTATGGCCCCCACCCCCCTAGAACAGACCCCAAGATTCTTCGAAGACATCCCCAGAACAGACCTTCCTCTCCCAAAGAACCCTCCACTACCTATGGGGAAATTCCCTGGTGTCTAGCAGCTGGGGTAGGAGCATTCCTCAGTCATTCCTGCTGCATTTTCTGCCAAATTCAACATGGCCTTCTTTATCTCCAGTCTTTGGAGATCTCCGACTCCCCCTCCCTTCTCGAGACTCCTACTCTCTGGGATCTGCTGTTTGTTTTTGCCTGTGGTTGCCAAAGTCTTAAATCCGTTCTTGGTTCCAACTCAGTCCTCTGAAAACATGGTCAAACAGGCCAAAGAATCTCTAACCTAGAAGCATTTGAGTTTCAGTTTATATGCCGATAGACAACTTGCCACCGCATCTAGCCAAAGATTCAGGCTACCTGATTATCGTCCTCATGCAGTCATGCATCTAACAGGACATCAGGCGTTAAGGGAGCCAAGAGCGCAGGATAACCTGTGGTAAGGACAGTCACTGCAACGAGGGTTAAGAGAGACTATTTAGTGTTCAGAAGTGAGGTGCTGGAAAGGAGCAAAGGGAACAGGTGTTCAAGTCACATCCATATGTTACATATGTGTGAGCCAGTGAGTGTGTAGATAATGTGGAAGGCAGCTGGACTGTATCAGTTAGGGGAGGTGCTCATGTAATCCACTGTGATGTCAGTGGGTGGCATAGGATTGGCTAGAAGTGGGTCATGGAATAGCCACCATGGCCATAAAATAGGCATAGAAAGAATGCGTGGGTAGCAATGGTGACCCACACAGCAGCTGCAGGTGAGTTGTGAGTGATACAACCTAATGGGTAAAATGCCACCTTATGGGCAAGGGCGCAGCAGCTGGCAGGAGAATACATGTGCACTAGGTGCAAGGAGCTCTTTGCTCTCAGGGAACGAGTCCGTTCTCTAGAGGCTAGAGTAGCAGACTTGGAAAACATAAGAAAGACAGAGAGGTACATAGACGAGACCTACAGGGATATGGTCCTGAAGTCCCACCTCCAGTCTGGAAGCATCCCTGTTGCCATGGAGGAGAGAGGTCACGTGACAGGAGAGCATCACCCTGGTGTGGCAGGAAGTGATCCTGTAACTAGGACCTGTCCTCCAGGTGATGTAAAACCCTCTTGCACCGAGGACGTTTCTCCATGGCCATGTGTCCATGAGGGAAGGGTTAGGACAGCCGTTATAGTTGGTGATTCGATCATTAGGCATGTAGATAGCTGGGTGGCTGGTGGACATGAGGATCACCTAGTAACATGTCTGCCTGGTGCGAAGGTAGCGGACCTCACGCGCCACTTAGATAAGGTCTTAGTGCTGGGGAGAAGTCTGCTGTCTTAGTACATGTCGGTACCAATGACATAGGAAAATGTGGTAGGGAGGTTCTGGAGACTAAATTTAAGCTTTACATAGGAAGTTGAAATCCAGAACTTCCAGGGTAGTGTTCTCTGAAATGCTTCCCATTCCACGCGCAGGACCCAAAAGGCAGGCAGAGCTCCAGAGTCTCAATGCATGGATGAGACAATGATGCAGAGATGAGGGTTTTGGATTTGTTAGGAACTGGGGAACATTCTGGGAAAAGGAGGGGCTCTTCCGAAGGGATGGACTTCACCTTAACCGGGATGGAACCAGGCTGCTGGCATTAACCTTTAAAAAGGAGGTAGAGCAGCTTTTAAACTAGATAATAGGTGAAAGCCGACAGTCGCCCAAGAGCACATGGTGAGGAAGAATGTATCCTTGAAGGATACTACCAAAAGCAGAGAGGTTCCAAAAAAGAGTAAAGTAGCCCAAATGCCCTCGAGTATGGAGCAGACAGAGCTTAAAGATCCCAAATTACCCATGTCTACCAATAACCAAATTAATATGAATAAAATACAGTCTCTAAAATGCTTGTATGCAAATGCTAGAAGTCTAAAAAATAAGATGGGAGAGTTAGAATATATAGCACTAAATGAGAGGTTAGATATGATTGGAATATCAGAGACATGGTGTAAGGAGGACAACCAGTGGGACACTGTGATATCTGGGTACAAACTATATCGTAATGATAGAGCTGATCAAATTGGTGGAGATGTTGCGCTCTATGTTAGAGAGGGCATTGAATCAGAAAGGATTAAAGTTTTGCAGAAAACAAAATTTGCTGTAGAATCTCTATGGATTGAAATTCCATGTAAAAAGGGGAAGGCGATGGCAGTGGGGGTGAACTATCGACCACCTGGCCAGAATGAACAAATGGATGATGAAATGCTCAAAGAAATCAAGGAAGCTAACAAATGTTACAGCGCAGTAATAATAATGGGTGATTTTAATTATCCCGGTATCGACTGGGTCAGTGTCATGGCAGGACATGCTAGAGAGATAAAGTTCCTAGATGAAATAAATGACTGCTTCTTGGAGCAGCTGGTTCATGAACCGACCAGAGGGGAAGCCATATTAGACCTAGTCCTTAGTGGAACACCAGATCTTGAGCAAGAGATAAGGATGTTGGGGCCACTTGGCAATAGTGATCATAGCATGATCGCGTTTGATTTAATTAGTGGAGGAGGGATAGTAAGGAAATCCAAAGTACTACCTTTTAACTTTCGAAAGGGAGACTATGAGGAAATGAGGAAAATAGTTGAGAAAAAACTAAAAGGAGCAGTTGCAAAGGTTAAAGACTTACATCAAGCTTGGGTGTTGTTGAAAACTACTATCTTGGAAGCCCAGACCAGCTGTATTCCACGCTTTAAGAAAAGTGGAAGGAAGTCCAAAAAACTGCCAGCATGGTTTAAAGGTGAGGTCAGAGAGGCTGTTGTTGCCAAAAAAGCATCTTTCAGGAAATGGAAAAAACAGCCAAACGACGAAATCTGGAAACAGCACAAGCACTGGCAAGTCAAATGCAAGGCATTGATAAAGCAGGCAAAGGGAGAATTTGAGAAGAAGCTTGCTGCGGAAGCAAAAACGCGAAATAAAGATTTTTTCAAGTACATTCGTAGCAAAAAACCTGTGAGAGAGTCTGTTGGTCCATTAGATGATACAGGGGTTAAAGGGGCACTAAGAGGCGACAAGGCGATAGCGGAGAGACTGAATGAATTCTTTGCTTCGGTCTTTACTGAGGAAGATGTAGGGATGTTACCCATGACTGAAGTGGTATTTAAAGATGCGGAAGAATTGAAGGAAATATTGATACATCGGGAAGATGTATTACAACTATTAGATAAACTGAAGAGTAGCAAATCACCTGGGCTGGATGGTATACATCCAAGAGTGTTGAAAGAACTGAAATATGAGAATGCAGACCTGCTATTAGTAATCTGTGAATTTTCATTAATCATCTGTAATACCTGGAGGATCGCCAATGTAACGCCAATTTTTAAAAAGGGTTCCAGGGGTGATCTGGGAAACTACAGACCGGTGAGCCTGACGTCAGTACCGGGAAAAATGGTAGAAACCATCATAAAGAACAAAATTACTCAGCAAGTAGATAGTCATGGCCTAATGGGAGACAGCCAACATGGCTTTAGACAAGGAAGATCTTGTCTTACTAATCTGTTATGTTTTTTTGAAGGTGTGAATAAACAGGTGGACCAAGGTGAGTCGGTTGATATAGTGTATCTGGACTTTCAGAAAGCTTTTGACAAGGTCCCTCATCAGAGACGTTTGGCAAAACTAAAGAGTCATGGGATAGGAGGCAGTGTACTATTGTGGATCAGGAACTGGTTAAAAGATAGAAAGCAGAGAGTAGGGCTAAATGGCCAATTTTCCCAATGGAGAAAGGTGAATAGTGGTGTACCCAAGGGATCTGTGCTGGGTCTGCTGCTTTTTGACATATTCATAAATGACCTAGAAAAGGAAATAACGAGTGAGGTTATCAAATTTGCAGATGACACAAAACTATTTAAAGTTGTTAAAACCCAAGAGGATTGTGTAAAATTGCAAGAGGATCTTGATAAATTGGAGGACTGGGCATCAAAATGGCAGATGAAATTTAATGTGGACAAGTGCAAAGTTATGCACCTAGGGAAAACAAACCAAACTATGGTTACAAGATAGAGTAGTTACTCACCTGTAACAGGTGTTCTCCAGGAGCAGCAGGAATCAGTCCTCACATATGGGTGTCATCGGCGCCGATGAAGCCCCAGCGGAGCATTTCACCAGCTTTCTATGAAAGCCTTTGGGAATGCAGGCACGCATGCGCGGTTCCCTTCCCGCCTAAAGGTGCCATCTTACCTCAGTCAAATGACATAGCTAAGAACAGCACACAAAAATGAAAAATAAACTATGTACAACTGCAACCCAAAGGGGAGGAGGGAGGGTTGTGAGGACTGATTCCTGCTGCTCCTGGAGAACACCTGTTACAGGTGAGTAACTACTCTTTCTCCAGGACCAAGCAGGAAGTCAATCCTCAGATATGGGTGACTCCCCAGCTCTGGGCTACTGAGGAACCCAGGCTGAACAAGAGTACTCCCTCTAGTCTCAGCAGCAAAGAAAGGCTTTTCAAGGACACAACCTCCACCGGTAGCCCAACAGAGGGCAGGAGGGTAGGAGTTGCCTAAACCTCAAAGAGATTCCGGAGTACTGCTTGTCCAAAAGCACTGTCCCTACGGGACTCCCTCTCCAGACAGTAATGGGCCGCAAATGTCTGGCTTGAAGACCAAGTTGCAGCCCTGCAGATGTCTACCAAGGGCACAGAGCGGAGATGAGCCACTGAGGTAGCCATTGCCCTGACACGGTGAGCCGTAACCCGACCCTGCAAAGGAAGGTCAGCCGTCTTGTAAGCCCAGGTGATACAGTCAGCCACCCAGATGGACACAGCCAACCCCAACTTGTTAGGGTCAAAGGATACGAAGAGCTGAGTAGCCCTTCTATGCCCCTGCGTACGGTCAAGGTAGAAGGATAAGGCCCTCCTACAGTCGAGGGTATGCAGAACTGCTTCAGCCTGGCTAGCATGAGGCCTAGGGAAGAAGGTTGGAAGAACCACCTCTTGGTTGAGGTGGAAAGAGGAGACAACCTTTGGGAGGAACTTTGGATGAGTCCTAAGGACTACCCTGTTCCTGTAAATCCTAGTGTAAGGCCTATCACAGACCAGGGCCTGAAGCTCACTCACTCGCCTAGCCGAAGTAAGGGCTATCAAAAAGAGTGTCTTCCAGGAGAGGAAGCGGAGTGGGCAAGTAGACATCGGTTCAAAAGGTGGGCGAGTCAGTTGCTGCAAGACCACATTCAACTCCCACTCAGGGGCCGGAGGACGGATTGGAGGCTTGAGTAAAAGCAAGCCTCTGAGAAAGCGGGACACCAAGGGGTGAACCGACAGAGAATGTCCCTCCATCAGTGAGTGGTGAGCTGCTAGAGCTGAGAGGTGGACCCGAACAGAATTGGACTTAAGTCCCTGATTTGATAAGTGCAGTAAGTACTGAAGCACTACTGGTACAGTACAGGAGAAAGGATCCTCTGTACGTAGCTGACACCACAGAGAAAACCTTCTCCATTTGAGAGCATAGGTTTTTCTAGTGGATTGTTTCCTAGAGGCTAAGACAACCTCCTCAACTTCCTGAGGCAGGCCCCAGGGAGCCAAAACTACCCTTGCAGCCTCCAGGCCATCAAACTGAGAGCTTTGAGATTTGGATGCAGAAAGGAACCCTGATCCTGAGAGAGAAGGTCGGGTTGCAACCCCAGGGGCAGTGGGGGATCCACTGCCAGCTGAAGCAGAAGTGGAAACCAAGGTTGTCTCGGCCACCTGGGAGCCACCAGCAGGACCGAGGCCTTGTCCTGAAGTATCTTAAAAAGAGTTCGGGCCACCAAGGGCGTGGGAGGAAATGCATACAGGAGGCCCTGAGACCAGGGAATCAGAAAAGCATCCAGTGCTATTCTCAAAGGATGCGGTTGCCTGGAGCAGAACTTTGGCAGTTGTGCGTTCAGTGGACTGGCAAACAGATCTATCCAAGGGAGACCCCATTTCAGGAAGATCCTCTGAACTACTAGGGGATGCAGTTGCCACTCGTGGGGCTGCAGAATCCTGCTCAACTTGTCGGCCAGGTAGTTCTCCTGGCCTGGAAGGTACACAGCCCTGAGGAGCATGCTGTGCTTTAGGGCAAAAGACCAAAGGTCCTGAGCTTCCCGACAAAGGAGTCTGGAACCAGTCCCGCCCTGTTTGTTCACATAAAACATGGCCACCTGGTTGTCTGTCTGAACGAGGACAGATTGATGGGCCAGGGCAGGAGAGAAAGCTTAGAGAGCTAGGCGAATAGCCCTGAGTTCCATGAGATTGATCTGCTGTGCCGCCTCCCAAGGAGACCACAGGCCCTGGGTGCATTTGTCTAGACAATGAGCTCCCCAGCCCTGCAGGGAGGCGTCGGTGGTCAGTACCACCTTGTACCCAGGAATCTGAAATGGTATTCCAGTTAGGAGATTGGGTGGATGCAGCCACCAGCTGAGGGAGTTCAGAAAGTGTCTGGACACCCTTATCCTGTCCCTGAGGCTGCCTGTGGCCTGTGACCACTGAGTCCGAAGGCACCACTGTGCAGGCCTCATATGGAGCCTGGCATTGGGGGTCACATGTACTGTCGAAGCCATGTGGCCTAGAAGCCTCAGGCAGAGCCTGGCGGAGACCAGCGACCTGTTGAGAAACTGTTTTGCCAAGGCAATCAGTCGTTGCGCTCTGTCTTCTGGCAAGAAAGCCTTTGCCAGGAGAGAGTCCAGCCTTGCTCCTATGAATTCCAAATTCTGGGAGGGGAGCAAAGTGGACTTTGCGAAGTTTATGACAAACCCTAGGCTTTGAAGAAGAGCAATAGTTCTGAGGGTGGCTTGGCGGGCCTCCTGGCATGTCTGACCCCTGATGAGCCAGTCGTCCAGATAGGGGAAGACAAAGATTCCCTGATTCCTCAGGTAGGCTGCAACCACTGCCAGGCATTTGGTAAAGACCCTGGGAGCGGAGGTCAGGCCAAAAGGCAGTACTCGGTACTGATAATGGTTTCCTCCCACGATGAACCTGAGGTACCTTCTATGGTCTGGATGAATGAGGATGTGAGTGTACGCATCCTTTAGATCTAAGGAGCATAGCCAATCTCCCTGCTGGAGGTAGGGCAGAAGTGTTCCAAGAGTAAGCATCTTGAACTTTTCTTTCTCTAGGAACTTGTTTAGGTTCCTGAGATCCAGAATAGGTCGAAGGCCACCGGTTCTTTTGGGTACCAGGAAATACCTGGAGTAGAATCCCTGACCTTGGAAGTGGGGAGGCACAGGTTCCACCGCCCTGTCCACCAACAGACCTCGAATTTCCTGAAGGAGAAGGTCTGTGTTCAGGGAAGGTCTTGGAGGCTCCACTGGAAAGTATGGGGGAGGCAGTTGGAGAAAATGTAGTGCATAGCCCCTGTGGACTATGTCCAACACCCAACTGTCCCCGGTGATGAGGGGCCACTGGTGGGCAAAGAGGGTGAGGCGACCTCCTGTGCAGGGTTGGGATAGCAGGGACGGAGAGGCTATGCACAAGGAGTCAAAAAACCCCACCCTGCTGAGTGGGAGCCGGGGCCGGAGGCTTGGGGGTCCTCTGCCTACGGGGCCCATTACCCTGCCCCTTGGCTTGCTGACCCTGGGGTGCAGCTTGGGCAGCCTGATACTGAGGGTACTGTTTGTAGGCAATGCCCTTCCTCGGGTGAAAGGGTTTCTTACCCGAGCCCTTCTTCTTATGAGAAGGGGCAGAGGTCTTCCTAGACAGCCTTGTCCGTGTAAGGTGCTCTGTTTCAAGCTGAGCGGCCTTCTCAGTCATGGGCTTGCCAAAAAGGTTTTCACCTCGGCAAGGGACATCGACCAACTTGTCCTGAATCCATGGCTCGAGGTCCAATGACTGCAGCCATGCCTGGCGTCGAGCCGTGATGCCGGCTGCCACAACTCGGGCCAAAGCCTCGAAGCCATCGTAGGCGGCGCGGGACATGAACTTCGAGCAGTCCCGAATCCCCGAGGACAAGGACTTGAATCTCTGCAAGGGTTCCCCGGAGAGACCAGCAGAGAACCCGGCCAACTCCTTGGCCAGGTCTCGCAAATACATGCCCATGTACAGCTGGTAAGACTGGACACGGCAAGCAAGCATCGAGCCCTGAAAGCACTTTCTACTGACGCCATCGAGGTTCCGGGCCTCCCTGCCGGGAGGCACCGCAGAGTACATCTTCTGACTCTTCAGACAATGCATGGCCGATTGCACAACCATGGAATGGTGTGGTAGCTGTGCCTTCTGAAAGCCAGGGCTCTTCCGGAGTCGATAGATCGAATCGACTCGCTTGCTGAGAACCGGTGCCGAGGCCGGTGCTCCCACATCCGGAAGAGGAGCCGTTCCAGCATCGAAGGAACCGGGACAGTAAAGGCCTCCTTCGGAGGAGAGTCATACTGCAGGGTCTCGAGCTCTTCAGCTCGAGGCTCTTCCTCGGGGTCCGCCGGAATAGCCAAGGCAGTGGCCATATCCCGGACAAACTCCGAGAACCGAGTATCCTCCGGAGGGGATCTACTCCGGGGCTCAGACTGCAGTGAGTCTGACGGGACGCACCGAGTCTTGAACGTATCGGGGAACTCCTCATCCTCCGTCTCCCAGGCGGACTCATCCGACGAGGAGTCAGGGTCCGACCCTGCGGGGCCCTGGAGCACCCGCCCCGACGCCGGAAGTACCAGCGTCGATGCCCTCGGTCCCGAAGGTCGACTTTGAGCTATGATAGACTCGAGTATCGGCTCGGTCTCCGGGGTCGACTTTGAAGTCGATGTCTCGGTGGTCGGGGCAGATGCGCCAGACAGGCTGGCCATCAGTGCCCGCTGCTGCTCCATGAAGGCAGACAATCTGCTCTCCAAGGCTGTCATCCTGAGACTCAGCTCGGGAGACGCAGCAGCCACCGACTCGGGCCCCGGCGGCGCTGGGCCTGACGTCGGCTCTCTGGGAGGAGAGCCCTCGAGGACTACAGGGCTTGCATGTCCAGCAGACTCCGGCTCCACGCGAGGAACTTTGGCAGGCTTCTCTTGTTCCACGGGCCCGGGGCGACAGTCGGGGGTCTTAGACCTGGCCCTTGAGGAGCCAGGGACCTCTTTCGACAACGCCCTCGCGAGCCGTTTCTTCCTCTTGCGTTCCCGGTCGGGGGACCCTCTGTCCGAGGAGCCACAACGGCACTCGGGATCCGAATCCCGAGATGTCGAGGCCTCAGACGAGGTACGGGCCCGGCCGGAGGCTGAGTCCGAGAAAAGCCTTTCTTTCTGCTGCTGGCGACTTCGGAGTGCCTTGGAAGACATCTTCCCACATGGCCCACACGACTTAGGGTCGTGATCAGGACCGAGGCACCGAAGGCAGCAGTCGTGTGTGTCGGTGAGAGACATCAGTTTCTTACACCGATCACACTTCTTGAAACCGCTGGAAGCCATCGGGGAAAAAAAAGAGTCCCCGCGAGGTCAAAGGACCGGCCTTCCAGGGAAAAAAGCAAAAAAAGGGCGCGAACGCCAGCCACAAAGGGCAAAAACCGAAAAAGAAGAATTGGGCTCGATACCGGTGTACTGAACCCAGCGGGAGGGGAACCGGCGTCGAACCAGGAGAAAAAATAGCGATTATCGCCGAAAAAAATCAACTTTTATCCAGGATGACAGGACACACGTCCGGTGGGCTTCTCGGGAAAAAAAGAGACTGAGGTAAGATGGCACCTTTAGGCGGGAAGCGAACCGCGCATGCGTGCCTCCATTCCCAAAGGCTTTCATAGAAAGCTGGGGAAATGCTCCGCTGGGGCTTCATCGGCGCCGATGACACCCATATGTGAGGACTGACTTCCTGCTTGGTCCTGGAAAAGCAAGGTTCCACATTAGGAACCACCACCCAGGAAAAAGATTTAGGCGTCATTGTGGATAACATGTTAAAACCCTCTGTCCAGTGTGCAGCGGCGGCCAAGAGAGCAAATAGAATGCTAGGTATCATAAGGAAAGGAATGGAAAATATAACAAAAGATATTTTATAATGCCTCTATATTATTCCATGGTGAGACCGCACCTTGAATATTGTGTGCAATTCTGGTCGCCGTATCTTAAAAAGGATATAGCGTTATTAGAAAAGGTTCAGAGGCGAGCCACCAAAATGGTAAAGGGTATGGAAGGATACTCCTATGAAGAAAGGCTAAAAAGGTTAGGGCTCTTTAACCTGGAAAAGAGACGGCTGAGGGGAGATATGATAGAAGTCTATAAATTAATGAACAGAGTGGAACGGGTAAACGTAGATTGATTGTTTACATTATCAGAATATAGAAAGACTAGGGGACATGCAATGAAGCTACAGGGTAAACTATTTAAGACTAATAAAAGAAAATATCTTTTCACTTAACGTGTAATCAAACTCTGGAATTTGTTACCGGAGGATGTAGTAAAGGCTGTTAGTGTATCTGGGTTTAAAAATGGTTTGGCCAAGTTCCTGGAGGAAAGGTCCATAAACCATTATTAAGAAGGGACCCAGGATATCAGTGCTTGACCCAGTACAAGCATTGTGGAACCTGTGTCTTTTTGGGAAACTGCTAGGTACGTATGACCTAGATTGGCCACTGTTGGAAACAGGATACTGGGCTTGATGGACCATGGTCTGACCCAGTATGGCATATCTTATATAAATGACTGAACATGATGGGCATATGCTGATGGATGGGCTGAAAGATATCTGGGGTTAGATGAGCATGCTGTATGGCCTTGCTGCCCCAATGTACCCAATGTGACCTTACAACTGCAGATAACTGCAGTTGTAGTGTGTGTGAAAAAGTATTTGCTGTGCCACAAGGAAGTCTAATACCAAAAAAAGAATGCTAATAATGTGTGCTCTCCAGTCAAAGCAGACTCCTGGATGCTTTTGACGTATATTGCCAGGATACTGAAGCGACCTTCCCGAGGCCACAAGGAGCACAAGTGGAATTTGAACCCTGTTCTGTTCCTTACTGAGCCAATGCTCTGACCATTAGGTTACACCTCCACACATTTCTCTACTGCACTCTCTAAAATAAACCATACTACAGTCCCTGCCTGCAATGGCCTAAATCTGGAACTAGAAACAACCTGACAGGCACATTGTGAGATAGCTGTACACCACACTAGGGCCTGCCTGCCTGCAGCGGTACACATGCAGTATGGACTGCACTGGACAATTAGTACTGTATCTGCACAACAGACACATAGCAGCTGTATGAATCTCCTGTCAAAAGGCCAAGCCATATGCGAGGGGAAGATGCCCTTCCCTCCACTATACCTCTTAAGTCAAACCACATTCGCACACAGAGGTCAAATGGGCTGCAGTGTGCCACTCATCCCCGAGGCATGACATGTGCAGGGTGTGCATTCCCTTGTGGCCTGCTGTATACTGCAAAATACGTACTTTGCACATACACCAAACTCATAAGAACATAAGATATGCCATACTGGGTCAGACCAAGTCCATCAAGCCCAGTATCCTGTTTCCAACAGTGGCCAATCTAGATCACAAGTATCTAGCAGTTTCCTCAAAAAACACAGATTCCACAGTGCTTGTAATGGGGCAAGCAGTAGATTTCCCGGATCCCCTTTAATAATGGTTTATGGACTTTTCCTGCATTCTTCAATTTATATGAACCTCTATCATATCTCCCCTCAGGCATCTTTTTTCCACGTTGAAGAGCCCTAACCTTTTTAACCTCTCTTCATAGGGGTATCCTTCCATCCCCTTTACCATTTTGGTGGCTCTTCTCTGTACCTTTTCTAATAATGTTATATCCTTTTTAAGATACGGCGACCAGAAGTGCGCATAATTCAAGGTGCACTCAAACCTCAGTATTGACCCATGAGGTTCAATGCAGACCATCCTGCCCTTGTTCCTTCATTATATGAGACATGCAGATACTGTGCAATGCTCCAGTGATCAGGGTTACCACTATAGCTGTAGTTGGGGCTATGTGTGCTGCTTTTGGTTAGCCCCTTTGTTTTCCAGGATGCACCTCACAATCTGAGCAGCTATGTGCTACTTTTGCCTCTATGGAGAAAGCAGTGTTCCAGCACATCAGCTTTGTAATGTGCAGGGATATTGTGTGCCTCATGCACATAACAGCGGCTACCCTGAATGTGAAAGGCACAGAACACCTAGTTCCTAGACCAAGCATACCACTAGATGCTCTCTCTATGTTCTGGAGCTGATCTATTTCACTGCCAGAATGCTGCAGATGTTCTGTGTGATATGTGATGCTAGCCGTTTGGTACCCTGTACAACTGCAGCATGTTGGCGTGGCATGTCCTATCTGGCCCTTGTATCCTGCACCCGATGGCCAGGGACTCTTGTGTAACATCTTATGTCATGGTCCATAGCCAGGGCAGCTGTTTCCAAGAAACCTGAGTGTTGTCTAGGCAGGTATGGAGGGTGCTGATGCCAACCAACAGGGCCTGCCAAAACCATTGACAGCATCAGGTTACCAGCAGCCCAAGAAAGCACAGTTACTTACCTGTAACAGGTGATCTCTGGCAACAGCAGGAATAAGTCTTCATATATGGGTATCGTCGGTACCGACGGAGCCTGCGCGGGAACGCTCCCCAGCGTCCAAAAGGCGCTGCCTTCCCGCCTTTCCTAACCGCCTCTCTCCAGTTCGAGTTTTAAAGCTGAGACAAAGAGAGAGTGAGGAAAGGAAAGATAGAAAGAGAGATACAACTCCTAGGGGAGGTGGGTGGGTTGTGAAGACTTATTCCTGCTGTTCCCAGAGATCACCTGTTACAGGTAAGTAACTGTGCTATCTCCAGGAACAAGCAGGAATGAGTCTTCACATATGGGGACTCCCCAGCTAGAGATGCCTGGGAGATCACCCAGGTTGTGAGTCCCTGGGAAGGGCTCTATCTCCACCCATGAATCTCAGGCATCCAGCCAGGGAGAGGGTAGGAGTTGATTAGGTATGGAACAGGTGTTTGAGAACAGCCTGACCAAACAAGGCATCCCGGCGGGAGTCCTTGTCCAAGCAGTAATGGGCTGTGAAGGTATGAACCGAGGCCCAGGTGGCCGCTCGACAGATCTGGTCGATGGACACAGAATGTAGATGAGCCATAGATGCTGCCATGGCCCTCACATTGTGAGCTGTGACATGGCCCTCCAGAGAAAGGTTCTTACTCTGGTAGGCGAAGGAAATACACTGAGCAATCCAATTGGACAGAGTTCTCTTAGAGACTGGAAGTCCTAAATGAGAGGGATCAAAAGCAACAAAGAGTTGAGAGGACTTTCTATGTTGCTGTGTCCTTTGTCAGTAAAAAGCAAGAGCTCTTTTACAATCCAGGGTATGAAGATTCCTCTCTGCACTTGATGCATGAAGTCCTGGAAAAAAGACAGGTAAATAAACCTCCTAGTTCAGATGAAAAGGTGAGACCACTTTAGGCATAAAGTGTGGATTAGTCCTAAGGACTACCTTGTCATGATGGAACCTTGTATAAGGAGGATTAGCCACCAAGGCTTGCAGTTCACTGATGCAGCGAGCTGAGGTGACTGCAATGAGAAAAATAACCTTCCAGGAAAGGAATTTCAAGGAGGTAGTGGCTAAGGGTTCAAAGGGTGGCTTCATAAGCTGGCCAAAAACCAAGTTCAAGTCCCATGCCACTGGAGGTGGTCTGATGGGAGGTTTAGTCAAAAGAAGGCCTCTCATGAATCTTGCTATAAGAGGATGAGAGGAAATAGGCTGTCCATTGAGAGGTTTAAGGGATGCTGCAATAGCACTCAAATGGACTCTTACTGAATTTGTTTTAAGGCCTGCATGGGATAAATGCAGCAAATACTCTAGTAAAGAATTCAGAGGTATTGCAAGAGGGTTAAGACCCTTCTCTGCACACCAAATGGTAAACCTTTTCCATTTAAAAGCATAGGAACGTCTAGTGGAAGGCTTTCTGGAAGCATGAAGGATATCCTTCACTTGCTGAGAAAGGTGCAAATCGTGAAGGTCTAGGCCTTCAGCAACCAGGCTCTGAGGTGAAGAGAATGGGGATTTGGATGCCACAACGTTCCCTCCTCCTGAGACAGGAGGTCTGGAGCAGATCCCAAGTCCAGGGAGGGAGCTTGGGAGAGATGCAGAAGTAGAGGGTACCACACTTGGCATGGCCAATGTGGTGCTATGAGGATCATAGACCCCTTGTCTCTCTGAAGTTTGAAGAGTGTCTTGGGAATTAGGGGAATAGGTGGAAAGGCATAGAGGAAGTCTTGCCCCCAATGAAGGAGGAAGGCATCCCTGGCCTGAACTCCCTGACACGGAATTCTGGAACAGAACCGGGGAAGTTTGGCATTCCACGGACTTGCAAAGAGGTCTATGTCCAGGGTTCCCCAAATTCGGAAGATCCTGGCTATCTGGTCCCCATGGAGGGACCATTCGTGTGGAAGCAGAACTCGACTGAGTCTGTCTGCCCAAGAGTTTTGAACCCCTGGAAGATACACTGCCATGAGATGAATTTGATGCTCTCTGGCGAAGGCCCACAATTTCAGAGCTTTGTTGCAAAGCGACAGAGAGCCAGTCCCGCCCTGCTTGTTCACGTAGAACATGGCTACTTGGTTGTCCGTGTCGATAAGAACATAATATATGCCATACTGGGTCAGACCAAGGTCCATCAAGCCCAGTATTCTGTTTCCAACAGTGGCCAATCTAGGTCATACGTACCTAGCAGTTTCCCCAAGAGACACAAGTTCCACAATGCTTGTACTGGGTCAAGCATTGATATCTTCGGTCACTTCTTAATAATGGTTTATGGACCTTTCCTCCAGGAACTTGTCCAAACCTTTTTTAAACCCAGCTATACTAACAGCCTTTACTACATCCTCCGGTAACAAATTCCAGAGTTTGATTACACGTTGAGTGAAAAAATATTTTCTTTTATTAGTCTTAAATAGTTTACCCTGTAGCTTCATTGCATGTCCCCTAGTCTTTCTATATTCTGATAAGGTAAACAATAGATCTACGTTTACCTGTTCCACTCCGTTCATTAATTTATAGACTTCTATCATATCTCCCCTCAACCGTCTCTTTTCCAGGTTAAAGAGCCCTAACCTTTTTAGCCTTTCTTCATAGGAGTATCCTTCCATCCCCTTTACCATTTTGGTGGCTCTTCTCTGTACCTTTTCTAAAATCGCTATATCCTTTTTAAGATACGGCGACCAGAATTGCACACAATATTCAAGGTGCGGTCTCACCATGGAACGATATAGAGGCATTATAATATCTTTTGTTTTATTTTCCATTCCTTTCCTTATCATACCTAGCATTCTATTTGCTCTCTTGGCCGCCGCTGCACACTGGGCCGAGGGTTTTAACATGGTAACCACAATGACGCCTAAATCTTTTTCCTGGGTGGTGGTTCCTAATGTGGAACCTTGCATCGTGTAACCATAGTTTGGGTTGTTCTTCCCTAGGTGCATAGCCTTGCACTTGTCCACATTAAATTTCATCTGCCATTTTGATGCCCAGTCTTCCAATTTATCAAGATCCTCTTGCAATTTTTCACAATCCTCTTGGGTTTTAACAACTTTAAATAGTTTTGTGTCATCTGCAAATTTGATAACCTCACTCTTTATTCCACTTTCCAGGTCATTTATGAATATGTCAAAAAGCAGCGGACCCAGCACAGATCCATGGGGTACACCACTATTCACCTTTCTCCATTGGGAAAATTGGCCATTTAGCCCTACCCTCTGCTTTCTATCTTTTAACCAGTTCCTGATCCACAATAGTACATTGCCTCCTATCCCATGACTCTTTAGTTTTGCCAAAGGTCTCTGATGAGGGACCTTGTCAAAGGCTTTCTGAAAGTCCAGATACACAATATCAACCGACTCACCTTTGTCCACCTGTTTATTCACTCCTTCAAAAAAACATAACAGATTAGTAAGACAAGATCTTCCTTGTCTAAAGCCATGTTGGCTGTCTCCCATTAGGTTGTGACTATCTACATGCTGAGTAATTTTATTCTTTCTGATGGTTTCCACCATTTTTCCCGGTACTGACGTCAGGCTCACCGGTCTGTAGTTTCCCGGATCACCCCTGGAACCCTTTTTAAAAATTGGTGTTACATTGGCGATCCTCCAATCTTCAGGTATTAGAGATGATTTTAATGATAGTTCACAGATTACTGATAGCAGTTCTGCAATCTCATATTTCAGTTCTTTCAACACCCTTGGATGTATACCATCCGGCCCAGGTGATTTGCTACTCTTCAGTTTATCTAATAATTGTAATACATCTTCCCGATGTATCGATATTTCCTTCAATTCTTCCGCACCTTTAAATACCACTTCAGTCATGGGTAACATCCCTACATCTTCCTCAGTAAAGACTGAAGCAAAGAATTCATTCAGTCTCTCCGCTATCGCCTTGTCGCCTCTTAGTGCTCCTTTAACCCCTTTATCATCTAATGGACCAACTGACTCTCTCACAGGTTTTTTGCTACGACTGTACTTGTAAAAGTCTTTATTTCGTGTTTTTGCTTCTGCAGCAAGCTTCTTCTCAAATTCTCTCTTTGCCTGCCTTATCAATGCCTTGCATTTGACTTGCCAGTGCTTGTGCTGTTTCCAGGTTTCGTAGTTTGGCTCTTTTTTCCATTTCCTGAAAGATGCTTTTTTGGCAACAACATCCTCTCTGACCTCACCTTTAAACCATGCTGGCAGTTTTTTGGACTTCCTTCCACTTTTCTTAAAGCGTGGAATACAGCTGGTCTGGGCTTCCAAGATAGTATTTTTCAACAACACCCAAGCTTGATGTACGTCTTTAACCTTCGCAACTGCTCCTTTTAGTTTTTTCTTATCTGTTTTCCTCATTTTATCATAGTCTCCCTTTCGAAAGTTAAAAGGTAGTACTGTGGATTTCCTTACTATCCCTCCTCCACTAATTAAATCAAAGGTGATCATGCTATGATCACTATTGCCAAGTGGCCCCAACACCCTTATCTCTTGCACTAGATCTAGTGTTCCACTAAGGACTAGGTCTAATATGGCTTCCCCTCTGGTCGGTTCATAAACCAGCTGCTCCAAGAAGCAGTCATTTATTTCATCTAGAAACTTTATCTCCCTAGCATGTCCTGACGTGACACTGACCCAGTCGATACCGGGGTAATTGAAATCACCCATTATTACTGCGCTGCTGTCTTGTAGGACTGTCTTGTAGCTGAGCAGGGTGTGGAAGACTCTGAGAGCTAGAAAAATTGCTCTGAGCTCTAAGAGGTTGATATGTAGAGATGTCTCCTCTAGAGACCAGATGCCTTGAGTGGAGAGATCTTGAAGATGAGCTCCCCAGCCCCTTGGAGAGGCATCTGTTGTAAGGGTTGCTTGGAGTAACTCCTGTAGAAAGGGGGACCCCAGCAACAGATTTTGAGTGGACTTCCACCAGTGGAGGGACCAAAGAAGGCGACTGGAGGTTGCTATTTTGTCTGACAAGCAACCTGATGCCTGGGTCCATTGGGTGGACAGAGTCCACTGAGCTGCCCTCATGTGAAGGCGAGCGTAAGGAACCACATGCACAGTGGATGCCATGTGGCCTAACAGTTGTAGCATCTCTCGAGCAGTTAAATGGGATTTTAACTGAATTTGTGAGGCTAACTGCACCAAGCGTAGGCAACGGGACTGGGGAAGATAGGCCCTTGCAGTTGTGGTATCCAGTAAGGCCCCTATGAACTCTAGGGACTGAGTAGGGGTGAGATGGGACTTTGGAAAGTTTATTACAAGTCCCAGATACTGAAGGATACGGCTTGTGCAGGTTAGAGAAATCTGGGCCTCTGACTGGGATGGAGCTCGGATGAGCCAGTCGTCCAGATATGGGAATACGAATATCCCTAGAGTGCGTAGAAATGCAGCTACTACTGCCATGCATTTTGTGAACACCCTTGGTGCAGAGGCCAGACCGAAAGGAAGCACTCTGTATTGATAGTGCTTCCCTTGATAAAGGAACCGAAGGAACCTTCTGTGTGATGGATGGATGAGGACATGGGTGTACGCATCCTTGAGGTCTAGAGAGCAAAGCCAATCCTGACTCTGAAGGTATGGAAGGAGAGTACCGAGAGAAATCATCTTGAATTTCTCCTTGCATAGAAACTTGTTCAATTCTCTGAGATCTAAGATGGGTCTCTAGCCCCCTGTTTTCTTTGGGATAAGAAAGTAGGGGGAGTAGAACCCTGAGCCCTGTTGAAGAAGGGGTACTTCTTCTATTGCCCCTTGGGCAAGAAGGGTAGTAATCTCTTGACCGAGAAGGTCGAGGAGAGATGTCTGAGAATTGAACTGTCTCACCATGGTGTGAGGAGGAAGGTTTAAGAAATGAAGCTTGTACCCCTCCCTTATGATGGAGAGGGTCCATTGCTCTGCTGTGATTTGTTCCCATCTGGGAGCAAAGTAAACCAACCTTCCTGGATTGGTGAGAGGCTCTGGATGTTCTAGAGCCAGAAAGGCTAAGCTCTCTAGTTGTAAGTCAAAGGCCCTGAGGAGGCTGAGACTGTTGGGCTGTAGCAGTCCTAGCAGCCTTAGGCTTGGCCTGTTTCGGTGGTTGTTGTCTCTTTGTAGCAAAACGACCTGCAGTGGATGACTGCTGACCATAAGCAGAGTAATATTTCCCTTTTTTGGGAAAAAAACCCCTTTTTGTACAACCTTTTCTTAAAAGGAGCAGAAGTAGACTTTGAAAGTCTATCTAAAGAGGAATTTTCAGCATCCATTTGGGTGGCCTTTGCTTGCCAATCTTTGCAAAAAGGTTTTCACCTGTACAAGGAAGGTTTCCTAGTCCATCTTGAACCCAAGGTTCCAAATCAGAAGCTTGTAACCAAGCAACTCTGCGTGCACCTATGGCAATGGTGAGGCTCTGCTGGCACCTTCAAAAGAGTCAAAGGCTGCACGGTTGGAAAACTTGGAAATATCCTGGGCATGTTTGAGCCAGGTGAGGAACTCTTCCCTTTTATCTTCTGAAATGAAAGGAGATAAAGTTTGCAGGTGATCTGTAACTTCTTTTAGAAACATCCCCATATAGAGACTATAGGAGTTGATTCTGGCAACAAGCATACTGGCCTGGAAAATTCTCCTGCCAAAGGCATCTAAGGTTCTGCATTCTCTCCCTGGAGGAGCAGAAGAGTGCCTTTTTGTACTTTTTATCTTCTTCATAGCAGACTCCACCACAATGGAGTGGTGAGGAAGCTGAGTTTTATGGAAGCCAGGACAGGGAGGAACACGATACATGGTGTCCAACCTGCGAGAATGAGGGGAAGTGGTGAGAGGAGTCTCCCATATGCCCAGCATGTGATCATAAAGAATCTCATGTATTGGTAAAGTGGCTGCCTCTTTAGGAGCCTTAGGATATTGTAAAATATCTAATTTTTTGGCTCTAGGCTCTGTCTCAGTGGCCACTGAGATGGAAAGGCCCCTGGCCATTTCCCTAATGAAGTCTTGAAAAGACAAGTCTTCTGGAGGAGACATTCTCCTTTTTGGAGAAGAGGGCTCCTGAGGATGAATCACCGATGCTTCGACAGAGACCTCTGATTCATCAGAATCTTCAGAGGAATCGAAGTATCGCCTGTCTGGATGCTCCTGCAGAGCCCGATACGCGTACCGGGTGGTATCGACATCGGGAGTGATCGGTACCGATTCGGTACCGATGGGCATCACAGAACAGTGTACCGCCGCAGTCAACCCCGAAGCGGATGTCGATGCAATCGGTACCGGCACCGGAACCGATGTCGGTACCGGTGCCGGAGTCGGTACTGGCAACAGAGTTTGTTGCGGTACCGAAAGCGTCGCAGCTTGTATGAATGCCGTGATGGCACGCTGCATGGTCAGGATATTCTGATCCATTGACGCAACCAATGTCTGGATGTCGGTACCAGTGGGAACCACCGGTACTCCAGAACATGGCAACAGGTGATCGGTCGAGGCCGAGCCATCGATGTCAACCTGTGACCCCATAGATAAAGCTTTGGAAGCCGGAGCCTCCCGCCGGGGTAATTTTGCCGGTGCGGATTCCTCGAGGGCAAGCCCGGAGGCATCTCGATACTTAGAGGGAGATCTACCCTTCGAGGACCGGCTGGATTTAAGTTTGGTTACCTGAGATCCATGTGAGGAAGCAGCAGCCCTGGAAGACGTCGATGCAACCGAAGCTGCATCCGAGGGAAACAGGGTACTGAGCTTAGCTGCTCGATTCTGTAGACCTCTTTTAGACATCATGGAGCAGGACTCACAATCCACAATGGAGTGGTCAGGACCTAAACATTTTAGACACCATTCATGGGTGTCAGTGACAGAAATAGTGCTGCTGCACTTTGTGCATTTTTTAAACCCAGAGGCGGGCTTCTCCATGAGGAAAAATGTCCTAGGCCTAAGGCCAAAGAAGAAAATGCACTGAAGTGAGAAAAAATAGTATTTTATTTTATTTTTTTTAGAATAAAGAAAGAAAAGATCGGCGGTACCGGTCCAGCGCCGAGAAGGCAGACGCGCGACCAAAGAAATAAAATAAAATAAAGAAATTCTTCAGCGGTGACAGGAACACGACCTGATGGCTCCGCGGAAAAGAAGAACTGGAGAGAGGCGGTTAGGAAAGTCGGGAAGGCAGCGCGCAGGCGCTGTGGGATGCTCCCAAAAGCTTTCCTTTTGGACGCTGGGGAGCGTTCCCGCGCAGGCTCCGTTGGTACCGACGATACCCATATGTGAAGACTCATTCCTGCTTGTTCCTGGAGATAATCTGCTCCCCTCTCTTTCTTAGACATCTAATTAGATAGATCAATCCCTGCATATGCTGTGCAAAACTGGAATGTGTCCACCACTTACATACCAACTGTGCCTGATCTACTAGTCACCATCCACACTACATGTACACATAGCCACCAGGAAGATGTTGGCTTCGTACAAGCAGCATAGACAGCCAGCAGCCTGGCTAGTGACTGCCTGCCATAAAGAAGCAGCACTCCTGTCACTGCAGATTAACCCTAGATAGCACTATGTGGATATATAGCCATGACATGGTCAGAGTGAGAGAGGCCTCCCAGCATGAACAGATGTGTGCAATCAGGCCATGCTTGTGCCAGACCCATATTAAGATATAAATCCTGTGCAAACTGCTCTTTTTTGGGCAAAACCCAGAATTCTCTGCATTTGGAACTTGGGGACAGCTAATACAATGCAAAGAGCCCTGGAAGGTGGTCCAGAGACAGGCAACGAGTCCATGTTGGCCCATAGTGGCCTACATCTGTCATATACCTGACACAGCTTTTGGCAGTATAGTGCCATGTTCATGCTTCCATATTATGTCATGTCCTTGGCCATGGATACTGCCAAAGTGGCCAGTGCAGCACATGTGCTCTCCCATCAAGAGCACGTGGAAGCATGGCAGATTGGACACAGGGTTAGATGTTGATACAGTTGCTGGCTACACATAAGCCATCATCTCCAGCCTCTTTGTACTCTAAGGTCCTTGTGGCTGTCACTCTCAATGCCTGTGGAGAGTGGGTGAGGCTGTCATGCAGGGCCTTTGATGTGCAACATGCAGAGACCAAGTAGGCCCTCAGAGCTTCTGTGCATCTGAACAGTGCCTCTGACCAGCTATGCCATCTACCAGGGGCACATTCAAAATATGTATGGGACTCAGGGCCGGCCCGTCCATTGAGCGAGAATGTTTTTTGCACAGGGCCCCGCATTTCAGGGGGCCCCGCGCAAAAAACATTCTGATCCTAAAGTAAAATTTAAAAAAAAAAAAAAAAAAAGCTGTCTTCTCCCGCTGCCGGGGCCGCCGCGGCAGAATCGAGTGTGCCGCGGGGCCCCCCCTGCCCAGCAAAGCCTGCCCTCCCCTGTATCCACTCTCTCGTTGCAGCTGCCTGCAGTCTCACACGCCGGCTTTCAGAGCGCGAGGGGAGAGTTTCTCCCTCGCTGCTCTGTTAAGCCCGCGGGGGCTGATGGGAAGTTCCCATCAGCCCCCGCGGGCTTAACAGAGCCGCGAAAGGGAAACTAGTCCCTTCGCGCTCTGAAAGCCAGCGCGTGAGACTGCAGGTAGCTGTAGAGAGAGCGGATACAGGGGAGGGCAGGCTTTGCTGGGCAGGGGGGGGCCCCGCGGCACACTCGATTCTGCCGCGGCGGCCCCGGCAGCGGGAGAAGACAGCTTTTTTTTTTTTTTTTTTTTTAAATTTCCCTGGGCTGGGCTGGACTGGGGGTTTAGGAGTGCTGATGGGCTGGGGGGGTTAGGAGTGCTGATGGGCTATGGGGGGGCTGGGGGGGTTAGGAGTGGTGATGGGCTAGGGGGGTTAGGAGTGCTGATGGGCTATGGTGGGGCTGGGGGGGTTAGGAGTGCTGATGGGCTATGGGGGGGCTGGGGGGGGTTAGGAGTGCTGATGGGCTGGGGGGGTTAGAAGTGGTGATGGGCTATGGGGGGGCTGGGGGGGTTAGGAATGGTGATGGGCTATGGGGGGGCTGGGGGGGTAGGAGTGGTGATGGGCTATGGGGGAGCTAAGTCTTTATATGGGCTGATGGGATTAGGACTGGAAGTGGGTTGATGGGGGGGTTAGGACTGGTAATGGGCTATGGGGGGGCTTAAACTGAAAATTGGGTGATGGGGATTAGGACGAAATGGGCTGGTGGGATTAGGACTGGGAGTGGGCTGATGGGGAGGTTAGAACTGGTAATGGGGTATGGGGGGGCTTAAACTGAAAATTGGGTGATGGGGATTAGGACGAAATGGGCTGATGGGGGGGGTTAACACAGGATGTGGGCGGATGGGGGTAGGACGGGTAATTGGCATTGGGCTGATTGGGGGTTAGGAAAGGTAATTGGCTATGGGGGGGTTAGGACTGATAATGGGCTATGGGGGGGCTAGGACAGGAAATGGGCTGATGGGGAGGAGTTAGGACTTGAGGTGGGCTGATGGGGTTAGGACTGGTAATGGGCTGTGGGCTGTTGGGGGGGTTAGAACTGGTAATGGGCTATGGGGGTTAAGACTGGTAATGGGCTGTTGGCTGATGGGGGCTGTCTGGTAATGGGCTATGGGGGGGGGGTTAGGACTGATAATGGGCTATGGGGGGGCTAGGACAGGAAATGGGCTGATGGGGCGGGGTTAGGACTTGAGGTGGGCTGATGGGGTTAGGACTGGTAATGGGCTGTGGGCTGATGGGGGGTTAGGACTGGCAATGGGCTATGGGGGACTGACTGGAAATGGGTTGATGGGGTTAGGACTGGAAGTGGGTTGATGGGGGGGCTAGGACTGGTATTGGGTTTGGGGGTTGCTAGGACTGGAAATGGGCTGATGGGGGGCTAGGACTGGAAATGGGCTGATGCAGGGACTAGAAGGGAATGGATGCTGGGTGAGGCTGGAACTAGAAGGGAGCTGATGTTGGGGGAGGATTAGAATGGGATGGGGCTGGGAGAGTAAAATGGAGAGGGGAAAAATATTTTGTGTGGGAGGGATAAAAAATCTACAATTGGCCGGGTATTGGGAGAGTAAGTGGGGATTGAGGATGGAGGGGTAAAATTTGAGTGGATGAAATAGGAATGAGGAAAGAGCAAAAGGAGAAAGATTAGTATGTTAAAGCAGATGTAGAGAGAGAGAATGGAAAAAAAAACTAGAAGAGAGAAGAAAGGACAAATGGACAGCAGATGATGGAGAGTTAGCAGAAAACATGAAGAAACCATTAGAAAGTGGCTGGAGCAATTGCAACTGAAAAAAAAAATGCACAAAAGGTAGAAAGATATCTCTTTATTTTGAATTTATTAACTGGAATATGAAAGCTCTGGGAAATGTGCATCATTAACGTCTGCGCTTTGTTTGGTACAAGAGGAAATTAATTTATAGTTTTATTTCTACAGTGTTGTTGTACATTCCAAGTTTGGCTTTTGGGGTTCCCAGTTTAATTATTGCCTTCCTGTTTCTAAATTGTGATTCCTTGTTTGGTGATGGTCTATGTTCTGCATGTGTAACTGAGCTGAGGTATTCTGTTTATGTAATTCCTATTTGACATTGCCACTTGTTCTTTCCCCAGTAGGTCATGTATTATTGTTCTCTGAAATGTATTGGTTTAATATTTGCAGTGTTGCCTTTTGATAGGTAGGGTATGGTGCTTTGTGAGTCCTGGTAGTGCTGTTAGGATACGGCAGGTTTGCTATTGGTTCTAAATGGGCAGTGTTTGTAGTAGTTCCTAATGTGCCTGGCGGTTGGCACTGGATTATAGTAATGTAGAAATCTTTTAGTCTGTCTTTATCCATACACTCATTAAGAGACATGTTTACTAAAAGTTAGTGTATGTTAGCATTATGCAAATATGTATGCAAATAAGGCCACTTATGCAAATGAGGCCCCGCACCCCCCTTGGGCCGCCCCTGATGGGACTGATTCCCCCCACCTCCACCCCAACATTCACCTCCAGGCAGTGCCTTCCCACATGGTGGTAGGTGATATAGAGACCAGCATGACATCCTGTGGCACATTCCTCCTGCTGGGATTGTGCACGCACCATTCCAAAGCCTATGTCCTACTGTCATAATCAGTCAAACCAATGCACGTCGGCTCTGTAAACATAAGGCTAGTTGTTATTATGAAGTAATACATGATGTCATGCTGAATGCTGTGTCAATGATCAGTAGTGCTGAGATAGTGTATATTGTGTGCAGATGTGCCTGAGATGGACATGCCTGTATGTGCATTCTGTGCATGGAGCTATGAGACCTCAAGAGTTGACTCTGTGACTGCAGCTTAGGACAAGAGCACAGAATCTTTACTTTCTCACCAACTCAGTGACTCCATTAGACATTCACTGAGGCCAGCCCTCCATGTGAGTCTAGCTCCCAATAGGCTGCAGCTGCACCAAGGAGGCTGACCATGTTGCTGCAGATACAGCTATTATAGCAGTTGGCATTAATCAGGTCTCTCACTTGTGCAGCGAGGGGTGTCCTGAATCCTGAAGGCTTAGTCAGAGGTGAGGGTTGTTGCGCACACACACATCTGATGGAGCTCTTCCTGATGAGACCGTATAGTGAAGTCCTTAATGTTTTCCTTTTCGCTGGATGCTGAAGTGGGGAGGAGGGAAGGGATTGGGAGTTGGATCTGGCTTGCTGATTTGTTTGCATTTTATGATATATTATTTTTAAAATGAATAAACAGACAATGTTAAAATAAACTCTTGGTTTATTATATAGAGAACTTATCAGTCTAAAACCCAACTGGGAGGCCAAGTCGGTTATGTATTCCAGTTAGACAGGACCAATATAATCCAAAGGATTTGTTTGCATTTTGACATTATCGGAATTCAGTCTGGTATATTTGGCAGAATTATTTTCCTGCCAAATATACCAGACTGAATAAAAGTCTGATGTTACTGACAGAAGTTCTGATGTTGACAAAACAAGTCAGGTCAGTATTAAGAAAGGAAGGATTGCCTCAGAATTAGAGACTGAAGTACTAAACAGTACTGTGCAATGCAAAAGCATTAGCCACAAAAAAAATAACACAAGCAATTCATCTGCCATATTTTGCATATGCTATTGCTGCTTTGTCATACATAATTTAACTTTTGTGAAGCACAATGCAAAATAAGCAAAACAGGTGATGAGCAAATCACTTCATTGCCTATGTTCCCATAAATTTCACATTGAAAATTGTACAAGTCAGCTGTTTGTCCACTGATTTAGTGGAAATGTTATTGCAAAAATTTCACTACAGAACCAATTTGATATGCTTAAATGGGTAAGTAACATGTTAGCACATTGGCTTCTAACAAGAATTCAGTGAGACTTATATTGTCAGAGTTAATTAAACAAATGGCACTATATGAACTAGATTTTGTGCTATTCTTTATCCTTTTATATATAAGAATAGTGGCAATGACCTGCTCCAGGGGATGCAAGGTAACTAAATCATATAAAAAGGATGCAAACTCATCTAAGAGGCTTTTTTTTTCCAAAATAAAAGGTTGAAGAAAAACTCATCTGAGCCTTAATGTCCTCAGCTATTACAGTGGCACATAGCAGATTACTTTTTCAGGACAGACTATTTATAGGTTAATATCACTGAAAAACAATGCCAGCTTGTTATGAAGGAGATAAGTGCCTTTATTATAACTTAGAAAAATGTTTTAAAATCAATTTCTTCCTTGTCATTTATTTTTAATTTCTCCAAACCCATACTTCATGCTACTTACCAGATAGATAAAAGCTCATGACTCCTGGCAGCTCAAGCCAGAACTACTCCAATTACAGTGCAAGGACTTTGCCCCCTGGCTCATCTTGTGCTCCATTTAATGATCTGAAAACCAAACCATAAGCAATTTTTAAATGGGTAAATTCATCCTTTCTTGATCACCAAGGGATAAGTGTTGGCTTTTCCAAGTCTACATGCTTAACAATGGTTTATGGACTTTTCCTCCAGGATCTTTGCTAAACCAGATGTCTTAAACTATGCTCCTCAAGGGCTGCACATCAGTTGGGTTTTCAGGATATCCATAATGAATATATATTTTAGAGATTTGCATGCCCATTGCCTCCACCGTGTGCAAACTTCTCTGTTGTATAGTAATTGGGAATATCCTGAAAATTCAACCACTGTGTCTTGTGAAGACCGGAGTTTGAGACCCTTGGTTTAAGCCCTTTCAAACCCAGCTGTGTTAACTGCCACAGTCACATTCTCTGGCAACTTTAATTGTGAACTAAGTGAAAAAAATATTTTGTACTGATTAATAGTTTCATGGGGTATCCCTTAGTCTGATGAGGAGGGACCGTCATTTACATGTCTGCACAGCGCTGCATTCACCTTGTAGCACTATGCAAATGATCAGTAGTAGTAGTAATTAATGAAGTATTTATAACTCATAGATCTTACAAATCAAAATCTATTTTAAGTGGCTGGTATAATATATTATGAATGCTATTTACTAAAGTGCTTCAAAAATGCAAATTTTTAAAATATTAGCATTGCATAGAATACACAGGAGGAATAAATTTTCAAAAGCTTTTATCCAGCTAACCTCTGTGGCTATCTGCATAAGGGTATTGAGAGAGATAGTCAGTGGCACTCTCCAGATGGTGCTGCTGAATATCTCTCCAGATTGTCTTGGTACTAATCTGGTTAGTGCAAAGGCAGTCTGTGGGTGGAGCAAGGGCATTATGGCCACTATCAAGATAAATCACAGTACTTATCCTGATAACATTTAGCCAGATAGGGGTGATTTTCAGCTATCTGGATAGTTTTATGCCACAGAAAAAGCTGGTCTAAGTTGTTATCAGATAGCGGCTGAAAATCATGACTATCCATATAATATTAGGCTGCATAATCTGGATAGTCAGTGGCAGCCACTATCTGGATACTGCTGCTGAATATCCAGAGGGTAGTGGAGTAGCCACCTAGTGGCTAGAGCACTGGCTTGGTAAGCGAGAGACCAAGGTTCAATTCCTACTAGCAGTCCTTGTGACCTTGAGCAAGTCACTTAACCCTCCACTGCCTACTCAACTCCTCAATCAACTGTCCAAGAGAACTCTTCGATATCATAAAATGACTGACAAAGACACCCTCCACTGACAACCATGATGTCACAATCACTCCCCACCCAACAGTTGCCAACCCACTACAAACAGTTTCACCCCCAACCAGAAGCATCCCCTCCTCCCGATGAAACCATCCACCAGAACCCCTGGTCCTCCTTTGGCAGCATCAACAAGAAACATATTGTGTTGAATGACGAGATGAGGTTTTCAATCACCTTGCCCCTCGACCCATGCCCAGTCACCTGGATCAAGGCAGCCAAGAAGGAACTCAGCCCACACTCACCAAAATCACCCAATCAGTACTCCAACAAGATGAAATGCCTCAATGCCTGAAAATCTCTTCTATACATCCAACTCTGAAGAAACCAGAACTACACCCTTCTGACTCAACCTCACACAGACCCATAGCCAGCCTACCGTTTACTGCCAAAATCATTGAAAAAAATTGTCCAGCATCAATGCAAGACCATATAGACAGGAACAACCTACTGGACCCACAACAACACGGATTCCGTCCTCTTCATGAAGTAGAAACCCTACTAATTACCCTCGTCAACACCCTTATAAAAGGAATACAAAACACCAATCAAGGATTCCTACTGATTTTCTTAGTTATCTCCTCAGCCTTTGACACCGTTAACCACAATATTCTCCTGCAGAGTCTTCGATCCACTGGAATCCAGAGTGCAATTCTCCAGTGGTTCAAATCTTACCTAACGAACAGACACCAACAGATAAAAATGGCCCAAACACCTCCACCCCATACCATCACACACAAGGAGACCCCCAAGGATCCACCCTCTCAGCACTCCTATTCAATATCTACCTTCGACCCCCTCTGCTCAGTCATCAGATCCAATAACCTCAACCCACATCTATGCTGATGACATCACACTATATGGCACCTTTAACACAAAGATGTTGATTCTGTTACATAAGGTCTTTCATACTGGCATCCCTTCATATCTGGCTGATCTACTTTCTTTCCACTCTCCTAGGCACACCTTTCATCTTAATCGGCTCTCTCTTCCTCCACCCTCCCGTGCTCACTTACAGTTCACTCGTCTCTCTGCCTTCTATTTTGCTGGCCCCGCCCTCTGGAATTCCCTCCCTTCCTCCCTTCATCTTGAACCACTTCACACTACCTTCAAGCACAACCTGAAAACTCACCTGTTCTCCCTAGCGTTTGATGTTCCTTCTCCTTTTGTACGATGTCCTCCTTTGTATGTGATTTAGTCCTCTTCTCGTGTTCTGTCCTGTATTAGTTATCTTCCCTTTCTTTCCTTCCTCTCTCTCTGTCCTTTATAATTTTTATAATTTATAATTTATATTTGATGTTTTAATTTGGTTAATTGTTTTTATATAATTATTATTATTGTACATTTCCTATTTTATCCTCCAGCTTAGGCCGGTTTTTATGTGACTTTTTACTGTACACCGCCTTGATTGCACTTGAAAGGCGGTTTTATCAAGCTCAATAAACATAAACATAAACATAAAACAACCCTTCTACTCTGCCCATCAAGAATGTTTTGCTGATGTCTCCAACTGGCTGAAAAACAACAACCTAGCAATCAACTATAAGGAAACAGAAGACCTCTTTATAACGAAAGACAACATCTTCTCCTCCGCAACCACCATAACCCTGAACAACACACAAGTCAAGACACAGACAGAAGTTAAATACTTTGGAATCACCCTTGATCAACACCTCACCTTCAAAGCCCATATAAGCAAAGTCACCAGAGCAATATATTACAAAGTAAAAACCCTGCAACTCTCCTTGAACCAACAGATTTCCGCTCTGCATATCAAGCCATAGTTCTACCACATCTCAACTGCTACAATGCTATCTACCAGGGCCTCCCACAAACCACACTACTTTCCTATGGACTGCTCTCCACACAACAGCATGCATCCTCCAAGGAGCAACAAGGCAGGACCACATTATACTCATACTTAAACAACTCCACTGATTACCACTACCAAGTGGTATAAAATACAAAACACTCCTCCTGACTCACAAAACCATCCACTCTGAGCCCCACCACTCACTTCCACACAATGCTTCAAATTCCCCAACCTAACAGGTCAAGACGAAGCGTTACTAGGAACACCCTTGTCATTCCCCATGCCAGAACCAAATTCAACCTACAGGCCTGTGGACGAGCCTTCCAACTCTATGCACCTTCAATCTGGAACACACTACAAGACCCTCTGAGAAATGTCACTGACAGCACCTTCAGGAAGCACCTAAAGACACACCTCTTCTCTGAACATTTCGGCCCCACTATGTAATTCCCCGCAGAAGATATGCCCCCCATGTATGACATTCTCTGTATATAGTTAACCGCCTATATGATCGATACACTCTGCAGTTGTAAATTTGTATATAGTTATCCAACTCTAGCTATCCAATGCATGCTGTATATAGTAAAATATTACACTGTAGCTGTTAACTGTTTTGTTTCATCTACACTGCTTTGACCAGTGAAAGGTGGTTTAAAAATACAACTAAATAAATAAATAAAGGCCTGGCAATCTACTTCCAGTCATACTGCCAAGAAAGCCCAAGAGCTGCCGGGTCACCAGGAGTCAGCATTGACTCAGAGGCATATTTTGCATTTATACACTATATCTGACCGCTGTGCCACTTAACTATCCAGGGCTTTGAATACTGGCCTCAGAGGGATTTACTAAAGGGTGTTAAACCCTTAGTAAATCCTACGTTTATGCTAGCAATTTATGTCCATTACCATTGGCTACAGGAATGTGTGCTATTGTTTCTCCTGGCCTGTAATCCTAAAAGCAACACATAGCCCTACGTATGGTGGCCATAACATACCCTCCCACCTCTTTCAAAGGCCCTCCTACAGATTCAAGCTCCTCTGTATAAAACCTGACCTCTGTAAAAAGGCCACAATTGTCTCTGGCCTCCCTCCAGGTCCCATTATCTCAAACTGAAGGTTAAGGGGTCATAAGGAAAGGATTGATACACAGTTGCTCCAGCCCTACTGGTATTGAAATTCTCCTCCGATTTTCAGCAGCTGAGGCACAGCCCAATCTCGCAGAGCTGTGCCCTGTAGCTGCTGCACAGCACGCACCAGCCATGATCCATACAGCCAACATGCATGCTAAGCCCCCCAGTCAAAAACGCGCTGACAGCAACCAAGGAAGACCTCAGATCCGCTTTTGTATTTACCTGGGTGCCCCTCTGGTGGGAGCTGGGAACCACTGGCCCTCCCACATTGATCCGCGCTGTGTACCTCTCCCTGCTTTCTCTATTTTCTTTTCTATTTTTTTTTTTTTACTTTAAAGGCAGAGGCAGCAAATGTGGCACAGGGCTTCCACCTCTGGCCCCCTCCCAGAGGTTGTGGAGGGGGAAAAGAGGGAGCCACCAGAGGGCATGAATGGGGGAGGGACCCGGATCCCCCAGGTTCTGCACCCCAGGCCCTAATCGGCCAAACAACCACTGCTCCATAATCCTGGATAGGCTATATCCACCACTTGCTGGAGACTGTTTCAGTTCAGTGGGCACAGGCTATTTACACTGCTCTGAGAGGTTTTTTTCTCAGTCTCCACCTGCTGGTTGGTGCACATAACCCACTTATCTGGACTAGACTGGAGGGATGCCCTGGAAAACTGTATTAACTCAGTGTTTACACAATCTTTTCCTTTAGCCAACTTTTTATAACGGTTTGGGGATTCTGACCATTTTTAAACAAAGATAACTGGGACTCTTGCTAAGAGTTATAGTGAAGGAGGAGGTGGGGGGAAGCAAAGAGAGGGAGAGAACATCTGAACAAAGAGCTGGAGGTCTTGCTAGGAATTAGAACTGAGGAGAGCAGAGAGGACTGGGATTCTTACAAGGGTGGAGGTGGGAAGAGAAAACTAGAAATGGCAAAGAGAAAGCTAGGGGGTCTTGCTGGCCATTAGGGAGAGAGAACAAGGGGGCAGAGAAGGAAAGAAGTGTGTGTGGGGGGATGACTAAGGAGCACAGAGAGAAAGCTTGAGGTTGAAACTGCTAAGAGGGAGGGAGATCAAGCATATTAAGAGGTTCAAGCTAAGTAGGAGATTGAGGAAGCTGGGAAGACTGAGCCTGAGAAAAGGGAAAGTTGGAAGTGTCAGGACTGAAGCAGGGAGGAGTAGAGCCTTCTGATGGGGGTAATTTGGTACAAAATATTAAGTAAAGCATGCAACTTTTTTTAAAAATTTGCACAGAATTTTTTTGTGCAAAATTCCACCAGGAGTACTATAGGAAGGAAAAAGCAAAAATCCTTGTAGTGCAGGGAGCTAACTTGGTTAGTTAGCTTGGCTACTGCATGCGACTACCAGAGCTCCTTCACTGTTGTTAAACCCAGATGAAGTCCCATCTCATATTCAGTGCATGCTCTCCCCCCCCCCCCATTTCACTCAGCCCAAGGATAAGACCAAGGTGGGAAAGACTCAAAAGAGGAAGAAGAGGTGCTGTGTCCAATGTTTGTGTTATTGATAGCTAGCCCCTGCTTTGTATACCTTGCAGGTTGCTTGCTAATTCCATATTTAGAGTTTCATGCTATAGAAAGGGAGGGGAATGTTTGACTATACAAGTTCTTAAGTAAGAGCTCCTGTCCATACCATATACTACTACCCAATTTTGTCTATGAACCGATTTCTAATCTAGTTCACCGCCCCAGGACCAAGGCCAGTCTAAGGGTATCCAATGCCCTAGGCAAACCTTCAACTGTTAGCTCCCACCTTTGCAGTCCAGTATCTCTCCTCCCTTAGTACCCCCAAGGTGTCCAGCATCGCCCCTTCTCTTGACCCCCCCCCCCCGCAAAGGTGTCCAGAATCATTTCTCCCTTCTCTTCACACTACTTCTGTTCTCCCCTCTGCAGTGCTGCAGCACAATTCAAGTTGGTGTTGCTCCTATGGGGCAGTGGACATTTAGTTCAGGTTGGTAGTTAGGCACTGTTGCGTCCCACCTCCCTTTATTTGTTTTTTTTATATACTGCTTTTCAATAAATCAAAGCGGTTTACATTGAAACCAACAAGGTACAGAGAACATATGATATCAGAGATCTATAGTAATATAAGATCACAATAATAGTTTCTAGAATAAACAAACGTATTTACAGGTGTGGGTGACCGCTTGGTTAGGAACTGTGTGGATTGTGGGACTGGACTGTTGCGAAAATTTAGGTGGGGTATATGGAGTTGGGAGGAGAGTCTGTGGCGCTGGAGTTAAGGCAAGTTGATCCACCTTTGAAGTGCTCTGTGAATAGATGTGTCCTGAACGTTATGAGGTCCAATATTTGCCTTAGGTTGTGGGGAAGGGAGTTCCAGAGTTTGTGAGCATATAGAGAATGCTCTCCTAGTAGTGGATTGCTCCGTCTAGTGAATTCCTTTGGTGAGGTCAGAGTGTTCTGTGAGAAATTCCTTTTTGATCTGTTATTCAGCAGAAGGTGAATGAGTGTGGTTAGGTATGTTGCAGATAGCTTATGTAAGATTTTGAAAGTGTTTAATATGACTTTATATTTAATTTGGCTTGCAATTGGGAGCCAATGTCAATCTTTTAAATGCAAACTTCCTAGTGAAGGTGGTGGGGGACACATCAGGGCTTGAGCACAAGCTTGTACTTAAAAGGCTGCTGCACCTCATGGGAGGTGTACATAATGTATGCCATACTGGGTCAGACCAAGGGTCCATCAAGCCTAGTATCCTGTTTCCAACAGTGGCCAATCCAGGTCACAAGTACCTGTCAGGTTCTCAAAAGGTATACAAATTCCATGCTGCTTGTCCAATGGGTAAATAGTGGATTTCCTCTGTCCTTTCTAATAATGGTTTATGGAATTATTCTCCAGGAACTAGTCCAAACTGCTTTTAAATCCAGCTACACTAACAGCTTTTACTATATCCTCTGGTAACGAATTCCAGAATTTGATTAAACATTGAGTGAACAAATATTTTCTCTGATTACTCTTAAATGTGCTACATTGCAGCTTCATTGTATATCTCCTAGTCTTTCTACTATTTGAAGGAGTAAACAACCAATCTACATTTATCCGTTCTACTCCATTCATTATTTTATAGACTGCTATCATATCTCCCCTCAGCTGTCTCTTTCCCACGTTGAAGAGCCCTAACCTTTTAAGCCTTTCCTCATAGGGATATCTTTTCAGCCCCTTTATCATTTCTGTTGCTCCTCTCTGCACCTTTTCTAATTTTGTTATATCTTTTTTAAGATATAGTGACCAGAACTTCACACAATATTCAAGGTGTGGTCGCACCATGGAGCGATACAGGGGCATTATAGTATCCTTTGTTTTATTCTCCATTCCTTTATGATTCCTAGCATTCTATTTGCTTTCTTGGCCGCAGTTGCACATTGGGCAGAGGGTTACAACATATTATCCATGATGACACCTAAATCATGGTTCCTGATATGGAACCTTGCATCGTTTAACCGTAGTTCGGGTTAGTCTTCCCTATGTGCATAATTTTGCACTTGTCCATATTAAATGTCATCTGCCATTTGGATGTCCAGTCTCCCAATTTATCAAGGTCCTCTTGCAATATTTTCACAATCCTCTTGTGTTTGAACAACTTTGAATAATTTGATGTAATCTGTAAATTTGATCCCCTCACTCATGATTTCCATTTCCAGGTTTTTATAAATATGTAAAAAAGTAGCAGGCCCTTTAGCCCAAGATGGTGGCTGAGGTGTGAGTACACTGAAATTCCTAAGCGTGAAGGCAAATCAAGAACTTTGCCCGCTGTGCCTTTACTTTCTCTGGTGGGTCCTATGGATCGTTTTGTGCAGCTTTCCGAGACAGCCAAAAGGGAGATTCGAGCATGCATTGTGGTGCTGGCGGAGGAAAGTTCAGCGACCTCTGGCCCGGATGTAACTCTCTCCCCAGATGCACACTCCCCACCTCTTCCTCTGGGCTCCTCCAATACCTCCCTGGCGATTGGAGCTGTTGACTAGTCGGAAGGTGGCGAGTCTACGGTTCAGAGATGGGGCACACTAGTGGAGGTTAGTGAAGGATAGGCCCTTAGGAACATAAATGATCTGTCTGTGGGGAATGTTGTAGAGGAGGGAGTTCCTTCACAGAGTAAGAGCAAAGCTGGCGTTTTGAGGGATGATGCGTCCATTGCTGTTCTTTTTCCTTTGACTTTCCTCGCCTGGATTCTGTGACCCTCGATAGTATTTGGGAAGCCATTACTAAGCTGTCGCAGGTGGTTGGCTAGCAGCTGACTTTGTCTTCAGTTAAGATTTCCCGTTTGAAGGAGTCAGTAATAAAACTGGATACTGGAGGGGCAGAAACCCAAGCAAAAGTGGAGATTATTGATCAGAAGTTAAACCAAGTTTCTGATTTATCTACGACTCTTGTTAAGGATAATTTAGCCCTATGGGCAAAGATTGAGACACTGGAGAATTCTACCCAGTCTTCAAATGTTCGAGTTTTGAACTTTCTTGTGATTCCGGGTTTGGCTCCTATAGAACTGTTTTAAAATACTTACAAGAATCTTTGTGTGTTCCTTTGGAATTGATACCACCTGTTACAAAGGCATTTTATTTACCAGCTGGCAAGAGAGAGTCTAAGATTTCTAATGAGAATATGGTCATGGATTTTCTGAATGTGTCTGATCTTCTTCAATCACCTACTACGGATAAGTTGCTGGTTTCTACTCTACTTGTTACTTTTGCTCTATCTTCAGATAGGGATTGGTTGCTAAGTCTTTATTATAAAAAAACAGCTAATTTGTTTTATAGCTTAAATATTTCAGTATTTCCAGATATATCAAGAGAGACGCAGAAAAGGTGTAGGCAGTTTTGCAACTTGGCGCTTCCTTCCTTCTGCGCTTTCCTTGTAAATGTATAGTTGTTTTCAAAGCACAGAAGTATATATATTTTTTCAAACAGAAGATCTTTCTGCATTTATTAGTGCTCGATTTCTGTAGTCTCTATTCCTGTTGAGGATGTTATTTGTTGTGTGTAGGATTAGGTCTTGGACCCTCAGCTATTATCTACTGTATGTAAAATATTCTTGGTAACTCAGTAGGGTTTCCTCATCCTAACTGAATCTTTCTTTTCATACCTCCTCTTTTGGGGACTAAAGATATTTTGTTTATTTGTATTGCTTTAATGTTGTTATACTTTTGTTTTTTGCAGGATATATCTTTTCTGTACAAGTGTTGTTGCTTGATTAATTTGTAAAATTATAAATAAATAAAGGTAGTGGGCCCAGCACAGATCTCTGGGGTGCTCGACTATTCACCTTTCTTCACTGAGAAAAATTGGCCATTTAGCCCTATTCTGTTTTCTATCTTTCAACCTGTTCCTTATCCACATTGCTTCCTATCCCATGGCTTTTTAATTTCCCGAAGAGTCTCTCATGAGGGACTTTGTCAAAAGCTTTCTGAAAATCACAGTACATTATATCAACCCACTCACCTTTATCCACCTGTTTATTCACACCTTCAAAAAAATATAGGAGATTGGGGAGACAAGACTTTTCTTGGCTAAATCCATATTGGCTTTCTGCCATTAAACCACAACTATGTACATGTTCAGTAATTTTGTTTTTTTTATAATGGTTTTTACCATTTTGCCCAGTACTGATGTCAGGCTCACTGGTCTGTAGTTTCCCAGATCACACCTGTAACCCTTTTTAAAAATTGACATTACACTGGCTACTCTCCAATCTTCAGGTACTACAGCTGATTTTAATTATAGATCACAGATTACTAATAGTAATTCTACAATCTCATATTTCAGTTCTTTCAGCACCATGGGATGTATGCCACCTGGTCCAGGTGATTTGCTGCTCTTTAGTTTAGCAATTAGCTTTACTGTATTACATCTTCCTGATTTATTGAGATTTGTTTCAATTCCTCTGATACATCACCTTTAAATATCATTTCTGGCAGGGGTAAATTTACGGAAGGAAGAACAAAAGAATTGGCTTTGTTTGGCATGGATACGTTTTCTACATATTTTTTTTAGTAAAGACAAGCAAAAAATTCATTTGTTCTCTTTGCTATGGGCTTGTCCTCTCTCAGTGCACCTTTAACCCCTCCATCATCTAATGGTCCAATTTATTTCCTCACAGGTGTTTTGCTACAAATATACTTGAAAAAGATTTTTTTTTTAAACTTTGTTTATTTAATACCAACAAAATACATCCATAAAAAAACACATTACAAGACAGTGAACGCTCCGAGCGGGGGAACTCCATACCCCCCCTCAGAAGCGAACCACTGGCACACGAGGTTTTTTCTTTTCCCCTTTTTCTCCCCCCCCCCATAGCTGATACAACCACATCCATCAAAATACAATAAGAGAAACCACACTGCACTCCCCGAACTACCCATAGAAACCCCCCCCAACCCCAAAGCTCAGCCCCCCAGCCCCCAGCCCCTTCCCCAGAAACTAACCCCCCCACCCCAAACTAAACTCCCCCCCTCTCCTTTTGGTGGACCAGACAGCATCCCCCATAGGAAACCCCCCTGTAACCCTCAACTCGACCCCGCAGGCACCGCCCCCCCCCTCCAACACAGGAACCATGCATCAAAACTCTGCCACAGGGACCGAAAATGTGGCAGCCGCTGCTTCCCATAGGCCGCAATTTCACACAACCCCCGCATCTCACAGAGCCTCCCAATTATATCTCCCCGAGTAGGGACATCCTGGTGCCTCCATCGCGTCAGGAGCTCCCCCCTCGCGGAAACAATACAATAGCCCATCATCTGTAACTGGTCCCGGTCCCCCTCCTCCCCCAACTCATTCAACAGAACCATGGCTGGGGTCAAAACAACTGGAAGCCCCGTCACCTCTCTAATGACCTGCTCCCAGTCCACCCACATCCCCTGCACCACCGGGCAATCCCACAGCAAATGATATAAATCTCCCTTCCCCTTACATCCCCGCCAACATTCCCCCGACGCCCCCCGCCCCCGGGCCCGTAATTTCCAAGGGGTCCAATAAGTATGGTATCGGATCTTTAAACTCCCCTCCAAATAAGCCGTCCCCGGCGCCAACCTTTTGGACCACCGATAGATAGCCTGCCACCGCTCCCGGGGCCACTCACCCCCCAGGACCCTCTCCCATGTCGTTTCCCCTTGGATAGTCCCCCCCACCCCCCCTTGTTCCAGCAGCGCCCCATAAAAGCGGGTGATCGCCCCCTTACGCCCCCCTTTCCCCAACAGGGTCTCCACCCTCGTGACCTCCCGGCCCAGATCAGCCTTGACGTCCCTCCTATTCACAAAAGACCCCACTTGTAAATAGGCAAAGAACCCCTTACTCTCCAGCCCAAATTCCTGCACCAGCTCCCCCCAACTCTTAAGCTCCCCCCTGGGGTGGAGGAGCTGACCCACAGCCCGCAATCCTTTCCGCTCCCACTCGGCAAATACCCCTCCCTCCCTCCCCGGGCCAAATTCCCTAACTCCCGTAATAAACATACTCCGAGTATACCTCTTCCCCCCTAACAACGAACGTTTCAGTCGCAGCCAAATCTCCTTCGTCAAGTTTCGAAAAGGGTTACCCGTCTTCCCCCCTCTATAACAGCTCCCGGGTCCCAGATCCATTTTGCCAAATCCTCACCCCGATCGGAGTCCCTTTCCAAATACACCCACCGCGGGGTTTCGTCCCCCCCTTGCCAACATTGTAATGCCCGTAGCTGAGAAGCCAAATAGTACTGCTCCAGCCAGGGGACGCCCATCCCCCCCCTCCTGACTAGAGCGAAACATCGTAAGCCGCGCCACCCGCGGTCGTTTCCCCCCCCAGACAAACTCCATCAAAATCTGCTGAGCGTGCTTTAAATAACCTCGAGCTACCTTACAGGGAAGAGAACTAAACAGAAACAAAAACCTAGGTAAGACATTCATCTTTAAAACTGCTATCCGACCCAACCACGTGAGATAAAGACCCTTCCATTTTTGCAGGTCACGCCTCACATCCTGTAGCAATCTACCATAATTAACCCTCCCTAACCCCCCAACCTCCTTCCCCATCTGAATACCCAAATATCTATAGTGTTCCCCCACCCACCGAAACGCAAACGCACTTTTCAGCCCATCCTCCAGCGCCTTACTTAAATTAAACCCCAAAATCTCCGATTTACTATCGTTAATCTTATACCCTGCCACCTTACTATACCTTTCAATCTCCTTCATTAAATTCGGTAGTGTCGTCAAGGGCTCCCGAAGTGTGAAAATCACATCATCGGCAAATAAAGTGATTTTAACTTCCTGGGAATTCATTAGAACCCCCTTTATATCCAAGGACCGTCGGACCCGCGCTGCTAACGGTTCAATCACCAATGCAAAAAGCAGAGGGGACAGGGGACATCCCTGCCTAGTTCCTCTCCCTAAACTAAACGGCTTAGAGTAACTCCCATTAACCCGCACCCTGGCCTGCGGCCCCGCATACAACGCCTGAATCCACTGGACAAAATGAACCCCCAACCCCACCTTCTCCAGCACACTCAGCATAAAGGGCCATTCCACCCGGTCAAAAGCTTTTTCAGCATCTACGGAGAGAAAGACCGACTTCTGGCCCGTCCTTTGCACCTCCCAAGTGAGATTACAAATCTTTCGAATATTGTCCCCTCCTTGCCTCCCAATAATAAATCCCGTTTGGTCCGGGTGTATCAGGGAAGGCATCACTCCTGCCAGTCTATTAGCCAACACCTTTGCCAATAACTTAGCATCGACATTTAACAGGGAAATAGGCCGGTAAGACCCACACACCAAGGAGTCCTTCCCCGGTTTAGGAATAAGAGTTATACCGGCTTCCTGCATTGACCGAGGGACCGCCCCCCTAGTCAACACTCCATTGAACACCTCAGCCATCAAGGGGCCCAAGCGGGAACGAAAAACCTGGTAGAACCGCCCAGATAACCCATCTAACCCAGGAGCCTTACCCCGTTTCAACTCGCCAATAGCTCTGTCCACTTCCTGCTCCGTAATTGGCCTGTCCAGCCACTCCGATTCTCCCTGAGACAAAGAAGGCAAATCACACTCTCGCAAATATTCCTCACATTGAGCCCGCCCTCCTTGTACCTCACTAGTATATAGTTTAGTATAATAGTCCACAAATACCTCCCGAATTTCATTATTCCCATGCACTAACTGCCCCCCAGCCCCCCGGATACCCCCAATATTGTTCTGCTGGGCCCTGCTCCGCAACCTCTGAGCCAACCTCCTACCCACCCTATTACCCCCCTCCAACCACCCTTGCTTCAACACCCGCAGTTCAAAGGCCAGTTCACTTGCACGCAATTGTCCTAACTCCCCTCGTAACGCTTTCAACTTCTCCACCACCTCTCTCCCTCCCCTCCCCGTTCCCATCCGCTCCAGACGACCAATCTCTTCCAACAATCCACGCTCTCCCGTTCACCCCTTTGCCTACGCACAGGAGCCGCCTCCTGTACGAGATGCCCCCGCAGCACCGCCTTAAGGCCATCCCAGACCACCCCCAACTCGACCTCGCCGTTCAAATTGAAGGCTTGGTATTCCTGCATTACCTTCCCTAGCCGAGCAACCACTGCCGGCTCATCAAGCAGGGCCTCGTTAAGTCTCCAAAACTTCACCCCTTCATCTACATACCCCAAATCAAACTTAACCCATACTGGTGCATGGTCAGTCCATGTGATAGAGCCATGATCAGCCTCAAGCACCCTATTCGCCCATCCCCCCCCCGCCCACACCATATCAATCCGACTATAAGTACCATGGGGGGCGGAATAATAGGTATACTGCTTACACCCCGGGTTTTGACTCCTCCACACATCCTCCACCCCTAAACTCTCTTTCAGATGCCGCAACTTGACCCGATCCACTCTCTTCCCCACCCCACTTCCCCCCCCGTTGTCCAACCTCGGGTTGATAGTCAAATTAAAGTCTCCCCCTAAGATAATAGGAGCCCCACTCAAATTGCCCAATTCAACTTGCATTCTTTCAAAAAAATCCCCTTGTTTATCATTAGGGCCATATAAACACACTACCCAAACCTGCTCCCGCCCAATTTGGACTTTAAGCCCCACCACTCTGCCCTTCTTATCCCGATACTCCCCCACCACCTTATCCACCCAGTCTGCCCCCACCAAAATACCCACCCCCCCTTTCCTCGCCTCCGCCCGTTGTCCCGCTAGCAGTGCCTTTGGATATCTCTTTGATTGCACCATCCGTTCCTGGCCCACCCTCAAGTGAGTTTCTTGTAGACAAAGAAAATCCGCACGTAGCCTGCCTCCTTCCCGCTCCACCATTCTCCTCTTCCGCCAGGTACCCAACCCCCGCACGTTCAGGGTAGCCACTACCAGCTGTTGTTGGCCCACTGTCTTCCCCCCACCCCCTCCCCGTCCCCCCCTCCCCCTAAACCCACCCTCCTCTCCTCCCCTTGCCCCCAACCCCTCCTCCCCCCCAAGATCCCCCCTCCCTTCACTGGAGGTCGCCATCGGAGTAGTGACCCACAGCCAGAGGCAGCTACCACTCTATCCCCCCTCCCTATCCCAACTCCTTCCCCTCTTCCATCTCCCGATCACCCGTCACCCTCCCTCCCCCCGCTCCTACCACCCCCCACCCCCCTTCCCCTCCTGTAACCTAATACACAATATCCTCTCCCCCCACCCCCTCCCGCACCGCCCTTATACCCCTTCAGCCCTTCTTAGCTCTACCCCTCCCCCAGACTCTCCACCCTGACCTCCCCTAGAGCATCTAACTCCCCCCAAAACACATAACACTTAATAAATAAGTAACTCAATAAACCAACTCAAGCACCAAAAAGTGCACAGCAAATCAGGAAAAACCATTTGCACAGAGTCCCCGGTGCTTCAAGTGTCCTCATTGCTTGCAAGTCGTTCCGAACGCTCCACAGGCTCCACTGCCGGGCTACGACGACGCTTCTCGCCACTGTTCCGAACCACCGTCCCGGTGTTCTCCGTCCTAGTCCCCAGCTGATCCGCATCCGAACCGCTCCTCAGTCCCGCCTTGGTTAAGGCTGCCATGGCCTCTGGCACCGAATGAACTTTCCAATTCTTGAGCCCCACTGTAAAAAGAAGGCCAAAGGGGAACAGCCACTTATAGCGGACATTCTCCTTCCTCAGGATGGACGTAACTGGCTGCATGTCCCGCCTCCGTTGTAGGGTCCCCGCCGCCAAGTCCGGGTAGATCTGCACTTCGTACCCCTGCCAAACAAAGTCTTTGCGGGTCCGCAAAAGAGTGATAATCCGCTCCTTCAACTTGTAATCCTCCATACAGATGACCAAATCACGGGGGCGATTAGGTCTAATGGGGCCGAGTGCTCGATGAGCCCGAACAAGCTTTATGTCCACCTGTTCTGACTCCTTGTCCAAGTCCAGCAAAATAGCCCGGAGCACTGCGGTGGCCACCTTTTCACTATTAGCAAATTCCTTCTCCTCCGGTACCCCGCGAATACGCAGATTGTTCCTGCGGGACCGGTTCCCTAAATCCTCAAGTTTTAGCAGCATCGCATCCCTCCAAGCCTCCACCTCCGTGAGCGAGCGCTCTAGCCCACTCTGCCGGGCGTCCAACTTTCCCAGCTGCTGCTCGTGGATATCCACGCGATGGCCTAACTCTCCCATCTCCTCCCTGAGCGCGGAGCACATTTCAGCCACCTCAGTTTTAACTGCTTGCACTTCCGTTTTTAGCTCCCCAAACCAGCCAAACAGTTCTTCCCTCGTCACATTGTGCACAAGCGTCTCCGCCACTACCGGGACTTCGGTCCGCCGACCTTTCCCCGCTGGAGTATCGCCGGTTCCTGCGCTTTGTCCCGCCATTTTTTTCTCGCTGGCCAGGGACTTCGCGCCTCCATATGCGAACTCCTTTAAATCCGCCGCTTTTTTCCTCGTGGCCATTGAGGTCGGGGACTTTCCAATCTCCACTAATTCTGCTTGCATCCAAAAAGCAACTCTTGAAGAGGAGGAAAACTACTAAATCATGAGCTGCCCTCCGGAGCTCACCGCTTATGCTGCCATGCTAGCTGATGACGTCACTTCCTCTCGAAAAAGATTTTATTATGCACTTTTACTTCCACAGCAAGCTTCTTTTCAAAATTTTCTCTTTGCCTGCCTTATCAATGCCTTGCATTTAACTTGTTTGTATTTATGCTTTTTCCTGTTTTTGTCACTTGGCTCTTTTTTTCCATTTTCTGAAAGATTCTCTCTTAGCTATAACAGCTTCTATGACCTCACCTTTAAGCCATGCAGACTGTCATTTGGCCTTCCTTCCACCTTTTTTAAATCATGGAATACATCTGGTCTAACTTCCAAGATAGTATTTTTAAAGAACGCCCAAGCCTGATGTAAACTCTTACCTTTTGCAGCTGTTCCATTTAGGTTTTTTTAACCATTTTCCACATTTTATTATAGTCTCCACTTTGAAAGTTAAATGCTAGTAAAGTCAATTTCCTTGCTATCTTTCTTCCATTTATTAAATCAAATGTGATCATGTTATGATCGCTATAGCCAAGCGGCCCTAAAACAAACAGTTACCTCTTGCACTAGATCCTGTGGACTAGGTCTAAAATAGCATTCCTGCATGTCAGTTCTTGAACCAGTTGCTCAATGAAGCAGTCATTTACTACATCTATAAACTTTATCTTCTTAGAATGTCCTGATGTGCGTTGACCCAGTCAATATCAGGGTAATGGAAATCTCCCATTATTACTGTGTTGTAAACTTTGCTAGCTGCCCTAATTTCTATTAGCATTTCATCATTTGTTTCTTCATTCTGTCCAGGCAGATGGTAGTATACCCCCACTGCCATTTCCTTCTCCCTTTTACATGGAATTTCTATCCAAAGAGTTTCTTCAGTGTATTTTGTTTCCTGTAAAACCTTTATCCTGTTTGACTCGATGCTCTCTTTAACATATAGAGCCACCCCTCCACCAATGTGATTGACACTATCATTACCATATAGTTTGTTGCCTGGTATCACAGTGTCCTCCTTCAACCAGGTCTCTGAAATGCTAATTATATTTAACCTTTTATTCATTGCTATATACAGTTGTGGTCAATATTATTGGCACCCTTGCATTTTAGGTATTTAATAGTACATTCAAAAGGTATACGACAAAAAAAGGATGTCTGTACAACCTAGACATAGTCATTTCTGAGAAAAAAAAATATGACCTGGGCAGATTACTGGCACCCTTCACTGATATTTGGTTGTACAATCCTTGGCAATGATGACAGCCTCCAAATGTTTCTTGTAGCCATTTATAAGTTTCATACATCTGTCTGCTGGTAGTTTCTCCCATTCTGCAACTGTGATTTGTTCCAACTCATGAATGTTTCCAGGATTCCTTTTACTGATGGAGGATTTCAACTCTTACCAAAAGGTTCTCGATTGGACTGAGATCAGAACTCATTGCTGGCCAGTTTAGTCCATTTTTTCCTTTTTATGTAAAATCATTTTTATTGTTTTCATATAAACGTGTTCATTCCATCTTCCTACAATACAAACATACATATAACTTTTCATGGAAGTTATTACAACAAAGAGGTGCCGCACTTCTTCTGCAACCCTGCATAGATCTTCAGCATATCCTAAGACACCTGTTAACGTTCTTTGCTCTATAACCTTCTCAATGCTACAATCTGATCTATCAATGAGAACAGTCATATTATGATTGTTAGAATGACCTCCTTCGGGAAGAAAAGACAAAAAAAAATTTCCATTATCCTCCTATGGAGGTCCATTCCGTCCTCATACATGGCATAGCTATAAAAATTTCCATCCATATAGAATGTACTACACAAAATTTCAGAGTTACCTCACTCCTTCCCCCTCCACCTGCCCCCTCTGCACCTTGTCCTAGTACAGATGGAAATGTTATCCTCCCTATAACATCCTCAAATCTAGTGTCAAATCTATCTAGGAGAACAGACTCCTCATTAGTATTAGTATTATGGCTTACCCGCATAAAAGGAAAGAACGAGAAGAAAGATTCATTATTGGCCAGGATAACCCCCCCCCCCCCACAACAACCAAACATAATACAGCACTACCTCTTCTTACCAGAATTCACTCACTTACCAAACACTAGTTATCTAGGAAACTATTAAACCGCAAACACAACACCCCAATCCCCCTCCCTCCCTCAGTGTCAGCCCTGCTCCCTCCCTCCCTTCCTTCCCATCCTGTTAAACCCCCCCCCCCCCCGCAGCTTCCAGGGAATACTCCACTTGGTGGAACCTTACCCATCCTTATATCCTTTTAAATCTCCCTCTGCACTTCCCACCCAGCTACACAGGTTGATAGATATACCAGTACCCGATGACCACTTAATCCTGCTCCTCTTCGAATGGATTTCCAGAAGACCCCATCAAAGGCTCCCAAATAGTCTGATAGCGTTCCCAGGTTTTCCCCCCGACTAGGTGGGCCATTCTACGCTCCATCTGCATTACGTCCCGGAACTGATGCTCCCATTCCGTGGAAAGTGGGCCTCCCTCCGATAACCAGTATCGTAAAATGCATTGTTTGGCCACTAAAAAGCTCTTCTCGTAGTCCATTTTTTCCTTTTTAACCATTCTTTTATCCTTTTGGATGTATGTTTTGGGTCATTGTCCTGCTGGAGAACCCATGACCTTCGACCCAGACTTAGCTTTCAGACACTAGGTAGCACATTTTGCTCCAAAATACCTTGGTAGTCCATGATTCCTTTAATACGTTCAAGGCCTCCAGTTCCTGGGGCAGCAAAACAGCCCCACAACATTATGGAACCTCCACCACATTTAACTGTAGGAAGGGTGTTTTTTCCTTGTGAGCTTAATTTCTTTGCCTATAACAGTATACTGGGTTTGCATTGCCAAAGAGATCGAAGTTTAGTGTCATCTGTCCACAGAACATTTTCCCTGAAGGATTTTGGTTTCTCAAGGTGGGTTTGGACAAAAATCAGATGTGCCTTTTTATGTCTGTCTTTGAGCAGTGGGGTCCTCCTGGGCCTTCGCCCATGAAGTCCTTCTTTGTTTAGTGTACAGCATATGGTGTGGGTTGAAACTAGCACTCCAGATAATTCCAGGTCAGCCCTAAGCATCTTTGGATATTTTATGTGGTATTTTTCCAACAGTTTGCACTACCTTCAAAGACTTCTTGGATTAATTTTCCTCTTCCCACCACGTCCTCGGAGGTTCTTGACAGTTCCATGAGCAGAAAACGTCTTTACAACACTGTGAACTGTAGACACAGGAATCCCAAGCTCTTTGGAGATGGCCTTGTACCCCTTTGAAGTTTGATGATAATGTTTTTTCTGTTGGTCTCCAGCAGCTCTCTTGTCTTCACCATTGTGAAAACGGAACAGGGAGTGAATGTGGCCAGTTTAAACAATAGAGCCGTCATTCATTGGTTGATTCTAGTCATGTGAGTACTGACAATTGATCACAGGTGTGTCTAACTTTACTGCAGTGGGAATGTGGTTCTTCTGTTCAAATTGATTTAAATTGTTTATAAGGGTGCCAGTAATCATGTCCTGGCAATGTCCCCATTTTTATACTATTTCCTTTTTAAACTGGTTGAATTGCAAGGGTGCCAATAATGCAGACGACAACTGTATATTATCTTTCCCGTTTTATTTTTTTAGACTTCCAGAATTTGCATACAGGCATTTCAATGTTTGTTTTTTGCTAACATTAGCAGTCTGGCTATTTGATGACAGGGTTAATTTTGAAATCTTTCAACTCTGATTTTTACATAAAGGTACCTGGGTTACTTTCATCTTTATTGGAACCTCTCTATCGTGGTGCCCTGACTTCCCTGTTTTGCTAGTATCCTTTAAGGATACATCATTCTGAACCATGCGCTCTTGGGCGACTCTAGGCTTTGCCCCATTATCTAGTTCTTTGCCCCATTAGCTGCTCTATCTCCTTTTTTAAAGCTTAATGCCAGCAGCCTGATTCCACCATAGTTATGGTAAAGCCCATCCTTTTGGAAAAGCGCCCCCCCCCCCTTCCCCAGAATGTGGCCCAGTTCCTAGCAAATTCAAAACCCTCTACCTTGCACCATCATCTCATCTACGCATTGAGACTTCGGAGCTCTGCCTGCCTGTGGGATCTTGTGCATGGAACAGGAAGCATTTATGAGAACCCTACACCCTGGAAGTTATGGATTTCAACTTTCTGCCACCTTCAAATTTGGCTGCCCTGGTGGTAAGGCTGGCCCTGGCCAGTGCTGCTTAGTTTGTTCATGAGGCTTCTATGAAAACTGTATCAAAGGCTTTATTAAAATCAAAGTTGATCACATCAAGCACATGCCCTCTACTTAGTTCTCTGGTCATCCAATCAAAGTTGTTTGGTATTTTTTCAACCCTTTTTAAAGCATTGCATATAGTGTTATCTGGGCGTCTGATGTGGTATTTTTAAATAATCCCCACCCCTCGTGTAAACCTGACTCTTAGAATCACTTCTTTTAGCTTTTTTCTAACTGCTTTCCAGTAGTTTTCTTTAGTGTCTTCCTTCCAGTAATTATGACAGATTTGATTGCATTATGATCATTGTTTCCAAGTGATTCTACCACTATTACTGAAATTCAGGACCTGCTGTGAGAGGTAAGGGGAAATTAGACTTACCTGCTAATTGTAGTTCCTGGAGGAACTCCAGTCTAGTCCCGAAACCTCTGGGGTTGAGCTCCTCCTTCAGCAGCTTTGAAGACTGAGAAACGTCATCCTTTTGATGACCCTGATATATATACAGAGGGACCGCCTCCTCACTCCAGTAACCTATTGACAAAGCAAATTCACCGGAGCAACAATTAAGTAACAACCAGTATTCAAACAAGTATAAACTATCTGAACTAGAAAATAATAAGGGAGACATACTTTCCATCCTGATCCCCCTTACCCAATTCTAACTCTGGGTAGAAATTGTCAGGCCCGCTCCCTCCCCTCACGGAGCAAGGCGACCTCTTTACTAGTGTCCTGAATCGACACTCCCCTTAATGATCAGCACCCATACAGGCTTACATCTGCTTACCTGTGATAAACTGCTTGCTTCAGGCTCTAGTCCAACCATGAACCCCTGGGCGGGATACAGGACTAGACTGGAGTTCCTCCAGAAACTACAATTAGCAGGTAAGTCAAATTTCACCTTCCTGATCATTCCTCCAGTCTAGTCCCGAAACCTCTGGGTCTGCAACAGAGCAGTGAAATATATCAACGGGAGGGACCTGCTATCCCCGCCTGAAGCACTGCTGTGCCAAAACAGGTATCCCTTTCCGCCTGCACGTCTAGACGGTAGTGTCTTACAAATGTATTTAAGGACGACCAGGTCGCCGCCTTACAAATTTCAACCGCCGGGACCAACTTGTACTCTGCCCAGGAAGCCGCTTGGGCCCTAGTCGAATGAGCTTTCAGTCCTTCTGGTACTCGTTTGCCTTTTAACAGATACGCCGATGCTATCGCCTCTTTAATCCATCTGGAAATGGAAGCTTTTGAAGCTGCTTCCCCTTTCTTTGAACCACCAAAAAGAACAAAAAGTCTATCTGACTTTCTGAAATAAGCCGTCTGCTTAATATATTTCTTTAAAGCCTGGTAAACATCCAGCCGATGCGAACTCTGTCGACAAAGACTCGGAACCTCCCCTGAAAACTGGCAAAGAAACGACTTGATTCATATGAAAAGACGATACCACCTTTGGTAAAAAGGACGGAACCGGCCTCAACACCACCTTCGAATCGGAAAAGGATAGAAAGGGCTTCCGGCAAGACAAGGCCTGCAACTCTGAAATTCTCCTGGCTGAACAAATGGCTATCAAAAAGACCACCTTGAGAATTAATCTCTCTCCCCAGAGCCTGCTGTTAAGCTTTTTCCTGTCCTTGCCTGCCTGAGTGACTCCTCCCCCTGACCCCCTCCCCCTGAGGTATCCTGTAACCTTGTTCCTGTTTTCTCCACGTGTGCATAGGCTGTTTTAGTTTGCTTTTCTCTGATCAGAGAAAGGCTGAACTTTTACAGAGCTCTGCTAGTGAGTGGATTTTTGCCTCCTGGGACATCTTACTGTGAGTTCTAGCTGTTTATTTAATTATTTACTGTTTGTCTAACTGTTGTTTGTTTAATTATTTAGTGTTTGTCTTAGTGGTGTGCTAATTCAGCCTTCTCAGCTGTACTTACCTTGCCTCTCTCAATTAACTGGGCCTTGTGTGGTAGCCATTTTGAATTAATCTCTCTCCCCAGAGCCTGCTGTTAAGCTTTTCCTGTCCTTGCCTGCCTGAGTGACTCCTCCCCCTGTGTGTGTGGTAGCCATTTTGAATTAATCTCTCTCCCCAGAGCCTGCTGTTAAGCTTTTTCCTGTCCTTGCCTGCCTGAGTGACTCCTCCCCCTGACCCCCTCCCCCTGAGGTATCCTGTAACCTTGTTCCTGTTTTCTCCACGTGTGCATAGGCTGTTTTAGTTTGCTTTTCTCTGATCAGAGAAAGGCTGAACTTTTACAGAGCTCTGCTAGTGAGTGGATTTTTGCCTCCTGGGACATCTTACTGTGAGTTCTAGCTGTTTATTTAATTATTTACTGTTTGTCTAACTGTTGTTTGTTTAATTATTTAGTGTTTGTCTTAGTGGTGTGCTAATTCAGCCTTCTCAGCTGTACTTACCTTGCCTCTCTCAATTAACTGGGCCTTGTGTGGTAGCCATTTTGAATTAATCTCTCTCCCCAGAGCCTGCTGTTAAGCTTTTCCTGTCCTTGCCTGCCTGAGTGACTCCTCCCCCGGTGTGTGTGGTAGCCATTTTGAATTAATCTCTCTCCCCAGAGCCTGCTGTTGTTAAGCTTTTTCCTGTCCTTGCCTGCCTGAGTGACTCCTCCCCCTGACCCCCTCCCCCTGAGGTATCCTGTAACCTTGTTCCTGTTTTCTCCACGTGTGCATAGGCTGTTTTAGTTTGCTTTTCTCTGATCAGAGAAAGGCTGAACTTTTACAGAGCTCTGCTAGTGAGTGGATTTTTGCCTCCTGGGACATCTTACTGTGAGTTCTAGCTGTTTATTTAATTATTTACTGTTTGTCTAACTGTTGTTTGTTTAATTATTTAGTGTTTGTCTTAGTGGTGTGCTAATTCAGCCTTCTCAGCTGTACTTACCTTGCCTCTCTCAATTAACTGGGCCTTGTGTGGTAGCCATTTTGAATTAATCTCTCTCCCCAGAGCCTGCTGTTAAGCTTTTCCTGTCCTTGCCTGCCTGAGTGACTCCTCCCCCTGTGTGTGTGGTAGCCATTTTGAATTAATCTCTCTCCCCAGAGCCTGCTGTTAAGCTTTTTCCTGTCCTTGCCTGCCTGAGTGACTCCTCCCCCTGACCCCCTCCCCCTGAGGTATCCTGTAACCTTGTTCCTGTTTTCTCCACGTGTGCATAGGCTGTTTTAGTTTGCTTTTCTCTGATCAGAGAAAGGCTGAACTTTTACAGAGCTCTGCTAGTGAGTGGATTTTTGCCTCCTGGGACATCTTACTGTGAGTTCTAGCTGTTTATTTAATTATTTACTGTTTGTCTAACTGTTGTTTGTTTAATTATTTAGTGTTTGTCTTAGTGGTGTGCTAATTCAGCCTTCTCAGCTGTACTTACCTTGCCTCTCTCAATTAACTGGGCCTTGTGTGGTAGCCATTTTGAATTAATCTCTCTCCCCAGAGCCTGCTGTTAAGCTTTTCCTGTCCTTGCCTGCCTGAGTGACTCCTCCCCCTGACTGAGTGGTAGCCATATTGAATTAATCTCTCTCCCCAGAGCCTGCTGTTAAGCTTTTTCCTGTCCTTGCCTGCCTGAGTGACTCCTCCCCCTTACCCCCACCCCCAGAGGTATCCTGTAACCTTGTTCCTGTTTTCTCCACGTGTGCATAGGCTGTTTTAGTTTGCTTTTCTCTGATCAGAGAAAGGCTGAACTTTTACAGAGCTCTGCTAGTGAGTGGATTTTTGCCTCCTGGGACATCTTACTGTGAGTTCTAGCTGTTTATTTAATTATTTACTGTTTGTCTAACTGTTGTTTGTTTAATTATTTAGTGTTTGTCTTAGTGGTGTGCTAATTCAGCCTTCTCAGCTGTACTTACCTTGCCTCTCTCAATTAACTGGGCCTTGTGTGGTAGCCATTTTGAATTAATCTCTCTCCCCAGAGCCTGCTGTTAAGCTTTTCCTGTCCTTGCCTGCCTGAGTGACTCCTCCCCCTGTGTGTGTGGTAGCCATTTTGAATTAATCTCTCTCCCCAGAGCCTGCTGTTGTTAAGCTTTTTCCTGTCCTTGCCTGCCTGAGTGACTCCTCCCCCTGACCCCCTCCCCCTGAGGTATCCTGTAACCTTGTTCCTGTTTTCTCCACGTGTGCATAGGCTGTTTTAGTTTGCTTTTCTCTGATCAGAGAAAGGCTGAACTTTTACAGAGCTCTGCTAGTGAGTGGATTTTTGCCTCCTGGGACATCTTACTGTGAGTTCTAGCTGTTTATTTAATTATTTACTGTTTGTCTAACTGTTGTTTGTTTAATTATTTAGTGTTTGTCTTAGTGGTGTGCTAATTCAGCCTTCTCAGCTGTACTTACCTTGCCTCTCTCAATTAACTGGGCCTTGTGTGGTAGCCATTTTGAATTAATCTCTCTCCCCAGAGCCTGCTGTTAAGCTTTTCCTGTCCTTGCCTGCCTGAGTGACTCCTCCCCCTGTGTGTGTGGTAGCCATTTTGAATTAATCTCTCTCCCCAGAGCCTGCTGTTAAGCTTTTTCCTGTCCTTGCCTGCCTGAGTGACTCCTCCCCCTGACCCCCTCCCCCTGAGGTATCCTGTAACCTTGTTCCTGTTTTCTCCACGTGTGCATAGGCTGTTTTAGTTTGCTTTTCTCTGATCAGAGAAAGGCTGAACTTTTACAGAGCTCTGCTAGTGAGTGGATTTTTGCCTCCTGGGACATCTTACTGTGAGTTCTAGCTGTTTATTTAATTATTTACTGTTTGTCTAACTGTTGTTTGTTTAATTATTTAGTGTTTGTCTTAGTGGTGTGCTAATTCAGCCTTCTCAGCTGTACTTACCTTGCCTCTCTCAATTAACTGGGCCTTGTGTGGTAGCCATTTTGAATTAATCTCTCTCCCCAGAGCCTGCTGTTAAGCTTTTCCTGTCCTTGCCTGCCTGAGTGACTCCTCCCCCTGTGTGTGTGGTAGCCATTTTGAATTAATCTCTCTCCCCAGAGCCTGCTGTTGTTAAGCTTTTTCCTGTCCTTGCCTGCCTGAGTGACTCCTCCCCCTGACCCCCTCCCCCTGAGGTATCCTGTAACCTTGTTCCTGTTTTCTCCACGTGTGCATAGGCTGTTTTAGTTTGCTTTTCTCTGATCAGAGAAAGGCTGAACTTTTACAGAGCTCTGCTAGTGAGTGGATTTTTGCCTCCTGGGACATCTTACTGTGAGTTCTAGCTGTTTATTTAATTATTTACTGTTTGTCTAACTGTTGTTTGTTTAATTATTTAGTGTTTGTCTTAGTGGTGTGCTAATTCAGCCTTCTCAGCTGTACTTACCTTGCCTCTCTCAATTAACTGGGCCTTGTGTGGTAGCCATTTTGAATTAATCTCTCTCCCCAGAGCCTGCTGTTAAGCTTTTCCTGTCCTTGCCTGCCTGAGTGACTCCTCCCCCTGTGTGTGTGGTAGCCATTTTGAATTAATCTCTCTCCCCAGAGCCTGCTGTTGTTAAGCTTTTTCCTGTCCTTGCCTGCCTGAGTGACTCCTCCCCCTGACCCCCTCCCCCTGAGGTATCCTGTAACCTTGTTCCTGTTTTCTCCACGTGTGCATAGGCTGTTTTAGTTTGCTTTTCTCTGATCAGAGAAAGGCTGAACTTTTACAGAGCTCTGCTAGTGAGTGGATTTTTGCCTCCTGGGACATCTTACTGTGAGTTCTAGCTGTTTATTTAATTATTTACTGTTTGTCTAACTGTTGTTTGTTTAATTATTTAGTGTTTGTCTTAGTGGTGTGCTAATTCAGCCTTCTCAGCTGTACTTACCTTGCCTCTCTCAATTAACTGGGCCTTGTGTGGTAGCCATTTTGAATTAATCTCTCTCCCCAGAGCCTGCTGTTAAGCTTTTCCTGTCCTTGCCTGCCTGAGTGACTCCTCCCCCTGTGTGTGTGGTAGCCATTTTGAATTAATCTCTCTCCCCAGAGCCTGCTGTTAAGCTTTTTCCTGTCCTTGCCTGCCTGAGTGACTCCTCCCCCTGACCCCCTCCCCCTGAGGTATCCTGTAACCTTGTTCCTGTTTTCTCCACGTGTGCATAGGCTGTTTTAGTTTGCTTTTCTCTGATCAGAGAAAGGCTGAACTTTTACAGAGCTCTGCTAGTGAGTGGATTTTTGCCTCCTGGGACATCTTACTGTGAGTTCTAGCTGTTTATTTAATTATTTACTGTTTGTCTAACTGTTGTTTGTTTAATTATTTAGTGTTTGTCTTAGTGGTGTGCTAATTCAGCCTTCTCAGCTGTACTTACCTTGCCTCTCTCAATTAACTGGGCCTTGTGTGGTAGCCATTTTGAATTAATCTCTCTCCCCAGAGCCTGCTGTTAAGCTTTTCCTGTCCTTGCCTGCCTGAGTGACTCCTCCCCCTGTGTGTGTGGTAGCCATTTTGAATTAATCTCTCTCCCCAGAGCCTGCTGTTAAGCTTTTTCCTGTCCTTGCCTGCCTGAGTGACTCCTCCCCCTGACCCCCTCCCCCTGAGGTATCCTGTAACCTTGTTCCTGTTTTCTCCACGTGTGCATAGGCTGTTTTAGTTTGCTTTTCTCTGATCAGAGAAAGGCTGAACTTTTACAGAGCTCTGCTAGTGAGTGGATTTTTGCCTCCTGGGACATCTTACTGTGAGTTCTAGCTGTTTATTTAATTATTTACTGTTTGTCTAACTGTTGTTTGTTTAATTATTTAGTGTTTGTCTTAGTGGTGTGCTAATTCAGCCTTCTCAGCTGTACTTACCTTGCCTCTCTCAATTAACTGGGCCTTGTGTGGTAGCCATTTTGAATTAATCTCTCTCCCCAGAGCCTGCTGTTAAGCTTTTCCTGTCCTTGCCTGCCTGAGTGACTCCTCCCCCTGTGTGTGTGGTAGCCATTTTGAATTAATCTCTCTCCCCAGAGCCTGCTGTTGTTAAGCTTTTTCCTGTCCTTGCCTGCCTGAGTGACTCCTCCCCCTGACCCCCTCCCCCTGAGGTATCCTGTAACCTTGTTCCTGTTTTCTCCACGTGTGCATAGGCGGTGTTAGTTTGCTTTTCTCTGATCAGAGAAAGGCTGAACTTTTACAGAGCTCTGCTAGTGAGTGGATTTTTGCCTCCTGGGACATCTTACTGTGAGTTCTAGCTGTTTATTTAATTATTTACTGTTTGTCTAACTGTTGTTTGTTTAATTATTTAGTGTTTGTCTTAGTGGTGTGCTAATTCAGCCTTCTCAGCTGTACTTACCTTGCCTCTCTCAATTAACTGGGCCTTGTGTGGTAGCCATTTTGAATTAATCTCTCTCCCCAGAGCCTGCTGTTAAGCTTTTCCTGTCCTTGCCTGCCTGAGTGACTCCTCCCCCTGTGTGTGTGGTAGCCATTTTGAATTAATCTCTCTCCCCAGAGCCTGCTGTTGTTAAGCTTTTTCCTGTCCTTGCCTGCCTGAGTGACTCCTCCCCCTGACCCCCTCCCCCTGAGGTATCCTGTAACCTTGTTCCTGTTTTCTCCACGTGTGCATAGGCTGTTTTAGTTTGCTTTTCTCTGATCAGAGAAAGGCTGAACTTTTACAGAGCTCTGCTAGTGAGTGGATTTTTGCCTCCTGGGACATCTTACTGTGAGTTCTAGCTGTTTATTTAATTATTTACTGTTTGTCTAACTGTTGTTTGTTTAATTATTTAGTGTTTGTCTTAGTGGTGTGCTAATTCAGCCTTCTCAGCTGTACTTACCTTGCCTCTCTCAATTAACTGGGCCTTGTGTGGTAGCCATTTTGAATTAATCTCTCTCCCCAGAGCCTGCTGTTAAGCTTTTCCTGTCCTTGCCTGCCTGAGTGACTCCTCCCCCTGTGTGTGTGGTAGCCATTTTGAATTAATCTCTCTCCCCAGAGCCTGCTGTTAAGCTTTTTCCTGTCCTTGCCTGCCTGAGTGACTCCTCCCCCTGACCCCCTCCCCCTGAGGTATCCTGTAACCTTGTTCCTGTTTTCCTCCACGTGTGCATAGGCTGTTTTAGTTTGCTTTTCTCTGATCAGAGAAAGGCTGAACTTTTACAGAGCTCTGCTAGTGAGTGGATTTTTGCCTCCTGGGACATCTTACTGTGAGTTCTAGCTGTTTATTTAATTATTTACTGTTTGTCTAACTGTTGTTTGTTTAATTATTTAGTGTTTGTCTTAGTGGTGTGCTAATTCAGCCTTCTCAGCTGTACTTACCTTGCCTCTCTCAATTAACTGGGCCTTGTGTGGTAGCCATTTTGAATTAATCTCTCTCCCCAGAGCCTGCTGTTAAGCTTTTCCTGTCCTTGCCTGCCTGAGTGACTCCTCCCCCTGTGTGTGTGGTAGCCATTTTGAATTAATCTCTCTCCCCAGAGCCTGCTGTTGTTAAGCTTTTTCCTGTCCTTGCCTGCCTGAGTGACTCCTCCCCCTGACCCCCTCCCCCTGAGGTATCCTGTAACCTTGTTCCTGTTTTCTCCACGTGTGCATAGGCTGTTTTAGTTTGCTTTTCTCTGATCAGAGAAAGGCTGAACTTTTACAGAGCTCTGCTAGTGAGTGGATTTTTGCCTCCTGGGACATCTTACTGTGAGTTCTAGCTGTTTATTTAATTATTTACTGTTTGTCTAACTGTTGTTTGTTTAATTATTTAGTGTTTGTCTTAGTGGTGTGCTAATTCAGCCTTCTCAGCTGTACTTACCTTGCCTCTCTCAATTAACTGGGCCTTGTGTGGTAGCCATTTTGAATTAATCTCTCTCCCCAGAGCCTGCTGTTAAGCTTTTCCTGTCCTTGCCTGCCTGAGTGACTCCTCCCCCTGTGTGTGTGGTAGCCATTTTGAATTAATCTCTCTCCCCAGAGCCTGCTGTTGTTAAGCTTTTTCCTGTCCTTGCCTGCCTGAGTGACTCCTCCCCCTGACCCCCTCCCCCTGAGGTATCCTGTAACCTTGTTCCTGTTTTCTCCACGTGTGCATAGGCTGTTTTAGTTTGCTTTTCTCTGATCAGAGAAAGGCTGAACTTTTACAGAGCTCTGCTAGTGAGTGGATTTTTGCCTCCTGGGACATCTTACTGTGAGTTCTAGCTGTTTATTTAATTATTTACTGTTTGTCTAACTGTTGTTTGTTTAATTATTTAGTGTTTGTCTTAGTGGTGTGCTAATTCAGCCTTCTCAGCTGTACTTACCTTGCCTCTCTCAATTAACTGGGCCTTGTGTGGTAGCCATTTTGAATTAATCTCTCTCCCCAGAGCCTGCTGTTAAGCTTTTCCTGTCCTTGCCTGCCTGAGTGACTCCTCCCCCTGTGTGTGGTAGCCATTTTGAATTAATCTCTCTCCCCAGAGCCTGCTGTTGTTAAGCTTTTTCCTGTCCTTGCCTGCCTGAGTGACTCCTCCCCCTGACCCCCTCCCCCTGAGGTATCCTGTAACCTTGTTCCTGTTTTCTCCACGTGTGCATAGGCTGTTTTAGTTTGCTTTTCTCTGATCAGAGAAAGGCTGAACTTTTACAGAGCTCTGCTAGTGAGTGGATTTTTGCCTCCTGGGACATCTTACTGTGAGTTCTAGCTGTTTATTTAATTATTTACTGTTTGTCTAACTGTTGTTTGTTTAATTATTTAGTGTTTGTCTTAGTGGTGTGCTAATTCAGCCTTCTCAGCTGTACTTACCTTGCCTCTCTCAATTAACTGGGCCTTGTGTGGTAGCCATTTTGAATTAATCTCTCTCCCCAGAGCCTGCTGTTAAGCTTTTCCTGTCCTTGCCTGCCTGAGTGACTCCTCCCCCTGTGTGTGTGGTAGCCATTTTGAATTAATCTCTCTCCCCAGAGCCTGCTGTTGTTAAGCTTTTTCCTGTCCTTGCCTGCCTGAGTGACTCCTCCCCCTGACCCCCTCCCCCTGAGGTATCCTGTAACCTTGTTCCTGTTTTCTCCACGTGTGCATAGGCTGTTTTAGTTTGCTTTTCTCTGATCAGAGAAAGGCTGAACTTTTACAGAGCTCTGCTAGTGAGTGGATTTTTGCCTCCTGGGACATCTTACTGTGAGTTCTAGCTGTTTATTTAATTATTTACTGTTTGTCTAACTGTTGTTTGTTTAATTATTTAGTGTTTGTCTTAGTGGTGTGCTAATTCAGCCTTCTCAGCTGTACTTACCTTGCCTCTCTCAATTAACTGGGCCTTGTGTGGTAGCCATTTTGAATTAATCTCTCTCCCCAGAGCCTGCTGTTAAGCTTTTCCTGTCCTTGCCTGCCTGAGTGACTCCTCCCCCTGTGTGTGTGGTAGCCATTTTGAATTAATCTCTCTCCCCAGAGCCTGCTGTGTTAAGCTTTTTCCTGTCCTTGCCTGCCTGAGTGACTCCTCCCCCTGACCCCCTCCCCCTGAGGTATCCTGTAACCTTGTTCCTGTTTTCTCCACGTGTGCATAGGCTGTTTTAGTTTGCTTTTCTCTGATCAGAGAAAGGCTGAACTTTTACAGAGCTCTGCTAGTGAGTGGATTTTTGCCTCCTGGGACATCTTACTGTGAGTTCTAGCTGTTTATTTAATTATTTACTGTTTGTCTAACTGTTGTTTGTTTAATTATTTAGTGTTTGTCTTAGTGGTGTGCTAATTCAGCCTTCTCAGCTGTACTTACCTTGCCTCTCTCAATTAACTGGGCCTTGTGTGGTAGCCATTTTGAATTAATCTCTCTCCCCAGAGCCTGCTGTTAAGCTTTTCCTGTCCTTGCCTGCCTGAGTGACTCCTCCCCCTGTGTGTGTGGTAGCCATTTTGAATTAATCTCTCTCCCCAGAGCCTGCTGTTGTTAAGCTTTTTCCTGTCCTTGCCTGCCTGAGTGACTCCTCCCCCTGACCCCCTCCCCCTGAGGTATCCTGTAACCTTGTTCCTGTTTTCTCCACGTGTGCATAGGCTGTTTTAGTTTGCTTTTCTCTGATCAGAGAAAGGCTGAACTTTTACAGAGCTCTGCTAGTGAGTGGATTTTTGCCTCCTGGGACATCTTACTGTGAGTTCTAGCTGTTTATTTAATTATTTACTGTTTGTCTAACTGTTGTTTGTTTAATTATTTAGTGTTTGTCTTAGTGGTGTGCTAATTCAGCCTTCTCAGCTGTACTTACCTTGCCTCTCTCAATTAACTGGGCCTTGTGTGGTAGCCATTTTGAATTAATCTCTCTCCCCAGAGCCTGCTGTTAAGCTTTTCCTGTCCTTGCCTGCCTGAGTGACTCCTCCCCCTGTGTGTGTGGTAGCCATTTTGAATTAATCTCTCTCCCCAGAGCCTGCTGTTGTTAAGCTTTTTCCTGTCCTTGCCTGCCTGAGTGACTCCTCCCCCTGACCCCCTCCCCCTGAGGTATCCTGTAACCTTGTTCCTGTTTTCTCCACGTGTGCATAGGCTGTTTTAGTTTGCTTTTCTCTGATCAGAGAAAGGCTGAACTTTTACAGAGCTCTGCTAGTGAGTGGATTTTTGCCTCCTGGGACATCTTACTGTGAGTTCTAGCTGTTTATTTAATTATTTACTGTTTGTCTAACTGTTGTTTGTTTAATTATTTAGTGTTTGTCTTAGTGGTGTGCTAATTCAGCCTTCTCAGCTGTACTTACCTTGCCTCTCTCAATTAACTGGGCCTTGTGTGGTAGCCATTTTGAATTAATCTCTCTCCCCAGAGCCTGCTGTTAAGCTTTTCCTGTCCTTGCCTGCCTGAGTGACTCCTCCCCCTGTGTGTGTGGTAGCCATTTTGAATTAATCTCTCTCCCCAGAGCCTGCTGTTGTTAAGCTTTTTCCTGTCCTTGCCTGCCTGAGTGACTCCTCCCCCTGACCCCCTCCCCCTGAGGTATCCTGTAACCTTGTTCCTGTTTTCTCCACGTGTGCATAGGCTGTTTTAGTTTGCTTTTCTCTGATCAGAGAAAGGCTGAACTTTTACAGAGCTCTGCTAGTGAGTGGATTTTTGCCTCCTGGGACATCTTACTGTGAGTTCTAGCTGTTTATTTAATTATTTACTGTTTGTCTAACTGTTGTTTGTTTAATTATTTAGTGTTTGTCTTAGTGGTGTGCTAATTCAGCCTTCTCAGCTGTACTTACCTTGCCTCTCTCAATTAACTGGGCCTTGTGTGGTAGCCATTTTGAATTAATCTCTCTCCCCAGAGCCTGCTGTTAAGCTTTTCCTGTCCTTGCCTGCCTGAGTGACTCCTCCCCCTGTGTGTGTGGTAGCCATTTTGAATTAATCTCTCTCCCCAGAGCCTGCTGTTGTTAAGCTTTTTCCTGTCCTTGCCTGCCTGAGTGACTCCTCCCCCTGACCCCCTCCCCCTGAGGTATCCTGTAACCTTGTTCCTGTTTTCTCCACGTGTGCATAGGCTGTTTTAGTTTGCTTTTCTCTGATCAGAGAAAGGCTGAACTTTTACAGAGCTCTGCTAGTGAGTGGATTTTTGCCTCCTGGGACATCTTACTGTGAGTTCTAGCTGTTTATTTAATTATTTACTGTTTGTCTAACTGTTGTTTGTTTAATTATTTAGTGTTTGTCTTAGTGGTGTGCTAATTCAGCCTTCTCAGCTGTACTTACCTTGCCTCTCTCAATTAACTGGGCCTTGTGTGGTAGCCATTTTGAATTAATCTCTCTCCCCAGAGCCTGCTGTTAAGCTTTTCCTGTCCTTGCCTGCCTGAGTGACTCCTCCCCCTGTGTGTGTGGTAGCCATTTTGAATTAATCTCTCTCCCCAGAGCCTGCTGTTGTTAAGCTTTTTCCTGTCCTTGCCTGCCTGAGTGACTCCTCCCCCTGACCCCCTCCCCCTGAGGTATCCTGTAACCTTGTTCCTGTTTTCCTCCACGTGTGCATAGGCTGTTTTAGTTTGCTTTTCTCTGATCAGAGAAAGGCTGAACTTTTACAGAGCTCTGCTAGTGAGTGGATTTTTGCCTCCTGGGACATCTTACTGTGAGTTCTAGCTGTTTATTTAATTATTTACTGTTTGTCTAACTGTTGTTTGTTTAATTATTTAGTGTTTGTCTTAGTGGTGTGCTAATTCAGCCTTCTCAGCTGTACTTACCTTGCCTCTCTCAATTAACTGGGCCTTGTGTGGTAGCCATTTTGAATTAATCTCTCTCCCCAGAGCCTGCTGTTAAGCTTTTCCTGTCCTTGCCTGCCTGAGTGACTCCTCCCCCTGTGTGTGTGGTAGCCATTTTGAATTAATCTCTCTCCCCAGAGCCTGCTGTTGTTAAGCTTTTTCCTGTCCTTGCCTGCCTGAGTGACTCCTCCCCCTGACCCCCTCCCCCTGAGGTATCCTGTAACCTTGTTCCTGTTTTCTCCACGTGTGCATAGGCTGTTTTAGTTTGCTTTTCTCTGATCAGAGAAAGGCTGAACTTTTACAGAGCTCTGCTAGTGAGTGGATTTTTGCCTCCTGGGACATCTTACTGTGAGTTCTAGCTGTTTATTTAATTATTTACTGTTTGTCTAACTGTTGTTTGTTTAATTATTTAGTGTTTGTCTTAGTGGTGTGCTAATTCAGCCTTCTCAGCTGTACTTACCTTGCCTCTCTCAATTAACTGGGCCTTGTGTGGTAGCCATTTTGAATTAATCTCTCTCCCATGAGCCTGCTGTTAAGCTTTTCCTGTCCTTGCCTGCCTGAGTGACTCCTCCCCCTGTGTGTGTGGTAGCCATTTTGAATTAATCTCTCTCCCCAGAGCCTGCTGTTGTTAAGCTTTTTCCTGTCCTTGCCTGCCTGAGTGACTCCTCCCCCTGACCCCCTCCCCCTGAGGTATCCTGTAACCTTGTTCCTGTTTTCTCCACGTGTGCATAGGCTGTTTTAGTTTGCTTTTCTCTGATCAGAGAAAGGCTGAACTTTTACAGAGCTCTGCTAGTGAGTGGATTTTTGCCTCCTGGGACATCTTACTGTGAGTTCTAGCTGTTTATTTAATTATTTACTGTTTGTCTAACTGTTGTTTGTTTAATTATTTAGTGTTTGTCTTAGTGGTGTGCTAATTCAGCCTTCTCAGCTGTACTTACCTTGCCTCTCTCAATTAACTGGGCCTTGTGTGGTAGCCATTTTGAATTAATCTCTCTCCCCAGAGCCTGCTGTTAAGCTTTTCCTGTCCTTGCCTGCCTGAGTGACTCCTCCCCCTGTGTGTGGTAGCCATTTTGAATTAATCTCTCTCCCCAGAGCCTGCTGTTGTTAAGCTTTTTCCTGTCCTTGCCTGCCTGAGTGACTCCTCCCCCTGACCCCCTCCCCCTGAGGTATCCTGTAACCTTGTTCCTGTTTTCTCCACGTGTGCATAGGCTGTTTTAGTTTGCTTTTCTCTGATCAGAGAAAGGCTGAACTTTTACAGAGCTCTGCTAGTGAGTGGATTTTTGCCTCCTGGGACATCTTACTGTGAGTTCTAGCTGTTTATTTAATTATTTACTGTTTGTCTAACTGTTGTTTGTTTAATTATTTAGTGTTTGTCTTAGTGGTGTGCTAATTCAGCCTTCTCAGCTGTACTTACCTTGCCTCTCTCAATTAACTGGGCCTTGTGTGGTAGCCATTTTGAATTAATCTCTCTCCCCAGAGCCTGCTGTTAAGCTTTTCCTGTCCTTGCCTGCCTGAGTGACTCCTCCCCCTGTGTGTGGTAGCCATTTTGAATTAATCTCTCTCCCCAGAGCCTGCTGTTGTTAAGCTTTTTCCTGTCCTTGCCTGCCTGAGTGACTCCTCCCCCTGACCCCCTCCCCCTGAGGTATCCTGTAACCTTGTTCCTGTTTTCTCCACGTGTGCATAGGCTGTTTTAGTTTGCTTTTCTCTGATCAGAGAAAGGCTGAACTTTTACAGAGCTCTGCTAGTGAGTGGATTTTTGCCTCCTGGGACATCTTACTGTGAGTTCTAGCTGTTTATTTAATTATTTACTGTTTGTCTAACTGTTGTTTGTTTAATTATTTAGTGTTTGTCTTAGTGGTGTGCTAATTCAGCCTTCTCAGCTGTACTTACCTTGCCTCTCTCAATTAACTGGGCCTTGTGTGGTAGCCATTTTGAATTAATCTCTCTCCCCAGAGCCTGCTGTTAAGCTTTTCCTGTCCTTGCCTGCCTGAGTGACTCCTCCCCCTGTGTGTGTGGTAGCCATTTTGAATTAATCTCTCTCCCCAGAGCCTGCTGTTGTTAAGCTTTTTCCTGTCCTTGCCTGCCTGAGTGACTCCTCCCCCTGACCCCCCCCCTGAGGTATCCTGTAACCTTGTTCCTGTTTTCTCCACGTGTGCATAGGCTGTTTTAGTTTGCTTTTCTCTGATCAGAGAAAGGCTGAACTTTTACAGAGCTCTGCTAGTGAGTGGATTTTTGCCTCCTGGGACATCTTACTGTGAGTTCTAGCTGTTTATTTAATTATTTACTGTTTGTCTAACTGTTGTTTGTTTAATTATTTAGTGTTTGTCTTAGTGGTGTGCTAATTCAGCCTTCTCAGCTGTACTTACCTTGCCTCTCTCAATTAACTGGGCCTTGTGTGGTAGCCATTTTGAATTAATCTCTCTCCCCAGAGCCTGCTGTTAAGCTTTTCCTGTCCTTGCCTGCCTGAGTGACTCCTCCCCCTGTGTGTGTGGTAGCCATTTTGAATTAATCTCTCTCCCCAGAGCCTGCTGTTGTTAAGCTTTTTCCTGTCCTTGCCTGCCTGAGTGACTCCTCCCCCTGACCCCCTCCCCCTGAGGTATCCTGTAACCTTGTTCCTGTTTTCTCCACGTGTGCATAGGCTGTTTTAGTTTGCTTTTCTCTGATCAGAGAAAGGCTGAACTTTTACAGAGCTCTGCTAGTGAGTGGATTTTTGCCTCCTGGGACATCTTACTGTGAGTTCTAGCTGTTTATTTAATTATTTACTGTTTGTCTAACTGTTGTTTGTTTAATTATTTAGTGTTTGTCTTAGTGGTGTGCTAATTCAGCCTTCTCAGCTGTACTTACCTTGCCTCTCTCAATTAACTGGGCCTTGTGTGGTAGCCATTTTGAATTAATCTCTCTCCCCAGAGCCTGCTGTTAAGCTTTTCCTGTCCTTGCCTGCCTGAGTGACTCCTCCCCCTGTGTGTGTGGTAGCCATTTTGAATTAATCTCTCTCCCCAGAGCCTGCTGTTGTTAAGCTTTTTCCTGTCCTTGCCTGCCTGAGTGACTCCTCCCCCTGACCCCCTCCCCCTGAGGTATCCTGTAACCTTGTTCCTGTTTTCTCCACGTGTGCATAGGCTGTTTTAGTTTGCTTTTCTCTGATCAGAGAAAGGCTGAACTTTTACAGAGCTCTGCTAGTGAGTGGATTTTTGCCTCCTGGGACATCTTACTGTGAGTTCTAGCTGTTTATTTAATTATTTACTGTTTGTCTAACTGTTGTTTGTTTAATTATTTAGTGTTTGTCTTAGTGGTGTGCTAATTCAGCCTTCTCAGCTGTACTTACCTTGCCTCTCTCAATTAACTGGGCCTTGTGTGGTAGCCATTTTGAATTAATCTCTCTCCCCAGAGCCTGCTGTTAAGCTTTTCCTGTCCTTGCCTGCCTGAGTGACTCCTCCCCCTGTGTGTGTGGTAGCCATTTTGAATTAATCTCTCTCCCCAGAGCCTGCTGTTGTTAAGCTTTTTCCTGTCCTTGCCTGCCTGAGTGACTCCTCCCCCTGACCCCCTCCCCCTGAGGTATCCTGTAACCTTGTTCCTGTTTTCTCCACGTGTGCATAGGCTGTTTTAGTTTGCTTTTCTCTGATCAGAGAAAGGCTGAACTTTTACAGAGCTCTGCTAGTGAGTGGATTTTTGCCTCCTGGGACATCTTACTGTGAGTTCTAGCTGTTTATTTAATTATTTACTGTTTGTCTAACTGTTGTTTGTTTAATTATTTAGTGTTTGTCTTAGTGGTGTGCTAATTCAGCCTTCTCAGCTGTACTTACCTTGCCTCTCTCAATTAACTGGGCCTTGTGTGGTAGCCATTTTGAATTAATCTCTCTCCCCAGAGCCTGCTGTTAAGCTTTTCCTGTCCTTGCCTGCCTGAGTGACTCCTCCCCCTGTGTGTGTGGTAGCCATTTTGAATTAATCTCTCTCCCCAGAGCCTGCTGTTGTTAAGCTTTTTCCTGTCCTTGCCTGCCTGAGTGACTCCTCCCCCTGACCCCCTCCCCCTGAGGTATCCTGTAACCTTGTTCCTGTTTTCTCCACGTGTGCATAGGCTGTTTTAGTTTGCTTTTCTCTGATCAGAGAAAGGCTGAACTTTTACAGAGCTCTGCTAGTGAGTGGATTTTTGCCTCCTGGGACATCTTACTGTGAGTTCTAGCTGTTTATTTAATTATTTACTGTTTGTCTAACTGTTGTTTGTTTAATTATTTAGTGTTTGTCTTAGTGGTGTGCTAATTCAGCCTTCTCAGCTGTACTTACCTTGCCTCTCTCAATTAACTGGGCCTTGTGTGGTAGCCATTTTGAATTAATCTCTCTCCCCAGAGCCTGCTGTTAAGCTTTTCCTGTCCTTGCCTGCCTGAGTGACTCCTCCCCCTGTGTGTGTGGTAGCCATTTTGAATTAATCTCTCTCCCCAGAGCCTGCTGTTGTTAAGCTTTTTCCTGTCCTTGCCTGCCTGAGTGACTCCTCCCCCTGACCCCCTCCCCCTGAGGTATCCTGTAACCTTGTTCCTGTTTTCTCCACGTGTGCATAGGCTGTTTTAGTTTGCTTTTCTCTGATCAGAGAAAGGCTGAACTTTTACAGAGCTCTGCTAGTGAGTGGATTTTTGCCTCCTGGGACATCTTACTGTGAGTTCTAGCTGTTTATTTAATTATTTACTGTTTGTCTAACTGTTGTTTGTTTAATTATTTAGTGTTTGTCTTAGTGGTGTGCTAATTCAGCCTTCTCAGCTGTACTTACCTTGCCTCTCTCAATTAACTGGGCCTTGTGTGGTAGCCATTTTGAATTAATCTCTCTCCCCAGAGCCTGCTGTTAAGCTTTTCCTGTCCTTGCCTGCCTGAGTGACTCCTCCCCCTGTGTGTGTGGTAGCCATTTTGAATTAATCTCTCTCCCCAGAGCCTGCTGTTGTTAAGCTTTTTCCTGTCCTTGCCTGCCTGAGTGACTCCTCCCCCTGACCCCCTCCCCCTGAGGTATCCTGTAACCTTGTTCCTGTTTTCTCCACGTGTGCATAGGCTGTTTTAGTTTGCTTTTCTCTGATCAGAGAAAGGCTGAACTTTTACAGAGCTCTGCTAGTGAGTGGATTTTTGCCTCCTGGGACATCTTACTGTGAGTTCTAGCTGTTTATTTAATTATTTACTGTTTGTCTAACTGTTGTTTGTTTAATTATTTAGTGTTTGTCTTAGTGGTGTGCTAATTCAGCCTTCTCAGCTGTACTTACCTTGCCTCTCTCAATTAACTGGGCCTTGTGTGGTAGCCATTTTGAATTAATCTCTCTCCCCAGAGCCTGCTGTTAAGCTTTTCCTGTCCTTGCCTGCCTGAGTGACTCCTCCCCCTGTGTGTGTGGTAGCCATTTTGAATTAATCTCTCTCCCCAGAGCCTGCTGTTGTTAAGCTTTTTCCTGTCCTTGCCTGCCTGAGTGACTCCTCCCCCTGACCCCCTCCCCCTGAGGTATCCTGTAACCTTGTTCCTGTTTTCTCCACGTGTGCATAGGCTGTTTTAGTTTGCTTTTCTCTGATCAGAGAAAGGCTGAACTTTTACAGAGCTCTGCTAGTGAGTGGATTTTTGCCTCCTGGGACATCTTACTGTGAGTTCTAGCTGTTTATTTAATTATTTACTGTTTGTCTAACTGTTGTTTGTTTAATTATTTAGTGTTTGTCTTAGTGGTGTGCTAATTCAGCCTTCTCAGCTGTACTTACCTTGCCTCTCTCAATTAACTGGGCCTTGTGTGGTAGCCATTTTGAATTAATCTCTCTCCCCAGAGCCTGCTGTTAAGCTTTTCCTGTCCTTGCCTGCCTGAGTGACTCCTCCCCCTGTGTGTGGTAGCCATTTTGAATTAATCTCTCTCCCCAGAGCCTGCTGTTGTTAAGCTTTTTCCTGTCCTTGCCTGCCTGAGTGACTCCTCCCCCTGACCCCCTCCCCCTGAGGTATCCTGTAACCTTGTTCCTGTTTTCTCCACGTGTGCATAGGCTGTTTTAGTTTGCTTTTCTCTGATCAGAGAAAGGCTGAACTTTTACAGAGCTCTGCTAGTGAGTGGATTTTTGCCTCCTGGGACATCTTACTGTGAGTTCTAGCTGTTTATTTAATTATTTACTGTTTGTCTAACTGTTGTTTGTTTAATTATTTAGTGTTTGTCTTAGTGGTGTGCTAATTCAGCCTTCTCAGCTGTACTTACCTTGCCTCTCTCAATTAACTGGGCCTTGTGTGGTAGCCATTTTGAATTAATCTCTCTCCCCAGAGCCTGCTGTTAAGCTTTTCCTGTCCTTGCCTGCCTGAGTGACTCCTCCCCCTGTGTGTGTGGTAGCCATTTTGAATTAATCTCTCTCCCCAGAGCCTGCTGTTGTTAAGCTTTTTCCTGTCCTTGCCTGCCTGAGTGACTCCTCCCCCTGACCCCCTCCCCCTGAGGTATCCTGTAACCTTGTTCCTGTTTTCTCCACGTGTGCATAGGCTGTTTTAGTTTGCTTTTCTCTGATCAGAGAAAGGCTGAACTTTTACAGAGCTCTGCTAGTGAGTGGATTTTTGCCTCCTGGGACATCTTACTGTGAGTTCTAGCTGTTTATTTAATTATTTACTGTTTGTCTAACTGTTGTTTGTTTAATTATTTAGTGTTTGTCTTAGTGGTGTGCTAATTCAGCCTTCTCAGCTGTACTTACCTTGCCTCTCTCAATTAACTGGGCCTTGTGTGGTAGCCATTTTGAATTAATCTCTCTCCCCAGAGCCTGCTGTTAAGCTTTTCCTGTCCTTGCCTGCCTGAGTGACTCCTCCCCCTGTGTGTGTGGTAGCCATTTTGAATTAATCTCTCTCCCCAGAGCCTGCTGTTGTTAAGCTTTTTCCTGTCCTTGCCTGCCTGAGTGACTCCTCCCCCTGACCCCCTCCCCCTGAGGTATCCTGTAACCTTGTTCCTGTTTTCTCCACGTGTGCATAGGCTGTTTTAGTTTGCTTTTCTCTGATCAGAGAAAGGCTGAACTTTTACAGAGCTCTGCTAGTGAGTGGATTTTTGCCTCCTGGGACATCTTACTGTGAGTTCTAGCTGTTTATTTAATTATTTACTGTTTGTCTAACTGTTGTTTGTTTAATTATTTAGTGTTTGTCTTAGTGGTGTGCTAATTCAGCCTTCTCAGCTGTACTTACCTTGCCTCTCTCAATTAACTGGGCCTTGTGTGGTAGCCATTTTGAATTAATCTCTCTCCCCAGAGCCTGCTGTTAAGCTTTTCCTGTCCTTGCCTGCCTGAGTGACTCCTCCCCCTGTGTGTGTGGTAGCCATTTTGAATTAATCTCTCTCCCCAGAGCCTGCTGTTGTTAAGCTTTTTCCTGTCCTTGCCTGCCTGAGTGACTCCTCCCCCTGACCCCCTCCCCCTGAGGTATCCTGTAACCTTGTTCCTGTTTTCTCCACGTGTGCATAGGCTGTTTTAGTTTGCTTTTCTCTGATCAGAGAAAGGCTGAACTTTTACAGAGCTCTGCTAGTGAGTGGATTTTTGCCTCCTGGGACATCTTACTGTGAGTTCTAGCTGTTTATTTAATTATTTACTGTTTGTCTAACTGTTGTTTGTTTAATTATTTAGTGTTTGTCTTAGTGGTGTGCTAATTCAGCCTTCTCAGCTGTACTTACCTTGCCTCTCTCAATTAACTGGGCCTTGTGTGGTAGCCATTTTGAATTAATCTCTCTCCCCAGAGCCTGCTGTTAAGCTTTTCCTGTCCTTGCCTGCCTGAGTGACTCCTCCCCCTGTGTGTGTGGTAGCCATTTTGAATTAATCTCTCTCCCCAGAGCCTGCTGTTGTTAAGCTTTTTCCTGTCCTTGCCTGCCTGAGTGACTCCTCCCCCTGACCCCCTCCCCCTGAGGTATCCTGTAACCTTGTTCCTGTTTTCTCCACGTGTGCATAGGCTGTTTTAGTTTGCTTTTCTCTGATCAGAGAAAGGCTGAACTTTTACAGAGCTCTGCTAGTGAGTGGATTTTTGCCTCCTGGGACATCTTACTGTGAGTTCTAGCTGTTTATTTAATTATTTACTGTTTGTCTAACTGTTGTTTGTTTAATTATTTAGTGTTTGTCTTAGTGGTGTGCTAATTCAGCCTTCTCAGCTGTACTTACCTTGCCTCTCTCAATTAACTGGGCCTTGTGTGGTAGCCATTTTGAATTAATCTCTCTCCCCAGAGCCTGCTGTTAAGCTTTTCCTGTCCTTGCCTGCCTGAGTGACTCCTCCCCCTGTGTGTGTGGTAGCCATTTTGAATTAATCTCTCTCCCCAGAGCCTGCTGTTGTTAAGCTTTTTCCTGTCCTTGCCTGCCTGAGTGACTCCTCCCCCTGACCCCCTCCCCCTGAGGTATCCTGTAACCTTGTTCCTGTTTTCTCCACGTGTGCATAGGCTGTTTTAGTTTGCTTTTCTCTGATCAGAGAAAGGCTGAACTTTTACAGAGCTCTGCTAGTGAGTGGATTTTTGCCTCCTGGGACATCTTACTGTGAGTTCTAGCTGTTTATTTAATTATTTACTGTTTGTCTAACTGTTGTTTGTTTAATTATTTAGTGTTTGTCTTAGTGGTGTGCTAATTCAGCCTTCTCAGCTGTACTTACCTTGCCTCTCTCAATTAACTGGGCCTTGTGTGGTAGCCATTTTGAATTAATCTCTCTCCCCAGAGCCTGCTGTTAAGCTTTTCCTGTCCTTGCCTGCCTGAGTGACTCCTCCCCCTGTGTGTGTGGTAGCCATTTTGAATTAATCTCTCTCCCCAGAGCCTGCTGTTGTTAAGCTTTTTCCTGTCCTTGCCTGCCTGAGTGACTCCTCCCCCTGACCCCCTCCCCCTGAGGTATCCTGTAACCTTGTTCCTGTTTTCTCCACGTGTGCATAGGCTGTTTTAGTTTGCTTTTCTCTGATCAGAGAAAGGCTGAACTTTTACAGAGCTCTGCTAGTGAGTGGATTTTTGCCTCCTGGGACATCTTACTGTGAGTTCTAGCTGTTTATTTAATTATTTACTGTTTGTCTAACTGTTGTTTGTTTAATTATTTAGTGTTTGTCTTAGTGGTGTGCTAATTCAGCCTTCTCAGCTGTACTTACCTTGCCTCTCTCAATTAACTGGGCCTTGTGTGGTAGCCATTTTGAATTAATCTCTCTCCCCAGAGCCTGCTGTTAAGCTTTTCCTGTCCTTGCCTGCCTGAGTGACTCCTCCCCCTGTGTGTGTGGTAGCCATTTTGAATTAATCTCTCTCCCCAGAGCCTGCTGTTGTTAAGCTTTTTCCTGTCCTTGCCTGCCTGAGTGACTCCTCCCCCTGACCCCCTCCCCCTGAGGTATCCTGTAACCTTGTTCCTGTTTTCTCCACGTGTGCATAGGCTGTTTTAGTTTGCTTTTCTCTGATCAGAGAAAGGCTGAACTTTTACAGAGCTCTGCTAGTGAGTGGATTTTTGCCTCCTGGGACATCTTACTGTGAGTTCTAGCTGTTTATTTAATTATTTACTGTTTGTCTAACTGTTGTTTGTTTAATTATTTAGTGTTTGTCTTAGTGGTGTGCTAATTCAGCCTTCTCAGCTGTACTTACCTTGCCTCTCTCAATTAACTGGGCCTTGTGTGGTACCCCCATCCCCCTGCTGAGGGTTCAGGACAGGGTACCTTGTAACTGCCCTCTTTAATAGGACTTATCTCCCCCCCTCCCTCCCCAGCACCCACCCACCCCTGGGGAAATTGTAGTTTTATAGGTACTTGGACATCTTAGAGGAAAGGGGCTGCTCTCAGGTGCAGCTCTTAATCCAAATCAGTCATACACAGAGGACCTGTGATTAATTAGTTTCAGGTACACAGGGTGTATTAGGGGTATTAGATACACTTTTATTAGTATAAGCATCTACACCAATCCTTATTATATACCGCTTTAAAAGACCTAAACACAAGCTTTAAACTAAGATGCAGTCAGAGGTCCAGCAACGAGATGGGGGTTCTCCAGTCTTTTGCATCGAGTGTCACATGTATGATTATCTCCCAGTTGGTGAGAGGTCCTACATATGCACTAAGTGCAGGGAGCTCTTTGCTCTCAGGGAACGAGTCCGTTCTCTAGAGGCTAGAGTAGCAGACCTGGAAGACATAAGAAAGACAGAGAAGTACATGGACGAGACCTACAGGGATATAGTCCTGAAGTCCCACCTCCAGTCTGGCAGCATCCCTGTTGCCATGGAGGAGAGAGGTCACGTGACAGGAGAGCATCACCCTGGTGTGGCAGGAAGTGATCCTGTAACTAGGACCTGTCCTCCAGGTGATGTAAAACCCTCTCGCACCGAGGACGTTTCTCCAGGGCCATGTCCCCATGAGGGGAGGGTCAGGACAGCTGTTATAGTTGGTGATTCAATCATTAGGAATGTAGATAGCTGGGTGGCTGGTGGACGTGAGGATCGCCTGGTAACATGCCTGCCTGGTGCGAAGGTAGCAGATCTCACGCACCGCCTAGATAGGATCATAGATAGTGCTGGGGGGGAGTCTGCTGTCTTGGTACATGTTGGTACCAATGACATAGGAAAATGTGGTAGGGACGTTCTGGAGGCTAAATTTAAGCTTTTAGGTAGGAAGTTGAAATCCAGAACTTCCAGGATAGCGTTCTCCGAAATGCTTCCTGTTCCACGTGCAGGACCCAAAAGACAGGCAGAGCTCCGGAGTCTCAATGCGTGGATGAGACAATGGTGCAAGGATGAGGGTTTTGGATTTGTTAGGAACTGGGGAACATTCTGGGGAAAGGGGGGGCTCTTCCGAAGGGATGGGCTTCACCTTAATCAGGATGGGACCAGACTGCTGGCATTAACCTTTAAAAAAGAGATAGAGAAGCTTTTAAACTAGAAAATAGGGGAAAGCCGACAGTCACCCAGGAGCGCACGGTTCGGACAAAGGTATCCTTGAAGGATACTACCAAAAGCAGTGAGGTTCCAAAAGGGAGTATAGTAGCCCAAATGCCCTTGAGTAAGGAGCAGACAGAGCATAAAGATTCCCAATTACCCATGCCTACCAATAGCCAGATTAATATTAATAAAATGCAGTCTCTAAAATGCTTGTATGCCAATGCTAGAAGTCTAAACAATAAGATGGGAGAATTAGAATATATAGCATTAAATGAGAGGTTAGATATGATTGCACTCTCAGAGACATGGTGGAAGGAGGATAACCAGTGGGACACTGTGATACCTGGACACAAACTATATCGTAATGATAGAGCTGAACAAATTGGTGGAGGGGTTGCGCTCTATGTTAGAGAGGGCATTGAGTCAGAAAGGATTAAAGTTTTGCAGGGAACAAAATATGCTGTAGAATCTCTATGGATTGAAATTCCATTTATGAAGGGGAAGGTGATGGCAGTGGGAGTATACTATCGACCACCTGGCCAGAATGAACAAATGGATGATGAAATGCTCAAAGAAATCAAGGAAGCTAACAAAAGCCACAACAGAGTAGTAATAATGGGTGATTTCAATTACCCCGGTATCGACTGGGACAGTGTCACAGCAGGACAAGCTAAAGAGATAAAGTTTCTAGATGAAATAAATGACTGCTTCTTGGAGCAGCTGGTTCATGAACCGACCAGAGGGGAAGCCATACTGGACCTAGTCCTTAGTGGAACGCCAGATCTGGTGCAAGAAATAAGGGTGTTGGGACCACTTGGCAATAGTGATCATAGTATGATCATGTTTGATTTAATCAGTGGAGGACAGATAGTAAAGGAATCCACAGTACTACCTTTTAACTTTCAAAAGGGTGACTATGATAGAATGAGGAATATAGTTCGGAAAAAACTAAAAGGAGCGGTTCCAAAGGTTAAAGACTTACAGCAAGCTTGGGTGTTATTTAAAAATACTATCCTCGAAGCCCAGACCAGCTGTATTCCACGCATTAAGAAAAGTGGAAGAAAGTCCAAAAAACTGCCAGCATGGTTTAAAGGTGAGGTCAGAGAGGCTGTTGCTGCCAAAAGAGCAACCTTCAGAAAATGGAAAAAAGAGCCAAATGATGAAAACTGGAAACAGCACAAGCACTGGCAAGTTAAATGCAAAGCATTGATAAGGCAGGCAAAGCGGGAATTTGAGAAGAAACTTGCTACGGAAGCAAAAACACGAAATAAAGACTTTTTCAAGTACATTCGTAGCAAAAGGCCTGTGAGAGAGTCAATTGGACCATTAGATGATAGAGGGGTAAAAGGGGCAGTAAGAGGAGACAAGGCTATAGCAGAGAGACTGAATGAATTCTTTGCTTCGGTCTTTACTGAGGAAGATGTAGGGGTGTTACCCAAGACTGAAGTGGTATTTAAAGGTGATACTGCAGAGGAATTGAGAGAAATATCGCTACACCGGGAAGATATATTACAACTATTTGATAAACTGAATAGTAGCAAATCACCTGGACCGGATGGTATACATCCCAGAGTGTTGAAAGAACTGAAATATGAGATTGCAGACCTGTTATTGGTAATCTGTGAACTTTCATTAAAATCATCTGTAATACCTGAAGATTGGAGGGTCGCCAACGTAACACCAATTTTTAAAAAGGGTTCCAGGGGTGACCCGGGAAATTACAGACCGGTGAGCCTGACGTCAGTACCAGGGAAAATGGTAGAAGCCATCATAAAGAACAAAATTACACAGCATGTAGATAGTCATGGCCTAATGGGAGACAGCCAACATGGCTTTAGACAAGGCAGATCTTGTCTTACTAATCTGATCTGTTTTTTTGAAGGTGTGCATAAACAGGTAGACAAAGGTGAGTCGGTTGATATAGTGTATCTGGACTTTCAGAAAGCTTTTGACAAGGTCCCCCATCAGAGACTTTTGGCGAAGCTAAAAAGTCATGGGATAGGAGGCAGTGTACTATTGTGGATCGGGAACTGGTTAAAAGATAGAAAGCAGAGGGTAGGGCTAAATGGCCAATATTCCCAATGGAAAAAGGTGAATAGTGGAGTACCCCAGGGATCTGTACTGGGTCCGCTACTTTTTGACATATTCATAAATGACCTGGAAAAGGGAATAACTAGTGAGGTAATCAAATTTGCAGATGACACAAAACTGTTTAAAGTTGTTAAAACCCAAGAGGATTGTGGAAAACTGCAGGAGGATCTGGATAAATTGGAAGACTGGGCATCCAAATGGCAGATGAAATTTAATGTGGACAAGTGCAAAGTTATGCACCTAGGAAAGAACAACCCACACTATAGTTACAAGATGCAAGGCTCCACATTAGAAACCACCACCCAGGAAAAAGATTTAGGAGTCATCGTGGATAACATGTTAAAACCCTCCGCCCAGTGTGCAGCGGCGGCCAAGAAAGCAAATAGAATGCTAGGTATCCTAAGGAAAGGGATGGAGAATAAAACAAAGGATATTATAATGCCTCTGTATCGCTCCATGGTACGACCGCACCTTGAATATTGTGTGCAATTCTGGTCACCGTATCTTAAAAAGGACATAGAGTTATTAGAAAAAGTACAGAGAAGAGCCACCAAATTGGTGAAGGGGATGGAAGGCTACTCCTATGAAGAGAGGCTAAAAAGGTTAGGGCTCTTTAACCTAGAAAAGAGGCGGCTGAGGGGAGATATGATAGAGGTGTATAAATTAATGAATGGAGTGGAACGGATAAACGTGGATAAATTGTTTACGCTATCAGAATATAGAAGGACTAGGGGGCATGTAATGAAGCTACAGGGTAAACTATTTAAGACAAATAGGAGAAAATATTTCTTCTCTCAACGTGTAATCAAACTCTGGAATCTGTTACCGGAGGATGTAGTAAGGGCTGTTAGTATAGCTGGGTTTAAAAAAGGTTTGGACAAGTTCCTGGAGGAAAGGTCCATAAACCACTATTAAAAAGGGACCCAGGATATCAATGCTTGGCCTAGTACAAGCACTGCAGAACCTGTGTCTTTTGGGGAAACTGCTAGGTACGTATGACCTAGATTGGCCACTGTTGGAAACAGGATACTGGGCTTGATGGACCTCGGTCTGACCCAGTATGGCATTTCTTATGTTCTTATGTTCTTAGATCCTTCAAAGATGACCTTGCCAAGGGCTCAAAGGTTTCTCGCCCTAACGCCTCCAAAACTAAGGAAAGATCCCATGTCGGAACTACCTGACGACCTGGTGGCCTCATCAGCAACACTGCCCATAGAAAACGCTTCACATCCGGGTGTGCTCCCATGGCCATCCCTTTAATCTTACCTCTATAACAGGCCAGCGCTGCCAGCTGTACTTTTAAGGACAAAGCTGCTAAACCTTTCTGAAATCCGTCCTGTAAGAATGCGAGAACCTGTGGAATGGAAGTCCTTAAAGCATCTAATGCCTTTTCTGCACACCAAGCTTCAAACACGTGCCACACTCGCACATACACCAAAGAAGTAGACATTCTCCGCGCCTTCAGTAATGTCGAAATCACCGCTGTGGAATATCCTCTTGCTCTCAGCCTTGCCCTTTCAAGAGCCAGGCCATAAGCGAGAATCGATCCACCTGGGGCATGTATAGTGGTCCCTGGGACAACAGGTCTCTCCTGACTGGTAGACGCCAAGGGCACTCCACCAACAGTCTCCTGAGATCCGCATACCAAGGCCTCCTTGGCCAATCCGGAGCTATCAAGATCACCAATCCCTTGTGTAGCTCGATACATTGAACCACCCGGCCTATCAATACCCAAGGTGGAAACACGTACAAGAGTTGCCCTACTGGCCAATCCTGAATGAGAGCATCCAGTCCCTCTGACATCCTTTCTCATCTTCTGCTGAAGAACCGACTGACTTTTGCCGAGTGAAAAGTTGCCATGAGATCCATTACTGGTGACCCCCATCGACGAACCACCATTTCGTAAACCGCTGGATGAAGAATCCACTCTCCTGGATCTACCTTCACCAGACTCAAGAAATCTGCCTTGACATTGTCTACTCCTGCCACATGCGCTGCCAATAGAGCCCCAAGGTTCAGCTCGACCCACTTGCACAACTTCTCCGCCTCGGCTTCCAGTGCCACACTGCTTGTGCCTCCTTGCCGATTGATGTAGGCCACCGCGGTCGCATTGTCGGAGAATACCCAAATCACTCTCCCACGCACATAAGGCTGAAACACCTGCAAGGCTAATGCTACCGCTCTGAGTTCCAGCCTGTTGACTGCCCAGCGCTTCTCCTGATCTGACCATTGCTCTTGTGCTATTCTTCCTTGGAAGTGCACTCCCCAGTCCAATAGGCAGGCATCCGTTGTCAGGGCTATCCAATCGGGCGTTTCTAAGGGCATCCCCTTCTCCAGATTCCCTGGAAGCAACCACCACCGCCGCAGCGGCTTCCTCATCTCGCTCAGACAGGGCAACCCCCGGGACAGATCATCGTTCTGGTGAAACCACCACCTGAGCAGCACCATCTGTAAAGATCTCATATGGGCCCTCTCCCATGGCACCAGCTCGAGCATTACTGTCATCGTCACGAGCAACTGTAGATAATGCCACGCCGTGGGAAGCGGCCTCTTCAGAAACTCGCGTACCAACTTCCTGAGACCTTTCGCTCGATGGTGAGGAAGGAACATCCTGCCAACTGCTGTATCGAACCTTGCCCCCAGGAATTCCAGATTCTGCGACGGAGTCAATGTACTCTTTGCCCCATTGACTACCCAACCTAGGCCTTGGAGGCACGCTACAACTCTGGCCATGGCCCTCTCACTTTAGTCTCTTGACTTTGCCTGGATTAGCCAATCGTCCAGATAAGGGTGAACTAGGAAGCTGTCCTCTCTCAGCGATGCGGCTACCACTACCATCACCTTGGTGAACGTCCTTGGTGCTGTAACCAGTCCGAACAGTAATGCTCGGAACTTAAGATGTCCCATCGGCCCTGCAAACCTGAGAAACGTTTGGTGTTCCTGCCAAATGGGAATGTGCAGGTACGCTTCCAACAAGTCTAGGGACGTAAGGAACTCTCCTTTCCATACGGCCACTATGACCGACCTCAATGTTTCCATGTGAAAACGAGACACTCAGACAACGATTTACTCTTTTTAGATCTAGACTTGGGCGAAAAGTTCCCTCTTTTTTTGGTACCATGAAATAAATGGAGTACCGACCAGAACTGCAGTCATCCGTGGGAACCGGCACTATGGCCTTGAGGGCTACTAGTTTCTCTACTGTCTGTTTGATGGCATCGAATTTGAGATATGCCCTGCAGGGGGACTGAACGAACGAGTCCGTTACTGGCCGTAGCAATTCCAGAGCATAACCTTCTCGGATAACCTCTACCACCCACTGGTCCAAAGTTATCTGGACCCAGGCAGGATAGAAATTTTGTAACCGCCCCCCCCTACCGGTACTACTCCTGCCTGGGTCCCCCTCGCTTCATTGTGTCTTCCTAAGATTTGAGGAGAGGCCGCAAAACCTCTGCCTGCTCCCCGAAATCCCTGGCTTCGATAGGGGAAGCGCCCCCTCTGGCTTTGGTTGAATCTAGGGGCACGAAACCAGCGAAACTCCCGCTGTGGAGCCTTAGGAGGTACATTTGAATGCCCCTGCTTCTGCTTATCCTCTGGGAGCCGTCCTCCTTTGGATTCGCCTATGTCTTTCACCAGCTTATTCAAATCTTCTCCAAAAAGAAGTTTACCTCTGAACGGCAGCTTACTCAGCCTAGCCTTAGACGAACTATCCGCTGCCCAGTTGCGCAGCCACAAATACCGCCGCACTACCACCACTGAAGTCATACTGTTAGATATCCATTACGACCTTATCCGTGGGTTATCTGCCAGATAGGCCGTCCCCGACTCTAGCCTGGCCACTTCAGCGGCCGCTTCCCCCATCTGTTCTTCTTTAATCCGCTGAGACCAACGCAAACAAGCCCTAGCTACCCATGCTCCACATGCTTGAACTGATAACGCGCTTACGTCAAATACCTGCTTCAACAAGGTATCCAACTTCCTGTCCTGAGTATCATTAAGAGCCGCGCTACCCTCTACCGGAATAATAGTTTTCTTGGTAACAGAGGCGACAGCCGCATCTACCCTCGGGGACTGAAACAATTCCTTATCCTGCTCTACCAGCGGGTAAAGATGACCCATAGCTCTGGATCCCTTGAGAGCTTAGTGGTGGAATCACTTGGAAACAATGATCATAATGCAATCAAATCTGTCATAATTACTGGAAGGAAGACACTAAAGAAAACTACTGGAAAGCAGTTAGAATCACTTCTTTTAGCTTTTTTCTAAGAGTCAAAAGTTTACACGAGGGGTGGGGATTATTTAAAAATACCACATCAGACGCCCAGATAAAACTATATGCAATGCTTTAAAAAGGGTTGAAAAAATACCAAACAACTTTGATTGGATGACCAGAGAACTAAGTAGAGGGCATGTGCTGGATTGTGATCAACTTTGATTTTAATAAAGCCTTTGATACAGTTTTCATAGAAGCCTCCGGCAAACCCCATTCTCCTTGAATCATTTCCTTGACGACCTTGTGTATCAGAAACGCCCTCTGCGTCTTCCGAAAGGTCTGCAACAAGGGATATTCCAAAGTCGCATCCTCTGCCGACCCTACCGCCGGCATATTAAGTGCCTTGAGAGTCTCTGAAATGAGGGCAGGTAACTCTTCTCTGCGGAAAATTCAGACCACCCTAGCCTGGTCCTCCTCTTCTGCGATCTCTCCTTCCTCTAACTCCTCCTCATACTCTAGATCCTGATCTCCCTCAAAGGAGAAACCTACCTCAGACAGGCACCACAGACTGTTCTGTGTCTCTGTCTAACCTGGGCTTCTTAGCTGGACCCCTTGCTGAACCTACAGCAACCGGTGTACCTGGCCGCTTTTCTGCTGACTCCGCCTCCGCAGATGAAGATGGGAAAGCCCTCTTAACACCCCCAAACGCCTGCTGCATTAGCGTAATGAACGCTGGGGAAAAAATTGCCTCCAGACCACCCCCCCCCCCGACAGCGGCGCTGGGGTAGGAGGGAAATCCAGAGCCGAGGAAGGCCCCACCACGGGCTCCCCCGGCTACTCGGCTGGAGAAACTGGTTCCTGCAAATGTTCTACCATCCCCTTGGGACCCTCTGGGACCACCTCTAAGGCTTTTTCCATCGTGGTTGCCTCCAGCATACAGCCTCTGCACACTCCTGTGTCCGAGACACCCACCCTCCTAGCACTACAGAGCACACACTGCGGTCTAGAGGGCATCTCTGTACAAAAAGGGATAAAAGAAAACGGATATCAATAATGGACCCTGTAGCCCCTATCCTGTACAAGCTCAAGAACCCCTTTACCAATCCTAACCTGTATGTACCCCTTTAACAAAATTCTTTTTTTTATTTTTACATTTCAAACATATAGCTTCACTCCACCAAGATGTCCTAGGTGGGTACTGAAGAAACTTTTCAAAAACGAAGCTCTGGCTCCAAAAACAGAGACCTTTCAGGTCGCTCGATACAAAACAGCGCTTCCCACGTTGCACCATGTAGTAGGGCCTGCAGTGACACACGCTCTGTGGCCTGGTGTCCCGTCACCCGGTGTCTTATCTCGACGGGGTTTTACTCTCCCCCGCTGCCGCAGTCTTTCCTGGCCCTCTGCTGCTGTGCAGCCTGACCGCCCCAGAGGCAAGACTTACTTCTCTGCAGCCGCCGCTTCCCCCGATCCGCTGCCGTCGGTTCTGCATGCTCTCAGGCAATGACTTCTGGCGCGCTACAGAGCCTTGGGCACCGGTTCCTCACCCAGCAATATGGGTTCGGGAACTGGAGTCCTCTCTCTCTCCCCCTCAAATGGCTATTTCTCGGCGCTGCCTTTCTCCCAACAACTAAGCTGGAGGGGAGAGGAGGGGGGGGGGGTCTTACTCACTCCACCAAATTTAAAGATACAGAGCCCTGAAAATAAGAAAACACATTTAAATTTGAAAGGTACTAAATTCTTCCTACTTCTAACTTTCTAAAAACCTTAATTGCTCCTCTAGTGAGCCCCTAACCTCCCAGTTCACTACTCTCCAGCTGCTTGGAGACTGAGAGAACTGGAGTGAGGAGGCGGTCCCTCTGTATATATACCAGGGTCATCAAAAAGGATGACGTTTCTCAGTCTCCAAAGCTGCTGGAGGAGCACAACCCCAGAGGTTTCAGGACTAGACCGGAGGGACGATCAGGAAGGACTAGATATAATTTAATGTAGTTTCCTCTCTTATTGATTCTAGGACTAGCTGCTCTGTGAAGCAGAAATTTATGGCATATAGAAACTTTACTGCCCAAGTATGTCCCACTGAGATGTTTACCCACTCAATATCATGGTAATTAAAAATTTCCCATTATCAGAATTTGGTAACAATATAATCTCCCTAATTTCCATTACCACTTCACTCTCTTCATTTTATCCTGATGAGAACAGTGGGAGGATGCACTACCATTCATCCCCATCACATACAGGGGTGTCCTACATGGAGCGGTGGGTTCACCCCTAAAACAAAGACATGGGGAGGGGTGTCCTGCATGGAGCGGCAGCTGCACCTACTCTTGCCATCTTACTGGGCAGACTAGATGGACCATACTGGTCTTTATCTGCCGTCATTTACTATGTTACTATGTTACTATCACACATGGGATTTCTAGCCATAAAGATTTTACATTGTATTTTGTTTCCTTTAGGACTTTGTTCATGTTTGACTATATCTTCCCTTAACCTATAACGCCACCCCTCCATCAATCTGATCCACCCTAGCTTTTGATATAATTTGTACCCTGGTATCATACTGTCTCATCGGTTGTCCTCCTTTACCCAGGTCTCTGAAATGCCTACATCTTCTTATAGTACCATACATTCTAACTCTCCAAATTGAATTTTTAGACTTCTGGCAAATCACATACAATTTAAAGCAGTTTTTTTAAAAATGTATATTCCTAATCTGAGTTAAAGTTGAATAAGGTAATTTGTAATTATTTCTCTCTGGCTCCTCTTTATTTAAATGCACCTGGGCTACTTCAGCTTTCACTGCAGTTTCTGTCTATTCTCCTAATATACCCATCCATCTGTTTTTTTTCCCATACAAGCCAAAGTTTCCTTCTCCTTCGCAAGAAGCAGTTTTACTTTACCTCTACTTAGGCATTCAAAGAATGGCGCTACTAAACTCAGCGCTAAGCCTTTTGGTCTTCTGCACTTTTCTTTGCATCAGGGTAGAATAGCTAATGACCGTGTTACCATGTCATCTGAATAAATTTTAATACTAAGCATACTATCTGGGTATCCATTTGTACCCAGGTAAAGCGCAAAGGTTTGCACAGATGTTGCGTTAACTACATACAAATGGCACGATACAAACTTAAGGGCCAATGCAGAAATGGTATCTAGAGCAATGGATGGTTAAATGATTTGCTCAAGGCCACAAGAAGTGTCAGTTGACTTTGAACCCTAGCTTAACTCACAAAACATTCTAAGGCTATAAGAACCAGGTAGGATAACAGAGGAATGTGTGTGTTGGGGGGGGGGGGAGATATTCAGTGGTGGAGGTTAGCCCTTGTAAAGCGGCCAGCCATAGCTGCTGAACTCTGAAGTTGCATATTCAATTCTGGGACCATATCCGGCCACCAGCACTGAATATCCAGGTTGGCTGGATGGTGCCGCAGTGGCAATACTCAGCCACTGCCCGGTTAGGTAAAGTGGTGAAAGTTAGGTAAGCCTTTCAGATGCCTAATTGGAGCCACTTTGGGATAACCACCTAGCAGCTATCACCACTAGCTAGTAATCCCTGGGTGCCCCTTCTGCTCTGCCCCTAGGAAATCCCAATGCTAACCAGCTACTGTCAGGGCATTTAGTGGCAGCACCTGGGAATATTCAATGGCACTAACCATTTTAGTGCTGCCGAATATCCTGTTCAGTGCATTTAGGCAGATTGTACGTCTGAAAACCTCCTAAATGGTTTTAGATATTGGCCCCTAGGTTTTTTGAATACTAAAGGGTATGTCTACTTAGCCAGGCAAACGATTAACCCAGGCTATCTGCTCCTAGGTCCCATTGAATAACATGGGTTCTAGGTGCAGATAGCCTAGCTTAACCGTTAGCCTGGCTTAGTAGACATACCTTGAAGATGCAGTATTATCAAGCAATATAAAAATTATAGGACCCCCCCCCAAAAAAAAACCCTTTACAACCAGAGCCAAACATAATGTTATAATGGAACTTTTATATAAAACTGCAGAGCTGATCTGAACAACAGTATGTAACCTATCACTAAGGATAGCAGCAGCAGACTAGAGGATTGGTAACATGACACCTATTTAAGAAGGCTCCAGGGGTGACTCAGAACAGACTACTAAATTTAACATCTATTTTGGGAAAATGGGTAGTTTATAAAAGCATAGAATCATTAGTCATACAGCTAAATATGATATATTGGGGAAGGGACAACATGGCTCCAATAAAGAGAAATCGAGTCTGCTGGCATTCCGGAAGCAAGTCATCAGGCATGGAAAATTGACAGGATTCAAGTGTTATAGTGTCAAAGCTTTTGATGAGATCCTTCACCAAAGGCTCTCGATGAAATGAAGCTGACAAGAATAACAAAGAACATCCTTTCATGAATCAAAATTGGTTGAAAGATAGGAAAAAGGGCAAGAAGTAATTAGATCTTACCTGCTAATTATTGTTCCTGAAGGAACGACAGTCCAGTCCCTTTACTTCTGGGTTACGCAACCCTTCCAGCAGCTTGGAGGCTGAGCCCAACCTTTTTGGAGGTGGGGCGGTATAAATACCCCTGGGATCACCCACCAACTCCAGTATTCGAATGACAAAGCAAACTATAACAATTTCCATGAACAAACTCAAACTAAAAACCTAACTCCCCTAGGGGATGCTTAGCGAACCGCCTTTGTTTTTTTGTTTTTTTTTGGAAATAGGAACAAGAAGGAACACGGAGGAGGAAGGGCAACGGAGAGAGGTGGTATGCCCGAGACTGCCAGAGGCGACTTTCTTCTGCTCTCTTTTTTCCTCGGACCTGGATCTCCGGTCGGTCCGCCGCTCCGCCCTCGTCTGAAAGGTTTTCAAGTCCGGCCGAGCCGGGTGGGATCAGGGACTGGACTGTTGTTCCTTCAGGAACAATAATTAGCAGGTAAGATCTAATTACTTCTTCCTTATCGTCACTCCAGTCCAGTCCCTTTATTTCTGGGATGTATCAGAGCAGTTCAACTCTGGGAGGGATCCGGCAAACCGGACTGAAGAACCGCCAGACCAAACCGCGCATCCGCCGCGCTCTGTATGTCCAGCCTATAGTGTTTTGTGAAGGTATGCAGCGAGGAGCAAGTCGCCGCTCTACAAATGTCCAAAGGGGGAACCAAATGGTGGCCTGAGCTCGGGTAGAGTGCGCCCGTAGTCCCGCTGGGACCTGCTTCCCTTTCAGGATGTAGGCGGAGGCAATCGCTTCTCTGATCCACCTGGAGATGGAGGCCTTGGCTGCCGCCTCCCCTTTGTGCGGGCCTCCGAACTTGACGAACAGTCGTTCGGATTTCCGGAAGGGAGCTGTGCGGGAGAGGTATCACTTCAAGATCCTCTGGACGTCTAGCAATCGTAGCTTACTATCCCTACCTTCAGGGTCTTCGGCCAGATAGGCCGTGAGGATAACTGTCTGGTTCAAATGAAAGGGGGAGATGACCTTGGGCAGGAAGGAAGGTACTGTCTGTAGAACCACCTTGTCCCTGAGGAAGGATAGGAAGGGAGGTTGTGAGGACAGCGCTTGCAATTCGGAGACTCGCCTGGCCGAGCAGATAGCGACCAGAAAGACTGTCTTGAGGGTTAAGTCCTTCAGGGAGGCCCTCTTTACCGGTTCAAAGGGTTCCCCTACCATTGCATTTAGTACAAGATTGAGATCCCAAGGGGGGGATCACCGACCTCCGTTGCGGACGCAGGCGTCTGACTGCCCTCAGGAACCTGGATACGTCCGCGTGGGCCCCTAGGGGCTTGCCGCGGACTTTAACTCTATAGCAAGCGATGGCGGCTAGTTGGACTCGTAAGGAGCTGTGAGCCAGGCCCTTGTCAAACCCGGCTTGCAAGAATTCCAGGACCTCCGGGACTGAGGCCGAAAGGGGTTTCCTTCGATGTTCCGCGCACCACGCTTCGAAGATGCGCCAGACCCTTACATAGGACAAACAGGTCGAGCGTTTCTTCACATTCAACAGCGTTGAGATTACCGCTCCTGAATAACCTCGCTTCAAGAGACGCGCCCTTTCAATAGCCAGGCCGTAAGCAAGAATTGATCCACGTGAGGCATCAGTACCAGGCCCTGCCTGAGCAGGCCCCTTTTGCAGGGTAGCCGCCAAGGGTGGTCGGCTAGCAACCTCACCAGATCCGCATACCAAGGGCGACACGGCCAATCCGGGGCAATGAGGATCACGAGTCCCTGGTGAGACTCCACCCGCTGGAGAACCTTTCCGAACCTTTCCGATGAGGGCCCAAGGGGGGGAACACGTAGAGGAGATCTTCCGCCGGCCACTTTTGAGACAAGGCATCCAGGCCTTCGGACATTCTTTCCTTCCGCCGACTGAAGAACCGGTCCACTTTGGCTGACGAGAAACTGGCCATGAGATCCATGACTGGGGGTCCCCAGCGGGTCACTATCTGGTCGAAGGTCTCCTTCTCCAGTTCCCACTCTCCGTGGTCTATCCTGTGCCTGCTGAGGTAAATCGGCCGTGAGATTGTCCGTGCCTGCCACGTGTTGTGCTGAAAGCGCCTCCAGGCGGAGCTCCACGCACTGGAAGAGAACATCCGCCTCCTTCTCCAGGGAGGGGCTGCTGGTGCCGCCCTGGTGGTTGATGTAAGCTACCGTGGTGACGTTGTCGGAGAGAACACGAATTGCTCTTCTCAGTACTAGAGGCTCGAGCGCTCGGAGCGCTAGGGAGACGGCCCGCAATTCCAGTCTGTTGATGGGCCATTGAGATTCCAACGGAGACCAGCGGCCCTGGACAAACTGGTCCTCGCAGTGAGCCCGCCAGCCTGACAGACTTGCATCCGTTGTCAACAGTATCCAGAGAGGAGGCTCGAGGGGCATTCCCCGTTCCAGATTCCTTGTGCACTGCCACCAGCGAAGGGCTCGTTTGGTCCTCGGAGCACACGGTAACTGTGTTAAGAGGGAATGGAGTTGCGGGGACCACCGACGCAATAGAGCGCGCTGTAATGGTCTCATGTGGGCCCTGGCCCAAGGCACTACCTCTATAGCTGCCGCCATCGTACCCAGCACCTGAAGATAATGCCATGCTGAGGGGTTTCGTCTGCTCCGAAACTGCGCGACTAGCAGTTTTAAGTCCCTTGATCGCGTTCGCGACAGGAACACTCTGCCCCTTCCGGTGTCGAATCTTGCTCTGAGATATTCGAGGTTCTGGGAGGGAGTCATCCTGCTCTTTGCTCGGTTGATGACCCACCCCAGCTCCTCTAGGACCTGCATTACTCTGTCCGTCGCCGTGCGACTCTCTGCTTCCGACTTTGCCCGGATCAGCCAATCGTCTAGGTACGGGTGTACTAGTATTCCCTCCTTCCGGAGGAAGGCCGCTACTACCACCATCACCTTGGTGAATGTCCGTGAGGCCGTCGCTAGGCCGAAGGGGAGGGCCTGGAATTGAAAGTGGCCCCCCGGCACCGCGAACCTTAGGAACTGTTGATGGGACTTCCTGACTGGAATATGCAGGTAGGCTTCTGTCAAGTCGAGGGACGTCAGGAACTCTCCGGCTCTTACTGCTGCGATGACTGATCGTAGGGTCTCCATACGGAAATGTGGTACCCTGAGACAGCGGTTGACCTGTTTCAAATCCAGGATTGGTTGAAAGGACCCCTCCTTCTTTGGCACTACGAAGTAAATCGAGTATCGACCGGATCCGAGCTGGTCTGTTGGTACTGGGACCACTGCCCCGAGTGCAATTAGTCGTGCGAGGGTTGTCTCTATCGCCGACCTCCTTGCCGTAGATCCACTGGGAGATTGAATGAATGCTGGAGGTATTTGCTTTGCGAATTCGAGAGCGTAGCCCTCTCTGATCACTTCCAGTACCCATTGATCCGAAGTGACTCGGGACCAGGCGGGAAGGAACTGCTTTAAGCGACCTCCCACTGGGCGCTCTTCCCCCTGGTCCCCCGTCGCTTCATTGTTGTTTTCTAGGGGCCGAGGAGAAGGAGGAGGCCCCAAACCTGCGACCTGCTCCCCGAAACCCCCGGAAACCTTGACTCCTGGCGATGAAGCGTCCCCTGGAAGGGGGGTTGGATCTGGCAGGGCGAAACCTCTGAGGGTCCCTGGGCTGGGAGCGATTCGGGGGCAGAGGGCGACTTTGTTTCGGTCTGTCTTCTGATAGCCTGCCTCCTTTGGACTCGCCAAGGTCCTTTACCAGCTTCTCTAAATCCTCCCCAAACAGCAGCTTCCCCTTAAAGGGGAGTCGACTCAGGCGTGCCTTTGATGAGGCATCCGCTGCCCAATTTCGTAACCACAAATAACGCCTGGCTGCCACCACCGAGGCCATGTTCTTGGCCAGGCTTCTGATGAGGTCATACTGACTATCCGCCAAGTAGGCTGCTCCGGATTCCAACCTAGCGGTGTTGGGCCGGGCGTCACCCCCGGTGACCTCCGCTGCCTGAAGTTGCTGTGACCACCTTAAGCAGGCCTGAGCCACCCAAGCTCCCGAGATGGAGGCCTGTAAGGCGAGAGCGCTTACGTCAAATGCTTGTTTCAGGAGTGTATCCAATTTTCTGTCCTGAGAGTCCCTTAAGGCCGTGCTGCCTTCAACTGGGATAGTAGTCTTCTTAGTGACTGCTGATACCGCTGCATCCACCCTGGGGGACTTCAGCAACTCCTTATCTGCCTCTGGGATAGGATACAGGCACAGCATGGGGCGGCTCCCCCTTAGGCTAGATTCTGGCTGGTCCCATTCTTCCTGGATCATCTGACTTACCACTCTGTGGACAGGAAAGACCTTCTGGGACCTCCTAATGGCCTGGATCAAAGGGTCCTCCAACGCCTCTTCCTCAACTGGCGTGTCTGGGGCCACATTGAGCACCTTTAGGGACTCTTTAATTAGGGCCGGGATCTCCTCCCGACGAAAGACTCTGATGATCCTGGATTGGTCTTCCTCCGGGATCTCTCCTTCTTCCAACTCCTCCTCCTCTTTGTCCAAGTCCTTGTCTGAGTAAGTCTCCTCCGGAGTACCCTGTGAGAGGGTCGCCAGGGGCTCCTCCTCACTCAGCCGGGGGCGCTTCGTTGGCAGGCCGGATTCTGGATTGCCTGCCCCTAAGAGCCTGGCTGGTTTGTCTTCCCTTGATGGCCCGGCCTCAACTGCCCCTACGCCCTGCTTCCGCAAGCAATAGGCCTTGTGCAGTAAGAGTATGAAGTCCGGGGAGAAAAAATCCCCGGACCCTCCTACCCCCGCAGGGAGGGGGTAGGGAAGGAGAAGGTATGTCCGAGGTCGTAGAGGGAGGAGCCTGACCCTCCCTCCCCTCCTAGGAGGTCTCCTGTCCCCTGAGGTGGGAGAGCTACAGCCAGATTAATTTCCTGCTCAACTGAGGCCGCCACTGCGGCGCAGCTCCTGCAGATTCCTGTCTCTGCGGAGTTGCCTCTGCGTGTTCCGCAGGAGGGGCAGCGGGGCTTGGTAGCCATGCCTTAGGAGCTGGGACCCCTGTAAATATAAAAATTCAATATATAAGTTCAAGATACTTCTCCCCGTCCTCCTCCTCTTGGAGGGGAAACCAACCAGCTAAGTAGCTTGAAGGAAAACAAATCAGCTCAAAAGAAACAACAAAAATCAAGTATTAAATAACGTTTAGCTCCTTTTTCTCCAACGGAGGTACTTGCGGTTAAAATGCTGCCACTGGATCCTGTGCCCGGCTCGGTGATCCTGGCCCGCAGGCTCTACACGTGGTGGGCCTCACCACGTGGAGCCAGATCGGGGGACCGCGGGCTGTGCCGTGCTTCCTAAGCGACCTCCCAAGTGCAGTCCTGAGTCGAATCTCAGCAACTCGCCGCAATGGTAGTTCCCCCGCGATGTCGGGAAGGCTGGTCCTCGCCGCAGCGGCCGTCAGCTCCTGGCTGGGATCGGCGGTAGGCCCTGAATGGCGGTAGTGCCTCTAGCGCTCAGCCACCCGGAGGGCTTCGGCGCGAGGCAGGGAATGGCGGCGGGGTTCCTCTATGACCCGGCTGTTCTTGACTGGAGCAGGAGAGAGTTGATGTTCACCTCTGCGCTGTAGGCCGCCGCTTACCTCCGTTACCCGGCCTGATCGGGAGGGGAGGGGGGGAGGGAGAAGGGAGAAGAGAACAGGCCGAATTTAAAGGCACAGGAGCTTGCAAAACAAAAAACTAAACTCAAAGTAAATGTAAGTAAATTAGGAAGTAAATAAATAAATAAAGGTATTAAATAAATAAATAAAGGTATTAACTAAAAGTAGGACTCCAGTAAGCCCCAGGCTTACGGAACCCTCCAGCTGCTTGGAGGCTGAGAATACTGGAGTTGGTGGGTGGTCCCAGGGGTATTTATACCGCCCCACCTCCAAAAAGGTTGGGCTCAGCCTCCAAGCTGCTGGAAGGGTTGCGTAACCCAGAAGTAAAGGGACTGGACTGGAGTGACGATAAGGAAGTCTATGTGGTTCATCTTTACAATGTAGGACAATAGTAAACTGCTCTGATATGATTTGATTATAATTATGATGTAGCAGTGTATCAAATGCTGCATAAATAAACAAATCTCTGCTGGAAACAATGCTCTTCCGTATCTTCACAACATTAGATTTAAATACTATATAGTACAGTCAAACCTCGGTTTTCATTTGCCCCGGTTTTCATACGCTTCGGTTTTCAACGTCTTTTCTGACTGAGATTTTGTCCCGGTTTTCATGCATTGCTTCGGTTTTCAACGTCTTTTGACTGAGATTTTGTCCCGGTAGCAGGGAAGAAAAGCTGTCAACGTAAGCAGGAGATGTTGCATGAATGTGGGAGGCAATTCTTTCTCTTGCAGGGTACGTCTGAAGCTATATCATTAAGATTTTCTGCCATTCTGAAGCATTGAGCAGATAATGTAAAGGTATTTTAATGGATTGAATTCAATGTGATTCCGAAGAGAGCTGGGCACAGCAGCTTGTCAGGGGTGGCTAAGGCCAGATGTTAACATACTGTACTGTACAGTACTGTACTTAGCTTGCTTTCAGTGATGTTAAATGTTCATTTATCCATTTCATTAGTCATTTATATTTATTTCTCATTGTTTTCTGTATGTAAAAATATAGTTATTCTCTATAAAATGTATTTTTTGTGAATATTTTTGGGTGTCTGGAACGGATTAATTGGATTTACATTATTTCTTATGGGAAATATTGCTTCAGTTTTCATACGTTTCGGTTTTAGTCAGACTTTTTCGAACGGATTAATCATGAAAACCGAGGTTTGACTGTACTTTGTTCCAATAGCTTGTCCAATAGAAAGTTAGAAATAATAACAAAGCCATCTGGAAAACAGTAAACAATTAAGTACAAAAGGTTGAAGAGGATATTTTTTGGGGGGATGATCAAAATCAATATCGATTGTGAAGAATTTCAAAAGGGACAGAATCAACAACAAGTGCAAAGTAATGTTCATGGGGAAAAAAATCCAAACTACCTATATACAACGATGTGTTCTATAGTTTGCCCACTATCTCTCAGGAAATATGGGAGTTGTTGCTGATAATTCTGAAAATAACCTCAACTCAGTATGCTGGTGGTCAAAGGGCTCTATATAGTCCTACAAACCTTTTGCCCTATGTAACTATTAGAGAGGATGGGAGTGGGGCAGAGGATAAATGTATTCTGCTGCTCCTGCAATTTACAGCCAAAATAAAAAAATTCATTTTGTGAATGATGCACTATTCTGTCTACTTAATTTCAAAATATATATGGGTCACCAAAAGATAATAAGGAAAAGGGTAACATATTTTATTGTATTTATTTATTTATTCAATGCCTTTTCTATACCGCGCTTTTTGGGATCAGTGCGGTTTACATTCAACAATAATTGTACAGTGCAGGCGGGCCTACATTGAACTTACAATGAACAGGGAGTGATAACTTGGACCAAACGAGGGTATCTATGTACAGGTTATATACACTGGGTATCTATTACAGGTATCATCTTTACAGTATTACATCGATATTTACAGTAATAAATCACTATATACACATTCAGTATACCGGGTGTGTCGTTGAGCTAGAGGGTGGGGCTGGACTCGAGTGGCGTTGGCGCGCTGGGGATGGGGTCCTGGTTGTTGAGTGTGTCTGATTGCAATATGTCACTTGTATGAGAGTAGTGCTGGAGGAAGAGATGGTGCTTCAGTGCCTTCCTAAATTGGGTAAGATCGGTGATGGCCTGGAGGGCAGGCGGAAGCGCATTCCAGCATGTGGGTGTGTAGAGGGCAAAGGCTCTCTTTCTGGATGTTTGCGAACATTTTGTTGTTGCCTTTGGGATTATCAGAGTGTTGACAGCGAATGATCTCCTGGCTCTGTTGGAAGGGGTGGTGTGGATGATGTCTGTGAGGGAAATGGAGCACTTGTTGATGGCCTTGAAAATCATCAGTAATGTTTTGAAGGATAGTCTGCAGTGGACCGGCAGCCAGTGCAGGTGCTTCAGTATTGGGGTTATGTGTTCCCTCCTGGATGCTCCGTGCAGTATCCTTGCGGCTGCATTCATCGCAAGCTGTAGCGGGTTGAGCGTGCTTTTCGGGAGTCCTTACAGAATTGCGTTGGCGTAATCAAAGTGAGGGATTACTAGGGCCTAGTAGATTGTGCGGAAGTCGTCTGGCTCAAGCAGATGTCGTAGGTGTCGGGTTGTCCTTATTTTGTGATAAACTGCTTTGACCAGGTTGCTTATATGAGCTTTCATATCAAGCTTCTGGTCTAGTGTGACTCCGAGGTAGCGTACTGTAGTCTTGCTGAGGAGTACGGTGTTCCGTACTTTTAGTAAGGAGGGCGGGGTAAATGCTTGGTTCCTGGAGACGAAGAGGACCTGTTTTGTTGAAGTTTATTCTGAGCCTTTGTGAATGGAGCCAGTCAGTGACAGCATCAAAACAGGTTGTTAGCAGTGAGAAATCAGGGTGGTCAATTGAGAAAGGCATATATAGCAGTACGTCATTAGCGTATACCGGGCAGTTGATGTTGAAAGAGCGGATGAGAGCGCAAATGGGCTGCATGTATACATTGAACAGGAGGGCCGAGAGTGATGATCCATGCAGTACGCCTTGTTCTTGTTGGAAGGGCTTGGAGGTGGTGAAACTGGCTCGTACATGCTGCCATCTGTCTGATAAATATGACTTGCACCAGCTTAGCGCTGAATAGCGGATACTCTTCTCCTTGAGGCATGTCAGGAGTATCTCGTGGCTGACGGAGTCAAAGGCAGCAGCAATATCCATGAAGATCAAGGCGAAACCTTGTCTGATGTTGTCCATCCCAATTGTTAAGGTACTTACAATAGTGGTTAGGAGGGTCTCTCTGCCGTGCAATTCTCTGAACCCATACTGACACAGGTTGAGAGGTGCATTTGTCTCAATGTGGTGTTGAAGTTGGCGTTGGACCATCTTCTCAATTATTTTGGCCAGGAGGGAGATGCTTGAGATGGGTCTGTAGGAGTCCACCTTTCTTGGGTTCAGCTTATTGTTTTTCAGAAGTGGTCTGATGGATGTTTGCTTCAGGCTTTGTGGAAATGACCCAGTTGAGAATGATAGATCGATTAGCTTGGTAAGGAATGGACCGAGTTCGGCACGCAGTGATTTTATCCAAAATGATGGGAAAGGGTCATTTGGAGCTGTGGTGGTGTTAATGGCCGTGATGATGTCTTGAATGCCTTTCTCAGATGGTGCGGAGAAGGCCGGCCGTGAGGATGTCGTAGGTCTTTCATGGCTGGGGTCCCTATACTAGGGTCAATGTGTGCGGGGGCTGAGTTAGAGGTCTCCCTGGACTGGCTTGGTTTGGACTGAAGGTAGTCCGCAAATTCCTGAGGGTCAGGCAGGCATGCTTGGGTTGGAGAAGGGTCCTTTGTTAGGGTCTTAACTAGGCTGAATAGGTCATGCGGCTTGTTTAGGGAGCGCTGAAGGATTTCCGCATGGTACTGCTTCATTCTTGCCGCAACTGCTGCTCGGTGACTGCTTAGGTGGGAGGTGTATGTCCTCTGGTCCTCAGTGGAGTGAGATCTACGCCATCGTCTCTCAAGCTTCCTTAGGTGGAGGAGAGATGACCGAAGCTCTGGAGAGTACCATGGAGCGTTCCGTCTGCTCCCTCGTGGCTTGTTAGAAGGTGGCAGGTGAGCGATGGCACCCAGGCTTATGTTCCATGTGGTGATCATTTCATCTAGACTGTGTCAGCGGGTTGAGGAGAGGCTGGGCTTTGTTTAGGATTTTGTCTTTGTCAAAAGGCCGGAACCATCCTGATGTTGCTGCGAGGGCTTCGGCTGGAGTCCGGGCGGTGTTGTGTTCCGGATGCGTTCGTATCTGGAAACATATCAAACACGGAACTGCAGTAATGGATAGTGCGAGATCCTGTCTTGGGTTGAAGGCTGACCGAGGGGCGAATATCAGGTCCAGCATGTTTCCTTTTATGTGAGTGGGGGAGTTGATTAATTGTTGGTAGCCCAGATCCCTAAGAGCCTTGAGGAAGGCTTTGGAATGGGTGTCCTGGACAGCAGGGAGGTTGAAGTCACCTAGTAACCAGTTTGGCGTGCAGGGGGTCTTGGGGTTGCAGGCAAGGTCGATTATTGATGATAAGTTGTCCAAGGAAGAGGAGGGTGCTCTGTAGACCAAGCTGATGGCAGTGTGCCTGTTGGCTATAATGACTGAGTCGAGGTGCATCATGCTGGTGGCAGCGATCAGCTGGAATTGTAGCTCCGTTTTCATCAGAATGAGTGCTCCTCCGTCTCTCTGATCCATCCTGTGACAGGTGTGGATAGAGAAGCTAGAAGGGACGAGCTGGTGGAGGAGTACAGAGTCTGCACTAGACAGCCATGTTTCTGTGACTAGGAGGATGTCCAAGTTATGGGAAGCTACCAGGTCCGATACAGCTGGCCATATCTTTCGGACCGAGCGGGCATTTATGAGAGCGCACTTCAGGTTGCAGGGTTCTGGGTGCTTCTCTATCTAGGGTCTCTTGGTATGCTGAAGGGACACAGAGTAGATGTGGTCACAGAATGTGCTTAGCATCAGCTGCTGACTGGTGGGGGGAACCCACCCATCTCCTCCCTGAGCCATGGAGGATTGGTATGGGATTGTAGTCGATGGTTAGGGAGAGGGCACTGTGTAGTAGGCCTATGAGGATAAGGCAGCTGGTTGATGCCCTTGGGTAGAGCATCATCTTGGTTGTTTTCTCTGTGGTAACAGGTAGTAAGAATGTATCTCTGTCAGGGCAATTCGTATAGGTCCTGTTGCAGGTCAGTATGTTGGACAGAGTGTTAGACAGCACCACAGGCAGGGCAGGTCAAGCTATCAACATATCAACCTTGCCTTTTGTTTGACTTATACAATTGCCAAAACTATTCCTGCAAAACTAATCCATTTCTAATAGGTGTAGCTACCATTCATCTTGTAGATAACCAAATATATACATTGCAAAATACTTACAGAATGCTTTTAATCAAAGAGGCCTAAATGCTTTCTGCCATATTGTTATAAGAAAAATAATCAATGTACAGGACCCCCCCCCCTACATGTTTAACTTGGTTCCAAAGAACCCCCTTTCTTGGAAATGGTCTTTTCCATACAATATCATCCTGCTAGACCAGTCCAGACATGTGGGTAGTGTTCCCCTACAAGTAGAATGGTAGAGACAAAGAACCAATGAAAAGTCACGATTTTAACATCACTCCTCTGCCTCGCTTTCGCCTCAGCCACCAGAGATCCCTTCAGCAATTTTTTGTCTCCAGCAGATGGTAGATGGATTTTCTCCTCTCTGTAGGAAAGACTGAGAGGAAAAGAGATTGATTAAATGCTCGTGAACGACCCCCTTGTATACAGAAAGGTGACTCTTATTTAGCACGACGTGGGAGGCTCCATTAGACTGAGGTCTTTTCAGAAGCCATAGGAGGAGGGAAAATTGGTTCAGCTCCATGCCCTTATCATGATAAGGGCCCTGTTGAGCAGCCACAAATTGGAAGCATTTGAAAGGATCTGGAAGAGTACAGTGGCCTCATACAACCTCAAAGCCCCCTACCTCCTCCTCTTACCCCTCTGCTCTCTCCCAAAGATTGCAGAAGGCTGTCAGAGGGATATGCCTACCAGTCACCTTCCACAAAATGCTGTACAAACAAAACCAGCCAGTGAAGCCGTTTCAAGAGAGTAGAGCTAAGCCCGGCACAGATCCTATGACTGGTCTCGCAGAGGGAGTGTACCAAGGCTTGACCTTGTCATTATCTTTGTTGGAGGCTCCCAGTTCTGTCTCTGAGGGATGAAATTTGTGGTGGATTGCTAGCGACCGTTGGCGCTATGTGGGGGTTTCCCATCATGTTCTGAACACGTTAACGTTTTTGCCTTTGTACACCAGGTGGTCGTGCATTCCACCCAAGTGGCTCCAACATGCGCTATTTGACAAGCACATAAGATATGCCATACTGGGTCAGACAATGGTCCATCAAGCCCAGTATCCTGTTTCCAACAGTAGCCAATCTAGGTCATAAGTACCTAGCAGGTTCCACAATGCTTATATAGAGTCAAGCAGTGATATTCTGGGTCCCTTTTAATAACAGTTTATGGACCTTTCCTCCAGGAACTTGTCCAAAACTTTTTTAAACCCAGCTACACTAACAGCCTTTACTACATCCTCCGGTAACAAATTCCAGAGTTTGATTACACGTTGAGTGAAAAAATATTCTCTCTTATTAGTCTTAAACAGGTTACCCTGTAGCTTCTTTGCATGTCTCCTAGTCTTTTTATATTCTGATGACAAACAATTGATCTACGTTTACCTGTTTCACTCCATTCATTAATTTATAGACCTCTATCATATCTCCCCTGAGCTGTCTCTTTTCAAGGTTAAAAAGCCCTAACCTTTTTAGCCTCTCCATAAGGGTTTCCTTCCATCTCCTTTACCATTTTGGTGGCTCTTCTCTGGACTTTTTCTAATAACGCTATATCCTTTTTAAGATTACCTCAAGTTACCTCAGGCCGGAAGTTCAAATCCCACTAGAGGACAGCAATCTTGTGCCGGAAGGACTGGGGTTTTTAGTCCCTCAGTTGCTCCTTGTGGTCTTGGGCAAGCCACTTAATCCTCCATTGCCCATGTTCCCTGTAAATAGTTATTTCCAAGTCATAGTGCCCTGTTCAATGCAATTTCAGTTTGTTCAATGTAAACCGCCTTGATATCATGAAAGGTAGTATATAAAAAATGTTAAATAAATAAATAAGAAAGATACGGCGACCAGAATTGCACACAATATTCAAGGTGCGGTCACACCCTGGAACGATGCAGAGGCATTATAATATCCTTTGTTTTATTTTCCATTCCTTTCCTTATGATACCTAGCATTCTATTTGCTATCTTGGCCGCCGCTGCACACTGAGTGGAGGGTTTAACATGTTATCCATGATGACGCCTAAATCTTTTTTCTGGGTGATGGTGCCTAATGTGGAACCTTGCATCATGGTATAAATAGCACTGGCACCATCCACCAGATCCAGTATTCTATTGAAAAAGCAGACTTAATGGAGAGACATTTAAGTAACTTCAAAAATTAACTTCAATGCAGAACATGCCATCCCACCTCCCCCGGACGAGGAGGAGGCGGCTTACCCGATACCGCACCTGTCCTTGCCTAACCACTCCAGAGGGCACCCCGCCGGTCCACTCCGGCTCGCCACCGAAACCCTCAGCGATGAACCTCAGGACATCTTTTCTACTCCTTTCTTGAAAGCTTTGGGCTGGTGCTCTGTAACCTATTACTGACAAAATTGGGCGGGATCAGGGACTGGACTGGAGTTCCTTCAGGAACACTAATTAGCAGGTAAGGTCTAATTACTTTTTCCTTAGTGTCCCTCCAGTCCAGTCCCTTTCCTCTGGGATGTAACAGAGCAGTTCAAATCTGGCGGGTCCTGCAAGACCGGATCGAAGCACCGCCCTCCCAAACACAGCATCCGATGCTGCCTGAACATTCAATCGGTAATGCTTGACAAAAGTATGTAGAGACAACCAGGTAGCCGCTCTACAAATGTCCAGCAGCGGAACCAAAACAAAACCTCTGCCCAGGATGCCGCCTGGGCTCGTGTCGAATGTGCTCGGAATCCATCCGGGACTCACTTTCCCTTCAGAATGTAGGCCGACACAATGGCTTCTCTGATCCACCTGGAGATGGATGCCTTGGCCTCCGCTTCACCTTTACGCAGTCCACTGAACAGGACAAAGAACCGTTCGGACTTTCGAAACACCGCCGTGCGACTCAGGTATCGCTTCAGCAACCTGCACACATCCAGAAGGTGTAAACGCACATTATTCGCCTCCAACACCCCTCTTGGGAAGGAAGGAAGAGAAACAGACTGATTCACGTGAAAGGAAGACACCACCTTGGGTAAAAAGGCAGGTACTGTACACAAGACCACCTTCACCTTAAAGAAAGAAAGGAAAGGCGGATGGCAGGACAGAGCCTGAAGCTCTGAAATACGCCTAGCGGAACAGATAGCCACCAGAAAAACTGCCTTGAGAGTTAAGTCCTTCAAAGAAGCCTTCCCCACTGGCTCGTAAGGTTCCCCAGTCAAAGTATTCGGCACCAAATTAAGATCCCAAGGAGGGAACGCCGACCTCTGCTGAGGCTGCAGACGCCGAACCACCCACAGGCATCTACCTATGTCCGCCTGTTCCCCTAACGCCTTTCCGCGAACCTTGCCCCTGTAACAGGAAATGGCCGCCAACTGAACCCGCAAGGCCCTTTTTGAAACCTGCCTGTAAAAACTCTAACACCTCTGGCACCTAAACCGCGAGGGGTCTCTTCCCCTGAACTGTACACCATCTCTCAAATATCCACCAGATCCTCACGTAAGAAAGGCAGGTCGAGGGCTTGCGAGAATTTAACAAGGTCGTAATCACCGCTCCTGAATACCCGCCCTTACGGAGCCTTGCCCTTTCAATACTGCCATAAGCGAGAACCGATCCACTTGGGGCATCCACACCAGACCCTGAATCAGGAGATCGTCCCTGCATGGGAAGCGCCACGGCTGATCGGCCAGCAGCCTCACAAGGTCTGCGTACTACGGATGCCGCGGCCAGTCCGGGGCAATGAGAATCACTAACCCTCGGTAGGCCTCTATCCACTGAAGAACCCTTCCTATGAGAGCCCAAGGTGGAAACACATACAGGAGCCCTTCTGTGAGCCATCTCTGAACCAGAGCATCCAAGCCCTCCGACATTCTTTCCTTTCTCCAGCTGAAGAACCGGCTCACCTTGGCTGTCTCCCAACGTGCCATGAGGTCCATGACCGGGACCCCCCACCGGCCTACCACCTGCTCGTACACTTCCTGGCAGAGCTCCCACTTGCTGTGGTCTACCTTGTATCTGCTCAGGTAATCCGCCGTGACGTTGTCTACCCCGGCTACATGCTGTGCCGACAAGGCTACTAGATGGACCTCGGCCCACTGCAATAGGCCCTCTGCTTCCTTTTCCAATAGAGGACTGCTCGTACCACCCTGCCGATTTATGTAGGCCACTGTGGTGACGTTGTCAGACAGCACCCGGACCGCTCTCTGGTGAACCAACTGCTTGAACGCCTCGAAAACCCAATCCACCACCCGTATCGCCAGCCTGTTGATGGGCCACTGAGATTCCATCACATTCCAGAGACCCTGGGCAAAACGGCCCTCGCAGTGAGCCCCCCAACCCATCAGGCTGGCATCCGTTGTCAACTGCAGCCACTGTGGAGACTCAAGGGGCATTCTGCGCTCCAGAGTTTCCCAGCGGAGCCACTGCTGCATGGCCTCTTTGGTCACTGGACAGCAGGAAAGCATTACTAACAAGGACTGACACTGATGGGACCAACGACGGAGCAGGGCCTGCTGAAGCGGCCGCATGTGAGCTCTGGCCCACGGCACCAACTCGATCATTGCCGCCATGGTCCCCAGTACCTGTAAATAATGCCAGGCCGAGGGCACCGGCATGCCTAGAAATTGCCGCACCAGCCACCTCAGATCTCTCGCCCTTTGCTCCGGCAAGAACACCCTGCCCCTGCCGGTGTCAAACCTTGCTCCCAAATACTCTATTTTCTGCGTGGGTACCAACCGGCTCTTTGTCAGAATGATAACCCACCCCAGCTCCCTCAGGAGCCGACCACTCTGGCTGTTGCTTTCAAAACGTTCCGCTTAGGACTTTGTCCGAATCAGCCAGTTGTCGAGGTACGGATGGAACAAGATGCCTTCCTTGCGAAGCACCGCGGCCACCACGACCATCACCTTGGTGAAGGTTTGTGGGGCCATTGCCAACCCGAACGGCAAAGCTTGGAACTGAAAATGACCCCTTGATACCGCAAATCTCAGAAACTGCTGATGTGACTTGCATACGGGAATATGCAAATACGCCTCTGTAAGATCTAGAGATGTCAGAAACTCTCCTTGCCGGACGGCAATAATCACGGATTTCAGAGTTTCCATGCAAAAATGCGGAATCCTGAGACACCAATTGAGCCGTTTTAAGTCGAGGATCGGTCAAAAGGAACCTTTTTTGGGCACTATAAAATAAATGGAGTATCGACTGCAACCGTACTGGTCTAATGGGACCGGTACAACCGCCTCCAACCATAGCAATCGTGTGAGTTTCCTCCACTGCCGCTGCTTTTGTCAGGGATCTGCAAGGGGACTGCACGAACGCAGGAAGAACTGGTCTTGAAAACTCAAGGGCATATCCCTCTCCGACCACCTCCAGAACCCATTGATCTGACGTGACCCGGGACCAGGCAGGGAAAAACTGCCTTAAATGACTTCCCACCGGCAGAACTTCCCAGGCCCCTGTTTCATTGTGGCTTCCCACCGGCAGAACTTCCCAGGCCCCTGTTTCATTGTGGCTTCCTAGGGCCAGAAGCCAAGGAAGAGGCCCCAAAACCCCTTCCTGCTCCCCAAAAACCTTGCCCTTTAGAGGTAAAATGGCCCCTCTGAAAAGACATTAACCTGGCCGTCCGAAACTTTCGAAACTCCCACGACTAAGTACGCATGGGAATGGGCATCCAGTTCTGTCTCAGCCTATCCTCCGGGAGCCTGCCTCCCTTAGTCTTGCCGAGCTCCTTCACCAATTTATCCAAATCTTCACCAAAAAGCAGCTTCCCCTTAAAGGGGAGCCTGCTGAGGAGTGCCTTAGAAGAAATGTCCGCCGCCCAATTGCGCAGCCAAAGGTAACGACGGGCCACCACAACCGAAGCCATATTCTTCGCCAAGCTTCTAATAAGATCGTATTGACTATCTGCCAGATAAGCCGCTCCCGACTCAATCCTGGCTGCTTCCCCCTGTGCATCTCTGGAAAAGTCACCAGCCACCTGAAGCTGTTGCGACCAACATAGGCAAGCCCTGGCTACCCAAGCCCTCGAAACCAAAGCCTGGAGAGCCAGGGCATTGACATCAAAGGCCTGTTTTAGCAATGTGTCCAGCTTCCTATCCTGGGTATCCTTAAGGGCCGCACTGCCCTCAACTGGTATAGTCGCCTTCTTTGTCACTGCCGCTACTGCTGCATCCACCCTAGGCGAACGCAGTAACTCTTTATCCAATTCCGGCAAGGGGTACAAGTGCGCCATAGTTCGCACCCCCCTTAAACCGGATTCTGGCTGATTCCATTCCTCTTAAATCATCTGTCGAACCACCCGGTGCACAGGAAAACCTTTCTGGGATTTCCTGACCGCCTGAATCAGCAGGTCTTCCAACACCTCTTCGTCCGCTGGAACGCCCACTATCATATTAAGCACCTTCAGTGACTCACCAATCAACGCCGGGAGCTCCTCCCGACGGAAAACTTGAACAATCCGGGTGTGTTCCTCCTCCAGAATCTCTCCTTCCTCCTCATCCTCCCCCAAGTCCTTATCGGAGGTCTTGCCTTCCATTGTCTTGGACAGAGAGGACCTAATGGCATCGTCATCCGCTTGCCTAGCTTGCTTAGGAGAAATCCTCGTCTCCTCCTGCTCCCTTACCTCCTCCTGTCTTGTAGCACCGCGTCCCTGCATGGCTGCCAGCCCACTCACTCCCTGCTGGCGCAAGCAAAACGCCTTATGCAGAAGTAAGACAAATTCAGGGGAGAAATCTCCCCCACCTCCTCCTTCCAGTATCTCAGAGGAAGTAGAAGGCGTGGGTTGAGATAGCGGAGGGGCCAACTGCTCCAAAACCATTTCACCTTTTCACCAGGCGTTTTGCATCTGCATCCTCCTCTTTGGTCTGTGATCACTTCCTGGGATCTGTGTCTAATGCTCAGGGCCCTGATGGCAGCCCCCTTTGAGCCACTGAAGCATGTTACCTTAAAAGATTTGATGCTCAAGATTGTCTTATTGGTTGCGATATATTCTGCAAGGCAGATTTCCAAGCTGCAGGCTCTGTCTTACCGATATCCTGATCTGTCCTTTTCAAAAGAGGTCATTTCCCTGTGGCCTCTGCCTTCATTCTTGCCTAAAGTGTTGTCTCCCTTTTACATGAACCAAGTGATTTGCCTGCCACCTTGTCTAAGGAGCAGCGTCGGGGGAAGGATCTTCGCCTTGTGGATGTTCAGAGGGTACTTCTCCGAATTCTCATCCTCCATCTTTTTGTGCCATTTACTGGCCCATACAACGGTGGCCAAGTTGACTTTGGAGTGATGGATTATCTGTTATAGAACCAGTTAGTTCTGAAGTGTTTGCACATCCATTCTACCCAAACACAAGTGTCCTTGTGGGTGAAGCAGAATTTGGTAGACCCTGCAGACATTTGTTGGACCTCCAAGCGGTAATGCCCATGCGCAGGCAGACACAGCCTTTAGCTCAAGAATTTTACGAGCCGCTGCGTTTTCTTCCCGTCCAGTGGTGTTATAGCTTTGGTACATCCCACTGATCTAGCAGGACAATATGGAAAGTGACATTTTACTTATCTGTTAATGTTTTTCCTCGAGTCCTGCTAGACTAATCCAGAGCCCGCTCCTGAAAGTGTATTGCTCTGCTCTTCTGCTGCAGTAGCCTTGGGTCCACCATGAGTTTTATATTTGGCTCTGCAGGCTCATCTTCTACTGACAAACTTATGTTTCTACCTTCCTGTACATAGTTCCTTACTATTGAAAACTCATTGTTGCCCACATTTGAGGTTGAATGAGACTTGCTCTATACTTCCCATATGCTTTGGGATGAATACTAAAAGGGACCTCTGGTGGCTGAGGCGAATAGAGGCATGGGAGTGATGTCATTGCAACCTGGGCTTTTCACTGGTTCTTTATCTCCAATCTACTGGTTGGGGAACAAAACCCACTTGTCTGGACTGGTCTAGCTTAGCACACCGTTTGTTAACATGCATCAAGCTTTAGTATATGTGCTCCAATGTGTCTTTTCACCAAGTTCCCCCATGCTAAATTTGATCTCCTTGTATTATACTTTTTAGAGATTCACTTCCCCTCCCATACATACATAGTCTTGATCTCTTATAATTTCCTTACAGCATCCATTGGTTGAAATAAGAGATTAAATTAGACTTACCTGCTAATTGTAGTTCCTGGAGGAACTCCAGTCTAGTCCCGGAATCTCTGGGTTGTGATCCTCCTCCTGCAGCTTGGAGACTGAGAAGTGTCATTCTTGTGACATCACTGGTATATAAGCCCCGGAACCGCCTCTCCTCACCAGTTACCTATTGACAAAGCAGACTCACCGGAGCAACCATTAAGTAGTAAGTACATCATAACCAAAACCTAAAACATTAACTGCCCACTAACGGACACCAAGCCAAACTATGTACATAATCCTCTGCAATGTGCTCTGCGTGCTGAGGTCCACCTTTCCTTCCCCTGCGAAAGATGTTGACCCCCCCCCACCCCCCACCATACCTTGAGCTAGGAAACCTACATTGCAGGATAACCACTGGTAACTCTTACCTGTTATCTTAGTCCCGCTTCAGGCCGTAGTCCATTCCACTATCAATGCGGGATACAGGACTAGACTGGAGTTCCTCCAGGAACTACAATTAGCAGGTACGTCTAATTTAATCTTCCTGTTCGTCCCTCCAGTCTAGTGCCGGAATCTCTGGGGATGTAACAGAGCAGTGAATATATTCAACGGGAGGGCCCCGCTAGACCAGCCTGAAGCACCGCCGATCCAAAACAGGTGTCCCTCTCCGCCTGAACGTCCAGACGGTAATGCTTCACAAAAGAGTGCAAGGAAGACCAGGTCGCCACCCTACATATTTCCACCGCTGGCACCAGACTGCATTCTGCCCAAGAGGCTGCCCGTGCCCTAGTGGAATGAGCCCTCAGCCCTTCTGGAACCACCCGGCCCTTTCAACAGATACACAGACACAATGGCCTCCTTCAGCCACCGGCAATAGAAGCTTTAGACACTGCCTCACCCTTTCTTGCTCCCTGAAACACAAACAGCCTATCTGATTTATAGAAACTGGCTGTCCTGCGGATATACCGCTTCAAAGCTCGCCGAATATACAACAGATGCAACTGTCCCGTCTCCTAACCCCCGCTCTGTGCCGTGAACACCGGCAAAGACACTGACTGATTCACATGAAAAACGGAAACCACCTTCGGTAAAAAGGATGGTACCAGCCTCAAAACCACCTTAGAATCAAAGAAAGCCAGAAAAGGCTTCCTACAGGATAGTGCTTGCAATTCCGAGATTCGTCTCGCCGAAGCAATCGCCACCAGGAACACCACCTTCAGCGTGAGATCCTTCAAAGTCACCTTCGCCAATGGTTCAAAGGGTGCTCTCCCTAACACCCCCAACAGCAAACGGGAGATCCCATGTTGGAACAACTTGTTTATGCGGCGGCCTCAACAGGGTTACTGCCCGCAAAAAAATGCTTAATATCCGCATGTCCTCCGAGTGCCTCGCCCTGCACCTTACTCCTATAACAGGACAGCGCTGCCAACTGAACCTTCAATGAAGCGGCTACCAACCCCTTCTGAAAACCATCTTGGAAGAAGGACAGCACTTATGGAACCGATGCCTTCAAGGGAATGAAACTCCTATCCGCACACCATGCCTCAAACACACGCCACACTCTAACATAGGCCAACGAGGTAGACCGCCGCCTAGCCTTCAGCAAAGTGGCAATCACCCCCGCCAAATAACCCTTCACTGTCATCCTAGCCCTCTCAAGAGCCAAGCCGTAAGCGAGAATTGATCTACCTGAGGCATGCACAGGGGCCCCTGTGTCAGAAGATACGTTTAAGCCGGAAGCTGCCAGGGCTTCCCTACCAACAGCCTCACCAGATCCGTGTACCACGGTCTTCTGGGCCAATCCGGCGCTATCAAAATCACCTGACCTCTGTGGAGCTCTATGCGCTGCAGCACCCGACCGATCAACACCCAAGGTGGAAACACGTAAAGGAGCTGCTCCTCCGGCCAGGCCTGTATGTGGGCATCCAGGCCTTCCGCCATTTTCTCCCTTCTTCGGCTGAAGAAATGCTCTACCTTTGCAGATTGAAACGTCGCCATGAGATCCATAACCGACGTTCCATAGCGACGCACCAGCATCGAACACATCTGAATGTAAAACCCACTCCCCCGGGTCCACCCTTACGCGACTCAAGAAGTCGGCCTCCACATTGTCTACCCCTGCTACATGCGCCGCCAATGCCACCAGATTGTCCTCGGCCCACTCTAACAAACTCTCGGCCTCGGCTTCTAGTGCTACGCCACTGGTGCCTCCCTGACGGTTGATGTAAGCCACTGCGGTCGCATTGTCTGAAAACACCCGAATGGCCTTTCTCTGGAGCGCTGGTCGAAACTCCTGCAGCACCAGTGCCACTGCTCTCAACTCCAGCCTGTTGATCGACCAACTCTTCTCTAGTTTGGACCACTGCCCCTGCGCATACTGCCCCTGAAAGTGAGCTCCCCAGCCCGTAAGTCTGTTATTAAAGACATAAATAAATAAATAAATAAATAAAATCAATCAATGCAGGTGCCTCCAAGGACATCCCTTTTTCCAGACACCCAGGGCGCAACCACCACTGCAGCGCCGCGTACGTCAGCGGCGGGCAGAGCAGTTGCTGAGACAGTTGATCCTTCTGATGTGACCACCTTCTCAACAGCGCCCTCTGCAGCGGCCTCATGTGAGCCCTTGCCCACAGAACTAACTCGAGCGTCGCCGCCATGGTCCCCAGCAACTGTAAGTACTCCCAGGCCGTGGGGCTCCGCTTGAAATTGCCTGACCAATCTCCCGAGCCCCAGCACCCACTGCTGTGGCAGAAAGATTCATCCCACTCGTGTATCGAAACACGCCCCTAGATACTCCAGCCTCCAAGATGGTTCCAATTTGCTCTTTGCCATGTTGACTACCCAACCGAGACTCTGCAAAAAGGCCACCACCTTGGCCATAGCCGCTACACTCTCTTCTCGGGACTTCGCCCTGATTAACCAATCGTCCAGATAAGGGTGCACCAACACTCCGTCTTTTCACAAGGCCGCCGCCACTACCACCAATCACCTTTGTGAAGGTCTGTGGCGCCATAGCTAGGCCAAACGTAAGCGCATGAAACTGGAAATGTCCCATTGGGATGGCAAACCTTAGAAATTTCTGATGCTCCTGCCAAATCGGAATGTGAAGATGTCCCTAGACCTATCGGAGGCGTGTTAGAAATTCGCCCTTTCTTACCGCCACAATAACGGACCTTAGAGTCTCCATGCGAAAATGAGACACCTTTAGACAACGATTTACCCTCTTGAGGTCCAAAACAGTTCCAAAAAAGGAAGGAAACTTTCGGCCTATGAAATAAATGGAGTACCGACCGCACCCTAACTGGGCGGGTGGGACCGGTACGATCGCCTTGAGGGAGAGCAGCCTCTGCGCCGTCTCCTGTACTGTCTTGTGCTTTACGCTTGATCTGCACGGAGACTGAACGAAGGAGTCTATCACCGGCCACTGAAACTCCAACGCATACCCCTGTTGAATTACCTCTAACACCCACTGATCTGAGGTGATTTGGACCCAGGCAGGGTAAAACTCCCGTAACCGACCTCCCACGGGAACCAACCCCAGCTGGGCCCACCTGACTTCATAGTGATTTCTTGAAATTTGAGGAAGCGGAAGATGCCGCAAACCCTCTGCCTGCTCCCCTAAATCCACAAAACCCCTAGCTCCTACCGGGAAAATGGCCCTGCTGATTCTGGACAAACCTTGGAGAACAGAAATGCCGAAAGTCCCGTTGTTGGCCCCGCGGCACGGGAGTGGGCCATCCCTGCTTCTGCTTATCCTCCGGCAATCTCCCGCCTTTGGACTCACCCAAATCCTTCACCAGCTTATCCAAATCTTCACCAAACAGCTTAACCCTGAAGGGCAGTTTACTTAACCGTGCCTTGGACGAGCCATCTGCCACCCAATTGCGCAGCCAAAGACAACACCATCCCGCTATCACCAAAACCATATTCTTTGCTAATCCCCTGATAAGGTCATAATGAATGTCAGCTAAATAAGCAGCTCCGGACTCAAATCTGGACACCTCCTTGTCCGCCTCCTTGGAGTGGGCCCCCTGAATTCGCTGCGCCCAGCGTAGACAAGCCCTTGCCACCCAGGCTTCACAAATAGAAGCCTGTAAAGAGAGTGCATTCACCTCAAAGACTTGCTTCAACAAGACCTCCAACTTGCGGTCCTGAGCATCCTTGAGTGCCACACTCCTCTCTACTGGGATTGTGGTCTTCTTAGTAACTGCCGACACCGCTGCATCCACTCTAGGAGTCTTAAACAAGTCCCTCTCCTGATCTACCAGAGGGTAAAGCCGCGCCATAACCCTAGAACCCTTAAGCGCGGCCTCGGGCATGTCCCACTCTTCCTGTATCATCTCCTTAAAAACATTCTATGCACGGGGAATGCTCTTTGCGTCTTTTGAAACGCTTGCAACAAGGGATTCCCCAGCATAGCCTCCTCGGCTGGGCCTTCTGGCGGCATATTCAGGGTCTTGAGCAACTCGGCTCAATGATAGCCGGCAACTCCTCCCTAAGAAACACGCGGACCACCCGCTCCTCAATTTTGCCTTCCTCTAGATCAGGGGTTCTCAACCCAGTCCTTGGGACCCACCTAGCCAGTCAGGTTTTTAGGATAACCACAATGAATATGCATGGAGATATTTGCATATAATGGAGGCAGTGTATGCAAATCTCTCTCATACATATTCATTGTGGTTATCCTGAAAATCCAACTGGCTAGGTGGGTCCTGAGGACTGGGTTGAGAACCCCTGCTCTAGATCCTCGTCTAGGTCCGCATCGTGATCTGGATCCTCCGACCCTAGCCCTTCCGACATGACCGACCCATCCCCTCAGTCCCGGTCTCCTCTGGGCCTTTTCGCACTTATGCCTGTCATCACTGCCGACAAAGGCGTACTCGGTCTCTTATCCCCCAGCCCTGCCTCAACCAGGCTGGTTGTAGGCTTATCAATCGAGCAGGTCAAGGTCTGCTAAAGCAGGGCCACATAATCTGGCACAAAAATTGCCGCTAGGCCTCCTGGTAACGGAGGCTGCGCAGTCGGGGGGTCTGGAGCCGCAGACGTGCTAGGCACCGGTTCCTGCACGGCCCCCCCATCTAAGAGAGGCTCCAAAGGGCCCGCAAATGTCCCCTCTTGAACCCCCGCATCGGCTGTGTTCAGCTCCATAGCCGCCGACTCCCGAGTACAACCTCTGCAAACCCCCTCTGGGGACACGGATCCCCTTCTAGCCCCGCACAGCAAATAAAGCGGTCTAGAAGGCATCCTGCGTATCAGATCCCCTCAAAGAGTAATTCAGCCCTTAAGCAGTTTACAGAACCACGTTACTGCTATGCTGATGAACACAAAAAGTTTTTTCACTGAATTTCCTGCTGAAACGCTTCCCCAGGCTAAATGTAAAAAAAGCTTCTCAAAAACGAGGCTCTGCGGCCAAGATATCCAATTTCCAAAAAAAAAAACAAACTTGAACTGCACCCCGTGATTCCCGCGCGGTCCGGCCTGCACTGCCACAAACTGCTCTTCCATGCCCTTTGAAACTGCTCTCAGCCCCTTTGAGGTCTCCTACCTTGGCTGGTGCCAGAACTGCGTACGCCGCCTTCTTTGCTGTGCTCTACCGATTCTCGGGAGCTGCAGGCACGGGCTGAGCAGGGCCGGAGCAAGAAACTTCTCCTGAGCTGCCGCGGGAACCGCCAGCTTCAGAAGCATTTGCAGGCAAAGCTTCTGCATGCGCTGAGCTCACGGTCTGCCGGTTCCTCCCCCCGACTGATGGGATCGGGCACCAGTGGCTGCGCTGTCTCTCCCTTCCACAGCCCCCAAAGCTACCTCCAGGCAGGTAAAGAAAGACAGAGGGGGGGAGGAAAAAAAAATCTGAGGATTCAAAGGCAATGGGAAGGAAAGAGCACCTGGGTAGCAGAACGGCTTAACTCAAAACCCCTTTTTTTTCCCCCCTCAGTAAATCTATTCAACAAATCTATCCTAATCTCTCCTTAATCGTCTCTCTAGTGAGCCCCAAACCCCTGGGCTCACCCAAACTCCAGTTGCTTGGAGACTGAGATAACTGGTGAGGAGAGGCGGTTCCGGGGTTTATATACCAGTGATATCACAAGAATGATACTTCTCAGTCTCCAAGCTGCTGGAGGAGGATCACAATCCAGAGATTCTGGGACTAGACTGGAGGGACGATCAGGAGAAATTGAGTTAGCTCAAGACCATAAAACCTTTACTACACAGGCCCATGCACAGTTTTGTTAGTCTTTTTCAAAAATAAAACAAGATTTGAAGGTCATTCTAGTTTTCTTCAGGACCAGTATAATTATTGTATTCCTTTGTAGGTTGATTCTGTCCACAGGAATAATATGGGTGTCATTTTAGAAGCCTTATTCACGCTTTGGACATCCAACAACGGGCTTAGAGATGTCCAAAACACAAAGATGTCTTCAGAGCCATTTTAGAAGCCAGCTCTGGAGACATCTCCAGTGTGAGGACACCCAAATCTGAACAGGACGTAGAAGAGGCATGGTTAGAATGTTCCCTGGGACAAGGACATCCCTGTCTGATCACAGAAACATCATGGACATCCAGCATCACATCTAACCCTAGACCAAGGCATGAATAGCAATGAACACGTATCTGAAGCGTGTTCATTTTAGCTGAGAAACATCCACGGGGTGAAGAGAAGAATGTACTTACACATCTCCAGTACTTGGCACAATGTAAACAACAGCAGCAGTGGGATTTGAAACCGAGCTGCCCTGTTACTAATCAACTATGCTAACAATTATGCTATTTTAGATATCTGGGTTCTCTAATACCATTCTTAGAACGTCTAGGTAGAAGCCCCTGCAGCTATCCACATTGGGCACATCCAGGATTGTGAAATCAAATCCACACCTGGACATATCTGCATTTTTTTCGCAGATGCTCTGGGTTAGACATCCCAGACTGCACTTGTAGGAGCATTTTAGAAGATCCATCCAACTGAATTAGCCAAAAGGTGGTATCCATAAACTTGGAAGACAATTTGTTTTGCATGGTCTTCAAATAAATACATAGGAAGGAAGATGCAAGGAAGCCTGATAGAATAGTAGAGGAGAAGACCAGAAGGGCACCGATTATAGAGGTATCAGTCCCGAGTGGAGGAGTAACCTAGTGGTTGGGGCAAGGTACTTCAGGCCAGAAGGTCGGGGGTTCAAATCCCACTAGAGGACTGCAACCTTGGGCCGGAAGGACTGGGGTTTCTAGTCCCACAGGTGCTCCTTGTGGTCTTGGGCAAGCCACTTAACCCTCCATAGCCCATGTTCCCTGTAAAATAGTTATCTCCAAGTTATAATGCCCTGTTCAATGTAATTTCAGTTTGTTCAATGTAAACCACACTGATGCAGAATAGCACGATACATAAGAGAATGTAAATAAATAAATAAGTGACTATTCTATAAGTCACATTGACAAGGAGAAGATCTTAAAGCACCAAGAAATGCAATCAGAGACCAAGAAAACTTTTTATCTTTCTGCCACCGTATTTGCCATTGCATTGGCTGCCACAGGCTTGTTTAGAAAGAACTTCCAAGCACACCTTGATAAATATGTTAGATCTCATGAACTCCAGAAAAGGACTCTTACTGCTAGACGTAGTTCATTCTTCAAATACCCTGGCTTAGGATGGAGGTTCACTTGTGTGATGGTATGCAAAACAAACAAACCATTTGTAAAAATTGCCCAGAGGGGGCAGAACTTATGCAAACCTCAACCATCATAGTTAGCTAATGTTTATAATGCTCTAACAGAAGTTAATCACAAATGAAGAACATAATTTTAAGATCAATATGCCACATGGGAATAGTTACATATGGTCAACAGGGCGATGATGTAGGTACGTTTCTTCAGTATGAATGTCTTTAGTCCTGCATAGTCCATTCCTAATACTACATTTATTTTAAATTTGCTACTATGCAACAGGTATAACTAGCAGATTTCCAAATGCTCGCTATAGTAATTTACAAAGAGACTGAACTGAAATACTAGGCAGAAGAGGGGCTCTAAAGCAGCGATTTTCATACCTCCCTAGTGATCCCACAGTCAATTAGGTTTCCAAAACAGTTACCTTGAATAGGCATGAAAATAAATCACAGATTTACATATGCTAGATTTCTAATGTATCTCATCCGTATTCATGGTAGATATCCTAAAGATCCGAATAACTAGCGATCACCACGAAACCATTGCTTTAAGAACTTTACTTCTTGAGAACTCAAGCTAAGCTAAGCTTAATTTAAAAAAATTAAGAGCAAAAGCATTAAGGAATCAACTTTACAGCAGCAATTTAGTTTTATTCAAAAGTCCACTATAGAAAGGTTGTACATACAAAAGATCGTTAGCATCAAAGACAGGACATACATATAACTTAGCTTGCTAATCTAAAGCACACTACAGACCTGTTTCTGTTTTCGCCTGAATCTTAAAAACTACTTCAGTAAGAAAAGAAGAAACCGTGTTAGAATAACAGAGTAATTCACCCTCTAAACCTTCACCCTGAAACCACTCGTTTCACAACTCTGCAACCAACCTGCCCCAAACCGGAAGCTCAAATGAAGTCAGCCGGTAACAGACAAGAGCCTGAACCTATCATCGGGCCTGGTTGCAAACACCTGAACCAGTTAGGAATTTGATGCGCTTGGGAAACACCAGAGACAAGAAGACGGGGGCGGGTGATAGCGTTTTCCGCGGGCAGGGCTAGGCGTGGGAGAGCAAAAAGTGACTTTCAGTGGGCGGTGAAACAAGTTAGGTCTTGAACTAGCAGCAGACCGCACCAATCATATGGTACAGAGGCAAGCAGTACGTAGTTGTGATTGGCACAGAGGCCTTGGGCCTGTGACAGGATAGAGAGAGGGGATGAGAGAGAATGTGGAAGGGTGCCTGAAACAAGTTAGGTTGCATTGGGGCAGGCAGGTGAACCGAGCGCTCGGGCTGGGATTGGTACTCGGGCTGAAGAGAAACCGTTGCAGGAGTTTGGAAGGCGCAGTGTGTGGAGTGTCTATCTTCCAGTTCTCTGTGTTCCAGCGCTTGGTGTTGAAGGAAGGCGGTGAGGAGTCTTCAGGTGCGTGTAGAGCACTGTTTTTAGAGCTTGGTGGCTGACGTCCGTGCTCCGCTCCTCCCTTTATAGTCTCGTCTGTATTCCCGGGGTGGCAGCTGAGGTGTTTTCCTCTCTTCTGGAGGCCTGTGTCGGGGAGAGAGTTTCTTTAGCCGGTTCAGGGACTGAACTGTGCGTAGTTACTGAGGGACCCCTCGGGAGGAGAGGGAGACTTGTCACTTCTTTTTCCGGTGTGTAATCGAGAAGTGCGCCTTCTGTTTCCCGGAGAGGTGGGCGAGCCTTGTCTGAGATCGCCTTGGAGTGCTTGGCGGAGGAAGGGAGCAGCTCCGGGTGTTGGCAGCGTTGTCCTATGAATGCTCTTTCCCAGGACTAACAAGCCACTATTTGATCATTTGGAGTCACTAACCTTTGTGTGTGAGGGAGGATATCAGACGGATGCATTATTTTCAAGTTTTTTTATTAGGTTAAAATTGTTTAAACTGTATTGTATTGGCGATGGGCTTTGCATTTCTGAAAATGTTTACTTTGCGGTATGTCAGTACATGATGGAGGATAAATTGCAACTTGCTTCTTACTTCTGCAATATAAAACGTCCAGTTAGGAGCCACCGAGGGAGGGGGGAATGTTGTTATAGACTGATAAGAATTTGCAATTTTACATGGCTTGGTGTGTTTTCTTTCTCTTTTTCTTTTTTTTTTTCCGGATGTTGTGTATTACAGCAAAAGCTAGTTGATTTAGATATCTGATCCTCAGGTAGGAAGGCTATTGCTTAGAAACGGAGGTGTTTTGGTTTAGGTAGGATGTCTGCGTGCACATTATTGTAAAAGGATCGTACCCCCTTGTTCTGCATAGTCTTTTACAATGCGATAATTTTGTGGATCATTGGAGTGGAGGAGTAGCCTAGTGGTTAGAGCAACTGCCTAATTCCCAGAAGATCAAGGGTTCAATTCCCACTGGCACTCCTTGTGACTTTGGGCAAGTCACTTTACCCTCCATTGCCTCAGAAGAAAAGGCTGGCAATCTACTTCTGGTGATACATTGCCAAGAAAACCCAGAGGTAGCTGGGTCGCTAGGAGTCAACACTGACTTGATGGCACTAAAAAAAAAAAAAAAAAAAAAAAAAAAAATTGTAAGAGATACAGCTAACAAAACAATTTGTCAGTGCTCGGTCCAGATAGTGCTGTCCCCAGGAACACACCTAAATCACGCTATCAGTTGTCAAATTTTAGTTAAAATGAGTTTTAATGTTGCCTTCAACTAACTGAGATGAACTGTGGTCAGTGCAAATCTTGGCTACTAATGTAGTTGTTGATATCCAAAATGCGTTTTAGATTGTATTTGAAGGTAGTATTAAGAAACCTTATCTTATTGTAAATGTTGGAATAGAAACTGAGTTGGATAACAAAACGTGTCTTTCTTTTTTAATTTTTTAATCGAAACATCGCTTATGAACATTTTAAAGGAGTTATAAGCAATTTCAGTCCTAGGCTTTTTGTAATCTTTTGTTACAGCTTTGCTATTTTGAGTGACATTTAATGTACAAGATGTTTTAAGTAGTTTTTCCCTCCACTTCTCACAACCTCCACATCAGCTTCTTACTGATCTTTTGTCCTTCAGAACACATTTAGAACCCACCACCCAGAGATACAGTGCCATGAGTATTTATTTTTTTTGCTATCAGAGGCTCTCTTCTGGCTCCTTTATCCCATTATATTTATTCCCTTATTCTTTTCTCCTTATAACCCAGTCATTGCAATGCCAGCCCTTGATAAGAGATTAGACTATGGTTTCCTATGGGATATAGGATACGTACACAGTAAGTTCCACCTGCAGTTTGGATGTGGAGTAATGGCTTTGCTTTTTTTCCCAGGGTTAGGCATTCCCAGGAGCGTTCCTAGCGCCGCCTCCCCCCCCCCCCCCCACACTCATTGAAGAGAAGGCTAGACTAGAAATTCACCTTCCTTCTTTCCAATCACAAACTGGGCTTTTAAATGTGGTTGGAATAGATGTTAGGGCATATTTGTGGTTGCTATGATAATAGCAATGAAAGCAATAAGAGCCGGGTATTAATAAGACAAATGTTTATTAATTTACTATACTGCTTTTACATTGGGGATATCAAGGCAGTTTTCAAACTTAAATAGAAAAGGAAAGTACATTTATTTTTAGTGACAGGAAAGAAGAAGCAAAGGAAGAGTAAGGCATAGCAAGGGGTAATAGGGATGGCCTAAAGTCATGATGCCACAGCCAGTCCAAGACCCATCAGTTGAGTGTGATTAGGGACAGTTGAAAGCCTGAATAAAGAGATGGGCTTTCAATCCTGTTCTAAACCATTTTGTATGGGGGCTAGATTGGGAGCAGGGAGTTCCAAATTGTGGGTGCTAAAAAGAAAAATGTACACTGTCTGGTGGATTCAAGTCTGGTTTTAGAGGCTGATGGGATAAATAGGAGGTTTTACTGGATAGAACAAATTGGGTGATGAGATAAAACATAAGATATGCCATACTGGGTCAGACCAAGGGTCATCAAGCCCAGTATCCTGTTTCCAGCAGTGACCAATTCTGGTCATAAGTACCTGCCAGGTTTCCAAAAGGTATATAGATTCCATGCTGCTTGTCCCATGGGTAAGCAGTGAATTTCCCCTTTCCTCTTTTTAATAACGGTTTATGGACTTTTCCTTAAGGAATTCATGAACACCTATTTTAAACCCAGCTATACTAACCGCTTTTATTACATCCTCTGGTAATGAATTCCAGAGTTTGATTATGCGTTGAGTGAGAAAATATTTTCTCCATTGCATGTTCCCTAGCCTTTCTACTTTTTGAAGGAGTAAACAACTGATTTACATTTACCTATTCCACTCCATTCATTATTTTATAGATCTGTACGTGATGTAAGTAGGGAATGCAAGTAGGTTGGACAACCTGTTTTCAAAAGCTTATATATTTCTAGAGTGTAGCAAAATGTTAATATTTAACAGCTATTTGACTTCTAAAATAGTCACTGCTTGTTTTTAGGGTTTACAACCAAAATAGCCCCAGGTTAAAATAAGTAGCAGCATGTACACACAAATGGACTTAAGTGTAGTGCTAATCTTTGATGTAAATTTACCTCATTGACTTCATACTAATGATTGTTTTAGACTAATAGAATTTTTTAGTTTTTATTTTTAGATACGTCGTTTCATTGCGCTCACTTCATTTAACTCTCCATTGCCTCAGGTATAAACTTAGAAACATAGAAAAAGACCACATGGCCTGTCGTCATGTTTCTATCTAGTCTGTCCTTCCATATCAACCACTACAGCAGTCCCCTTTTTTTTGTTTAGAGATCCTCTCTGTTTGTCCCATGCTTCTTTGAATTCAGATACTGTCCTCATTTCTACCACCTCCACTGGGAGACTATTCCACAGATCCACCATTCTTTCCGTAAAGAAATTTTTCCGCATATCACTCCTGAATCTATCCCCTTTCACCCTCATCCCATGTCCCCTTGTAGCAGAGCTTACTTTCAATTGAAAGAGGCTCTCCTGTGCATTTCTGCCACGGAGGTATTTAAACGTCTTAATCATATCGCCTCTATCCCGCCTTTCTTCAAAGGTGTATATATTAAGATCCTTAAGTCTGTCATCATATTCTTTATAATGAAGACCAATAACCATTTTAGTAGCCACCCTCTGTACTGACTCCAGCTGGTTTTATATCCTTTTGAAGGTGTGGTCTCCAGAATTGCACACAATACTCCAAATGAGGTCTCAACAAAGACTTATACAGAGGCACTATCACCTCCTTTCTTCTGCTGGCCATTCCTCTCCCTATGCATCCTTCTAGCTTTTGCTGTTGCCATTTCTACCTGTTTAGCTACTTTAAGATCATCAGACACAACCACGCCTAGGACCCGCTCTTCTTTAGTGTACAAAAGTACTTCACCCCCTATACTACATCGCTCCCTTGGATTGCTGCAGCCCAAATGCATGACTCTGCATTTTTTAACATTAAATCTCAGCTGCCAAATTCTAGACCATTCTTCAAGCTTAGCTAGATCTCTCCTCATGTTATCTACACCTTCCTGGGTGTCTACTCTATTGTGGATTTTGGTATCATCCGCAAAGAGGCAAACCTTACCTGACAGCCCTTCCGCTATATCACTAACAAAGATGTTAAAAAGAATCGGACCAAGTACAGATCCCTGGGGCACACCACTGGTAACCTCCTTCTCCTCAGAGTGAGCTCCATTTACCTGTATTCTTTGTTGCCTCCCACTCAACCAATTTCCAACCCAAGCAGTAACTTTAGGGTCCATCACTAGGGTGCTCAGTTTGTTTATAAGTCGCCTGTGAGGAATGGTGTCAAAGGCTTTACTGAAATCTAATTACACTACATCTAGGGCTCTTCCTCGGTCCAACTCCCTGGTAACCCATTTGAAGAAATCAATCAGATTTGTCTGACAAGACCTGCCTCTGGTGAATCCATGCTGCCTCAACTTTGATTGTAAAGCTTCCAGGGACAGGGAAATATTTAGTGTACCTGACTAATTCAGCTTGAGCTACTACTGGAAAGGTGTGAGCTAAATATTACAAAATAAATAAATAGCTCTGATTTAGCATTTTTATGGCTTTCTGCCCTTTGCACAGATGTTGAATCCACCTGTTGAGGCTTTATGCAGTTAATGTAACATTTAGTTTATGTATTCAAAATATCACAGTTTATTTTTTAAGACAGGGAGGCATATATCTTCTTTGAAGACCCCTTATGTGGTTTAAAATGTTAGTGCTAAGTGTTTTTCATCTGTACTATTTGGGTGCAACACTGAATTTGTTTAGATCAGAGAAATTGTGTACCTTTTTATCTAGGTGATTTGGGGATAGATTTGGGTAGTGTGTGTTCTTGTTTTTCATATGCAGAAATGGAATGTATAGTAACATGGTAAATGATGGCAGATTAAAGACCATCATTGTCCAACTAGTCTGTCCAGGAAGGTGGCTATGTTTTCCTTTAATGTTGTACCTTTTTACTCTGGTGCATTTACTCACCCATTCTATTTTTTGAAGTGTAAGCTATTTAGGTTTGGTTTGATTTCGTCCCCTTGCTATATAGGGATCCTCTATCTGTCCCATGCCCTTTTGAATTCTGTCACTGTTTTTTGCCTCTACAGCTTCCATCAGGAGGGCATTCCAGGCATCCACCATGCTTACTTTTTTTTTTTAATAGCATTTCCTGATGTGTTTGTTTTCCTTGCAGCTTCATTTCATGTACTCTGGTTCTACAGCTTCCCCTTTTTTGAAAGAGATTTGTTTGTTTTATTAATACCCTTAATAAACAGGTAGTCAAAAATGAAATGGGATGTGTACAACTCCATCTGTTGGGTATCGGCAAACTGAAATGGGCTGGCATCGGGCACTTTACATCTGATGATTACATGGTCTACTGTGCTGGAAATGAAAGTCAAAGAAGAATTGCTGTTGAATTTATAATTAAGAAACTTGCAAGAACTGCAATGAGATACAATGCAATCATTGAACGCTTAATTTCTATTTGTCTATGAGGAATGCCTATCAACACAACTATAATTCAAGTATATGACCTCCGGCTCTGCTCTCCTAGGAGGGATCGAGCTCGCCAGTGCCGGAGACCGCCCAGGCAACGTGCTCTGCCCAATCGGGGCAGAGCTGAAACTGTAAATTGCAGCGCGCCCGCGCCTGGCGGGCCTGCGCCAGCCGGGAAGATTGAACTGCCGTGCCATGCAAGATCCCTGCCAGACAGCACCAAGAACAAAAACCCAAGGTACCTAAGGATGTACTAGACTACACCCAATCCAAAGTAATAGAGGGTTCTTAGCTCACACTTTAAGCCCTTTTCAATCTATAAACTAAAGGATTACATATCTTCTGGATAACCAAGCTATACGGGCCAATCACTGTACGATAGTAGCCTTATACCTGCTTAACAACTCTGTAATATCATTCCAGGTTGTTTATTCTGCATATACCAGCTGACCGAAACGAATGAATACATTATGATCACACTAGTGTAAATTGTCTGACCTCACAACAGAATTGCAACTGATGCTGTAGCTAGTTACAACTGCACTATTGAAACAGTAGCCATATGTAATTGCTTAGCCCTACCTTAACAAATTGTAACACCCTCCTACAACAACTTAACAATTTTGTGATCTCAATTAATAGAACCTACAGCCTTGTTATACTCTGACAGCCCTACACAGAGAGAATTTAAACTTTCATCCCATTACCCTTGTAACACTAGGGAAGGTATAAAGGAATTCTCTCTCCTAAAACTCAATAAGCTAGGAAAATGCCACTTTCATCCACTGCTTGTTTCAGAACACTATTTATCTGTACATTAATCCTAACTCTAATTGCCATGTCACACAGCCTAAACATAAGAAATCAAAATCCAATCCCAATAATACAAAGACTTATAAGACCTGATCCCCCTCCAGGACAAATTCACTTAAACTATAATAAACGACCAAATCCGTATAGATTAATACACATAAAACCCACCTTACTACCCCAAAATACCATTCAACACAACACAATAAACCTAAATACACTATCTTGTATATTAATAAATGCAAGATCCATGAAAAACAACTCCCCATATTTACAGACATATTAAATGACCTAAAACCTGACATCCTTTGTATAACTGAAACATGGCTAGCAGAATCTGACCTTGTCTACCTGAATCAATTAAAAAACAACAATTATGATATCTCTCACACTCACAGACACAAAAAAAGAGGCGGTGGAGTTCTCATTATGACAAAAAAATCTTCAAATGCTAAGCCACAATTGTCAGCCTTCCCCAATAATATTGACACCCTTATTGTAAAAATTGCTCACTTTAAAATATGTCTAATATACAGACCACCTGATCAAAAATTTGAAAACCTGGAGGCACTAATTGAATTCCTTAGCTCATCCACTGAACCCAACCCAATAATATTTCTTGGTGATTTCAACCTCCCATCCCTTCACCCCACATACTCAACCCTCTTCCTAGAATCAATATCTGACATGGATTTCCACCAAATCATAAATTCAAAAACCCACAACAAAGGAGGAACTCTAGACCTTGTCTTTCTCCCCGAAGTACTCTTCAAACTTTATAACCCAGTCTCACTGGAGTGCACACCAGTACTTTGGTCCGACCATCATCTTATAAAATTTAACCTCAGTTACCCCAAACCCTGTAACAAAAATAAATCCCCACCAACCATAACCTCTAAATTCAGGAGGTTCAATCAAGAAGAATTCCTCAACCAAACAATCCCCTATCTTACTCACTCATCAACTGACCTTGATGAAACGGTCACAAACTGGCATAGAACGATCAATAACGCAGCCACATATAATCTTCCACCAAAACAAATACTCGACAAGAACAACAGCCCAAGAAATGGTAATGCCCCTTGGTATACCAATGCCTTAAGACAAATGAAAAGAGAGCTGAGGAAAATTGAATTAAGCTGGCGCAGAACAAAATCTGCAACACTCTATGAGGACTATAACAACTCCCTAAATAAGTACAAACAAGCAATAGACAACGCAAAGAAAAACCACTATGCAGCGATTTTAACCAATTCAATAAACAGACCTAGGGAACTTTTCAACATTGTTCAAAATTTAACAAATAACACATATAACCCCAACAACGACATTATGGATATATCTGCTCAGACCCTGGCTGATCACTATATAAATAAATCTAAGCAGCTATCACTCTCCCTAAAGGCACAAATTAGACCATGCCATACTTATAATAATGACTGGTCAGATTTCCATCCAATAACCAAAGACATCCTGAAAAATATTATAACAAACCTTAATACCACAACTTCCTACCTTGACCCATGCCCAGTAACCTGGATAAAGAAAACTATAGCCACATTTTCCACCTTCATCCTCACCATAATAAACCTCTCATTACAACAAGGGTATTTACCATCTACACTAAAACATGCACAAATTCGGCCAATACTTAAAAATGGCTCCCTTGACAAAACATCCACGACCTCCTATAGACCAATTTCCAGTATACCCTTCATGGCCAAACTAATAGAAAAAGTTGTCCAAATACAAACACAAGAATACATGGACACTTCAGCTCCATTAGACGAACAACAATACGGATTCCGTCCCTGCCATGGAGTGGAAACACTCCTAGCGATTTTACTGGACACTCTTGTAAGAGGAATCGACAACCCAAAAAAGCGTTCATTCTCTTATTCATTGACATCTCTGCAGCTTTCGATAGTGTACATCACACCCTAATGCTCAATAGACTCAGCCAACTAGGAATTAATTCGACAGTACACAAGTGGTTCACTTCATACCTAACCAACAGAACACAAACTGTAAGAATTAATACCCAAACTTCAAACACATACAATCAGGAAATTGGCCTCCCACAAGGCTCTGCCCTCTCAGCTCTCCTTTTTAATATTTATATCCAACCAGTTTGTAACATCTTTAAAAAACACAATGTACACTATCATTTATACGTAGACGATATGATGTACATTCCTTTCATAATCCCTACCCTACCTATGCAACTCTTAAATCAGTGCCTCAACGATGTAACAATATGGCTAAATGAACACAATCTACATATCAACCATGCAAAAACTGACATACTAATTGTAATGAGAGATCAATCCTACATTCCTCCGGCACACATTACACTCCAAAATCAAGATATCAAGATAAAAAATGAAGTAAAATACCTTGGTGTGATCCTCGATTCCCACCTCAACATGGACTCCCACATAAGAAATACAACAAAGAAAATCTTCTTCAAGCTCAAAATTCTAAAGCAGCTGCGCCCTCTTGTCCATATACAAGACTTCACTACCATAATACAGGCAATCATCACACCCCACTTCGATTTTGCCAACTTAATCCTTCTAGGCACATTAAAGCAAAACATTAAACGACTCCAACTAGCACAGAATACAGCAGCTAGAATCCTAATGAAAATCCAAACATTCGAACACATAACTCCCATCCTAGCTAATCTACATTGGCTACCAATACAATGTAGAATAAACTACAAGACTATAATAACTACCTTTAAGGCACAAAACAACATGGCTCCTCCAACACTAGGTAAACTGTACACAGGAAAGGTCACACAAACAAACTAACAACCCCAAAGGATTTCACAAAAGCTAATAAGACAACCAACAAAAAGGCATTCTCCCATGCTGCACCAATCCTATGGAACTCCCTCCCTGAAGAGATTAGAACGCAAACCGAAATCAAGGTCCTCAGAAAAGAACTAAAAACATATCTATTTACCTCACACTTTGACCCTACTACATACTCCTTCCCCCATAACGAAAATGGATAACCACTTTTAAATCACACCTCAACCAAGCAAGACCCACTACACTAACCTATAAAACAACCCCAACACCTCATTACTGTAATCAATGCTCTTTCCCGGGTTTCTTCACCCTGAGTCATTAAATTCAGTCAATTGACCACTAAGCGAGAATACAACTTGTATATAGTTATGATACCATGTTAATGGCGACATTTCAGGTATCTGTTTCAGTTTGTTATCGTAATAGTTACTTGTTAAGGCATTTGCCCACTGTACATAGTTTACCGATGTTCCTTGTAAAAAAAACAGACTTCGAATCTGTTCATTAACTTGTTCCTTGTAAACCGCACCTGATACATGGGAAGGTGCGGTATATAAATGATTGTTAAATAAATAACAACAATTGCAGAAGAAGATGACATTGAGTTCTATGAACAAGTAGAAGCTGAAATTGACACAACATGCAAACAGGATATCCTGATAGTCGTGGGTGACTGGAACGCAAAAGTTGGCAACAAAGAAGGCAAAATGGTTGGAAAATATGGACTTGGCAACAGAAATGAAGCTGGAGAAAGACTGATAGAATTCTGCAAGACCAACGATCTATTCATCTCAAACACCTTCTTCCAGCAACACAAGCGACGACTGTATACATGGACTTCACCCAATGGATTGTAGTCAATTTTATTTTTGTACATCTATGGAAGTCAATGATGGAAAAGCTCTATAACGTCAACAAAGACAAAACCTGGAGTTGACTGCAGTACAGATCACCAACTATTAGTACGCAAACTCAAGCTAAAGTTGAAAAAGAGCAAGCCAGTCATGAATGTAGCAAAAATATGACCTTGAGAAATAGATTTGTTTCTTTAGATACAAATGACAGAGCTCCAGAAGAGTTTTATGGGATGACATCAAGAAGGTTGTGTTAGAAGAGAGTGAGAAATCTCTACAAAAGGTGAAAAAGCAAAAACGACCAAAATGGATGACAGAACAAACTCTGAAAATTGCCCATAAATCCAGAGAAGCTAAAGCCAGAGGAGAAAGAGAGGCAATTTCAGAATTCAACAGAGATTTCCAAAGTGCAGCAAGACAAGACAAGGAGAAGTACTAAAATGGCACATGGCAAGGAAATAGAAGCAGAAACTATTAGAGGAAGAACAAGTTCGGCTTTCCTAAAGCTACGTGAGTTAAAGAGACAATGTTGAATAATGCTGAAAGACCAAGAAAAGGTGGAAAGAATATACAGAGTTATTATATGATAAAGATAAGTGGATCAACAGCCGTTTCAACCTGTACCTTATGATCAGGAACCATTGGTGTTGAAAGAAGAAGTTTAAGCAGCATTGAAAGCCTTATCAAAGAGCAAAGCAGCAGGCATCAATGGCATTCCCATAGAAGTATTACAGCAATCTGATGCAGCTGTTACCATATTAAAAGGCTTTGCCAGGAAATTTGGAAGACATCATGGCCAACTGACTGGAAAAGATCTGTGTTTATACCAATACTGAAGAAAGGTGATCCAACTGACACTGGAAATTATTGCACAATCATTCTGATCCCATATGCCAGCAGAGACTAAACCATACCTGGAACGAGAACTACCTGAAGTGCAAGCAGGGTTCAGGAAAGGGCAAGGAACGAGAGACATTGCGGATGTGAGAGGGATCCTTGAAAAGACTAAAGAATACCAAAAGGATATCTATATGCATGTTATTGATTATATCAAGGCTTTTGACTGTGTAAACCATGAGAAACTCCGGGCCACATTAAGAAGCATGGGTATACCAGAACACCTGATCGTTTTCTTGCACAATTGATCAAGAAGCAACAGTTTGAATGGAACAAGGAGAAACAGAACTGTTTTAAATCAGCATACTTTCCCCCTTCCTGCTTAATTTATATGCAGAACAAATCATCAAAGAAGCAGGACTGTATGAAGACAACAGAGGTGTGAAAAGTTTTGGGAGACTCATCAACAACCTTTGCTATGCTGATGATATCACATTACTGGCTGAAAGTGAAGACAATCTGAAACATTTTCTTCCTAAGCGTCCCTCCAGTCCAATCCCTTTCCTCTGGGTTGAGCTCCCCTTCCAGCAGCTTGAAGACTGAGCACGTCATCGTCTTGATGATTCTGGGATATAAATACCACTGACACCTCCTACCAGCTCCAGTATGCTCAGTCTCCAAGCAGCTGGAGGGGATCAGTAAGCCAGGGGCCTAGGCTTACTGGAGAGACGCTTAAGGAGAGTTTAGGGGTTTTTCTTTATTTTATTTCCCTGTTCAGTCAGGTGGCAGGCGACTATTTCTGTGTGAGGCAGGAGAAGGACCCCACCACTCTTAACCTTTTCGGGCAGAAGCATGAGGAGGCTTCGGGGGAAGAGGTCAGCACAGGCCTGTGGGCTCAAGAGCAGCTCCCGAGCCCGTGACAGGTGTGGAGCCGCCCATCGATTCCGTTTCTGCCTGCCGGGCTGCCCATCTTCAGCTGTTCTGCCTCGCTGCCGAAGTCCATTAGTCGGCTGAGCACGATTGAGGGACAGCATTGCCCGAGCAACTGGAAGAAGTTTCCTTGCACCGGAGGAATGCTGGGGAGCTTGGCATGTGGCGGTGGGCCGTGTGGTGAGGTGAGACAGCCATGCAGTTGCCGACTGCGTGTTGAAGGGAAGCCTGCTGTGTCTGAGTGCTGGGGAGCACCGGAGGAGACATGCCTTTTTGTTTTCTCGTGGTTTTCTTTCTTTGGCTTTGCACGTTGGCATCGGGAGCCTGACAGTGTTTTCCTTTAAGTGCGGACTTTTATTAGTTGTGGCCTTAATTTTGTTAATTTGTTTTGTTTAAAAAAAAAAGAAAAAGAAATGAAGGACAAAAGGATTAAACAGAGAGTAAGCAGGATTGTTTGTGTATTTCAGAACAGGAGAAGTTCAGGGCAAAGCCTTTCTGGCACCGTATGTGGGATCCAGTGAAGAGCAGTATCGGAGACAGGCATGTGCAGAGGCTGCACGATGGAAGCCGTGTCGTTGGAGCAGGGAATCCAGGCAAGTATAAACCAGGAGCATAGCTTCTCCCTCTCCTAGGAATCAGGGGATTCCACAGAAGCAATGGTCGTGGCTAGTACCCCTCCTTCAGGACTGGAACAGCCTTCTTGCCCACAGTCTCGGCCTAGACCCGCCACTTCTTGGGGGCCGAGGAGGGGGAAGAGTGGGTAGGTTTCTCTCCAGAGTTCGTCTTGTTGCTGCACAAAGCATTCTGCCTGCGCCAGCAAGGGATGTAGGGTCCGGTGCCAGCGCATGAGTGCATGGCAAAGCGAATTGCAGAGCTCAAGGAGCCTGGATATATGGAGGTGCTGGTGAAACGGGCCAGACTTGCAGATGATGGAGCTCTACATTCCCCTCAGTCGGAGGCTCTGGAGGGGGAGTCTTCAGACCGGGAGATGGGGGTGGATGAGGAGGAGCTCAAAGAGGGTGAGATTCCAAGGGAGGAACAGGCCAGGATAATTCAGGTCTTCCGCAGAGAAGAGACCATGGCAGCAACGATCAATCTTGTGCCCAGGGCAAGGGCCCACATGAGGCCATTGCAGTGGTCCCTACTCCGTCGCTGGTCTCATCAGCATCAGCCCTTGTCCAGGATGCTCCCTTGTCCTTCAGTGACCAGACGAGCACTGGAGGACAGGGAGCAGGGAATCTGGAGCAGGGCGTACCCTTCGAGTCTCCTCGATGGATCCAGTTGACGATGGATGCCAGCCTGACCAGCTGGGGGGGCTCACTGCGAGGGACACTTTGCCCAGGGTCGCTGGAGTGGTCTGGAAGCCCAATGGCCAATAAACAAGCTGGAGATGCGAGCGATGGCTCTGCTGGGTTCATGGAAAGGCGGCCTGGGTGTTCTCTGACCACGGTGGCCTATATCAACCGTCAGGGTGGTACGGGCAGCACCTCCTTGGAGGAGGAGGCAGAGTCTGCAGGATTGGGCGGAAGCCCACCTTCAGGCTTTGTCAGCAGCGCATGTGGCTGGGGTAGAAAATGTCACTGTGAGCTGAGTTGAGTCAAGGTGGACTACGCTCTGCCAGGAGGTGTTCGAGCAGGTGGTGAACCGCTGGGGCCCTCCCATCACGGACCTCATAGCAAGATGGGGGTCGACCAAAGCAAGCCGCTTCTTCAGCAGGAGAAGGGAAACAATGTCAGAAGGCTTGGATGCTGTGGTTCAGAGGTGGCCCACAGAGGGTCTTCTGTATGTGTTTCCTCCGTGGGCACTCATAAGCAGGGTCCTCCAGCACATAGAAGCCCACCAAGGGTTGGTCGTTCTGATAGTCTCGGACTGGCCAAGGCGGCTGTGGTATGCCGACCTAATGCAGCTGCTGGCCGATTGCCCCTGGAAGTTTCCAGTAAGAGGATCTAACTCAAGGCCTGGTCCGGATGCCGCAGATGGATCGATTCTCTTACGGCATGGCTCTTGAAAGGGCAAGGCTGTGAAAGCAAGGGTATTCCAGCTTGGTAATTTCGACCTTACTGAAGGCTCGGAAGTGATTGGCCTGTCTCTCCTATGTGAGAGCCTGGCGCATCTTTGAAGGCTGATGTGCAGACCAGAATAAGAGACCTATGGCGGTTACCATTCCAAAGGTCCTAGACGTCTTACAGGCAGCCTTCGAGAAGGGCCTGGTTGCCAGCTCTTTGCGAGGGGAAGTGGCAGCAGTTTCCTGTTTTTGGGGCAAGATCCAAAGGACATCGTTAGGTGAGCATCCGGACATAGGATGGTTCTTGAGAGCAGTGAGGCTCCTTTTTGGTCGCAGCAAAGATCGTCTGTTCCACCCTGGGTCCTCAATCTGGTGCTGGAGTCCCTGGCTGGTGAGCCCTATGAGCTGGTAGGGCAGGGCGGGCCTCTCTGAAGGACTTGACCCTCAAAACGGTGTTTCTGGTGGTGATCTGTTCTGCTAGATGCATTTCGGAGCTGCAAGCTCTTTTGTGTTGACCTCCGTTTCTGCCTTCTCCAAGGAGAAGGTGGTCCTGCGGACGGTACCTTACTTTTTGCCCAAAGTGGTTTCGCCTTTTCATGTGAATCAGCTGGTTTCTCTCCTATCTTCTCTGGGGTGGGTGAGGGGTCTGCGGATGCCTGTCTGTCCCGTCTGGATGTTTGCAGTGTGCTGAAGCGCTGTCTTGAGAGGCGTTCCGCAGATCGGAACATCTGTTTGTTTTGTTTGGGGGAACCATGCAAAGGTGAGGCGGCGGCCAACGCTTCCATTTCCAGGTGGATTAGGGAAGCCATTGCTTTGGAGTACATTCTGAAAGGAAGGCCTGTTCCGGTGGGTTTCCGGGCACATTCTATGCGAGCCCAAGTGTCCTTGTGGGCGGAGTTCAGTCTGGTGCCATTGCTGGATATCGTAGACGTGGACCTCATTGCATACTTTTGCCAAACACTATCGTTTGGATGCCCAAACAGCGGGGGATGCTGTGTTTGGTGGAGCAGTTCTTTGGGCCGGTCTTACAAGCTCCTCTCCTGCTTGAACTGCTCTGTTATATCCCAGAGGAAAGGGACTGGACTGGAGGGAAGCTTAGGAAAGAGTAATTAGACATTACCTGCTAAGTACTGGAGTGGAGGAGTGGCCTAGTGGTTGGGGCAAGGTACTTCAGGCCGGAAGGTCATGGGTTCAAATCCCACTAGAGGACAGCAACCTTGGGCCGGAAGGACTGGGGTTTCTAGTCCCACAGGTGCTCCTTGTGGTCTTGGGCAAGCCACTTAACCCTCCATAGCCCATGTTCCCTGTAAAATAGTTATCTCCAAGTTATAATGCCCTGTTCAGTGTAATTTCAGTTTGTTCAATGTAAACCGCACTGATGCAGAATAGTGCGGTATATAAGAGAATTAAAATAAATAAATAAATAAAATTCCTGAAGGAACCCCAATCCAGTCCTTGATCCTGCCCGTAATTTCTGTTTCGATGTTACGCAGGCATCACTGGCCCGAATGTTTAGCGTGCAGTTGCTGAGAAGGTTATAAGAAGTCTCAGCGCTGAATGGGCTGAAGTGGTGTAGCGGAATAGACAAGCTGGGTGCCCTTGGCTGTGAGTTCCAGAATGAGTTGCTTATCAGGTAAACCGCCTCCTCTTTGGGGGGGGGGGGGAAATCCCTTCTGGGGTAGGGTGCTGGTAATAATTTGGAGTTTCGGTTTGCTGCAGTTATAGTTGGTTTGGTAATCTACTGTTAAGTCTGCTTTGTCAATAGGATGCTGGAGCTGGTAGGAGGTGCCAGTGGTATTTATATCCCAGAGTCATCAAGAAGATGACATGCTCAGTCTCCAAGCTACTGGAAGGGGAGCACAACCCAGAGGAAAGAGACTGAACTGGAGTTCCTTCAGGAACGCTAATTAGCAGGTAAGGTCTAATTACTCTCTTCTCAGGATCAAGGAATATAGTCTTAAAATGGGTCTGCACTTTAAGGAAAAAAAGACAAAGATCTGACAACTGGCAAAATCAGCAGAAAGAAGAAATTGAAATAGTGGACAACTTTAACCTACTTGGATCAACTATCGATAAAGAAGCAAAAAGCAGCAAGAAATCAAACGATGCATTTCTCTTGGCAGAATGGCTATGAAGGACCTAGACAAGATTCTCAAGAGCAGAGATGTCTCGACTTGTTCAAGCCATGGTATTTTCAATAATGTCATATGGATGCGAAAGATGGACAGTGAAAAAGATAGATGGGAAGAAAATTGATGCCTTTGAATTATGGTGTTGGCAACGAATACTGTGTATCCCATGGACTGCCTGAAGAACAAACCAGTCGGTACTAGAGGAGATCAAACCTAAGTTTTCTTTAGAAGCTCAGATGACAAGACTTTGACTTTCATACTTTGGACACATCATGCAAAGAGAGAGATTTTTAGAGAAAGGCATCATGCTTGGCAAGGTAGAAGGTCAACCCAAAAGAGGATGGCCAGCAATGAGATGGCTTGATACAGTAACAGCAGCTATGGGTGCCACTCTGTCAACAATGAACTGCCTAACTAAAGACTGAACACGGTTTAGGACAACTATCCAGAGGGTCGCCATGAGTCGACACTGACTCGACGGCACTTAACAACAACAACAGCAACAACAACAACAACAACCCTTTAAAATTATTTAAGTGTCTGTGTCATATCTCCTTGTCCCTCCTCTCCTCTAGGTTATACATATTTAGATCTTCAAGTCTCTTCTCATATATCTTTGGCACAGACCTTATTTTGGTTGGCTTCCTCTGAACCATTTCAAGTCTTTTTATATCCTTTGCAAGGTATGGTCTTCAAAAATGAACACAGCTTTCCAGGTGAGGCATCATTTAATGACTTGTACAGGGGCATTAATATCTCCTTCCTTTTTCTTGCTATGCTTCTCTTTATGTGGTCAAGCATCCTTCTCTGTCTCACCTCTATCCATTCGCCCCAGAGGAGAGGGAGCTTCTTAAGCTCCCTAAGGTGGATGCTGTGGTGGTGGTCACCAAGAAGACCACTATCTCGGTGGAGGGAGGTGTCGCCTGGCGGCATGTGCGGGGTCGCAAATTGGAGTCGGTGCTCAAGCAGACGTTCAAGGCTCCCTTCAGACCTCCATTTGTGGGCTTTGCATTAAATCTTAACTGACAAGTATTAGACCATTTCTTTTAATTTTTGTAGATCTTTTCTCATGTTGTGTCTGTTCCTTCAGAAGTGTCCACTCTTGCAAATCATCTTTCCTTTTTAATCCTTCAGCAATTTCACTCAGTCATTGAACAAAACTGGTCCCAATCCCTGAGGCCTCCTTCTTATCCAGTTCATCAACTTGGGATCGATCCCCCCACCCAGGTTGTTCAGTTTATTCACAAGCCTCCTATGAGGAATAGTGTCAAAGGCTTTGCTGACATCCTAAGAATAAAATTCTTTGTAAATGAGAGCTCACTTCTCTTCACTGATTTAGTAGAAGGTGTCCTGGAATAGTTTTTTGGCTAATACAATGCTAAAATATGTAGAACCCGATTCAAACGTTTTTTTACATTTTAATCAAGTATGGAACTTTTTTGCCAGAAAGCCTCTGCTTACAGTATTTTATGGTGACTGAAATCCTCCATCCCCTGCCAATAGCACAATGCTAACACGCAGCAGCACATTAACCAGCATGTAGATGCACTTAACACCCATTGAGGTGGCATTTTGTGCCCCCATGCTAATGGCAAAATTCAGTTAGCATATGCCCAAAATGCTTGTGCTGCGATGCACCATGAATGCCCACATTCTGCCCCAACCTGCCCAGTCACATGCTGACCTTTTAGTATGGATCCTCTTTTTTTTTTTTTTTTTTTTTTAAATCATGTGGCCTTCAGCTAACTATTAGTGAGGAATCCTCAGTGCCTGGAAATCCTAGCGCTAATGGTTAGCGCATGTTAGTAAACATTCCCATAAGCTTTTCTTGGATTCTGGGATAGAACTATGAAATGTTTCAGAGGAACTGATGAAAAGCATAAAATAGCTTAAGTGATGAACACAATCAACGGGCATATTTATAAAGAATCATTCTGATAGTGCATGTTCGGGCTCAAAGGTTAGCATGGGCTTTTGTGTAAATGTATGGGGGGGGGGGGTGTATCTAGCCCTCTGTAGTTAGCACAGTGGTAATGCATGACACCGTGCTATCCAGCACACAGGTGACCCTAACGCCACTCATTGAGGAAGTATTAAGTAGATTTTGTGATTGGTGAATTACATCTATTTGCTTAAGATATGTGTAGTGTTTTTTTTCTCTCAGCCACGTGGTGCTCAAGTTTCTGATCACATGTGTGTAATTTATTCATGCTTTTCTGTACTGTGGTGGCAGGATTACCATTTTGCATTTAAAGGTTGAAAGATAATACTGTACTATCCAGACCATAATGATTGATCGTAAAAGAATAATACGTGGCACTGTGATGCAACCTTTTTGCATGTACTCTGGATGTATGGATTTCTGTTGTGAGATGCCATCAATATTGAATGTCGGGATGAGGCTAAGGAGGTTAGAAAAATAAATGAATGTGCATAAAGCAGGTTTTTCTTTGCACAGAAATCTGAAATCTACTATATCCTCTTCTGTATTAATGTAATTATATGCAATGAAATATCAAATATAATCACTGTTTAGGCAACTCACTTCAGATATCCAATGTTGCAAAGAGATTTTTTTTCTGATATACACAGAATAGAAGGGAACTGATAAATCACACACTAAATTTTAGTATTTTCGGTGAAAATATCATTTTTGGATTGCTGCTAAATTTACTTTATATTTAATATACTTTCTTTTTTTAAGTATACACTTTCTGGAGTAATCTACTCTAAATATTGTTAGGAAATGTTATTTATGTTTTTATTACTTACTATGCTTGAAGAACCTATTTAATATTATACTAATATTGTAAACAAGTCACAGTTTGCTGTCAGTGTAGCTGAAGTGAATTGAGAGCTTAATTATGAGTGGGTGACACACCATAAAACTGTTTTGTTTATAATAATCATGGACAAGAAGTTATGATTGTAGAGCAAGGAACTCTGCACCACATCGGCCTGAAGTGGCAATATCACTGCATACAGCAAAATCGTCAACGTGGTTGTTTGTTTTTTTTTTAATTATTGTATCCACAACTAAGGGGCTTGTTTACAAAGCCGCGGTAGAGGTTTCCGATCGTTATCGGAGCCGCAGCCGTGGCTCCGATAACGATCGGAAACTGCTACCGCGGCTTTGTAAACAAGCCCCTAAGAGTAATGCTGCCTCTTCCATTCTAGATTATTCTTTCAAACATAAATGATATACTTCTGATTTGTTAGCTGTGCATGAAAAGAAAATTCATAGGAAAATACACAGGTGGAAAATTTTTGAGATGTCGAGTTGTCTGCATGACTAAACTGGTGCCTGCTGCTGTGTGGGCCTGTGCCTTAAAAGAGCTGTCACTGCTATAGAAAGAAACCAATGTGGCCTAGAGCTGCTCCCTGCCAGTACAGAAAAACATTTAAAAAAGCCATGCTGAGTAAGACTACAGTCCACTGCGCCTAGCATCCTGTCTCTGACGTGGCCTGCTCGGGTCGCGCATCCCTAATACTACCAAAAAGTAGACCTTTCTCATAGCTGATTACCAAGGATGAGACTTGGCCCTCCCAAATTGACCTGGCCAATAATTTTTGATGGCCTTCTCCGGGAACCTGTCCAGTCCTCTTTTTAAATCCTGCTATTTTAGTTACCTTGATCACATCCTCTGACAACTGATTATACAGCTTTAATTATGTGCTTTGTAAAAACTTTCTACAATTTATTTTTCTATCTTTTGTTTTTTAGTTTCTTGGTGTGTCCTTTTGGCTTTTGTGTTTGAAAGGTTAAAAAGAGGGCTAGGGAGGGAGAATAAATCAACATAAGGGAAAAAACAGACAAAACAATTCTGGAAATAATAAAAAGAAGAAAAGACGGCAACGATTTCAATTTTATATTATAGAAAGAAGGAACTGAATACAAGGCTGAAAAAGTTACAAGGAAAAATACGCTTTTGCTCTGGATGGTTAATTTTGGCTAGTGACCAAGCTTTTTTTCTAAGGGGCATGTTTACTAAGCTGTTGTAACTGTTAGCATAGGGTTATTTTTGTGCTGTTTAGTATGCCATGGGGGTGGGATCGGGGCCAAGAGTGGACATGTTAGCTGGTGATAGCTAACATGCGGGATATTACTAAGTGCTAGCTATCACAACTGTTGATACTGTGGCTGCACTTAATACCACCTCACGAGGTGGTGATAAGTGCAGGCATGCCACCGGGTAGGGTACCTGGTAGCGCAGTCGCTGCCCATGTCACAATGTATGGCTGTGCTGTGTTGGCCTCCTTCCCTCCCTTCCACCCCGCAATCAAAGACTCTCTTCTCCTGGATAGCATGACAAGATGGCCACCTTCCCCCTCCCTGCTGATTTCTCTTGGGCCTTACCCACTGGCTCCCTTATGGTCCAAGTGGTGAATGGGGCAGGAGCCATCCCCCCCCCCCCCATGCTCTTGTCCCTGGCTTCAGCAACTTACAAAATGGCAACAGTTTGGTTTTGTGGTACTGACCTCTAGAAATAGTAAGAGACTACCTCTAGGGATCAGTACTGTGAGACAGGTGCCATTCTGTAAGTTGCCAGAGTAGGTGCGGAGGGGACCTGCTCTTGCCCTGTTCACCACTTGGTCCACAGAGATCCTCAGTAAGACCTGGGGGATGGGAGGTTCCTGAGTAGGGGATCATCTTGGCTGCTGTCTGGGGGAGGATAGTTTTGAAGTTGGAGGACATTGCACCTGCAGCCGCTTGTACCTTCTCTGATTTTACTCTGGGCCTGTGTTCCCTGCCTCAGCAGTGCAATATTTGCCCTGTATGTTAAATACAGGGCACATGCTGGGCATGCCCTCTGCATTTACTGCACAGGGTTTGCACTTACCGCTTGAGCATTTTTGCACATGCCGCACTGTAGGTGCAAACACTTAAGGGAATGTTTACTAAGCCACAATGTTTTCATAGCACATATGGATAGGAAAACCATCACTTGATCCTATATGTAATTTTTTTTTTTTTGCAAGTCAGGCTATTTATTGTGTACGAAAACTGAAGTAATCGTGTTTTTTTTTAAAGATTCTCACAGCTAAGCATTTATTATGCAATGTATTGGCTTCTCTCTGTAAGAAAATGACTAAAGGTCAGTTACTGGGAAAAGTTTGCTCATAAGGATACTAGAGTGGAGAGTAGTTTAGAGCAGCAGGCTGAGAATCAGGGAAGCCAGGGTTAATACTTTCCTTCTCCCACTGATTCCTTGTGACCTTGGGTAAGTCTCTTTTAACCTTTTCTTGCCTCGGATAAGGACCTACCTTATCTGCCGTCATTTACTATGTTACCTTGGGAAAGGAGCTTACTCATAGGGTTGGTTCTAGGCTAACTGGTGTCTTGTGTGACATGAAATTGGTATCTCCTTATCTGGTGAATAAAGTACTAGTAATTTTCTAATATTCAAGATAAATTTCTCAGGTTTTTTTCCCTTTATTTTTAAACATCTCATATAGAAAATTAAATATTACTTGTGGGTGAATGGGAAGGTTGTTAATGACAAGTCTTACAAGTCTTCATCCCACATACATATGAAACATGAAGGCTCACTAGTCCTATGTATGATGCCCATTTCTCTCCCCCACCCTTCCCCCAAAACACAAGAACAATAATGGGGGCATGATGGTTCCAACATCACACGTGCCCTGCTCTTTGTGCTACATTTTCCCCTTTCCCCTCATACTAAAAATGCCCAGCAGCAACTTCTCTCAAACTTCAGCCTGGATATACAGTTCTCTCTCTCGATGGGCTTGACCATCCCTCCTCCTACTGGCTACTTTGCTGTAGATGATGATTTCCTCAAAGCAATGGCTCTTCTGTTCCTAGCAGCTTTTCTTTGTCTTGGTGGTCAGCTCCTTCAAGTTCTTACATTTTGCTATAATTTCTCAAGAGCTCTTTGGCAGTAATGACAGAGCAGAAAACCCTCCACCTCCTGTGTTCTGGAGAAAGCTGGATGTTTTGTGGCTGTTCTGGCCTTATTACATTGCAGCCAAAACTTGAGACTGCTGTGGGACATTAGTAGAGGAGATGATGCTTATACTATAGGTGAGGATCACTACAGTGATACCTCTGGCATGGAGCCATGTGAGACACAAAAATGAGCACCTGCTCGCAGGAACAGCTCAGGAAACACAAAGAACGAGCAGAGTAGTAGGTCACCTGCGCTTTATTTAATATATAAAAAAAACCCCGACGCGTTTCGGCAGTTGCCTTCATCAGGGGGTAGAGGACTGCAAACAAAAAACATATTAATCATAATAACATTTTGAACTTAAAAAATAGAAAATTGATAAAAACATAAATTTAAAAACATAAATATGAATGACCATATATGGTATAAAAGACAAAAATATAATGTAAAACAGTCATAATATGATTTGTGAGTATAAATATATCAGTACACTAGGAGAAGCGCATGGAGATGTATAAACATCTGGCACAGAACCAGTAATGTAGTTGGTAATGCTAGAAAACAATATTACCATTAATAAACAAGAATAAAACTACATTAATAAAAGCAATATAAATAAATAAATAAACACAACAGTGGGAAACCCAAACCCAAGGGCCCTAAGCATAAAAGGACCAAAGAGGATATTTGAATAGACGGGTGTGTATTTGATATGTTACCATAATACTAAAGTGTGAAAAATATTAATTTTTTTTTATACAAGTAGCAACTAATACTGTTAAGAATAATGTGGAACTTATTAAAGACTTATTAAAAACAATGTATAAAATTGACTTGTATATTAACAACTGTGTTAAACACCTAAGGGGCATGTTTACTAAAATCCGCAAAATAGCGCGCCGCAAAATAGCGCACGGCAACGCGGCACTGAAACGCGCAGAAACGCGTTTAAACGCCCCGCACACGTGCGTGTCACCCCCACACAGGTACGCGGCTCACTAACGGGCCCCGTACAAGTGCGGGCCCGCAAATGTCCGATAGAGGCGTGGAACGGCGAAAGGAGGGCGGAGGAAGGCTCCGGAGGGGCGGAGGGACGGGGTCAATGGGTGGAGAGTGGGAGGGGAGAGGCTCCCCGCACAGTATCGGGCCCGAATTTGCATGTAAAAACTACCGCGAGTGAAACACTCGCGGTTAGAAAGAAAGCATTTAAAGGGAAGAGAAACCATTTCCGTCAGCAATGTACAGGAAAACCGGGGAAACCAGCAAAACGTGAGCAGTGTGATATATGTGCACAGCACAAAAGTGAAAATAAAAATAGAAAATGACCACAACAGAACTATTAAAAATAGTAATTCAGCTGGGGAACAGTTATAGTGATGGGCAAATACAGAAATCACACCCAGCAAAGCTCCAGAAAAAAGAAATGAATTTTGGAAGGGTCTACTGAGAGGAGACTCTTCCAAAAAACATTTCCACGTTTTGGAGCTTTCCTGGGAGTGTTTGCTATGGTTGCCCATTAATATCACTGTTGCCCAGCGTGGTGATATTTTGTCCCACATTTCCCGTGGTCATTTCCGGGGTTTATGTGCACGTTTGTCACCAGACAGGGTGCATATGCCCACAGTAGAATTGCGTAGAGCAGGGTTTGTGACTCCATCCTGCCAGGCTTACTGCCTCCAGGGGCTGCACTGTCTCTGTGGCCAAAGTGTGGTACAGCGGACAGAGTCATTACCTCCAGGACCAGAGGGCAGAGGTTCAAAACCCAGCTGGGGCACCTGCCAGCCCAGTCCCTATATTTTACCCACCACTAAATAAAGATAGCGCAGACACCCCTGTATGCATGGGGAAAACACCCATATTTTACCCAACACCGCACACACACCACAACAATGGGCATTACCTACAGCCAAGTCCCCCAAATGCAGTCCCATACTGCCACATTGCAATCAGGTCAACTGCTTTTTCTGAGAGAAGTTCATGCCAGCATGTTGGCGGACAAGTACATGTGGTGCAGGGGGCAGTGGCTGCTAACCACAGAAGACAGAGGCCTAGCCATGTGCAGGCTGGCACAGTCCACTGCAACAGACAGGTCCTGCCGGATCCACAGTCATGGACAGTCCAGGGAATCCAACCAATCTGTGGCTACACAGTGGTGCAGTGCACACAGACAGTACATACAAGAACAGAAGGTCACAGGTTCAAAGCCCAGCTGGGGCTACTGCCAATCCTGCCCACATATTTTTCCCACAACTAAACAGTGATAGTAAGGACACACCTTTCATGGCGGGGACATATGCAATGGTAAGACATCTGTCTTTTACCCCACTGAGCACAGACACCATGAACAGGGGCAGTACCTAGAGCAGAATCACCCAAATGCAGTCCTGGTGGGCCACACACCAGTCAGGTTCCATGCTGACACTCATACAAATGCCTGTGCTGTATATCTATGCACCACCCCCATGGCATGTAGATGTAGCCCATGCATATTCATGAGGGATAGCAGGAAAACCCGAACAGTGTGATGCAAACCTGGACTGGAGTTGGGAATCTGTGCCGTAAAGCAGCAGCCATCAAGGGCAGACACACCCACACCCACAGGCCCCATTGGCCAATGTCTCCTGGAAAGGCAGAACATTGGACCGTGCATGCAGCACCCAAAACGAGCACTTGCATAACTTACCAATGTCACCCTACACCTGAGGTATACGGTACACAGCTCGGAGACGTTTGCTAGGAGCACAGGCAGGCAGTTATCCATACGTTACGTACATACTGCTAGTTGACCCCATCCAAACAATCTGTTAGGTGTTTGCGGGGCATGCTCCAGGCCTGGCCTCTGACGGTGCTTACCACCCTGGGGAGTGACCACCAGCTGTAATGCGTACCATATCCATGCCTTGCCGTGCTCAGGACCGGTTTGGTGGGCAAGGCTACTTACCCCCTCAATCGTAGCACCATGATGGCAGAGGTGTGGAAGTGTGTGTCTGTCTATACAGTGGGTGTTGGCTGCAAGCCCCTTCAACAGCCCGCACTGCCAGCACTGTTGCCAGTATTGGCCAGTCAATGTGCATAATGAGGTGCAAGGTACCATGGGTATAGCCAGGGCAGGGTGGCGTGGCCAGGATGCATCTGCACTGGGCATAGGGCCCTGGCAGGGACATTGGCTGGGATATTGTAGTGTCCGGCCACCACCTACACAGACAGGGTGGCCAAAGCATGTCCTTCTGGGGGATCACGCTCACCCTGACTGTGCAGTGACCACAGCATGGCTAGGCCCCCCCATAGTGCTGTATAGTAGTTCTCTCATGTGATAGATATGGGTTTCTCTTTGGGGCCCAGTCACTGATCTATCTGCTTGCTGTGTATGCAGACAGCCCAGTTCTGGGTGCATGCATCTCCATTGGGAACATGCACTATGGACTAACCAGCAGACTGTTTGTAGCTGGTAAATGTCTTGCTATAATGGCTTGCAGGGTGCAGTGGCTGTTGGCTTGCTGCAGGGGAATATCTGGTGGTGGAGTGCAGCTTACCATACCCTGGGCTTATGTCTGTCTGCTATTGTGTTATGGCTGTGTATGGAGCTGCCTGCCTGGGGGGGGGGGGGGGGGGGGGTGTTCCTCAGCAGGACTGGGGTTGATGTTGCCCTCTACTGCCACCTTTGCAGGGAGGTAGAGTGTGGATCCCTTGATGGGGACCATGTTTGCCACTGGGGGGGGGGGGGGGGTGCCTGATGGCGGCAGACAGGGATATCCATGGTGTTTGTGCAGAAACTAGCTATCTTACACATTAACACTGCTTTGGAACGCCCGCTTGGCCTCCATCAGCCATGGCAGGTGTTGTTGACCTGGTCCTGGCCACCTCATTGCACACTCAGGGTGAGCACAGTACCCGCACAATGTAACGGTGTGTGGCTACTCTGTGCCAGTAAAACACCCGGTCAGTGCCCCCTACTAGGCCAAGGTGCTGTGTGGGTGCACCCGGTCACTTCCCCCAACAGGGCCGAGGTGCTGTGGGGGTGCATTCCCCATCTTGTGTCCATCTGCGGACAGCTAATTTGCATGTGCAGTGCATCATGGGTACGGGTGGCCTAACCCTATCCTGTTGACACCAGCAGACTGTCTGTGAGGTGACGTGTAGGCTATCTGCAGCCAGCCAGGGGCCTGCTTACAGCTATGGAGCTGTAGCGCAATGGTTACATCGCTGCCTGTGCAGCCAGAGGTCATGGGTTCAAACCCACAGTGGGGCCCTTTGGTAGGGCTGTCCACAGCTTTATTTTTATTTACTGTACATATGTCTATGCCGGCAAGACCACCCTCAGCTTACTATACCCATTAGGTGCCTCTGAGGGTGCTTCATAGGGCGCCCTGTAGGCCACCTTATGGTTGCCATCCCTATAGGGTGCACTATACATTATCCTGTGTCGCAACATACATGCTGCCCTATAGGGGTCATTCAAGGGTGCCTTGGCGAACAGTGCACTGTAACATGTGCCTTATGGGCCGCCGTATGTTAACATGCTGGGAGAGTGCGTTTGCTAGTAGTGATAACAAAATAAAATTATACAGCCTCCTACAGCACTCCACAACATAATACATACTGCCTCAGCAGGCATTTTTCACTGGGCATTGTGAGGAGTTGAACCCCTGATCCCTGCACCATTGGTCAGTGTTTTAACCATTGTGCTGTGGCTCTGTTCCTGTGCTTGTGCATCAGCGCGCCGCCTTGTGCCTATCAGCGCGCCGCCTTCTGCCGCCCAAGGGGACCAGTGCGCCGCCTTCTGCTGCCCAAAAATAACTGTGCGCCGCCTTATGCCGTTCCAAATTAATTTGCCTCCTAAAACAATGTTAATCATTACAGTTACTGCCTCAGCTGACCTTTGTCGTTGCGCACACTGGGGGATTGAACCCATGGCCCCTGCACCATTGGTCAGTGTCTTCACCGTTGTACCACGGCTCTGTTGTTTTGTATACTCAGCAGCGCGCCACTTTGCCTTTCCACGCGCTAATGTCGACCCCCGCACATTAGCGCGACGCACACACGTCCGGTTGCTTACTACTGTTTTTTTTCTATTTTCTGCCTGAACCGCCCACTCCTTATATGGCACAGGCACACTAGCACGGCCCCGCACGTTAGGAATGTTTAGTAAACATGCCCCTAAGTGTTAAAATAAAACACAAGAGCAGAACAGAACTATGTTAAAAAATGCAAAATGAATAAGAAATAATGCCCAATAACAGTAAATAATTATAAAAATAAAACCCAAATACAAGAACAAAAATAGTATTAATATGTTAAAAATGTATACACCCATTAAAAATGATGGGCATAAAAATGCACTGTGCAAATCGCAAATAATGTCTAAGAGCATGAGCTGTGTAAAAAAAAACCTATATGAATAATCAATAATAAATAGTGCTTAGTAAAACAAAACTGATGGAAAACTAATCATGAACTTCGGCATTATATTAACCATCATATTGACATAGCATGCAAAAAAATGTAATTATGAACCTAAAAGGTGAGTATGGGAAAATACCTTGAGCGCTGCCGGCATTGCAAGAGTGGTCCGAAAAGGACGCTGAAATTGGCACGCTTTGAGGTAAGGGGCAAATTTTGCATATACATAGGAAAAGCAAATAAAAAATACCGTTTTGCACAGGAAATAATAAAAAGTGAGTTTAGGAAAATACCTTAAGCGCTGCTAGCATTGCAAGAGTAGTCTGAAAAAGTTTAATGGGTGTATACATTTTTAACATATTAATACTGTTTTTGTTCTTGTATTTGGGTTTTATTTTTATAATTATTTACTATTATTGGGCATTATTTCTTATTCATTTTGCATTTTTTAACATGGTTCTGTTCTGCTCTTGTGTTTTATTTTAACACTTAGGTGTTTAACACAGTTGTTAATATACAAGTCAGTTTTATACATTGTTTTTAATAAGTCTTTAATAAGTTCCAGATTATTCTGAATAGTATTAGTTGCTACTTGTATAAAACATTTTGTCATATTTTTCACACTTTAGTATTATGGTAACATATATCAAATACACACCTGTCTATTCAAATATCCTCTTTGGTCCTTTTTGCTTAGGGCCCTTGGGTTTGGGTTTCCCACTGTTGTGTTTATTTATTTATTTATTTATATTGCTTTTATTAATGTAGTTTTATTCTTGTTAATGGTAATATTGTTTTCTAGCATTACCAACTACATTACTGGTTCTTTACCAGATGTTTATACATCTCCATGCGCTTCTCCTAGTGTACTGATATAATACAATTTGTGAGTATAAATATGACTGTTTTACATTATATTTTTTTCTTTTATACCATATATGGTCATTCATATTTATGTTTTTAAATTTATGGTTTTATCAACTTTCTATTTTTTAAGTTCAAAATGTTATCATGATATGTTTTTTGTTTGCAGTCCTCTACCCCCTGATGAAGGCAACTGCCTAAACGCGTCGGGGTTTTTTTTATATATTAAATAAAGTGCAAGTGACCTACTACTCTGCTCGTTCTTTGTGTTTCATGGAGCCATGTGAAACCACACAGGCAGTGCTAGCTTTTGGGATGTGTAACCTACTTACTGTACCTGAACTGTAACATGCCTGAAGCATGGGAAAGGCGAGTGTGCTTTGTATTTCAGTTACATATTTAACATACCTGATGATCTGCTTTCCTTGAATCCTGCTAGACTAGTCCAGATGAGTGGGTTATGTCCCCTTGCCAGCAGGTGGAGGGAGATGAGCAACTTTCAGTGATGTCATCGCCTGGTATATTCTCTGGGAGAAACCAGTATGACACTTCCCAAGCATGTAAGCAAAACTGAAAAAAACCCTCAAAAATAACTTGAATAATATAATGTTAGAGAGGGCATTGAGTCAGAAAGGATTAAAGTTTTGCAGGAAACAAAATTTGCTGTAGAAGCTCTGTGGATTGAATTCCATGTAAAAAGGGGAAGGCAATGGCAGTGGGGGTGTACTATCGACCGCCTAGCTAGAATGAACAAATGGTTGAAGAAATCAAGGAAGCTAACAAACGTTACAGTGCAGTAGTAATAATGGGTGATTTCAATTACCCCGGTATCGACTGGGTCAGTGTCACAGCAGGACACGCTAGGCAGATAAAGTTCCTAGATGAAATAAATGACTGCTTCTTGGAGCAGCTGGTTCATGAACCGACCAGAGGGGAAGCCATATTAGACCTAGTCCTTAGTGGAACACCAGATCTGGTGCAAGAGATAAGGGTGTTGGGGCCAGTTGGCAATAGTGATCATAGCATGATTGCATTTGATTTAATTAGTGGAGGAGGGATAGTAAGGAAATCCACAGTACTACCTTTTAACTTTCGAAAGGGAGACTATGATAAAATGAGGAAAACAGTTAAGAAAAAACTAAAAGGAGCAGTTGCGAAGGTTTAAGACGTACATCAAGCTTGGGTGTTGTTGAAAAATACTATCTTGGAAGCCCAGACCAGCTGTATTCCACGTTTTAAGAAAAGTGGAACGAGGTCCAAAAAACTGCCAGCATGGTTTAAAGGTGAGGTCAGAGAGGCTGTTGCCAAAAAAGCATCTTTCAGGAGATGGAAAAAAGAGCCAAACGACGAAACCTGGAAACGGCACAAGCAGTGGCAACTTAAATGCAAGGCATTGATAAGGCAGGGAAAGGGAGAATTTGAGCAGAAGCTTGCTGCGGAAGCAAAAACGTGAAATAAAGACTTTTTCAAGTACATTCATAGCAAAAAAACCTGTGAGAGTCAGTTGGTCCATTAGATGATAGAGGGGTTAAAGGGGCACTAAGAGGTGACAAGGCGATAGCGAAGAGACTGAATGAATTCTTTGCTTCGGTCTTTACTGAGGAAGATTGTAGGGATGTTATCCATGACAGAAGTGCTATTTAAAGGTGCGGAAGAATTGAAGGAAATATTGATACATCGGGAAGATGTCTTACAACTATTAGATAAACTGAAGAGTAGCAAATCACCTGGGCCGGATGGTATACACCCAAGGGTGTTGAAAGAACTGAAATATGAGATTGCAGAACTGCTATCAGTAATCTGTGAACTATCATTTAAAATCATCTCTAATACCTGAAGATTGGAGGATCGCCAATGTAACACCAATTTTTAAAAAGGGTTCCAGGGGTGATCCGGGAAACTACAGACCGGTGAGCCTGACGTCAGTACCAGGAAAAATGGTAGAAACCATCATAAAGAATAAAATTACTCAGCATGTAGATAGTCACAACCTAATGAGAGACAGCCAACATGGCTTTAGACAAGGAAGATCTTGACTCTCTCACAGGTTTTTTGCTACGAATGTACTTGAAAAGGTCTTTATTTCGCGTTTTTGCTTCCGCAGCAAGCTTCTTCTCAAATTCTCTCTTTGCCTGCCTTATCAATGCCTTGCATTTGACTTGCCAGTGTTTGTGCTGTTTCCAGGTTTCGTCGTTTGGCTCTTTTTTCCATTTCCTGAAAGATGCTTTTTTGGCAACAACAGCCTCTCTGACCGCACCTTTAAACCATGCTGGCAGTTTTTTGGACTTCCTTCCACTTCTTTTAAAGCGTGGGATACAGCTGGTCTGGGCTTCCAAGATAGTATTTTTCAACAACACCCAAGCTTGATGTACGTCTTAAACCTTCGCAACTGCTCCTTTTAGTTTTTTCTTAACTGTTTTCCTCATTTTATCATAGTCTCCCTTTCGAAAGTTAAAAGGTAGTACTGTGGATTTCCTTACTATCCCTCCTCCACTAATTAAATCAAAGGCAATCATGCTATGATCACTATTGCCAAGTGGCGCCAACACCCTTATCTCTTGCACTAGATCTGGTGTTCCACTAAGGACTAGGTCTAATATGGCTTCCCCTCTGGTTGGTTCATGAACCAGCTGCTCCAAGAAGCAGTCATTTATTTCATCTAGGAACTTTATCTCCCTAGCATGTCCTGACGTGACACTGACCCAGTTGATACCGGGGTAATTGAAATCACCCATTATTATTACTGTGCTGTAACGTTTGTTAGCTTCCTTGATTTCTTTGAGCATTTCATCATCCATTTGGTCATTCTGGCCAGGTGCTCGATAGTACACCCCCACTGCCCGTAACGCCAGTTTTTAAAAAGGGTTCCAGAGGTTAACTGGGAAACCTCGGACCGGTGAGCCTGACATCATTACCGGGAAAAATGGTAGAAACCATCATAAAAGAACAAAATTACTCAGCATGTAGATAGTCATGGCCTAATGGGAGACAGTCAACATGGCTTTAGACAAGGAAGATCTTGTCTTACTAATCTGTAATGTTTTTTTGAAGGTGTGAATAAACAGATGGACAAAGGTGAGTCAGTTGATATAGTGTATCTGGACTTTCAGAAAGCCTTTGACAAGGTCCCTCATCAGAGACCTTTGGCAAAACTAAAGGGTCATGGGATAGGAGGCAGTGTACTATTGTGGATCAGGAACAGGTTAAAAGATAGAAAGCAGAGGGTAGGGCTAAATGGCCAATTTTCCCGATGGAGAAAGATGAATAGTGGTGTACCCCAGGGATATGTGCTGGGTCCGCTGCTTTTTGACATATTTATAAATGACCTGGAAAAGGGAATAACGAGTGAGGTTATCAAATTTGCAGATGACACAAAGATATTTAAAGTTGTTAAAACCCAAGAGGATTGTGGAAAATTGCAAGAGGATCTTGATAAATTGGAAGACTGGGCATCAAAATGGCAGATGAAGTTTAATGTGGACAAGTGCAAAGTTATGCACCTAGGGAAGAGCAACTCAAACTATGGTTACACAATGCAAGGTTCCACATTAGGAACCACCACCCAGGAAAAAGATTTAGGCGTCATTGTGGATAACATGTTAAAACCCTCGGCCCAGTGTGCAGCGACGGCCAAGAGATCAAATAGAATGCTAGGTATCATAAGGAAAGGAATGGAAAATAAAACAAAAGATGTTATAATCCCTCTCTATTGTTCCATGATGAGACCGCACCTTGAATATTGTGTGCAATTCTGGTCGCCATATCTTAAAAAGGATATAGCGTTATTAGAAAAGGTTCAGAGAAGAGCCCCCAAATTGGTAAAGGATATGGAAGGATACTCCTATGAAAAAAGGCTAAAAAGGTTAGGGCTCTTTAACTTGGAAAAGAGACGGCTGAGGGGAGATATAATAGAAGTCTATAAATTAATGAACGGAGTGGAACGGGTAAACGTAGATCGATTGTTTACGTTATCAGAATATAGAAAGACTAGGGGACATGCAATGAAGCTACAGGGTAAACTATTTAAGACTAATAAAATATTTTTTCACTCAACGTATAATCAAACTCTGGAATTTGTTACCGGAGGATGTAGTAAAGGCTGTTAGTGTAGCTGGGTTTAAAAAAAGGTTTGGACAAGTTCCTGGAGGAAAGGTCCATAAACCATTATTAAGAAGGGACCCAGGATATCAATGCTTGACCCAGTACAAGCATTGTGGAACCTGTGTCTTTTGGGGAAACTGCTAGGTACGTATGACCTAGATTGGCCACTGTTGGGAACGGGATACTGGGCTTGATGGACCTTGGTCTGACCCAGTATGGCATATCTTATGTTCTTACTAAACACACACATCCTTATCATGAAGACTTTGGTTCCATTTTTTTCATAGTAAGAGAGCCAAGCACTTGATCAAAGTATCAGGCTGACTAGACTTTTCACAACAGCCGCAATCTCCCAGTTCGTAACATCGCTAATGTGACCAAAAGGCAGTAGGCTCTCTAACTTGCAAAAGAGGTCTTCAGGATGGGTCCTGACCTGGTCTAGTAGGATTCAAAGAATGGAGATTCAGGTTTATTAAGATCTCTCCTCTCCTTTCTTATCATTCTGCTCAACCAGTCCGGACAAGTGGGATGTACCCAAGCAGGATGGGGTGGGAAGAAGCCGACCAACAGAACAAACTACCTGCCAGAGGAATCATCTGAATAACCTCCCCAAGTGCTCTGAGGGCCTCACAAAAGTGATCAACTAAGGAGGCTAACTGTCCTATGAGGATTCGTAGGTGGATTCCACGCAAAAGGGTTACATGAGCTGTGACTCCCTCCTAAGTGTGCTTACCAGGCAGGATCCACACTGCCCCAAAGGTCTTTGGGTTGAATGGGCAATAGAGGACTTGATCTCTGCCAGCACTTCTCTCAAACTGCCAAGGATAAATAAGATTTGATTTTTAGAGGAAACATGAAGAATTGTGATGAACTCTAACATCACACTACGCCCATCCACCAGGCACAGCGAGGAATCAGTTTGAAGATCCTTCTTGATAAAGGAAGATAGATCTAAAATCCAGTCTGAATGAGAAAAGGAAGCAGGAATCTCCTTGAAGAAAAGGTCAGTGAAGGTTCCTAAGCGTCTCTCTAGTCCAGTCCCTTTCTTCTGGGTTGTGTTCTCCTTCCAGCAGCTTGGAGACTGAGTACGTCATCCTTTTGATGATTACAGGATATGTATCACTGGCACCACCCACCAGCTCCAGTATGCTCAGTCTTCAAGCAGCTGGAGGGAGCAGTAAGCCAGGGAGACAGGCTTACTGGAGAGACTTTAGTTGTAGAGGGGTTTTGTTTTCTCTTACTTGTTTTCTTTCTTTTAATTTCATTGATCCTAATTTATTTTATTTTCTTCTTTGGATGCTCTGGGTGAGCCCCCCCTCCCCCATTGAAGACCTTGGAGGCTGGAGGAGGCTTTGCGTGGCCTGAGCCATTTAAACAAACAAAAAAAAAAAAAAACGGGAATAGGGGTGTGTGTGTTTGTGTGTATATACAAAATGCAATGCAATGCAATGCAATGTGTGCCTTCGAGTCAGTCCTGACTCCTGGCGACCCAGAAGCTCCTGGGTTTTCATGATGGTGTGCAAAAGTCTGGAATCACTTGTGAGTTTTGCGTTTTTCGTACTTTCTAATATTTTTTTTTTTAAAATTTTGTGTTAGCCCAGCATATTCATCTTTCTACCATGTTAAAAAGGATACGTTTGGCTATTAGAGTTGACTTTTTTGCATTCCTTGCTTCCAATTTAAATACTTTACAGACACTGGGAGATAGCTACTGTGATTTTTGTGGATCCTGCGTCAAAAATGGATCGAGATTATCTAATGCAAATGTAATGTGTGCCTATGCACACGTTATTTCTGTCCAATCAGGAGGCTGGTTTCACTAACCAATCACAATGCAGATATCTAGCCAACAGTGCAGCTATAAAAATGTGTGGAATTTTTGAATTTCATACGCTTTCTAGATCGACCATGAAGATGACTCGGACCCTGATGTTGGAGGAGCATGTTCGTGTGTCCTTTATGAGTGAGGAAGGATTTTCAAGCCATGAACAAAGAAGAAGAGAAGCTCTGCCCCATGGTTCTCTCCTGAACTGCGATCTTCTCTCACCCAACTACGCAGACTTGAGCGCCGATGGCGCCGATCACTCTCTATTGAAGATCAGACCGCCTACCAAACTCACCTCTCAATTCATCGTGAAGCAATCACAACCAAAATGAAACAATATCACACCGACACACTAAAGAGATCATTGAATAAACCACGTGACCTCTTCAACTTGGTCAAATCCCTCTCGAAAGAACCATCACCCGATCAGCACAGCGTGATTCACCCACAAGAATACGCAGACTACCTGCAATCCAAGATCATTCAAACCAAAAAGGATTCAGCAATTCAGTTTCAGGAACCAACAGGCCTAACCCTACTTGACAAGTTCTCTACACCATCCACTAAATGCATTGAAGATATCATAACATCCCTCAACACCTCCACAGCACAGACTGACCCATGCCCAGCCTTTTGGATTAAGGAACTACGTGAGGTGTTCAGTCCATTCATCGCAAACCTAATGAACCTCTCCTTCACAACAGGATACTTCCCCACAACACTTAAGCAGACATCCATTAGGCCACTATTGAAAAACCCCAAGCTTGACCCGCAGAAGGCCGATTCCTATAGGCCAATAGCCAGTATTCCCTTGCTAGCCAAGATAACTGAGAAAGAGGTACAACGGCAGATTCAAAATCACATAGACTCCGCAGCTCCCCTAGATCACTGCCAACATGGGTTTAGAGAATATCATGGAGTCGAGACCCTACTCACCAGCCTATTCAACGCAATAATCACAGGCATAGACAACATCCATCAAGGTTTTGTGCTCATCTTCTTGGACATCGCCGCTGCGTTCGACTCGGTGAGTCACGAAATTCTCCTGGGAAGGTTGAAAGAGAAGGGCATCTGCAACAATGCACTAGAGTGGTGTAAATCCTATTTGGAAGCAAGATGGCAATACGTAAAGTCTGGATCTGAGGAATCAAAACACTTCCATCAAAAACAAGGTGTACCTCAAGGCTCCTCCTTGTCCTCCCTACTATTCAATATTTACATGCAGCCCATCTGCAACATCATAAGATCATTTAATGTGAGCTGTTTGATATATGCAGATGACATTCTTTTATACATGCCGTTCTCCACAGCCCAAATGGACCTAACACCAGCAATAGACTGTTTCAATGCTGTCTCAGCGTGGCTTCAATCACAGAATCTACGCATTCAACATAAAAAGACAGAGGTTCTTTTCATCTCCAGAGACCCCAACTTTACTCCTCCACCCCACGTCAGTGTTAATGAAGCGGACTTACTAACCAAAGAAACAATAAGATACCTCGGAGTTACGTTGGACCAACGCCTGGATATGAAACACCACATAAACAACATTGTCAAAGCTGTATACTTCAAAATCCGCACTATCAGGCATCTGCGCTCCCTACTGGACCCTGATGACTTCCGGACCATATACCAAGCGCTAATACTGCCACACTTCGACTTTGCAAACGCCATCTTTCAAGGGCTCCCCCACTCCACGCTGGCCCCTTTACAGCTGGCCATGAATGCTGCAGCAAGGGTCCTACACGGAGCCGCCAAAAGTGACCACGTGACCCCCATTCTCAAACAACTTCACTGGTTACCTATCCATGGAAGAATCATCTTTAAAACCCTTCTCCTAGCGTTCAAAACAATCAAAGGTATTTCATCCCCTTCACTCACAGATCTTATTTACATGGTGCCCCCCAACAGATCCAGAAGAGCAATAGCCATAAACCTACTAGCAAAACCAAAGGAATCATCAAAGTGCAACATATCAACCACAAACAGGGCGTTCCGCTACTATGTACCTAAATGCTGGAATGCCCTACCCCCTGACATTAGGGCGATTGCCGACCTATCACAGTTCAGAAAGGCACTCAAATACCATTTATTCCTCCAATGCTACCCAAACTCCAATGACACCCCTCTGAAGAGATGACCCACTCTAAGAAACAACCCTCACGTTCATTATGTTATTTCACCCACTCATTGCCATGTAAATATCTCATGCATATAATCAACCCTGTTATCCAAGCTACTCTTTACTATGTAAAAATCTCATGTATATAGTTACCCCTGTTATCCAAGTTTGGACCCCTGTTCGATGTAAAACCAAACAGCATGTTGTTATGGTTGTTGTGTTATAATGTAAACCGCGCTGATGCCAAATAGCGCGGTATATAAGAATTTGTAATAAATAAATAAAATAAATGAGATAGCCAGGAAAGTTAGCTGCAGTCAGAGCGCTGTTATTAAGATTGTACAGAAGAAGAAAGAAACGGGTTCAGTGGTGGACAAGCCTCGTTCAGGTCGTCCACGTGCATCAACATCATGCCAGGACTGCGCACTACAACGCATTTCACTGACTAATCGCAAGTTGACCTCTCCTCAGCTACTTCGAGAGTGGTCAGACAAGAGTGAGGTCAGTGTCAGCTCATCAACAGTTTGTCGCCGGTGCCTGCAGTTTGGTCTCCGGGGCTGCAAAGCACAGAATAAGCCACTGATGACTGACATACCAAGGCACAACCGGATCGGGTGGGCGAGAAAGCACTCAACCTGGTCGACTGAAATGTGGGAAAAGGTGTTATTCAGCGATGAAAGCACTTTCTACCTGTTTGGTAACCAGGCCTACACCTATGTGAGGAGATTTCCTGGAGAGGAATTCAAGCCTGAGTATCTCAACCTCACTGTGAAGCATCCTTTGACGATCATGGTCTGGGGCTGCATGGCTGCCAGTGGCGTTGGACATCTTCACATCGTCGATGGAATGGTCAACAGGGCCAAGTACATCACCATACTGCAAAAGTGCATGGTGCCGTCAGCACACCAGCTGTTTCCTGGCCAGTTCTGTTCCAGATGACAATGCACCCTGCCATCGCTCCAGACAGATGATCAGCTGGAAGCAGCGGAACAACATCAAGTCAATGGACTGGCCTGCCCAGTCTCCAGATCTGAGTCCAATCGAGAACCTGTGGTACAAGGAGGCCTTGGAAATATCCAAGAGGCATCTGACATCAAAGCGTGAGCTGATGGAGTCACTCATTGCAGCTTGGAACCTCGTCACCAACGATCACCTTGTCAGACTGATTCATTCAATGCCGACAAGGTGCAGTCAGGTGATCAAGAACAAAGGGTAGCCCATGAAATACTGACCAACATTAAAGCACAATTCCACGTGCAAACACACCCAGTCCAAAAAACATGGATAGCAGAGGAAGGTAACTTTTATTGAACACCTATTAGCCAAGGCCTGACAGGCCGTGTTTCGCTATGCCTTCATCAGGGGCTTTTCTGGCTAAAAAAATACAACATATAAAAACATACAAATAAATAATAATTAGATAAAAATCAACTTGTTTAAACATTTATATCAATGAACTCAAAATAAGGCACCATAAAATCATATATATGATACATACATAGTTTAAAAAACTTACTTAATAATATTAGCTGTGTATAAATATGTTTATAAGAACGATATTGTGATTATCTTAGACCAATGTTTATAAAAACTATATATAAATATAATTAAAATCAATGCTATTATTTTTTTAAATTTTTTTTTTGCTTTTAACCAAACAAATATCTCTTGGAAGTGACTTGAACTGCTCATATTAATTCTAAAATAAAATAAAACATACCTGTATGTTCTATTTTTAATTCAATGCAATCTGTATTTTCTGCAACAAGAGGATAAAGGCTCAGTAGTAATCCTATTATTCATTAAACAAAATAAAAATCAAACACTGAGCCATTACTGACACATAAAGGCCTTTTTTAAGGCCACATACATTAATTTGAAGGAAACCTGGCATGCGTCCATAATATTTTAAAGCATACTTACAATAATATATCGTTGGCCAGCAATGTACATTACGTGATTTTCACAGAAAATCTATCAACAGGAAAACTATGGGGAACAAACTCAGAAAATAAGGGCCAAACCAATACTAAAAGTTGGCCCTAATAGCCAAATCTATCACTTATCATGAGATACACAGAAAAAGCCACTGGGAGGAAAAAGAAATTAAGATATAAGGTCACGAAGTTGAAAAAACGTCAAATTTACAAGTGATTCCAGACTTTTGCACACCACTGTGTATGTACGTACGTGTGTGTATATATAGTTGTTTACATAGGTTCATAATTAAAAAAAAAACAAACCCCCCCCCCTATTTTTGTATTAAGGGAGTTTTTTTTTCAATATGTCTGCGAGTCTCGCAGAGGAGCAGGGGCTCCAGGCCAGCGGGTCCCTCGATCCATCAGCTTCTGTGTCTCAGGAATCGGGAGAAACCCTTGAGGTACTTCTTGAGGAGGGGTCTCTGCTGTCCTTAGTTCCAGAGCAGCATGTCCTCTCTCAGCCACAACCTGGGACCTCCTTGGGGGTGGGAGGTCTGGAGGAAGGCCCCCACGGTGGTTTCTCCCTGGAGTTTGTATTGTTACTACACAAGGCTTTCTGCCTGCGTCAACAGGGGGACCACGGTCAGACGGCAGCACAGGGATGCACACGAAAGTGAGAGGCGGAGACCAAGTCACTGATTGATACGAATGTACCTCCCAAGCGGACTAGGTCCACGGAGGAAGAGGAGCCCCTCTTTCCTAGATCGGAGATGCTAGAAAGGGAGGTCTGTGATCGTGAATTGGGGGAAGAGGAGGAGGAGCTCGAGGAAGGTGAGATTCCAGAAGAGCAAGCGAGAATAGTGAGGGTCTTCCGTCGAGAGGAGCTACTGGCTTTGATTGGAGAGTCATTGAAGATACTCAACACTAATGCAGGGGTGCCTGTGATTCAGGCAGTTAGGAAGTCTCAAAGTCTTTCCAGTTCATGGGGTGGTTCGGCAGATGATTCAAGAGGAATGAGATCAGCCAGAGTCTGGCTTAAGGGGCGTGTGATCGATGTCGCGTTTGTACCCCTTGCTGGAAACAGAAAAGGAGTTGCTCAGGTCGCCCAGAGTGGATGCTGCAGTATCTGCGATTTACCAAGAAGACTACCATCCCTGTGGAGGGCAGCGCAGCTCTTAAAGATGTCCAGGACAGGAAATTGGAAACTTTGCTGAAGCAAGCCTTTGACATTAGTGCCCTGGCCCTTCAGGTGTCAGTTTGCGGGGCTTGGGTGGCCCGGGCTTGCCTGAGGTGGTCACAACAGCTGCAGCTGTCGGGTGAGACTCCGGAAGGACTGCAGGGAGAGGTGGCGAGAATTGAGTCTGGAGCAGCCTACCTAGCGGATAGTCAGTATGATCTCATTAGGAGTTTGTCGAAAAACATGGCCTCAATGGTAGGTGCCCGTCGTTACCTTTTGGCTCCGCAACTGGGCAGTGGAAGGTTCTTCCAAGGCCCGCTCAGCTGCTTTTTGGGGAAGAATTGGACAAGTTGGTGAAGGAGGTAGGTGAATCCTAAGGATGGCAAGCTCCCGGAAGATAAACCAAAGCAGGGTTGCATGCCCACCCCTGGTCAGTCTCAGCAGCGGGAGGCCCGGAGGTTTCGAGCGGTTCGCTTGGGTCCCTTTCAGAGGGGCCGCTTTCACTCTAGAGGGCAGGGATTTCGGGGGTTTTCGAGGAGCGGGGAGAGGCTTTGGGGCCATTCGGCTGCCTCTGGCCCAAGGAAGCCACAATGAAGCAGCGGAGGCCCGGGTGGGAGTTTTGCCAGTAGGAGGACGACTGCAGCAGTTCTTCCCCACCTGGGCCCGGGTCACTTTCGACCAATGGGTCTTGGAGGTAGTGCGGGTCAATTATGCCCTTGAGTTTGCAAGGCCGGTCTTCCCCTCGTTTGTCCAGTCTCCTTGCAAATCTCTGACCTAGCTCGCAGCGGTAGAGGAAACACTAACAAGGCTTTTGGCCTTGGGGGGCGGTCGTACCGGTACTCGAAGATCAGTGCGGTTGCGGTCGATACTCCATCTATTTTGTGGTACCAAAGAAGGAAGGTTCCTTGCGTCTGATTCTAGATCTCAGTCAGAGTACTTTTGGACAGTGTGACAGTGGTGGCTACATCAACCATCAGGGTGGCACGAGCAGTCCTCTTTTTGGAAGAGGAAGCAGAAAACCTGCTGGTGTGGGCCGAAGCTCATCTGCTAGCTCATCTGCTAGCTCTATCAGCACAGCATGTGCCGGAGTGGAAAACGTCACAACCAACTACCTCAGTAGGTACAAGGTGGATCAGGGCTAGTGGGAGCTCTGTCAGGAGGTCTTTGAGCAGGTGGAGCGCCAGTGGGGGGGCTCCTATCATGGACCTGATGGTGTGCTGAGAGTCGGCCAAAGCAAGCAGATTCTTCAGTAGAAGGGAAAGAATATCGGAGGGCCTAGATGCACTAGTTCAACCGTGGTCCTCGGAGGGGCTACTGTATGTGTTTCCTCTGTGGGCCCTCATAGGCAAGGCTCTCCAGAGGATAGAGGCTCATCAGGGATTGGTAGTCCTGATAGCCCTGGACTGGCTGCGGCATGCCGATCTCATTCGGCTATTGGCAGAGCGACCATGGCGCCGTCCGGTGAGAGACGACCTCCTCAGGCAGGGTCCCGTGCGGATGCCTCAAGTGGATCGGTTCTCGCTTACGGCCTGGCTATTGAAAGGGCAAGGCTGCGTTAAAAGAGGATATTCAGGGGCACTGATCGCGACATTGCTGAAGGTTTGCAAACGCTCACCCTTTCTCGCATATGTGAGGGTATAGTTCATTTTTGAGAACTGGTGTGAAGATCGGCATAAGAGGCCCTTTAAAATTTTGGTCCCTGAGGTTTTAGACTTCTTTTTGAGAAGGGGTTGGCTGCCAGCTCCTTGTGGGAGCAGGTAGCAGCTATCGCCTGTTACAGAGGCAAGATTCTGGGTAAAACATTAGGCGAGCACCTAGATGTGGTTCGATTTCCTCAGGGCAGTGCGGCCCCTACATCTAAAGTCGGCTGTGCCTTCATGGGATCTAAATATGGTATTGGACTCCCTGGCAGGGGTGCTGTATGAACCAGTGGAACGCACCTCGCCAAAGAATTTGATGCTCAAGACCATTTTTCTAGTGGCTATTTGTTCAGCCAGGCCTGTGTCTGAGTTGCAAGCTTTGTTGTGTCGTCCGCCTTTCCTCGCTTTCTTTAAGGAGAAGGTCGTCTTGCTGACGGTTCGTTCCTTTTTGCCCAAGGTAGTTTCTCCTTTTCATATGAATCAGTCAGTGTCTCTCCCTTCCTTTGCCAATTTGGAGCAGGGGGAGGGCGATGCGCGGTTGCGCCTCTTGGACGTGTGAAGGATTCTGAAGCGTTATTTGAAGCATACAAAGGCATTCCCGTAAGCCGGAATGTACGTTTTTTGTTTTGTTCAGAGGGCCGCATATCAAAGGGGAAGGCAGGTCCCGGTGGGGTTCTGGACTCATTCAATGAGGGCTCAAGTGGCTTTGTGGGCAGAGTTTTTAGTCTAGCTCCTCCGTTGGAATTTTGTCGAGCGGCTACTTGGTCTTCTCTACATAACTTTGACAAACATTACCGATTGGATGCATGTTTTGGGAGAGCGGTGCTTCGGGCCTGTCTGGCGGGCCCCTCCCATGTTTGAACTGCTCTGTTACATCCCAGAAGAAAGGGACTGGACTGGAGAGATGCTTAGGAAGAAGTAATTAGATCTTACCTGCTAATTAGTGTTCCCGAAGGATCTTCAGTCCAGTCCCTGGTCCCGCCCTGAGTGGCAAGGCAGCGGATATGTTACCGGTTCGAAGCTGTGAAAGGGTGTTAGTAAGGGCCGGGGGAATTTGTCTGGCAGGTTTTGCGTTGGAGGTCTTTGGTAGCGGAGCGGACTCACCAGGTGCAGGGCCCTGATTTTGTAATTGGTAATTTTGAGAAACTGAGATCATACTCCACATAACCTGGCTTAGAAGTCAGTTTCATGACTGTCATGGTATGTGCACAACTAACCCATTTGGAGAAATTGCCCCAAAGTAGAAACTGGGCCACATTTACTTAAAAAACAGAAACTGCACCAAAAGATTCCATCTCCTCCATCAAAGGACCCAAAGATCTCATCAGGTCAGATACCAAAAAAAAAAAAGTCATCAGCAAATAAGGATCTTAATATGTATACTTTAGAGGAAAGGCATGATAGAGGAGATATGATAGAGATGTTTAAATACTTCCATGGCATAAATGCACAGGAAGAGAGCCTCTTTTTCGATTGAAAGCAATCTCTGCTATGAGGGGACATGGAGTAATATGCAGAAATATTTTTTTTACATAAAGGGTGGTAGATGCGTGGAATAATCACCTAGTGGAGGTGGTAGAAATGAGGACCGGATTTGAATCTTAAAGCATGGGACAAACACCAGAGGATCTCTAAAGGAAAGGGGATTATTGTAATAGTTGATATGGAAGGGCAGACTAGATAGGCCATGTGGTCTTTTTCTGCTGTCATGTTTCTATACTTCTCCGGCCTAACTCTAAAATCCCGTATCATAGAATTCATTTGGACTGTTTGTGCCAGGGGTTCCATTATTAAACCAAATAACAATGGTGAGAGCGGGCAACTCTCTCTAGTCTCTCCTCAAATCAAATTCAGCTGTGTAACCCGTATCTATTTTTAAACTAGCTTTACTCTCCTTATGCAATATTTGTATCCATTTAAGGAAATTCCCCCAAGCCCATCTTATCTAGAATCTTAAATAGGCCTATAAACCCTATTGAAAACTTTTTCTGTGTTGATCATCAAAAGAAGCCAGGACACCCTCCCCCCTTCTTTGCCTGCCATATCAGGTTAAGGATTTTTAGCCCCCATTCTCCCTGGAATGAATCCTGATTGATTTAATATGAACTAGATTGGGAAGCAAGGGGAGCAGATGATTAACCAGTATCCTAGCAAAGATCTTTTGGTTAATCCTTAAAAGGAAGATAGCTTGGGATCTTTCACCTCCTTATGCAAAAGTGTCACCCCAGCAACCTTCATCAAAGGAAAGAGTGGTTTGCTTCCTAGTCTTCTCCAGAAAAATATTACAAATCTGTATCAAAAGGTCTACTTCCTCTTGAAATGCTTATAAAATTTTGTTGGAGAACCCATCCAATCCAAGCACTTTTGCCTTAGGAAGGGATCTTAGTACAGTTAGGCAGGCTAATTGCTGGTGTAGGGGTGCTAACACTGCTTTCATCTCTTCTGACACCCATGGAAGTTCACATTTCTAACAGAGTGTGTGTGTGTATGTCTCTGTTGTGCAGAGGTGGAGCGGGGGTTTGGCAGGAGTGAAACACACTTTTTGGCAACACCTTGCACTCGTCCCCCTTTACCAATTCCTAGCATTTCCCATCCCTTGCCCTAAAATCCTCCCCTCCATCTTCCCTTTTTTTTTTTTTTTTAATAGGCTCACTGCCCTTTTAAATCATCCCTGCCTTCTCTACCTCACTTCCTCCCTCACTATTTTCTCTTTCAGCAGCGTTTCCAATAATTTACTCACCACCCAAGTTAAACTAACCGGCCTGTAGTTTTTCAACCACATCCTTACTTCTGCTTTTGTGTAAAGGCACCACATGAGCCTCTCTCCAGTCCTTTGACACCACTCCCGACTCCAACGAAGCATTGAAAAGGTCAGTCAGTGGAGCTGCTAGAATGTCCAAGTTCCCTCAGTATTCCAGGGTGTATCCCATCCAGTCCCATCGCTTTGTCTACTTTAAGTTGAGATAGTTTCTCAGTCTTTTGAAAATTGTTCAAGATGTCCCTCGCTTCTGTTTTTGTGGGTGTTTTCTGAGGTCCTGCTCCTGGTTCTTCATCTGTGAACACAGAACAGAAATATTTGTTAAACAATTCCGCTTTATTCTCATCAGCTTCTACATAGTCCTCCCCTTCACTCTTGAGTCTGACAATACTACTTTTGCCCTTACTCTTCTCACTAACATAATCTGAAAAAAGTCTTATCCCCCCATTTTATTGCATTGGCTATTTCCTCCTCTTTTTGAATCTTTGCTTTCTATCTATCTATTTATTTAGCATTTATATAGCGCTGCAAACATACAAAGCGCTGTACAGACATGTAGGAGAGACAGTCCCTGCTCAGCAGAGCTCACAATCTAATCAAGACAAACTAACAAAATGGAAAATACAATAAGCAAGACAGCGTATATAAATATTTAGGGATAAATCAAGATAGGGCAAAAAACACAAATAGCAATTAAAACTAGTCAAATCAGAACACAGGAGTCAAGAACAGAAAGCAAAATGACCTGACTCTTGTTTATTGTCGGATACTGTTTGTTCTATGTAAACCGCGCTGATCGCAAATAGTGCGGTATATAAGAGATGTAAATAAATAAATAAATAAAGAAGTGAAAAGGTGGGTTTTCAACCTGGACTTGGAGGGCCAAAGAGGATGCCTGACGCACAGACACACAGGTAGATTGTTCCAGGCGAAGGGTGCAGCCAGGTGAAAGGAGCAAAGTCTGGAATTAGCAGTACAAGTGAAGGGCATAGATAGACTTGGGGCGACGGTTGGGGCGCTCTGCGTCTTTGGTTTTCTCTTTGCTCTTCTTCTGTCTGGCTGCGCCTCCTTCTTGCAGTTTTCTCTTCTCTCCTGCTCCCGGGCTCACTCCTTTCCCCGTCTGGGCCTGTTCACACCCTACCTGCAACGGACTGTTTTACTTCTCTGGCCATGGCCTCTATCCCCGTTCTTTGGGGTAATCGCCCGCCTGCATTTGCGGCCCCTCTCCCAGGCCCCATAGTACGTAATCCGCTCAATCTCTTGTCCTGCCATCCCTGTTCGTCTCCCCCAACTTCTTCCTCCACTTCATCTCTGTCAGTTTCCTTCATTACCCTCTCACTTGCTCTCTTAAACTGCCGTTCCCTCCGCACGAAAACCCATCTGGTCCATGACCTTTTGACCCAGCATTCACTGGATGCTCTCTTTCTCACAGAGTCATGGCTCCGTGAGGGAGAGGACGCCCTGCTCCATCAATGTCTTCCCCCAGGATATTCGGCTTTCCACACCCCTCGCCTTCACCGCTCTAGCGGCGATGTAGCTTTGATTTTCAGATCCTCCCTCTCTCTGTCACTCGTCTTGCCCCCCCCTGCATACCCCGAGTCCCTGTTAGTCCGCATAGACTCCCCCACCCCACTTTATTTCCTGCTCGTCTATGCCCCTCCCTCTTTGCGTCCTGACCTCTGGGATTCCCTCCTGCTTTCCATATCGGACTCTGTCCTCCTGTCCCCTCACTCAGTCGTTCTCGGTGATTTCAAAGCTCACCTGATCACTCCTTCGCGTGTTCGCGACAAGGCCCTCTCCTCTCTTTTTTCCGATTTGTCCCTTGTTCAACACGTACTCTGCCCAACCCATGCTTCTGGCCAGACCTTGGACCTGGTTCTCACGCTCGACCCTTCTCCTTACTCTCCTTCTCGTATCCACTCACTTCCTGTCCCCTGGTCTGACCACCTCTGTCTCCTTTTTTCCCTTCCCTTTCCCTCTCCCAGAAGAGTAGGTCCCCCTTCCTCTGTTCCTTCAGTCCCTCCTCTCAAGCGGCACATCACCCCACACACTCTACACTCCTTCCCTCCGGCTAGTTCCCTCTTTCCTTCCGAATTTTCCTCGCTCCCAGTCGACCAACAAGTGGACACCTGGTCCTCCACTCTTTCCTCTGCCCTCGATACGCTAACCTCCCTTCGTTCTGTGTCCTCCCGCTCCTCTTCATATAACCCTTGGTATCACTCCGGGCTTTATCTCCAGCGCACTCACCTTCGTCGTACAGAGCACCTGTGGAGGAAGCACCGGTCGGCAGCCTCTCAGTCGGCCTTCTGTCAAGCACATTTTTCCTATCGCTCCATGATAGCCTCGGCCAAGCGCTCATACTACTCTCACCTCATTGATACCTCTTCTAACTCCTCTAGGCGTCTTTTCCACGTCCTCAGATCTCTCTCCTCCACCTCCTCCTCCACGCCCTCTTGTCCCCCCCACTCTCTCCCTAGTCCCTCCTACCCTCGCATCCTCTTTCTCTGATAAAGTCCTCTCCCTCCGCTCCTCCTTCCCCTCTTGCCCTTCTCCCCTTCCTGACTCCCCTACTTCCCCTGCTGTCATTTCCCCACCCCCTTCCCGCGCCTTTCCACACATTTGGCGCTCTTTCTCGCCTATCTCCTCTCCTGAGCTCACCAGAGCGATTTCATCTGCTCACCAGACCACCTGCCCTCTTGATCCCGTGCCTTCATCCTGGCTACTCAATTCGGATCTCGGGCTGTCCCCATTCATTCTTTCTATTTTCAACCAGCCTCACCTCCTGTCATTTCCCGTCCAGTTGGAAACATGCCATCGTCTGCCCTCTCTTGAAGAAACCTTCCCTTGACCCCGTCATCCCCGCCAACTGGCGACCAGTCACTAACCTCCCTTTTCTTTCTAAAATTCTTGAAAAGCTTGTTTTCGCTCAACTCACTTCCCACCTGGACTCCACCTTTGCACTCCACCCACATCAATCGGGCTTCCGTCTTGGACATAGCACAGAGACTATTCTCATTGCTTTACTCTCTGAACTCCACTGTGCTCACGACCGTGGTGACTTTTCTCTTGTGATGTCTTTGGATCTCTCTCCTGCTTTCGACATGGTCGACCATCGCACTCTTCTCACCCACCTGTCTGACTTCGGTGTTCACGGCACCGTCCTGCAGTGGTTCCGTTCCTTTTTGTCTTCCCGCACTTTTTCTGTTCACTCTGGCTCCTCTGCCTCTCTTCCTTTTCCTTCGACCTGTGGTGTTCCCCAGGGGTCTATCCTTGCCCCGTTGCTTTTCAACATTTTTCTGGCCCCACTTGCCTTGCTCATTCAGCAATTTGGTATCTCCGTTTACATATACGCTGACGATATTCTTCTGGTTCATCATACCTCTCCTTCCTCCCCTGATCTCGCTCCACTTAATCTCTGTCTAGCTTCTGTCGCCTCATGGTTCAATCTCAACTTCCTTCATGCCAACCCCCTTAAGTCGTCTGCAATCTGGTTTTCCTTCGGACTTTCCCCTCCCGCCTTGGCACCTTCTATGTCTTCTCGTTCTATTCCCTTGGTTTCGACTCTTCGTTATCTGGGTGTCACTTTGGACTCTTCTCTTTCCTTTCATCAACACATTTCCTCTGTAGTACGTTCCTCCTTCTTCCACCTCCGTCAAATTAGGGCTGTTCGCTCATTTCTCCCCCCTTCATCTGTTGTCACTCCGGTCTTGTCACTGGTTATCACACGTCTGGATTATTGCAACGCCATCTATGCTGGTCTTCCTTTCTCTCAGCTTCGTCGTCTCCAACTCGTCCAAAATACCGCTGCTAGTCTCGTTACCTGCTCCCCCGCCCGTTCACATGTCACTCCCTGCCTTCTCGCCCTCCACTGGTTCCGGTGAAGTTCAGATTTGTTTACAAATTACTCACCATCACACATGGAGCTCTTCACTCCAGCACCCCCCAGTATCTGGCGAACATCATTCATCTTCAACCTTCTCCACGCCTTCTTCGCTCAGCACATGGCAATCGTCTTTCTCCCCTCCCCTTCTCACGCACGTCTGGAACTCACTCGTCACTCCGCTTTTTTCTTCCTAGGCCCCGCTTTATGGAATTCCCTTCCTCTCTCTCTCCGCACTGAACTGTCTTATCCCCGCTTCAAAGCTCTCCTCAAAACCCATCTCTTCTGTCAAGCTTTTGATCTCTCCCCCACCGCCGATGGCTGCGCCCCCCCACCCTCTGTAGCTTTCCCGCAAGTATTTTTTTTTTGACTAGCCCTTCCTCGCCGTCTCTCCCGTCCCCTACCCTCCTTTCCACTTTATGGACCTCCTTTGTTCTCTATCTTCTCTCTGCCCCTCTCTGTCCTCTGTCCTGTTGTTGTTGGCGTTCTTTTCCAACTTTATTTCTCAGTAGCCTTGCTTTTTTTGTATTGTACACCGCCCTGACGCTATGGCTTGGGCGGTCTATCAAGCCTTACGAATAAAGATAAAGACGAAGACTCTTAGAAGAGCGAAGATCACGAGAGGGGGTGTAAGGAGTGATAAGAGATGACAGGTACAGGGGGGCTGAGGAGTGAATGCATTTATAGGTCAGGAGAAAGAGTTTGAATTGGATACGGAAACAGATAGGAAGCCAGTGAAGTGACTTGAGAAGAAGAGTGATGTGGGAAAAGCGAGGCTGGTGGAAAATTAGACAAGCAGCAGAATGTGGAATAGATTGAAGGGGAAAAAGGTGGCATGTAGGGAGGCTGGCAAGGAGAAGGTTGCAATCATCAAGGCGGGAGGTGATTAAGGAGTGGACAATTGTTTTAGTAGTGTCGTCAGAAAGAAATGGGTGAATTTTGCTGATGTTGTGGAGAAAGAAACGGCAAGTCTTAGCAACGAGTTGGATGTGTGTGGAGAAGGAGAGAGAGGAGTCAAAGATAACACCCAGGTTACGGGCAGAAGAGACAGGAAGGATTACAGAATTATCCACAGAGACAGAGAAAGGGGAAAGAGGAGGGGAGGCATTGGGGGGAAAGATAAGGAGTTTAGTCTTGGCCATGTTCAATTTCAAGCGGTGGTGAGACATCCAAGTAGCAATGTCAGAAAGGCAAACGGAGATCTTGGCCTGGATTGCTGGAGAGATATCAGGTGTAGAGAGGTAGATTTGAGAGTCGTCAGCATAGAGATGGTAATGAAAGCCATGGGAAGAGATAAAGGCACCAAGGGATTGGGTATAGAGCGAGAAAAGGAGCGGTCCCGAGACGGAACCCTGGGGAACACCAACTGGGAGCGGGGTGGCAGAGGAGGAGGAGCCACCAGAACACACACTGAAAGAGCGATGGGAGAGGTAGGAGGAGAACCAAGATAGTACAAAGCCCTTAAAACCAAGTGAGGACAGGGTGATAAGAAGGTTACATAAGAACATAAGATATGCCATACTGGGTCAGACCAAGGTCCATCAAGCCCAGTATCCTGTTTCCAACAGTGGCCAATCTAGGTCATATGTACCTAGCAGTATCCACAAGAGACACTGGTTCCACAATGCTTGTATTGGGTCAAGCATTGATATCCTGGGTCCCTTTTTAATAATGGTTTATGGACCTTTCCTCCAGGAACTTGTCTAAACCTTTTTTAAACCCAGCTACACTAACAGCCTTTACTACATCCTCTGGTAACAAATTCCAGAATTTGATTACACGTTGAGTGAAAAAATATTTTCTCTTATTTGTCTTAAATAGTTTACTCTGTAGCTTCATTACATGGCCCCTAGTCTTTCTATATTTTGATATCGTAAACAATTGATCTGTTTACCTGTTCCACTCCATTAATTTATAGACCTCTATCATATCTCCCCTCAGCCATCTCTTTTCCAGGTTGAAGAGCCCTAACCTTTGTAGCCTCTCTTCATAGGAGTAGCCTTCCATCCCCTTTACCATTTTGGTGGCTCTTCTCTGTACCTTTTCTAATAACGCTATATCCTTTTTAAGATACGGCGACCAGAATTGCACACAATATTCAAGGTGCGGTCGTACCATGGAACGATAAGGGGGCATTATAATATCCTTTGTTTTATTTTCCATTCCTTTCCTTTCCTTATGATACCTAGCATTCTATTTGCTTTCTTGGCTGCCGCTGCACACTGGGCGGAGGGTTTTAACAACATGTTATCCACGATGATGCCTAAATCTTTTTCCTGGGTGGTGGTTCACAATGTGGAACTTTGCATCGTGTAACCATAGCGTGGGTTGTTCTTTCCTAGGTACATAACTTTGCACATGTCCACATTAAATTTCATCTGCCATTTGGATGCCCAGTCTTCCAATTTATCCAGATCCTCCTGCAGTTTTCTGCAGTCCCCTTGGGTTTTAACAACAAGGTTGTGATCAACAGTGTCAAAAGCAGCAGAGAGATCCAGAAGGATGAGGACAGAATAGAGGCCCTTGGATTTTGCCAGGAACAAGTCAATCAAGACTTTGGTAAGAGCCGTTTCAGTGGAATGTAGGGAATGGAAGCCAGATTGTAAGGGATCAAGGAGGGCACGAGAGGAGAGGAAATCAAGACAGCAGTGGAGGACCGCACGCTCAAGTAGTTTAGAGATGAAGGGAAGGAGAGAGAGAGGTCGATAGGACAGGTGGGATCAAATGAGGGTTTCTTAAGGAGAGGTGTGACCACAGCATGCTTGAAGTCCGTAGGGAAGGTTGCGGTGGAGAGAAATAGGTTGAGAATATGAGAGATGGAAGGGACAATAGTGGAGGAGATGGGGCATAGGAGATGGGTAGGGATAGGGTCAGAGGAGCAGGTGGTGGGTTTGGAGGAAGAAAGGAGGAGTGTTTCTTCATCAGAGACCACAGGGAAAGAGGAGAGGGTAGCAGAAATAAGAGGGGAGAGATGGGAGAGAGGAGGGGTAATGGGGAATTTGAGAGTGATCTGATGGATTTTATCATGGAAGTAGTCGGCCAGGGATTTTGCAGGAAGGGAGGAAGGAATTGGAGGTGGAGGCACATTGATGAGAGAACCGAGAGTGTTAAAGAGACGATGAGGATCAGAGGCAAGAGAGTTTCTTTATCTTCATCTTTATTAAAACACTTGATAGACCGCCCAGGCCAGAGCATCAGGGCGGTGTACAATCATAAAAATGACAGCCACTGGAAAAGAAGGAAGAAAGGAACGCCAAAAATAACAGGACAGAAAGAGACAGTAAAAGAACAGAGAGAGGACAACAAGAGCGCAAGAAGGGCAGAAGGGAAATAAGGGGAGGAGGGGGGAAGAACATGGGAAAATTAAGGGGGATGGGAGGCGCGACTAGGGGGATAAAACACCATCAGTAGGGGGTAGAGCATGGGAAAATTAAGGGGGACGGGAGGCGCAACTAGGGGGAACAGCACCATCAGTAGGGAGGGGGAGGTCAAAAGCCTGACAGAAAAGGTGTGTCTTAAGAAGGGCCTTGAAACGAGTGTAAGACAGTTCGGTGCGGAGTGGGAGGGGAAGAGAGTTCCAAAGAGCAGGACCTAAGAAAAAGAAAGCGGAGTGACGAGTGGATTCGATGTGGGCCTGTGTAGGTGAGGGAAGGAAGAGACGATTGCCGTGGGATGAACGAAGGAGGCGGGGAGAGGGCTGGAGGTGAATGATATTGGCTAAATACTGGGGGGTATCCGAGTGAAGAGCCTTGTGAGCAAGGATAAGTAGTTTGAACATAAACCGGAATTTAATTGGGAGCCAGTGTAAGGAAAATAGACACGGTGATATATGGGAACGAAAAGGGGATGAGGTGACAAGACGGGCAGCAGCATTCTGAACAAGTTGGAGACGACGGAGTTGGTAAGATGGAAGACAGGCATAGATAACGTTACAATAGTCGAGACGAGAGATAACCAAAGACAGGACAAGGGTGACAACAGAGGAGAGGGGGAGAAAGGAACGGACGGCCTTGATACGGCGTAAGTGAAAAAAGGAAGAGCGGACAATGGAGATATGTTCGTGAAAAGAAAGGGACGGGTCTAGGGTAACACCCAGGTAGCGAAGGGTAGGGGCAGAAGGGATGGAGTGGGAGCCCATGACAGGTAGCACCGTGGGGGGTGGGAGACCAAAGGTAATCCAGAGAGCAGCAGATTTAGTGGGATTAGCATGCATGAAGTTTGACTCAAACCAGGAGGCGATAGAAGACAGACAGAGGTTGAGTGGAGCAAGGTCTGGGGAGGAGGGAGAAGTGTGGTGAACCAGGAGGATGTTGTCGGCGTATATGTAGAAGGAGAGAGCAGATTGTTGGATTAACAGGGCTAAAGGAGCAAGAAAAGCATTGAAAAGCAGAGGAGCGAGAATGGAACCCTGGGGGACGCCACAGGTGGCGGGGGTAGGGGGGGATGCTGAGGTACCAGAGTGGACTGAGAAGGTACGGCAAGACAAGAAAGAGTGAAACCACCGGAGGACAGTACCATGGATACCAAAGTCAGACAGATGAGAAAGGAGAGTGCGGTGATCGACTACATCAAACGCAGAGGACAGATCCAGAGAGACCACAAGAGAAATATCACCACGATCGTGAGAGCGGTGAAGTTCGGAGAGCAAGGCTGTGAGGACGGTTTCGGTACTGTGACCGGTGCGGAAACCAGATTGACGGGGGTGGAGGGCGTGAGTGGAATCAAGATGAGAAGCCAACTGGGAGAAGACAAGTTTTTCAAGGACCTTGGACAGAAAGGGGAGGTTGGAGACAGGGCGCCAATTGGCGGGAGAAGTAGGGTCAAGGGTAGGCTTTTTCAGGAAGGGACGGACAATAGCGTGCTTCCAACGGGAGGGGAAAAAACCGGAAGAGAGACTAGAATTGAAGATAGAAAGGATAAAGGGCACAAGTGCAATATCGGGATTGAGTAGCCAAGAAGAGGGCAAGGGATCAAGGGGGCAAGTAGTTTGGTGGGCAGTCGAAATGGCCTTGATGAGTTCAGGAGAGGAGATGGGGGAAAAGGAAGACCAACTGTGAGGAAAAGTGTGATTGGGAGATGAAGGGAGCACAGACTAAGAGGAGGAGGAAGAAGGGGAGGTGGGGGGGGGGGGAAAGGGGAGGAGGACAGGTGGGGAAGGAAGAACGAAGGGAGAGAATCTTGCCAGTAAAGAAGGAGGCAAGAGAAGAGGGACTGGGGGGGGGGGGGGTTGGAGGGGATAGAGGGGAGAGAAGAAGGGGAGGAAATAGATTTAAGGACAAGAAAAAGGCGTCTGGCAGAGTTTGATGACGTAGAAATAAGGCGAGAGTAATGGGAGTGTTTAGCCGAGATGATTGCCGAACGGTAAGAAAGATGAGCAAGCTGGTAGTTGGAGCGAGAACCAGGAGTGTGGAGCTTCCTCCAGTGCCACTCAGCACGGCGAAGATTGGAGCGGAGAAGAAGGAGGCTGGGGTGATACCAGGGGTGGTGGGAGGAGGGACGGGGGGGCCATGGGACGAAGGGGTGCTACAGTGTCGAGAGCGGCCGAGAGGGAGGAAGACCAAAGGTCAACTTGGCGATCAACAGAGAGGGAGGGAAACTCCGGGGGAAATAAAGCATGGGCTGGAGGGAAGGAAAGCAGGGAGTTCGGAGTAAGTCGCCGTCTAAGCGACGGGGTGGTAGAAGAAGAGGGACCGATCGGGCCGGAAGAGGGAAGGGGGAAGGTAAAAAAGAGACAGTGATGGTCGGACCAGGGGATGGGAGTAGAGAGAATATTGGAGGGGAGAAAAGGCGAGAGATCAAGGGTAAGAATAAGGTCCAAGGATCGACCTAAGACATGAGTGGGGCAGAGGACGTGTTGGGTGAAGGACAAGTCGGAGAACAGGGAAGAAAGGGCCTTATCGCGGGCACAAGAGGGAGGATTAAGATGAGCGTTGAGGTCGCCCAATGTGACCAGGTGCGGAGATAGAAGGGCAGTGTCGGATAGCGTATTCAGCAGGGAGTCCCAAAGGTCAGGACGCAGGGAAGGGGGGGACATACAAAAGGAAGAAGTAAATAGGGTGAGTGGAATCTGAACGAACCAGAAGAGATTCGGGGTAGGCAGGAGGGGGCGATACTAGAGAGAAGGAGAGGGGGGACTTAAAGATGAGCGCCACTCCACCGCCAGTTAGTCAGGTGGGAGACGTAGACTTGTTTGGCAGTGCTATGGCTGATTGGAAAGAGAAAAGCATGAATTTAAAGTGATGAAGGTCAGCAGAGGAGTGGGATTTGAGCCAAGCACGCTCGGTAGAGCGGGCACAAGAGCGCAGATAGTGGACAGTGGGAGTGAGCCAGGACTGGGGTGAAGAACGCCTTACAGGACGTAGGGTGAGGGGAGCAAGAGCATCAAGAGCAGAGGAGAGAGCAGCATTATAGGAGGTCACAGCCTCATCAACAGATTTGGATAACAGAGTGGAGGAAAGGGGAGAAGAAATAGTGGAAGAAAGATCTAAGGGATCAGTAGCAAGAAGGTTATGAAGAAGGTTAGTGGAAACAGGACGAGGCTGAGGAGGGGGATGATGACTAGTAAGAGTTAAGAGGTGGTGGTCAGATAAGGGAAAGACAGAGTTGCAGCTTCTCTAAGGGGCTTGTTTACAAAGCCGCGGTAGCGGTTTGCGATCGTAATCGCAGCCGCGGCCCCATTGATTTCAATGGGGCCGCGGCTGCGATCGCGATCGCGAACCACTACCGCGGCTTTGTAAACAAGCCCCTAAGTCTTTCCAAATATAGATGCCTGTCTTCCTCTCTCTGTGATCTCTTGTATTTCATGAAGTGGGTAACTTTGTGGTTTTCCACCTCCACTTGTGCATAGGATGCTTTTTTTAAAATCTGTGCTAAAGAAGTGCTTGAGGTATATTCTGGTTTAAGAATAATCTGTGATGGTTTTTTTTTTATTACTGTTTCATAGTGATTATTGTAAAGGGATTTTACATAAATCTTTATTAAACCAATACATATCATAAAATCCATATACTGTGATACAATTATATTTTGGAGAGATGTTGGCAACCTATTGATATTTGGCTATTGTGACATTTGCAAGTGTTTGAGTTGTTCAACGTTTAATAACATATTTACTGGAAAAAGGGATGTGACCTAAACATGAGCAATCTATAATTTTATTTTATTTTTGCATGTAAATTTTAAACTGAGTATGCATTATTTTTTTATTTATAGCAGCATGTCAGGTTAGAACATCAGTTGTGCAAATTCAAATCCCCGCTTTTGTTTTTTTTTTTTTAAAGCACAAGTGTTAAATTTGGAAGCAGTACATTGACTAGGCTGGAATGCAACCTTGATAGGAGGAAATGCAATTTTTTGGGATATTGGGGGGAGGTGGTGAGGGAGGAGAGGGTTAAGAACCACCAATGCTGCTATTTTGAGGGCCAGAGTTTGGGTTTTTTTTTCTCCTCAGCTTCCCTTCCTGTTTGCAAGTGATCCAATCCTTATTCACACATTGATAGAAGGGAAATGTTTACTCATCTTACTGCCATGGATTGCACTGTTTTTTTCCAGCACACACCTTTTAATGCATCAGCAATTCACATTGCCATTTGGAGTAAAAATTAATCTTAGTACTATAAAGAGTGTGATTTAACTAATGGGGAAAAATCAAGCTGACTTCATTTTTTAAGTAGACATTAGAGAGCTGGTGACCTTTAAAAATTGTTTAGTACTTTTAAAGATATTGATGGCCCAAATGGCCTCTACCTCTCTATTCCTCCCCACCACCACCTGCACACCTCCAACATTGGGATGCAAAAACAATACCCACTCACTCCTGTCTCTGCGTCACCATCTTGCAAGATGGCAGTACAGAGGCAGGAGTTTGTGAGTAGTGCTCTTGCCTCCCATCGCTGGAGGTGCATGGTGGGTATGTGGGAGAATCTTGAGCAAACTGCCGTACTAAAACTTAGTGTGGCCCCTATGTTTGCAGTCATGATTTATCATTTAGTAGGAAAGAGCACAAGCAACATATTTTTAGTTTTGTGTTTGGAAAATCTGGTCACCTCCTGATATTATTTTTTTTTCAGTTCAAGTTCACACGTTTTATATTAGGTCTAATGCAGGTTTAAAAAATGTTATTTTCTAATGCATGGAAAACTATTGTAAATTGTAGGTTCACGTGCATTAAATTGATTTTGCATGCACTATAGTTTTATTCTGACATTTGTGCGACTTACAGAAGCAAATATATGGGGAAAACAAACAAAACGTCATAGGGGAAGACTAGGAACAAACAAAAGGATATTATGATAATCAACAAATGATACAAGAGGAAGTAAAAAGGGGAAACAAAGTTCTGCCAAAACCCAAAAAGAAAAAATGCCTGCACAAAATAAAGGATCATGAGAGCAACTTTAAGCTTGCAAAAAAGGCTTAAAATGACTTTGAGGAGACAAAACATATTTCATAAGGAAGGACTGGCAACAGAAAAATAGAATGGACAGCAGCATTACAAATGAACTATGGAGTATGAAGGAACAAATAGCAAATTAAGCTGAGAAGAACCTAATGATCTAGAGCAGGGGTCTGCAACCTTTAAGACGTAAAGAGCCACTTGGACCCGTTTCCGAAGGGAAAAAAAAAACTTGGAGCCGCAAAACCATTGCGACATTTAAAACAAATCTAACACTGCATATATTGTTTCTTACCTTAATGCTATATACGACCCCCTACTTTTCCTGTTAAAATATAGGTGTTTGGCCTATACTCGCCGTATAAGACTACCCCTCTTCCTTCACACACCAAAAAATAAAACGCCAGAAAATATCACAACAACAAGTAACAATATTTGATTTCAAAATTATGATGATTTTGTAGTCAAATCACTAATATGAAATAAAATTATTTTTTCTACCTTTGTTGTCTGACCAATTTATTCTTTGATCATGCTGGTCCCGATCTGAGGCTTCTGCTTTCCTGTCTTCTCTTAGCTCTCTTTCTGTGGTCTATGGTCCATCTGCCATTTCTTATCTCTTCTTTCGTTTTCTTCACTTCTTTCCATCAGCCTATTTCCAGTCCCAGTAACCCTCCCCAATATCAGCCCCTTTCCAGTCCTCACTCCCAGTACCTTCCAGTGCTAATCCCCCTTCAACCCCATTACCAGTGCTAGCCTCCCCTAATCAGCCCAATACCAGTCCTACCCCCCATCAGCTCATTACCAGTCCTAGCCTCCCCTAATCAGCTCATTTCCAGTGCTCGTCCCCTCAACCCCATTACCAGTGCTCCATCCCTCCATGTCAGCCCCCTCCCTCCCTCCATCCATATCAGCTCCCTCCCTCCATGTCAGCCCCCTCCATCCCTCCATGTCAGCCCCCCTCCCTCCATCCATATCAGCTCCCTCCCTCCATGTCAGCCCCCTCCATCCCTCCATGTCAGCCCCCCTCCCTCCCTCCATATCAGCTCCCTCCCTCCATGTCAGCCCCCCTCCCTCCATCCATCCATGTCAGCTCCCTCCCTCCATGTCAGCTCCCTCCCACCATGTAAGCCCCCCTCCCTCCATGTCAGCCCCCTCCATCCCTCCATGTCAGCCCCCCTCCCTCCATCCATCCATATCAGCTCCCTCCCTCCATATCTGCTCCCTCCCTCCATGTCAGCCCCCCTCCCTCCATGTCAGCCCCCCTCCTCCCTCCATCCATATCTGCTCCCTCCCTCCATGTCAGCCCCCTCCCTCCATCCATATCAGCTCCCTCCCTCCATGTCAACCCCCTCCATCCATCCATCCATATCTGCTCCCTCCCTCCTCCGCCCCCCTCCCTCCATCCATCCATATCTGCTCCCTCCCTCCATGTCAGCCCCCTCCCTCCATCCATCCTAGTCAGCCCCCGCCCTCCATGTCAGCCCCCCTCCCTCCATGTCAGCCCCCCTCCCTCCATCCATCCATATCTGCTCCCTCCCTCCATGTCAGCCCCCCTCCCTCCATCCATCCATATCAGCTCCCTCCCTCCCTCCCTCCATGTCAGCCCCCTCCATCCCTCCATGTCAGCCCCCCTCCCTCCATCCATCCATGTCAGCCCCCTCCCTCCATCCATATCAGCTCCCTCCCTCCATGTCAGCCCCCTCCCTCCATCCATCCATATCAGCTCCCTCCCTCCCTCCATGTCAGCCCCCTTGATCCATCCCTCCATGTCAGCCCCCCTGCCGCCATCCATCCATATCTGCTCCCTCCCTCCATGTCAGCCCCCCTCCCTCCATGTCAGCTCCCTCCCTTCTTCTGCAGCCGCGGCTCCCTGCCTCTTAGGGAACCGCGGCTGTGCTTTTAAAATCATCTCGGAGCCCTTCCTGTCTTGACGGGCTCCGTGCAGCATTGTCCCGCCTCCAAAGGAAGTGGTAAACAACTTCCTTTAGTGGCGGGACAATGCTGCACGGAGCCCGTCAAGACAGGAAGGGCTCCGAGATGATTTTAAAAGCACAGCCGCGGTTCCCTAAGAGGCAGGGAGCCGCGGCTGCAGAAGAAGGGAGGGAGCCCATAACGCCATAAATACCGGGCGGGCAGTGTGCTCCGGAGCCGCGGCAAAGGTGAGAAAGAGCCGCATGCGGCTCCGGAGCCGCGGGTTGCCGACCTCTGATCTAGAGGGAGAATAAGATACCAAAGCAGAAGAAAGAAAAGAAGGAAAACTGGTATAATAAACTTAATGAACAATTAAAGGAAGCTTTGCACAAATATGATAATGAACTGGTAACCGATGTTCAGTGTATAAAAATAGAGTTGCATAGTCTGAATTCTTGCCCTGTAAAGGAGCTTAAGAGCAGTGGTCTGAGCCAGTTGAAGATGCCAAATCAATTTCTGAGGTAAATCATAATACAAGGAATTGTAATCTATTTGAGGGTTCACCAAGGCCAGAAGAAGTGTGCAAAGAGATGAACGATCTAAGAGACTGAATGGAATGTAGATGGGATAAGAGAGAAAACTTTACACATAGGGAACATACACTTCTACCACATATGATCAAGAAGAACACCCAAAACCTTCACTGTATCCCTTACAACAAGTTGGGTTCCTGAAATAGTAGGAAGCAAAGTATTTATTAGCAGACCTCAGATTTCTTTTTTTTAATTAAACTTAAGAGCATTAGAATGTAACCATGATGCAATAACATCCAGTTTAGCAGAAACCTCTGAAATCAGTTGTGAGTGAGGAGAAGTAAAAGGAAGAAGGAGCTGAAGATCATCTGCACAAATAAAGAACGTAAAGTCCCCCCCCAAATATCCAACAAGTAAGCCAAAAGGGCAAGATACTGAAAAGTATTGGGTCTAATATAAAGCCCTGTGGAACCCCAGAAGTAGACGATAAAGGGGGAGAAGTAACTGCCTGCCAATAAACTGAAAATGTGTGGGCAGAAAGGGGGAAAAAGAAAATAATCCAAAACAGTTCCAGTAATCGAAAAGGACACCAAACAATCAAGAAGTATGGTTTTCTTGACCAAATCAAAAGCAGGACTCTAATCCAAAGAAAGAAGCAAGACCTCAGAACAGACATCGAGCTGAAGATGGGGACATGGGATGAGGGTGAAGGGGATAGATTCAGGAGTGATTTGCAGAAATATTTCTTTACGGAAAGAGTGGTGGATCCGTGGAATAGTCTCCCAGTGGAGGTGGTAGAGATGAGGACAGTAACTGAATTCAAAAAAGCATGGGACAAACACAGAGGATCTCTAAAGGAAAAAAGGGGACTGTTGTAGTTGTTGATATGGAAGGACAGACTAGATAGGCCAAGTGGTCTTTTTCTGTCGTCATATTTCTATGTTTCTAAGATGGACATAGCCAGAGGAAAAAGGTGCCTTTTAAAGAACCAAATGTGTGTTAAATGCACATCCTATTTGAATTGGAGATTTTATTTATCTTGGGTTTTTTTCTTTCATTTTGTTTTTGTCTTTGTCTGTACTTTGATATACAGTGAAACCTTGGTTTTCGTGATTAATCCGTTCGAAAAAGTCTGACTAAAACCGAATATATGAAAACTGAAGCAATATTTCCCATAAGAAATAATGTAAATCCAATTAATCTGTTGCAGACACCCAAAAATATTAACAAAAAATACATTTTATAGATAACTATATTTTTACATACAGAAAACAATGAGAAATAAATATAAATGACTAATGAAATGGATAAATGAACATTTAACATCATTTTTACCTTTATTGAAGACTCTTGTTGGCATATGGAAGAGTCAATCAGCAAAAGAATCAAAATAAAGAAAATTCCACTTCTAGCCACAAGATGGTGCTCCATTTTCAACTGTACGAAAACCAAGACAATGTACAAAAACTGGGACAAAATCTCGACGAAAAAAGTCAACGAAAACCGAATCGTACGAAAACTAGGGCATACGAAAACCAAGGTTTGACTGTACCACCATAGGTACAGTATATGGCATCATAGTGGTTTACAGTAAAATCAGAGGTCAACAAAACGTAGATAACAACATAAATTACAAAAACAACATATAAATCCAATAGGGAAAGTAGTATGTATAGCACAACAAAATCATCCAAGAGGACAGAAGGTGAGTAAACAAGCAGGCACGGAAATTAATTCCCTGCTCAAGTGGGCTTAAAATCTAAATTGTACCCAAGGCAGTGGACGTTTAAGTAATTTGTCTTAGGTCACAATTTTTGCTTATGAATGCTCTTGTTTGCTATCAGTCCTGCTGTAAATTTGTTGCTATTAGAGTGGGTATCTGACACCTGTGTGATTATGGAAGGATTGTATTATTCTTTTTTCCATTTCAATTAACATAGCGCTGAAAGGGAAATATTTAAAATACCATATTATTTAATTATTACTATTATTCCTTAAAATTTATTCTTGCTACTCTACTTTAATATGTACTACATAGATAAAATGGAAAGATCCAGTTTTTGTCCTTCAGTAAGCCTTTAGCCCTTTGAAGGCCTAATTTAAAATTTTAATCCACATTCTGCAGCCGGGTTAATTTTTGCATATTTCAGGAAAATTGTACCCGTCTTATTCAATATGTTCTAATAGTGATTTTCCTTCTGGTATGGTTGTGTATTATATACCATTTGATAGGAATATTTAGTCAGAATTTTGGATCCCGAGAGTTTTGGGCTCGGCCTGGAAAGGGTTAATGCAGACATGGTAGAATGTGCCAATGTTTTTACTTGCTGTATGGAAATGAATAGCACTGCAGTTCTCTCTGTTGAAATAACCAAGTCCTCTGTTGCCTTAAGCATTTGCTAACTCTGCAATTCATAAGAACATAACATAAGAACATAAGATATGCCATACTGGGTCAGACCAAGGTCCATCAAGCCCAGTAGTCTGTTTCCAGCAGTGGCCAATCTAGGTCATATGTACTTAGCAGATTCCCCAAGAGACACAAGTTCCACAATGCTTGTACTGGGTCAAGCATTGATATCTTCGGTCCCTTCTTAATAATGGTTTATGGACCTTTCCTCCAGGAACTTGTCCAAACCTTTTTTAAACCCAGCTACACTAACAGCCTTTACTACATCCTCCGGTAACAAATTCCAGAGTTTGATTACACGTTGAGTGAAAAAATATTTTCTTTTATTAGTCTTAAATAGTTTACCCTGTAGCTTCATTGCATGTCCCCTAGTCTTTCTATATTCTGATAAGGTAAACAATCGATCTACGTTTACCCGTTCCACTCCGTTCACTAATTTATAGACTTCTATCACATCTCCCCTCAGCCGTCTCTTTTCCAGGTTAAAGAGCCCTAACCTTTTTAGCCTTTCTTCATAGGAGTATCCTTCCATCCCCTTTACCATTTTGGTGGCTCTTCTCTGAACCTTTGCTAAAATCGCTATATCCTTTTTAAGATACGGCGACCAGAATTGCACACAATATTCAAGGTGCGGTCTCACCATGGAACGATATAGAGGCATTATAATATCTTTTGTTTTATTTTCCATTCCTTTCCTTATCATACCTAGCATTCTATTTGCTCTCTTGGCCGCCGCTGCACACTGGGCCGAGGGTTTTAACATGGTATCCACAATGACGCCTAAATCTTTTTCCTGGGTGGTGGTTCCTAATGTGGAACCTTGCATCGTGTAACCATAGTTTTGGGTTGTTCTTCCCTAGGTGCATAACCTTGCACTTGTCCACATTAAATTTCATCTGCCATTTTGATGCCCAGTCTTCCAATTTATCAAGATCCTCTTGCAATTTTTCACAGTCCTCTTGGGTTTTAACAACTTTAAATAGTTTTGTGTCATCTGCAAATTTGATAACCTCACTCGTTATTCCACTTTCCAGGTCATTTATGAATATGTCAAAAAGCAGTGGACCCAGCACAGATCCCTGGGGTACACCACTATTCACCTTTCTCCATTGGGAAAATTGGCCATTTAGCCCTACCCTCTGCTTTCTATCTTTTAACCAGTTCCTGATCCACAATAGTACACTGCCTCCTATCCCATAACTCTTTAGTTTTGCCAAAAGTCTGTGATGAGGGACCTTGTCAAAGGCTTTCTGAAAGTCCAGATACACAATATCAACCGACTCACCTTTGTCCACCTGTTTATTCACTCCTTCAAAAAAACATAACAGATTAGTAAGACAAGATCTTCCTTGTCTAAAGCCATGTTGGCTGTCTCCCATTAGGTTGTGACTATCTACATGCTGAGTAATTTTATTCTTTATGATGGTTTCTACCATTTTTCCTGGTACTGACGTCAGGCTCACCGGTCTGTAGTATCCTGGATCACCCCTGGAACCCTTTTTAAAAATTGGTGTTACATTGGCGATCCTCCAATCTTCAGGTATTAGAGATGATTTTAATGATAGTTCACAGATTACTGATAGCAGGTCTGCAATCTCGTATTTCAGTTCTTTCAACACCCTTGGATGTATACCATCCGGCCCAGGTGATTTGCTACTCTTCAGTTTATCTAATAGTTGTAAGACATCTTCCCGATGTATCGATATTTCCTTCAATTCTTCCGCACCTTTAAATACCACTTCAGTCATGGGTAACATCCCTGCATCTTCCTCAGTAAAGACCGAAGCAAAGAATTCAGTCTCTCCGCTATCGCCTTGTCGCCTCTTAGTGCTCCTTTAACCCCTTTATCATCTAATGGACCAACTGACTATCTCACAGGTTTTTTTGCTATGAATGTACTTGAAAAGGTCTTTATTTCGCGTTTTTGCTTCCGCAGCAAGCTTCTTCTCAAATTCTCTCTTTGTCTGCCTTATCAATGCCTTGCATTTGACTTGCCAGTGCTTGTGCTGTTTCCAGGTTTCGTCGTTTGGCTCTTTTTTCCATTTCCTGAAAGATGCTTTTTTGGCAACAACAGCCTCTCTGACCTCACCTTTAAACCATGCTGGCAGTTTTTTGGACTTCTTTCCACTTTTCTTAAAGCGTGGAATACAGCTGGTCTGGGCTTCCAAGATAGTATTTTTCAACAACACCCAAGCCTGATGTACGTCTTTAACCTTTGCAACTGCTCCTTTTAGTTTTTTCTTAACTGTTTTCCTCATTTTATCATAGTCTCCCTTTCAAAAGTTAAAAGGTAGTACTGTGGATTTCCTTACTATCTCTCCTCCACTAATTAAATCAAAGGCGATCCTGCTACGATCACTGTTGCCAAGTGGCCCCAACACCCTTATCTCTCTTGCACTAGATCTGGTGTTCCACTAAGGACTAGGTCTAATATGGCTTCCCCTCTGGTCGGTTCATGAACCAGCTGCTCCAAGAAGCAGTCATTTATTTCATCTAGGAACTTTATCTCCCTAGCATGTCCTGACGTGACACTGACCCAGTCGATACCGGGGTAATTTAAATCACCCATTATTATTACTGCGCTGTAACGTTTGTTAGCTTCCTTGATTTCTTTGAGCATTTCATCATTCATGTCAACCACGTGAGAATATTTCTTAAAGCATAAACCAGGGCAGAGGCAGTGTAAAAAAAAGAGAAATGCGTGCTTGTCAGTTCTTTATCTTCCTTCTCTACAGCTAGCTCCTTAAGTGAGTGTGGTTTTTTTTTTTTAATTTTTTTTTTTCATTTCTTAGTCATTATTAATAAACAAAAGAAATCTTCCTAATTGTTTCTCCAGTCCAGTCCCTGTATTCTGGGTTGTGCTCCTCTTCCTGCAGCTTGGAGACTAAGTCTGTCAATCTCTTGATGACATCAGGATATATATAGCACTGGCACCACCCACCAGCCTCAGTACTCAGTCTCCAAGCACAGCTGGAGAGAGTAGCAGGCTAGCAGAATCAGACTGCTGGAGAGACATTAGGTTTAGAAGGGGTCTTTGGTTTTTATTTAAGCCTTAGTTTTGGTTTTATTTCATTCCTGTAGTGCCTAGTTAGGTCCTTTTTCTGGGTTCTCCCTCCTTTCCTCCTCCCCTCCTCCCCTCCCCTTGTGAGGAGGCTTGCGGCGACTCAACCCAGTTGAAAAAAAAAAAGAAAAAAGCGAGTTGAGCAGCAGCGGAGACCGGCTAGTTTTTTTTGGTTAGCCTGCCAGTGGTTTTCCTCGCTGAGAAGGGCCTCCTCTTCAGTCTCCCGCCTCGTTGCCAAAGCCCCCGAGGCGGCTGAGTACGAGTGTGGGAAGACAGTGAAGGTGCAGGGATTGCACACTGGAGGCAGCCTCTGTCGAGCAGAAGTTTCAGGAAACTGGTAATCTACTCCCAGCAGCTTCTGGGGCAGTGGAAACAGGGGAAGCATTGGAGGAGACCTTGGATCTCTGTCGCCATTGCCTTCGGGGCAGCAGGTACCCTCGCAGCCGCATCCTAGCACTTCCTCTTTGGAGGGAGGCCTCTGCGGTTTTTCTCCGGAGTTCATGCTTTTGTTGCATAAGGGTTTCTGCATGCGTCAGCAGGAAGGTCTGGGAGGCTCTCGTAAGCGGCAGGTTGTTGATAAGCCTCTCTCGGAGACGGGTATTCCTTCCAAGCGGGCCAGAAGAACACTTTTTTCCCCTGATTCGGAGATACTGGAATCGGATCGAGAATTGGGGGAAGAGGAAGAGCTTGAAGGCGAGATTCCGGAAGAACAGGCAAGAATTGTGAGGGTCTTATGCCATGAAGTGTTACCCGCATTGATTGATGAATCCGTTGAAGGAACTTAACTTGACCACAGGAGCTCAAGGGGATGAGGAGACTTTGGAGGATTTGTTGATACAAGCGGTCCGGAAGTCTCAAAGTTTTTCAAGTCCAGAAGGTGGTCCGGCATATGATTTCAAGAGGAGTGGGATCAGCCAGAGGTCGGGTTAAGGGGAGTACGATCTATATCACGTTTGTACCCCTTGCCGGAAGGGGAAAAGGACTTGTTGAAGTCACCCAGGGTGGACGCGGCGGTTGCTGTCGTGACCAACAAGACTACCATCCCAGTGAAGGGTAGTGCAGCGCTAAAGGATGTCCAAGACAGAAATTTGGACACTTTGCTGAAACAGGCCTTCGACATCAGTGGGGTGGCCCGGACTTGCTTGCAGTGGTCCCAATAGCTGCAATTGGCTGGGGAATCGCAGGCAGGGCCGCAAGGGGATGCGGCACGAATGGAGTCTGGAGTTGCATATCTGGCGGATAGCCAGTATGACCTCATTAGGAGCTTGTCAAAGAATATGCCTTCTGTGGTGGCGGCCTGCCGGTATCTTTGGCTCCGTAATTGGGCAGCAGATTCTTCCTCCAAAGCTCGTCTTAGCAGGCTTTCGTTTAAGGGGAATCTGCTTTTTGGGGAGGACTTGGACAAGTTGGTAAAGGACCTAGGGGAGTCTAAAGGGGGTAGGCTTCCGGAGGATAAGCCAAAGCAGGGTTGTTTTGCGCCTACAGGCCGTTCTCAACTAAGGGAGGTCCAGAGGACTAGGCCGGCCCGTCAAAACCCCTTTCAAAGGGGACGGTTCCCCTCCAGAAATCAGGGCTTCCGGGGGTTTCAAGGAGCGGGAAGAGATTTTGGGGCCTCTTCGGCCTCCTCTGGTCAGAGAAAACCACAATGAGGCAATGGGGGCTCGGGTGGGGGTGCTGCCGGTAGGAGGAAGTCTGTGGCAGTTCCTTCCCACCTGGGCCCAGGTCACATCCGACCAGGGCCCATATGCGGCCGCTTCAGAGGTCCCTGCCACAGCGCTGGTCCCATCAGAGACACCCTCTGTCAAAGACACTACCCTGTACAGCAGCGGCCAAGGAATCTCTACAGTGGTGGCTCTCTCTGGGTGCCCTAGAGAGAGGAATGCCCCTCGAGACTCCTCGGTAGATACAGGTGATGACTGACGCAAGCCTGTCGGGCTGGGGGGCGCACTGCGAGGAACACTTTGCCCAAGGAGTCTGGAGTGTCCAGGAGTCGCAATGGTCCATCAGCAGGTTGGAGTTATGGGCAGTGACGATGGCTCTCTGAGCATTCCAGCATTTTGGTTCTTGGGAGAGCAGTCAGAGTTCTCTTGGACAACGTGACAGCGGTGGCCTACATCAATTGGCAGAGCGGCACGAACAGCCTTCTCTTGGAGGAGGAGGCGGAAAGCCTCTTGATGTGGGCCGAGGATCATCTAGTAGCCATATCGCCGGAATGGAGAACGTCACAGCCGACTACCTCAGTAGGCACAAGGTAGATCACGGCCAGTGGGAGCTCAGCCAGGAAGTCTACGAGCAGGTGGTACACTGGTGGGGGCCGCCGGTGATGAACTTGATGGCGCGCTGGGCGTCGGCCAAAACAAGCAGATTCTTCAGCAAAAGAAAAGAGAGAATGTTGGAAGGGCTGGATGCCCTAGTTCAAAGGTGGCCCACGGAAGGGTTGCTGTATGTGTTTCCTCCATGGGCACTCATAGGCAGGGTTCTTCAAAGGATAGAAGCTCATCAGGGGTTATTGTTCCTGATAGCTCCAGGCTGGCCGAAGCGACCATGGTATGCCGATCTAGTTCGGTTATTGGCGGATTGACCTTGGCGGCTCCTGGTAAGGGAGGACCTCCTCAGGCAAGGACCAGTGAGGATGCCACAGGGTGATCGGTTCTCACTTACGGCCTGGCTATTGAAAGAGCAAGGCTGCGTAAGAGAGCGTATTCGGGAGCAGTGATATCAATGTTGCTGAAGGTCCGCACGCGTTCTTCCTGTTTAGCGCATGTGAGAGTTTGGTGCATTTTTGAGAACTGGTTTGAAGAGCGAAGTAAGAGGCCCTTGGCAGTCTTGGTCTTGGAAGTGTTGGACTTTTTGCAAGACGGCCTTGAGAAAGGACTAGCACCCAGTTCTTTGCGAGTGCAGCTGGCGACTATCGCTTGTTATAGGGGCAAAGTTAAGGGTAAAGCGTTAGGTCAACACCCCGATGTGGTGCGATTTCTTAAAGCGGTGAGTCGTATGCGGCCACGTCAGAGTTTGGTGGTGCCTCATTGGGATCTCAATTTGGTGTTGGATTCCCTTGCTGGGGCGCTGTTTGAACCGCTTGAGCAGGTCTCCCTGAAGGATTTAACTCTCAAGGCTGTGTTTTTGGTGGCCATTTGCTCAACCAGACGAGTTTCGGAATTGCAGGCGTTGTCTTGTCATCCGCCCTTTCTCGTTTTCTTTAAGGAAAAGGTGGTGTTAAGGATGGTTCCATCCTTTTTGCCCAAGGTGGTCTCTCCTTTTCATGTCAATCAGTCAGTGTTGCTTCCTTCCTTTGCTGGGGTTGGGCAGAAAGATGTTACGGAGAGCTTGCCAAGACTCATCAAGCCCACTGACTATTACCCAGTGTTGCTAATCCATGTTGGAACAAATGATACTGCCATAAGAACATAAGATATGCCATACTGGGTCAGACCAAGGTCCATCAAGCCCAGTATTCTGTTTCCAACAGTGGCCAATCTAGGTCATATGTACCTAGCAGTTTCCCCAAGAGACGCAAGTTCCACAATGCTTGTACTGGGTCAAGCATTTATATCTTCGGTCATTTCTTAATAATGGTTTATGGACCTTTCCTCCAGGAACTTGTCCAAACCTTTTTTAAACCCAGCTACACTAACAGCCTTTACTACATCCTCCGGTAACAAATTCCAGAGTTTGATTACACGTTGAGTGAAAAAATATTTTCTTTTATTAGTCTTAAATAGTTTACCCTGTAGCTTCATTGCATGTCCCCTAGTCTTTCTATATTCTGATAAGGTAAACAATCGATCTACGTTTACCCGTTCCACTCCGTTCACTAATTTATAGACTTCTATCATATCTCCCCTCAGCCGTCTCTTTTCCAGGTTAAAGAGCCCTAACCTTTTTAGCCTTTCTTCATAGGAGTATCCTTCCATCCCCTTTACCATTTTGGTGGCTCTTCTCTGTACCTTTTCTAAAATCGCTATATCCTTTTTAAGATACGGCGACCAGAATATTCAAGGTGCGGTCTCACCATGGAACGATATAGAGGCATTATAATATCTTTTGTTTTATTTTCCATTCCTTTCCTTATCATACCTAGCCAGGTATACCTCGGAACGTATCAAAAGTGACTTCATGGCTCTGGGACAGAGGGTGAAGCAGTTAGGTGCACAGGTGGTGTTCTCTTCAATCCTTCCTGTTGAGGGAAAAGGCCAAGGCAGAGAGGCTTGCATCCTGGAGATGAATGCATGGCTGCGTGGATGGTATCATCGAGAGCGTTTTGGTTTCCTAGACCATGAGATGCTGTTCCAAGGGTTGAAGAACAGAGATGGCATCCATTTGTCCAAGAAAGGTCAACGCGTCTTCGGTAGTAGACTAGCTAATCTACTGAAGAGGGCTTTAAACTAGATTCATTGGGGATGGGTGAAGAAAGTCCCCAGGTAGGTGATGCATTAAATACCTTTATGGAAATGGGTAACAGGGGTAACATATGGAAAGCAGTGTGTATTAATGCCCGTAGCATGGGAAATAAGATCCCTGATGTTAAAGCTTTGGTGGGAGTGGCTGACTTGGATTTAGTGGCAGTTACAGAAACATGGTTCACAGAAAACCATGATTGGGATGTAACTATACCTGGCTATACTTTATTCAGAAAGGACAGAGTAGGAAGAAGGTGAGGAGGAGTGGCACTATATGTAAAAACTACTATTAAAGCTTTGGCATTACAGAGCTTAAAAGGGAGAGAGGAGGCATTGTGGGTTAAACTAGAAAGAGGGAAAGAGAAATCTATTTGCATTGGTGTGATATACAGACCTCCCTCACAAGAGGAAGAGGTGGACAGAGAGTTAATTGAAGACATACGCAGCATTGCTAGGAAAGGGGAAGTGCTACTGATAGGAGATTTCAATATGCCAGATGTTGATTGGCACATTCCTGCTGCAGTATCATCTAGAAGTAAGGAGATCCTGGATTCTCTACAGGGAGAACTATTCAGGCAATTGGTAACAGACCCCACATGTGAAGGGGCCATACTGGACTTGGTGCTTACCAATGGTGAAAGTGTTTCTGATGATATAGTGGGAGATCATTTTGCATCCAGTGATCACCAGATGGTGTGGTTCAGTATTAGGACTAGGGCTGTTAGAATCCATTCAAAGGTGAGAATCTTAGACTTTAGGAAGACTAACTTTGCCAAGATGGGCCAGTACCTCAGGGAGTCGTTAGTGGGATGGGAACAGCTGGGGGATGTAGAAAAACAGTGGGCAAAACTGAAAGGGGATATTTTAAGGGCAACCAACCTTTTTGTTAAAATGGTAAATATAGGAAATGGAGACCGCTATGGCTTTTGGAAGAAGTAGCTGAAAAAGTGAAGAAAAAGAGGGAGGCCTTCATGAAATACAAGAGCTCACAGAGAGAGGCAGACAGGCATCTGTATTTAGAAAAATTTAGAGAAGCTAGCAAAGTAGGAAGGCAAAGATTCAAAAGGAAGAGGAAATAGCCAATGCAATAAAATGGGGGGATAAGACACTTTTCAGATCTGTTAGTGAGAAGAGGAAGGACAAAAGTGGTATTGTCAAGCTCAAGGGTGCAGGGGAGGAATATGTAGAAGCTGATGAGGATAAAGCGGAATTGCTTAACAAATTTTTCTGTGCTCTGTTCACAGATGAAGAACCAGGAGCAGGACCTCCGAAAACACCCACAAACAGGAACAGAGCGAGGGACATCTTGAACATTTTTCAGAAGACTGTGTTCGTGAGAAACTTGCTCAACTTAAAGTAGACAAAGTGATGGGACCAGATGGGATACACCCTAGAATACTGAGGGAACTTGGGGACGTTCTAGCAGCTCCAGTGACTGACCTTTTCAATGCCTCTTTGGAGTTGGGAGTGGTGCCAAAGGACTGGAGAGAGGCTCATGTGGTGCCTTTACACAAAAGCGGAAATAAGGATGTGGTTGAAAACTACAGGCCGGTTAGTTTAACTTCGGTGGTGAGTAAATTATTGGAAACGCTGCTGAAAGAGAAAATAATGAGGTTTCTGGAGTCCAGCAGATTACAGGATCCGAGGCATGGATTCACCAGAGGCAGGTCTTGCTAGACAGATCTGATTGATTTCTTTGACTGGGTGACCAGGGAGTTGGACCGAGGGAGAGCCCTAGATGTGGTGTATTTAGATTTCAGTAAAACCTTTGACACTGTTCCTCACAGGCGACTTATAAACAAACTGAGCACCCTAGGGATGGAACCTAAAGTTACTGCTTGGGTTAGAAATTGGTAGGATGGGAGGCGGCAAAGAGTACAGATAAATGGAGCTCACTCTGAGGAGAAGGAGGTTGCCAGTGGTGTGCCCCAGGGATCTGTCCTTGGTCCGATTCTTTTTAACATCTTTGTTAGTGATATAGCAGAAGGGCTGTCGGGTAAGGTTTGCCTCTCTGCGGATGATACCAAAATCTGTAATAGAGTAGACACCCAGGAAGGTATCGATAACATGAGGAGGGATCTAGCTAAGCTTGAAGAATGGTCTAGAATTTGGCAGCTGGGATTTAATGTTAAAAAATGTAAGGTCATGCATTTGGGCTGCAGCAATCCAAGGGAGCAATATAGTATAGGGCAGGGGTCTCAAACTCAAATTGCTTTGAGGGCCAAATGAGGACTTGTAGAGTAACCCGGGGGCCGCACAAGACGCAGGCCTCATTTGCATAAGGGCATCATTTGCATAAGGGATGATTTGCATAAATATTTGCATAATGTTACCATACACTAACTTTGAGTAAACATGCCTCTTAATGAGTGTATGGATAAAGAAAGACTAAAAGATTTCTACATTACTATAAACCAGTGCCAACCGCCAGGCACATTAGGAACTACTAGAAACACTGCTCATTTAGAACCCATAGCAAACCTGCCATGTCCTAACAGCACTACCAGGACTCACAAAGCACCATACTCTAACTATCAAAAGGCAACACTGCAAATATTAAATCAACACATTTCAGAGAATAACAATACATGACCTACTCGGGAAAGAGAACAAGTGGCAATGTCAAATAGGAATTACATAAACAGAATACCTCAGCTCAGTTACACATGCAGAACATACACCATCACCAAACAAGGAATCACAATTTAGAAACAGGAAGACAATTAAACTGGGAACCCCAAAAGCCAAACTTAGAATGTACAACACTGTACAAATAAAACTATACATTGATTTCCTCTTGTATTAAATAAAGTGCAGACGTTAAAGATGCACATTTCCAAGAGCTGACATATTTCAGTTAATAAATTCAAAATAAAGAGATATTTTTCTACCTTTTGTGCATTTTTTTTCAGTTGCAATTGTTCCAGCCACTTTCTTCTGGTTGCTTTGTGTCTTCTGCTAACTCTCCATCGTCTGCTGTCCATTTGTCCTTTCTTCTTTCCCAGTTTTTTTCCATTCTCTCTACATCTGCTTTAACATACTAATCATTCTCCTTTTGCTCTTTCCTCATTCCTATTTCATCCACTCAAATTTTACCCCTCCATCCTCAATCCCCACTTACTCTCCCAATACCCGGCCAATTGTAGATTTTTCTTCCCTCCCACACAAAATATATTTCCCCTCTCCATTTCACTCTCCCAGCCCCATCCCATTCTAATCGTCCCCCAACATCAACTCCCTTCTAGCTCCTGCCCCACCCAGCATCCGCTCCCTTCTAGTCCCCGCATCATCAGCCCATTTCCAGTCCTAGCTCCCTCCCCTCACAGCCCATTTCCTTTCCAAGCCCCCCTCCCCATCAGCCCATTTCCATTCCAAGCCCCCTTCCACTCAGCCCATTACCATTCCAAGACCCTGTCCCCATCAGCTATTTGCAGTTCAAGCTCCCCCTTCTACTCGGCCCATTTCCAGTCATAGCACCCCCCCCCCCCAGTCCATTACCAGTTCTAGCCCCACCCCCCCATAGCCCATTATCGGTCCTAAGCCCCCCAACAGCCCACTTCCAGGCCTAACCCTTCCATCGCCCCATCTTCATTCTTAGCCCCCCAATCAGACCACCTCCAGTCCTAACCCCCATCTGTCCATTACCAGTACTATCACCCCATTTCCAGTCCTACCCCCCCAGCAGCCCACATCAATCCTGCTCCCCCCCCCAGCAGCCCACATCAATCCTGCTCCCCCCCCAGCAGCAGCCCACATCAATCCTGCTCCCCCCCCCAACAGCAGCCCACATCAAACCTGCTCCCCCCCCCCGCAGCAGCAGCCCACATCAATCCTGCTCTCCCCCCAGCAGCAGCCCACATCAATCCTGCTCCTCCCCCCAGCAGCAGCCCACATCAATCCTGCTCCCCCCCAGCAGCAGCAGCCCACATCAATCCTGCTCCCCCCCCCCGGCAGCAGCCCCCAACAATCCTGCTCCCCCCCCCCCCCGGGGAAACCAAGTTTAGAAAACAGCTAGCTGCTGCTCCTGCCGCTGCCGCGGCGGTAGCAGCACTCCCGCATGTCCCGCGGCCCCCCCCCCCTGCTTGCCTGTCAGTTCTTCTCTGCTTCGGCTTTCAGAGCCGCGAAGGGAGAGCTTCTCCCTCGTGACTCTGTTAAGCCCGCTGGGGCTTATGGGAAATTTCCCATCTGCCCAGGCGAGCTTAACAGAGTCGCGAGGGAGCAGCTCTCCCTTCGCGGCTCTGAAAGCCGAAGCAGAGAAGAACTGACAGGCAAGCAGGAAGGGATCGGGGGCCGCGGGACATGCGCGCAGAAGCCGGGTTGTGTATCGCGGGCCGCACAAAGGTCTCTCGCGGGCCACATGCGGCCCGCGGGCCGCGTGTTTGAGACCCCTGGTATAGGGGGTGAAGTACTTTTGTCCACTAAAGAAGAGCGGGACCTAGGTGTGGTTGTGTCTGATGATCTTAAAGTAGCTAAACAGGTAGAAAAGGCGACGTCAAAAGCTAGAAGGATGCTTGGGTGCATACGGAGAGGAATGGCTAGCAGAAAAAAGGAGGTGATAGTGCCTCTGTATAAGTCTGGTGCGACCTCATTTGTAGTATAGTGTGCAATTCTGGAGACTGCACCTTCAAAAGGATGTGAACAGGATGGAGTCGGTGCAGAGGGTGGCTACTAAAATGATTAGTGGTCTTCATTATAAAGCATATGAGGACAGACTTAAGGATCTTAATATGTACACCTTAGAGGAAAGGCGGGATAGAGGTGATATGATTGAGATGTTTAAATACCTCTGTGGCATAAATGTTCAGGGAGAGAGCCTCTTTCGATTGAAAACAAGTTCTGCTACAAGGGGACATGGGATGAGGGTGAAGGGAGAGAGATTCAGGAGTGATATGTGGAAATATTTCTTTACGGAAAGAGTAGTGAATCCGTGGAATAGTCTCCCAGTGGAGGTGGTAGAGATGAGGACAGTAACTGGATTCAAAAAAGCATGGGAGAAACACAGAGGATCTCTAAAGGTAAAAAGGGGACTGTTGTAGTTGTTGATATGGAAGGACAGACTAGATAGGCCATGTGGTCTCTTTCTGTCGTCATATTTCTCTGTTTTTATGTTTCTAAGAAAGAGATGTGCGTCTGCGCCTTCTAGATGTTCGAAGTTTTGAGGCGGTATCTGAAGCGTACTAAGTCCTTCAGGAAATCGGAGCGTTTGTGTTGTTCGGAGGGCCGCGCAAGGGAGAAGTGGCAGCCAAGGCCACTATTTCCAGATGGATCAGGCAAGCTATTGCCTCAGCTTATATTCTTAAAGGCAGGCCGGTTCCGGTGGGATTGCGAGCTCATTCCACTCTGGCTCAGGCCATGTCATGGGCGGAGTTGGTTCCTCCGTTGGATATTTGCAGAACGACTACTTGGTTGTCTCTGCATTCTTTTGCTAAGCACTACTGTTTAGATGTACAGGCGGCGGCAGGTGCCGGCTTTGGGAGAGCGGTGCTTCGATCTGGTTTGGCAGGCCCATCCCAAGCTTGAACTGCTCTGTTACATCCCAAAATACAGGGATTGGACTGGAGAGACGATTAGGAAGAAGTAATTAGACCTTACCTGCTAATTAGTGTTCTTGAAGGATCTCCATTCCAGTCCCTGATCCCGCCCAGTGTATTCAGTGCCGGTTCGTAGCTGGCTGAGGAGTTTGTGGACGCCAGTTTTACTCGACGGGTCCGGTGGCAGGGCGGATTGGACCGAAGCGGAGCCCTGCTATAAGAAGAGATGTGTAGCCTGTTAAGCATTTTTGTAAGGGCCTTTGTCAGGTAAGGCTCCTCCTTCTCCTCGGGGGGGGGGGGCGGTGTGTTCGGCTCCATTCAGGGAGCGGGAGGGGCTGTGTTATAGTTAGTGTTATAGTTAGTAGTTAACTAGTTGTCTCTCCATTAAGTTTGCTTTGTCAACAGGATACTGAGGCTGGTGGGTGGTGCCAGTGCTATATATATTCTGATGTCCTCAAGAGATTGACAGACTCATTCTCCAAGCTGCAGGAAGAGGAGCACAACCCAGAATACAGGGACTGGACTGGAGATCCTTCAGGAACACTAATTAGCAGGTAAGGTCTAATTACTTCTTGTCCTAAAACAATCCATTTATTAATAGTTTGAATTTAGAAGCATGAATATCAGTAGCATGACAGTATATTTGGAATGAATTTTTCATAGAATTGCATTCCTTCGGTCCATTTGTATTGTTGCATATCTGAAAGGAAAGGCTTGTCCAGTGTTTCTTAAGCTGCAAGTTGTCGTTAGTGGTGGCTTAAATATACGATTAAACTTTATTGTGCTTATCCCATAGAGTCATTCAGATAAAATTGAAGGTCCAGTCACCTTTGATGAAAGCTGGTTGGGATGTGAACATGCATAGGTTCGTTCCCCATGCTCACTACTTGTTGCTACTATCACTGCCACTAGTCCAGCAAATTTCCTTGGCCATAAAGTTTGTGTGGTGGGTCGAGGAAGAAAGAACTATGATTCATGGGATGATCTTAGTCTGCCCAGTGCTTCTTTATTGGGAGGGGGAGGGATGGATAAGAGGGTTAAGTATGTGTGTTGTGCTGATAATCCTGGGTCCCCCCACCTCTGCCATTCTGATGCCTCTGTGTGTGTGTGTGTTAAATAAAGCTCAAGTCCATTGGTCCTTTTTTTTCCATTTTATATTCAATTTTTTTTCTGCAGGAAGCAGCTGTTTGGCTAAGAGTAAATATCAAAATCTTCATTAGAGTGAAATGGATTTGTATTTTGCTAGTGCAAGTCCATAATTCTATGATGTAATTTAATACTGTAAATCTTGAGTTGTTTGACTGATAAATATATGGGGGAAGAGTGGAAAAATTTGGGTGCCAGTCACAGGTTTCTAAGATCTAGGGAAAAATAAACAAAATACAACTTATTCATTCTTTTTCCTTTTTGTTGTGCTTTTTTGCTCCTTTTCATTTTTACTTTCTTCTTTTCTGACTTTACCCCAGTTAATGTCCAAGCATTGTGAAATAACCTTTGTACAATATATTTAGGACCGAATTTACAATCTTGTTGAAACTCCATTACCAATATTACATAGTAACATAGTATATTACGGCAGATAAAGATGGTCCATCTAGTCTACCCAGTAAGGTGACTAGAGTGGTTGTAACAGCCACTCCGTGCAAGTCACCCACCCCCCATGCCTTTGTTTAGAGTGTACTGGCTGTTCCGTTTTTTAAATTCAATAGCACTCAGCCCCTTAAGAAAATAATGAAGGCTCAGATTTAGAGAGCTCAATGAATAGAAAGGACCAAGGACCCCCAGTCTTCGTATGATTCAGCTATTAGGGGGAGCTTTAGATGCTGGACAACCTGTGGGGAGCCTCACCTTTCCAGAGGTAAGACTTTTCTTTTCTTTTTAATGTAATACTGTATAGCTTTCAGTTCTCAGGAGGAGCTGTAAAGGCCACTTTAACAGTTTGGTCAGCCTACAGGCCCTGGGTGGTGTTAAAGCTGGCTGGTAGGGTTATTACTGTCCCCTCTTGGCCGGTGGTTTTCAGGACATAAGTCCTGCAGTGTCCTATCGTCCACTGATTCTGGAGGCCATTTTGTTGAGGCAGCATGGCAGAACCTGTGGCCCTTCCAGTATAAGATGGGCTCAAGTGCAACATCCACAGGACCGATCTGAAACAAGCAAACCGCAAAATATCTGTGACTAGGTCCAGGTCTTTCTGGTTATGCTGAAGTGTGAAAAAAAATGACAGGGGAAGAGTGTTGCATAATATTACGTGCATGTGCTGAAATGCTATCTGATGCATATTACAGCGATTTATTATTGATGTTTATGAACAATAGTATTATTCTAAGCAGAACCTCTATTCTGAATAATACTGCTGTTTTATGTGCCAGACAGCAGGGCAGCACATGTGCAGAAGTGCCAAACTGTGGTATTTTTGTGTGCAAAATATAGGTGCTAACGCAGACCCTTGTGCACATGTGCCTGGCTTGTTCCTAAGCGTCCCTCCAGTCCAGTTCCAGGCCCTTTCCTCTGGGTTGTGCGCCCCTTCCAGCAGCTTGGAGACTGAGTACATCATCCATTTGATGACACTGGGATATATATACCACTTTCACCACCCACCAGCTCCAGTATACTCAGTCTACCATTGCTGAGCAAGACCTCTGCACTAACCTTGCATTAGGAAAAACCCTCCATGGTAGAGCTTTAGTGCTGGATGCTAGATTTCTGCATAGAGCTCAATATTTGCCCTTAAGGGACAACCTTAGCGTTCATCTAGGTCCACGATTCCACCTAAAGACAAGTGCTTTTTTGTTTTTGTTTTTTAGTTTAGAACATCTATCTCCTGTCAAATTCTCAGCAACAGAACAGCCATATTAGGTTATCTGCATGTCAGGAGAACAAACTAATGTTGGACTTTTTGCTGCTAAGCACAGGATGTATGCTCGTAGCAACTGAGGATTAAAATAAAATTTAAGTTTACTGGTAAATGTATTTTTTCAAACTAAATAGTATCCAACAGGAAGATATATTTAGTGCAGTTATTGGTGATTAATGCTCTCTCTAGGGTCAAAGGGCCAAAATAACTTACAGAAAACAACATTAAAGACAAACTTCAGTGAAGTTCCAAGATGGTAATTCTACCATCAAAGAAGTAGAAAGTTTGTCTTTAACATCTAAATTAATTCAACCCTTCAGATAGGCCATTACTACCGATAACTGCATTATAAGGAGAGGACTACAATTTAATTAGGAAAAGTGACATCTAAGAAGCCAATAAGGAGGAGCCATATATTGCATTGCATTTTGCATATACCATGGTTTGCATAACTTTAGAAGAAGCAGGCTCTCCCTGACCCAAGATTTAAATTTTTTTTTTTTTTAAACTCTGGCAAAAAAAAAATAATCCATAAATTTATAACATCCTTCACAAAAGAAGTCCAAAACTGGCCATCCAAGAGCTGGTAACCTTTCACAGAGATAGCTGTGGGGGCAGGGAGGTTCCAGAAGCATAACTAAAAGCCAGTGGATCAAAGCAAACCCATGGAAATAGAAAAGATATGACACAAAATGTGGGAATGCAAAACAGAATAGAAAAGAAGCCAAACTAGTAAACGGTAAAGAATGAAAGCAACAGAGAAACAGAAATAACCCCCAAATTGCAATAAATACTATAAGCCAAACTGAGAGAGAATGTGAATAAGAAGGGAAGTGAGCAGGCATTTCTGGCTCGGACAGGTGCCGGAATGAAACCAGTACATGCAGGCACAATGAATGAGCAGGAGCCCCGGCTACTTTGCAAAACACACCAGAGAAGAAAAGGGCACTGGTCTGTGTGCTGCTCTCTGCCACTAAAGCCATAGCCACCTATGAAGCCTCACGAAAAACAAGCTACCGTCTTCCTGGCCATGCACTCATTTACTGAAGAAAAGTCGGTACTCCAGCGAGTTAAGGTTCATCCTCTCCTTGACATTGTAGTCCATACTGCCACTGGCTCTCTTTTCTCTTGGTGGTGCTGGGGCTTGTGTGCTGGTGCCTCTGCGACAGTCTTGCGTGAATCGCTTGCTGGGCTTCTGTTGAGAAAGCATTTGGGGCTCGGTGTTCGCAGCTCTTGGTGACTGGCTCGTGCTCCCAGGGGTGGAGGAAGCTCACTGATTGGCCAGTTCTGGAAGGGGGAGAAACAAAGGGGGGGGGAGGTGGAGTGGTGCATGCTTGGGATTCCTATGGACAGGCACCAGCTGTCCTGGCCTCGATCAGCAAGCACCAGTTAGCGCTTCTGCCCATGTACTGTGAGCCCCAGGCACCAGGGCCGATTTGTGGGTCACCATGGCAACCTAGTGCCAGGGGTTTGTCGAACCTGGAGTTTGGGGCATAGTAACACAAGCCAACTTTCATTTAATTTAGTCAGCTAGGGGCTACTATTATAGGCCAACTTTCAGTTCCTTATCGTCACTCCAGTCCAGTCCCTTTACTTCTGGGTTGCGCAACCCTTCCAGCAGCTCCCCCCCCCCCGGCACAATCCTTCATTTATAGCCTCCTAAACCAGTTAAGGGGAAAGGAGCGATCTTATTCACTTTCAGGTTTAACTGATTATCTTAATCATCAAGTTTATTAGGCCCTTGGAGTAGATTAATAAAATCTTTTTGCAGTTTACCTTGAGGTGGAAATTAAAAGTCCCTTATACTGGGGGCTTAATTTTTGCTGGAATGGGGTGAAATGAAGTAAAGACATTTTTCCAGCTTCACAAATGACACTCAGATTCCATTCCCAAGGATGGAGCCAGCTGCTGATTTACCTGCCTATCTCCCACTGAAAATGCTGCCTGGAGCATATGTTGATGTGATCTACTTGACAATTTTGTTTCGTTTTGTTGTCATTCATTTTTTAACTGAACATGGCATGAAAAATCTGAAATTCTGGGGGGTTTCCAGTCATGGCCTACCCCCACAGGTCACTTCTAACTTTGGCTCTGACTCTGGCCCTGCCCACAGTTCCACTTCCTTTCTGTCTACAAATTAAGCCCGGCTTATACCTATTAGGTATAATTGTATTGTTTCAAATATCCCTAATTCCCTAGCAAATTTAAATAACTGAACAACTTTAAATAGCTGAAAGAAATCTTTAAATCTTATGATGCAGACAACAGTCCAGCAGAGAGATGGGGGCTATCCAGTGTTTTGCACTGAGCATTACATGTACGAGTTTTTTTCCCAGTTGGTGAAAGGTGTTCTGTACACTAGGTGCAAAAAGCTCTTTGTTCTCAGAGAATGAGTCCGATATCTGGAGATTAGAGTAGTAGACTTGGAGCAACTGAGGTAGACAGAGAGGTATATAGACAAGACCTATAGGGATCTAGTAGAGACGTTTCCACCTACAGTCTGGCAGCCTTTCTACTTCCATGGAAGAGAGGGTTAACGTGGAAGGAGAGAATCATCTTGGTATGGAAAGAAGTTATGTATTTAGGACATGTCCTCCAAGCGATGTAATACTCTCTCACACCAAGGATGTGTCTCCAGGGTCATGTGCTCATGAGGGAAGGGTTAGGATGGCCTTTATATTTGGCGATTTGATCATTAGATATATAGATAGCTGGGTGACTGGTGCCTGCCTGGTGTGAAGGTAGCAGACCACACCTAGACAAGGTTTTAGATTGTGCTGGGGAGGAGCCTGCTGTCTTGGTACATGTTGGTACCAGTGACATGACACCAAGTGTGGGAGGGAGGTTCTGGAAGCTAAATTTAGTCTTTTAGGTAGAAAATTGAAATCCAGAACTTTCTAGGGTAGCATTCTCAGAGATGCTTCCTGTTTTACTTGGGGTAGTTTATCCAAATGGGTTAGTTTTGCACATACTATGGCAGTCGTGAACCTCACTTCTAAGCCAAGGTATGTGGAATATGATCTTAATCTCTCAAATTTACTGCTATTGCTTGGCATAATACTTGCATCGTGCTAAAAAGAGCCTCCTGCTGGAGTTAGTAAGATGTGCTTGGAAATTCTTCTTTATCAGGCCTCTGGCACTCAGTACAATGAAAAATATTTCTGTATCTTACTGCCACATTTTCTTGGTCTCTGATTGCATTTCTTGGTATTTCAAGATCTTCTCCCTCACTAATCACTCTGTACTGTTCTTGTTCCATGTGCCAGGACCCAAGAGGCAGGCAGAGCTCTGGAGTTTCAATGCATAGATGAGACAATAGTGCAAGGACGAGTGTTTTGGGGTTTGTTAGGAACTGGGCAACTTTCTGTGGAAGGGGTGGGGGCTTTTCCAAAAGGATGGGCTCCACCTTAACCGGGGTGGAACCAGGTTGCTGGCATTAACCTTTAAACTAGAAAATGGGGGAAAGCAGACACTGGCCCAAGAGTGCATAGTTCGGAATGATTTATGCTTGAAGTGAACTAGCAAAAGAGGGAGTTAGACATCCCAATAGAGAGGTTCCAATAAAGGTAAAAGTAATCCAAGTGCCTTTTAAGTAAAAATCAGACAGAGTTGAAAGCTTTCAAATTACCCCTGTTGTCTGATAGCCAGGCGTTAATATGAATAAAAAACAAACTTTTTGACATGCCTATATGCAAATTCTAGAAATCTGAAAAACAAGATAGAGTTAGAATATATAGAACTGATTTGAAAGGTTAGATATAATTGGCATCTAGGAGACCTGGTAGGAGGAGGATAACCAATGGGACACTGATACCAGGCTGCAAACTATATTGCAGCGATAGGGTAGATCACATAGATGGAAGGGTGGCACTATATGTTAGAGGGCATTGAGTCAAATAGGATAAAGGTTTTGCAGGAAAGAAAATACACTGTAGAATCTCTATGGATAGAAATCCCATGTAAAAAGGGGAAGGGAATAGCAGTGGGAGAGTACTACCGCCTGCCTGGTCAGAATGAACAGACATGATGAAATGCTAAGGGAAATAAGGGAAGCTTGCAAAATTCCCAACATAGTAATAATGGGAAATTTCAATTACCCCAGTGTTGACCGGGAGAAAATCAGTCATGTAACACGATACCAAAATCTGCAACAGAGTAAATGCCCAGGAAGGTGTAGATAACATGAGGAGGGGATTTAGTGAAGCTTGAAGAATAGTCAAAGATCTTGAAACTGAGATTTAACACTAAAAAATGCAGGGTCATGCATTTGTGCTGCAAGAATCCAAGAGAGCGGTACAGGATTGGGGGGGGGGGGGGAGTGCTTCTGTCCATGAAAGAAGAGCAGGACCTGGGCGTGATTGTTTCTGATGATCTTAAAATGGCTAAACAGATAGAAAAGGCGATGGCAAAAGCCAGAAGAATGCTTGTGTGCATAGGGAGAGGAATGGCCAGCAGGAAAAAGGAGGCGATAGTGCCTTTGTATAAGTCTTTGAGGCCTAATTTAGAGTATTGTGTGCAATTCTGGAGGCCACACCTTCAAAAGGATATAAACAGCCTGGAGTCTGTGCAGAGGGTGGCTACCAAAATGGTCAGTGGGCTTCACCATAAGGCATATGGGGAAAAACCTTTAAAGAACTAAATATGTATACCTTGGAAGAAAGAGGGGAGATAGGATAGAACCATTCAAATACCTATGTGGCATAAATGCACAGGAGGAGAGCCTCTTTCAACTGAAAGAAAGCTCTGCAACGAGGGGGCATAGGATGAAGGTGAAAAGAGATAAGACTAAGGAGTAATTTGTGGAGATACTTTACAGAAAGAATGGTAGATGCATGGAATAGCCTCCCAGTGGAGGTAGTATCCGAATTCAAGAAAGCATGGGACAAACACAGAGGATCTCTAAAGGAAAAAGGACTGCCAAGATAGCAGCGGAGTAGGACGCCGAGTTGGAGTGTGCTGAGCTGGCTCCTGCACTCGTCTTTCTAATGGGGAAGAAACGAAAACAACGTACCCTGAAGCCCTCCAGTGCTGCTTCTCCTGCAAGTGGGCTGGTACAGTCTTCTATTGCCGGTTTCTGCGTCCCCTCGGCGCATATGGCTTCGGGAGACCCCTGGTTGCTTTCCGTGGATCTTAGCCCAGTGCAGGCGTCTCCATTGCAGCCCGGAAGCCGCTTCAAGGAGGGGCAGTTAGTTGGTGTGTCTCCAGGTCGTGAGGTCACCGGCACTGTGGAGGGTTCTCCTGAGAAGGGTGCAGTTGGTCGTAGCTGCTGCAGGGGGTCGGTCTTGTGCCGTTCCTTCTGGGGGCAGCTTAGGAGTGGAGCGTTTGGAGTTCATCTCCTTCGACAACTTGGCTATCTGACCTCCTGGATTGTTGGAAAAACCTGCGCTTGTGACATTAGATAGCTTATGGGAAGCTATTTCCACGCTTCAGCAATCCCTTCTGCTTGTGGTGGCTGTTTTTTCTCAAGAACTTAGTAAAGTTAAAGCTCGGTGTTCAACGGTGGTTTCGGAGTTTGCAAGTCAGACCTCCAGAGTATCCCAGCTGGAAACCAAGGTGGAAGACCTTCAGGCTCTTGGTGTAGTTAACTCCAGGGACCATTCAATCCAGGCAAGGAAAATATAATTTCTGGATAATCAATTATGTAGAAATGATTTTAGATTCCTGAACTTTCCTCGTTCTCCATTGATGGATCCTGTGGATTTAGTTCGTAAATACCTGATGAATGGCCTTCAGATGCCTGCCGATTCATTACCTCCTGTGGTACGTGCTCAGTATGTGGTGGTTTCTTCTGTGACAGCTGGCACTAAGTCGGAGCCTGACGACGCAACCAGGCCTCCCCAACTGGATCTCTGAGTTCTTGGAAAGTTCTCTGGAACTGGTGACTAGCCGGGCCACCCTGTTGGTCTGTTTTGCCTTTGAATCTGATCGGAACTCTGTGCTAAGGTTATATTTCCGTAAAATGTCTGATTCTAAGTTTATGTGCTCAAAAATTTTAATTTTTCCTGATTTAGCTAGAGATACCCAGAAAAGGCGGGAGAGGTTTTCTGGCCTTGCATCAGAGAGCCATCGCTGTGGGTGCGCAATTTAGATTAAAATATCCAAGTAAATGTGTGGTTTTATTTCAGTCAAAACAATTTCTGTTTTTTGAGCCTCAGCAACTGTTCCAATTTCTACAGAATAGAGAATTAGAGGGGCGGGTTTGATTCTCATATCGGCTGCCATATTTTGTTATCTGTGCTTATATGATTTCTTTGTCTTTAGGTTGAGTGGGTTCCCTTAACCTTATAATGTTGTTGTTTTTTTCTTGGGTTCTTATTGTGGGGAGTATTGTGGGCTAAACTAATGAATGACTATTATTGCTGTATTTTTGTGATTTTTCTTGTTTTTTGATTCTTATTCTGTAATTCATATTCAGATTTATTTTTCTGGATTGTATTGGAAAAATTAAATAAATTATAAATAAAGGAAAAAAGACTGTGGAGCTTAGTGGTTTATATGGAAGGGTAGGCTGGATAGGCTGTATGGTCTTTATCTGCCATCATGTTTCTATTCTACTACTACTGAGCATTTTTATAGCGCTACCAGTCATATGTAGCTCTGTATTCTTAGATATATTTTATTTATTTAAAAATATTTATACAGTATACTGCCTTCTCACAAAGTCTAAGGCGGACAACAGACAATAATTGTTAGCTTTCAGAAGGGTAAAAAACAGCTGAAAAAAAATAAGACTTCAACAATTTCCTAAAACTCAGTATATTGTCAAGTAGATGAAGTTAGCTGATTCCAGAAGCTTGACACAAAATACCTAAAAGCTCGAGCAGAAGTAACATGCAAACAGCTAGAAGAAGAAGAAGATATAACCAATGATTTCTGCGTACTAATGCAAGTCTACTGACTGGAAGAATAGAATTGTAACAATTCAGCTAGATGAGACACAATGCTTTAGAATGAATCTGCTGATGGATAGGCAGCTAATGAAGATCACGCAAGCAAGGGGTGATATGATGATGATGAGATTTACATAATAAAATCCAAACAGCTGCATTCTGCACTAACTGTTATTGTTACATTGTTATTTGTGAACTCCACCCAAACCTGCCTACTGTTTTGCTTACGATATCCTCTACTTAACCTCATAGCCCTATACCGAGTACCCTGCCTAAGATCAGTACTCCCAACATGCATCAATTCCTGTGCTTATTCTTTACCCTCCTTACTGCCTGGATCCCCATCCTAACACATACTCTAGACCCCGGCATCATTCAGATCCCAATCCTCTACAACACCGGAATAAGCTGGACGGAATTCCCCTGCCGTACCACCACGAAAACCAGGATATCATATTCACACCTCCTGCATATCCCTCTGCTGAGTTCTAAGAAGTCTCCAACTGAGAAGCACAAGAGCCAACGCCTACTCAAGTGCACGCTAATAAATGCCAGATCCATACGCTCGAAATGGCCTGCAGCCAGTGACCTGATAACAGCCCACAGCCTTGATATATTGCTGATAACTGAGACGTGGCTAACCGACAGCGACAATGTTATCATCAACCAGCTTCTACCGCCAGACTTCTCCATCTTTGTCTGCCATAGGTCCAACCAGAGAGGGGGCGGCACACTCATCCTTGCCAAATCTGCCCTCCAGTTTAAGTTAAACAATACCACCAGCACACCCCACCTTGACGCTCTTTCCATCTCGAATGAGCACTGTATGATCAACCTACTGTACCGAGCTCCATCATCGTCCCCAGATGACCTACCGACAATAATCGACATCACCTGTAATTCCCCTAACCCGCGATCTCCAAATTGGCTAGTAGGAGATTTCAACTTGCCTTCCTTACAAGTCACTCACTCATCAGCCTTTCTTGAAGCTATGTCCCAATTGGGCTATGAACAACTTACCGACGCTCCCACTCATAGTAAAGGAAGCAAACTGGACTTGATCTTCGCTCCGCAGTCTGCAGCCAACTCAACCCAAAGCCTTCTGACCTCCATAACCCCTGTACCCTGGTCTGACCATAAATTACTTCTATTCCACATCCCCACCAACTACCTCACCGTTGATAGCAGTAAAGCAGAGCGCCCCCGAGAACCTTAGCAACACGTTTCCGACCCTTCATTAAGGAAGAAGCCCTGGAGAAGATTTTACCTTCACTCTCCAGCGCCCCACTCTCCCCAGACGATTTAGTATCCAATTGGGACAATGCTGTTAGAGCTGCTGCCTTCCTCCCAGCTGCTAACAGAGTTTCGACTAAACAAGAACATGCACCATGGTTCTCACAAGAGCTACGAGGATCCCTCCTTCACCTGCGCAGACTTGAGAGACAGTGGCGTTGCTCCCGGACCTCTGCGGCACTCTGTGCATACACCTCATACCTACAAACTCACCGAAAAATGACAATGGATAGGAGAAAACAGTACCACTCGGAGATATTAATGCGGTCTATAAACAAACCTCACGACCTTTTCAATATCGTAAAATCCTTAACAGGTGATCCAGCTACAACTCATTCACCCATGCCGCACCCACAGGACTACGCAAATCATCTACAATCGAAGATGATCCAGACCAACATGATTTCTACCTCCACATCCCACTCCAACCCATGTACCACTACCCAACCATCCGTTCTATGCAAATTCTCTGAGGTATCCAACAGAGAGATTGAAGATATCATCTCATCTATTAACCTAACCACCGCACCCAATGATCCCTGCCCAGCCAACTGGATCAAAGAGCTGTGTCACGAGCTTAGCCCAACCATAAGTAAAATTTTCAACCATTCTTTCTTAACTGGGTCCTTCCCACAGAGCCTGAAGTACTCATCTATTCGCCCACTCTTGAAAAATAGCAAACTCGACCCATCCAAAGTCGAATCTTTTAGACCAATTTTGAGCATCCCCCTGTTAGCCAAAATCATGGAAAAAGTAGTCCAGCGACAAATCCAACATCATGTGGACACCGAAGCCCCTCTTGACCCTTCTCAACACGGCTTCAGAGAAGCCCATGGGGTTGACACCCTCCTCACAACCCTCTTTAACAACCTAGTCATAGGCCTTGACAATATCCATCAAGGATTTATTCTTATCTTTCTGGACATTGCAGCCGCCTTTGATTCAGTTAACCATGATACTCTTCTTCAACGCCTTCAAGAAAAGGGCATTCAAGGCCTAGCTCTAACCTGGTGCAAATCATATTTAAGCAATAGATGGCAACAAGTCCGAACAGGCTCAGCAACATCAGAACCATTTCCTCTGATGCAAGGTGTACCTCAAGGGTCATCCCTATCTGCATTAATGTTTAACATCTATATGCAGCCCATTTGCGCATTGATCCGTTCCTTCAACATCCAATGTCTAGCCCAGCGTTTTTCAACCACTGTGCCGCGGCACACTAGTGTGCCGTGAGATATTGTCTGGTGTGCCGTGGGAAAAATTCCAATTTCATCCGTAACATGTGGCCTCGGCTCACAAATTAGGGTTGCCAACCGGCCGGTTTTCAGCCGGCCTGGCCAGTTTTTCCATGGCCAGGCCGGCTGCCGGCACAGTTGTAAAACCGGCCATTGAAAAGCCGGTTTTTTGCTCTGGCCGCAAGATCGGGAGCGGCCAGAGCAAAAAACCGGCTTTTGTGCCGAAGTCCGCGGCGCGAACGCGATCGCGATTCCCTATAGCAGTGCAGCCGCTGGTTCTGCTTTGTACAGAGCAGCGGCTGCACTACACTTACATTGAAAAGTAAAGAGAAACTGTGTCAGGAGCCCTCCGATCATGCAGAGCCCGAGGAAGTGATGTCATGGGGGCGGGCTCCTCACAGGCTGTCTTTCCTTTTCAAATTAACTTTAGCTGCAATAAGTTAATTTGAAAAGGAAAGACAGCCTGTGAGGAGCCCGCCCCCATGACATCACTTCCTCGGGCTCTGCGATGACCGGAGGGCTCCTGACAAAGTTTCTCTTTACTTTTCAATGTAAGTGTAGTGCAGCCGCTGCTCTGTACAAAGCAGAAGCAGCGGCTTGGGCAGAGGGGTGTGTGTGTGTGTGTGTGTGTGTGTGTGTGAGTGAACCAGCAAGGGGGGGGGGAGTGTGAGTGAACCAGCAAGGGGGGGGGGAGTGTGAGTGAACCAGCAAGGGGGGGGGAGTGTGAGTGAACCAGCAGGGGGGGGGGTGTGAGTGAACCAGCAAGGGGGGGGGGGCGATGGTGTGAGTGAGTGACCCAGCAGGAGGGGTGAGTAAGTGACAGGGGGGTGGGTGAGTGAACCAGCAGTGGGGGGGGGGGGGGGTGTGAGTGTTTGATTCCTATTCAAGAGAATTACTTTATATATAGTCAATATAGGCACAGAGGCAAATTTTTTAAACATTTTCTAATGGTGGTGTGCCTCGTGATTTTTTTCATGAAAAAAGTGTGCCTTTGCACAAAAAAGGTTGAAAAACACTGGTCTAGCCTATGCGGATGACATCCTGATGTATGCTCCCTTCAAGATTCACCAGCCAGACTTCGCACCAATAGTAAGATGCTTTGAAGCTGTAGCGAACTGGCTCCTCACACAAAACCTAGGAATCTACACCCAGTGAGCACTGCTCCCCAGGCGACTCCATTTCTATGACCCCTTCAGAAAACGGTTAATCGACACGACCCTTACACTCACCACGCCCTGTTTTTATCCCTTTTGATATACAGCGCTTGCACTCGTAATGTATTTACTACAACCATGTAATTAATTATCATACCATGTATATAGTTCCCCCAGTTATCTCCATGTTAGTTTACCCTGTTCATTGTAAAAACCAATGTTGCCTTGTACATTGTGTTTGTTTTTTTGTTCATATGTACACCGCACTGATTAAAAGAGTGCGGTATATAAGAAATGAAAATAAATAAATAATAAATAACTGAAGAACATGCAAAGTAGAATTGGGAAGGCCAATCAGCACAATATTGGCATAGCCCAAAGTTGTCAATGGTAGGGCCTGAAAAAACATAAGAAAATCATAGGCAGAAAAGGATGAAGATGCCTTAAAAGTCGAATTTGAAAAAAAATGAATGTTGGAGAAGCTTCCTTAGATGCGCACGCATACTCAAAGTTTGATCGAATGTGGTTCCAAAATAAACTACTTCATTACTCAATTCTACCCTATGGCCATTCAGCAGAATTGACTGTGGAGGCGCAAACGATTTGTTACGTGCCACAAACACCACCTCGGTTTTCCTATAATTTTAATATGTAGTTCATGTTTCAAGAACCAGCATATAACTCCTCCTTCCACCATATCAACCCCTACACAATGGAACACTGATCAAACTTGCATCTTCCTTTTGCTACTTTGGTGTCGTTTTGGATTCCTCCCTCTCTTTCCACAAGCGCATTAGTTCTGTGATACGCTACTTCTTCTCTCTACAGTGAATTAGAGCAGTTTGCTCTGTCCTACCCTTAGCCGCTTTGACTACCCTAGTTGTGTCCCTCATTCTTGCATGTCTTGATTACTGCAATTCTGTCCTCACCGGTCTCCTGCAATACAAACTCAAACACTTACAACTCATCCAGAACACTGCTGCCAAGCTATTATTTTGTGCTTCCCAGTCAAACTACGTCGCCCCTCTACTAATCTGTTTAAATTGGCTCCCCATTCATTACTGCATTCAATTCAATACTTGCCTTGGGTTCATAAAGCTCTTCGCTCTGTTTCCCCACACACTCATCATACCACACACACAACACTGGGCCCTCCGCTTCATCCATATGAACCAACTTCACATCCCACCCCTTCACAGGCTCATTTTAGAATCAACCCACCACTCTGCATTCTATTTCTTAGGCCCCTCCCTATGGCATAATTTCCCTCCTGACCTCCGATTAGAATCCTCATTTCCCAGATTCAAGTCATAGCTCAAACCCCATCTTTTTAATAAAACCTTCGACCTCCAGCTATGACCGCCTCATCTCTCCGTACTTATCTCCACCTCTCCCTATCTTCTGAATGTGGCTTTTCAACCTTTACTTCATCTTTGTCTTTGAGTCCTGTCTTCTTTCCTGTATTTTATTAGAGTTCCCTCCTTTTTTTCATTTTCTGATATATTTATTTTATTGTAAACTGCCCTGATGTTTACATGAAGGGCAGTATATCAAATTTTAAGAAATTTAAATGAAATGAATGGCAATTTTTGACTTCGTGTCATTCAGGGACTCAAAATCCAACGCAATAGAAAAAGGCATATGCAACATAAAGTCATCAGCATAAACATGGTAAGAAATACCATATTGCTGAACAGACAGGAACCACAGACAAATTAAACAGGAGGGCCGATAACTGTGGAACCCCCTGAAGCAACGGTGACCAAGCAGACGTTCTGCAGCCTAACTTGCTGATGCCGATCAGTCCAGTAGGACTGAAAGCACTAAAATTGTATCTGAAATACCACAGGTCTCTAACGTCCACATCAGCAGTGTCTGATTAACTGAATCAAAGGCAGATGATATGTCTAAAAATATAAACAATACTGCAGAACCTGCCTGATCCAGGTTTTACTACAAGTTGTTAGCAACATTGCCCCCCCCCCCCAATGATTCCATCGAAAACCATATTGCTGATTATCCAATAACTGATGCAACTCCACAAAATCCTGTAACTGCTCTAAGATAGCACGTTCAATATCCTTTATCATAAACAGCAAACTAGTTATAGGGTGACATGAAGCAGGCAGCAAAGGATCTAGGCCACCTTTTTTAAGAAGTGGATGCATAGATGCCCATTTCAAGTCAGCTGGCATCATCCCACTTGCCAAAGACAAATTCTACAAACTGGAACATGTAACCTGCTACATCATCCTTAACTTTCCTGAGCCAACTGACCGGACATGGGCCATTACAGAAGTTACTGTATTAACGGCCATAATAAGTAAAAGTATATCATTCTTTGTCAGCATCTGAAACGCAGTCCATGTCCATGGCCCATCACAAAGTGATAAATCCTGAAAGATAAGGAAGTTGCTGACAGTTTTTATCACTGCAACCCATTTTACTATCATAATACTCAAGAAAATCATCAAGAATAAGTATAGCAACTACAATCTGTAACACTGGGACTCTAGTAAGTGCATTCACAATGTGAAAAAACTTCACATGGATGATTAAGTGCAGCCATAATACAGCGAGAATAATATGTCTCCTTATCTAAAACATACACATGATGCTCAGCACGAAGTTGTAGATAATCGATCTCAGTACCTCAGTCTGATATTTGCACCACCTACGCTCAGCACATCTCAACCCACGCTTCCTTATCCTCAGAGAGTCATTAGATCATGACGCTGCATACTTTCCTACACCTATTGGGGATCACATAATGCTTAGAAGCAATTCTAGCAACTACATAATGACTGAACAAATGACAAGAATACATGAAATAAATTATTGCTTCATGGAGCAGCTGGTTCAGGAACAGACTCAAGGGGAACACAGGATCTAGTGTGAGAGCTAATGTGTTGGGGCCATTTTGGCAATAGCAATCCAGACATGATCACATTTGGTTTAATAAATGAAGGGAGGATGACAAGGAAATCCACTGTGCTAGCATTTAACTTTCAAAAAGGAGACTGATAAAATGAGAAAAATGGTTAAGAAAAAAGGAGCAACTGCACAGATTAAGAGCTTACAACAGACCTGGGCAGTATTTAAATATACTGTCTTGGAAGCCCAGACCAGAAGTATTCCACGCTTTAAGAAAGGTGGAAGGAAGGCCAAACAGCCAGCATGTTTAAAGAAGTCAGAGAGGCTGTTATACAGTAAAGAGAAAATACTTGAGAAAATGGAAAAAAAGAGCCAAATGATGAAAACAGGAAGCATAAGTACTGGCAAGTTAAATACAAGATGTTGATAAGGTAGGCAAAGAGAGAATTTGAAAAGAAGCATGCTTTGGAAGCAAAAGTTCATAATAAAAACTTTTTCAAATATATTCATAGCAAAATGCCTCTGAGAGAGTCAGTTGGACCATTATATGATAAGAGAGGACAAGGACAAGGCCATAGTGAAGAGACTGACTGAATTCTTTGCTTAAGTCTTTACTGAAGAAGATGTAGGAAACCTATCCATGCCTGAACTAATATTTAAAAGTGATGTATCTGAGGAATTGAAACAAATCTCAATAAATTGGGAAGATATAATACAGCTATTTGATAAACTAAAGAGCAGCAAGTCACCTGGACTGGATGGCATACATCTCAAGATGCTGAAAGAACTGAAATAAGATTGCAGATCTATTTTTAGTAATCTGTGAACTATTCTTAAAATCATCTATAGTATCTGAGGATTGGAGAGTGGCCAATGTAACATCAATTTTTAAAAAGAGTTCCAGGGGGTGATTCGGGAAACTACAGACCAGTGAACCATTATAACGAACAAAATTACTGAACATGTGGATAGTCATAGCTTAATGGCAGAAAGCCAAAGAAAGTCTTGTCTTGTTAATCTGTTGTTTTTTTCAAAGGTGTGAACAGACAGGTAGATTAAGCCAGTTGACGGTTTTTATTTTATTTAAACTTGTTATCTCCAGGAACAAGCAGGAATGTAGTCTTCACATATGGGTATCGTCGGTACTGACTGAGCCCACGCGGGAACGCTCCCCAGCGTCCAATAGGAAAGCTTTTGGGAGCATCCCACAGCGCATGCGTGCTGCTGTCCCGCCTTTGTACTTCTCTCACTTCAGTTCTTCGTTTTCCACGGAGCTGACAGGATGTGTACCCTGTCACCGCAGAAAATTTTCTTTTTATGCTTTGTTTTTTGTGGTCGCATCTGCCTTCACTCGACACCTACCGGTATTGACGGTTCTTCTTCTTTCTTTAAAAAAAAATCAAAACAAAAAATCTTTGTATTTTCTTCAGGGGTCTTTCCCCTGTTTTTGGTGTGAGGCGCCATTTTGGGCATTAGGCCCACTTTTCTTCAAGCATGGAGAAACCAGTTAGTGGTTTAAAAAAAAAATGCTCAAAGTGTGGCGGTACCATTTCCGTCACCGACATCCATGATTGGTGTCTAAAATGTTTAGATCCTGAACATTGTCCAACGGAGTGTCTCTCCTGCACAAGGATGACCAAAAGGGGCCTGCAGAATAGAGCTGCAAAACTCTGTACCCTTTTTGCCACGGATACGATGTCACTTGCATCGATGTCTTGCAGGGCTTTATCTTCCTCCCATGGATCTCAGGTAACTAAACTTAAGTCTTCTAAGACTGGCCGGTCCTCGAAGGGTAAACCTCCTTCAAAGTATTGAGATGCCACTGGCGTTGCCCTCGAGGATAGTTCACCGGCAAAACAACCCCGGTGGGATTCTTCTGGCTCCAAAGCATTAACGAGGTTCCAGGATGTTCCAGAGGCTTCCACCTCTGCAGAACTACTGGTGCCATGTCCTGGGGTCGTACCCGCTTCCACCGGTATCGACATCCAGGCATTGGCAGGAGTGATGGACAAAGAGAATCCTCGCTATTGAATGCAGTCTAGTGTGTCCCTCTTAGCAGCTTCGGGACCGCTACAGACGGTTCAACAGGTATCGGTACTGACATCAGTACCGATACCGACAGTACCTGCTTCGACAGGACAGCTTCCCCCCATGCCGAGCCTTGAGTCTATCTTGGATTCTACCGGTACCAGAGCGAACCTACTAGAGGATTGAACTCCTTCTCCTTAACGCAGGATGTCTCCTCCAGAAGATATGTCCTTCCTGGATTTCATACATGATTTAGCAAAGGGTCTTGCAATTACTGTGATTCCAGAAAAGGAACCTAGGGCAGAAGAATTAAGACTTCTACAATACCCTATGGCTCCCAAGGAGGCAGCTATGATTCCCATTCACAAGATCTTACATGATCTAATGTTGAGAATGTGGGAAACTCCTTTAACAATATCTTCACATTCCCGACACCTTGACACTATATACTGAGTGCCAAGTTGTCCTGGTTTTCAAAAACCTCCGTTTCCACACCATTCAATGGTAGTGGAATCGGCCATGCGAAGAATCAAGAGAGCTAAAACACGTTCTTCTAATCCTCCAGGCCGGGAATCCAGGACACTCTATGCCTTTGGGCATCGATGCTTTCAATCCTCCATGTTTTCAGCCAGGATCAGTTCCTACATTCTGTATATGGGAATGTTCTTGGAAGAAGTCACAAAAGACTTAGAGCTCATTAGTCCTTGTGTCTCTGACGAAAAAAGAGCAGACTACCTTATTCTGGTCAAGCACGCCCAGAATGTCTCTAAATTCATGAACCGTGCTACCTTTGATTGCTTTGAATGTATTAGCAGAACGTCTGCTATATCTATAGGGGCACGTCGTATTGCTTGGCTTCAAGCATCAGACTTAGAACAGTGGGTGCAAGAAAAGCTGGGAAACATTCCTTGTACAGGAGAAAATCTCTTTGGCAAGGACTGGCAAGACAAGGCTAATCAGTTGAATCTGAAAATACCACCTTGAACAGACTATCAAAATCTACAGCCAACCCAGCAAAGAAGAAAACTTTCAAAAAAACCCTTTTTCAGTAAGAAAAAGAAACCTTACCAATCTTACACCCATCAAAGCCACTGTCCGCTTCATGTTCCCCAGAAGGGGCAACAACAGAACAGATAGCAAAGAAAGCCGGAAGCTCAAAGAGCTCAACTGGCCCAACAGACCCAACCCCCTCAGGGTCTTTGACTTCTACCTAGAGAACTTAGTCATTCTGCCCCTGAAAGGTCCAGAACCCTTAACCATTCAAGGAACACTATGCTATTTTGCCAAAAGATGGCAACAAATAACATCAGAAAACTGGACTCTGTCCATTGTACGACTGGGGTACAAACTTCATTTTCTACTTGCCCCCACCTACATTAATAAAACAGTTCAATTCTCAGGCCCCTGCCACCAACCTTTTGTGGCAGGAAGTCGCATCACTTCTCGCTCAAGGAGCGATCAAAGAAGTACCCATACCCCAACAGGGGACGGGGTTTTACTCCCCCTATTTTCTTATTCCAAAGAAGACACGGGGGGACACAGGCCTATACTAGACCTCAGAGAATTAAACAAATATTTGTTCCGAGAAAAGTTCAAAATGATCTCCCTCGGGACACTCCTACCATACCTTCAAAGTCAGGACTTGGCTATGTTCTCTAGATCTAAGAGATGCATATATGCATATTCTCATCCATTCAGATTGCAGAAAGTTTCTTCGATTCCTAATCCAAGGAAGACACTTCTAGTACAGAGTTCTTCCTTTCGGACTGACCTCTGCTCCAAGAGTCTTCACAAAATGCATGGCAGTGGTAGCAGCATTTATGAGGACTCTGGGAATATTCGTCTTCCCTTACTTAGACGGTTGGTTCATTCGAGCATCGACAGCTTCAGAGGCCAGCTTCGCTCTTTCTCAAGCAATGAGAATTCTTCAGTACTTGGGACTGGTCATAAACCTCCCAAAATCTCATCTCACCCCCTCTCAATCTCTCGAATTCATAGGGACTCGTCTAGACACACGGCAGTCAAAGGCTTTCCTGCCACAGCCACGCTGTCTACGAATAATACAACTGGCATCTCAAGCATCTGTGAAGGTGTCCCTTACTGCTCGAGAAATGCTTAAACTTCTGGGACACATAGCATCCACTGTCCATGTGGTTACCTATGCTCGCCTCCACATGTGAGTAGCCCAGTGGACCCTATCCTCTCAATGGTCACAGGCCTCGGGTCAGCTAATGGACAAGATCAGAAACACCACACGTCTGATTTTGTCCCTGCAATGGTGGCAATCTCTAGAAAACCTTCTCGTAGGCTCTCCTTTCCAGCAGCCTCTATATCAGGCCACTCTAACAGATGCGTCCAAGATGGATTGGGGGGCCCACTTGCACGATCTGTCCACTCAGGGTCTCTGGACCCCACAGGAGGTTTCCTTTCACATAAACCTCCTAGAGCTAAGAGCCATCTTCAGTGCTATTCAAGTCTTTCAGGCCCATCTCAGCAAAAAGACAGTTCTGGTCCAAACCGACAATCAGGTAGCTATATTCTATGTGAACAAGCAAGGCGGAACAGGCTCTCTGTCGCTATGCAACGAAGCTTTGTGACTATAGGCCCTTGCCAGAGAGTTGCAAATTCACCTGTTTGCGGTATACCTTCCGGGCATTCAAAACGTATTGCTTATAACACAAAACCCGTTTAATATTCTAAACTTAGCAACTTGGAATCAGTCCAGATTATCACTGTATAGAACACAGGTCTCAGAAAAAACTCACAGCACTAAATCATGGGCTACGGCCCGTTAACAGTGCTAGTTCTCACATCAATGACCAGGTTCAATACATTTTTAAGATATCCTTCTTTCTCTATAACTTAGAACCTTCCTCAGCAAAATATATTTGTAACGCCAAACTTGGTAAAACAATCTCACAAAAGCTGAGGAAAGAAGTACTTAACTTTGAAGAGTTTAGCCAAAAATGATAGATGCGGTCAATTCCAACGCCTTCAACAGGCACCCCGAGTGTTTCACTCTGATGGTTTCTTCAGGGAATTGTCCTTTTGGATAGATAGAACAAACAGTGTGATGTTATATCGACGTTCCATGTTGATACATAAAATATTCTTTAAAAAATCATATTAACAAACTTCACCTTACAAAGAGATGCTGCCCACGTTTCCACTCAAGGTATATCTCAGAAAGGTATTAAACCAAACACTCTTTCAAAATACGCTGCGCATGCGGAGAATAGATCGAGATGCCATATTTAAAGGCGAGCTCACCCAGCTGACTGCAGGAAACTAACCACAGTTGATTGCTTAATTGATCTTGCGGCGCCCAGCTGATAGCTGTGCTATCGTAAAAATATGTCTCCAAAAGACTCCCATTAACCACCGCAGCCATCATGAAGGAAAAATTCCAACAGAATACTAATCAAATCGAGCTCATCAGACTCAGAGACAGAGGGCTAAGTCTAAACGGACATTCAATCCTTGCGGATGTACTGTGTTAAGAGTGAAAATCCATTTTTGTTCCTTCCAAAGTAAGGTATTCTCAATCGTTCTACCTTGCATGCCTGTTTGTACTTGATCGATGCAAAAACATCGCAGTTGTTCAAAAATATGGTGTCGATCTAAACAGTGCTGGACTAGGGGTGCTTCTAACACTTTGCACTTCAAATGACTGTGGTGCTCTCTCATCCGTGTCTTAAAAGATCTAATAGTCTTACCCACATACAGTAGGCCACACGGACACACAATTATGTACACAACATTAAATGATTCACAAGTTGTGTAATGCCTAAATTTGTAAAACTTCCCCTTATATGTAAATTCTTGAAGCTCCATAGTAACATCGCAGACAGTGCAATTGCCACACTTATGATGACCTATGGATAGTGGCATAGTTGGCATACTGGAGACATCTACTGGTAAAATAGCTGAACACAATTGCTCTTTTAAATTGCTGTTCCTGCGCCATACACAGCGACTCGTGCGATCCTGCAATCCTGGGACCACTTGCAGCACATTACTATGCCTTTTAATAATTTTACGAATATCTTTGCTAAAAGGCGAAAACTTGGTGACAAAATTTATATGATTCTCATCAGTTACTACTTCCGCAACTGTACTCAGTTGGCATCGTGTCAAAAGCTGGCTCCGATCGTTGTATAAAGCCCTCTTATAGGCAGACTTAACAACTTTAGAAGGATATCCACGTTCTTCAAAGTCCTTCATCAACCCCCGGGACTTCTTCTTAAAGTCTTCCTTTTTGGAACAATTCCTACGATATCTTAAAAACTGAGATATCGGCAAGCTTTCCTTTAAGTTTCGCAGGTGGGCACTCGTGTAATGCAAAAATGTATTTTGGTCAGTTTCCTTCTTATAAATTGATGTTTCCCAAGTGTAAGGACCTCTGGTAATAAGTATATCTAGATAAGTGATCTTACTTGAGTGACTCGAACAGGTAAACTGAATGTAGGGATCACAAGTATTGACCCATTGAAAAAAACTTTGTAATTCCAGTTCGGTATCCTGCCAGAGTAAAAAAATATCGTCTATATATTTATTCCAGGTCCTGATATGTGATCGAAAAGGAGACTCCCGGATCCATCTATCCTCAAACTGTCCCATGTACAAATTCGCAATGGATGGGGCGCAGGTAGCCCCCATCGCAACACCCGATATTTGCTGACGTATAACCCCATCAAAAATGAAAAAATTGTGGCAAATAGCAAGTCTAGCTAAATGTAACAAAAACTGTACATGTGAATCACTCACATCGCCCCGCTGGAGGAGGGACTGTTCCACCAAATTGAGAGCTTCTGATTGCGGTATGCTAGTGTATAAGGAGACTACATCAAAAGTAGCTAATAGCACGTTGGGCTGACCTGCCCAATGAGACAAGCCTTGTAAAATGGTCAAAAAATGTGTAGAGTCCTGTACAAAGGACGGAATCAATTTCACTAAAGGTCGGCGATAAGAATCCAGGAACGTTGAAACCGGTTCTAACACTGAACCTCTTGTGGAAACAATGGGCCGACCAGGTGGATGAAATAAATCTTTATGTATTTTTGGGACCAGGTAGAATGTCGCTAGAGAGGGTGCCAATGGATTCAAGTAATGATACTCCTTAGTTAAAAACTGGTCATTCAAAGCTATAGATGTTATCCTTTTAATCTCCAATTGCAAGGCTTTAGTGGGGTCCACCTCAAGCACTTTATAGGTTAACTGATCTTGTAGTTGACGTTGTGCTTCAGTAATGTAGTCCCATCTATTCATTACCACCACGGCGCCGCCTTTATCGGCACGCCGGATAACGAGGTCGGTACGGCTCCGTAAAGCATTCAAAGCCTGGTGTTCCCTTACTGACAACCGGACATGCCGTGGATTTTTTGTAGCCTCAAGATGTTGAACGTCATGTAACACTAGTTTCTTAAACAACTGTAATGCCGCATGAATATGACTAATTCCCACCAGTATTCAAAACGTATTGGCAGACAGACTCAGTTGAATACTGCTGCCACACGAGTGGTCTCTCCACTCATACCAGCTTGCTCGAGTGTTTCAAATCTGGGGAACACCAGATATAGACCTCTTTGCAAGTCTACAGAATGCCAAACTTCCCCGATTCTGTTCCAGAATCCCGGCTCACAACTGTCAGGCAAGAGATGCTTTCCTACTCCACTGGGGCCAGGACTTCCTCTATGCCTTCCCACCCATTCCCCTCATTCCTAAAACTTTATTCAAACTTCAGAGAGACAAAGGTCGTATGATACTCATAGCTCCACATTGGCCACGACAAATGTGGTATCCTCTTCTCCGTCTCTCAAACCACTCCTCTGGAGTTGGGGCATGCTCCAGATCTTCTGTCTCAGGAGGATGGATGCTTCTGCATCCCAATCCCCAGTTTCTACATCTCAGGGCCTGGTTACTGAAAACCTAGAATTCCAGGATATTGACCTTTCTCAACAAGTAAAGGATATCCTTTTGGCTTCCAGAAAGCCTTCCACAAGATGTTCCTACGCTTTTAAGTGGAAAAGGTTCTCTGTCTGGTGTTCACAAAAGGGACTTAACCCCCTTTTGGTACCTGTAGAGTCACTACTAGAGTATCTCCTCCAATTATCAACTTCTGGTCTAAAGACCAATTCAGTGAGAGTCCATCTTAGTGCTATTGCTGCTTTTCTTAAACCTTTCGATGGACAACCTATTTCCTCTCATCCACTTGTATCAAGATTTATGAGAGGCCTACTCTTAACAAAACCTCCCATTAAACCACCACCAGTGGCATGGGATCTGAATCTTGTTCTTGGTCAGCTTATGAAACCACCCTTTGAACCTTTAGCCACTTCAGACCTAAAGTTTCTTTCACGGAAAGTTATTTTCCTAATTGCCATCACTTCTGCAAGACGCATTAGTGAACTATAGGTGCTAGTAGCTGACCTTCCTTAAACAAGGTTCCACCATGATAAAGTAGTGCTCAGGACTCATCCTCACTTTATGCCAAAGATGGTTTCGCCTTTCCATTTAAACCAGTTGGTTTATCTTCCTATATTCTTCCCTAGGTCTCATGCCTCTAGTGCGGAAAAGAATCTTCACACATTGGATTGTAAAAGAGCCTTAGCCTTTTATCTCCAAAGAACTAAGCCACATAGAAAATCTTCTCAGCTTTTTGTGGCTTTTGACTCTAGTCATTTGGGACTTCCACTTTCCAAAAGAACTCTGTCAAATTGGATTGCAGATTGCATATCCTTTACATATCAGAGTAAAGGACTTAATCTCGAGGGCCATGTCACAGCTCACAATGTGAGAGCAATGGCAGCCTCAACGGCTAACCTTAGTTCTGTTTCTATGGATGACATCTGCAAAGCATCCACTTGGGCTTCGGTACACACCTTCACAGCCCACTACTGCTTAGACAAGGACTCCCGTCGGGATGCCTCGTTTGGCCAGACTGTTCTCTAGCATCTCTTTCATACTTAGTACAACTCCTACCCACCATCCGCGGTTTGGATGCCAGAGGTCCATGGGAGGAAGCATGACCCATCTCACCTGTGTTAGCAGCTTGCTGGGGTCACCCCTTGGCATCTCTCAGCTGGGGAGTCCCCATATGTGAAGACTACTTTCCTGCTTGTTCCTGGAGATGGTGTAGTTACTCACCTGTAACAGGTGATCTCCGGGAACAGCAGGAATTTAGTCTTCACAACCCACCCACCTCCCCTAGGAGTTATGTCTATCGTTTTCTCTACTTCTCTCCTTTGGTCTTAGCTATAAACTCAACTGAAGTGAGAGAGGTATAGAGGCGGGAAGGCAGCACGCATGCGCTTTGGGATGCTCCCAAAAGCGTTCCTATTGGACGCTGGGGAGCGTTCCTGTGCGGGCTCCGTCAGTACCAACGATACCCATATGGTGAGTAACTACGCTTTATACACTGCTTTTCTACCATTCAAGACTGTTTACATTTAACAGGAGTGTGGCAGTGCTGTGGTGGGCCTTTGCTGTACAGAGAACTGAACATTGTAACATTTAACAGGGTAATTAATACCTATTCAAGATTTTAACTATTTATAATATAGTTAGCTAAGACAGAGTAGCAGTACTCATGGTTTTCAACTATTTACAATGTAAATCAGTGTATCTGGATTTTCAGAAAGCCTTTGACAACTTCCCTCATGGGAGACTCTTGGGGAAATTAAAAAAAAAAGACATGGGATAAGAGGCAGTACACTATTGTGGATAGGAACTGGTTAAAAGATAGAAAACAGAAAGTAGGGCTAAATGGCCAATTTTCTCAAAGGAGAAAGGTGAATAATGGAGTACCCAGGGATCTGTGATGGGCCTGCTGCTTTTTAACATATTTATAAATGAATTGGTGTGACAGGTTGTACGTCCCTTCACTGCTGAAGCCCTGAGGGCCCTAGCCAGTCTCTGTTCTAGAGATGTAAGCCCATTCAGGAAGTTCCCCTTAGAGCAGCAGACGAGGAGACCCAAGGGCCGGGAAAGGGTCCAAACTCTGGTTCCCTCACCAGCCAGGAGACCCAGGGCCTGGCTGCACAACCGCACCTGGGAGGAGAGGGAGGTAAAGGAGATTGCCCAGACCTCCATGGAAGTGGACTCCTTCATGGAGGAGGTGGGGGACCCCCCAGCAGGAGGAGGGGAAGAAGCTGGGGAATGAGGAACAGCTAGACCTTGAAGAGACACCCATGGACATTCAGCTGATGGATAACCCGTCAGACTTAGGATGGTTGTAGCGAAAAGCAGCTACATGGGAGGTGGTGGGGCATCCATGTAATTCAACACCTTGAACGTACCCTGGCTGAACCAGGGTCTAAAAGGGGGGGGGGTGTGTATACTGTGTGGATTTAGTGTGTATGTCTGTCTGAACTGAAGAATACTGGGAAGATTTAATTTGCATACTAACCCCTTGATTTGTATATTGACTACATTTTGTTACCAAAAAGGACTCTTGGGACAACGTTTGGTCCTGGTGAGGGGCTGATGCTCTAGGTAGAGGTGACAGACCCCAACTATGTGGAGGGACCCTGTTAGATGGGGATATTGGACATTTTAAAAATCCTCACCCTAACATATAGAGGAACGCCGAGATAGACCTCCCTGCAAGGGGAAACCATAAAGGTTGCTTCCTGGACTCTTCTTTGTGAACAGATCAAGCCTGGAGGACTACAGGAGAGGCCTGAAAAAAAAACCTCCAGATGCCTGTCTTGAACCTGGAGATGTACAAGACCGGACCGGACCGGACCGGACTTGACCTGACCTGAGACAGAGCAACAACTGGAAGTGGGAATAATGAATGAAATGATCAAAACTGCAGATGACAAAAAATTGTTCAAAGTTGTTGAAACACAAGAGGGAAACCTCTATGAAGAGAGGCTAAAAAGGTTAGGGCTTTTCAACCTGGAAAAGAGACGGCTGAGGGAAGATGTGATAGTCTATAAATTAATGAATGGAATGGAATGGGTAAACGTAGATCGATTGTTTACGTCATCAGAATATAGAAAGACTAGGGGACATGCAATGATGATACAGGGTAACCTATATAAGACTAATAAGAGAAAATATTTTTTCACTCAACGTGTAAGCAAACTCTGGAATTTGTTACCGGAGGATGTAGTAAAAGCTCTTCCTAAGCGTCCCTCCAGTCCAGTCCCTTTCCTCTGGGTTGTGTTCCCCTTCCAGCAGCTTGGAGACTGAGTGCATCATTCTTTTGATGACACTGGCGTACATATACCACTGGCACCTCCCACAAGCTCCAGTATGCTCAGTCTCCAAGCAGCTAGGGAGCAGTAAGCCAGGAGATTAGGCTTACTGGAGAGACATTTTGGAAGTCCGGATTCTTTTTTAAATTTCTTTATTTTTCCCTTGGGTCTCTCTTTTAGACAGGCAGGGAGGCGTGTGGGCCATAGTGGGAGAGAGAGCGCCCACACGCCTGCCTGCCTGTCTAAAAGAGAGACCCAAGGGAAAAACAAAGAAATTTAAAAAAGAATCCGGACTTCCAAAATGTCTCTCCAGTAAACCTAATCTCCTGGCTTACTGCTCCCTAGCTGCTTGGAGACTGAGCATACTGGAGCTTGTGGGAGGTGCCAGTGGTATATGTACGCCAGTGTCATCAAAAGAATGATGCATTCAGTCTCCAAGCTGCTGGAAGGGGAGCATAACCCCTTCTCCCCCTCCCCGTCTTAAACGCTTCAGCAGAGCAGGAGGAGGCTTCTGTGGGAGTTTCAGCGCCTGGTGGCTCCCGATCCTTGGTAGGATGAGGAGCCGTTGTTGCACAGCAACTGATTTGCCGAGGCTGTCCAGCTGTTCCATTTTGCTGCAGTGCTGAAGCACTTTCAGCGGCTGAGCACGCAGGCGGAGCAGCGCCGCCAAAAGATTCTGCTCTACAGTGCCAGGAACAGAAAGGAGTGAAGCAGAGAGCTGCGACGGTGGGCCGCATGGGGAAGTGGAACATGCGGTCGCTGGCCACGTGTTAGCAGCAGGACTGCCACGTCAGAGGCACAGGCAGCGTCGGAGGAGGTAGGCCCGTTGTGCTCACGCTCTTTTTTTTTTTCACACTCTCTTTTTTGCCGTCAGAGGCCTGATTCATCAGGGAGACACAATTGTGCATTCGGGGCTGGCTGACACGGACTCCCATTACTAAAGGAGAGGTGGGTGCCAATAGTTCCTGTTAGTCTTATTTATTATTTCTCAATTGCTTTAGTAAAAAAAGAATATACATTTTTGTTCAGAGACAAGGTTTTTTGGCACTGAGCTTTAGTCTTTCTGCTTGTTCAGGGCAGTCCAGACACCATGCCAGTGAGGCCGCAGTGTTTGGTGTGCGGCGTCCGGCGAGGAGCAGTGTCGGAGACGGGAGTGTGCAGAGGCTGTGCAATGGAGGCTGCGTCCTTGGAACAGGGGATCCAGGCAAGTATAGACCAGGAACCCCTGTTAGCCCTCTCCCAGGAGTCTGCAGGACCCGGGGGGCACAATAGTTGACTCTGGGTCTCCGCCGCCTTCACTGTCGGATCAGCCTGCTCTCCCTCTGCTACAGCCCAGGCCCTTCACTTCGAAGGGAGAAGAGGAGGGGGGAAGCTGGGGTGATTTTTCCCCAGAGTTTGTTGTGTTGCTGCACAAAGCGTTTTGTCTGAAGCAACAGAACGTCTGACCACAAGGAGCCGGAAGACCCAGAGGTGCCCCTGAAACGGGCTAGGCTGGTGAATGATGCGGCTCTCCATTCCCCCGGTCGGAGGCTCATGACGGGGAGTCCTCGGACCGAGAAATGGGGGAGGACGAGGATGAACTCGAAGAGGGCGATATTCCTGAGGGAGGAACAGGCCAGGATTGTTCAGGTGTTCCTCTGAGAAATGTTGCCAACATTAATCGGCGAGTCCTTGAAGACCCTCAATATCTCTGCAGGCGTCCCAGCGAAGGAGGAGGCAATGGAGGATCCATTGATTCAGGCAGTTAGGAAGTCATAAAAGGTCTTCCCAGTTCACCAAATTTGTTCGTCAGATGATCCAAGAGGAGTGGGACCAGCCGGAGTCTGGCTTAAGGGGGGTTTGGTCCATGTCGTGATTATATCCCTTGCCGGAGCAGGAGAGAGATTTACTTCGGTCCCCTAGGACCGTCATTTACTGCCGTCATTTACTATGTTACTATGTTCACCTGAAGCTTAATTATTCTCAGGTCCTGAACCAGCGTAATATAAGCCCTGCAAACAATTTGATATTGCATATCATGCACAGACACACAGCATGTAGACTTGAGAATCTTTGCCAAGAGCTTCAACAGCCCCTCACCCGTCAGATCAACGTGCAATTCAGTATCCCATTTTGCAACCAAGACATCCCCGGTAGCCAGTGCCGTGGTTCTCATAAATGAGCTATGAACTCGGGAGACTGTACTCAGAGCCAAATGCTCAGAGGAAGAAATCTTCAGGTTCCGTACAAAATTCGCTGGACAGATTCTCTACCGCCACTTTACCAATGTAGCTGCGCAGTTGAAGATATGAGAACACATACCCTGGAGTCAGACCATATTGAGTTGGGAAGTTTCACAAAAGAAAGTTAAGCACCAGTGAGCTGTCAAGACCTGGTCTAATTGACTGATTAAGACCCTGCCGCTTCCAAGTCCGAATCTCCTAGTAGAAATCCTTGGTGAGAAATCTGCACTGCCCTGTTCCACCAGGGCAACCCTGGCATGTACCTCCTATGCAGAGAAAAAATAGCCATCTGGAACCCGTTGACCAGTACCCACGCTCAAGGGCCATCATACAGAGCACAGACATCCCGCAGAAACAAACCGTTCCAGAGCAAAAAGAACATATACTCCCAACTGACACTATCAAATGCTTTTTCATCATCAAAGCTAATAAGTAAAGATGGCATCTCACAGGCCGAGCAGTGAATCATAGATGCCAAAATTTGACACAAATTGACCACTGCATGTCTACCCCTTATAAATCCCACCTGAGAGGGATGAATTAGACTAGGCAGAATAGGTACTAGGTGATCTGCATTTATCAAAGACATTGGCCTGTAAGATGCCAGCAACAAAGGTCCCTTGCCCGTTGTAGGAATTGCAATAATTAGCACCTCGTTAGTGTTATAGGTAAACCCCATTTGATCAATATACTGTGCATATACTTCAGCCAAGGGAACACTCACTTGGGCCCTGTAGCGTTTTAAAGAATTCGCTACTAAACCCTTCTGGGCTGGGAACTTGGGCAGTGTGTAGACTCTTGATGCCCAGAGCAGTGTTAGGTGCATTCAAAATAGCAAGATGCTCTGCTGTAAGCACAGGTAGAGCTGTGTCTTGCATGTAAGCAGGCTTTGTCTCCCCATATATGGCGTTGGCTTTATAAAGCTGCCAGTAGAACCCATGGAAAGCCTCCTCCAGCTAGCGTGAGTCTTACATATGCCCTCACTGGGGCTTTTGATGGCCACAACATTTCTAGGGCCTCTTCAATTCTTAATCAGAAAGGACAATAATAACCTCCCTGGCCGGTTACCAAACCTATATTAGGAACACCTGAAATGGAGCAAAGATTGGTGTGTTCAGGCATGTATAAGTGTTTTCCGTATTGTCCCTCCTGTCCAGTCCCGAACCTCTAGGTAGTGCACCTCCTCAAGCAGCATGGAGACTGAGCATGTCCAAAACTTACAGCCACCAGTATAAGTATCACTGGCACCGTCCCCTTAGCTTCCTGTATGCTCAGTCTCCAAGCAGCTGGAGGGGGTGAGACGGGCTCACTGAGGAGCAAATAAGGAGAGTTGGAGTTTTTGGTAGTTTTTTTGGTAGCTTTAGGCTGGTTAGAGCATTAACTTTATTGGCTGTTAAAGTTTAAAAAAAAAAAAAAAGCGCAGCACTGAGCCCTATACAGGAGGGTATGTTTTAATTCTCTCCTCTCTAAGTCCTTTCTCTGCCTTGCTGCTACTGTTTCTGGTGCTGGCTGAAGGCGTTTAGAAAGTCGAAGGGCTCGGCGGTGGCTCCTGATCCTGTCAGCGGGTGAGGAGCAGACATTTCAGCACTGCCAGATTAGCTGCCGGCTGCTACCTCGCCGCCGAAACCGTTCACCAGCTGAGCACGAGACATCATCTTCGGCGGCAAGATCGGGGGCTGCTGAGAGTTCTTCGCTGGTGTCCCGGCAAGTTCAGGTACGTTGGGGAATCCCTGCTGATTAGGACGGAGTAGCGTTATGCCCATGAGCGCGTGGTGCCAGCAGTTTTCGCTGCGCCTGCAGCTAGAGGGCGGGAAAGCCTGTGGATCGTTCTTGCCTGCGTTTTTCGGGCTCTTTTCAGTGCGTTTAATCTGGTGATGTGTAGACGGGAGTTTAAAACAATTTCAATATCTTTTCTTGCCTCTGACTTATTTTGTCTTGTTTGAAGTTAAAAGATTAAAAAAAAAAAAGAGGTAGAGAGCAGATTTAAAGTGTTTAAGCAGTCTCTGCAGGGTTTGGTAGCAGAGGTCTGAGTTTGCTTTAGGCTGCAAGCTAAATTCTGCTAGTGTCCCTAGGCGGGGGCCTGGGACCTGGCCTCTGCTGTTCATGCTGGGCCGTCCGCAGTGCTTGGTCTGTGGGACACGGCGTGGTACAGTGTCTGACACGGGAATCTGTCGTGGTTGTACCACTGAGGCTGTAGATAAGGAGCAGGAGTTGCAGGACAGGGTACGGGATCCTATAGATCCTTCAGGTCCAGATGCTCAGGGGGTTGGGGTTGCTACGCCTCCTACCCTGGAGGTGGTGGCAGCTCTGCCTGGTCCCTCATCTGCTCAGGGCACTTTCGGGGAAGGAATTATGGAGGAATTCTCTCCGGAATTTGTGCTCCTCTTACATCAAGCGTTTCGTTTGCGGAAGCAGGGCTTGGCGCAAGTATCCTCTCCCTCTGCCTTGGGATCTAAGAGTAGGGCCTCTGAGAAGAGAGAGCATCTGGACGTGGTGCCAGCTAAAAAGGTCAGGGCTGGTGTAGTTGAGCCAGAACAGGCGTCTGTGTCGGATTCTGGTAATTGGGAACTGGAGTCGGATTTGCAAAGTGAAGTGCTGGAGGAAGGAGATCTCTTGGAGCAGGAAGACCAGACTCGGGTGGTTCGGGTCTTTTGGCGAAAAGAGCTGCCAGCTTTGCTCTTGGAGTCGCTTAGGGCGCTCAACTTGTCCAGTATCTTACCGGGGGAGGAGGATTCGTTTGAGGATCCTCTCATTCAGGCAGTACGAAAGCCTCAGTCGGTTTTCCAGGTACATAGGGTGGTCAAGCAGATGATTCAGGATGAGTGGGACCTCCCTGAGGCAGGTCTGAGGGGGGTTAGGGCCCTGTTACGTCTCTTCCCTCTCTCGGATCAGGATAGGGAAATGTTTAAGTCTCCGCGGGTTGATGCTGCGGTCTCTGCGTTTACCAAGAAGACCACCATCCCTGTAGAGGGCAGTGCGGCCTTGAAGGACGTGCAGGATAGGAAGTTGGATATGCCGTTGAAACAGGCCTTTGATGTCAACGCCCTATCCATGCAGGCCTCCATCTGTGGGGTCTGGGTGGCCAGGTCCTGCCTGCGGTGGTTGCAGTGCCTGCAGGAGATGGATGGTCTGTTGGGTGACCAGGTGTCGGAGATTGCTAAGTTGGAGTCAGGGGCAGCATATCTTTCTGAAGTTGACTATGACCTCATACACGGCCTCGCGAACAGTATGGCATCCTTAGTGGCAGCCCGTCATTATCTTTGGTTGCACAGTTGGGCAGCCGATAGTTCTTCCAAATCGAGGCTTAGTAAACTTCCCTTCAAAGGGAAGTTGTTGTTTGGCGAGGATCTTGACAAATTGGTCAAGGATTTGGGAGATTCAAAGGGAGGACGTCTCCCGGAGGACAAGCCTAAGCAGGGTTGCTTGCCTGCCGCCTCTTGTGGTTCTTCCCGGGATTTTCGTTGTTTTTGACTGACTCCTCTGGGCGGCTTTCAGAGAGGCAGGTTTCCCGGTCGGGGTCAGGCCTTTCGTGGCTTTCAAGGGGCAAGCCGAGGCTTCTCGGCGGCCTCCTCCGTGGGGTTTAAGAAGCCCCAATGAAGCGAGGGGGATCCAGGCAGAGACTCCATCTGTAGGGGGTCGGCTGCGGGAGTTCTACTCTGCCTGGGTCCAGATCATGTCTGACCAGTGGGTCCTTGAGATAATTTGTGAAGGATATGTCTTCGAATCGCTACAACCCTTGCGTGAGGCCTTTGTGCAGTCACCTTGCAGGGCTCTGGGCAAGGTGGAAGCGGTCAGGCTTACTCTGATGCGGCTGCTTCAGCTCGGGGCGGTGGTGCCCATGCCCTGGGAACAATGCGGGTGCGGTTGATACTCCATATATTTTGTGGTACTCAAGAAAGTTGGGGCCTTTCGTCCCATACTGGACCTCAAGCACGTCAACCGCTGCTTACAGGTGCCGCATTTTCGCATGGAAACCTTAAGATCAATCATTGTGGCACTGAGAGAGGGGGAATTTTTTCCTTCCCTCGATCTTACTGAGGCGTACCTGCACATTCCCATAAGGCCAGAGCATCAGCGTTGGCTTTGATTTGCGGTGCCCATGGGCAACTGTTGCTGTTCGGCCTGACAACGGCTCCTCGTACTTTCACCAAGATTATGGTGGTAGTGGCCGCAGCTCTCCAAAAGAAGGGCGTTTTGGTTCATCCCTACCTCAATGATTGGTTGATTCAAGCAAAGTCCAGAGAGGAGAGCTTATGGGTCACTTTGCGGGTGGTTCATTTCCTGGAGGAGCTCGGTTGGGTTGTCCATTGGGTCAAGAGCCACTTCGTGCCGGCTCAGGAATTGGAATATTTGGGTGTGCACTTTGACACTCGAAGGGGAAGGGTCTTCCTTCCGGATCAGCGCACCCAGAATCTGCGCCGATTGGTACAGGAATTACTGCGCCGGTTGGAGTCGACAGCTTGGCAATATTTTCAGTTGCTGGGAACTGTCGTGACCCCCTGCCTAGGCCGATGGCCGGTAGGCAAAAGGGCTGCCTTATTTGCCCTTTGAGTACTGTCCCAGGCTTAGGTTGCCAGCACTGAATGCTGGGACTTGTAGTTTTGTATACTCTCCAAGCAAAATAGTGTGACCACACAGTTTGTCAGGCAAAACAAAAAAATTTATTTCGGGGTTTCTCCCTCGCATCAAAATTCATAGCGTATAAACAAGGCAAGGATCATTTCTCCAAATTAAATAATGAAGGTGAACAAAACAGGCTTAACATCAAAGTCAGAAATATTCTTTCCACAGCAGCGGCACTTAGCTTCCCTCAGACAAATGCCTTTCTCTGCTATGGCTGTTAATTTACATCAGGCAGACTTTAAAACGTCTGTCAGGGTTTTCTTTCTCACTCAGCTTAATAAACCAGGATAAATAAGCTTCTTCACCTGGCCTGAGCCTAGCACATGTTTGACTTACAAAATGAGCATTCAATTTCTACTACATCATCAACACAAGGGTTTTCAAACATTTCTATCTGCATATCTTCCACGGCTTTGTTTGAATCCTCTTCTAGGGAGCTTATATCAGAAGGTTTAACCTTCTCACTCTGCAGAAACTCTTTTAGCTTCCCTAAAAAGTATTCTTTCTGCTCTATATCAGCACAGCTTAAAGAAGGAGTTTCTCTCTCATAGAAAAGCTTCTCAACAGCTTTTAAAGCTGACTCACGGCACTTACTTGCACTGCTCCTGTTCCTGGCTGGAACTGCTTTCCTTGTCTTTTGATTAGTACAGCTTTCAGAGCTTTTCCTCAGCTCTCTGACCACTTCTTCAGAAAAGCTTCCATTAGGAACTGTAGCAAACTTGTCTGCCCCACCTCTCTTACTTGGCTGGCTCCCTGAGCTGTTTCCCCACGTGGAAACAAACCTTTCCAGCCTTCCTTCTCTGGGGTGCTTTAGGACAGGTTCCAGCCTTGGTTCCACTGCTTTCTGAGGGCAAGAATCAGCTGTCTTTCCTCCTCCTCTCCTTTGCTCCTGAAAGGGTACTTCCTTCTGACTCCTTTCCTCCTGACTGCCTTCCTCCTGACTGCCTTCCTCCTGACTACTTTTACCAAACTCTGAAGCCGTTTTAAAATGGTGCTTCTTTTCAGCCACACCCTCCTCGCTGCACATGTGAGAGCTGTTAGGGCTCAACCTATCTCTTACATCACTGGTTGGGCAGGGTTTAGCTCTAGCTACTGCCTGCTCGGGTGGCTTGTGGTTTCTATGGGAACCCTGTTTACATCTGTTTTTAAAGGCACATTCCTCATTTCTCTCCCATTCCATCTCATCTTCACAACTCACATCACAGAACCATGGCAGCAACTCTGGAATTGGTTCCTTGGGCGAGAGCTCACATGAGGCCCTTGCAGCGAGCTCTGTTACGACGCTGGTCTCGTCAATCCGATGCGTTGACGCAGTGGCTTCATTGCCCCTGGGGAGTGCGCAGAGCCCTTCGCTGGTGGTTGCGACCGGAACACCTGGCGGTGGGTGCAGCTGATGACTGATGCCAGTCTGTTGGGTTGGGGAGGTCATTGCGAGGGGCGCTTTGCCCAGGGGACTTGGTCTGCTCAACAGGCGACTTGGTCGATCAACAGGCTGGAGCTGCAAGCGATTGCCCTAGCTCTCCAGGTCTTCGAGTCACAGGTAAACGGAAGGGCGGTAAGAGTGCTCTTGGGTAATGCGACCGTGGTGGCCTACGTCAACAGACAGGGAGGCACCGGTAGTGTGGTCTTGGAAGAAGAGGCAGAGCGGTTGTTTGCGTGGATAGAACCTTGGCTCCAGGCTCTGTCGGCGGCTCACGTGGCAGGTGTGGACAACAAATCTGATTGATTTCTTTGACTGGGTGACCAGGGAGTTGGACCGAGGAAGAGCTCTAGATGTGGTGTATTTAGATTTCAGTAAAGCCTTTGACACTGTTCCTCATAGGCGACTTATAAACAAACTGAGCACCCTAGGGATGGACCCTAAAGTTACTGCTTGGGTTAGAAATTGGTTGGGTGGGAGGCGACAAAGAGTACAAGTAAATGGAGCTCACTCTGAGGAGAAAGATGTTACCAGTGGTGTGCCCCAGGGATCTGTCCTTGATCCGATTCTTTTTAACATCTTTGTTAGTGATATAGCGGAAGGGCTGTCGGGTAAGGTTTGCCTCTTTGCGGATGATACCAAAATCTGCAATAGAGTAGACACCCAGGAAGGTGTAGATAACATGAGGAGGGATCTAGCTAAGCTTGAAGAATGGTCTAGAATTTGGCAGCTGGGATTTAATGTTAAAAAATGTAAGGTCATGCATTTGGGCTGCAGCAATCCAAGGGAGCAATACAGTATAGGAGGTGAAGTACTTTTGTCCACTAAAGAAGAGCGGGACCTAGGCGTGGTTGTGTCTGATGATCTTAAAGTAGCTAAACAGGTAGAAAAGGCGACGGCAAAAGCTAGAAGGATGCTTGGGTGCATACGGAGAGGAATGGCTAGCAGAAAAAAGGAGGTGATAATGCCTCTGTATAAGTCTTTGGTGGGACCTCATTTGGAGTATGGTGTGCAATTCTGGATGTGAACAGGATGGAGTCGGTGCAGAGGGTTGCTACTAAAATGATTAATGGGCTTCATTATAAAGCATATGAGGACAGACTTAAGGATCTTAATATGTACACCTTAGAGGAAAGGCGGGATAGAGGTGATATGATTGAGATGTTTAAATACCTCCGTGGCATAAATGTTCAGGGAGAGAGCCTCTTTCAATTGAAAGCAAGTTCTGCTACGAGGGGACATGGGATGAGGGTGAAGGGAGATAGATTCAGGAGTGATATGCGGAAATATTTCTTTATGGAAAGAGTAGTGGATCCGTGGAATAGTCTCCCAGTGGAGGTGGTAGAGATGAGGACAGTAACTGAATTCAAAAAAGCATGGGACCAACACAGAGGATCTCTAAAGGTAAAAAGTGGACTGTTGTAGTTGTTATGGAAGGACAGACTAGATGGGCCTTGTGGTCTTTTTCTGTCATCTTGTTTCTATGTTTCTATGGATTACCTCAGCCGAGTGCAGTTGGATCCCTGGGAGTGGGAGCTTCACCTGGAGGTCTTTGCCCAGGTGGTGCATCAGTGGGGGCCCACCATGCATGGATCTTATGGCAACATTCAGAAACGCCAAGGTGAGCCGCTTCTTCAGCAGGAGGCGAGAACGAATGTCAGAGGGCCTAGATGTGTTGCTGCAGCCTTGGCCAGTGGAGGACCTTCTTTGTCTTTCCTCATTGGGCTCTCATAGGCCATCTGGTACAATGGATAGAGATGCACCGGAGCTGAGTCATTCTGATTGCTCCGGACTGGCTGCGGCAGCCCTGGCATGCAGACTTAATGTGGCTTCTGGTGGATCGGCCGTGGCTTCTTCTGGCTTGTGGGGACCTGCTGATGCAGGGACCGGTGCGTATGCCTCAAGTGAGTCGGTTCTCACTTATGGCCGGGCTCTTGAAAGGGCAAGGTTAAGGAAGAAGGGGTATTCGGCTCCGGTGATTTCAATCTTGTTGAAGGCGCGTAAGAGTTCTACTTCTTTGGCCTACATGCGGGTTTGGCGTGTTTTTTGAAACATGGTGTGAGGACCGTCGATTTCGGTCTGCCGTGGCTTCTATTCCGGAGATTTTGGCCTTCCTACAGGATGGGTTTGAAAAGGGCTTGGCAGCCAATTCTTTGCGAGTCCAGCTGGCGGCAATTGCCTGCTATAGGGGTAAGGTTGGCAATGTATTCCTAGGGTCCTATCCAGATATCTTGCGTTTTCTTGGAGCGGTTTCTAAGCTTTGTTCGCCACGTGCAGTGGTGGCTCCTTCTTGGGATCTCAATCTAGTCTTGAGAGCATTGTCGAAGGAGCCTTTTGAGCCTCTGAATCAAGCCTCTCTGAAGGATTTGACCTTGAAGACGGTTTTTCTGGTAGCTATTTGTTCCGCACGGAGGATCTCGGAGTTGCAGGATCTGTCTTGTCGGGAGCCTTTTCTCTCTTTTTCTAAGGAGAAGGTGGTTTTACATCCTGTTCCTTCTTTTTCTTCCTAAGGTGGTCTCAGTCTTTCATGTGAGCCAGTCCGTCGTGTTGCCGGCGTTGGGCAGATCTGGTAGTGAGGAAATTGACCGCGAGCTCCGTAAACTGGATGTCCGCAGGGTCCTTAAGTGTTATTTGGCGGTGACAGTGTCTTTTCGCAGATTGGAACGTCTCTTTGTTCTGTTTGGAGGAACGCGTAAAGGAGAAGCGGCGGCCAAGGTTTCCATTTCTAGGTGGATTCGGGAGGCCATCGCCTCGGTGTATCTTCTTGGCGGTTGGTCGGTGCCACCAGGTTTATGCTCCACCAGGGCACAAGCTGCTCCCTGGGCTGAGATTAGTCTGGTGCCACCTGTGGATATTTGCAGGGCGGCAACGTGGACTTTTCTGCATACCTTTTCTAAGCACTATAGATTGGATGTTCATGCAGCGAGAGACGCCGGTTTTGGGGAGGGGGTTCTTCGAGTTGGGTTTTTGGGTCCCTCCCTTTAGTGTATACTGCTCTTTTACATCCCAGAGGTTCGGGACTGGACTGGAGGGACGATAAGGAAAGAGAAATTAGACTTACCTGCTAATTGTTGTTCCTTGAGGAACTCCAGTCCAGTCCCGTATCCCATCTCTGTTCGGCATGGAAGTTCAGGGTTTTGGATTCGGTGCAGTTCGTTTCTAATTGCTGTCCGGTTGGTAGTTTCAAGAGTTCTCTCAATTTCTGTCATTGTCTTCTTCCTATATCTTCCCTTCTCAGAGAGGGTTGGATATCCTCCTCTAGGTTTTGGGGGGGGGGGGGGGGTGGTTCCGGGCAGTTCTGTTTGTACTTAGAATGTAGTATGATACTTCTACTTATTTTGTTGCTCCTTTGAGTCTGCTTTGTCAATAGGTTCTGGAAGCTAAGGGCAGTGCCAGTGATACTTATACTGGTGGCTGTAAGTTTTGGAAATGCTCGGTTTCCATGCTGCTGGAGGAGGTGCACTACCCAGAGGTTCAGGACTGGACTGGTGTTCCTCAAGGAACAACAATTAGCAGGCAAGCCTAATTTCTCTTTGCGTTCATTCTGAAGGATTCTCATCTGAATCATGTCTGAATAGTCCGCTCTTCAGTGTTCGTAACTGTGTCTCCAGAGCCATTACTCATTTTGCCATCCCCTGCTTTTGCTAACTAGCAAATCCAATTATCACTCCACGAAGGTAAGCTTTAGCTGTCTCCCAGAACAGAGCCGGATTATCTTTATGCATGTCATTAGTCTCTTCAAAGATGTTCCATTGGTCTTCTTAAAACTGCCTAAACCCCTCGTCTCCATACAGGTAAAAGGGAAAGTGCCAGTGGCGTGGGTGCTCTATCCCTCCTTCCAAGATCAAGTCCACCCAAACCAGGGCATGGTTAGAGATCTTGATGTCACTTATGCAAGTATCTTGAACTGCTGTCAGCAAGGAGCTAGACAACAGAAAATAGTCAATTCAAGACCAGGAGCCGTGAACTCAAGATAAATGAGTGAAATCCCCCTCAGTTGGATAGAAAAATCTGCAAACATCCAACAGGTTGCAGCTCTCACACAAGCCTAAGATACGTTTCCCCTTGCCCTCTGAGATGAATGGTCCAAAACTACATCACATGCAATTATAATCTCCACCCAAGATCACTTGATAGTCTCCCAATGAGGACAAATGATGCACCATCATATGAAAAAAGGCCAAATCATAGCTATTGGGGCCATACACACTACCTAGTGCTACAGACTTGCCATAAAGGCAGCCATAAACCAACACAAATCTGCCCCTAGGATTACTGTTAAGTTTAGTGAATTGGAAATCCAAGGTCTTGCGGATAAGTATGAACATTCCTGCCTTCTTTTTACCTGAGGAGGCCCCATAGATTGGACCCACTTGCTATCGCTTCAACTTATCGGGGTCTGCGACTGTCATATGGGTTTCCTGAATACAAGCTTTATCAGCCCGCTGATCACGGAGAGCTTTGAGAATCTTATGACGCTTCATAGGGGAACATATCCCACATATGTTCCAGGACACTAGTCTCACTCCTTGCTTCTTCACGTCACCCCATTAAAGTTATCCACAGAGAATCCCACTTGAGAAACCCCGCCAAAGCCCCTCCCTGAACCCTGCCAACCCCCAAGGACAGTCATAGTACAAACCCTATCCCCCCCTCCACTATTGTGGAAGAATTCCAAAGCAAAGCATCACCCAATGAGCTCCCCAGCCAGAAAGCCTAAAAAGCCACAAAAGTATCCTATCCCTGAACAGAAACCCCACCCTCCCCAATCCCCAAACCCATCATATATCCCTTTCATACCTGCCAGCCATTTAGGTCACTAAGTATGTGTCCAGACCCCCCTTATCCACTGTTGGCTACCCCAAACACACATCAAACAACCAACAGCACCCATACCAATCAACTCATCCCCACCCATTTGCTCAACCCAGACATCACACGCTTACATAAGTCTCCCCCTCTGCCCTGTCCACTAACACCAAACTGTGCACCCCATGACCAAGCCTAGAAACTCATCCCAACTGTCCTCTGCTTTCAAACGTCCCTACCCTTCCAATTCCAAGCACATTCAAACGCTCATGTGCAACCCTTAGCCCCCATATGCACATCTCCCACACGCAACCTGGTTCGATCACATTACACCACTTCTCATCGGTCTTCACTGGCTTCTTGTCCAATATTGCATCTGCTACAAGGTACTCATCTCTGTGCATAAGGCTGTCTACTCACAAATGCCCCAGTACCTTTCTGATCTTCTATACTTCCACAACCCCACCCGCAGCCTCCGCTCAGCTCACATCAACCGTCTTCACTTACCCTCCCTGAACAATGCCTACTTGGAATCCACCCATCATTCTGCTTTTTTTCTTCCTGGTCCCTCCCTCTGGAACTCTCTCCCATTCACTCTCCACCTTTAGCCCTCCTTCCCCCGCTTCAAATCCCTTCTGAAAACTCATCTGTTTCTCTCTGCCTTTGGCCTACAGCACCTCTTAATCTTTGCTGCTGTGGTCTCTCTCTCCTGTTGGTGTGAATGGCTATCTCCTGTCCTGTCTATGAATTGTAGTTCCTTTCCTTTCTGGCCATCGGTTTTCTCTCTGAATTTTCTATCATTGTAAACCGTTCTGATGTTATAAAGAGCAGTATAAAAAGTGTGCAAATAAAGATAAAGATCCTCACAACCCCCTAACCTGAATGCTCCCCACACAGACAACAATCCTCCAGTAGGGGGTAAACAAGCAAAAGGCAGTTTTCCAAAGACCTGGGGGAGGGGGATCCTAAAAAAGCAGAAGGGAGTCTCAGTAGTATAGTCTGCAGGGAAAATAATCAAAATATTACTGAGCAAGGATAAAGGAGGAAACAAAAGGAAAAAACCCCCTAAATCACGAGGAACACAGTCCTGGGAACCAACACATAGATCCCCATATGAGCCCTATACGGGAGAGATAGCAGCAGCACATCCAAATCCTGGCTGCCACACAGACATCGAAGTCGCCCCCCTAGAGGGGACCAAGTACCAGTGAACTAGATGAAAGTCCAGTGAGGCAGTATGAGGGAACAGGAGACATCTGCTGCCACTCAAGGATGTCCAGGGTGCCACTCAATGAGCATTCTGTCCTTCCATCACCAAAGTGCTACAGGCAAATTTACGGGACAAACATCGGAACAAGCAAGGTGCGTCTCCGCATAAAATGCGGCAAATCCAGTCCTCCAAGAGCTCTCAGTAAGGGCATGTCAACAATGAAATAAGCATCCACAGATTCCAGGTGTCCTGGCCCAGCAGCCTATTCCACTGGTCTGCTCGCAGCAGCTGACATCAGGCCAAGGTTCTTTGTGTCGCAAAATTTCTGCGCCACTTATGGGGAATTGAAAAGATGGGCCACATCAAAATGGTGGATCTGGAGCTTGGTGGGATACTGGAGGACAAAATGGACAGTGGGTGTAGAGCTGTGAGCAAATAGAGGAGACAGCCCACTGAGGTTGCTGTGCTAAGTGGGAGTAGTCCTAGAAAATTAAGATTAGTTTCCCCTTGTGTGAAGCAGATTTCACCTTGCGTGCTGCTCGTAAGTCTTCTTTCTGCATGAAATTGAGGAAACGGGTGAGCACTACTCATGGGCATGGGTGTGCTCCAGCCTCCCTTTACAGACCCTTGCAATGCCCATGCTCATTTAAGAGCAGGCCCACTGTCTTTCCCAGCTGAAGGCCAAGTGGAAGCCACGTTTTCAAGAACCCCCTGAGCTCTTGATCTGTCACACACTCTGGCACTCCAACAAAGCACAGATTGTTTCTCCTGGAGTGGTTTTCTAAATCGACAATCTTTTCCGCCTGCTGCCACACAGCATCCTGCAAGGAAAACTGCTCATGAGTCACCCAGCTTGCATTATCCTCTATTGTTCCCACTCACTGTTCAAGAGAATCTAGGTCACCCTAAATTTATCTCCATGGCAATAGTAAGAATAGCCATCTTATCAAACTTCTTATCAAATTTCGAGTCCAATGCCAGTACCACCGCTGCTGAGACTTCATTTTCCAGTGCATCAGAAATTGGTAAGAGGCTCCCTCCAGTCTTTCCAGATGCCATTTTGGAAGCAGGGGTCTTGAGCCTCTCCTTTTTCCTTTCTTTAGGGTTTTGCCGCCATCAGTCCAAATTAGCCCACCAAGTAGTCACCAGAGTAGCAAGTATCAAAGGGTCACTGGGGCAGCCTCCAAATTACAAATTGAGCATTAAAAGAGGAGCAAATTCATGGGAAGGGCCCGGGAGTTCTGAGAAACAGCTGCTTCCTCTTGCTCACCACATCACGTGACCCCGGCAGGATTTTTTTGTTTTGTTTTTCTTTTTTAAGGTGGTTCTTTTTGGTCATATGGAGCTTTGCTGTGATGCCAGTGCTTGGCACTGCACCTCCTGCATCTCCCATCGGGTCAGCTCCATGGCAGGGTTGAGTTTGCCCCGAGTGCCTCTGTGGTTTTTAAATTTTTTGGCACTTTGGGATGCCCTGCAGGGAGCCAGAGCTCCAATGTTGATTTAAATACTCTGTTATATCCCCCTCAATTTTCCCATCCAATGGAAGAAAGGCCTAGCAATCTATTCTGGTTACACTGTCAAGAAAACCTAAGAGCTGCCAAGTTGCCAGGAGTCAACATTGATTCAAAGGCACATGTTGCATTTTTGGGAATGGTGGCCCATGGTCTCTGAGGAGAGGGATGACTTCTCCATTCCTGTTTAGGATGCGTGGTGGCCTACATATTGTAGAGCCCACTTCCATACAGGCTTTGCAGGTGGATTCCTATCCTGGGAAGATCTGAAGGACCTTTCTGGATTTTTCCCTCGCCCTGAGCCTGTATCAGCATGTAGTCTCCCAGTGGAAAATACTGGAGCCTGAGCCTTAAAGGCCCTGAGGACCTAACTTGACTGTACCCTCTGCTCAGGGTGAGTTTGATCAGCTTTTTGAGCTCTCTTGGATGAATATCCTCGTCACAATTGTGAAAAAGTATACAACCATCTTGGTTGAAGGGATTGCTAAGTTGAAGTCTCATGATAGGAAGGTAGATTTTCTCTTTAAAAATGCCTTTACCACTTCAGCCTTTAGGCACTTGAGTGACACTTTGCATAGGTTTAGTTGCCCAAATCCTCTTACACTGGGCCCAGCAGCTGCTGTACAAGCCAGAGGTTGCAAGGTTGGAATCAGGAACTGCATAAGCAGGTAATGCTCTATACGACAATCGGAACCTCCTCAAAGGCTATGACTATGGTAGTTGTGATTAGTAGTGGCTAGGCAATGGCTTTGACAACAGTATTGGTTGGCTGCTGCTGCCTCCAAGCTCAGTTCTTGGAGCAAGGGGACTGGCATCCCACTGTGAAAAATTGCTCTGTTTATATCCCATCCATTTTGGACTGGTCTGGTGGATGATAAAGGTCTTAGCTGCTAATTTTCTTTTGCTTGAATCCTGCCAGACCAGTCCAGAGGCCCCCCGTGGCTTGACATCTTTTCAGTTAGTTCTGGATGGAGGTCAGAGTGCTTCATTTTCCTCTTGGAGTAGTTGCTCAGAGGGGCAGGAGAGTACTCTTAATCTTGTCTCCCATCCTGTCTTTTGGAAAATTTTATTTTGGTGAGTATTCTTCCATTAGCTATGATACAGAAAATGCTGAGTAACATGTAGCTGCACGGTGCCCTATATAGGGAGTGCTCACAAGTTTTTCTCTGTCTCCATCTGCTGGCCAAAGGGCATAACAAATCCATTCTTGACTGGTTTGGCAGGACTCGGAGAGAAAATTAGTAGAGATTTGTACATGATACTGCCTTTTGACAGCCATAGTTTCTCACATGTTTGTTGAAAGTAACTTAAAGTGGGTCCAGGGCCCTCTGAAAAGGGTTAATATGGAGAATAGCTTGGAATGTTGCTGGTAGTCTAAAGTCTAGCAACCTGGAGAGGGATGTGTGTTAAAAGCTGTAATTTATGAGACAGAATGCTTGCCTTATTGTCCCTCCAGTTCAGTCCCGCACCTCTGGGTTGTGCATCTCCCTCCGCAGCTTGGAGACTGGGCATAATAGAATATTGACGTCTCCTCATATATACAGTGTCTCCTCCCACCAGCCCCCAGTGTGCTCAGTCTCCAAGCAGCAGGGGGGGGGGGGGGGTAGTGAGCCTAGGTGCTGGGCTCACTGGAGTGATAAATAAGGAGGAGCTTAGTTTTTAATTGCTTTGGTTTGATTTACTTGATCTAGTTTGGTTTGTTTGGGGTAGTAAAGATGGTTTTGAAAAAAAAAAAATTATACAGGTTACCGGATTTAGTCGGGTGCATCGGAGGAGACTTTTCCTTTCTGCCCTGCTGCCGGATGGTTGTTTCTGCCTTCTCTTCCCCTCCTTGGCTGTTTGGAGGGCAGTTGAAGGGCTGTTAGACTCTTCCCGGAGTTGGAGCGGTTTTTTCTACGAGGGAGCCGTTGGCAGCGTTTGTGTTGCTATGCTGCAACTGACTGGACAGATTTGGTGTATTTTCTGTCAGTTTGTTTGTTCTGCCCGGCGTTTCTTTTGCTTCTTGGGGCTCCGGAGTTAATCGGGAACAGTCGTGATTACCTGGAGAAGATTAACAAACGCAGTTTACTGCCGCGTGCATGGACCGAGGTATTTTTTCAAATACTAACAGTTTTGCGGCCTATTATCCGTGCTTTTTCACATGTTTCTTTTGCGATCTTGAATTTACTTGGCAGATTTAAGTGTTTTTGGTGGTAGCTGATTGATTTCTGTTTATTGAGGGGGGGGAATGAAATCTTCCTTCTATTTCTTTTTTTTAGGCATTTTTGGTTCAGAAAGCCCATGACTCCACATCCACAGTGCCTTGTTTGCAGCACCCGGCGAGGATCTGTATCGGAGGCTGGAGTGTGCCATGGCTGTGCTGCGGAAGCACTTACCATGGAGCAAGAACTTTAGGAACAGTCTAAGGCTTGTTTGTCAGGAGCATAAAGGGGCTCAGGCCTCAGTGGAGGTGAGTGCTCTCTTGGAGACTCCCGTCTCTCCTCAAGGGGCGACTCCGTCAGTTCCACTTCCTTCTATGTCTCCTCTGGTAGCGGGAGGAGTCTGGCCTGGATTTTCTCCAGATTTTGTTCTTTTGCTACATCAAGCCTATTGTTTACGCCAGCAAGGGGTTATGGCAGACCTTTGAGGCCTAGGAGCCGGAGGAGCTGGACCTTTGACAGAAAAGGTAGAGGCTTCCTTAGGGAAACCAGTTAAGAGAGCTCAGCCTATAGAACAGCAACCAGCCTTGTCCGACTGGCTAGATGATGAGGATTTAGAGGAGCTAGATACAGTAGCAGAGGAGCTGGAGGAAGGTGAGATTCAAGAGCCTGAGGACCAGGCTCGGATTATTAGAGTATTTTGTAAAGAAGAGTTGTTGGCTTTAATAACGGAATCTCTTCAAGCTCTTAATTTGGCAATGGATCAGCCAAAAGACGAAGAGTCGGTGGAGGATACTATCATTCAGGCAGTTTGCAGGACACAGGCGGTTTTTCCGGTACACCATGTGGTCAGGCAGATGATTCAGGACGAGTGGGATCTTCCAGAGTCAGGGTTACAGGGAGTCCGGTCCATGAATCGTCTCTATCCCTTGTCAGATCAAGAACAAGAGTCTTTTCGTTCACCCCGTGTAGATGCTGCAGTATCGGTGATCACCAAGAGGACTACCATTCCAGTAGAGGGTGGCGCGGCTCTAAAGGATGGTCAGGATCGCAAAGTGGATACTTTGTTAAAGCAGGCCTTCGAAGTTAATGCCTTATCTCTTCAAGCATCAATCTGTGGGGCTTGGGTAGCAAGAACATGTCTAAGATGGTCGCAGCATTTACAGCTACCCACAGAAAAGCTGCAGGAACAGGTGGCAAACGTTACTAAGCTAGAGTCTGGGGTGGCTTATCTGCAGATCTGCATTATGACCTCATTAGAGGGCTGTCTAATAGCATGGCTTCCCTTGTGGCAGCTCGGCGTTATCTTTGGTTAAAGAATTGGGCAGCTGATAGTTCCTCAAAGTCTCGTCTTGGGGAAGCTCTTGTTTGGTGAAGATTTGGACAAATTGGTCAAAGACTTGGGGGACTCCAAAGGAGGTCGTTTGCCGGAAGATAAGCCAAGGTCCAGTCGAGTTCAAGCTCCGTCACGAGGTCAGTCACACGATTTTCGTCATTTTTGAAGCTCCCGGTTGGGTAGTTTCCAAAGAGGGAGGTTTCCCTCTCATGGGCAAACTTTTAGAGGATTTCGAGGAGCAGGCAGAGGTTTCGCAAATTCCCCATCCTCAGGTTTCAAGAAGTCCCAATGAAGCGAGGAGTGCCTAGGCGGTAGTTCAGCCTGTAGGAGGACGGTTGCAGGAGTTTCTTCCTGCCTGGGTCCAGATAACATCAGAGAAATGGGTTTTGGAAATCGTTCGCGAGGGGTATGCTCTCGAATTTGCCCGTCCGATAGTCGATTCCTTTGTTCAGTCTCCATGCCAGTGGCAGAGCAAAGCGTTGGCGGTTGCAGAAACACTCGCTCGTTTGTTACAGCTGAGAATGGTTGTTCTGGTGCCGTCAGACCAGTTCGGCTGCAGTCACTACTCCATTTATTTCGTGGTTCCCAAGAAAGACGGAAAGTTTCGTCCTATTCTGGATCTCAAGGGGGTGAACCGTTCTTTGCAGGTGCCTCATTTTCGCATGGAAATGTTACATTTGGTTATCGTGGTGGTGAAAAAGAGTTTCTGACGTCTCTTGATCTCACCGAGGCGTATTTACATATTCCAATCAGAGCAGCTCATCAGTGCTTCCTTCATTTGCGGTACCTCAAGGACATTTTCAGTTTCGAGCATTGCCATTCGGTCTTGCAACAGCACCTCGAACATTCACCAGGGTCATGGTAGTGGTAGCGGCAGCATTGCGCAAGGAAGGGCTGTTAGTACACCCTTATCTGGACGATTGGCTCATAAGGGCGAAATCAAGGGCGGAAAGTATACAGGTTACTGCCAGATTGGTGAAGTTTTTGGAAAGCCTCGGTTGGGTAGTCAGTGTGACCAAGAGCCAATTGGTACCCTCTCAGGTACTAGAATATCTGGGGGTTTGGTTCGACACGCGAGTGGGTTCGGTGTTTCTTTCGGATCTCCGGGCCCAGAAACTTGATCATTTGGTGCGCACGTTTCTGAAATGCGTTGCACCAACAGCCTGGCAGTATCTTCAGGTGCTGGGGACGATGGCAGCCACTCTGGAGGTAGTACCTTGGGCAAGGGCACATATGCGGCTTTTACAGAGATCGTTACTTCATCGCTGGTCTCATCAGCGGGATTCCTTGACAACTCGTCTGTCCTGTCCAGCGGGAGTCAAGAAGGCCCTTCTGTGGTGGCTTCATCCAAAAGATTTAGCTGCAGGAATGCCTCTGGAACACCCGCAGTGGGTTCCAGTCCTGACTGATGCCAGTCTGTCGGGTTGGGGAGCTCATTGTGAGGGATTATTCGCACAAGGAGTCTGGAGTGCTCAGGAAATTCAATGGTCAATCAATCGTCTGGAGTTGAGGGCAATATTTCTTGCGCTCGGGGAGTTCGAAGCCATTCTCCTGTGTCGATCAATCCGAGTCTTCAGACAATGCATCCGTGGTGGCGTATGTCAACTGTCAGGGCGGTACGGGAAGCTCGGCGTTAGAAAGGGAAGCGGAAGATCTGTTCAATTGGGTAGACACTCGTCTTCAAGCAATATCGGATGCGCACATTGCAGGAGTAGACAATGTGACAGCAGATTTTCTCAGTTGGGTGCGTGTGGATCCCAGAGAGTGGAAACTTCACGCAGACGTATTTGCTCAGATAGTCCGCATGTACGGTCTACCCATTATGGATCTGATGGCGACTTGGTGGTCAGCCAAGGTGGATCGTTTTTACAGCAGAAAGCGAGAAACGATGTCCGAAGGTCTAGATGCATTGCTACAGAAGTGGCCCACGGAGGGGCTGTTCTGTCTTTCCTCCTTGGGCTCTCATAGGTCGACTAGTTCAGCACATCGAATCCCATCTGGGGGGGGGGGGGGCTGTTCTTTTAATAGCTCCAGATTGGCCTCAACGTCCTTGGTACGCCGACTTAATGAGGCTCCTGGACGGTCATCCCTGGCATCTTCCGCTTCGGGACAGTTGTGGATCGATTCTCGCTTACAGCTTGGCCATTGAAAGGGCGAGGCTAGTAAAGAAGGGATATTCCGGGGTGGTAATTTTCACATTGCTTTCGGCTAGGAAACATTCAACTTCTTTAGCTTATGTGCGTGTTTGGTGTATTTTTGAGGCTTGGTGCGAGGCAAGAAACCGGCGACCGACATCACCCTCTATTCCAGAAGTGTTGGCATTTTTGCAAGATGGTTTTGATAAAGGCTTAGCTGCTAGTTGGTTAAGAGTACAACTGGCTGCTATTGCTTGTTATCGTGGTAAGGTTCAGGGTATTACTTTAGGCTCTCATTCAGATGTCTTACGTTTCTTGTGGGCGGCATCTCGTCTTCGTCCGCCAAAAAGAGTGGTGGTTCCTCCCTGGGATCTCAACTTGGTATTGGGGGCTTTTAACAAAGGCTCCCTTTGAGCCTTTAAGACAAGCCTCATTAAAGGATTTGACGTTAAAGGCGGCTTTTCTCGTTGCTATCTGTTCTGCTCGTCGAGTTTCGGAGTTGCAGGCTCTTTCTTGCCAGGAACCTTATCTTACTTTTTTTTTTTTTTTTTTTTTAGAGATAAGGTGGTATTGCCTACGGTTCCGCCTTTCGTACCGAAGGTAGTTTCAGATTTTCATGTAGGTCGGCCAGTGTCTTTACCCATTTTACGGGCGGCGGACGACAGTGTCTCTGGCCACTCACTGCGTTCGCTAGATAAGAACATAAGATATGCCATACTGGGTCAGACCAAGGTCCATCAAGCCCAGTATCCTGTTTCCAACAGTGGCCAATCTAGGTCATACGTACTTAGCAGTTTCCCCAAAAGACACAGGTTCCACAATGCTTGTACTGGGTCAAGCATTGATATCCTGGGTCCCTTCTTAATAATGGTTTATGGACCTTTCCTCCAGGAACTTGTCCAAACCTTTTTTAAACCCAGCTACACTAACAGCCTTTACTACATCCTCCGGTAACAAATTCCAGAGTTTGATTACATGTTGAGTGAAAAAATATTTTCTTTTATTAGTCTTAAATAGTTTACCCTGTAGCTTCATTGCATGTCCCCTAGTCTTTCTATATTCTGATAACGTAAGCAATCGATCTACATTTACCCGTTCCACTCCGTTCATTAATTTATAGACTTGTATCATATCTCCCCTCAGCCGTCTCTTTTCCAGGTTAAAGAGCCCTAACCTTTTTAGCCTTTTTTCATAGGAGTATCCTTCCATCCCCTTTACCATTTTGGTGGCTCTTCTCTGAACCTTTTCTAATAACTCTATATCCTTTTTAAGATACGGCGACCAGAATTGCACACAATATTCAAGGTGCGGTCTCACCATGGAACGGTATAGAGGCATTATAATATCTTTTGTTTTATTTTCCTTTCCTTTCCTTATGATACCCAGCATTCTATTTGCTCTTGTGGCCGCCGCTGCACACTGGGCCGAGGGTTTTAACATGCTATCCACAATGACGCCTAAATCTTTTTCCTGGGTGGTGGTTCCTAATCTAGAACCTTGTATCGTGTAACCATAGTTTGGGTTGTTCTTCCCTAGGTGCATAACTTTGCACTTGTCCACATTAAATTTCATCTGCCATTTTGATGCCCAGTCTTCCAATTTATCAAGATCCTCTTGCAATTTTCCACAATCCTCTTGGGTTTTAACAACTTTAAATAGTTTTGTGTCATCTGCAGATTTGATAACCTCACTCGTTATTCCCCTTTCCAGGTCATTTATGAATATGTCAAGAAGCAGCGGACCCAGCACAGATCCCTGGGGTACACCACTATTCACCTTTCTCCATTGGGAAAATTGGCCATTTAGCCCAACCCTCTGCTTTCTATCTTTTAACCAGTTCTTGATCCACAGTAGTACCCTGCCTCCTATCCCATGACTCTTTAGTTTTGCCAAAAGTCTCTGATGAGGGACCTTGTCAAAGGCTTTCTGAAAGTCCAGATACACTATATCAACCGACTCACCTTTGTCCACCTGTTTATTCACACTTTCAAAAAAACATAACAGATTAGTAAGACAAGATCTTCCTTGTCTAAAGCCATGTTGGCTGTCTCCCATTAGGCCATGACTATCTACACGCTGAGTAATTTTATTCTTTATGATGGTTCTACCATTTTTCCCGGTACCGACGTGAGGTTCACCGGTCTGTAGTTTCCCGGATCACCACTGGAACCCTTTTTAAAAATTGGTGTTACATTGGCGATCCTCCAGTCCTCAGGTATTAGAGATGATTTTAATGATAGTTCACAGATTACTAATAGCAGGTCTGCAATCTCATATTTCAGTTCTTTCAACACCCTTGGATGTATGCCATCCGGCCCAGGTGATTTGCTACTCTTCAGTTTATCTAATAGTTGTAATACATTTTCCCGATGTATCGCTATTTCCTTCAGTTCTTCCGCACCTTTAAATACCACTTCAGTCATGGGTAACATCCCTACATCTTCCTCAGTAAAGACTGCAGCAAAGAATTCATACAGTCTCTCCGCTATCGCCTTGTCGCCTCTTAGTGCCCCTTTAACTCCTCTATCATCTAATGGACCATCTGACACTCTCACAGGTTTTTTGCTACGAATGTACTTGAAAAAAATCTTTATTTTACGTTTTTGCTTCCGCAGTAAGCTTCTTCTCAAATTCTCCCTTTGCCTGCTTTATCAATGCCTTGCATTTGACTTGCCTGTGCTTGTGCTGTTTCCAGGTTTCGTCGTTTGGCTCTTTTTTCCATTTCCTGAAAGATGTAAAGTGGATTCTTCAGCGTTATTTGAAAGTGTCGGAATCTTTTCGTAAATCGGATTGTTTGTTTGTACTTTTTGGAGGGCCGCGCAAGCGAGAAGCTGCGGCAAAGGCTTCCACTTCTAGATGGGTACGCGAAGCAGTTTCTTCAGCTTATATGTTACAGGATCGTCAGGTTCCCGTAGGTTTGAGGGCACATTCTACAAGGGTGCAAGCTACTTCTTGGGCAGAGTATACTTTGGTTCTGCCAGTGGAGATTTGCAGGGCGGCTACATGGTCTTCTTTGCATCTTTCAGTAAGCATTATTGTCTGGACATTCAGACGGCAGGAGATGCCTGTTTCGGATCGACAGTTTTGCTGGCCAGTTTGTCAGGTCCCTCCCATTAAGATAGTGCTCTGCTACATCCCAGAGGTGCTAGACTGAACTGGAGAGATGATAAGGAAAGAGAAATTAGACTTACCTGCTAATTGTTGTTCCTTGAGGAACTCCAGTTCAGTCCTGGATCCCACCCGGATTAGTGATTCATGTTGTTTGCAATATATACAGTTTAAGCATTTAAAAACTGGAGTTTGTTGAGGATCTTTTTATTGCCATTATCTTATTTCTTTGTTTTTTGTTGTGCGCCATTGCGCAGTTTATTTGTTCTCTTTATTTTCTCTGGCAATGGGGGGAACAGTCTCCTCTGTTAGTGGAGTGGATCAGTTCATTTAGATATGTAGGTATAGTATTTGTTAACAATTCTGTTACTTATTTATTGCTCCTTTCGTTATGCTTTGTCAATAGGTCACTGGGGCCTGGTGGGAGGAGCCAGCTGTATATATGAGGTGACTTCAAGATTCTATTATTCCCAGTCTCCAAGCTGTGGAGGGAGATGCACAACCCAGAGGTGCGGGACTGAACTGGAGTTCCTCAAGGAACAACAATTAGCAGGTAAGTCTAATTTCTCTTTTTGTTGTTAGAATGCTGGAGCAGGAATGTCTCTACTCTGACCTAAAACATCTAGATAAAGAACATATTGGAAAATATGATTTTACTTGCATATAGTCAGAACTACAGAATTGTTTAACTTATCTATAAACAAGCAGCATAAGCTTCTTTCACCACTGAATGCATCTCTGAGCTTGTAGCCTATTTCTGACCAGATAGCAGAACTTAAACTCGATCCTTGGAATTCAGTTCTCTAAATTCAGCTGCAAATACTAACACACAGAGTTATATAAAACAGTACAACTTAAGCTTAAGTGAGGAATTCACAGGTGTGCAGGTTCCCATGATTCCCCCTCAGCTAGGTCTTCGCACCTCCTTTTATTAGGGTAAAAAACCTCTTACATGGTACAAATTCAGTTCTACATCAAGCTTTGTTTTGTTATGATGTAAATATCCTCATAAGTGAGATCCTTTGCTAGGATTCTTTTGGATGAGATTATGATGATATGGACTTTTTATGCACTGGCCAGTGTATGAAAGAACATTAGAAACAGATGTTTGTTAGTTTAGAAAAAAAACATTTAGCTATATCTTAGCTGAGAATTTAGTGAATCTGGAGTCTTGAGAAAGCAGAAGGAAAACAAAAAGCAAAAAAATGACAAGTGTAATCAGATAGGTATGTGACAGTACTTGCGACATTGCCAAATGAAAAACAAAACAAAATAAAAAACACATGTTCATTATGTTAATGTGGCTCCATACAGTTATGTCACAGAACAGTCAGGGTTCCTCCTCCTCTGCTCTCCTGGTTGTTTAGTTGGCACTAAAAGTTGGAAGGGAAGGTTTCTAGGCTGAATTCTGGGTTCTCCTATCAGAAGGGTTCATTCATGTCATCTCTCTCTTCATCTGTTCTAGAGTCTAAATACCTAAACTCTATAATATGCTTAAGTATCATGGGCACCAATATAGAGACAAGCAAGTTACATGGCATCTCAAAGAAGTGTTATCTGAGTACTTTGAAACTTTGTGAGTGTATTATGTTTAAGTCTTCAGAATATAGACTGGATCTGGGTACTGACTAAGCTTCTCTTCCTCTTGTGTTACATGATCCGTAGATACCAGGATTAAACAAGATAGGAAAGATGTGTCTAAGCAGAGAAATGCCTAGACACATCTCCAGCAAATTCTTTTTTTTACATTAGAGCTTCAGTGTCTCATACAAAAGAGTTAAACCCTTTCTATAGTCGGGGGCAAGAGAAAATAGGACACATTTCTTTAAAATGATCTTCTCATAGATAACAGCCTTTCCTTATCATTCCTCCAGTTCAGTCCTCTACCTCTGGGTTGTCAGCCTCCTCCTGCAGCTTGGAGACTGTCATGTCAGAATTCTGACATCACTGGATATATCCTGCTGGATCCTCCCATGAGCCCCAGTGTGACCAGTCTCCATGCAGCAGGAGGATCTTGTGAGCCCAGTCTGAGGCTCACTAGAGGAACAGATAAGGCATCTGTAGGATGGGTAGTTTAGTGTTTTTGGTTTAAGGTGGTTTGTGTGTTTAAAAAAAAAAAAATAAAATAAAATAATTTGGATATTTGGGTTCTATTCTTTAAAAAATAAATAAATAAATAAAATAACTGAAAGGAAAGAGAACCTTTTTTGCTTACTCCCTGCCTGTGTGTCTCCTATTTTTCAAATTGCCTGGTTTGGTCACCGGGAGCGCACTCCTCCCAGAGTTTCCGGGGGAGAGCCTCTTCGGCTGACAGCTCCGTGCCACCGGACCCGCAGAGCAGGGCAGATTTGCTGCTGCGGGGGCCCTGCTGGAGACCGATGGAACGGTGAGTGTTAACGCCGGCGGCATTTTTTGCCTCAGCGGGAGGTGCCGCGTGGCGCGGGAACACGCTTGCAAGCAGTGCGGACCTGGCCTGTAGGCAGAAAACCGGTTTCAGGCTGTGGGGGCGGCGGAGGCTGTGCCTGAAAGTGGGGCAGTTTGCAGTGCTTGTTTGGCGCCCTTTTCTTCGCCCTCTGGGCTTGCGGCGGCCATTTTGCGGAGCGTGGGGATACCACGTGGTGGCCGAGTTTGAGGAGAGTGTGGGACCTGTTAGTTTGAGGCTTCGGTTTGCGCTTGGGTGTACCGTTCAGGACAAATCTCTTCCTTGGGAGCAGGTTTCTGTTCTTAGTTTAGTGTTTTAGCATCTGTTTTCTCGGGCAGGAGTCAGCTCCTCTGGTCGGGGGGGGGGGGGGCTTCTATCGTGCCGGTAGGGGGGCCAGTATTTTAAGGGTGGTCTTAGAGGTGCAGTTTTAGCATTTATGGCACAGTAGTGTTCCTTAGCAGAACTCCAGTCCAGTCCCTTTACTCTCGGGTTGCGCAACCCTTCCAGCAGCTTGGAGGCTGAGCCCATCATCGTTTTGATGATGGTGTGGTATAAATACCACTGGCACCACCCATAGGCACCAGTATTCTCAGCCTCCAAGCAGCTAGAGGTTACCATAAGCCAGGAGCTTACTGGTCTTTAGTTCCTTTTTTGATACCCTTTTTTATTGCTTTTCTTTAATTTCTTTAATTTCCCTTTACGTTAGTTGGGGGAGTTCTTCTTACTCCCGTGTGTTTTTTTGGGTGAATCGCTGTTGCTTCTTTTTTTCTTTGCTCTCCTTCCCCCCCCCCCTCCTTCTCGGTTCTCCGGGGTCCTTTGGAAGGAGAGGGCTTACTTGGCAGCGGGGTGCTTCGGGGCACTCCCCCCCCCCGCGGTCGCGGCATCCAGATCATCGGCCTCCTCTCCGCTCCCATTTGCCTCGCGCCGAAGCCCCCGAGGCGGGCTGAGCGCTAGAGGCAACACCGCGCTGAAGCCACAGTTGGGGGGCTGAGCACGGGAACCGACAACGCTCCTCTTCCTGCTTCTCTGCCGCCTCGCGCTTACAGCGATTGTCCAGGCTGAGCGCTAGAGGCGGCGTCAGAACGACGAAGCAATTGCCCTTACGTCGGGGGGGATCTGAGCTCTGGCGGCGAGGACAAGTTCGCCGGCTGCATGACCTGACTCCACGTGGCTGAGGCCTACCACGTGGAGCCTAGCAGCAGTCAGCGGGCCCAGCGTGAGGAGCGCGGCACGCAGAGCATCGGGGCAGCGAAATCGCAAGTATTGCAGAGATCTGTATTTTTAATTTATTTTTAATTTATTTCAATTTATTTTAATTTATTTTTAGCCTGGTCAGGGTCCTGGTCCAGCCTTGGGGTCAGGGCCCCCCCAACCCCCCCTCCCTCCTCCCTGTGATTGGGGAAATCTTTCATTTATTTTAATTTCATTTAATTTTCATTGATTGCCAGGTTTGCCCCTTTTTCTTTGGATCCTTCTTACACTAGGGGGACTCAAAATAATAATATTAATAGAGGAGGAAGAATGACGGGAAAATTACGGTGCCCGTCCTGCGGAACACGCAGAATTGCGGATTCTGAAGCCGGGATCTGCCGGGGTTGTGCTGCGGAAGCAGCCTCTGTGGAGCAGGAAATTCAGTTGTCCATGGATCAGACTTCTCAGGGGTCTCAAGGTCTCCGGGAAGGGGGAGGGGATTCTTCCTCCACTCCCCCGCCCTCTACCTCTGCCTTACCAGGCCCCTCCCAGTCCCTTCCCCCTGCTTCCAGTGCAACGGAGGGAGGCTGGGAGCATTTTTCTCCAGAATTTGTCCTTCTGTTGCACAAAGCTTATTGTATGCGTCAGCAGGGACTCATGGAGCCAACGCTGCTGAAAGAAGGTAGCTGGCCCGGCCCAGGGAAGACAAGCTCCCATGACCCCGGAGCCCCTCCTAAGCGCTCTAGACTAATGAGCGAAGAACCTCTCACGTCTCCATCTCCGGTCACTTCGGATGAGGAGGGATCAGACAGAGAAGTGGGGGAGGAAGAGGAAGAGCTTGAGGAGGGGGAGATCCCAGAAGAAGAGCATTCCCGAATAGTTAGTCGGGAGGAGCTCCCAGCCTTAATTAATGAATCCCTGAAGGTGCTCAATATGGCATCAAACATTTCCTGCAGAGGAAGAAGCGTTAGAGGATCCTTTGATTCAAGCCGTCAGAAAAACTCAAAGTCTTTCCGGTCCACAGGGTGGTACGCCAGATGATCCAGGAAGAGTGGAATCAACCGGAGTCCAGTCTAAGGGGGGTGAGGGCCATGTCTCGCTTGTACCCTTTACCGGAGACTGACAAGGATCTGCTGAAGTCCCCAAGGGTAGACGCGGCTGTTTCAGCGGTGACAAAGAAGACAACCATTCCAGTTGAGGGCAGCGCAGCGCTTAAAGATAGTCAGGATAGAAAGCTGGACTCTCTGCTGAAGCAAGCCTTTGATGTTAGTGCCCTAGCCCTGCAGGCCTCAGTGTCAGGAGCGTGGGTAGCAAGAGCCTGCTTGAGGTGGGCACAACAGCTTCAACTAACGGAGGGCGCCTCTACCGACGCGCAGGCTAGTGCTGCGCGGTTAGAGTCGGGTTCCACCTTTCTAGCAGATAGCCAGTACGACCTTATTAGGAGTCTAGCAAAAAATATGGCCTCGGTGGTAGCAGCCAGGAGATATCTGTGGCTGCGCAATTGGGCGGCGGACCCCTCCTCAAAGGCTCGTCTGAGTCGCCTTCCCTTCAAGGGTAAGCTGCTGTTTGGTGAAGACCTGGAAAAGTTGGTGAAAGACCTTGGCGAGTCTAAGGGAGGTAGACTCCCGGAAGATAGACCTAAGCAAAACCGTTAGACGGTCCCAGCTCGTAACCAGCCGAGGGACTTTCGTAGATTCCGGTCAACCAGACATAATTTTTTTCCTAGGGGTCGCCCCTCGCCTAGAGGACAAGGCTTCCGAGGGTTTCGAGGAGCTGGAAGAGGTTTTGGAGCTTCCTCCTCATCCTCAGGTCCTAGGAAACACAATGAAACTGCGGGGGCCCAGGAGAAAGGCCTGCTGGTGGGGGGTCGGTTAAGGCAGTTCCTTCCCGCCTGGGCCCGAGTCACATCGGATCGTTGGGTACTGGAAGTAATCAGAGAGGGTTATGCTCTCAAATTCACAAAGCAAGTTCCCCCAGCCTTTATGCAGTCTCCCTGCTGCTCTCCAGAAAAGAGAGCAGCAATAGAAGACACTCTTTCAAGGCTGATCGAGTTGGGAGCGGTGACTCCCGTCCCGAGAGACCAATACGGTTCCGGTCGATACTCGATCTATTTTGTGGTACCAAAGAAAGAAGGGTCCTTCCGTCCAATCCTGGACTTAAAGCAAGTCAATCGCTGCCTCTCGGTTCCTCATTTTCGGATGGAAACCCTGAGGTTGGTCATTGCAGCGGTAAGACAGGGGGAGTTTCTGACATCACTAGACTTGACGGAAGCATACTTACATATCCCGGTACGAAAATCTCATCAGCAGTTCCTGAGATTTGCAGTGCCGAGGGGTCATTTTCAGTTCCAGGCTCTTCCCTTTGGCCTAGCAACAGCCCCCAGGACATTCACCAAGGTAATGGTAGTGGTAGCCGCGGCCCTTCGCAAGGAGGGGATTCTAGTACATCCATACCTGGACGATTGGCTGATTCGGGCAAAATCCGAGACGGAGAGTCGTACAGCTACAGCCAGAGTGGTGGAATTCCTTGAGGCGTTGGGTTGGGTCATCAACCGGGCAAAGAGCAGATTAATTCCCTTGCAGGAGATCGATTACCTCGGAGCAAGGTTCGACACAAGGAGAGGAAGGGTCTTCCTGTCGGAACAGAGGTTATGAGATCTGAGGAGCCTGGTCTCTCGCTTCATTTCAAGACGGATCCCTACCACCTGGCATTACCTTCAGCTGTTGGGCACCATGGCGGCAGCGATAGAGGTAGTACCGTGGGCCAAGGCACATATGCGACCTCTTCAGCGCGCATTGTTACGACGTTGGTCCCCTCAGCATCATCCCTTATCCATGCAGCTGCCCTGTCCTCTTCAGATCAGGAGGACTCTCCTCTGGTGGGAGTGCCCAAGGAACCTAGGATGCGGGAAGCCTCTCGATCCACCCCAATGGATACAGCTGACGACGGATGCAAGCCTCGCAGGTTGGGGTGCTCATTGCGAGGGCCAGTTCGCACAGGGGAGCTGGACCCCGAGGGAAGCTCGGTGGTCCATCAACAGGCTAGAGCTGAGGGCAGTGATGCTGGTACTCAGAGCTCTCGAGCCCTTGGTTCGGCAAAGGGCAGTCCGCGTTCTCTCGGACAATGTCACCACGGTGGCCTACATCAACCGCTAAGGGGGAACGAGCTGCCCCCTGCTGGAGAAGGAGGCAGACAGCCTCTTAAAGTGGGCCGAAGCACACCTGTTGGACCTGTCAGCTCAGCACGTGGTGGGAACAGAAAATGTGATGGCCGATTACCTCAGCAGACACAAGATAGACCACGGGGAATGGGAGCTAGCGCAGGAAGTGTTCGACCAAGTGGTAGCCCTTTGGGGAGCACCAATCATGGACCTCATGGCGCGCTACGAAACATCCAAAGCAATCCGGTTCTTCAGTCGAAGAAAGGAAAGGATGTCAGAAGGCTTGGATGCCCTGGTCCAGAAGTGGCCTTCGGAAGGTCTCCTGTATGTGTTTCCGCCCTGGGCCCTCATAGGGAGAATTCTAAGACGAATAGAGGCTCACCCAGGTCTGGTAATCCTCGTAGCCCCGGATTGGCCTCGATGCCCATGGTATGCAGACCTGGTGAGACTAACGGCTCATCGCCCCTGGAGGCTCCCCAACAGAAAGGATTTGCTACGGCAGGGTCCAGTACTCATGCCCCACGTGCATCGATTCTCGCTTACGGCTTGGCCCTTGAGAGGGCGCGGCTCGTGAAGCGAGTTTACTCGGCTTCGGTTATTTCGACCCTGCTGAACGCTCAGAAACGCTCGACCCACCTTTCCTATATCAGGGTTTGGCGCATATTCGAGGCGTGGTGCGCGGATCTCCATAAGAAACCCTTAGAAGCCTCAGTTCCGGAGGTGTTAGAGTTCCTACAAGCAGGCTTCGAGAGGTTTGGCTCACAGCTCGTTACGAGTTCAGCTAGCGGCCATTTCTTGTTATAGGGGAAAGGTTCGGGGCAAGTCTCTAGGAGACCACGCTGATGTGGGTATATTCCTGAGGGCGGTCAAGCGCTTACGGCCTCAACAAAGATCAGTGATTCCCCCTTGGGACTTAAACCTGGTTTTGGATTCCCTAACCAGGGAGCCCTTTGAGCCAGCAAGGAGTTCCTCCCTAAAGGACTTGACCCTGAAGACGGTATTTTTGGTAGCTATTTGTTCGGCTAGGAGGGTCTCGGAGCTCCAAGCTCTCTCTTCTCGACCTCCCTTCCTTTCCTTTTTCAAGGATAAGATGGTCTTAAGGACGGTTCCTTCCTTCCTACCCAAGGTCTCCTCTTCCTTTCATATGAACCAAACAGTTTCGCTCCCGTCCTTTGCGGGAGAAGCACAGGAAGGGGAGAGTACCAAACTGCGTCTCCTAGATTTGCATAGAGTGCTGAGACGGTATCTCTCATGCACAGCGTCTTTCCGCAAGTCCGAACGGCTTTTCGTTCAATTTGGAGGGCCGCACAAGGGGGAAGCAGCGGCCAAAGCTTCCATTTCTAGGTGGATCAGGGAGACCATTGCCTCTGCCTAGGTCCCAACAGGTCTTCGCGCGCATTCAACTCGAGCGCAGTCGGCCTCCTGGGCAGAGCATAGCTTGGTCCCACCGCTAGACATCTGTAAAGCGGTCACCTGGTCCTCTCTGCATACCTTTTCCAAGCACTACAGACTGGATGTCCAGAGAAGAGCAGACACCAGGTTTGCGGGTGTGGTACTTCGGTCCGGGTTGGCGAACCCCACACAGGTTTGAACTGCTCTGTTACATCCCGAGAGTAAAGGGACTGGACTGGAGTTCTGCTAAGGAAAAAGTAATTAGTCCTTACCTGCTAATTAGTGTTCCTGAAGGAACTCCAGTCCAGTCCCTGATCCCGCCCAGGTTTGGTTTCTAGTGTTCAGAATGGAATAAGGGACCGAAGTCGGTGAACGGAGCGGGGCGGAAGCAGAAAACTCCGGTCCGATGAGCCCCAGCTGCGGGGCTACGGGCTAGGGAGGCACGGGGAGGGGTAAGCCTTCTCCTTCCCTCCCCTCCCTTACCACTGTACTTTCAGCCTTAAAAAAAAAAAAAAAAAATGTTTTGGTTTCCTGTTTCGTTGGTTTTGGTTTGTTTTACGCATTATAGTTACGGGTGCCTGTCAGGACTGCTTTTTCATCAGATTACTGGTGCCTATGGGTGGTGCCAGTGGTATTTATACCACACCATCATCAAAACGATGATGGGCTCAGCCTCCAAGCTGCTGGAAGGGTTGCGCAACCCGAGAGTAAAGGGACTAGACTGGAGTTCCTTCAGGAACACTAATTAGCAGGTAAGGACGAATTACTTTTTTTTGTTCCCTCCACGTTTAAAAAAAAAAAAATTAAAAAAAAAAAAGAAGAGAACGTCAACAGGGAGTGTCTTCTCTCTCATTACCGTTTTAGAATTATGGCAGCACGACCACAATGTGTGGTATGCGGCACCTGGTTGTCCTCTGAGGTAGAGTTGCAGAGGGAGGTCAAGGAGGTCCCTGAGGCGCAAGAGCAGTCGGCAGGGACAGTGACGGAAGCGGAGCACTCTGCGGTTCTAGTGCCTGCGTTGGAAGAAACGTCAGGGCCTTCGGGGATGCTGTCGCTTCCGGGGTCGTCGGATCTCGGAGGCTTCTCCCCTGATTTCATTCTATTGATGCACCAGGCCTTTTTCATGCGGCGTCAGAGCAAGATGCCGGGAGCGTTGCTGCTTTCTCTCCCTTCTCAGCAGTTGGAGGTAGCTGAAGGAGGGGGCGGGGGTCTGTCGGCTCCTAAGAGAGCAAGGATCTGAGCTAGTACATCCGAGGGGAGCGATTGGCCAGATGTTGAGGAACCTGACTGGGAGCAGGAGGAGGGGTTGGAGGATCTGGAAGAGGGAGAGATCCAAGAACCCGAGGATCAGGCCAAAATCATAAGGGTCTTCCGTAGGGAGGAACTTGTGGCGCTGATCACGGAATCTATGCAGATGTTGAATCTTGCTCCCCAGTCCACTAGTGAGGTAGAAGTGGAGGATCCAGTCGTTCAGGTGGTGAGGCAAACACAAGTGGTGTTTCTGGTTCACCGAGTAGTTGACGGGATGTTTCAGGAGGAGTGGGATCACCCGGAATCGGGGCTCAGGGGGATACGTACCATGAATAGGCTTTATCCCTTAGCCGACAAGGATAAATAGAGGTTCCGTTCTCCTCGGGTTGATGCGGCGGTGGCGGCTGTTACCAAAAAGACCACTATCCCGGTCAAGGGCAGTGCGGCTTTAAAGAATGCACAGGACCGTAAAGTGGAGAGCCTGCTGAAGCAGGCATTTGAGGCGGACGCTCTGTCCTTGCAAGCCTCTATCTGTGGAGCTTGGGTAGCACGTGCCTGCCTGCGCTGGGTGCAGCGCCTTCATCTTTCGTCACACCTGGACAAGGAGGAGCTCAAGGAGTTGGGCCGTCTGGAGTCCAGAACAGCATATTTGGCAGACGTCCATTACGCAAATAGTACAGCATCACTCGTGGCCGCTCACAGATCAGTGTGGTTACAAAATTGGGCGGCAGATGGATCTTCCAAGTCCCGGCTTAGCAAGTTACCCTTTAAGGGACGGTGGTTGTTTGGGGAAGATCTGGATAAATTGGTGAAAGACCTCGGGGAGTCTAAGAGTGACAGGCTTCCAGAGGATAAACCGAAACAGGGGAAGACCGGTCAAGGATTTCGGGGACAGTTTCGAGATTCCGAAAGTTTCGTTCAATGCGTTTTGGGAGTTCCCAGCGGGGATGTTTTATGTCGTGGGCCCAGGGATTCCGAGGGTTTTGGGGAGCTAATAGAGGTTTCTCGGAGTCCCACCGCAGTCGCTCGCAAGTCACAATGATATGAGGCGGGTCCCGGCGGAGGGGACTTCCATAGGCGGGAGGCTGCGGGAGTTCCTTGCCCCTTGGAACCACATTACTTTCGACCAGTGGGTGCTAGAGGTTATTCGTCATGGGTACGCGCTGGAGTTAGCGTGCCCTGTGTGGGATTCCTTTGTAATATCGCCCTGCAGGGGACAACAGAAAACCTTGGCGATTCGCAGTACCTTACAGCGGCTCCTACGTTAAGGGCAGTCATCGAGGTTCCGAAGGCAGAGTATGGCGTAGGTCGGTACTCCATTAATTTTGTTGTGCCAAAGAAGAACGGGGTGTTGCGGCCCATTTTGGATCTGAAAGGCGTCAATCGTTGCCTTCGGGTGCCACATTTCCAGATGGAAACCTTACGGTCGGTCATTGTGGCGGTGCGACAAGGAGAGTACTTGACTTCCCTCGTCTTGCACATTCCCATTCGTCTGTCTCATGAGAAGCTTCTGCGGTTTGCCTTTCCTTGGGGGCACTATCAGTTCCAGGTGTTGCCCTTCGGTCTAGCAACGGCGCCGCGTACGTTCACCAAGATCATGGTGGTGGTAGCGGTGGCGTTGCGCAGAGAGGGAGTCTTGGTGCATCCATACCTCGACGATTGGTTGATCCGAGCCAAGTCCGAGGCGGAGAGCGTTCAGGTTACCCGCAGAGTGGTGGAATTTCTGCAAAGCCTGGGTTGGGTGATCAATCCAGCCAAAAGCCGATTAGAGCCATCTCAGACCCTCGAGTATTTGGGAGTGCTGTTCGACACGAAGAGCGGACAAGTGTTTTTGCCGGAGCGGAGAGCGCAGGGTCTCAGGAGTCTGATTTGCAGGTTCAGGGCCACCCCGAATCCATTGGCGTGGACTTATCTTCGGGTGCTGGGCACAATGGCAGCGACTCTGGAAGCGGTTCCTTGGGTCAAGGTGCATATGTGGCCTCTGCAGAGGTCTCTTCTGCGCCAGTTGTCGCATCAGGAGGATTCCTTGAGCAAACGGCTTCTGTGTCCGCGCGAGGTCAGGCAGTCTCTGAGGTGGTGGTTGCTTCTGGCATCGTTGACGGCCGGAATGCCTCTGGAGCAGCCGGAGTGGCTTCCCTTGTTGACGGACGCCAGCCTAGGAGGCTGGGGAGCCCACTGCGAAAGCAGGTATGCGCAAGGGGTTTGGTCGCTTCTGGAGAAATCATGGTCGATCAATCGCCTGGAGCTTCGAGCTGTCTGGCGGGCACTGCAGACGTTCGAAGCTGCGGTAGTGGGTCGTGCTGTCCGAGTCCTGTCCGACAATTCGGCGGCAGTCGCCTACATCAATCGACAGGGCTGCACGGGGAGTGCAGCCATGGAGGAAGAGGCGGACTTGTTGTTCGCTTGGGTGGAAAGTCGGTTGACAGCTCTTTCGGCGGCGCACATCGCAGGAAAGGACAATATGATGGCTGACTTTCTCAGCAGAGTACGGGTAGATGCGGGAGAGTGGGAGCTGCACCCGGACACGTTTGCGCAGTTAGTGAGTCGCTGGGGGCAGCCAATAATGGACCTAATGGCGACCTTCCAGTCCGCGAAGGCCATCCAGTTCTTCAGCAGAAGGAGGGAAAGAATGTCGGAAGGCATAGACGCGTTGTTACATCCCTGGCCTGCCACAGGGCTGCTGTATGTCTTTCCTCTGTGGGCACTGATCGGCCGAGCGGATCGGGGCTTATCCGGGAAGGGTTCTCCTGGTGGCTCCAGACTGGCTGAGGCGTCCGTGATATGCGGACTTGGTGTGGCTTCTCGATGGCGACCCATGGCAGTTACCGGTGAGGGCGGATCTGTTGAGGCAAGGGCCTCTCTTTATGCCTCAGGTGGATCGATTCTCGCTTACAGTATGGCCATTGAAAGGGCAAGGTTAAGGAAGAAAGGTTATTCACCGGCAGTCATTGCGACCATGCTTAGGGCGCGTAAGCAGTCCATGTCTCTGGCATATATTTGTATTTGGCGTATATTTGAGGATTGGTGTTCAAAGCGGCAGATCAGGGCAGCCACAGTTTCTATTCCCTCGGTATTAAGTTTTCTACAGGATGGTTTTGAGAAGGGTCTGGCACCCAGTTTGCTGTGAGTACAATTGGCAGCTCTCTCTTGTTACCGAGGGAAGGTGCAAGGCGTTGCGCTCGGTGCCCATATGGACGTATTGCGTTTTCTCAAAGCAATTTTGCGTTTGCGCCCAGCGTGAAGAGTGACGATGCCACCTTGGGATCTGAATTTGGGGTTGGCAGCATTGGTCAATCCACCCTTTGAGCCGTTGCATCGGGCTTCGCTGAAGGATGTGACTTTGAAAACGGTGTTTCTAGTGGCGATCTGTTCAGCTAGACGCATTTCGGAGTTGCAGGCGTTGTCTTGTAGAGAACTGTTCTTGACTTTTTTCTAGGGAAAAAGTGGTGCTGCGGCCTGTTCCGTTCTTTTTTGCCGAAAGTGGTTTCTTCCTTTCACCTAAATCAGACGGTCTCTCTTCCCGTTCTGGGTTCTCTAGACGGGGACGCTGGGGAGCGTAGTTTACATCGGTTGCAGCGCTATTTGAAGCTGTCTTAACCATTTTGCAAGTCGGACCGCTTGTTTGTGTTGTTCGGAGGAGTGCGCAAGGGGGAAGTGGCTGCGAAGGCTTCCATTGCTAGGTGGATTTGGGAGGCTATTGCTTCTGCTTATCTTCTTCGAGGTCGGCCGGTGCCGGTAGGGTTGAGCGCGCATTCTACCAGAGCGCAGGCGGCTTCATGGGCGGAGCACTGTTTGGTTCCGCCAGAGGAAATTTGTCGAGCAGCGGCTTGGTCGTTACATACCTTCAGCAAGCACTACCGTCTTGATGTCGCAGCTACGGCTGATGCCTCTTTTGGGGCGGCGGTATTGCGTGCCGGCTGGAAAGGCCCTTCCCGTTGATTACTGCTCTGGTACATCCCAGAGGTAGAGGACTGAACTGGAGGAACGATAAGGAAATGATAATTACACTTACCTGGTAATTGTAGTTCCTTGAGTGATGACAGTTCAGTCCTCATTCCCACCCGGGGTTCTTCCTGGCTGGTGTCGGCTCAGTAGCGCGAAGATAACGATAACAGGTAAGCTCGGTCTTTGGTTTTGTTCCTTTTCACTCTTTCTTCTACTTTTTTTGGTGAGCTTCAGAGGGAAGAGTGTAAAAAAGGTTTGGCCTTAATGGCTACGGTAATGGTTTAGTTTAGTTTACGGAGGTTATTGAAGTTACTTATTTGTTGCTCCTTTGAGTCTGCTTTGTTAATAGTTCACACTAGGCCTCATGGGAGGATCCAGCAGGATATATCCAGTGATGTCAGAATTCTGACATGCCAGTCTCCAAGTTGCAGGAGGAGGTTGACAACCCAGAGGTAGAGGACTGAACTGTTGTCACTCAAGGAATTACAGTTACCAGGTAAGTGTAATTATCATTTATAATTGTAACTAGGAATCAAAACAACTGGCAGATCATGGTCTCTCTTCTCTTTTGTATATTTTCCATCAAAATATCAATTATAATTAGTGACACACAAGGGAGAAAAGGGGCTTTCTGTCTCTTTGGTTTGTAGTTAATTTGCAGGAGCCTTGTCTTTTTAATAATATAATAAATGCAGTGCCAGCCCAATAGGATTTGATACCCTAGGTGAGCCATCTGGTACCCCGCACACCTTTTCCAATAAGTCATATCTTCCTTTCTGTGGTTTCTCCCTCTCCCCCCCCCCCCCCCCCAGTCTTCAGCATTTCTCTCCTTCTGTTATACTTTCCTCCAAGGTGTCCAGCATATCCCTCCCCCCTTACCATTGTTGCTACTTCCCCAGTAAGGCTTTAAGGGCAGTAGCAAAACACTAAAACTGCTCTGAGCAGTGGACTTTCTAGCATATGTGCATGAACAAGGCCTGATGTGTTCCGATGCGGCAGACCTTGAGTGCACAGTCATGCATGCAAACAGTACTAAAAACACCTGCCACTCAGGGTGGTTTTAAAGGGCTTTCCTGATGATAATCAGTGTTTCATTGCTGCATCTAAAGTCCACGTTTTTGGCATGCTGCAAAAGTAAGGTGGTAGGGGTGGCAGCAGTGGTGGTAGAGGGGGAAATGCTGTGCTGCCACCCTAGGCAGGCACCTAGTCTGCCTAGTAGCTGGGCTGACCCTAATTCAGTAATGGTAAGTCTGGACCTGTATGGCCTATCCAGTTTCCTCTGTAAAAGTGGTTAGAGTTGTAACTGCTGCTCTGTGCAAATTTTAAAATTGTATCATGTTTGGGTGGGGAGGCAGGGAGGGGACACCTTACCCATTACCCATTACTTTAAGCGCTAACATCTTAATGCAAATAGAATTTCAGCTTAAAATGTGAATGCTTGCTGCTTCTTATCTTTCTGCCTCTGAGTTTTGTTTGTTTGATTTTAGCCTCAATCTTTGTGTTAAAAAATAAAGCTTAGAGTTGTATTTAGAGCTGCAAATGAAGCAAAGTAAACCTTGTGTTGGTGTGTCAAATGTGACAAAAGGTGAAATTAGGCCTTATCTGCTAATTGCCTTTCCTTGAGTCCCTCCAGTTTACCACTACTACTACTAATGAACATTTATATAGCGCTACAAGACGCATGCAGCGCTGCACAGACACATGTAAAAGATGGTCTCTGCTCATCAGAGCTTATAGTCTAGTCAAGATAGACAACACAGTAGCTGTAGACATGGGTTACAGCTAAGGGGAACGGTAAGGAAATACAAGGAGATCAGGTTAGTCAAGATCTGAAAGTGGCAGCAAAGAGGTGAGTTTTCAGTCTGGATTTCAAAAGGGTCAGAGAAGGTGCCTGATGTACAGACCCAGGTAGTTTGTTCCAGGCATAAGGAGTAGCAAGGTGAAAGGAGTGAAGTCAGGAGTTAGCAATAGAAGAGAAGGGTACAAATAGAAACAATTTGCCAGAAGAGTGGAGTTCCTGAGAAGTTGTGTAGGGAGAGATAAGAGGAAAGGTAGTGAGGAGCTGTAGAGTGAATGCATTTATAGGTCAGCAGGAGAAGTTTGAACTGGATGCAGAAATGGATAGGGAGCCAAAGAAGTGACTTGAAAAGAGGGGTAATATGAACAACATGAGGCTGGCGCATAGGTTGTGCCCCCCCCCCCCCCAACCAGCAGATGGAGACCGAGCAAGCCACGTTTTTGCTGATGTCATCCTATAAGGACTCTGTGCGTCAGGAAAACTGGCCTGTATTGGAATATCAAAGCAGAATTTTGGCAACTACTGGCCCTGAACAATGGCCTGCTGCCCTGCAAGACACTCCACTCATCCGTCTTTTCTACCTTGGCAATCATGTCCACCAGATTTGATTCACAATATATATATATTTTTTTGTTTGTTTTTTTTACTGAAATTATCGTGAGGCCTCAGTGGCTTCCTCCTGTGCACCCGACTGCTCTCTTGAGGAACGTTGAGACCCTCTCAGTGCCTACTCTGTCATTCTGCTCTCTTCTGAGCATAAGTAACAGAGCCTGGCTGCCGACAGCGTGCCCCTGTGCCCTCCTCAGGCAGCGCACAGTGGTTTTCCTGAGGCCATGAGCCCGCCGAAAAAGACACACGTTGACTGCCAGAGTGAAGAGCTTTCTGTTCCATGCTAAGGCCATGAAGAACATACACTTCTGACTGTTGATGAAGGCCCCCTCCACGAGTGGGAGCATACGATTTGAGCTAGCACCCAGAGGCAGACAGGATTGACTTTCCCCAGACCAGGGAACAGCTGTGGGCCCAATCTTAACAACTGCCCAGACAGCACTGGAGGGAGGGACCTGGGGCTCCTGGGTTTTCACCCCTTCATGAGTAGGGCCATCACCATGACTGAACAACAGACCCCCTGCCACTAAATTACCTCTCACCAACAGGTAATATCCAAATCCTTGCCTATTCTTTCCTCACTCTTCTTTCTTTGTTTTTTTATTTTGTTTGTTTGTTTTTTTGTGTGTTAGCACAAGTGCTGCCTTTACCGGTCTCCCTCTCAGCTATAAAAGTTTACATAACCTAATTCTGCTCCTCTCCGACACTGATCAGATTTTGAGCCAATTTCCAACAGATCAATCCAGTTCAGTTCAGATGCACGAGAAGTCCATCATCTGCTGGAGACTGAGCAATACTGGCCAGTTTCCCTGATGCACAGAGCCCTTATAGGATGACATCAGCAAAGCTTGGTTTGCTCCGTCTCCATTTGCTGGTTGGGGGGGATAACCCATTTGTCTGGACTGGACTGGACTGGACTGGAAGGACAACCTGGAAGTTAGTTTACACCCTCCATTTGCGAGAGAACTTAAATATTCTATTGTATAAGTGTGGAGAAGGAAAGGGGAAGAAGTTTGTGTATTTGGTTTTACATTTTTTATTGGTCTCCAGTGTATAATGGTTTCCTTATGGTCCCTCTAGTTCAATCCAATACGTGTGAGTTATCTTCCTCCATCAGCAGCTGAGGACTGAACATGTCAGAATTCTGATGTCACAATACAGGAGCTCTCTCTTCAGCTTCAGGAACCTGTATCTTAGTCCTCAGCAGCTAGGTGAGGAGCTTTTGCATGGTGGACTCAACTGAAAGTACTTTGGCCTAGTTTACAAAAAATAAAACCCCACAAAAAAAAGAAACAGAAGATATGTTGACCTGAATGATGGAACCACAGGGTGCCTTTTTGCTGCAGCTAGGTATCACTTTATGCAGCACTGTGTAAGTGAGGACTGGCAGTGGTGCAGGGTCTGCCTTTGACACCTAGATTCTTAAATAGATCAGGTGTAGCCTGAGGTGAAATTACCTGGTAGTCCAGGTCCCTTCCCCTCCCCCCAAGCCGGACAGCCCAAAAAATCTGTGAGGTGAGATTTGCTGGATTTTACCGTTTGTTTCCATTGCTCTGTCATATTTGTGGCTTGGTGTCTTTTTTTTTTTTTGAGGGGGGGGGGGTGGTGTGAGTTAGTTCCTAAGCATCCCTCCAGTCCAGTCCCTTTCCTCTGTGTTGTGCTCCCCTTCCAGCAGCTTGGAGACTGAGTATGTCATCTTTTTTATGACACCTGGGGTATATGTAGCATTGGTACCACCCACCAACTCCAGTATACTCAGTCTCCAAGCAGCTGGAGGGAGCAGTAAGCCAGGGGTTGGCTTACTGGAGAGACACTTAGGTGATCTCCAGGAACAAGCAGGAATGAGTCTTCACATATGGGTATCGTCGGTACCGACGGAGCCTGCGCGGGAACGCTCCCCAGCGTCCAGAAAGAAAGCTTTTGGGAGCATCCCACAGCACCTGTGCGCTGCCTTCCCGCCTTTCCCAACCGCCTCTCTCCAGGTCTTCTTTTCCGCGGAGCCAGCAGGTCGTGTTCCTGTCACCGCTGAAGAAGTTCTTTATTTTCTTTTATTTCTTTGGTCGCGCGTCTGCCTTCTTCGACGTCGGACCGGTACCGCCGGTCTTTTCTGCTTTCTTTTTAAAAAAAACAAAAAAAACCTACCGTTTCCCACTTCTGTGCATTTTTTCTTTTTGGGCCTTAAGCCTAGAAAAACTTTCCTCATGGAAAAGCCCGCTTCCAGGTTTAAAAAGTGCACGAAGATAAATAAAATTTTGAAAAAAATAAATAAAATTTTGAAAAAAAAAAAAGTGCACGAAGTGCAGCGGTACTCTTTCTATCACCGACACCCATGACTGGTGTCTAAAATGTTTGGGTCCTGACCATTCCATCACCGATTGTGAGTCCTGTTCCATGATGTCTAAAAGAGGTCAACAGAATCGAGTGGCCAAGCTCAGTACCCTGTTTCCCTCTGATGCAGCTTCGGTGGCATCGACATCTTCCAGGGCTGCTTCTTCCTCCCATGGATCTCAGGTAACCAAACATAAGTCCAGCCGGTCCTCGAAGGGTAGATCTCCCTCTAAGTATCGCAATGCCTCCGGGCTTGCTCTCGAGGATCCCGCACCGGCAAAATTACCCCGGCGGGAAGCTCCGGCTTCCAAAGCTTCATCTATGGGGTTACAGGTTGACATCGATGGCTCGGCCTCGACCGATCACCTGTTGCCATGTTCTGGGGTACCGGTGGTTTCCACTGGTACCGACATCCAGACATTGGTTGCGTCGATGGATCAGAATATTCTGACCATGCAGCGTGCCATTACGGCATTCATACAAGCTGTGACGCTGCCGGTACCGCAACAAACTCAGTTGTCGGTACCGATTCCGGCACCGGCACCGATATCGGTTCTGGTGCCGGTACCGATTGCATCGACATCGGCTTCGGTGTCGACTGCAGCGGTACCCTGTTCTGTGATGCCCATCGGTACCGAATTGGTACCAATCACTCCCGATGTCGGTACCACTCGGTACACATATCGGGCTCTGCAGGAGCATCCAGACAGGCGATACTTCGATTCCTCCGAAGACTCTGATGAATCAGAGGCTTCTGTCGAAGCATCTGTACTCCTTCCTCAGGAGTCCTCTTCTCCAAAAAGAAGAATGTCTCCTCCAGAAGACTTGTCTTTTCAAGACTTCATTAGGGAAGTGGCCAGGGGCCTCTCCATTTCAGTGGCCCCTGAATCAGAGCCTAGAGCCAAGAAATTGGATATTTTACAATATCCTAAGGCTCCTAAAGAGGTAGCTACTTTACCAATTCATGAGATCCTTTATGATCACATGTTGTGCATATGGGAGACACCTCTCACTATCTCACCTCATTCTCATAGGTTGGACACCATGTACCATGTTCCTCCTTGTCCTGGCTTTCATAAGACTCAGCTTCCTCACCACTCTATTGTGGTGGAGTCTGCTATGAAGAAGATAGAGTGCAAAAAGACACTCATCTAATCCTCCAGGAAGAGAATGCAGAACCTTGGATTGGATGCTTTTGGCCGGAGAATTTTCCAGGCCAATATTCTTGCTGCCAGAATCAACTCCTATAGTCTCTATATGGGGATGTTTCTAAAGGAAGTTACAGATCATCTGCAAACTTTATCTCCTTTTATCTCAGAAGATAAAAGGGAAGAGTTTCTCACCTGGCTTAAACATGCCCAGGATGTTTCCAAATTTTCCAACCGTGCAGTCTTTGACTCTTTTGAGTGTGCCAGCAGAGCCTCGGCTATTGCCATAGGTGCACGCAGAGTTGCTTGGTTACAAGCTTCTGATTTGGAACCCTGGGTCCAGGATGGATTAGGAAATCTTCCTTGTACAGGTGAAAACCTTTTTGGCAAGGATTGGCAAGCAAAGGCCACTCAGATGGATGCTGAGAATTCTGCCTTAGATAGACTTTCAAAGTCTACTTCTGCTCCTGTTAGAAAAAGGTTATTCAAAAAGGCTTTCTTTCCCAAAAAGGGGAAATATTATCCTGTTTATGGTCAGCAGGCATCTTCTGCAGTTAGTTTTGCTGCAAAGCGTCAACAACCTAAACAAGCCAAGCCTAAGGCTGCAAGGACTGCTACGGCCCAACAGCCTCAGCCTCCTCAGGGCCTTTGACTTACATCTAGAGAACTTAGCCTTTCTGGCTCTAGAAGAGCCAGAGCCTCTCTCCATTCCAGGAAGGTTAGCCCACTTTGCTCCCAGATGGGAACAAGTCACGGCAGAGCAATGGACCCTCTCCATCATAAGGGAGGGGTACAAGCTTCATTTCTTAAACCTTCCTCCTCACACCATGGTGAGACAGTTCAATTCTCCAACATCTCTCCTCGACCTTCTGGGTCAGGAGATTGCTACCCTTCTTGCCCAAAGGGCAATAGAAGAAGTACCCCTTCTTCAACAGGGTTCAGAGTTCTACTCCCCCTATTTTCTTATCCCAAAGAAAACAGGGGGCTACAGACCCATATTAGATCTCAGAGAATTGAACAAGTTTCTATGCAAGGAGAAATTCAAGATGATTTCTCTCGGTGCTCTCCTTCCATACCTTCAGAGTCAGGATTGACTTTGTTCTCTAGATCTCAAGGATGCGTACACCCATATCCTCATCCATCCAACACACAGAAGGTTCCTTCGGTTCCTTTATCAAGGAAAGCACTACCAATGCAGAGTGCTTCCTTTCGGTCTGGCCTCTGCTCCAAGAGTGTTCACAAAATGCATGGCAGTAGTAGCTGCATTTCTACGCACTCTAGGAATATTTGTATTCCCATATCTGGACGACTGGCTCATCCGAGCTCCGTCCCAGTCAGAGGCCCAGACTTCCCTAGCCTGTACAAGGCGTGTTCTTCAGTATCTGGGACTTGTAATAAACATCCCAAAATCCCATCTCACCCCTACTCAGTCACTAGAGTTCATAGGGGCCTTGCTAGATACCACAACTGCAAGGGCCTATCTTCCCCAGGCCCGTTGCCTATGCTTGGTGCAGTTAGCCTCACAAATTCAGTTAAAGTCCCATTTAACTGCTCGAGAAATGTTACAACTCTTAGGCCACATGGCATCCACCGTGCATGTGGTTCCTTACACTCGCCTTCACATGAGGGCAGCTCAGTGGACTCTGTCCACCCAATGGACTCAGGCATCAGGGTGCCTGTTAGACAAAATAGCAACCTCCAGTCGCCTCTTCTGGTCTCTCCAGTGGTGGAGGTCCACTCAAAATCTGTTGCTGGGGTCCCCCTTTCAACAGTCGCTACCCCAAGCAACCCTTACAACAGATGCTTCTCCAAAGGGTTGGGGAGCTCATCTACAAGATCTCTCCACCCAGGGCATCTGGTCTCCACAAAAGACATCTCTACATATCAACCTCTTGGAGCTCAAAGCAATTCCTCTAGCTGTCAGAGTCTTCCACACCCTGCTCAGCTACAAGACAGTCCTCATCCACACGGACAACCAAGTAGCCATGTTCTACGTGAACAAGCAGGGCGGGACTGGCTCTCTGTCGCTTTGCAACGAAGCTTTGAGATTGTGGGCCTTCGCCAGAGAGCATCAAATTCATCTCGTGGCAGGGGTTCAAAACTCTTGGGCAGACAGACTCAGTCGAGTTCTGCTTCCACACGAATGGTCCCTCCATGGGGACCAGATAGCCAGGATCTTCTGAATTTGGGGAACCCCGGACATAGACCTGTTTGCAAGTCCGTGGAATGCCAAACTTCCCCCGTTCTGTTCCAGGATTCCGTGTCAGGGAGTTCAGGCCAGCGATGCCTTCCTCCTTCATTGGGGGCAAGACTTCCTCTATGCCTTTCTACCCATTCCCCTAATTCCCAAGACACTGTTCAAACTTCAGAGAGACAAGGGGTCTATGATCCTCATAGCACCACATTGGCCACGCCAGGTGTGGTACCCTCTACTTCTGCATCTCTCTCAAGCTCCCTCCCTGAAATTGGGATCTGCTCCAGACCTCCTGTCCCAGGAGGAGGGAACGTTGTGGCACCCAAATCCCCAGTCTGTTCATCTCAGAGCCTGGTTGCTGAAGGCCTAGACCTTCAAGATTTGCATCTTTCTCAGCAAGTGAAGGATATCCTTCATGCTTCCAGAAAGCCTTCCACTAGAAGTTCCTATGCTTCTAAATGGAAAAGGTTTACCATTTGGTGTGCAGAAAAGGGTCTTAACCCTCTTGCAATACCTCTGAATTCTTTGCTAGAGTATTTGCTGCATTTATCCCATGCAGGCCTTAAAACAAATTCAGTAAGAGTCCATTTGAGTGCTATTGCAGCATCCCTTAAGCCTCTCAATGGACAGCCTATTTCCTCTCATCCTCTTATTGCAAGATTCATGAGAGGCCTTCTTTTAACTAAACCTCCCATTAGACCACCTCCAGTGGCATGGGACTTGAATTTGGTTCTTGGCCAGCTTATGAGGCCACCCTTTGAACCCTTAGCCACTATCTCCTTGAAATTCCTTTTCTGGAAGGTTATTTTTCTCATTGCAGTCACCTCAGCTCGCCGCATCAGTGAACTGCAAGCCTTGGTGGCTAATCCTCCTTATACAAGGTTCCATCATGACAAGGTAGTCCTCAGGACTAATCCACACTTTATGCCTAAAGTGGTCTCACCTTTTCATCTGAACCAGGAGGTGTATTTACCTGTCTTTTTTTCCAGGACCTCATGCATCAAGTGCAGAGAGGAATTTCCATACCCTGGATTGTAAGAGCGCTCGCTTTTTACTTACAAAGGACACAGCAACATAGAAAGTCCTCGCAACTCTTTGTTGCTTTTGATCCCTCTCATTTGGGACTTCCAGTCTCTAAGAGAATTCTGTCCAATTGGATTGCTCAGTGTATTTCTTTCGCCTACCAGAGTAAGAACCTTTCTCTGGAGGACCATGTCACAGCTCACAATGTGAGGGCCATGGCAGCCTCTATGGCTCATCTGAACTCTGTGTCCATCGACCAAATCTGTCGAGCGGCCACCTGGGCCTCGGTTCATACCTTTACAGCCCATTACTGCTTGGACAAGGACTCCCGCCGGGATTCCTTGTTTGGTCAGGCTGTTCTCAAACACCTGTTCCATACCTAATCAACTCCTACCCCCCATCCCTGGTTGGATGCCCGAGATCCATGGGGGCAGGTAGAGCCCTTCTCAGGGACTCACAACCTTGGAGATCTCCCTGGCATCTCTAGCTGGGGAGTCCCTATATGTGAAGACTCATTCCTGCTGCTTCCTGTAGATAGCACAGCTACTTATCTGTAACAGGTGATCTCTGGGAACAGCAGGAATAAGTCTTCACAACCCACCCACCTCCCCTAGGAGTTGTATCTCTCTATCTATCTTTCCTTTCCTCTCTCTCTCTCTTTGTCTCAGCTTAAAACTCGAACTGGAGAGAGGCGGTTGGGAAAGGCGGGAAGGCAGCGCACAGGCGCTGTGGGATGCTCCCAAAAGCTTTCTTTCTGGACACTGGGGAGCGTTCCCGCGCAGGCTCCGTCGGTACCGACGATACCCATATGTGAAGACTTATTCCTGCTGTTCCCAGAGATCACCTGTTACAGGTAAGTAACTGTGCTTTAGTGGGGGGGGGGGGTTCTTTTTCTTAATTTTATTTTTTCAGTGTTTTCTTTTATTTCCTAGGATTATTAGTGGAGTGGTTCTCCACCTCCCCTCAATTAGCAGGTTTGGGGGACAGAAGGAGGCTTCGGGCGGCCCGAGGACAGTCAAAAAGAAAGGCATCGCTGGGGCCATTAAGCTTGCAAGTCCTGCCTCAAGAGCCTTTGTCGCCTCGCTACCAAAGCCCTCCTGGCGGCTGAGCGCGAGGGCGGGAAGGTGCAACCAGCCCGGGTGGAGTAAAGAGGAAAGAATTCTCCTGGAGAAGCAGCTGCATGGGGGAGTCAGCAGGCTCGGGCAGCGTTGGACTCTCCGGCGAGCCGAGTGAAGGCCACTGACGGAGCCATGCGGCTGCCGGCTTGGCGGCGGATCCAGGCCTTCCGATTGCGGAGAGGGACTGCAAAGCGGAGGCAGGTAAATTTATTTTGATTTTGCGTGTTTTTCGCGCACCGGGCAGTTCGGCCGGGTCCAGCTTAACAGATCCATTGTTTTTTGATACAAAAAGAAAAAAAACAAAAAAGCAAAAGTAAGAGATGTGCCTCGCTTGTCCTTTGTTTTTTCTGAGCAGGAGGGTTTAGGAGCATTTAGTTAGATATACTTGTGTGTGTATATATATATATTTATATAGATTTCGATATTTACAGATACATCTATACATATAAATATATAAATAAGGGAATTCTGGTATTAGGTGTGAACGTCATTGGTAGATATAGTTTCTTTGATTTGTTAGGTGTGAGCATCACCATGCCGGCGAGGTCGCAGTGTCGCGGAGCGGTGTCAGAGGCTGACGTTTGCAGGGGCTGCGCAATAGAGGCAGCCTTGGTTGAACAGGGTCTTCAGACTAGTGTGGCCCAGGATCCGCTAGCTTCTGGCTCTTAGGAGTCACAGGAGCCCTTGGAAGCAATCCTCAGCGCGGGGTCTCCTCTGCCCTCAGCTTTGGAGCAGCCGGGCCCTTCTCAGCCTCAGCACGGGCCCTCTTCTGCGGTGGGAGGGCAGGAGGGTGAGGGCTGGGTTTTTTTCCCCCTGGAATTTATGTTGCTCCTGCACAAGGCTTTCTGACTGCGTCAGCACAGGGAACACGGGCTAGCGGCGGCACAGGGGCACATAGCTAAGCACGTGTCAGAGTCCACAAGGCAGTTGGAGATAGGAGTTCCGCCTAAGCTGGCTAGACTTGCACAGGAGATGGCTACCCACTCCCTGATGTCAGAGTCTCTAGAAAGGGAGACCTCAGATCGGGAGGTGGGGGAGGATGGGGAGGAACTTGAAGGCGAGATCCCAGAGGAGGAGGCGGCTAGGATTGTTTATCTTCCATCGAGAGGAGTTGCCGGCCTTACTCAATATTGCCGCAGGGGTTCCAGCGGAGAGGGATGCCTTGGAGGGACCCGCTGGTGCGGCAGATGATTAAAGAAGAGTGGGATCAGCCAGAGTCCGGCCTAAGGGGGGGTGCGGTCTATGTCACGCTTGTACCCCTTGCCGGAGGTGGACAAGGAGCTGCTGCGATCTCTCAGAGTGATCGCGGCGGTGTCGGCAGTTACCAAGAATTCTACCATACCAGTCGAGGGCAGTGCGGCCCTTAAGGATGCCCAGGATAGGAAGCTGGACACTTTGTTTAAGCAAGCCTTTGATGTCAGTGCCTTGGCGCTTCAGGCCTCGGTGTGTGGGACTTGGGTAGCCAGAGCTTGCCTGAGATGGTCTCAACAGCTTCAGCTGTCTAGCGATATTCCGGCTGGGTCGCCGGAGACGGCGTCGAGAATGGAGTCCAGAGTGGCTTATCTGGCAGATAAATTCCTGATGAGATCATACTGGCTATCGAAGAACATAGCTTCGGTGGTGGTGGCTCACCGTTACCTTTGGCTCCGCAACTGGACAGCGGATGATTCTTCAAAAGCCTGCCTCAGCAGACTCCCCTTTAGGGGCATGCTGCTGTTCGGTGAAGACATGGATAAGTTAGTAAAAGAGCTGGGTGAGTCTAAGGGAGGCAGACTCCCTGAGGACGGGCCGAAGCAGAGTCATATCTCCACTCCCTGGCGGACTCAGCCGAGGGAGGCCCGGAAGTTTCGGACAATACTGTCAGTGCCTTTTCATAGGGGTCGCTTCCCCTCTAGGGGGCAGGGGTTCCGTGGGTTTCGTGGAGCAGGAAGGGGCTTTGGGACCTCTTCCTCTGCATCCGACCCTAGGAAACCACAATGAGACAACGGGGGCCCAGGCGGGAGTTCTGCCTGTGCGAGGACATCTGCGGCAGTTCTTTTCCGAATGGGCCTGGGTCATGTCCGACCAGTGGGTCTTGGAAGTGGTGTGGGAAGGCTATGCCCTAGAATTTGCAAGGCCGGTCCTTCCTTCGTTTGTACAGTCTCCTTGCTGAGCGTGAGCCAAGGTCGTGGCGGTAGAGGAGACTCTGGCAAGGCTGTTGGCATTAAGAGCAGTCGTGCTGGTGCCCAAGGATCAGTGCGGTTATGGTTGATACTCGATCTATTTTGTGGTACCAAAAAAGGAGGGTTCCTTTCGGCCGATCCTCGACCTGAAGCGGGTCAATAGTTGTCTTCGGGTTCCTCACTTTCGCATGGAAACTCTGAAGTCGGTGATAGTGGCGGTGTGTCAAGGAGTTTCTGACGTCTCTCGATCTCATGGAGGCATATTTGCATATCCCCGTCCGCGAGTCGCATCAGCAGTTTCTGTGGTTTGCGGTGCTGAGAGGACACTTTCAGTTTCAGGCATTGCTGTTCAGCCTGGCCATGGCTCTGCGCACCTTTACCAAGGTGATGGTGGTGGTAGCCGCGGCGCTACGCAAAGAAGGGATTTTGGTCCATCCATACCTCGACAATTTGTTGATTTCGAGCCAAGTCCAAGGAGGAGAGTTTAAGAGCAACGGCCAGGGTGGCCGGACTCCTAAGAAATCGGGGGTTGGGTGATCAATCTGATGAAGAGCAGATAGAGTATATGGGGGCAAAATTCCACACAGGCACGGGCAGAGTGTTCTTGCTGGTGCAGCGGGTGAAGGAGCTCAGACGTTTGGTGCGCAAGTTTATGGCCATGAAGGCGCCCTCGGCTTGGCACTATCTGCAGGTACTGGGGACCATGGCGGCAATGATCAAATTAGTGTTCTGGGTCAGGGCCCACATGTGGCCGCTCCAGCGCTCGCTGCTCCGTCTTTGGTCCCATCAGCGGCAGTCCCTGTCGGTGGTGCTCCCCTGTTCCCCAGAGGCCAGGAGAGCCTTGAAGTGGTGGCTCCATCCAGGAAATCTAGAGAGAGTCATGCCTCTCAAGTCCCCGAAATGAATACAAGTGACGACAGACACCAATCTGACCGGTTAGGGGGCTCACTGCGAGGGGCACTTTGCTCAGGGCCTCTGGAGTGCCCAGGAAGCTCAGTGGTCCATCAACATATTAGAGTTGCGGGTGGTGGCTCTGGCTCTCAGAGCGTTCATGCATTGGGTCCACCGGAGGGCAGTCCGGGTGCTCTCAGACAATGTGACAGCGGTGGCCTAGATCAACTGTCAGGGCAGCACGAGCAGTCCGCTCCTGGAGGAGGAGGAGCATCTGTTGGAATGGGCCAAGGCCCATCTGGTGGCTCTTTTGGCGCAGCATGTAGCCGGAGTGGACAACATCACGGTGGACTTCCTAAGCAGGTACAGAGTGGATCACGGCGAATGGGAGCTCTGTCGGGATGTCTTCGAGCAGGCCAAGCACCGATGGGGTATTCCGATCATGGATCTGATGGCGCACTGGGAGTCGGCCAAGGTGAGCCGGTTCTTCAGCAGAAGGAAGGAAAGAATGTCGGAGGGCCTAGATGCACTAGTGCAGAAGTGGCCCATGGAGGGACTCCTGTATGTGTTTCCTCCGTGGGTGCTCATAGGCAGGGTCCTCCAACATATAGAGGCTCACCAGGGGTGGGTAGTTCTGATAGCCCCGGACTGGCCTCGGCATGCCGATCTCATGCGGCTCGTGGCCGGTTGGCCATGGTGCCTTCTGGCGAGAGACGATCTTCTGATGCAGGGTCCAGTGCAGATGCCGCAGGTGGCTCGGTTCTCGCTTACGGGCCTGGCTATTGAGAAGGCAAGGCTGCGGAATAGAGGAGATTTGCTGGCTTTTCCCATTTGCATTACTCTGTCATATTTGTGGTTTGGTGTGGTTTTTGTTTTTGTTTTGTTGACGGGGGGGGGGGGGGGGGGGGGGCGGGGCGGTGTGAGTTAGTTTTTCTCTCTTCAGAATGTCAGAGAACTGCCACATCTGACAACCACAGTAACCGGACCCTCTGCCAGGCCGGACCTAAGAATTACAAGCCAAGGTTGTCCAATCTATGCAGTCTGGACTGGATTGTGAGAATGATGTGATTTTCAGGGGCTCAACTCTGATATGGCCGACATCTCGGGGTGTGACTCCTGGTGAGGCCAGGTCCCTCCTGTTCAACTATTCACCCTTCACTGGGCTCAGGTGGAGTCACTGTTCTGAGGTTTGATTACCAAAAAAAAACCAAAAAACCTGTGGCTGGATCAGTTCAGCTGTCTCTGTTATATCTGTCAGACGTCTCCTTCAGAGGAGAGGAAGCCAGTAGCTGTGGGTCTGTCAGTTGCTAGCTCCTGGGGGGGGGAGGGGGGAGTGGAGGGGATGGAGAGAATATCGGCCGATGAGACATGAGGTGTTAATAACTGCCACTCCCTTTGGTTGGAGGGCTGTCCAACCTCCCTGTAGTTTCTCTTTAGACTTCTTTTGGTGAATTGTTGCATCTTTGGACTGCTGATAGGTTTTGTCTGATTCTGGGAATTTTTTTTTCTTCGTCATTGTCCCAGACGTTTTTGTGTGGCGATTCTACTTTCTTTGAGCTGGGGCGCTGAGTCCTTTACACTCTGGACTGTTTGTTTTACATAAGCGGGTTCTCTGAGTTCAGTGGGCATTTTTGGCATGAAAGCGGCCATTTAAAATTTTTCACGCTTGTTTTTTCTTTGCTGCCATGACTGTCGATGTGAACTCACTGTTTCAGGGCTCATCGGATTGCATGTTAGTGTGCTAGTATGTAGAGATCCTAGTTGGTTTTGTTTTCAGGGCTAAAACGTGCATGGGAGGACCACTGTTTTCTCATTTGTCCCAACGAAGCAGACTGAGTAACTATCACCATGCCTCTGGTTTCTTTTTCTGGCAGATTAGTATTTTTCTTTTTTCCTAGGGGTCTTGGCACCCTTTGCAGTGTTTCGGCTAATGGTGATAGCTTATTCTTGGGGGCTATCAGGATCAGGTTTGCCTCTTTAAGTGGTTCAGGTTTCATGGGAATTAAGCTGTTATGTTAACTGCCTAGTTTGCTTCACTTATGCTATACTAATTTGAACTAACCTAATTTGAGTGCACTTGGTTTGTTCTGGTTGGTGCCGATTCCACCCAAACGGGGTTGATCTACAGGTAGCTAGATTGACTTGCATTAATTGGCTCTAAGATGAACTAGTGCACCTGATCTGTTCAGGCTTGTGAAGATTTCACCTGAGCTAAATTATTCTATGTGTTTCTGGATTAATTTGCATTGCCGTGATCTAAGGGCACCTGAATTGTTCGGGTTTACCCTGCTTTCACCTAAGCCAGGTTAATCTGTGTGTGTCTGGAGTAAATCGTTTTACCCTGAAGTTCAGAGGTTGAAGTGTAATTGATTTCTTCTAATTGGCTCTGGATTTACGTACACAGAGTTCACCTGCGTTTCTTGGGATTAATTTGTATTAGCCTGAACTAAGGTGATCTAAGTGCACCTCTCTTGTTCTGGTTTGCTCTGAATTCGCCTGAGTGGAGTTAATCTCCATATTGCTGGATAAATTTGTATTTATTTATGTATGTGATTTTATATACCGCTTGATCTGGAATCAAAGCGGTTTACATAGAACCAAGAACAATTACTAGTAAGAATTAACCTGTGTGGTAAAAAGTTTAAACTTAATCCCATGTAGCTATTTACATCCCAGGTAACTATATATAACAAACAGTGATTCCTAAGCGTCCCTCCAGTCCAGTTCCTTTCGTCTGAGTTGTGCTCCCCTTCCAGCAGCTTGGAGACTGAGTACGTCATCCTTTTGATGACACTGGAGTATATATACCACTGGCACCTTCCACCAGTTCCAGTATGCTCAGTCTCCAAGCAGCTAGGGAGCAGTAAGCCAGGAGATTAGGCTTACTAGAGAGACATTTAGGAAGGCAGGATTCTTTCTTTAATTTCTTTATTTATTTTCCCTTGGATTTCTCTTTTGGTCGGGCAGGCAGGCGTGTGGACCATAGCGGGAGAGGGAGCGTCCCCCTTCTCCCCTTCCCCGTCTTAAACACTCCAGCAGAGCAGGAGGAGGCTTCTGGGGGAGTTTCAGCGCCTGGCGGCTTCTGATCCCTGCTAGGGTGAGGAGCCGTCATTACACAGCAACTGTTCTGCTGGGGCTGTCCAGCTGTTCCGTTTTGCCATGGTGCCGAAGCCCTCTCGGCGGCTGAGCACGCAGATGGAGCGGCGCCACCAAGAGTTGGCTCTAGAGTGCCGGGATCAGAAAAGAGCGAGGCAGAGAGCCGCGGCGTGCGGAAGTGGAACATGCAGTCGCCGGCCATGTGTTAGCAGCAGGACTGCCGTGTTGGAGGAGGTAGGCCTGTAGTGTTTGCGCTCTTTTTTCACATGGATTTTTGCTGCCTGAGGCCTGATTCTTCAGGGAGACTTAGTTGTGCAGTTGGGGCTGGCTGGCACAGACTCCCATTACTAAAGGGGCGTGGAGTGCCAGTAGTCCTTGTTGGTCTTATTATTTCTCTATTAGAAACATTGAAACATAGAAACATGATGACAGAAAAAGACCACATGGCCTATCTAGTCTGTCCTTCCATAACAACAACTACAACAGTCCACTTTTTACCTTTAGAGATCCTCTGTGTTGGTCCCATGCTTTTTTGAATTCAGTTACTGTCCTCATCTCTACCACCTCCACTGGGAGACTATTCCATGGATCCACTACTCTTTCTGTAAAGAAATATTTCCGCATATCACTCCTGAATCTATCTCCCTTCACCCTCATCCCATGTCCCCTCGTAGCAGGCTCTCTCCCTGAACATTTATGCCACGGAGGTATTTAAACATCTCAATCATATCACCTCTATCCCGCCTTTCCTCCAAGGTGTACATATTAAGATCCTTAAGTCTGTCCTCATATGCTTTATAATGAAGCCCACTAATCATTTTAGTAGCCACCCTCTGCACCGACTCCATCCTGTTCACATCCTTTTGAAGGTGCGGTCTCCAGAATTGCACACCATACTCCAAATGAGGTCGCACCAAAGACTTATACAGAGGCATTATCACCTCCTTTTTTCTGCTAGCCATTCCTCTCCGTATGCACCCAAGCATCCTTCTAGCTTTTGCCGTCGCCTTTTCTACCTGTTTAGCTACTTTAAGATCATCAGACACAACCACGCCTAGGTCCCGCTCTTCTTTAGTGGACAAAAGTACTTCACCTCCTATACTGTATTGCTCCCTTGGATTGCTGCAGCCCAAATGCACGATCTTACATTTTTTAACATTAAATCCCAGCTGCCAAATTCTAGACCATTCTTCAAGCTTAGCTAGATCCCTCCTCATGTTATCTACACCTTCCTGGGTGTCTACTCTATTGCAGATTTTGGTGGTATCCGCAAAGAGGCAAACCTTACCCGACAGCCCTTCCGCTATATCACTAACAAAGATGTTAAAGAATTAAAGAATTAAAACTATTGTTTTAGTGTAAAAAAAAAAAAAAGAAATTTGTTCAGAGACGAGGTTTTTTGGCACTGAGCTTTAGTCTTCTGCTTATTCAGGGCAGTCCAGACACCATGCTGGCGGCGTCTGACAGGGAGCAATGTCGGAGACGGGAGTGTGCAGAGGCTGCGCAATGGAGGCTGCGTCCTTGGAACAGGGGATCCAGGCAAGTATAGACCAGGAATCCCTGTTAGCCCTCTCCCAGGAGTCGGCAGGACCCGGGGACACAATGATTGAGTCTGGGTCTCTGCCGCCTTCACTGTCGGATCAGCCTGCTCTCCCTCTGCCGCAGCCCAGGCCCTCCACTTCGAAGGGAGAAGAGGAGGGGGGAAGCTGGGGTGGTTTTTCCCCCTAGTTTTTTTTCTTGCTGCACAAAGCGTTTTGTCTGAAGCAACAGAACGTACTAGGTCAGGGGTTAGCGCAGGAGTGCACGGCAAAAAGAGGAACTGACCACAAGGAGCCGGAAGACTCGGAGGTGCCCCTGAAATGGGCTAGGCTGGTGAATGATGCGGCTCTCCACTCCCCTTAGTCGGAGGCTCTCCACTCCCCTTAGTCGGAGGCTCATGGGGGAGGAGTCTTTGGACTGGGAAATGGGGGAGGATGAGGAGAAGCTCAAAGAGTGCGAGATTCCTGAGGAGGAACAGGCCAGGATTGTTCGGGTGTTCCTCCAAGAAGAGTTGCCGGCGTTAATCGGCGAGTCCCTAAAGACCCTCAATATCTCCCCAGGCATTGGAGGATCCTTTGATTCAAGCAGTTAGGAAGTCACAAAATGTCTTCCCAGTTCACTGAGTGATTCGTCAGATGATCCAAGAGGAATGGGCCCAGCCGGAGTCTGGCTTAAGGGGGGCACAGTCCATGTCACGATTATATCCCTTGCCGGAGCAGGAGAGAGATTTACTTTGGACCCTTAGGGTGGACGCATCCGTGTCAGCAGTAACCAAGAAGACAACTATCCCTGTCGAGGGCAGTGCGGCCCTTAAGGATGCCCAGGACAGGAAGCTAGACGTGTTATTAAAGCAAACTTTTGACATCAGTGCCCAGGCTCTCCAGGCATCTGCATGCGGGTCTTGGGTGGCCAGGGCTTGCCTTCGATGGTCTCAGCAGCTTCAGCTGCCGAGTGACCTCCCTGGTGGCTCAGCTAGAGAGGCATCAAGGATTGAGTCGGCGGTGGCCTACCTCGTTGATAGCCACTATGACCTTATCAGGAGTCTTGCGAAGAGTATGGCTTTGGTGGTGGCAGCCCATCGGTATCTGTGACTCTGCAACTGTTCGGCAGATGGTTCCTCTAAGGCCCGCCTCAGCAGGCTCCCCTTTAAGGGTCAGCTTCTGTTTGGGGAGGACCTGGACAAATTGGTTAAGGAGTTGGGGGAATCTAAGAGAGGCAGGCTCCCTGAGGATAGGCCAAAACAGTCGCAACCCCACGTCCGCGTGGTCCCAGCCACGCGAGTTTCTTAGGTTTCGGTCAGCTCGTGCAACGCCCTTTCAGAGGGGACGCTTTCCCCCGAGAGGACAGAATTTCCTGGGTTTCTGGGGGCAGGAAGGGGATTTGGGACCTCTTCCTCCACCTCGGTTCCTAGGAAGCCATAATGAAGTGAGTGGGGCCCGGGCAGGGGTACTACCAGTGGGTGGTCGCCTGCTGCAGTTCTTCTCCGCCTGGGTCCGGGTCACTTCCGGTCGATGGGTTCTGGAGGTGGTTTGAGAAGGGTATGCCCTCGATCTTGCAAGACCAATCCCCCCCCGTCGTTTGTGCAGCCACCCTGCAGAACCCCGTGCAAGGCCGTGGCAGTAAAATAAACATTGGTGCGGCTTCTGCTCTTGGGAGCAGTCATGCAGGTTTCCAAAAGCCAGTGCGGCTGCAGTCGGTACTCCATCTATTTTGTGGTTCCCAAAAAGGAGGGTTCCTTCGGTCCGATTCTCGACCTCAAACGAGTCCATACTTACCTCCGGGTTCCTCACTTTTGCATGGAAACCCTGAGGTCAGTAATAGTGGCAATACGGCAGGGAGAGTTTCTAATGTCTCTTGACCTCATGGAGGCGTATCTCCACATTCCCGTCTGCGAGTCACACCAGCAGTTTCTGCGGTTTGCGGTACCTTTGGGACATTTACAGTTTCTGGCATTGCTGTTCGGTCTGGCGACAGCGCCTCGTACCTTTACCAAGGTGATGGTCATGGTGGCTATGGCTCTTCGCAAAGAAGGGATCCTAGTCCACCCGTACCTCGACGACTGGTTGATCTGCGCCAAGTCTATGGAGGAGAGTGTGATAGCAATGGCCAAGGTAGTCAACCTCTTGAGGAGCCTGGGGTGGGTAATCAATCTGCCCAAGAGCAGATTGGTTCCCATCCAGGAGATCGAGTATCTCGGGGCAAGGTTTGACACCCGCTTAGGCAAGGTGTTCTTATCGGTTCACAGGGCAAGAAAGCTTCGGCATCTGGTGGGTCAGCTTCTAGCCATGAGAGTGCCCTCTGCTTGTCATTATCTCCAGGTATTGGGGACTATGGCGGCGACGGTCGAGCTCGTTCCCTGGGCGAGGGCACACATGAGACCACTCTAGCGATCCCTTCTCCGTCACTGGTCTCATCAGCATCAGCCTTTGTTCACAGCACTACCATGTTCTGGTGACCAGGAGAGCCCTGGACTGGTGGCTCCAGCTGGGGAAGCTGGAGCAGGGCATGCCCCTCGAGTCCCTGTGATGGATTCTGTTGACGATGGATGCCAGTCTGGTCGGTTGGGGGGCTCACTGCGAGTGGCACTTTGCTCAGGGGTGCTGGAGTGCCCTGGAAACTTGATGGTCAATAAACAGGTTAGAAATTCAAGCGGTGGTGCTGGTGCTCAGGGCTTTCGAGCGCTGGGTCCGACAGAAGGCAGTCCGGGTATTCTCTGACAATGTCATTATGGTGGCCTATATCAACCGGCAGGGCGGCATGAGCAGTCCCTCCTTGGAGGAGGAGACAGAGCTGCTGCTCGATTGAGCTGAAGCCCATCTGCAGGCTTTGTCGGCGGTGCATGCAGCCGGAGTAGAAAACGTCACTGCGGACTACCTGAGCCAGGTCAAGGTGGATCATGGAGAATGGGAGCTTTGTCAGGAAATGTTCGACCAGGTGGTGCATTGGTGGGGTCCACCCATCATGGACCTCATGGCAAGATGGGAGTTGGCCAAAGCAAGCCGCTTCTTCAGCAGGAGAAAGGAAAGGATATCGGAGGGTCTAGATGCTCTAGTTCAGAGGTGGCCTTCTGAGGGGCTTCTGTATGTGTTTCCTCTGTGGGCTCTCATAGGCAGGGTCCTCCAGCACGTAGAAGCCCATCTGGGGCTGGTAGTTCTGATAGCCCCGGATTGTCCATGACGGCCGTGGTATGCCGACCTCCTGAGGCTGCTGGCCGATCGTCCCTGGTGGCTTCCGGTGAGAGACAATGACCTAACTCAGGGTCTGGTCTGGATGCCACAAGTGGGTCGATTCTCATGGCTTGGCTCTTGAAAGGGCAAGGTTGTGAAAGCGCAGGTACTCCGGTGCGGTGATCATGACCTAACTAAATGCGCGGAAGCGTTCGACCTGTGTCTATGTGAGAATCTAGCGCATCTTTGAAGGCTGGTGTGCGGTCCAGGAAAAGAGACCTATGGCGGTCTCCGTGCCGGAGGTCCTAGACTACTTACAGGCAGGGTTTGAGAAAGGCCTGGCTGCCAGTACTTTAAGAGTGCAGCTAGCAGCGATTGCCTGTTACTGGGGTACGGTTCAAGGTAAGTCACTAGGGGAACACCCAAATGTCGGGCGGTTCCTGAAAGCATTGAGGCGCCTACAGCCTCAGCAAAGGTCCTCAGTTCCTCCCTGTAACCTCAATCTCTTGCTCAACGCATTAGCTGAGGATCCCTTTGAGCCAATAGGGTGAGCCTCTCTGAAGGACTTGACCCTCAAAACAGTGTTTTTGGTCGCTATCTGTTCAGCTAGACGTATTTCAGAGCTCCAGGCTCTTTCATGTCAGCCTCCATTTCTGAGCTTCTTCAAGGAAAAGGTGGTCTTGTGGATGGTACCTTCCTTTTTGCTCAAAGTGGTCTCCCCTTTTCATGTGAATTAGCCGGTGTCTCTTCCTGCCTTCTGAAAGTCGGAGCAAGGGAACATGGATGTTCACTTGCGCCGGCTGGATGTGGGCAGGATCCTGAAGCACTACGTTGATAGGACAACAGCGTTTCGTAGATCAGATCGTTTGCTTGTCTTGTTTGGGGGACCATGGAAAGGGGAGGCGGCGGCCAAGGCTTAAATTTCCAGTTGGATTATGGAGGCCATGGCTTCGGTGTACATTCTGAAAGAAAACCCGTGCTGGGGGGGTGTTCAGGGCACACTCTACGCGGGCCCAGGTGGCCTCATGGGCAGAATTCAGTCTGTTTCCACCGCTGTACATCTGTAGGGCGGCTGTGTGGGCCTTCCTGCATACTTTCACCAAGCACTGTCGCTTGGATGTTCAGGTAGCCGCAGATGCCGAGTTTGTGTGTGTGTGTGTGGGGGGGGGGGGGGGCGGGTATTAGGTCCGGTATTGTGGGTCCCTCCCATTCTTGAACTGCTCTGTTACATCCCAGAGGAAAGAGACTGGACTGGAGGGATGCTTAGGAAGGAGTAATTAGAGCTTATCTGCTAATTAGTGTTCCTGAAGGAACTCCAGTCCCTGATCCCGCCCAGTTCTCTGCGTAGTTGTGAAGAGGGGTCACCGGCCCGAAGAGGTTATGTGCGACAGTGGAATACCGTTTCAGAAGGCTCATCGCCGAGAGGGTGGACTCAGAATGGTGGAATAAACCAACGGGTGGCCCCTGTCCAGAGTGTTTTGGGGGCTAGTTATGGTTCAGGTAAGCCGCCACCTCTTCAGGGAGGTGGGGAATTCCCCCTTGGGTTAAGGGGGAGGTAGTATAAATAGTAATATGAGTAATGATAAGAATAGTTTACAATTTCCCAGTTAGCTGTAGTTAGTGGGGTTGTTAGTTGTTACTCTGTTTCACTGTCTCGCCGTTAAGTCTGCTTTGTCAATAGGATACTGGAGCTGGTGGGAGGTGCCAGTGGTATATATACTCCAGTGTCATCAAAAGGATGACATACTCAGTCTCCAAGCTGCTGGAAGGGGAGCACAACCCAGAGAAAAGTGACTGAACTGGAGTTCCTTCAGTAACGCTAATTTGCAGGTAAGCTCTAATTATTCCTTGTAGCTATTTGTAAGAAACATGTATTTGTATAAATAGGAATATATACAGGGGAGGACTTGGGTATATAATTAGAATTTGCCTCAGATATAATCTAGCTAGTAAAAGGGATGACTACATAAGTAAGTATATATTGTGGTGTTCAGAGTGTTAATTAGGTTGCTGGTTCCTCATAGTATTAGCCTTCACTATGTGATCTAAGAGCACCTGATTGTTCGGGTTTGCTCTGAATTCACCTAAAAAGAGTTACATGTTTCTGGATTATTTTGTATTGGCCTGTATGGAGGTGATCTAAGTGCTGCTGATTATTCAGTTTCGCTCTGAATTCACCTAAACCGAGTTAACCTACGGGTCTCTGGATTAATTTGTATTGACCTGAACTAAGGTGACCTGGGTGCACCTGACTTTTCTGGTTTGCTCTGAAGTTACCTAATCGGAGTTAAACTATGTGGCTATGAATTGATTGGAATTAACTTGAGCGCAACTGTTTTTAAGTGCACCTGATTTCTTTGAGTTTCTCTGAATTTACTTAAACAGAGTTAACCTATGGGTCTGTGGGTTAATGGGTAATCACCTGAGCTAAGCTGATTTAAGTGCACCTGTTTGTTCAGGTGTGCTGTAAATTTCATAGACACCAAGTTAGTTTACGTGTTTCTGGATTAATTTGAGTTAATCTAAACCATGGTTATTCTCGTTGCTTTGGCTTTGATCTGGTTTGCTCTAAATTCACCTATACAGAGTTCACCTACGTGTCTCTGGTTTCATTTGGGTTAATCTAAAGTGAGTTAATCTCATTGCTTTGGCCTTGCTCCGAATATCTGTAGGCAAACTGGATTCTTGTAACGATGGAGGCGAGCTTCATAGGGTGGGGAGTGCATTGTCAGCCTCAGGTTACACAGGGACAATGGACTTTGGAGGAGGGTGCATGGTCCATAAATAGTCTATAAAGAGGGACGGTTCTGGCTCTCCAGTCCTTTTGATTTACCATTGGGCGGTGATTGCATCACTGTGACCACAGTAACATACATCAACCGATGGGCACAGGACGTGTTACACTAGCGGGGGTGATTTAGCTCTAGCTGCACTGAGCAGAGAAACTTAGCGGCCTGCTCTGAGGCTCATGTAGCAGGCAAAGAGGTCAGTCAGGTAGATTTTCTCAGTCGTCACCAGTTGGACCCGGGCGAATGGGAACAGAATGCAGCAGGTTTTTTTCACATCAGTCACCAACTGCTGGGACGTGCTGATCATGGATCTCTTGGCTCCTCTGTCCAATGCCAGGGTGAACAGTTCTTCAGTAGGCGCAGGAAGCATTTGTCAGAGGGCTCGATGCCCTTGTGCAGAGGCGGCCAGCGGAAGGTCTCCTCTGTTTCCCCCATGGGCTCTCTTAGGTTGTCTTCTACGACGCATAGGGGCTCACAGCGGTCCTGTGATCCTCAGTACTCCGGATTGGCCTTGCAGACCATGGAATGTGGATCTGTTCAGACCCCTGATAGCCAGACCATGGTGCCTTCTGAACAGAGTCGATCTGCTCTTGCAGGAACCAGTTTGTTTGCCCTAGTAGTTCGATTCTCGCTTAAGGTTTGTGCTGTTGAGCAAGCGTGGCTGAGACATAGGGGCTATTCAGGAGCGGTGACTGCCACTCTCCTGTGAGAGTCTGGTGTGTATTTGAAAACTGGTATTCTCCAGGACCAAGCAGGAAGTCAGTCCTCACATATGGGTGTCATTGGCGCCGATGAAGCCCCAGCGGAGCATTTCCCCAGCTTTCTATGAAAGCCTTTGGGAATTTATTTATTTATTTATTTATTTATATTTTTTATATACCGCGCTATTGAGATCAGCGCGGTTTACAGTAAAACTGAACAGAGCAACAATGCATTAAATATTACAATGTGCTTACATAGAACAAGGCATAATCAAACTGGGATAACAGGGAAAACTATTCACATGGTATATATATGTAGGCACGCATGCGCGGTTCCCTTCCCGCCTAAAGGTGCCATCTTACCTCAGTCTCTTTTTTTCCGTGAAGCCCACCGGAAGTGTGTCCTGTTTTCCCGATTAAAATTAGATTTTTTTCGGCGATTTTCGCTGTTTTTTTCTCCCGGTTTGACGCCGGTTCCCCTCCCGCCGGGTTCGGTACACCGGTATCGAGCCCGATTCTTCTTTTTCGGTTTTTGCCCTTCGTGGCTGGCGTTCGCGCCCTTTTTTCCATTTTTCCATGGAAGGCCGGTCCTTTGACCTCGCAGGGACTCTTTTTTTTTTCCCCGATGGCTTCCAGCGGTTTTAAAAAGTGTGATCGGTGTAAGAAATTAATGTCTCTCACTGACACACACGACTGCTGCCTTCGGTGCCTCGGCCCTGATCACGACCCTAAGTCGTGCGGGCCATGTGGGAAGATGTCTTCCAAGGCACTCCGAAGTCGACAGCAGCAAAAAGAAAGGCTTTTCTCGGACAGCCTTTGGCCGTGCCCGGACCTCGTCTGAGGCCTCGACATCTCGGGATTCCGATCCCGAGCGCCGTCGAAGCTCCTCGGACAGGGGGTCCCCCGACCGGGCATGCAAGAGGAAGAAGCGGCTCGCGAGGGCGTCATCGGAGGAGGTCCCTGGTTCCTCGAGAGCCAGTTCTAAGACCCCCGACCGTCGCCCCGGGCCTGTGGAACACGAGAAGCCTCCTAATGTTCCTCGCGTGGAGCCGGAGTCTGCTGGACACGTAAGCCCCGTAGTCCTCGAGGACTCTCCTCCCAGGGAGCCGAGTTGGTGGCTGCTGCGTCTCCCGAGCTGAGTCTCAGGATGACAGCCTTGGAGAGCAGATTGTCTGCCTTCATGGAGCAGCAGCGGGCACTGATGGCCAGCCTGTCTGGCGCATCTGCCCCGACCACCGGGACATCGACTTTGAAGTCGACCCCGGAGACCAAGCCGATACTAGAGTCCATCGTGGCTCGGAGTCGACCTCGGTCGCGGTCTCCCTCGACCTCTCGTTCGGGACCGAGGGCGTCGACGCCGGTGCCTTCGGCGTCGGGGCGGGTGCTCCAGGGCCCTGCGGGGTCGGGCCCTGACTCTTCCTCGGACGAGGAAACACAAAGAGGAGCGCCTGCTCTTGCAGAAACCACAGAAGAACACAGGAAGCAAGAGTCGTAGATGGGTGCAACAGGTTTTATTGAAGAGTCAGAAGATGCACTCTGCGGTGCCCCCCGGCAGGGAGGCCCGGAACCTCGATGGCGTCGGTAGAAGTGCTTCCAGGGCTCGATGCTTGCTTGCCGTGTCCAGTCTTACCAGCTGTACATGGGTATGTACTTGCGGGACCTGGCCAAGGAGTTGGCTGGGTTCTCTGCTGGACTCTTCGGGGAACCCTTGCAGAGATTCAAGACCTTGTCCTCGGGGATTCGGGACTGCTCGAAGTTCATGTCCCGCACCGCCTACGATGGCTTCGAGGCTTCGGCCCGAGTTGCGGCAGCCGGCATCGTGGCTCGACGCCAGGCATGGCTGCAGTCATTGGACCTCGAGCCATGGGTTCAGGACAAGTTGGTCGATGTCCCTTGCCGAGGTGAGAACCTTTTTGGCAAGCCCATGACCGAGAAGGCCGCTCAGCTCGAAACTGAGCACCTCACCCGGACAAGGCTGTCGAGGAAGACCTCTGCCCCTTCTCATAAAAAGAAGGGCTCGGGTAAAAAGCCCTTTTACCCGAGGAAGGGCACTGCCTACAAACAGTACCCGCAATATTAGGCTGCCCAAGCTGCCCCCCAGGGTCAGCAAGCCAAGGGGCAGGGTAATGGGCCCCGTAGGCAGAGGACCCCCAAGCCTTCGGCCCCTGCTACCACTCAGCAGGGTGGGGGGTTTTGACTCCTTGAGCGTAGCCTCTCTTCCACTGCTCTCCCAACCCTGCACAGGAGGTCGCCTCGCCCTCTTTGCCCGCCAGTGGCCCCTTATCACCGGGGACAGTTGGGTGCTGGAGATAGTCCACAGGGGCTATGCCCTGCATTTTCACCAACTGCCTCCACCATACTTTCCAGGGGAGCCTCCAAGGCCTCCCCTGCACACAGACCTTCTTCTGCAAGAGCTTCATGGTCTGTTGGTGGACAGGGCGGTGGAGCCTGTGCCTCCCCACTTCCAGGGTCACGGTTTCTACTCCAGGTATTTCCTGGTGCCCAAAAGAACCGGTGGCCTTCGACCCATTCTGGACCTCAGGAACCTCAACAAGTTCCTAGTGAAGGAGAAGTTCAAAATGCTTACTCTTGAGACACTTCTGCCCTACCCTCCAGCAGGGAGATTGGCTATGCTCCTTAGATCTAAAGGATGCGTACACTCACATCCTCATTCATCCAGACCACAGAAAGTACCTCAGGTTCATTGTGGGAGGAAACCATTATCAATACAGAGTGCTGCTTTCGGCCTCACCTCCGCCCCCAGAGTCTTCACAAATTGCCTAGCAGTGGTGGCGGCCTACCTGAGAAACCAGGGCATTTTTGTCTTCCCCTATCTGGACGACTGGCTCATCAGGGGTCAGACGTGTCCGGAGGCCAAGCAAGCCACCCTCAGCACCAATGTTCCCTCTAATTTTCTATAGGCTGTGTGCGCATAAAATATCAGCTGTGCAGCTTTTGAAGAAAGGTTAAATTTTTGTGCGCCACATAACGACACTCAGAGTTATATACTTTAAAATTTGACTACATGTCAGAATACAGTATGTACACCACATTGATTGCACTAGAAAATAATTGTAGAACTTGTGAAAGCTGTAAATACACAACTTTTAAATTTTAAGACGTCTGTGTTGTTTTCTATCAGAATCTGAATCGTAATTTTTGTGCGCTCTGTTGTAAAGTATGTGCGCTCGCTCGGCGAGGTGTGTGTGTGTGCGCACACGCGCACAGCTTAGAGGGAACAGTGCTCAGCACTATTGCTCTTCTCCGAAGACTGGGGTTTGTCATAAACTTCGCAAAGTCCACTTTGCTCCCCTCCCAGAACTTGGAGTTCATTAGGAGCAAGGCTGGACTCTCTGCTGGCAAAGGCTTTCTTGCTAGCAGACAGGGCCCAAAGGTTGATGGCCTTGGCAAATCAGTTTCTCAGCAGGTCCCTGGTCTCCGCCAGACTCTGCCTGAGACTTCTAGGCCACATGGCTTTGACAGTACATGTGACCCCCCAATGCCAGGCTCCATATGAGGCCTGCACAGTGGTGCCTTCGGTCTCAGTGGTCACAGGCCACAGGCAGCCTCAGAGACAGGATAAGGGTGTCCAGACAATTTCTACACTCCCTCAACTGGTGGCTGCACCCACCCAATCTACTGAAGGGTGTGCCTTTTCAGATTCCAGGGTACACAGTAGTGATGACCACAGATGCCTCCCTTCAAGGCTGGGGAGCTCATTGTCTAGGCAAGTGCACCCAGGGCCTGTGGTCCCCTTGGGAGGCTGCACAGCAGATCAATCTCCTCGAACTCAGAGCTATTCGATTAGCACTCAAAGCTTTCTCTCCTACCCTGGCTCACCAATCTGTCATGATTCAGACAGACAACCAAGTAGCCATGTTTTATGTGAACAAACAGGGCGGAACTGGGTCCAGGCTCCTTAGTCGGGAGGCTCAGGACCTTTGTTCGTTTGCCCTCAAGCACAACATGCTCCTCAAGGCTGTGTACCTGGCAGACAGGTTAAGCAGAATACTGCAGCCCCACGAGTGGCAGCTGCATCCTTCAGTAGTTCAGAAGATCTTCCTGAAATGGGGTCTCCCTTTGATAGATCTCTTTGCCAGTCCAATGAACAAGCAACTACCAAAGTTCTGCTCCAGGCAACCACATCCTCTGTGGATAGCAGCGGATGCTTTTCTGATATCCTGGTCTCAGGGCCTCCTCTATGCATTTCCTCCCACGCCCTTGGTGGCCCGAACCCTATTCAAGATTCTTCAGGACAAGGCCTCGGTCCTGCTGGTGGCTCCCAGGTGGCCGAGACAGCCTTGGTTTCCTCTTCTCCTTCAACTAGCGGTGGATCCTCCACTACCTCTGGGGTTGCAACCCGACCTTCTCACACAGGAGCAGGGTTCCCTTCTGCACCCCAATCTCAAAGCTCTCAATTTGATGGCCTGGAGGCTGCAAGGGTAGTCTTGGCTCCCTGGGGCCTACCTCAGGAAGTTGAGGAGGTTGCCCTAGCCTCTAGGAAACAGTCCACTAGGAAAACCTATGCTCTCAAATGGAAAAGGTTTTCTGTGTGGTGTCAGCTGTGTACAGAAGATCCTTTCTCCTGTACTGTGCCAGTAGTCCTTCAGTACTTACTGCATTTGTCAAATCAGGGACTTAAGTCCAATTCTGTTCGGGTTCACCTCTCAGCTCTAGCAGCTCACCACTCACTGGTGGAGGGACATTCTCTGTCTGGTCACCCCTTGGTGTCCCGCTTTCTCAGGGGCTTGCTTTTGCTCAAGCCTCCATCCGTCGTCCTGCCCCTGAGTGGGAGCTGAATGTGGTCTTACAGCAACTGACTCGCCCACCTTTTGAGCCGATGGCTACTTGTCCACTACGCTTCCTCTCCTGGAAGACACTCTTCCTGATAGCCCTTACCTCGGCTAGGCGAGTGAGTGAGCTTCAGGCCCTGGTCTGTGATAGGCCTTACACCAGGATTTATAGGAACAGAGTGGTCCTTAGGACTCATCCAAAGCTCCTCCCTAAGGTTGTCTCCTCTTTCCACCTCAACCAGGAGGTGGTTCGTCCAACATTCTTCCCTAGGCCTCACGGCTGAAGCAGTCCTGCATGCCCTGGACTGTAGGAGGGCCTTATCCTTCTACCTTGACCGTACGCAGGGGCATAGAAGGGCTACTCAGCTCTTCGTATCCTTTGACCCCAATAAGTTGGGGTTGGCTGTGTCCAAGCGTACCTTGTCCATCTGGGTGGCTGACTGTATCACCTGGGCTTACAAGGCGGCTGACCTTCCTTTGCAGGGTAGGGTCATGGCCCATCGTGTTAGGGCAATGGCTGCCTCAGTGGCTCCGCTCTGTGCCCTTGGTAGACATCTGCAGGGCTGCAACTTGGTCTTCAAGCCAGACCTTTGCTGCCCATTACTGCCTGGAGAGGGAGTCCCGTAGGGACAGTGCTTTTGGCCAAGCAGTTCTCCGGAACCTCTTTGAGGTTTAGGCAACTCCTGCCCTCCTGCCCTCTGTTGGGCTACTGGTGGAGGTTGTGTCCTTGAAAAGCCTTTCTTTGCTGCTGAGACTAGAGGGAGTTCTCTTGTTCAGCCTGGGTTCTTCGGTAGCCCAGAGCTTGGGAGTCACCCATATATGAGGACTGACTTCCTGCTTGGTCCTGGAGAAAGAGTAGTTACTCACCTGTAACAGGTGTTCTCCAGGAGCAGCAGGAATCAGTCCTCACAACCCTCCCTCCTCCCCTTGGAGTTGCAGTTGTACATAGTTTATTTTTCATTTTGTCTGCTGTTCTTAGCTATGTCATTTGACTGAGGTAAGATGGCACCTTTAGGCAGGAAGGGAACCGCGCATCCGTGCCTGCATTCCCAAAGGCTTTCATAGAAAGCTGGGGAAATGCTCCGCTGCGGCTTCATCGGCGCCGATGACACCCATATGTGAGGACTGATTCCTGCTGCTCCTGGAGAACACCTGTTACAGGTGAGTAACCACTCTTTCTTCCACAGGCATATGGCCTTGTTCGTCCTTCCGGATGGCTGCTTATTCCTGCACGATGGACTGGACAGGGGTTTGGTTGTCAACCTCTTCAGGGTCCAGGTAGCGGATCTCTCCTGCTACAGGGGGCGTGTGCTGTGTGGCTCTCTGGCGGCTCACCCAGATGTGTTCCACTTCCTCAGGGGAGTGAAACAAGTCAGACTACCATTTCAACTTGTAGTTCCTCCTTGGAACTTAAGATTGGTACTTTCGGTCTCAACAGGAGTGCTTTTCGAGCCTCTGGCTATAGCCTTTCTGAGGGACCTTACTTTCAAACAGTCTTCTTAATGGCTATTTGGTTTGTCGGAATTCAGAGCTTCAAGCCCTTCCTTGAAGGGAACCTTTTCCTGATTATTTCCAAGGAAAAGGTAGTTTTTGTGACAGATTCCTCCCTTTCTACCTAAAGTAATCTCCTGTATTCATGTGAATCAATCGATGTCTCTTCCAGTCTTCTCTGCATTGGGGGATTTACGGGAGGGTTTAAAGCTTCACATGCTAGCCTTGTGCAAAGTGTAGCCCTGGTATCTTCAGCGGACTGAGTTGTTTTAGAAGTCGAATAGGCTATTTGTCTTGTTTGGAGGCCCTTGTAAAGGGGAGGTGGCTTTCTGGGTGAAGGAAGCAAATGCCTATAGGCTGAGGGGGAAGTCTGTGCCGGAAGGCCTTCAAACACACTCACCGATAACGCAGGCAGCTTTGTTGGTGGAACACAGCTTGATACTGCCAGTGAGACATTTTGCAGAGCTGCAATGTGGTCTCCGCAACACAATTTTACGTGGCATTACTGTCTAGAGATGCACGTTTTTGGGGCTTTGGTGCTCCAAGTAGGACTCGCGGGTCCCTCCCATGATTAGTTACTGCTCTGGTACATCCCACACCTACTGGGCCAGACTGGAGGGACAATAAGGAAGGTGAAATTAGACCTTACCTGCTAATTGTCTTTTCTTGAGTCCCTCCAGCCCAGTCCAGGACCCTCCCTGATTGAAGCAGTTTCATTCTCTCTCTTAGGTTTTGGAGGAAGAAACAAGTCCGGCTTTAAGTTCTGGGAAGATTCTCTGAAGAAGCACATCTTTTGAGTGGTTAAAGCCTTCCTGAATGAGGATGGACATTGTGGCAAGTATGATCCTGTTAGCTTAGCTCATCCTCACTTCGTACATAGTGGTAGTTAAGTGGTGCGGTTCTGTGATAAGCTATTTCTGTTGACTAATGCTGGGGTTCTTGCCCTAGTTTGGGGTTTTCTAAATCTCTCTTGTAGTCTGCTTTGTCAGTAGGATACTGGAGCTGAAGAAGGGGGAGCTCTTGTATTGTGACATCAGAATTCTGATATGCTCAGTCCTCACCTGCTGGTGGAAGGAGAGAACCCACATGGACTGGACTGGACTGAAAGGACTCGAGGAGAGATTAGCAGGTAAGGTCTAATTTCACCTGAACTGAAATCAAATTTGAAAGAAATTTGAATATGTACATTTAGCAAATGATTGCTTCAGTTTTGCCTTTAATTTTTCCATTGAATGAATCTGGATATATTCATTGGTGCATTATTTTAGCACTGCAGCCAACACTTTGATAGAGCTCTCCTTTAGTTTTTCAGTTGTCTCCATAATATCAGTTATAAAATAGTTATGCTGTTTAAACTTAAAGCAGCTTAATTATGACACATACAGTATCTTATTCTTTGAGTGTCACCTTGAAACAAATTGCGCTAATGTAACCACTAATCTTGTGTGCAGGTTTTCTTCTGGAATATGCCATGCCCATGTCTGTGATGTGCTATTGTACTCCTTTATTTTATTTGTACTTAAGAACATAAGATATGCCATACTGGGTCAGACCAAGGTCCATCAAGCCCAGTATCCTGTTTCCAACAGAGGTCAATCTAGGTCATACATACCTAGCAGTTTCCCCAAAACACACAGGTTCCACAATGCTTGTACTGGGTCAAGCATTGATATCCTGGGTCCCTTAATAATGGTTTATGGACCTTAATAATGGTTTATGGACCTTTCCTCCAGGAACTTGTTCTGATCTTAATCATCTTTCCTCTTTCTGGCTCATCAGTAGATATAATTATGTAAAACATTAGTTTTTACATACTCTTTTTAAATGTTAATGTTTTTTACCCAGTGTAAAACAATTAAGAACATAAATGCTATACTGGGTTGGACCAAGGTCCATCAAGCCCAGTATCCTGTTTCCAACAGTGGCCAACCCAGGTCACAAATACCTGGCAGGTTCCCAAAAAGGCATGCAGGTTCCACAAAGCTCGTTCTGGGGTAAACAGTGGATTTCCAGGGTCCTCTTTAATGTTTTATGGACCTTTCCTCCAGGAACTTGTCCAAACCTTTTTTAAAACTCAGCTACATTAACAGCTTTTACTACATCCTCCGGTAATGAATTCCAGAGTTTGATTATGCATGGAGTAAAAAAATATTTTCTCTTATTAGTCTTAAATTGGTTGTATTGCAGCTTTATTATGTGTCCTCTAGTCTTTCTACTTTTTGATGGTGTAAACTACTGATCTACTTTACCCATTTCCACTCCATTCATTAATTTATAGATCTCTATCATATCTCCCCTCAGCCGTCTCTTCCAAGTTGAAGAGGCCTAACCATTTAAGCCTTTCCTCATAGGGGTATCCTTCCATCCCCTTTACCATTTTGGTGGCTCTTCTCTGTACCTTTTTATACTTCTGCTATATCCTTTTTAAGATACAGCGACCAGAATTGCACACAATATTCAAGATGCGGTCACACCATAGAACGATACAGAAGCATTATAATATCCTTAGTTTTATTCTCCATTCCTTTCCTTATGATTCCTAGCATTCTGTTTGCTTTCTTGGATGCCGCTGCACACTGGGCAGAGAGGGTTTCAACATATCCACGATGATGCCTAAATCTTTTTCCTGGGTGGTGGTTTCTAAGGTGGTACCTTGCATCGTGTAACCAAAGTTTGGGATGTTCTTTCCAAGGTGCATAATTTTGCACTTGTCCACATTAAATTTCATCTTCCTTTTGGACGCTTTGCATGCTCCTATAGCAGATTCATTTGTCCCTTTTTTCTTGTGCTTGAGAATTTGTCCAATAGTGCTTAAAATCAACAGGTATTTCTGTTATTTTGATGCAATGATGATGAACACAGGGCATGAATGTTAAATGTAGTAGTATAAAGAGGACAAGGATCATGTGAAGAAAATGAACAACTGAGGTAAAGGGGTGTTTCCGAGGACAAGCACAATATGGATGATTTTATTTATTTATTTAGCGTACATTTGTATCCCGCTGCTTCCAGTGATCAGCAGCGGTTTTACACTTGGAGATGTTGGCTGTACCGGCCAGAATTACGAATGCATACAATGTGATAAGGGATGGGAGGAAGAGCACAGCAAAAACATGGGGTTACAGTTTACAGTTGATTGTTATCAAGGGTTAACACGGTGTACTTACATACATATTTACAAGTGACTGGTTGTTAGGACTTTACATAGGCTCGTTATATACATATTTACACACAGCAGAGTGGAGTTCATGAGGTTAAGTTGTAGTGCGATTGGAAGAGGTGAGTCTTAAGATTTTTTCTGATGTCACCAGCTGTGCCCGATGCAGGAACCAGCTAGTCACCAGCTCAGTTTTTCTGAAGCCAAACAGTAGTGTTGCTTCATCTTGTATCAATACTTGGGTATTCTTTGCCTGAATATTTTTTCTTAAGTTTTCCTTTTTTCTTGTGTTTTACTTCATTCATTCTATCACTGTTGTGCAGTACTCAATTGTGCTAATGTGCTTCGAGGCATATTCAGCAATGGTGCCAGTGTGATTGAATCAGCTGGCTGTCGCTGCTTTCAATGCCCAGATATTCATTGCTGGGACCATATCCGACCAGCGGCACTAAATATCTGGATAGACCAGATAGCAATTTAGCTATCTGGCCAGTGGCAATATTCAGCTGCTGATTGGATTGCTAAACCAGCTGAAATTAGGATTTTCTTTCTGCATATCTTTAGCTGTTTTAGGTTAGCTGGTTAACAGCTCAATATCGCCACTAACCTGCTAACCTTGTGTGCCAACCCTACTCTTCTGAAATGCCCTGATGCAAAATGGTTAGTGTTTGGGGTGTTCAGATGGCTTAGGGAGGGGTTATTCAGCAGTACATACTGCTATGTGCTGGTGAATATCCCACATAGATAACGTGGTTTGCAGCTCTGTAAACCACATTAATCCCTTTGAATATGCCCCTTTTAGGTTTTTCGTGTGTTTCTAAGTTTCATTTATTTTTAGCACATTCGTCAGTACAGGCCTCAGTCAGAGGCCTTTATGTATCCTGGTCCATTGGATGTTCGTTATCATCCCTCCAGTCCAGTCCCGCACCTCTGGGTAGTGTACCTCTTCCAGCAGCTTGGAGGCTGAGCCTGTCATCTTTTTGATGACACTAGTGTACATATGCGGCTGGCACCGCCCACCAGTCCCAGTATGCTCAGTCTCCAAGCAGCTGGAGGAGGTTGTGAGCCAGGGTGCTGGACTCACGGAAAGGACAACTAAGGAGATAGGTTTAGTTAGAGTTTGCTTTTATTTCCCCTGTTAAGGTGCAGGTTTCTTTGTTTTTAAAGGCAGAAGTAAAAAAAAAAAAAGAAGAACCAGAAGGAACAGAGAGACTACAGGGCTGAGGGAAGAATATTCCTTCTTCCCCCTCTCCCCCCAGGATTTCGGGAGGAGGGTTCTGTGGGGGCCTTCCTCAGTCTGAGACTTCTGGCTGCTCCCGAACCCATTATCGGGTGAGGAGCCGCTGCAGGGGCTGCAGTTGCTTGACAGGAGTGAAAGCTGGCAGCCCCAAGTCACCCCCCCCTCAGCGCCGAAGCCAGGAAGGAAGGCTGAGCACGAGGGGTAGAAAAGCCATGCGACAAAGAGGCTCCAAGGCAAGAGTGGCGGGGGCAGGGGGAAGACAGCAGAAACCTCTAGCAACCACCAGAACATGAGGAGACAGAGAGCGGCCTGCAGCAGTGTGGGAAACTCCCCCCCCCGCTGCATTTAGGTGTGATTTCTTATTCAGGCCCACATGTGTTTAACCCCCTGCTGTGTTTTGGGTGCCTGGGAGAGGCAGCCACAGGAGAATAAAGCAGGACAGAGCAGCCTCTTCCTAGGGGGCCATTTGCAGTTTCTTTTTCATTTCAGTTTCAGTTAATTAGATTTTATTTTATTTTAGTTCAAGTACTCTAGTGCTCTGTGCCTGAGCCTGTGGAGGTGCACTGTGCTGGGGATCCTGTTACATATCCGGGAACAGATTGAGGGAGTTCCTGGGGAGTGCCTCCAGCCCTTCCCACAGTGCTGGCCAGACAGCAGTGCCTGGTATAGGATGGTATTAAGGGGTTTGAACCCCACTTAATCCTTAAGCATTCCTTGTGTTATACAGCTCAAAACTTATTCAGTTCACAATGACTTGATGCAGACATGTGGGAAAGGCCTAATCAGATAGGCCATTGTTTGTTGCTGGGCACATTTCAGAGTGCTGTGTGCCTGGTCAGGTGATCTAAAAGGCAGTTGGTTGATACATTGTTTCTTTCTCCTGAGAAGGGTCTGATAGAAAGTCAGAGACAGGAATAAAGATGTGTGTTAAAAAAAATACTGCATATAGGTTTGTAACAGCTACAGCTCTGTGGAAAACAGGAAGTAACTGCATACAAGAAATGTATGTAATTTGAAAGATGGTGGATAGGAAGCAAATGAAATCCTTCCATCTGTCTATGGTCAGTGAATAACATCACATGATCATCTCTTGTCTCTGCCCAGATTATGTACCTATTAAATCTGTAATATTGCTTGTAAGGGAAGCTGTACTCCCTTATAGCCATTAGTAGTATTAGAAGAAAAACGCAAACTTTACTCGGAGAATGTGTCAGTTTTATTGGATCAGGGCAAAGTCCATTTCATATCTTTAAGATACAACACTGCAGTGCAATCTAAAAATCCTCAAGATGTGCAGTCCCCAATGTGCTGTGATCTCGGAGGCAGGTGTCTTCCTAAACTGCACGCAAGAGGAGGTCATGGGAGCAGGACCTGCAGGATGAGATGAGGCAAGAGAGTCCTTCCCAGTTGCAAGAGACCCTGGGGGCAGGGGTGACATGTTACCTTCAACGGATCTGGCCCCCGGTCCTTGCACAATGCCCGGACCATCCACCCCTCAAGCCCAGGGAGCGATAGGGCTCCCGGGGGAGTTCTCACCGGAGTATGTCTTACTTTTGCATAAGGCATTTTGCCTTCCAAGTGGCTCCTCGGCCCCGGAACACAAGGCCAAGAGGATGTTGGACGCAAAAGAGCACGAGTTAGGAGCAGTGGCGTCTAAGCGGGCTAGAGGCTTAGAGGCGTGGCAGCAATCGCCACTGTTAGGGGGGTCTGGATGGGGAAGACCTTGACACGGAGTTAGATCTGCATAATTGGTGTCTATCCTGCTTGGGTCTTGACCATTTTCCTCCGGAGTGTCCCTCCTGTAATAGTATTGTGGGAAGAAGTCTTCAGCATCGAGTTCCCCTCGATACACGGTCCCCATCCAACTTCAGGGCACCGACCACCTCTTCTTCTACACGGGATCAGGTAACCCAAAAACAGTCTTTTAAGACTAGCCAGTCCTCGAGTGGTAGATCTCATGCACAGCATAGAGATGCCTCTGGCCTTGCCCTCGAGAACACACTGGCTTTAAAACCCCGGTGGGAGTCTTCAGCCTCCAAAGCCTGTGTGGGGTTTCAGGTTGTTCCTGAGGTTCACCCTTCACAGAACATACCTGAGCCATGCTCGGTGGTGGCATCCGCTTCGAGCGGTACTGATACCCCGGCATTGGCAATGGTGTTGGATGAAACATTCCTCACCAAGGATCGTAGTCTGGCATCCTCGGTACCTACGGGGCCGTTGGATACGCTGCAGACTGACCTTCCAGTATCGGTATCGATCCCGGTACCGGTACTAGTACCGACTTCGGTACCCTCCAGATGTGCATCGATAGACTCGCTTCCTTCGATGCCGAGTCTGGAATCGATCTCCAGTCTGGAGGACTGGGTACCGACTCGCCTTGGTACCGACACCAGACGGTACCGAAGGCACGGTTCCGATGGTCCATGTTCGGCATCGACGGTTCTTTCGATACTGTTAGAGCCGTCAACGGCTGGCCTTCTTCCACCGGTATTGGATACGGTACCAGAGTCGGTACCGGTATCCTTTTTACCATCGTTGTCGGTACCTTCCATGCTTCTTTCATCAGGCTCGCTTCCCTCGATACCGAGTCTGGAATCGATTCCTGGCATGGACGATATGCTACCGACTTTTGCTGGTCCCGACCTCCTACGGTACCGGCAACCATCCTATAAGGATCCCATACTTCACCATTCAGGATCTTATATTCCTATAAAGTTGGATAGATCCCTGGGTGCCAGTGCTAGTTCTTCAACAGATCTAGCCTGTCCAAAAGGATTTCCCTCTGGGGATTTTTCTCCTGGATATGGCAAAATCACTTGCCATTTCTATACCTGGACAGGATCCTACACAAGGGAATACAGAATCCCTGTATATTCCTGGGAGAGCAAAGGAGAACACCATGCTTCCTTTGCATCATTCCTTGCAGGATCTCCTTCTACGAATGTGGGAAGCTCCTTTAAGGGTACCCCCCACCTTCTAGGGCAACTGTCCTTGAAGGCCTTGAGGAGTCGGCAGCACCAGAAGCATCAAATTTTTTCTGACTCTGCGTCCGGCCGGGCCCGGACCTCATCAGAGGCCTCGACGTCTCGGGACTCCGGCCCCGAGCAGCGTCGGGGTTCCTCTGAGCGGGGGTCTCCTTCGCGGGAACATCGCAGGAAGAATAAACCCACGAGGGCGTCGTCGGTGGATGCTCCTGGTTCCTCGAGGGCCAGGTCGCATAGCCCTGATAACTGTCCCGGGTCTTCGGAGTCAGAGAGGCCTGCCAAGCATCCTCGTGTTGAGATGGAGTCTCCTGGACACGTAAGTGCTGTTGTCCTCATGGACTCTCCTCCGAGGGAGCCGACGTGGGGCCCGACGCCGTTGGGGCCCGAGTCGGGGGCTGCTGGGTCTCCTGAGCTCGGACTCAGGTTGATGGCCTTGGAGAGCAGCTTTGCTGCCTTCATGGAACAGCAGCGGGCATTGATCGCCGGTCTCACCGGTGCATCTGCCCCGACCACCGGGACCTCGACGTCCAAGTCGACCCTGGAGGCCGAGCCGATCCTCGAGTCCATGCGGGCTCGAGTCGATCCTCGGCCACGGTCTCCCTCGACCTCCCGTTCGGGGCCGAGGTCGTCGACGCCGATACCCTTGGCGTCGGGGCGGAGGGCATCGGTGCCCGCCCGACCGGAGCCGCTCGATTCCTCCTCAGAGGAGTCGGGCTGGGAGACGGAGGACGAAGAGTCACCCGACACTCATCGGACTCGGTGTGTCCCATCGGACTTGCCCGAGTCTGAACCTCGGAGACGGTCCCCACCGGAGGATACCCGGTTCTCGGACTTCGTGCGGGATATGGCCAAGGCCTTGGCCTTCCCCGCGGATCCTGAGGAGGAGCCTCGAGCCGAGGAGCTCGAGGCCCTCCAGTATGACTCTCCCCCAAAGGAGGCCTTTACTGTTCCGGTTCCTCCAATGCTGGAGCGGCTGCTCTTCCGCATGTGGGAGACCCCGGCCTCGATGCCGGTGTTAAGCAAGCGGGTCGATTCCATCTATCGAGTCCGCAAGAGCCCCGGGTTCCAAAAGGCACAGTTACCGCACCACTCCATGGTTGTGGAATCGGCCATGCATCGACTGAAAAGTCAGAAGATGCACTCCTCGGTGCCTCCCGGCCGGGAGGCCCAGAACCTCGATGCCCTCGGTAAAAAGTGCTTCCAGGGCTCTATGCTTGCTTGCCCTGTCCAGACTTACCAGCTCTACATGGGCATGTACCTCCGAGACCTGGCAAAGGAGATTGCCGGGTTCTCTGCTGGTCTCTCCGAGGAACCTTTGCAGAGGTTCCAGGCCTTGTCCACCGGTATTCAGGAGTGCTCGAAGTTTATCTCTCGAGCAGCCTACGATGGCTTCGAGGCTTCGGCCCGAGTAGCCGGGGTCGGCATCGGTGCCCGCCGACAGGCTTGGCTACAGTCATCCGACCTCGAGCCATGGGTCCAGGACAAGTTGGTCGATGTCCCCTGCCGGGGTGAAAACCTCTTTGGCAAGCCCATGGCTGAAAAGGCTGCAGAACTCGAGACAGAGACTCTGACCAGGACTAGGCTTTCCAGGAAAACCTCTGCCCCTTCTCAGAAGAAGAAGGGCTCGGGAAAAAAGACCTTTTACCCGAGGAAGTCATCTGCCTACAAACAATACCCTCATTACCAGGCCTCTGCAGCTCCCCAACAGGGTCAGCAGGCCAAGGCGCAGGGTCAAGGGCCCCGTAGGCAGCAGACCCCCAAGCCACCAACACCGGCCCCTGCTCAGCAGGGTGGGGGTTATTGACTCAAACAGCATAGCTTCTTCTCAGCTGGCTTCTCTCGGCACAGGAGGCCGGCTGGCCCACTTTGCCCACAGGTGGTCAGCCGTCACATCAGATACCTGGGTTCTTCATATAGTCCAAAAGGGCTATCTTCTCCATTTTCACCAGGTACCTCCCTCCTATTTTCCAGGGGAGCCTCCAAGACCCCCTCTGCACAGGGACCTACTCCTTCAGGAGTTAGCAAGTCTGCTAAAGGATCAGGCTGTGGAACCGGTGCCCCACCACCTGAGAGGTCACGGTTTTTATTCCAGGTACTTTCTGGTACCAAAAAGAACAGGAGGCCTCAGACCCATCCTAGACTTGCGCAACCTCAACAAGTTCCTGGAGAGGGAAAAGTTCAAGATGCTTACCCTTGGAATCCTGCTGCCCTACCTCCAGCAGGGAGACTGGCTATGCTCCTTAGATCTAAAGGATGCGTATACTCACATCCTTATCCATCTAGACCACAGACAATACCTCAGGTTTGTTGTGGGAGGAAATCACTATCAGTACAGAGTACTACCCTTTGGCCTGTCCTCCGCTCCCAGGGTGTTCACCAAGTGCCTGGCAGTGGTGGCGGCCTACCTGAGGCTTCAGGGTCTCTTTGTGTTTCCGTACCTGGACGACTGGCTCATCAGGGGTCAATCTTCCAAGGAGGCCAACCAGGCCACCCTTCGCACTGTGGCTCTGCTTCAGCACTTGGGGTTTGTCATAAACTTCGTAAAGTCCACTTTGCTCCCGTCCCAGAACTTAGAGTTCATAGGGGCCAGACTAGACACTCTTCAAGCAAAGGCTTTTCTGCCTCTGGACAGGGCCCACAGGCTAATGGATCTGGCCAGCCAGTTTCGCAGCAATTCCCTGGTCTCTGCCAGGCAATTCCTGAGACTCCTCGGCCATATGGCTTCCACGGTCCATGTCACCCCCAATGCCCGCCTGCACATGCGACCTGCTCAGTGGAGCCTTCGCACTCAGTGGCATCAAGCCACAGGGGGCCTAGCGGACTTGGTACAGATCTCCGACCTACTGGTCTCCTCTCTACAATGGTGGCTTCATCTTCCGAATCTGGTGCTCGGAGTGGGTTTTCAATCTCCTCCACATATTCAGGTGCTGACAACAGATGCCTCTCTTCTCGGTTGGGGAGCACATTGCCAAGGGACATGTACTCAGGGTCTCTGGACCCCTTGGGAGGCTACTCAACAGATAAACTTCCTGGAGCTACGGGCGATTCGCCTAGCTCTGAGAGCCTTCTCCCACCTTGCCTCTCACCAGTCTGTACTGGTCCAGACGGACAATCAAGTTGCCATGTTCTATGTGAACAAACAAGGAGGCACAGGCTCCTTCCTTCTTTGTCAGGAGGCACAACGACTGTGCTCTTGGGCTGTCAATCACGGAATCCTTCTCAGGGCTGTCTACCTCCCAGGTCAGGACAATTGCCTGGCAGACAGACTGAGCCGGATCCTGCAACCACACGAATGGAGATTGAACCCATTGGTGGTTCAGCAGGTCTTTCTCAAGTGGGGGCTCCCCACTATGGATCTTTTCGCCAGTCCTCTGAACCGGCAACTCCCGAGATTTTGCTCCAGACAACCGCATCCTCTCAGAGTAGCAGCGGATGCGTTTCTGATCTCGTGGTCCACGGGCCTACTGTATGCGTTTCCTCCCACACCACTAGTGTCCAGAATGCTGTTCAAAGTCCTCAGGGATGGGGCTTCATTGATTCTCATAGCCCCCAGGTGGCCGAGGCAACCGTGGTTCCCGCTTCTGCTACAGCTGGCGGTGGACACACCTCTTCCTCTGGGGTTTCAACACGATCTCCTGTCTCAGGATCAGGGGACTCTCTTGCACCCCAACCTCCAGTCCCTTCATCTGATGGCCTGGCTGCTGAAAGGGTAGTCCTAGCTCCCCTACTACTTCCTCGAGAGGTGGAAGACGTTGTCTTGGCCTCTCGGCATCAATCCACCAGGAAATCCTATGCTCTTAAGTGGCGTAGATTCTCCGCATGGTGTGCTCAGCACAGTGAGAATCCCTTCTCGTGCTTGGTTGCGGTAGTGTTGCAATATTTGCTCTACCTCTCCAACCTGGGCCTTAAGTCTAACTCTGTCCGAGTTCACCTTAGTGCTCTCTCAGCACACCACTCGCCGGTGGACAGCAGGCCTCTTTCCAACCACCCTTTGGTGGCTTGTTTCCTCAGAGGCCGCCTTCTGCTTAAGCTTCCACTGCGTCCACTGGCCCCTGAGTGGGATCTGAATGTGGTCTTACAGCGGCTTACTTGTCCGCCTTTTGAACCTATGGCTATCTGCCCTCTCCGTTTTCTCTCCTGGAAAACTTTATTTCTGGTAGCTCTCACCTCTGCTAGGCGAGTGAGGGAACTGCAGGCAGTAGTGTCTGATCCTCCTTACACTAGGTTCTACAGGAATAGGGTAGTCCTTCGGACTCACCCTAAGTTTCTTCCTAAAGTTGTCTCACCTTTTCACCTCAATCAGGAGGTGGTTCTTCCGACCTTCTTTCCCAGGCCGCATGCCAACCGGGCTGAGATGGTCTTGCATACCCTGGACTGTAGGAGGGCGTTATCCTTCTACCTTGACCGTACGTGGGAGCATCGGAAGGCTGTTCAGCTTTTCGTTTCTTTTGACCCCAATAAGTTGGGGCTCCCTGTCTCCAAGCGTACGTTGTCCATATGGGTCGCTGACTGTATCGCCTGGGCTTATGGGGCAGCCGGCCTCTCGTTGGAGGGTCGAGTCATGGCTCATCGTGTCAGGGCGAAGGCTGCGTCAGTGGCTTATCTCCGCTCTGTTCCGTTGGCAGACATCTGCCGGGCCGCTACTTGGTCTTCAAGCCAGACTTTTGCGGCCCATTACTGCCTTGAGAGGGAGTCCCGCAGGGACAGTGCTTTCGGACAGGCAGTACTCCATAATCTCTTTGGGGTTTAGGCAACTCTTACCCTCCGGCCCTGGTGTTGGGCTACCGGTCGGAGGCGTTCTCAGAGAAGATTCCTTCCTTCTGTGCTGACAAGCTCGAGGGAGCTCTTTTTTCCGCTTGGGGTCTTCGGTAGCCTTAAGCTGGGGAGTCCCATATGTGAGGACTGACTTCCTGCTTGGTCCTGGAGAAAGAGTAGTTACTCACCTGTAACAGGTGTTCTCCAGGAGCAGCAGGAATCAGTCCGCACAACCCTCCCTCCTCCCCTTGGAGTTGCAGTCATATGATTTATTTTGCTAATTTTTTGCTGTCTTTTAACTATGTCATCAGACTGAGCAAGATGGCACCCTTGGGTGGGAAGGGGACCGCGCATGCGCGCTGCAATACCCAAAGACTTTCTTTGAAAGCTGGGGAAATGCTCCGCACGAGGGCTCCGTCGGCGCCGACGTCACCCATATGCGAGGACTGATTCCTGCTGCTCCTGGAGAACACCTGTTACAGGTGAGTAACTACTCTTTCTCTTCCTCTTTGGGGAAAAGAGAAGTGACAACTATCAATAAGACAGTTTTTTCCCTGTACTGGCATGTATCATCTTACTTTTCAGAGACTTCCTGCATAGTCAGTCTCCTTCAACTCTGTCTTACCTCCCTCTTACTACAACATTCGGTTTGTAAGAGTGGCTCTTTTACAGTGGTAAGCCCCTATGGTTCCACAGGGGGATTCTCCCTTCCAGAGTTGTCTCCCCCCTTTATTACCTTAGGGCAGCTCATCAGACAATAGGAAGTCCTACTATGTCTGTTTCTTTTTCCCAATCTAAAAAAGGAGGGGAAAATAAATTTTCTTCCGCTGCCCTGGTAGTTGCTGCAGATACAGCAATTCCTAGTGGTTAAGCCACTGGTTCTGTTCACCACACAACCAGGGTTTCCCCTCCACTAGCGATCCTTCTAGCCTCAGTGCTAAACCCCAAACAGGTTATCAACCTCGTTTGGAAACCCTATTATCACAGACTGGTTGGTTAACTTCTATTCTTCGCCCCCTTGTCCTTGGCAGAATAGTTCGTTACCCACTGGCTTTAAACAGCCAGTTTTTTCTTCTAACTAACCTGCAGCATGCTCTCTGCAACTCTACAGAGTAGCTTTGCACTATGGGCCCTTGCTAGAGAGCATTAGTATCTTGCCTAGCAGATAACCCCAGATGGTTAGGAGTGGTTCCCCCAGTCATGTTCTCATGACTGGTAGGTGTTCCCTACCCTTACCATCTCATATGAAATCTCTTTTGAGACATAAGACACAGGCCTTTCATCACGTGAAAACCTAAAGAATGGCCAATTCCCTGGCTTGGTCCATATCTCCTTTGGTCTTCTCGCCAGAGGTAATTTTCTTTGTGGCAGCTAAAGGACGCCTGATACCCATCTTGCCCTTATAGGCGGGTTACTATGGTATCTTACTCCAGTGGCGTCCTCTATCCATTCACCATACTGCAGTTCTGGAGAGATCTGGACTTGCTGCCTGCAGACTGAAGTTATCCTCTGCTTTTTTCACATAGGCCATCCTGGTTATTCAGGAGCTCAAATTCTGAAAGGAATCTAGACGACTCCTTGTCAGGGAGACCATTCCTCTGACTCTGTCAGTCATAACCAGGGAAAGAAGATTCTCTATGCATCTATTCAAGCAGGTATCACCCTTCTTGCTATTAGATGAATCTTTCTCTCTCCCCATATTCCTAGGGGGATCTAGTTCTATAGGCATCTCTCCATCCACATACCTGGAGACGTGTCTATATGCCTACATATTCATATCTATCTATCTGTGTATCTTCTGCCCATACATATCTCTCTCTATATATATATATGCATATATACCCTATATGTGTATATATTTAGGAATATATATATATACACATATATCTACATACACATATACACATATATCTATATGTATGTGTGTGTGTGTGTGTGTATAATATTATATAGTGAGATATATCTTTTAGGTAGATATGTATCTACATACTTATCTATCTGTCTGTTTAGGTTCAGATATCCATACATTCCTATATGATCCTGACAGATGGGCACTACCCCTATCAATGCTGTGCCAGCATACTTAGGGTTCTACACATATAACCACTTCCTGTGGTAATTAACAAACTTTTTCCTTACCATAACCTTTCAGGGTTAGGTACCTCTGAAGCTCTCCGTGTACCTTTTTCTTTCCTAATTGACCCCATTTTGGAAAGACATTGCGGAACTTCAGTTACTCCAAAGCTTAGCGCTTCCTAAGTCTGTCCTTACTTTCTTATCAAATACAGGGGTCTCCATACCCTTTCTCTCCTACATGGACTAATTCCATTGCCAGTCCAGATGGGTCAGACTCATTTTCTTTTGGTCCTAGGATTGTACTGTTCTTGGACCAGAACAGCTTAAGCTTTGTCTAATAGTACCTTCTGCATCTCCGCTGAAGCCCTACCTCTTTATACCACCCCAGTTTTCCCCTGGGGCTATTTGTCACCCTGAAGGGTTCTGACCTCCGCTTGTTTTTTCTACTTTTATTACCTCTACTTCTCAGTGAGGTACTCCTTGAGGTTTTTCACTGGCTCTTCTAACAGATCCATATGGACCTCAGTAGACTTTTGCAATGCCAACAAGGGAGGCCCATATTACAATATTTTACTACTAAATGCCCTCTATACAGGGTCTTCCTCTATAGAAGTCCTGTTCTAGTCCAGCTGTTCCACAGCACCTTTTCTGTATTCAACTCCTACCCTCCATCCCCAGGATGCCTGAGGTTCTGAGGAGTAGCATGGCTCTTTCTAGATTCGCAACATGCTAGGACTCCCTCTGGGCATCTCAGCTTGGGAGTCCCCATATGTGAAGATTCATTCCTGCTTGTTCCTGGAGATAGCACAGTTACTTACCTGTAACAGGTGATCTCTGGGAACAGCAGGAATAAGTCTTCACAACCCACCCACCTCCCCTAGGAGTTGCATTTCTCTATCTCTATCTTTCCCTTCCTTGCTCGCTCTCTCTCTTTGCCTCAGCTTTAAAACTTAACTGAGGAGAGGCAGTTGGAAAAGGTGGGAAGGCAGCACGCAGGCGTGTTGGGATGCTTCCAAAAGCGTTCTGATAGGACGCTGGGAAGCGTTCCCGCGCAGACTCCGTCGGTACCAACGTACCCATATGTGAAGACTTATTCCTGCTGTTCCCAGAGATCACCTGTTACAGGTAAGTAACTGTGCTCTCTCCTCTACAGTTGCACTGTCAAGAGCTTACAACTTATTGTTGTACCAGCGCTTTTTGCTTTGGCAGCGTTAGGTCAGGCTAGTCTTCTCTGGGAAGATATGCACTAGTTGTGGGCTTGTGCTCATAAAAATGGTTGATTCCATTTGAGTGATTTTCTTGGCAGGTGATCTTACTTTGTAGATGGTGTTAGGGTTAGGGCTGATGCTCACTTTTTGTTCATATGAAGCTGATGCCGCTCTTCATTACTTCTGGCTGCTCTGGGTAAGCATGTTTTTTTAGTGATGGCACTGAAGTTTGTTCAGTACCCTGTCTTGTTTTAATTCCCTTAAAAAAGCAAAAATAGTTCTCCGCTTTAGAGGCTTTAAATTAATTTGTTAGATTATTATTAATGGTTTGCTGGAAAGCAACAAAAAATAGCATAAAATATATACCAAATAATCCTTAAGACCTTTCTATTAGTTTAGGTATTCCTACTCTTTTTGCAACTCTAAACAATTAAACTCCAGTAATATAAAGATGCAGACAGCAGTCCAGCAATGAGGTGGGGGCTATCTAGTCTTTGCATTCCTAAGCGTCCCTCCAGTCCAGTCCCTTTCCTCTGGGTTATGCCCCCCTTCCAGCAGCTCAGAGACTGAGCACGTCATCTTTTCTGATGACCCTCGGATATATATAGTACTGGCACCTCCCACCAGATTCAGTTTTGCTCAGTCTCCAAGCAGCTGTAGGGAGTCAGTAACCCAGAGCACAGGTTTACTGGAGAGACTTAGCTTAGTGGGGTTGAATTGTTTTGAATTTTTTTATTTTGATTTCCTGGGTTCCCTATATCTTTATTTTAATTCCTGTTAGTGGCTCTTCTTAAAGGATTCTCCTCCCGCCTGCCTCAGTGTCCCTTTGGGAGGGGGGAGGAGGAGGCTTCGGGCACTGGCCTTAAGGAGGAGTAAGGCAGGGGAGGAAGCGGTCTCTGCCGTCTCTGCTTCTCTTCTGCAGCCACTTGGGTTAATCGGAGAAGGAAAGGAGAGGAAGGATACATTTTGCCTTCAGTCAGTCTCCGGGGCCCTTGCTGTCTTTCTGCCTCACCGCTGAAGCCCTCCTGGCGGCTGAGCACGAGCGCGGGAGGACACTTACACCAGCAACAGGTCCGTGGCTCTCATGAGCGAAAGGGCCAGAAAAGCGTGCAGCGCTTCCAAAGGGGCTGGAGCGCGGTGGCGAGCCGTGAGGGAGGAGTGGTCTAGTGGTTAGGACAAGGTACTTCAGGCCGGAGGGCTGGGGGTTCAAGTCCCACCTGGGGGCAGCAATCTCAGGCCGGAGGGACTGGGATTTCTAGTCCTATAGGCACTCCTTGTGGTCTTGGGCAAGCCACTTAACCCTCCATTGCCCATGTTCCCTGTAAGTATTAACGTATGTGTGTCATATCCCCTCGTGTTAAATGTATCCCCCAATTGACCGCTTTGACCCGGTGAAAAGCGGAATATAAATACAGCTAAATAAATAAATAAATAAAATAAATTTTCAGGCACGACCACATTGTCGCAGCCAGCGTGCGGTAGAGGAGCCTTGCGGTTGCCTTCGGTGGGAGAGTTGGCGACGGATAAGGTGGGCCTCACTGAATTTTGTGCGCTTTTTTGGCACCCATTTACTCCGTTGCAATTTTCAGAGGCAAGCCTGGGGCTCCCGGCAGTTGGTGGGGGAAGTTCCTAGGCTGCATTGCTTTAGGCTAGTTTCAAGAAAAAAAAAGGAGAATTCCCCCCCCCCCCCTTCTTGTTTTCTTTTAGAGTATTGTAGGAGCTGGAGGACCCCAGTGCTTGGTCTGCAGCACACGCCGGGGTACTGTGTCGGAGACAGGCATATGTAGAGGCTGCGCTGCAGAGACAGCCTCGGTGGAACAGGGGATTCAGGCGGGTAGTGCGCAGGACCCGCTTCCTCCTTCCTCTCAAGAATCTGTAGACCCTCCAGATATTACCTTTCAGTCTGCATCCGTCCATCCGTCTCCTCCGGAGCAGTCCGCTATTCCCCTACCACAACCTAGTCCCTCTACCTCTTTGGGAGGTCTGGAGGCTGTCAGTGTAGGGGACTTTTCCCCAAAATTTGTTGTCCTAATGCTCAAGGCTTTCTGTTTGCGTAAGCAAGGAACACAGGAGCAGGGAGGGATGCAGGGAAGCGCTATAGTGTGGCACTCTGACCCTAGGGGTCAGGAGGAGGCAGGGGTTCTGCCGAAGCGGGCTAGGCTCTCTCATGAGGAGGTTCTCCATTCCCCACTGTCTGTCCCTGGAAGGCGAGACTTCAGACAGGGATTTGGGGGAGGATGAGGAAGAGCTCGAGGAAGGTGAGCTACCAGAGGAGGAACAAACTAGGATTGTTCGGGTTTTCCTCCAGGAGGAGTTACCGGCCTTGATCGGCGAATCTCTGAAGGTTCTTTAATATGGCAGTGGGGGTACCAGCGGCGGATGAAGTGCTGGAGGACCCGCTGATCCAGGCGGTCAGGAAATCCCAGAGGGTTTTCCCGGTTCACTGGGTAGTTAAGCAGATGATTCAAGAAGAATGGGATCAGCCGGAATCAGGGCTAAGGGGGTTCGGTCTATGGCTCAGCTGTATCCGTTACTGGAAGGGGAAAAGGAATTGCTCCGTTCCCCTAAAGTAGATGCGGCGGTGTCAGCAGTCATGAAGAAGACCATGGGTTCCGGTGGAGGGCAGTGCGGCCCTCAAGGATACTCAAGATAGGAAGTTGAATGCGCTGCTGAAGCAGGCGTTTGACATTAGTGCCCTGGCTCTCCAGGCATCCGTTTGTGGTGCCTGGGTAGCCCGTGCTTGTTTGCGGTGGTCTCAACAGCTTCAGCTGGCTGGTTACCCTCCGGCGGAGTCACCAGTGGAGGTGGCAAGAATTGAATCTGGAGCGGCCTACGTGGCTGATAGTCAGTATGATCTTGTCAGGAGCTTGGCTAAGAACATGGCTTCGGTGATGGTGGCCCGCCGCTATATTTGGCTCTGCAACTGGGCCGCTGATGGTTCTTCTGAGGCCCGGCTCAGGATCCCATTCAAGGGAAAGCTGCTCTTTGGGGAAGACCTGGACAAGTTGGTAAAGGAACTGGGGGGGAGTCTAAGGGAGGTAGACTTCCCGAGGATAGGCCTAAGCACAGCCGTCTTCTCACTCCGTCGCGACTTCAACCTTGGGAGTCATGGAGGTTTCGGGGTTTCCAGTCTGCGCCCTTTCAGAGAGGTCGCTTCCCCTCGAGGGATCAGGGGTTCCGGGGGGCTGGTAAGTGGTTTGGTGCCTCTTCCTCCGTCTCGGGCTCTAGAAAGCCACAATGAAACAACGGGGGCCCAGCCGGGAGTTCTGCCGGTCGGGGGATGTCTTTGGCAATTCTTTCCAGCCTGGGCCCGGGTCACATCCGATCAATGGGTCTTGGAGGTGGTGCGAGAGGGTTACGCTCTCGAATTCGCAAGACCCGTTCTTCCTTCCTTGGTGCTCTCCCCGTGCAAGTCTCCGGCCAAGTGGACAGCAGTGAGGGAGAACTTGGCGTGAGTGCGGGGGTTAGGCGTGGTTGTGCCGGTACCCTTGGACCAACGCGACTGCGGTTGATACTCTATTTTGTGGTGCCCGAAAAGGAGGGTGCCTTTCGACTGATCCTCGACTTAAAGGGAGTCGATTATTGCCTCAGGGTTCCTCATTTTCGGATGGAGACGCTGAGGTCGGTCTTGGTAGCAGTAAGGCAGGGGGAGTTTCTGACTTCTCTAGACCTTACAGAGGCGTATTTGCATATTCCCGTCCGCAAGGCACATCAGCAATTCCTACGGTTTGAGGTACCGGAAGGTCACTTCCAGTTTCAAGTGTTGCCTTTTGGCCTCGCAACAGCTCTGCGCACCTTCACCAAAGTCATGGAAGTGGCAGCTGCGGCTCTGCGCAAGGAAGGGATTTTAGTCCACCCGTACCTCGGCGACTGGTTGATTCGGGCAAAGTCCGAAGAAGAAAGTCAGAAGGCAACGTCCCGCGTGGTCGCATTCCTAAGGAGTCTTGGTTGGGTGATCAACTTGGCGAAGAGCAAGTTGCGGCCATCGCAGGAGATCGAGTATCTGGGGGCAAGGTTCGACACAGAGAAAGGCATGGTATTCTTACCGGGCCGCAGGGCGGGGGAGCTAAGGTGGCTGGTGCATCAGTTCCTAGCCATGGAGGCGCTCTCAGCCTGACATTACCTTCAGATCCTGGGGGCCATGGAGGCAACAACAGAGCAGGTGCCTTGGGCCAGGGCCCACATGTGGCCTCTGCAGTGGGCCTTGCTCTGGCGCAGTTCGCATCAGCGTCAATCCATGTCTGTGGCTCTCCTCTGTCCGATCGTGACCAGGGAAGCCTTGCAGTGGTGGTTCCGTCCAGGGAGCCTAGAGCGCGGCATGCCCCTCGAGACCCCACTGTAGGTCCAGTTGACAACGGATGCCTCTTTATCCGGCTGGGGGGCGCATTGCGAGGGTCAGTTCGCCCAGGGCCTCTGGGATGCCCAGGAATCTGTGGTCGATCAACAGGCTGGAGTTAGGGCCAGTGGCTCTGGCCCTCAGAGCATTCCAACCAATAGTCCTACAAAGGGCGGACTGGGTACTGACAGACAACATGATGGCAGTAGCATACATCAACCGTCAGGGTGCAATGAGCAGTCCTTCCTTGGAGGAGGAAGCAGAGGGCTTATGGGAATGGACCGAGACCCATCTAATGGCCTTGTCTGCGCAGCACGTGGCTGGAGTGGAGAACGTAACAGCAGACTTCCTAAGCAGAAACAGAGTGGACCACGGGAAGTGGGAGCTCTGCCAGGAAGTGTACGAGCAGATAGTACACCATTGGGGGTCCCCGGTGATGGATCTCATGGTACGGTGGGAATCGGCCAAGGTGGCTCGATTCTCCAGCCAAAGAAAGGAGAGAATGTCAGAAGGCTTGGACGCTCTAGTTCAGAGGTGGCCTTCCGAAGGTCTGCTATACGTTTTTCCTCCTTGTGCGTTCATAGGCAGGATGATTCATCGGATAGAGGCTCACCCAGGTCGGATGGTTCTCATAGCCCTGGATTGGCCTCGGCGCCCTTGGTACGCCGATCTCATGCAGCTGTTGGCCGACCATTCGTGGTGCCATCCTTTAAGGGAGGACCTGCTGACACAGGGGCCAGTGCTCATGCCACAGGTGTATCGGTTCTTGCTTACGGCCTGGCTATTGAAAGGGCATGCCTGCTGAAACGGGGTTACTCTAGGGCAGTGATTGCCACCATGCTGAGTTCATGGGAAAGGTTGACCTCTCTTTCCTATGTGAGGGTCTGGCGTGTTTTTGAAGGATGGTGTGCAGACCAGCAAAAGAGGCCCCTTTTGGTGTCTGTTCCGGAGGTTCTGGATTTCTTGCAGGCAGGTTTTGATAAGGGCCTGGCAGCCAGTTCTCTGTGAGTGCAGTTGGCGGCTATTTCTTGTTACAGAGGCAAGATTCAGGGCAAGTCCTTGGGGGAACATGCGGATGTAAGTCTGTTTCTAAGAGCAGTAAGGCGTCTGCGGCCTCAGTTGAGGTCGTCGGTTCCTCCATGGGATCTCAACCTTGTGTTGGACGCCTTGGCTGGGGATCCTTTCGAGCCAATGCAGCGGGCTTCTTTGAAGACAGTCTTTTTAGTAGCCATTTGTTATGCCAGATGTATTTCCGAGCTTCAGGCCCTGTCTTGTCGTCCGCCTTTTCTTTCGTTCTTTAAAGAGAAGGTAGTCCTCTGGACTGTTCCTTCTCCAGGAACAAGCAGGAAGTCAGTCCTCACATGTGGGCGATGTCGGTGCCGACGGAGCCCTCGTGCGGAGCAATTCCCCAGCTTTCAAAGAAAGCCTTTGGGATTGCATTGCGCATGCGCGGTCCCCTTCCCGCCCAAGGGTGCCATCTTGCTCACTCTCCCTTTTTTCTGTGGAGCCCAACGGACGTTGTCCCTAATTCTTTGTGGGAAAAGTGCATCAAAACTTCAGAAGAATTTCTCTCTTCAACCGGTTTGATGCCGGTTTCCCTTCCCGCCTACGGCTAGGTACACCAGTATCGAGTCAAGTCAATTTTTTTTACGTTTTTGTCCCTAGTTACTAGCGTTCGCACTCTTCTTTATTTTCACTGGCAGCTCGGTCCTTTGACCTTGCAGGGGCCCTTTTTCCCCCAATGGCTGCCAGCTGGTTTAAAAAGCGTGATCGGTGTAAGAAGTTAATGTCCCTCACCGACACACATGACTGCTGTCTCCGATTCCTCGGGCCCGATCATGACCCAAAGGTCTGTGGCCCGTGTGGGAAAATGTCCTCTAAGGCACTTCAAAGTAGGCAACAGCAGTGTGAAAGGATTTTCTCGGAGTCCGCATCCGCACGGATCCGGACCTCATCAGAAGCCTCAACGTCTTGGGAGCTATCTGAACCCGAGCACCGTAGGGGGTCTCCCTCCTGGGAACACCAGAGGAAGGAGAAACCTGTGAGTGCGTCATTGTTGGATGCCTCCCATTGCCCTGGGCCCGCAAAGGCCAGGTTGCAGAGTCCTGACTGCCGTCCCTGGTCCTTGGAGTTGGAGCGGCCTGCAAAAATACCTCGCACGGAGCCGGAGATGCCGAGGAGGGTAAGTGCTGTTGTCCTCGTGGATTCCCCTCCAGGGGAGCCGGTGTCGGGGCCCGAGCCAGAGGCTGCAGTCTTCTGAGCTCGGTCTCAGGATGACGGCCCTGGAGCGCAGCATGTCTGCCTTCATGGAGCAGCAGTGGGCGCTGATAGCTGGTCTCACCGGTCCATCCCCCCGACCACCGGGACCTCGACTTCCAAGTCGACTCCAGAGGCCGAGCCGATCCTCGAGACTCTTCGGACTCGAGTCGATCCTCGGCCAAGGTCTCCCTCGACCTCTCGCTTGGGACCGAGGTTGTCAACGCCGGTACTCTCGGCGTTGGAGCGGTTGGAGCCGAAGCCGCTCGATTCCTCCTCAGAGGGATTGGCATGGGAGACGGAAGATGAAGAGTCCCCTAGACACCCATCGGACCTTGTATGTTCCATCGGACTCACCGGGTTCGGAACCTCGGAGAAGGTCCCCTCCAGAGGATACCCGGTTCTTGGACTTCGTCAGGGACATGGCCAAGGCTTTGGCATTCCCAGCGGATACCGAAGAGGAGCCTCGAGCTGAAGAGCTCGAGGCCCTCCAGTATGACTTTTCCTCGAGGGAAGCCCTTACTGTGCTGGTTCCTCTGATGCTGGAATGGCTGATGCTCCGCATGTGGGAGTCGCCGGCCTCGATGCCGTTGCTCAGCAAGCAGGTCGATTCCATCTATCGAGTCCGCAAGAGCCCTAGGTTCCAAAAGGCACAGCTGCCGCAGAACTCCATGGTTGTGGAATCAGCCATGCACAGGCTGAAGAGCCAAAAAATGCACTCCTCGGTGCCTCCTGGCTGGGAGGCCCGGAACCTGGATGCCCTCGGCAGAAAAAGCTTACAGGGCTCGATGCTGTCGTGCCATGTCCAAACCTACCAGCTATACATGGGCATGTACTTGAGGGACCTGGTAAAGGAGATTGCCGGGTTCTCGGCTGGCCTCTCTGAGGCACCCTTGCAGCGCTTTAATGCCTTGTCCACCGGGATTCGGGAGTGCTCGAAGTTCATATCTCGAGTGGCCTATGATGGCTTTGAGGCTTCGGCCTGAGTAGCCGCGGCCGGCATTGGTGCCCGCCGCCAGGCCTGGATAATGTCATCGGATCTGGAGCCATGGGTTCAGGACAAGTTGGTCGATGTCCCTTGCCAAGGTGCCAACCTCTTTGGCAAACCCATGACTGAGAAGGCTGCTGAGCTCGTCCGAGTACTTGACCCTGACAAGACTCTCAAAGAAGACTTCTTCCCCTTCTAAGAAGGGCTTGGGTAAAAAGCCCTTTTTCCTGAGGAAGGGTACTGCTTACTGCAACTACCCCACTTACCAGACCACTCTAGCTCCACAGCAGGGGCAGCAGGCCAAGGGACAGGGGCATGGCCCGCGTAAGCAGAAGACCCCCAGGCTCCGGCTCCTACCCAGCTGTGAGGGGGATTTTGACTCCCAAGGCATAGTCTCTCTTTCACCAGTGGTAAGGCCTTGCACAGGAGGCAGGCTAACCCTGTACACCCACATGTGGCCAGACATCACCTCGGATATCTGGGTCCTGCAAATAGTCCAAAGGGGCTGTTTGCTTCACTTCAGCCAGATATCACCCTCCTTCTTTCCAGGAGAGCCTCTCAGACTCCCTCTTCACAGGGACCTCCTCTTGCAGGAGTTGGCAGGTCTTCTAGAGGATCAGGCGGTGGAACCGGTGCCCCACCACCTGCAGGGCAAGGGCTTCTACTCCAGGTATTTTCTCATACCAAAGAGAACAGGAGGCCTCAGACCCATCCTCGACCTAAGAAACGTAAACAAGTTCCTGGTGAGGGAAAAGGTCAAGATGCTTTCCCTTGGAATGTTGCTGCCTTACCTCCACCAGGGAGATTGGCTATGCTCCTTAGACCTGAAGGATGCCTGCCTATACACACATCCTCATACATCCAGACCACAGACATATCTGAGATTTGTAGTGGGAGGAAAACATTTCCAATACAGGGTTCTACCTCTTGGCCTAGCCTCTGCTCCCAGAGTGTTTACAAAATGCCTGGCTGTAGTGGCGGCCTTCCTCAGAAGTCAAGGAATTTTTGTCTTCCCTTACCTGGACGACTGGCTCATCAGGGGTCAGTCGCCTCAGGAGGCCCAACAGGCCCCTTCTCTCACTATCAACATGCTGCAACGTCTAGGCTTTGTCATAAACCACGCAAAGTCTGCTTTGCTCCCCACTCAAAATTTAGAGTTCATAGGAGCAGCACTGGACACCCTTCAGGCAAAGGCTTACCTGCCGGAGGACAGGGCACAGAGGCAGCTAGCACTGGCACAACAGTTCAGGCTCAGGTCTTGGGTCTCAGCGAGACACTTCTTACGCCTCCTGGGCCACAGGGCCTCCACAGTGCATGTGGCCCCAAATGCCCGCCTCCACATGAGAACAGCTCAGTGGTGCCTCAGAGATCAGTGGACGCAAGCCACCGGCAGCCTCAGAGACAGGATAACAATATCCAAACGACTGGTGAAATCATTGCAGTGGTGGTGTCAGCCACCCAACCTGCACGAGGGAGTGCCCTTTCAAACTCCCTTGCACACAAGAGTGCTAACGACAGATGCCTCCTTGCTGGGCTGGGGAGCCCATTGCCAAGGATCATGTGCTTGGGGGTTGTGGTCTCCTCAGGAGTCTGCACACCAAATCAACCTCTTAGAGCTGCGGGCGATTCGCCTAGCTCTTCAAGCCTTTTGTCATGTCCTCTCACATCAGTCTGTATTGATACAGACGGACAACCAGGTACTGTAGCAGTGTTCTACGTGAACAAGCAGGGAGGTACGGGGTCTCGTATCCTATGTCAGGAGACACTGGACCTCTGCTCCTTTGCTATCAAGCAGGGTATGTCTCTCAAAGCAGTGTACCTGCCTGGTCAGGAGAACTGCCTAGCTGACAAACTAAGCAGGATTCTCCAACCTCACGAATGGCAACTGGATCCGGTGGTGGCCCAGCGGATTTTCCACGGTTGGGGACATCCATCCATAGATTTATTTGCCAGTCCGCAAAATCACCAGCTGCCCAGATTTTGCTCCAGACAGCCACATCCTCTGAGGGTGGCTGCATATGCTTTCCTGATCTCCTGGTCAGGGGCCTCATTTATGCATTTCCTCCCACGCCTCTGGTGGCTCGGACTCTTCAAAATCCTTCGGGACAAGGCCTCTGTCATTCTTGTAGCCCCCAGATGGCCAAGACAGCCTTGGTTTCCGCTTCTCCTCCAGCTTGCAGTGGAAACCCCACTCCCACTGGGGACGCAGCCCCACCTCCTGTCACAGGAGCAGGGCTCTCTCTTGCACCTCAACCTCAGGTCCCTCAACCTGATGGCATGGCTTCTGAAAGGGTAGTGCTGGCTCCTCTCCTCCTACCTCGGAATGTAGAAGTGTTACTGGCCTCAAGGAGGCAGTCCACTAGGAAATCCTATGCTTTCAAGTGGCGTAGATTTGAAGGGTGGTGTAACCAGCACAATGAAAACCCTTTCTCTTGCCTTGTACCAGTGGTGCTGCAGTACCTGCTTCACCTCTCAGAATTAGTTCTGAAGTCTAACTCTGTCAGGGTCCACCTGAGTGCTTTGTCAGCAAACCACTCGCCATGGAGGGGCAACCTCTTTTGACACACTCCCTGGTGTCCAGATTCCTCAGAGGTCTGCTTCTGCTGAAAACCCCAGTTCGTCCTCCGGCAACTGAGTGGGATTTGAATGTGTTCTTACAGCAGCTTACTCGCCCACCTTTTGAGCCGATGTCCTCTTGCCATCTGCGCTTCCTCTCCTGGAAGATGCTCTTCCTGGTGGCACTCACATCAGGCAGACGTGCGAGTGAGCTGCAAGCTCTTGTAACTGATAAACCATACACGCAGTTTTATAAGAATAGGGTGGTCCTCCGCACCCACCCGAAGTTCCTTCCAAAGGTGGTCTCTTCTTTCCACCTCAACCAAGAGGTGATTCTTCCAACCTTTTTTCCCAGGCTGCATGTCAGCCGGGAAGAGGCAGTCCTATATACCCTGGATTGTAAGAGGGCGTTGTTCTTCTACCTGGAGCGTACAAAGGGACATCGAAGGGCTACTCAGCTCTTCGTCTCTTATGACCCCAATAAGCTGGGGTTACCTGTCTCCAGGCGTGCGCTGTTCACCTGGGTGGCAGACTGCATTGCCTGGGCGTACAGGGCGGCCGACCTCCCATTGCAGGGTCGAGTCACAGCTCACCTTGTCAGAGCTAAGGCCGCAACAGTGGCTCACTTCCGCTCTGTTCCACTGGCAGACATCTGCCGGACCGCAACTTGGTCTTCAAGCCAGACTTTTGCAGCCCATTACTGCCTGGATAGGGAGTCCCGACGGGACAGTGCTTTCGGCCAGGCGGTACTCTGTAACCTATTTGAGGTTTAGGCAACTCCAACCCTCTGACCCTTTGGTGTTAGGCTACCGGGGGGTGTTGTGTTCTCGGCTGAATTCCTATTGCAGCTGCTGCGGCTCTTCAAGAGGGAGCCATTTATCAGCTATGGGTTCTTGGTAGCCTATAGCTAGGGAGTCCCATATGTGAGGACTGACTTTCTGCTTGTTCCTGGAAAAAGCGTAGTTACCCACCTGTAACAGGTGTTCTCCAGGGGCAGCAGGAATCAGTCCTCACGACCCTCCCTCCTCCCCTGGAGTTGCAGTCCTATTATTGATTTTATTCCTTTTGCCGTCTTTAGCTATGTCATTAGACTGAGCAAGATGGCACCCTTGGGCGGGAAGGGGACTGCGCATGCGCGATACAATCCTAAAGACTTTCTTTGAAAGCTGGGGAATTGCTCTGCACGAGGGCTCTGTTGGCACCGACGTCACCCATATGTGATGACTGATTCCTGCTGTCCCTGGAGAACACCTGTTACAGATGAGTAACTACGCTTTCTTTCTTGCCCAAGGTAGTTTCGTCCTTTCATGTGAATCAAACTGTTTCTCTCCCTTCCTTTTCGGGGGCAGGGGGGAGACTATGCTCGCTTGCGTTTGTTGGATGTGCGCAGAGTTCTGAAGCGTTACCTGAATCAGACTGCTTCCTTTCGCAAGTCCGAGAGACTGTTCATTTTGTTTGCGGGACCGCGTAAAGGTGAAGCAGCTTCCAAGGTGTCTGTCTCAGGATGGATCAAGGAAACCATTTCTTTGGCATATATTCTTAAGGGAAAGCAGGTGCCGGTCGGGCTCCGGGCTCATTCCTCTCGAGCTCAGGCGGCCTCGTGGGCGGAACTTAGTCTGGTTCCCCCGCTGGACATATGCAGGGCGGCCTCTTGGTCTTCTCTGCATACCTTTGCCAAGCACTACAGGTTGGATGTTCACGCCGCTGGTGATGCGGGTTTTGGAGGTTCGGTGCTTCGGTCCAGCCTCACATGCCCCTCCCAGGCTTGACCGGCTCTGTTACATCCCAGAGGAAAGGGACTGGACTGGACGGATGCTTAGGAAAGAGTAATTAGGCCTTACCTGCTAATTTAGCTTTCCTGAAGGAACTCCAGTCCAAGTCCCTGATCCTCCCAATTTTTTCTTGTTTTTGTTTCCTAACAGGCTTCGCCGGCCCATAGCAACAGATGGGCGATTGCCTGTGGGGATGCTCTGGTGATGGTGCGGCGTGGATGTGTGAGAGGTGCCTGGGTGATGGCAGTTGCGGGCTCAGGTAAGCTTCCTCCTCTTCGGGGGGGTGGGGGGTGGGGTGGGGTGGTGGTATGTCCCTTCCGAGGGAGGGGGGAGTTGGTTTTTTAGGATCTAGTTGTAGTTCATTATTGTTGTTGCATAATTGGTCTCTCCGTTAAGTCCGCTTTGTCAATAGGATACTGAAAATGGTGGGAGGTGCCAGTACTATATATATCCTAGGGTTATCAGAAAAGATGACTTGCTCAGTCTCCGAGCTGCTGGAAGGGGACACAACCCAGAGGAAAGGGACTGGACTGGAGTTCCTTCAGGAACGCTAATTAGCAGGTAAGGCCTAATTACTCTTTTTTAGTATCACATGTATGACTATCTCAGAATTGGCGAGAGATAGTACGTGTGCACTCAGTGCAAAGAGCTCCTGACTCTCAGAGAACGAGTCTGAACTCTGGAGGCTAGAATAGCATACTTGAAGGATATATATAGAGATTTATTTATTTAACAGATTTTTTTGTACCACTATCATTTTAGTTAAAACAGTTTGTTGTAACTTAAACTTGGTAATGTACATTAAACAGGGACATTGATAACGGATTTTTTCTGAGGCAATGGAGGGTTAAGTGACTTGCCCAAGGCCACAAGGAGTGCTTGTGGGAATCAAACTCTTGTCTCTTGGTGATATAGATAGTCACACCCATCAGTCAACCAGCTATCATTTGGCCACTTGTTTGCCTGGTGTGAAGATGGTGTCATCTAGATAGGATTCTAGACTGTGTTGGGGAGCAGCCGGCTGTCTTGATACATGTAGGCACTAGCACTGAATGAAGCAGTAGATATAATTGGCATCTTGGAAACCTGGTGCAAGAAGAATAGCCAATGGGACACTGTGATGTCAGGATACAAATTGTATCGCGATATTAGGGTAGAACAGAATGGTGGCGGGGTGCCACTGTATATTACAGGGCATTGAGCCAAACAGGATAAAAGTTTTGCAGGAAACAAAATGCACTGTCAAAGCTTCATAGATAGAAATCCCATGTAAGAAGAGGCAGGAAATAGCATTTCATCATCTTTCTGTACATTCCTTACAGGAGTAGCCTAGTGGTTGGGGCAAGGTACTTCAGGCCGGAAGGTCGGAGGTTCAAATCCCACTAGAGGACAGCAACCTTGGGCCGGAAGGACTGGGGTTTCTAGTCCCACAGATGCTCCTTGTGGTCTTGGGCAAGCCACTTAACCCTCCATTGCCCATGTTCCCTGTAAGTATTAGTGTATATGTCTCATATCCCCACGTGTTAAATGTATCCCCCAATTGTGTGTTGTGACCACTTTGATTGAAGGATAAGGCGTTATACAAAACTGTCTAAATAAATAAAAAAATTATGACCAGCTGGATAGTAGTACACTACTACTAATTATTTGTATCACTCCACTGCTAACAGAAATTAGGGAAGCAAACAATAATGGATAATAGCAATTACCCTAGGATCAAATGGGTCAATCTTACATCAGGATATTCTAGGGAGATATGACTGCTTCATGGAGCAGCTGGTTCAGAAACGGACATGAGAGGGGGCTATTTTAGACCTAAACCTTAATGGAACACACGATCTGTGTGAGAGGTAACTGTGTTGGGGCCACTTGGCAGTAGTGATCGTAACATGATCAGATTTTGATTTAATAAATGGAGAGAGGATAGTAAATAAATCTACTTGCTAGATTTAACATTCAAAAGGGAGGCAATGACAAAAAGAGGAAAATGGCTAGGAAAAAAAACTGAAAGGAGTGGCTACAGAGGTTGAGTTTACATCAGGACTGGACATTGTTTAAAAATACAATTTTCGAAGCCTAGCAGATGTAGTCTATGCTTTAAAAAAAAAAAAAAAAGGTGGAAGGAAGGCCAAACACCTTTTTGCATGGATTGAAGGTAAGGTGAGAGAAGTTGTTAGATTCAAAATATTGTCTTTTGAAAAAATGAAAAGGTTCCAAATGAAGAAAGCAGGAAACAACATAAGCACTGGGTAAATTAGATACAAAGCACTGATAAGGCAAGCAGAGAGAGAATTTGAAAAGAAGCTTGCTGTGGAGGCACAAACTCCTTATTTAAACACTTTTTCAAGTGCATTCAAAGCAAAAAGCCTGTGAGGGAGTCAGTTGGATCCTCTACCCTCCATATCCTCATTTTGACTTTGTTTATATCCTGTCTCGGTTATTGCAACAGCATTCTAAATGGCATTACTACTACAAATTTGACTAACTCTAGCATGTTCACAATATGACAGTTGACTTCCTTCACAATACCTCCAAATTTGATCATGTGACTCCCTTACTAATATGAGTGCAAAGTCATTGGCTTACCATTGTCTACCAAATAACATTTAAATTATCATTTAAAAAGTTAAATCTCGTCTATTATTTCAGACTACAGCCAACCAAATGGATAGCCAACCAAATGGACAATCTGTGAATGAGACACATTGCTTTCCTCCCTTCCCCTAAGCATTGTAGCCTTCTCTTTGTATTTTCTTTCCTCAATTTTCATTCCTTTATTTGATTTTGTCCTTGTAATTTTATTGTATACCACTCTGATATGAAGTAATAGGGTGGTATGTCAAAACCTGTAATAAGCTATTAGATAATAGAGGGATAAAAGGGGCACTAAGGTAGGACAAGGCCATAGTAGAGAGACTGAGTTCTTTCTTTGGTCTTGACAGATGATGATGTCAGGGAGATACTATGCTAGAAATAATATTTAAAGGTGATGAATCGTAGGAACTGAAACAAATCTTGATGAGTTTGAAAGATGCAATAGGGCAATTTGACAAACTAAAGAGCAGCAGATCTCCTGGACTAGATGGTATACATCACAGGATGCTGAAAGAACTCAAAATGAAATTGCAGACCTACTATTATGAATTTGTAAACTAAAATTAAAATAATCTATAGTACCTAAAGATTAAAGAGGAGGCAGTGTAATGTCAATTTTTAAAAAAGGTTCCGGGGTGATCCCAGAAACTATAGACTGGAGAGCCTAATTTCAGTACCAGGATAAATGAGCAGTAACCAGTATAAAGGCTAAAATTGCTTAACATACTGTGGATAGCCATGGTTTAATGGGACAAAGCCAACAAGGATTTTGCCAAGGGAAGTTTTGCCTCACCAATTGCTACATTTTGAAGGTATGAATAGGATAAAGGTGAGCTGGTTGTTGCAATTGCATCTGGATTTTTAGAAAGCCTTTGATTAGGTCCCTCCATGAGAGACTCTTGAGGAAATTTAAAAGGTCATGGGATAGGAGGCAGTTCTTATTGTGGATTGAAAACTGGTTAAAAGAGAGAAAACAGAGTAGAGCTAAATGGTCAATTTTCTAAATGGAGAAAGGTGAATAGTGGAGTACCCTAGGGAATAGTACTGGGCCAACTGCTTTTTAACATATTTATAAATGATCTGGGGATGGGAACAAGGAGTTAAGGTGATGAAGTTTACAGATGGCACAAAACAATTTAAAGTTCTTAAATAACAAGACTGTGAAAAATTGCAAGATGACTTAGAGAAATTGGGAGACAGATAATCTCAAATGTAAATAAAATGTGGTCACGTGCAAAGTTATGCACTTAAAGAAGAATAACTGAAACTAGCTACACGATGAAAGGTTCTACATCAGGAGTCATCCTGGAAAAGGATCTAGGCATCATTGTGTTGCAGTGTATATGCTTCTCGGAGACTGCTTTTCCCATCCACAGGGCGATCATGCAAATGATTGAGGCCGAATGGGAAGTGCTGGAGGGCTGGCTTACAGGGAGGGCGGGCGATGGATCATTTATACCCCATGCCCTCTGTGAAGAAGGAGCTCCTGTGTCTTCCTAAAGTGGATGCATTAATCTCTGCAGTCATTAAGAAGACCACCATTCTGGTAGAAGGCGGAGCCGTGTTGAAGGACCTGCAGGACAAGAAACTCAAAACCTTGCAGTGACAGGTGTTCGAGGTTAGTGAACTGGCATTGCAGGCATCAGTCTGCGGAGCCTATGTGACTAGCATGTGCCTCTTTGAGTGCAGGCCCTGCTGGAGTCCGCAGCAACTGAGATCTCTCTGGTGCCTGAGGTGGCCAAGCTGGTCAGGAGCTGCATACCTGGCAGATGCCCATGACTCGCCATCTCCCTGGTCACCCAGTTAAAGAAATTAATTAAATTTGTCTGATAAGGCCTGCCTCTTGTAAAACCATGCTGCCTGGATCCTGCAACCCATTGGACTCCAGAAACCTCACTTAGCAGCATTTCCAATAATTTACTCACCACAGAAGTTAGACTAACTGGCCTATAATTCTCAACTTCATCCTTACTTCTGCTTTTGTGTAAAGGGATCCACATGCACTTTTCTCCAGTCCTCTGGAACCATTCCCAATTCTAAAAAGTATTGAAAATGTTAGACAATGGAGCTGTTAGAACTTCTCCAAGTTCCTTCAATACTCTGGAATATATTCGATCAGGCCCTATCGCTTTGTCTACTTTTAGTTTAGCTAGTTCCTCACAAACAGTCTTCTGAAAATCGTTCATGATCCCCTTCACTACTGTTCCTATTTGTGGATGTTTTCTGAGGGTCCTGCTCCTGGCCCTTCATCTATGAACACAGAACAAAAATATTTGTTAAGCAGTTCTGCTTTATCCTCATCAGCTTCTATATATTCCTCCCCTTCATTCTTGAGTCTGACAATACCACTTTTGCACTTCATCCTCTCATTAACATATCTAAAAAATGTCTCGTCATCCCATTTTACTGCACTGGCTATTTTTTCTATTTGTATCTTTGCTTTCCTGACTACTTGCCTAGTTTCTCTAAGTTTTTCCAAATATTGATGCTTGTCTTTTCTTTCTGTGATCTCTTGTATTTTAAGAAGGCCACCCTCTATTTCTTCACCTTTTCAGCTATTTTTTTCGAGAACCATAGCAGCCTCCTTTTCCTTCTGTTTTATTTACTTTCCTAACAAAAAACAAGGGTTGTTGCCCTTAAAATATCCCCTCAGTTTTGCTCATTGCTTTTCTATAGCCCCCAGCAGTTCTCATCCCGCTAATGACTCCTTGAGGTATTGTCCCATCTTAGCAAAGTTAGTTTTCCTAAAATCTAGGACCTTCTCTTTTGAATGGACTTTATCAACCCTAATCCTAATACTGATCCACACCATCTGGTGATCATTGGATGCAAGATGATCCCCCCACTATAATATCAGACACTTTCCCCTTTGGTAAGCACCAGGTCCAGTATGGGCCCTTCATGTGTGGGTTCTGTTACTAGTTGCTGGTATAATTCTCCTTGTAGAGAATCTAGGATCTCCTTGCTTATAGATAACACCCCCGCAGGGATGTGCCAATCAACATCCGGCATATTGGAATGTCTTATCAGTAGCACTTCTCCTTTCATGTCAATACTATGAATATCTTCAGTTAAATTTCACTTTTTCTGCCTGTGAGGAGATCTGTATATCACACCAATGCAAATGGATTCCCCATTCTCCCTTTATAGTTTAACCCACAGTGCTACCTCCTTCCCTTGTAAGCCCTGAAATTCTGTAGTGTTATGTTTTACATATAGTGCTTCTCCTCCTCCCCTTCTTCCTATGCTGTCCTTCCTGAATAAAATATAGCCCGGTATAATTATATCTCAGTCATGGCTGTATATGAAACATGTCTCTATAACCACCACTATAAATCAAAGTCAGTCTCTTCCATTAAAGCCTCAACATCTGGGATCTTATTTCTCATACTATGAGCATTAATGCACACTACTTTCCACACATTGCCCCTTTTACTGGAGGCTCCCTTTGGCATGATGCAAGTATTACGCCAAACGTTAGCAGTAAATTCGAGAGACTGAGATCATACTACACATACCCTGGCATACTACACATACCCTGGCTTAAAACCCATCCATTGGGAGAAATTGCCCCTTTTACCCATTTCTACAGAGGTATTAAATGTTTGTTACCTGGGGACTTTCTTCACCCATCCCCAATGAATCTAGTTTAAAGCCCTCTTTAGTAGCTTAGCAAGTCTGCTGCGGAAGACTCTATGACTCTTCTTGGATAGGTGGAGCATTCTTCTGGTGATTATCCCTTGCCAGCCAATATTTATTTATTTATTTATTTACATTCTCTTATATACCGCGCTATTCTGCATCAGTGTGGTTTACATTGAACAAACTGAAATTATGATCTGCTTTTATAACTATGCCTCTTGCAATTGTACCTGAGCTAATTCTTTCAGTATGATGGCTCCACTCATATCACCATTGTCACATTTGTTAAACCTGTGGGGTATTTTTTTTTCTTTTCATTTTCAAACTCTTTTATTGAACACTTCATCAAAATACACACAAAAGTATACAACAGTCGTACCCAGAACAACATACCCATAACCAAGTACTTCCTCTCTGTTACATTCCCGTCCCCCCCCCACAAACAGAACAATGCTCAAACTCACCCAGAAAAATATTAAGCCGCTCCCATTCCCCCCCACCTATGTGCCCATCCCCCCATTCCCCCCTAAAACCTGTGTTTTTAATTCCTGCTTTCTTTTGTGAAAAATGTTTGAAGTACTAGACTGCTCTTATCTCCAGCTTGTTTTTCTATTTTTTTGTCCTGTGTACGAGCAATTTCATTTCTTGTAAGGACTATGCCCGTTGAGCTGTCCAGATTTGATAAGATTTGAATCGATGCTAAGTATAACAACTGTTGAAGGAAATTTCTTTGCAGCAGCATCATATTTGTTTTGTTACCAGATATTTTTCTTCATGTGAGGTATTTCTTACTTGATAGTAATTTCTTGTTCCGTCATAAAGAAAAATATATTGGAGTTTGCATCCTGAACTTTACCCACTGTACAAGAGTATCATTGAGGCCATCAGTCCAAGTACATTAAAAAAAATTCCCTTGCTGTATTTTCCTTGCTTTTCATAATGCTTCCCTTAATAGGGAAATATTAGAGCCCTTGTTGAACTTCCAGCAACTTTGGGGTCGCCATTGCAGCTTTTACCCAAATAACTTCTCTGAATACTCCTGAAAACAGAGTTTAACTTCCAAAACCTCAAAATTTTCCTAAAGTACATTACTTTGTACAGTTAGCTTTGTTCCAAAGTTTTCAAGGTTTGCGTTCTAGTATTACCTCTGTTACCTTTTGTGACATGGAAACCTATACAGAGCCTATGATAATAGAGGTAAAAAAGAAATTTACCTTAAAACCTGTTAGGCAGCCAGCACACACAGCTCAGAAGGAGCAAAAAAACAGTGGAATAGGATTACCACACCCAAGCCATGACGCAGCAAGAAGTTTAGGATCTGATTATTATCACCTGTCCAGGAAAGCACAGGGAACGTGTAGTGGAGAGGGAGATAAAAGCTGCTGGGTAGATCCAGCAGAGGGCAGTGTCAGTGTGAGCAGCAGCAGTGCAGGAAGTAGAGGTCACAGAGAGAGAAGCCTGCTGAATCCAGGAAGCAGTGGGAGTAGCCCTGGAACAGGAAGCAGCAAGGGAAAGGCTTCAGAAGAACGTGGCTGTCGAAGTGCTCAGAGTGCTAGCAACTGGAGGTCTGAGGTGGAGCCTGCTTACAGCCAAGAGGTAGAAGCTATAACTCCAGAGAGAAGGAGAGACCAAGCTGAGGTCAGAAAACTGTCCAGACTGGGAGAGCAGGGGAGTCCACAGTCCTCATTACCAGAGAGAAGACCTCACCATTTATACAGGTGGGAACCAAGCTTTATCAAAGGGAAAGCTAAGAAGTCTTTTTGTACCAGAGGGTCAGAGCAGTGCACAGAGCATGAATTAACTACAGGAAGATATAAAACAATTCCTAGCCGTTGGAGGTTAGAGGAGGAGAGCCAGAGAGGACTGCAGTAACAGGTATTCCAAAACCTACTTGCTTAGAACTGTACCCTTGTAGTCCAACTGAATCCTCAGAGAAAGGCTTGTACAGAAACAGCTATGAGGATTTAAACCCAAGTGTAATACTGGGTGAATGCGAGCTGATGCAATGGGAAAGTAATAACAATATTCCTGAATGTGCTCCTATGGACTGTACGTTATGCATGTCGGATGATGTTGAATCCTTGCACTGAAGACCTGTAAGCTACAAAGGAAAAGAGCATATTTTTCTTTGGAAGTACTGTTTTGTTTCCAAGTTTTGTTGTACAAAAGATATCCTTGAGGGAAGGGGAATAAAGCCCTTATCTTTGTTTTGCCTTAACACTCGACTGAAGACTATTTTGTTCTGCAAGATAGGAGGCAACTATAACCCCGGGGCCCTAGGCGAAGGCCTATACGGGACCTGTGGGGTCACACTTTTCAAATGTTCTATATTTTAATTGATTAAGTTTAATTTGCTAAGAATTGTTCTATGTAACGTTCCTATCAGTTCTATGTAAACCGCCGTGACTAGTAGATACGGCGGTATGACAGAGTTATTAAATAAATAAATAAAATAAAGTTGGAGTCTCCATTTAATGACATTTTTTAATGGTTTTCATGTGCTAACTGCAGAATCCTTTGATTTCATTGTCTTAGGAAATGATTTGACCTGGTACAGCAGAACTGTTTCTCTGCTCAGAGATGGAGCAGGAGTGGACTGGAACTTTTTCATATGGGAAGCCTCCTCTGCTTGTATAACTTTTGTTCTGTCTCCCTTTGCTGGTCAGATGAACGTTTAATGTCTGGGCTGTTCCTGGTGGAAAGTCTAAAAGTTAGTCTTGTTATCCCCACCCTTTGAGCATGGATAACACTAGAAAATCCAGTGATGTTATAGTAATGCACAGATTCATAAATACATTAAATCTTTCCAGGTGGCATTGTAGTTGTAAGCTGAAGACCAAATCTTAATAGCCCTTCTTTAACGATGAGGAAATGTTTGAAGCAAGAGCATGTTGCACCTAGTTAGCCTTAAAATCCTCTTCTGCAGTTTAACTTGCTATGAAGTGGCCTTTGTATTTTGTAATGTGTTGCGTAATAATTTCAGATTCTAAAATAACAAAACACTTTTTGTTGCCATTCTGAAGTGCAGATAAGGATGGAGGATTTATTGCTGCCTTATAGTTAGGATTGTGTTATTAGTGGGGTGGTAATACTGTGAATATACCCTGAGGAACTGTGTGCCAAAAATTTCAAAAATATGCACTGAAAATCTGAATTATGTAAGGTCATGCAAAAGTAAATGCTTTTATTCTTCACACACATAAATTGCTTACAAAAGTACCTGCATTGATTTGTAACAGTTATGGGTATATTCCTGGTACCAGATGCCTCAGGTCACTTATTGACTGTGTGTGTGCTTGCTTGTGTATGTGCGACTGTACATGTAGAGTGACTGAGTAAAATCTGTTGGGTGGGAAAGAGGGTGCATGCAGTACATAGTGTTTGTGAGTATGTGACTGCATAAGTGGTTGACTACAGTGAGTTTGAAATGTGCACTGAGTGACTGCTAGGGGGATGTGGGGGTGTGGGTGTGTGGAATAAGTGAGTGAGGTATGTTTGTGAGGGTAAGCAACTGGGTTCAGTATGTTTGAGATGATGGATGGTCACTATACGGGACTGTGGGAGTGGGTGGAATTGGGGCTGGCCGAAGGTTTCTGCCTCCCCAGACGGAAGCCCTGCCCATGCCTCCCTCCTTCGAGCTGTGCCATGTCTTGCTGCTGCCCCCCCTCCCCCGCTGCCATTGATCCCATCGGTGGGGGGAGGGAATAGCTCAGGTTGGTGCAGCGGCCTGTGACAAGCCATATGCTTTGGCACACATGGCCTGCTGCTTCTGACCCCCTTCCGTCTCCCACAAAGGTCTTCTGTCTAGTGAACAGGCTGGCCCTGGTGGTTGCATGCATGGAGGGTATGCTGCAGGTGACGGCCATCCATAGGGGACATATCTAAAGTGTAGAGTTTGGGGCTGCGTGTGCACGGTGTGGAAAGATAGTAAAAGAGGCCAAGTAGGGTGGCCGTGTATTTGTGCCAACATGTTGACTTAGTATGCAACTCTCCCCTAAATCCATCCCCTTACCACATTTCTCCCAGCTCTCCCATTCCCCCTCCCCCTACATATCCCTTATCCCCTATCTCCTCCAGCTCATTTCCCCTTCCACATGTGTCCTTACTCTCTGTTGGCCCCCTCTCGCCTAGCTCATTTCCTCTCTCACATGTTCCATAATCCATTGTGCCTTCTTATGGTCCTTAAGCATCCTCTTCTCCCTAGTAAGACCCTTTTCCATCTTCTCTCCCTGAACTCGGTCTATTAAGCTTAACTCCTGTTACTGCATGCATTGCATGGCGCAACTTTGTGATGCAAAGGTAGCTGGTGCTGTTTCCTTCCTACACTGCTTGGTCCTACTGTAGCAGGGTGCAATCAGCATGGTGCTCAGTACTGCACTATTGAGCCTCGTGAGAGCAGAACAGGTCTTTGTTATTGTGTCAACAGCATTGTGGAAAATCTACATGATGGAGGGAAGCCACAGCACTAGTTGCATTCCAACCACCAGCTCCACCTCCCATCGGTTTGAGCAGATGTATGTAAAATTATGCAATTATGTGTGCTCATTATAATTTTCAATATAATTAAACATAAAATTAAAATCTCCAGGAACAAGCAAGAATGTCTTCACATATGGGTGACGTCGGTACCGACAGAGCCCACGCAGAAACGCTCCCCAGCATCCAATAGGAAAGCCTCTGGGAGCATCCCACTGTGCTTGCATAGCTGCTTTCCCGTCTTTCTAGCTCTCCCTCCTCAGGTCTTCATTTTCCGCGGAGTCGACAAGAAGTAATTCCTGTCACCGCAGAAAATTTGATTTTTCTTATTTTTTTGTGGTTGCATCTGCCTTCCCGTTGACACTGGTACCCACCCTGTTGGTTCTTTCTTTCAAAAAAAACAAAACCCAAAAAGCTTTTCTGAGGGGAGAATCTCTTCCCTCAGGGCGCATTGACGCCATCTTAGGCTTAGGCCTTGTTTTCCAAATTGGACAAACCAGCTAGTGGTTTTAAAAAGTGTTCCAAATGTGGCAGTACAATTTCAGCCACAGACACCCATGACTGGTGTCTAAAATGTTTGGGACCGGATCATCAACAGTCTGACTGTCCTCTTTGTAGGAAGATGACAGAGAGGCCTGCAGAACAGAGCTACAAAACATGGCACCCTCTTTGCCACCAATGCTATGTCGGTAGCATCGACGTCATCGAGAGTGTCATCTTCCTCCCAAGGATCTTAGGTATCGAAACCCAGGTCTTTGTCGAAGATTAGCCGGCCCTCGAAGGGTAGATCTCCTTCTAAGCATCGAGATGCCCTAGGCGTTGCCCCGGAGGGAGATACACCAGCCAAGCAACCCCGGCGAGAGAGTCTTTCCTCCAAAGCATTAGTGGGGTCCCAAGATGCTCTTGAGGCCTTGACCTCTGGAGTGCTCTTGGTGCCATGCTCGGGGATCGTGGTCCGCAACTCAGGTACCGATACCCAGGCATCGGCAAGCTCCATGGATCAACATATCCTAGCTATTGAGTGGAGCTTAGCGGCCTTGCTAGCGGATTCTGTACTGGTAAAGCCTCTACAGTTGATTCCTTAGCCATCGGTACCGACGATGGTACCGAAGGTGCCTGCATCGACATTTTTTGCCACTTAACATGTTGCCACCTATGCCGGCCCTTGAGTCCGTCTCCAGTACCAATGTTCCAGCACCAAAACTTTCCGATGCCGGTTTCAAGCAGTATGGAGTACAGGCAGAGCGTGAGTACCCTGCCCGTCGATACTTCGAGTCTTCGGACTCCGATTTGTCCAATGACGAATCAACTGGTACAAGGGGAAATGAGAATTCTGCCGGAGAATCCATCTCCATCCCCACAACGTCTCATGTCCCCTCCGGAGGATATGTCTTTTCAAGAGTTTTATCTGTGATGGTGCTCAGGGCCTCTTCATCACGGTGACTTCGGCGAAGGAGTCTAGGGCTGAGGAGCTTGAAATTCTTCAATACCCTGCAGCCCCGAAGGAAGCTGCTACTCTTCCTATTCATCAAATACTTCACGACCTTATGCTTCGAATGTGGGAGACACCCATAACCATCTCTCCACATACTAGAAGGCTCGATACTATGTACTGGGTACCGGAGTGCCCCGGCTTCCAAAAGGCGTAATTACCACACCATTCCATGGTGGTGGAATCGGCAGTGCGTCAAATTAAAAGTGTCAAAACACATTCCTCAAACCCTCCAGGCAGGGAATCGAGAACCCTTGTGCTTTTTGTCGATGTTTCAGGCCTCCATGTTATCGGCCAGAATCGGTTGCTATATACTCTACATGGGTATGTTTCTTAGAGAGGTGGCTAGGGACTTGGAGTTGATGGCTTCTCTCCTCCCTGATGACAAGAGAACTGATTATCTCACCCTGGTGAAGCATGCCCAAAATGTTTCGAAATTTGTTAACAGGGCAACCTTCGACTGTTTTTAAATGCATCAGCAGAACTTCAGCTATATGCATTGGTGCATGCAGGATCGCTTGGCTGCAAGCCCCTGATCTTGAACAGTGGGTTCAAGATAAGCTGGGTAATATACCTTGCACAGGTGAAAACCTTTTTTGGCAAAGACTGGCAGGATAAGGCGTCTCAATTAGAGTCTGCGAACACCACTCTAAATAGACTTTCTAGATCAACTGCCAACCCAGCTAAGAAGATATCAAAGAAACCCTTTTTCAATAAGAAAAAAGAAGTACTATTCTTCTTACAAACCTGCGGTGTACTGTCCTGTCCATGCTCCTCAAAAAGGGCAACAACAGCCAAAACAACAGAGAGGCTCAGACTCCAAGATCTCAGCCAACCCAGCAGACCCAACCTCCTCAGGGTCTTTGACTCCTTTCTGGAGAACATAGCCGTCCTGCCTCTGGAGGTTCCAGATTCCATCCGCATTCCAGGTAGACTGTCACTTTGCTCACAGGTGGCATCTTGTAACATCAGAACACTGGACTCTCTCCATAGTAAAGGAGGGGGTACAAGCTTCACTTCCGAAGTTCACCCCCCCATCTCCTCCAAGAGAGTTCAGTTCTCAACCCCCTCTCACCACTCTGTTATTGCAGGAGGTCACCTTTCTTCTCTTGCAGAGTGCAAGAGAGAAAATGCCACTCTCCCAGCAAGGTCTGAGCTTCTGTTCTCCTTACTTCCTCATTCCAAAAAAGACAGGGGGATATAGGCCCATCCTGGACCTCAGAAAACTGAGCAAGTATCTACTCAGGGGAGGAGATCATCTTGAATTCCTCCCGATCTACAGAGTCAATATTGGCTCTGTTTTCTAGATCTAAAGGATGCATATACTAACATTCTTATCCACGCAGAACACAGAAGATTTCTGTGTTTCCAGTTCCAGGGGAAACATTATCAGTACAGAGTCCTGCCTTTTGGCCTCTCCTCTGCCCCAAGAGTCTTTACAAAGTGCCTGGCTGTTGTAGCCGCCTTTCTAAGGACTCTAGGGATATTTGTCTTCCCCTATTTAGACGATTGGATTTGTAATAAATCTTCCAAAATCCTAGATTGTTCCCTCTCAAACTCTGGAGTTTATAGGAGCCCTCCTAGACACTCAGAAGTCAAGAGCTTTTCTGCCTCAAGCCCGCTGTGCTCGATTCATCTGGCTTGCATCCCAAGTATTCCTCAAGACCTTTCTCGCTGCTTGAGAAATGCTGCAACTCCTGGGCTATATGGCATCTACTGTACATGTGATTTCATACGGTCGTCTACCTGTGCGTGCAGTTCTATGGACTCTGGCTTCCCAGTGGTCTCAAGCATCTGGTCTTTTGGGAGACAAGATAACACACTCTCTACACGTCTCATCTCATCTCTCCAGTGGTGGCAATTCCCAGAACACCTTCTCGTAGGGTCACCTTTTCAGAAGCCTCCACATCAATGTATCCTGATGATGGATGCGTCCAAATTGGACTGGGGAGCTCATCTGGACAACTCTCCACTCAGGGTCTTTGCTCTCATCAGGAGTCACAACTCCACATAAATCTTCTGGAACTTGGAGCCATCCACAATGCTCTCAGGTGTTCCACGACCACTTTCACTTCTGCCCAGTTCTAGTCCAGACGGACAATCATGTAGCCATGTTCTACTTGAACAAGCAGGGCAGAACAGGCTCTTAGACACTTTGCAGCAAAGCCCTGCACCTGTGGTCCTTCGCCATACAACATCAGATTCACCTACTTGCGGTTTATCTCCAGGCAAACAGAATCTCTTAGTGGACAAACTCAGTCGGGTCTCACTACCCCACGACTGGTCTCTCCATGCAAACAAGGTTGCTCACATTTTCCAGATCTGGGGAACCCCAGACATAGACCTGTTTACAATTCCTCAGAATGCCAAACTTCCCCGATTCTGTTCCAGAACCCCTGCTCACAACAGCCAAGCGGTAGATGCCTTTCACCTTTACTGGGGTTAGGGCTTCCTGAATGCCTTTCATCCCATTCCCCTCATCCCCAAAACTCTTTTCAAACTCCAGAGAGACAAGGGCTACATGATTCTTATAGCCCCGCATTGGCCATGACAACCATGGTATCCACTGCTTCTATGTCTCTACCGAGTTCAACCAGTAGATTTGGGGTCTGCCCCAGATCTCCTCTCAGGAGAATGGGACACTACTGCATCCCAATCCGCAGTCCCTACACCTAACAGCATGGCTGCTGAAGGCATAGACTTCCAGGGCATCAGCCTCTCTCAACAAGTGAAGCTATCCTTTTGCCTTCTAGGAAACTTCCACAGGGTGCTCCTATGCCTTCAAGTGGCATAGATTCTGTCTCTGGTGTTCGAAAAGGGATCTTAATCCCTTTTCAGCTCCTGTGGAAACATTACTTGAATATCTTCTCCACCTCTCCTCCTCTGGACTCAAGACCTATTCCGTAAGAGTCCACCTAAGTGCCATAGCGGCTTCCCACAAACCCTTGGATGGTCAGCCTATCTCCTCTCAACTGCTTGTAGCATGCTTCATTAGAGGGCTTCCATTAACTAAGCCTCCCATTAAACCACCCCCAGTGGCATGGGACCTTAATGTGGTTTTAGGACAGCTTATGAAGCTGCCCTTTGAACCCCTAGCCACTACTTCCCTGAAGTTTCTTACCTGGAAGGTCACATTGCAAGGCTCTGGATCAGTGAGCTTCAAGCTTTGGTTACTGATCCTCCTTACACACATTTCCACCATGATAAGGAAGTCCTTAGGACTCATTCTCACTTTATGCCAAAGGTGGTCTCGCCATTTCACTTGAACCAGTCAGTGTACCTCCCTGTTTTCTTCCCTAGACCTCATTCTTCTAGGACCGAAGTAACCCTTCATATTCTGGATTGCAAATGTGCTTTGGCCTTTTATCTCCATAGAACTCTGGAGCACAGAAAAGCTTCCCAACTTTTCATCGCTTTTGACTCCAGTCATCTAGGACTACCAGTATCCAAGCAAACTCTCTCCAAATGGATAGCAGATTGTATCTCTTTTACATATGACAGTGCAGGACTCTCTTGAGGGTCACGTCACTGCACATAATGTTCGAGCAATGGCTACCTCCACGGCAAAACTGCACTCTGTAGCAATTGATGAAATATGCAAAACAGCAACCTGGTCCGCCGGCCATAGTATTTCTGCTCACTATTGCTTGGACAAGGACTCCCGCTGGGATGCCTCATTTGGCCAAGCTGTTCTCCAGCATCTCTTTCAGACTTAGATCAACTCCTACCCTCCATCCCGGGTTCCGATACCAGACATCCTTGGAGGACATATGACCTACTATTTAGCCCTGTGTTCCACAGCTCGCTCTGAGGTCATCTCTCTGGCATCTCCAAGCTAGGGAGTCCCATATGTGAAGACTACATTCCTGCTTGTTTCTGGAGATAGTGTACTTACTCACCTGTAACAGGTGATCTCTGGGAACAGCAGGAATTGAGTCTTCACAACCCACCCTCCTTCCCTAGGAGTTGTACTTTTCCTCCTCTTCTCTCCTTCTCTGCTTTTATCTCAGCTACAAACTCAGCTGAGCAGGGAGAGCTGGAAAGGCGGGAAGGCAGCCACGCAGGTGCAGTGGGATGCTTCCAAAAGCTTTCCTATTAGATGCTGGGGAGCGTTCCCACATGGGCTTCATCGGTATCGACATCACCCATATGTGAAGACTCAATTCGTGCTGTTCCTGGAGATCACCCGTTCCTTATCGTTGCTCCAGTTCAGTCCTCCACTTCCGGCTTGTGTACCTTCTCCTGCAGCTTGGAGACTGGGCATGTCAAAACTGTGACATCACTGGATGTAGCCTGCTGGTCTCTCCCATCAGCCCCAGTGTGTCCAGTCTCCATACAGCAGGAGGATGGTAGTGAGCCTAGGTGCTGGGCTCACTTGAGGAACGGATAAGGAGCACAGTTTAGGATAGATTTAGAGTTTGCATTTTCTTTCTCCCTGTCTTTATTTCATTTGGTAGGGTTAAAAAAAAAAGTTTTGGTGGGGCTCGATCCGGCTGAGGTGCCTTTTTCCCCCTTTCTTCCCCTTTCTCCCCTCTCTTAACAGATCCGGTCCCTTCAACTGTTCGCCCCTCCTAGATGGTACGGAGGGGAGCTCAACAGAGATGTGATAGTACTGTCTCTGCAGTGCCGGAGCGCCGCAGGACCGCAACGCACAGGCAAGATGCCTAATGCCCTTGCCGTGCTCGTGGCTCACCTTGGCGATGAGCAACGTTGCGGCTCGGCGCTGCAACGAAGTGGGATTCACGGCGTGTCTGCTCGACGAAGAAGGTCAGTGGTCGGCAGTCGCGCAGGTGAAGTTGCAGCACTGTGGGCCTGTTTGAAGCGTCTTGACTCCGAAGTAGGCTGGCGGCGTACACGCCGTTTTTTCTTCCTGTGCTTTACAGCTGGTGCAGTAGCGGTAGCCAGGCCTGTTGCGCAAGCGGGGAAGGGAAGACGAACTTTCTGAGGAAATTAAAACTGGAGGTTAAATACATTTTTTATTTTAGGTTAAGCCATTTTAAGTTATGTTAAATTATGTTGAGTTAATTTAATTTGGAAACGTTTGCACGGTAGTAAAAAAAAAAAAAAAAAGTAAGTCTAAGAGAATCCCATCAGACAAGGACTTCTCTGAAACAGGGCAGCAGTGCTAGCTCTTAACAAAAGGTGTCAGGTGCAGGGATGATTATTTGCTCTTGCAGAGAAATTTGAGGGCAGTTGCTGTTGAGAACGGTTCGAAGCATTTATCCCGCCAAGGCCTCATAGCTGATCCTAGGCATGGGAGACCCCTGTCATCTTGACTGAAGGATGTTCCAAATGTCCTTGTATTTTATTAATTTTGTCTCACAGGGTTTTTTATTTGATTTGGCACCTTACAGGTACCACTCCACAGGAAAAAAAAACCCACAAAAAAACCCAATAAGGGATTCTTTAATTCCTGGAGAATATTAATTTGTTTTTACCTAACGCTGTCAAGACCGCAGCCTTTGGTCGGTGGCACCCGCATGGGTGCAGTCTCTGCCGACGGAGTTGGCAAGGACTGCGCACTCACTTCTACCACTTTGGAGCAAGGGATCCAAGACAAGGTGGGTGAGGGAGCGCAATTTCCATCTGCAGGGGGTGATGGTGAGTTACTATTGGTAGTACCATCAGTATTCCCCGGGAAAATTAAGCGGGGCCAGCCTGTTTGGAAGTGCCATTAGGAATCGCCACACAGGCTTGAGAACCAAAAAGACCAGGGCTTGATCCCCACTAGCATTCCTGGTGGTCATTGCCTCAGAAAAATCCAGATTCAAAGAATTGGGTTTTAAATGCTCCTAATGAATCCAGCGTCTTGATTGCGACAGCAGGGTGCAGTGGCGGGAACCCCTTAGGCTGAAGGCGCACGGACAGTAATCTGGCTCGGAAATGGCTGGAGGCAGCCTAGTGAGACCTCTTAAGAGGGTTAGATCTCTCGAAGATCTGCTCCGGGACTCGGAGGGGCAGGATACGGAAGACGTAGAGGTGAGACTGGGAACAGAAGGGGAAGACCTGGAGGAAGGTGAACTTTCAGAACCGGAGGATCAAGCGGGGATTATGAGGTTTTTCGCAAGAAAAAGCTCACTGCGCTTGTTGTGTCCATTCACGCATTTAAACTCGCTTCAGTACGGTCTTTGGAAGAGGAGGGTTTAGAAGACCCTCTCAGTCAGGCAGTGTGACAATCTCAGGCGGTGCCTCCGGACAACCGGGTGGTTGACCGGATGATTCAAGATGAAGGGGAAGTACCAGAAGCAGGATTTCGAGGTGTAAGATTATGACCAGATTATCTCCCTTAGTGGGCAAGGAAAGGAGCGGTTCCGTTCTCCGCATATACATGCAGCGGTGTTAGCAGCCACGAAAAAGACTGTTCCTGTGGAAGACGGTAGCGGCTTTGAAGGATACACAGACCGGAAGGTGTGCATTATTGAGGCAAGTTTTGAGGTTAATGCTGTCTCTCTTCAAGAGTCTATTGGTGGGGCTTGGGTGGCGAGAACTGGCCTCAGGTGGATGCAGAGATTGCAGCAACCATCTTAGCAGACACAGGAAACATAGAAATATAGAAACATGATGACAGAAAAAGACCACATGGCCTATCTAGTCTGTCCTTCCATAACAACAACTACAACAGTCCACTTTTTACCTTTAGAGATCCTCTGTGTTGGTCCCATGCTTTTTTGAATTCAGCTACTGTCCTCATCTCTACCTCCTCCACTGGGAGACTATTCCATGAATCCACTACTCTTTCCGTGAAGAAATATTTCCGCATATCACTCCTGAATTTATCTTCCTTCACCCTCATCCCATGTCCCCTCGTAGCAGAACTTGCTTTCAATTGAAAGAGGCTCTCTCCCTGAACATTTATGCCACGGAGGTATTTAAACATCTCAATCATATCACCTCTATCCCGCCTTTCCTCTCAGGTGTACATATTAAGATCCTTAAGTCTGTCCTCATATGCTTTATAATGAAGCCCACTAATCATTTTAGTAGCCACCCTCTGCACCAACTCCATCCTGTTCACATCCTTTTGAAGGTGCGGTCTCCAGAATTGCACACCATACTCCAAATGAGGTCGCACCAAAGACTTATACAGAGGCATTATCACCTCCTTTTTTCTGCTAGCCATTCCTCTCCGTATGCACCCAAGCATCCTTCTAGCTTTTGCCGTCGCCTTTTCTACCTGTTTAGCTACTTTAAGATCATCAGACACAACCACGCCTAGGTCCTGCTCTTCTTTAGTGGACAAAAGTACTTCACCTCCTATACTGTATTGCTCCCTTGGATTGCTGCAGCCCAAATGCATGACCTTACATTTTTTAACATTAAATCCCAGCTGCCAAATTCTAGACCATTCTTCAAGCTTAGCTAGATCCCTCCTCATGTTATCTACACCTTCCTGGGTGTCTACTCTATTGCAGATTTTGGTATCATCTGCAAAGAGGCAAACCTTACCCGACAGCCCTTCCGCTATATCACTAACAAAGATGTTAAAAAGAATCAGACCAAGGACAGATCCCTGGGGCACACCACTGGTAACATCTTTCTCCTCAGAGTGAGCTCCATTTACTTGTACTCTTTGTCGCCTCCCACCCAACCAATTTCTAACCCAAGCAGAAACTTTAGGGTCCATCCCTAGGGTGCTCAGTTTGTTTATAAGTCGCCTGTGAGGAACAGTGTCAAAGGCTTTACTGAAATCTAAATACACCACATCTAGAGCTCTCCCTCGGTCCAACTCCCTGGTCACCCAGTCAAAGAAATCAATCAGATTTGTCTGACAAGACCTGCCTCTGGTGAATCCATGCTGCCTCGGATCCTGTAATCCGCTGGACTCCAGAAACCTCACTATTTTCTCTTTCAGCAGCGTTTCCAATAATTTACTCACCACCGAAGTTAAACTAACCGGCCTGTAGTTTTCAACCACATCCTTACTTCCGCTTTTGTGTAAAGGCACCACATGAGCCTCTCTCCAGTCCTTTGGCACCACTCCTGACTCCAACGAGGCATTGAAAAGGTCAGTCAGTGGAGTTGCTAGAACGTCCCCAAAGTATTCTAGGGTGTATCCCATCGCTTTGTCTACTTTAAGTTGAGCTAGTTTCTCACGAACATGGTCTTCTGAAAATTGTTCAAGATGTCCCTTGCTTCTGTTCTTATTTGTGGGTGTTTTCTGAGGTCCTGCTCCTGGTTCTTCATCTGTGAACACAGAACAAAAATATTTGTTAAGCAATTCCGCTTTATCCTTATCAGCTTCTACATATTCCCCCCCCTGCACCCTTGAGTCTGACAATACCACTCTTGCCTTTCCTCTTCTCACTAATATATCTGAAAAATGTCTTATCCTCCCATTTTATTGCATTGGCTATTTCCTCCTCCTTTTGAATCTTTGCCTTCTTGACTACTTTGCTAGCTTCTCTAAGTTTTTCCAAATACAGATGCCTGTCTGCCTCTCTCTGTGATCTCTTGTATTTCATGAAGGCCTCCCTCTTTTTCTTCACTTTTTCAGCTACTTCCTTCGAAAAACCATAGCGGTCTCCTTTTCCTTTTGCCTTTATTTACCATTTTAACAAAAAGGTTGGTTGCCCTTAAAATACCCCCTTTCAGTTTTGCCCACTGTTTTTCTACATCCCCCAGCTGTTCCCATCCCACTAACGACTCCCTGAGGTATTGGCCCATCTTCGCAAAGTTAGTCTTCCTAAAGTCTAAGATCCTCACCTTGGAATGGATTCTATAACAGCCCTAGTCCTAATACTGAACCACACCATCTGGTGATCACTGGATGCAAAATGATTTCCCACTACAACATCAGAAACACTTTCACCATTGGTAAGCACCAAGTCCAGTATGGCCCCTTCACGTTTGGGGTCTGTTACCAATTGCCTGAATAGTTCTCCCTGTAGAGAATCCAGGATCTCCTTACTTCTAGATGATACTGCAGCAGGAATGTGCCAATCAACATCTGGCATATTGAAATCTCCTATCAGTAGCACTTCCCCTTTCCTAGCAATGCTGCGTATGTCTTCAATTAACTCTGTCCACCTCTTCCTCTTGTGAGGGAGGTCTGTATATCACACCAATGCAAATAGATTTCTCTTTCCCTCTTTCTAGTTTAACCCACAATGCCTCCTCTCTCCCTTTTAAGCTCTGTAATTCCAAAGCTTTAATAGTAGTTTTTACATATAGTGCCACTCCTCCTCCCCTTCTTCCTACCCTGTCCTTTCTGAATAAAGTATAGCCAGGTATAGTTACATCCCAATCATGGTTTTCTGTGAACCATGTTTCTGTAACTGCCACTAAATCCAAGTCAGCCACTCCCACCAAAGCTTCAACTTCAGGGATCTTATTTCCCATGCTACGGTCATTAATACACACTGCTTTCCATATGTTACCCCTGTTACCCATTTTCATAAAGGTATTTAATGGTTCACCTATCTGGGGGCTTTCACTTACCTGGGGGCTTTCTTCACCCATCCCCAACGAATCTAGTTTAAAGCCCTCTTCAGTAGATTAGCCAGTCTACTACCGAAGATGCGTTGAGCGAGTCTTAGATGTGACATGGCCTGAATCAGGTGCGGCATATCTAGCACATATCCACTATGGGTTGATTAGGCCTCTGGCAAATAGTATGGTTTCTTGGTAACCGTGCGCTGGTTCCTGTGGTGAAGAAATTGGGCGGCGGTTGTTTCTTCTAAGTCGAGGCTTAGTAAGATTCCTCTTAAGGGGAAGTTGTTGTTGTTGGATGAAGAACTCAATTTGCTAAAGGTCTTGGACGAGTTTGATAGTGGTAGGCTACGGGAAGATAAGCTTAAGCAGGGGAGGTTCCTTTCGGCTGCGCGAGGTCAGTTTTGAGAATTCAAGCGATTTCGGGCCTCTAGGCTGGGAGGCTTCCAGCGAGGAAGATTCGCGTCAGGGGCACAAGGGCTTCGGGGGTGTCGAAGCATGGAGGGGGTTCGTTGCTCTCCCCTCCGTGGTTTCCTGAAACCTCAGTGAAGCAAGGTGGGCCCAGGCAGGAATTCAACTGATTGGGGGGCGGCTTCAGGAGTTTCTTCTGGCCTGGGTCCAGATAATGCCCGGCCAATGGATTTTGAAGGGGATACGCGAAGGTTATGCTCGCGAAGTTGCTCGTCCGACACTCGATCTTATCAAGGCATTTTTGCACGCCCTGGCCAATTCAGCTCATCAGATGTTCCTGAGGTTTGCTCTCCTGTGGGGCCACTTTCAGTCTTAGGCATTGCCTTTCGGTTTAGCAACGGCTCCGCGTATATTCACCAAGGTTAGGGTGCTGGTAGCGGCGGTCCTGCGGGTAGAGGGAACTTAATTTATCCTCACCTCGACGATTGATTCGAGCAAGGTCCAGGCTGAGGGCGTTCAGGTTGCAAACTAGGTAGTGATGTTCCTTCAGAGTTTTGGCTTGGTGGTCAATGCATTTCATCCAAATGCTATCTAGTTCCATCTCAGGTCCTAGAGTCTTCGGGAGTACATTCGACACCTGGTTGCGAGCAGTGTTGTGGCTGGACCGGCGACCTCAGAACCTCTGGCATCAAGTTCAAATGTTCCTGTCGGCCCCGGCTCCGTCGGTTTAGAGCTATCTTGGGGGTTAGGTCAAGGGCAGCGACCCTGGAGGGGGCACCCTGGGTCGGAGCGCACTGGTGTGTCCCTTACAAAGGGTGTTACTGCGGCGGCGTTCTTGCCTGAGAGATTTTCTAGTCAAATGCCTTCCCTGCTCTTGAGAGTCAGGCAGTCCCTTCCAGGGAGGCTTCACCAGGAATTTTGGCAGCAGGAATGCTTCTGGAGCAACCGCAGTGGCTCCCACGGTTGACAGACGCAAGTCTCCCAGGTTGGGAAGCGCATTGTGGGAATCTCTTCGTAAGGAGATTGAAACAATCAGGAGGTCCAGTGGTCGATCAACTGTCTGAATCTAAGGGCAGTAGTACTTGCACGTCAAGCGTACGAGTCTGCGGTGAAGGGTCGGGCTGTGCGAGTATTATCCAACAATTCCATGTCAGTGTATTACCTCAATCAGCAGAGGGGCACAGGAAGCAACGTCATGAAGGAGGAAGCTGAGTCTCTATCTGCTTAGGTGAAGCCTTGGCTTCAGGCAGTCTCGGCAGCGCATATAGCTGGCAGGTTTTCGCAACACAGTCCGGGTGGATGCCGGGGATTGAGAGCTTCATCCGGACGTGTTTGCGCAGGTTATCATCAGGTGGGATCCACAGAGTATGGGTCTCGTGGGGCCTTCCGTTCGGCCAAGTTGAATTGCAGTTTCAGCAGTCTGTTGCAGGGCGTCGAGGCCTGGATGCAATGGCCGAAGTTCGGCCTTCTCTGGGTGTTTCCCCCATGGGCGCTCATAGGTAGAGTGGATCAGCGCTTCGAGGTGCATCGAGGAAGCGTACTGTTTGTAGCACTAGGTTGGCTGATACTGTTATGGTATGTTCTTCTGGATCGGCTCCTCGACGGGGAGTCCTGGAAGTTACTCGTGACGTTGAATCTTTGACTCAGGGCCCTCTTCGCTCGCCTCAGGTGGATCGACTCTCGCTTGTGGCTTGGCCATGGAAAGGGTGAGGTTAAGGAAGTAGGTTTATGCGGCAAAGGTGATTATGACCTTATTTCAAGTCATAAAGAGTTCCACATCCCTGGCGTACGTGTAAATGTAGCGTAATTTTGAAGGCTCTTGCTTCTGCGACAGGTCCGCGCTTACGCAGTGTCCATTCCTATGCTTTTAAAGCTGGCGGGACAGATTTGATAAAGGACTGGCGGCCAGTGCCTTGAGGGTCCAGCTGTCGACTCTCTGTGTTATCGAGGTATAGTCCAGGGGACGTCCTTGGGCTCGCACCTCAACACCATGCAGCTGTTAATAGCGTTATCTAAATGGATTGCCCAATGCATATCCTTTACTTATGAGTGTAAGGGTCTTCCTCTTCAGGACCATGTCACAGCTCATAACGTGAGAGCCATGGCAACTTCCATGGCTAATCTCCACTCTGTGTCTATCGATGACATTTGTCGAGCAGCCACCTGGGCTTCGGTACATACCTTCACAGCCCACTACTGCCTAGATAAAGCCTCCCGTCGGGATGCCTTCTTTGGCCAAGCTGTTCTTCAAAATCTCTTTCAGACCTAATTCAACTCCTACCCACCAACTCTGGTGGAATGCCAGAGATCCATGGGAGGAAGGAGTCCCACCTTTCTAGGGTGGCACCTTCCTGGGGCTATCTTCCTGGCATCTTCAGCTAGGGAGTCCCCATATATGAAGACTACATTCTTGCTTGTTCCTGGAGATAGCGTAGTTACTCACCTGTTACAGGTGATCTCTGGGAACAGCAGGAATTTAGTATTCACAACCCACCCACCTCCCCTAGGAGTTATCTCTCTCTCTCTTTGTCTCTTTCCTCTCTCCCTCTATCCTTTCACTCAGCTACAAACTTAACTGAAGAGGGACAGTTGGAAAGACGGGAAGGCAGCGTGCATGTGCTGAGGGATGCTCCCACAAGCGTTCCTATTGGACTCTGGGGAGCGTTCCCGCGCAGGCTCCGTCGGTACCAACAATACCCATTTGTGAAGACTAAATTCCTGCTGTTCCCAGAGATCACCTGTTACAGGTGAGTAACTACGCTTTACAAGTGAGTAACTACGCTTTCCTGGGGTGTATGTGAGGCTGTCATCAACATAGGATTTCTGTGCGTCTTTATGCCTCTTACATTGTGATATTTTTAAAATGACAGGACAGAGAACAGTCAGGTTTTCAGGGTATCCCTGATGAATATGCATGAGATATATTTGCATACAACGGGGGGGGGGGGCGCAAATATCTCATGCATATTCATTAGGGATACCCTGAAAACCTGACTGGTTTGCGGCCCTCCAGGACTGGAGTTTGAGACCCCTGTTCTAAAACATTACTAACGTGCTCAAAGGGAAACCTACAAGTAAATGCATTCCCATTTGAGTTACTGAAAGATATTCTAGGTGTTGTCCTCTTCTGTGTTAAGTGGTAAAATGCAGATTGCAAGAGGGATGTTTCCCTGCTTAACTGAGTCAAACGATTTTGACTTATCTGTTGAAGAGAGATAAGATGGACGAATTCTAGTACACCGTCAACTAGTGATAAATATTCCAGTGATTGCTAAAATTGAGGTAGGCAGTAGCTAATCAATTGAAGCCATTTCTTTTTTTTATTTTCTTTTTGTTACTTGAACAATTTTCATTCACCAAAACAGTTTTGGCAGCAATAATGAATGATGTCAGAACTATAATATATAATGTCTGACGAGCCTTTATAATGCAATTGGATTTTTCTGCCACCTTTGATTTAGTGTGTCATGATGTGTTACTAGCCTGACTGATTTGTGTTCATCACTGATGTGGTTTGGATTTGGTTGGAGGGATTTCTAAAAATGTTTCTTTACAGGTCAGTTGGTAAGGAGAGCTTTCATCTGCTTGGCCAATGGCATGTAGGGTGCTGCAAGGATCCCCATTGTTGCATATTTTATTTCATTTTTATTTGAGTCTTTTGGGGACTATTATGTGGAACTTAGGGTGTAATGTCCTTATCCTTTTAGATAAGTCCAGATGAGAGTGGGTTATGCTCCCCAGCCAGCAGGTGGAGGCAGTCTTGAGCAACTTTCAGTGATGTCATCACTTGGTATATTTCTGGTGCAGCATTGAGAAAAGCTTGTATTGTCTTCCTCCAGCAGGTAGCAAGGTGTGTGGGATGGTAGCGCCGTGAAGATAGGCCTGACTTCCTCGCCCACACTATGGTGCAGAGGCCTTGAATTGAGTCTGAAGGGCCCAATGTTGCCCGAGGCGCAGGTTCAACCATGTCTCCTGAAGCGGACAGATGCCCTGTGTTCATGCTATTTCCTATGGATTATGAGCCCTGGAGGGCTGGAAGAAGAGCTCCTTTGGGAGGGGAGGGTTTGGTAAGTTGGTCTCTTCACTCTTGATAGCCTAATCTGATCTTCACTACTTTTTTTCTTTTTTATTAATTTTATTTCTGAAGTCCCCTTTTCCTCATTGATTTCAGTGGGAAACAGTTAGCTCTCTGCTGAAAAATGAAGCTTCAGTTAAAAAAAAATACAATTATAAAGAAAGGACCTTCTTCAGACGGGCCTCCCCAGGTATAGACAACATGAGAAGGACTAAATGAAGCTTCAACAATAGTAGAAAATCTGGCACCTGAGATTTAACACTAAAAAATATAGGGTCATGCATTTGGGCTGCGAAAATCCAAGGGAGCGGTACAGTATGGGGAGAAGCGGTTCTGTCCATGAAATAATGTGGAACCTTGCATCGTGTAACCATAGTTTGGGTTGTTCTTTCCTAGGTGCATAATGTTTTGCACTTGTCCACATCAAATTTCAACTGCCATTTGAGCATCCAGTCTTCCAATTTATCAAGACCCTTTTGCAATTTTTCACAATCCTCTTGGGTTTTAACAACTTTAAATAATTTTGTGTCATCTGTAAATCTGATTACCTCCCCAGGTCATTTACAAATATGTAAAAAGCATGGAGTACTCCACTATTCACCTTTCTCCATTGGGAAAATTGGCCATTTAGCCTTACCCTCTGTTTTCTGTCTTTTAACCAGTTCCTGATCCACAATAGTACACTGCTTCCTATCCCATGACTCTTTTTTTTAAATTTTATTATTCATCCATTTTCAATACAATATCACAAGCATATGAAACAATCTAATAAACAACAAAACATCATAATAAAGAAAAAAGGAAAAAAGATAACAAAGAGAAACAGCCAACAATACAGGACCAAGTTTTGGGAACCCAAGAGAAGGAAAAATCACTTCCAACATATACAGATCACTTCTAAGAGGGTAATGCCTCAACATCAACACCCTAATGACCCCTACAGTGATGGCTGTAGGGAATTTCCAGGAATCAATATCCAGTACAAGCATTGTGGAACTTGTGTCTCTTGGGGAAACTGCTAGGTACATATGACCTAGATTGGCCACTGTTGGAAACAGAATACTTGGCTTGATGGACCTTGGTCTGACCCAGTATGGCATATCTTATGTTCTTATATGTTCTTTCCCTAGCTACTAGAAATTCCAATAACATTTTTGGCTCAATAAAGGAAAATGTTTTACCATCGCATACTACAATACAGACACAAGGAAGGTTAAGCACATACTGCAGCCCAAGAGCCAAGGCCCTGGAACGCAGGGCCAAAAACCCTTAGCACTGCTTCTGTGTACTTATAGAGAAATCAGGAAATATTCAAATAGGATAGTCAAAAAATTGTTTATGCATATGACGGAAATACAATTTAAATACCAGGTTGCGATCTACTTCCAAAGCAAAAGTCAATATAAGGGTACACTGCTGGGTTACAACCTCCAAGGAGGACTCCAAAACCTCTGTCAGGTTATCCTCAACAGCAGCCTCCTGGCCTGAAGATGTCTGTCTTGGGCCAGTGGAAAGATATTGGGCCATAACCAACGGAGGGAGATTCCTATGGTCCATCCCTAAAACCTCAGTCAAATATTTTTTCACCATCTCAATTGGCGAGATCAACGGAGACTTAGGGATACTTAACAAGTGCAAATTATTACGTCTAGCCAAGGTTCTCTAAGAGCTCCATTCGCTTGGCTAAGATAGAACTGTCTTTCACCAGAGTGTCCTTCACCAGCTGCAAAGTGTTCATTTTTGACTCGAGGGCATTCATCTTGAGTGTATTTGCCTCCACTGCCTTGGACTGTTCCACCACAGCCTGGGCCACCATTGACAAATCCCCACAAAACTGACTTGAAGCAGCCTGAAGAGATGAATTTATCCTCTGAATGACATCCCACAGTGACTCCAGTGTTACCGCCTATGGAATCTGCACCTCACCAGCTCGACCGGAAGGAAAACCACTCTGCTCCTGGGTGATATCTTGTAAAGTTCTCTGTATAGTCTCCTTCACTTCCTGAACTCCACTCTCCCAGAGAAGAGGAACTGCGGCTGGCTCACCTCCCAACTGAGACAAGCCTGCAACTCGATCTGATAGCAAGTGCCCTAAAACGCAGACAGCAGAATCACTTCCAGGATGGGGAGGTGGCATACACTGAATGGGGCTCAGAGAGACTCCCTCACTGCTGCCTGTCACTCATCCTTTGGGTGGGTCGAGGGTAACCAGCTTTGAGGCAGCCGAAGCAATGCCGAAGCTCTCCAGCGTTGGCTGGCTCAGAGGACCAGGGAGGGAGTTCACTGGGAGGTTAGTCCGCCCTTTCCCCTTCCTCTTGCCCATACTCAACCGGCAACAGGACCCCCTCCTAGCCAGCACAGCAGAGTAGAGCAAGCACGTCCTCCAGCACACACCCTTACAGTGCTATCTTGGATTCCATCATCCCATCTCCCATGACTATTTAATTTCACCAAGAGTCTCTCATAAGGGACCTTGTCAAAGGCTTTCTGAAAATTCAGCAGACAGATGTATGAAACTTATCGATGGCTACAAGAAACATCTGGAGACTGTCATCACTACCAAGGGTTGTGCAGCCAAATATTAGTGAAGGGTACCATTAAACCTCTCCGGGTCATATTTTGTGTTTTTTTTCTCAGAAATGACTATGTCTAAGTTGCATGGACTTTTTTTTCTTTTTTGGTATATCTTTAAACATATAATTAAAATATTATGATGACACAGTTGAAATATTTCCACTTATTTCTCAAGATATTGCATATGACATACCTAAAATTCAAGGGTGCCAATAATGTTGACCACAACTGTACATGGGCATGTTCTTGAACATCATGTGTGACCTTGTTGAGCTGTCTGTTTCTCCCTCCAGAGAAATTCCAACAGTATCATTCCCTAGTGGCTCACAGCAAGGATGCTTAAAGTTCATGGTCTGGATGACCTATGACATTTTTGAAACTGCATCGAGAGCTTTTGCCTTGGGTATTGGTGTTCGGAGACTCTCCTGACTCCAGTCCTCAAATCTGGAACAATTGGTGCAGAACAAGCTTGCTGATGTGTGCTGTGCTGTGGAGGTCGAAGAGAAGGCTAGCTTCATCGAAAAGCAGCATGTCGCCCTTCGTAAACTCTCAAGGCACACATCCAAGCCAGCCTCTAATCGCAGGAGGTATCTAGGAGGGAGCCAGAAAAAGATCTTTTGCACTCATAAGAGTAGGTACTTTCCTGGGTCCCAAACTTCCCAGCCCAAACGGGCTTCTCGGCCACAGTAGCATCGAAAGATGCCTCAGAAAGCCCAGCTGGCTCCTCAGTCAAAGCTGGGGCCAGGGTTTTAACTGGTTCCTTCGGAGCATAGCCACTCTACCAGTAACTGCAGTGAGAGAACCTCCAGTCAGGGGGTAGGGCTCATTCTATTTGCCAAAAGTTGGCCCCTCATAATCTGACTCATAGGTTCTACAGATAGTTCAAAGCGGTTGCAAACCACATTTATTGGATTTACCACCAAATTGTCCCCCAACCCCAAGAGTGCATCACCTCAACCATCTGCATCAGGAACTGTTTCAGAGAGAAGTTACTGCCCTCTTGTCGGATCTTGAGATAAAGCTTATGCTACCAAAGCAAAGAGGTTGCGGGTTTTATTTACAGGTACATCCTGATCCTCAAGAGAAAAGGGGGATATTGTCCCATCCTAGACCTAAGAGATCTGAATGCATCCTCCTTCCTTGCCTTCAAAAAGGGGATTAGCTATGCTCCCTGGATCTGAAGAATGCATATACCCATATACAGATATATCCCGCTCACTGCAGTTATCTCAGATTCGTCCTGGGGAGGACAACACTTCCAGTACAAAGTGTTGCCTTTTGGCCTAGCCTCAGCACCTTGTGCGTTCACAAAATGCCTTGTGGTAGTAGCTGCATACCTTTGGATGCTGGGAGTCTATATTGTTCCCTAACTGGATGATTGGCTGATCAAGAATACCACTCTGGAAGGGGTTCAAGAATCAGCCCATTTGACCATTTGGGTGTTGGAACCATTAGGGTTCATTATAAGTTACCCCAAGTCCCACCTTCAACCCACCCAGCAATTGGAATTCATAGGAGTCTTACTCAACATGACTCAAACGAGAGCCTTCCTCCTGCATGACTAACTTCACAGACTGACAGCACTAGTGTGGGAGACTCAATCAGGTATCAGTTTGTAGGATGTTGACTACTAGGCCACATAGCCTCTACAGTGCATGTCACACCCTTGACACACCTCCAGATGAGGCAGACTCGGTGGACTTTGAGGACTTAATGGACTTAAGCTACGGGTCGACTCGACATTGTCTGTCACCAGTCCTCTCTTTCAGTCACTGCAATGGTGGACAATCCACCACAATTTGCTCAGAGATTTCCTCTTCCTAATTGCTCCACCCCAAAATGTTTTGATGACAGACACATCCAAACTGGGGTGGAGAGCTCATCTCGATGGATTTCACACACAGGGCAACTGATTCATCCAAGAAAGTTGCCACCAGATCAACTTATTGGAATTAAGAGCCATGGCAAATGCTCTAAAGGCTTTCTGAGATTAGCTGGCCAACCAAATAGTGACTTGATTGTCAGACTGAATGAGAACAATGTTCTACATCAACAAGCAAGGAGGAATGGGCTCAGACCTCCTGTGTTGGGAAGCAGTCTAGTTGTGGAAGTTTGCCATTGCACATGGGATGGCCTTGAGAGCCACATACCTGCCAGGCGAACAAAACACTCTGGTAGACACTGTTGAGTCCTCCAACCACATGAGTAGACATTGGACATCTTTTGAGAGGAAGATAGAGGATCTGTTCACAGAATGCCCAGGTGGATCAGCTCTGTTCCAGGGTAAGATCACACAGCATATGAATGTTGAGAGGCTAATGTTATCTGAGCTCCTGCTAGCTGGTGTCACAGATGTCTTTATGGCACTGTTCCCTCTAAGCTGTGCGCGCGCACACACCTTGCCGAGTGAGCGCACATACTTTACAGCAGAGCGCACAAAAATTACGGTTCTGATTGAAAACAACACAGACGTCTTAAAATTTAAAACTTGTGATTGTAATTACTAGAAATTTTCCGCTGCATTTAGTAATCATCTATTTTCATTTAATTTGATTAAAATTAATGTGGTGTACATACTGTATTCTGAAGTGTAGTTAAATTTTAAAGTATATAACTTCGAGTGTCGTTATGTGGCGCACAAAAATTTAACCTTCCTTCAAAAGCTGCACAGCTGATAAGAACATAAGATAAGAACATAAGATATGCCATACTGGGTCAGACCAAGGTACATCAAGCCCAGTATCCTGTTTCCAACAGTGGCCAATCTAGGTCATACGTACCTAGCAGTATCCCCAAAAGACACAGGTTCCACAATGCTTGTATTGGGTCAAGCATTGATATCCTGGGTCCCTTTTAATGGTTTATGGACCTTTCCTCCAGGAACTTGTCCAAACCTTTTTTAAACCCAGCTACACTAACAGCTCTTACTACATCCTCCGGTAACAAATTCCAGAGTTTGATTACACGTTGAGTGAAAAAATATTTTCTCTTATTTGTCTTAAATAGTTTACCCTGTAGCTTCATTACATGTCCCCTAGTCTTTCTATATTCTGATAGCGTAAACAATCGATCTACGCTTACCCGTTCCACTCCATTCATTAATTTATAGACCTCTATCATATCTCCCCTCAGCCGTCTCTGTTCCAGGTTGAAGAGCCCTAACCTTTGTAGCCTCTCTTCATAGGAGTAGCCTTCCATCCCCTTTACCATTTTGGTGGCTCTTCTCTGTATCTTTTCTAATAATGCTATATCCTTTTTAAGATATAGCGATCAGAATTGCACACAATATTCAAGGTGTGGTCGTACCATGGAACGATACAGAGGCATTATAATATCCTTTGTTTTATTTTCCATTCCTTTCCTTATGATACCTAGCATTCTATTTGCTTTCTTGGCTGCCGCTGCACACTGGGCGGAGGGTTTTAACATGTTATCCACGATGACTCCTAAATCTTTTTCCTGGGTGGTGGTTCCCATTGTGGAACCTTGCATCGTGTAACCATAGTGTGGGTTGTTCTTCCCTAGGTGCATAGCTTTGCACTTGTCCACATTAAATTTCATCTGCCATTTGGATGCCCAGTCTTCCAATTTATCCAGATCCTCCTGAGGTTTTCTACAGCCCTCTTGGGTTTTAACAACTTTAAACAGTTTTGTGTCATCTGCAAACTTGATAACCTCACTAGTTATTCCCTTTTCCAGGTCATTTATGAATATGTCAAAAAGTAGCGGACCCAGTACAGATCCCTGGGGTACTCCCCTATTCACCTTTTTCCATTGGGAAAATTGGCCATTTAGCCCTACCCTCTGCTTTCTATTTTTTAACCAGTTCCCGATCCACAATAGTACATTGCCTCCTATCCCATGACTTTTTAGTTTTGCCAAATGTCTCTGATGAGGGACCTTGTCAAAGGCTTTCTGAAAGTCCAGATACACTATATCAACTGACTCACCTTTGTCTACCTGTTTTTTCACACCTTCAAAAAAACATCATAGATTAGTAAGACAAGATCTTCCTTGTCTAAAGCCATGTTGGCTGTCTCCCATTAGGCCATGACTATCTACATGTTGCGTAATTTTGCTCTTTATGATGGTTTCTACCATCTTCCCCGGTACTGACGTCAGGCTCACCGATCTGTAATTTCCCGGATCACCCCTGGAACCCTTTTTTAAAATTTGGCATTACATTGGCGACCCTCCAATCTTCAGGTATTACAGATGATTTTAATGAAAGTTCTCAGATTACTAATATAGCAGGTCTGCAATCTCATATTTCAGTTCTTTCAACACTCTTGGATGTATACCATCCGGTCCAGGCGATTTGCTACTATTCAGTTTATCAAATAGTTGTAATACATCTTCCCGGTGTAGCGATATTTCTCTCAATTCCTCTGCAGTATCACCTTTAAATACCACTTCCGTCTTGGGTAACATCCCTACATCTTCCTCAGTAAAGACCGAAGCAAAGAATTAATTCAGTCTCTTTGCTATCACCTTGTCTCCTCTTACTGCCCCTTTTACCTCTCTATCATCTAATGGTACAATTGACTCTCACAGGCCTTTTGCTATGAATGTACTTGAAAAAGTCTTTATTTCATGTTTTTGCTTCCGTAGCAAGTTCCTTCTCAAATTCTCGCTTTGCCAGCCTTATCAATGCTTTGCATTTAACTTGTCAGTGCTTGTGCTGTTCCAGTTTTCGACATTTGACTCTTTTTTTTCCATTTCCTGAAAGATGCTTTTTTGGCAGCAACAGCCTCTCTGACCTCATCTTTAAACCATGCTGGCAGTTTTTTGGACTTTCTTCCACCTTTCTTAATGCGTGGAATACAGTTGGTCTGGGCTTCCAGGGTAGTATTTTTTTTTCCAATGTTTATTTATGAACCATCATGACAAACAGAGATAGATATACAACAATCAGCTACCTCCCCCCTGGGGTGGACTCTGATCCCCAGGGTGGGAACAATGACGGTCACAACATTTTCAAGTTTCCCCCCCCCTTTTCCCCACCCCCACCCCCCACCCCCTGTCCCCATCCTCTCCCCCCAACATATACGTAAATAAACCACCCCTGAATCAGATCATAGAACAGCACAGACCACCACTATGAGCTACTCCCGATTAAGCCACCAATTAACATCCTAGTTGCAGGACTGCATTGCGTGCCCGAGGATTCAGAATTTGAATATATGGGTCCCAGAGTAAGAGAAAAGCAGTCTAACATTTGGCATGGCCCCTTGCCCCCTTACACTCAAGAGCATCAGTTGATGGAAGGAATTCCGCCATTCCCAAAAGGAGGGAGGGTTCTTTTCCTACCATCTATGCAAGAGTGGTCCCTTACCCACCAGACAGGCCTTCCGCACCAGCCAGCGACCCCATTTCCCCTTCGGGGAGTTAAGACTCAGGAGGTCCAGGGTAACCAGGGCAGCGTCCCAAGATATGGACTGTCCTAGGAGGGTCGCCATGAAAGAACAAACTTTCCGCCAATAGGTGCGGATCTTCCGGCATCCCCACCACATATGTAATAAAGTCGCCATGGGCTCAGCACACCATGGACAACTACCATCCAGGGTCAAATGACAACAGAAAGCCCGTCTCGGAGAAAAGTGAACCCTAGTGATACACTTATATTGTATTTCCCGCCAACGGATGCCGTCCGCCAGGTGTCCAATTCTTTGAAGGGCAACCAGAACGGTGTCTTGTGGAATAACCAGCCCCAACTCCACCCCCCAGGCCTGCTCCACTCCGCGAAAGTCCATTCGAGGCCGAAAAAGTTCCAGTCTAGCGTTAAAAAGACGTATAGATGGTTTCTCCGCCCCGGCCAGACTAAAAAACTCTATAATCTGTGCTGACCGGTCACCATGCAGCTCCTCACCCGGGAGCGAGGCCACATAGTGGGCGATCTGCATGTACGCAAAAGTGTGGAGAGACCCCAGATCATATTCCTGGGATATGAAAGAAAAAGATTTAATTTTCCCAGCGGGATCTACCACATGTCCTAGGTTCCGCAGACCTCTTTTCCCCCAGACTCGGAATACAGTTGTCTCCGTGCCTGGAGTAAAACTAACATTACCCCTAATGGGCAACCAGCACGACACCTTCCAGTTGCGGCCCCAATAAACATTAAGCTGCCGCCAGGTCCGGAACACGGGAGTCAATAACACACTGTTGACCAAATGGGTGGGCAGCCTACTAAAGTCCAAGTGTAACAGGGCCTGTAGGGAATGGGGGGCCACATAGGCCTCCTCCAGCGCCAAAGGAGTATACAAGTCGGTAGAGCCCAGCCAGTCCCCCAAATGTCGTGCTTGGCAGGCCAGCGCATAGGCTCCAAGGTCCGGAAGCCCCCAACCCCCATTTCTCCCCTTCCCCACCAAGCGACTATAGGGGATCCGTGCTCTTGCACCTCTCCACAAAAAGCCCCTAAATTCCCCTTCAAAACGCCTAACATCCCGTCGTAGCAACCAAACCGGGAGAGTCTGCAACCAATACAGTATCCTCGGCAATATCACCAGCTTAATTGCCGCAATCCTCCCCGACAAGGAGAGGGGAAGAGGCCGCCAAGCCTGCAACTGAGTTCTCACCTTGGTCAACACCCGAGACAGATTACTCCTGTAGAGTTGAGACAACTGACTGGGCAGTACTATCCCCAAGTATGTAAATTGATGGTCTGCCCATTTAAGAGGGAACTCACCTGGCCAGCTACGCCGGAACTGATCCGAAATATCCAGGACCTCGGATTTATCCCGATTAATAGTAAACCCTGCGAACTTCCCAAAGGTTTGGAACTCACACAGAAGGTTGGGCAGAGACTCTGTGGGTGAGAGCAAATGTACTAACAGGTCATCGGCAAAAGCAGATAGTTTGAACTCATGATCACCGATACGCACCCCCCGAACCTCTCGCGACCGCTCCAACCGACGCAGGAGGGGGTCAAGAGACAGGACAAAAAGAAGGGGGGAGAGTGGGCATCCCTGACGCGTCCCCCTTTGTAAAGGAAAGGCTTCAGACAAGATCCCGTTACAGAGGATCGCTGTGGTCGGGTTTGTATATAAGCTCGCCACCATGTTACAAAAAGAGGGCCCTATACCGTATCGCGGGAGAAGGTACATCAAATACTGCCAATCTACCCTGTCAACGGCTTTCTCTGCGTCAAAGCTGATTAATAAGGAGGGCATACATCTGCGCCGGACCCATTCTAGGGAGGTTATTATTCTGCGCAAGTTACTGCGTATCGGTCCTTAACAAAACCCACTTGTGAATCATGGACAAGCTGCCCCAGGAACTCCGACAGGCGATCAGCCAGAATTTTTGCCATTAATTTAAGATCAAAATTAAGCAAAGATATAGGTCGATAAGAAGCTGCCGATAGAGGGTCTTTAGCCGGTTTCGGAATAAGGACAATGTGGGCATGATTATCCCCCCATCGAAAATACCCCTGCTGGGCCCTCAAATTATGTACGGCAGCTAAAGTTGGGGAAATCAGCTCATTCAGAATCTTATAAAACTCAGCTCCAAGACCATCAGACCCCAGAGATTTGTAGCAACAAGCTTTGGAAATAGCAGCTTGCAACTCTGCGACTGTGATCGGCCGATCTAACTGCGCCCGTTGCGTGTCGGAAAGTTGGGGCAGATTTAACTCCTCCACATAATCCGCCATCTGCGACAAAGAAGGAGACTCCGCTGCATAAAGTTGCTGAAAAAAGGATCAAAAAACCCGCGCTATTGCCGGGCTCTCCCGATGCAGTGCCCCCAGGTCATCCCGCAATGCAGGCACCAGTTTTGAGCCCCTGGGGCCTCGCAGGCATCTGGCCAGTAATTTCCCGGGCTTGTCCCCATGACGATACAATTGGTATCGGTAATACTGCACAGACCTCTTGGCCCTCTGATGCAACAGTTTATTCAGTTCCGTTTGACTCTCCCACAGTCGCCATTTAAACCCTGCTGTTGGGTTCTGAGCCCACTGGCGTCTCAACTTTGTAATCAGCTTTTCGAGGCTAATAATACGTTCCGCCCGTAGTTTCCTCTTCCTAGCTAGGAACCCTATAATGTCGCCCCGCAGCACAACCTTCGCAGTTTCCCACACCAACTCGGGCTCATCACGGTGGACATTATGATCCGCCTCAAACTCCCGCCATCTCTGCCGAAGAAAAGAACGGAACTGGGCATCCTTATATAATTCGAGCGGAAATCGCCAAGGAGAAGTCCTGGGGGTAGTCGCACTCCAGTAAACATCCAGCCAAACAAACGCATGCTCGGAAATCTCTACGGGTCCAATCTGTGCTTCTTCAACCTTAGCGAACAGACCGGCTGAAATCAACAGGTAGTCTATACGCGCACTAGTGCCATGCGCCCGGGATTGATGCGTATAATCCCGTTCAGTCGGATGCAACAGCCGCCATGGGTCCACGAGCCCCAGCCTGGAGCACAATCGACGCAGCGCGCGGGCCGTCTGCGATCTGTCCCGTGACTCCCCACCCTTAGACGTGTCTAGGGCCACATCCATAACACCGTTAAAGTCTCCCCCCAAAATCACAGGGAGCTCCGGCAACATCTCTACTTTAGAGGCGAAACGAGAATAGAGGGTCAAGTCTAATACATTATGACAATATAGATTGCCCAGAATAACTGGCCTCCCCTCCAAGACACCCTGCAAGAGGACAAATCTGCCCAACGGGTCTGCTAGTTCCCGTACAACCTCCAGCCTGATTCGCTTGTGGATCAAAAGCGTGACCCCCCCTTCTTCCCAAGGGCTGGAGCCCCCCACACCTGCCCCACCCAATCCCTGCAAAGTTTACGATGCTCCTCGGCTGTCTGGTGGGTTTCCTGGAGCATAGCTATGTCCGCCTTATGCCTAGCCAAAGCCTGCAGGATTTTGGAACGCTTAATCGGGTTGCCCAAACCACATACATTCCAAGATATTATCTTAAGTGGCATTGGATACACAAATAGACCTGTATAACACTGTAAACTAGTACCATGAGGGTGCCCCCCCAGCCTGAGGCTCCCCCCCGACAGTTATACTCATGACTCAACCGGGTCACACACAACACACCCATCTGATCCAAGACCTGCCCTCTTCGGGCTACTGAGTTATAACTATCCTCCCCCCCAACCCCCTGTTCCCCACCCTCCCCAGGCACCCCTCCCAATCTCCCCCCCACCCCCACCCCCCTCTCCCCCCAGCCATTGGATCCCCCACCTCCATCATCCTCTCCCACCTACCCTGTCACCTAGATGTGTCCGGGCTCCCCCGCCCCCTACCCAATCATGTAACCCCCCTTGCCTCAACCCAGCCCCCCTCGTGGACCCCCAATTTAAAATCAACTACTTTAATATAACAACAGTAACAAACATTAGGAATGACCATAATTCCGTTCCCCAAAGACATAACTGCAATCTCCCCTCCACGATATCCACCCATGGGCATGGGGTATTTATGTAGTCTGGTACATCTCCATCTGCTCACGGCTACTGCCTCCTACTCTACCCCACCCTCCCCCTCCATCCCCAGCAATCAATTTTCATATCATCAGAGCACTGAGGGATGGGTAGAACAACGGTACCGGTCCTGGTGGGACCAACTAATCCTGGCCCATGATCATTCCCTATTGACATCTCCCATGACGTCCATAAGCATCCCATGTTGCCCACCCCATGGGCCAGACGAGCAGGGAGAAGTACCTTCATAATTCAGGCAATACTCTAAATGTTCCCATAACAGTGACACTCATACTGTCTTCACCATATCACCCCCCCGTGAGCTTGACCCCATAGGAGGTGAACACAGCTTCCCCGGGCTCCCTCAGGCCTCTCCTACAACAGAACAGGCACATTATTGTCCAGGAAGTCATGGCACGCCTGCAGTCCCACTGCCTGACGTCGAACCCGGCCTCACAAGTTGTTCCACATATGTCGCTGCTTTCTCCGCCGAACCGAACACCTTCTGTTTCCCTTCATGAAACACCAACAGGCGAGCAGGGTACTGCACGGAGAACCTGATGTTGGCATTGATGAGGTTCTTGCAAATTGGCGCGTACGCCCTCCGCTGCTTGCTCACGGCCGCTGAATAGTCCTGGGTAACACGGATCCGGACATTGTCACGTTCCACTGTTCTGCGCTTTCTGGCCTCCCGCAGCACAGCCTCTTTTTGCTGGAATTGTAGGTATTTGGCCAGCACCACCTGAGGCCGCGGATCCCCGGAGTTCCGAGGGCCCACTCTATGCGCCCTCTCGATCACCACCTGCGCGTTATGTCCATCTTCTCCCAGTAGTGAAGCAGACAGCGCAGTTATATATTCTCGCAGGTCTGTATCTCGCACCGATGCCGATCTGCCGAGGAACCTCAAGTTACCGCGTCGGGAGGGGTTCTCGAGGTCTTCCAATTTCTCCTCGTGGGCATTCAGGGTAGACTGTGTCTGCGCCAGCTCTTGGCTCAGTCTCTGCACCTCATCCTTTGCCTGCGAAAGGCGGGCCTCGGCCTGCTGCATGCGGGTCCCGATGGCCTCCACTGAATTTTGCATCGCATCGCATCCATTTTGCTTCTCAGGGAATCAAATTGAAGGGAGAGGGCATTGGAGACTGCGGCGGAGATCTCCGCTACCAAGGCCCCAGACGCCGGTACCTGTACTTCTCCCACCTTCGGGGGGTGATTCCGCCATCTTGGAGGCCCCAGCCACCCGGTCCTTCTCTCTCCTCCCGGTTCGCGCAGCCGTTGTCGCCATGCGCTTCTAGCTTCCCTTGACAAGTTTCTCGTGGGTATGGCACTTGGGGAGGGCTGTGTACCGGCCGGTGTACCTAAAAATAGGCACTGTTGTTCCGTTTTAGAGCAAGGGGAGCCCAGAGCTCAGGACAGATGTGGCTTCCCAAGCTCACCACATCATGTGACCTCCCAAGGTAGTATTTTTAAACACCACCCAAGCTTGATGTAAGTCTTTAACCTTTGCAACCGCTCCTTTTAGTTTTTTCTTAACTATATTCCTCATTTTATCATAGTCTCCCTTTTGAAAGTTAAAAGGTAGTACTGTGGATTTCTTTACTATCCCTCCTCCACTAATTAAATCAAACACGATCATGCTAGGATCACTATTGCCAAGTGGTCCCAACACCCTTATCTCTTGCACCAGATCTGGTGTTCCACTAAGGACTAGGTCCAGTATGGCTTCCCCTCTGGTCGGTTCATGAACCAGCTGCTCCAAGAAGCAGTCATTTATTTCATCTAGAAACTTTATCTCCCTAGCATGTCCTGCCGTGACACTGACCCAGTCGATACCGGGGTAATTGAAATCACCCATTATTACTACTCTGCTGTGACTTTTGTTAGCTTCCTTGATTTCTTTGAGCATTTCATCATCCATTTGTTCATTCTGGCCAGGCGGTCGATAGTACACCCCTACTGCCATCACCTTCCCCTTCATACATAGAATTTCAATCCATAGAGATTCTACAGCAAATTTTGTTTCCTGCAAAACTTTAATCCTTTCTGACTCAATGCCCTCTCTTAACAGAGCGCAACCCCTCCACCAATTTGATCAGTTCTATCATTACGATATAGTTTGTATCCAGGTATCACAGTGTCCCACTGGTTATCCTCCTTCCACCATGTCTCTGAGATTGCAATCATATCTAACCTCTCATTTAGTGCTATATATTCTAACTCTCCCATCTTATTGTTTAGACTTCTAGCATTTGCATATAAGCATTTTAGAGACTATTTTATTAATATTAATCTGGCTATTGGTAGGCATGGGTAATATGGAATCTTTACGCTCTGTCTGCACCATACTCAAGGGCATTTGAGCTACTTTACTCTTTTTTTGGAACCTCACTGCTTTTGGTAGTATCCTTCAAGGATACCATCTTCCGAACCATGTGCTCTTGGGCGACTGTCGGCTTTCCCCTATTTTCTAGTTTAAAAGCTTCTCTATCTCCTTTTTTTTTTTTTTATAAAGTTTATTATAAATATAAAGAAACATACAAAATCAAAAAAAAATAACAATAGTTGGGGACAATAGTTAAAAACAATATCCCCACTTCATCAACGAGTAGTAAGAATTGTAAATTAGACCACATTTAGGAGAAATTTACTTACATTCAACAAGTTAACATAGATCTCTGACTAAGACCGGTAAACCCCTAACCATGAAGGAGAAAAGATACAAGAAAAAAGAAAAACAGAACCACAGAGACCTAAGGACTTAACCTTTCCCCTCTAAAAAAACTAACAATTGGTCCACTTCAGAAAAAACATATCGCATCCCCTGATACATTATATGGCATTTGCATGGAAATCTCAAATAAAATAAGGCTCCCAGGGCCAGAAAACGAGGACGAACCTCCAAAAAGGCTTTCCGTCGTCGTTGTGTGGCCCTGGACACATCAGGAAATATCTGAACACACTGGCCACAGAATTTCTCAAATTTCTTCTTAAAATAGGCTCTAAAAATTTTTTGTTTATCTAATTCAGAGGCAACAGTAACTAATAAAGTTGCCCTAACAGGAATCTCATCCTGTGAGGACTCTAGAAAATTTGAAATATTTAATGAAGGTAAGTCATGAGATCCACCCTGTGCCCCTTCTACCTTACCTCTATCCTCAACAACATTTCTTTTAGAGGAAATATAATAGATATTCAACAGAGCAATAGAGTCAGAATCGGTAATTAACAATACATTCTTCAGGTATTTATAAAAAAGCATTGCAGGTGCAAGATAATGTGTTTTAGGAAAATTCAAGATGCGGAGATTCCTTGAATGCAAGGAATTCTCCAACAGTTCATCTTGATAATGTAAAGAGGTCACGTCACGAACTAAAGTATCTACGATTGTCCGCTGTACATCATTCCGAGCTTCAGAAGATACCAAAGTTTTTTCAATAGTAGACAGCCTAGACTCCTGATTAGCAATCTTTTCAACCGGTTCCTTTGTAAAAACCGAAACCTTTTGAAGAGAGGAATCCAAGGTCAACTCTAACTTAGATAACATAGCCCACAGATCCCTCAAAGAAACATCATCCGGGGGGGGTCGGTGGCTCAACAGTCCCAGCAAATACTACCACAGAAGGGAGCAGTGGAGGCAATAACACATTCAGTGGTTCAATCCTCAAAAAAGAAGAGGAAAGGATAGGCTCCTCTATACCTAAATGATTTGAGTCAGCCACAACAGTGGAACAATTCTCCTTAACAGCTAGGGGAGAGTTCTCCATGTGCGGCGAAGAGTTAGAAGAAACAATACTCACAGTTGACTTCTCACTTGACGAAATATCCACTTTAGGATCTGATGCTACTCTCATAGTCAAGTGTGCGTCCATAGGCCCCACAGTTTTCACAGCCTTCGGCTGAGCAACCGATTGGAGGCGTTTCTTCCTCTTCCCCATCTGCGAGACACTTATCTCGCCAAATCTGCACCAAAGGGGCGTGGCCTGCCCCTTTGGTCACGCCCCTTCGGGCACGCACCACGGGCACGCGTCCGCTAATGCGTCCCGCGTTGGGGGCAGAGTGATATAGCCCCAGGAAATCCACCAGCCCCAATCAGAGGCAGGAGCGGGAACCGATCCAATCAAAGAAACAGGTTACAGGTATGAGCAGGAAAAGTAACTTCTCGGCGTCCCGCGTTGGGGGCAGAGTGATATAGCCCCAGGAAATCCACCAGCCCCAATCAGAGGCAGGAGCGGGAACCGATCCAATCAAAGAAACAGGTTACAGGTATGAGCAGGAAAAGTAACTTCTCACTCTATCTCCTTTTTAAAGGTTAATGCCAGCAGTCTGGTTCAGCATCCCGATTAAGGTGAAGTTCATCCCTTCGGAAGAGCCCCTCCTTTCCCCAGAATGTTCCCCAGTTCCTAACAAATCCAAAACCCTCATCCTTGCAGCATCGTCTCATCCACGCATTGAGACTCTGGAGCTCTGCCTGCCTTTTGGTCCTGCAAGTGGAACAGGAAGCATTTTGGAGAACGCTACCCTGGAAGTTTTGGATTTCAACTTCCTACCTAAAAGCTTAAATTTAGCCTCCAGAACTTCCCTACCACATTTTCCTATGTCATTGGTACCGACATGTACCAAGACAGCAGACTCCTCCCCAGCACTATCTAAGATCCTATCTAGGCGGTGCATGAGGTCCGCTACCTTCGCACCAGGCAGGCACGTTACCAGGCGATCCTCACGTTCACCAGCCACCCAGCTAGCTACATGCCTAATGATTGAATCACCAACTATAACAGCTGTCCTAACCCTCCCCTCATGGGCACATGGCCCTGGAGAAATGTCCTCGGTGCGAGAGGGTTTTACATCACCTGGAGGACAGGTCCTAGTTACAGGATCATGTCCTGCCACACCAGGGTGATGTTCTCTTGTCACGTGACCTCTCTCCTCCATGGCAACAGGGATGCTGCCAGACTGGAGGTGGGACTTCAGGACTATATCCCTGTAGGTCTCGTCTATGTATTTCTCTGTCTTTCTTATGTCATCCAGGTCTGCTACACTAGCCTCTAGAGAACGGACTTGTTCACTGAGAGCAAAGAGCTCCTTGCGCTTAGTGCATACGTAAGACCTCCCACCAACTGGGAGAAAATCATACATGTGACACTCAATGCAAAAGACTGGAAAGCCCCCATCTCGCTGCTGGACTGTTGTCTGCATCTTAGTTTAAAGCTTGTGTTTAGGTCTTTAAATTCTGTTTTTACTAAGGGTTGATGCAGATGCTTATACTAATAAAAGTGTATCTAATACCTCTAATATACCTTGTTCACTTGAAGCTTAATTAATCTCAGCTCCTCAATGTATGACTGATTTGGATAAAGAGCTGCACCTGAGAGCAGCCCCTTTTCTCTAAGATGTGTAAGTACCTATAAAGCTACAATTACCCCAGGGGCGGGTGGGTGTTGGGGAGGGAGGGGGGGGGGAGATAACACCTATTAAAAGAGGGCTGTTACAAGGTACCCTGTCCTGTACCCTCAGCAGGGGAGGAGGGGGTAATCCCTCAGGTAGGCTAGAGCAGGAAAAAAAGTTTAAAACTCAGCAGGTTCTGGGGATAGAGCAGGGAGAGATGCTTAATTTAAAGTAACAGTTAACCTGGCTACCACACAAAGGCCAGTTAGTTGAGAGAGGCAAGGTAAGTTATACAGCTGAGAAAGCTGAAGCGCAGAACTAAAGGGAACAGGGAGGTGAAGTAGCACACCAATAAACACCACAAATAAGTAATTATACAGACAGCTAGAACTCACAGCAAAGTTGTCACAGGAGTTAAATATCCACCTCTCTAGCAGAGCACTGTGAGGGCACTGCTCTTCCCAGAGCAGAGAGAGATATTTTATGCACACACAGCCTACAGAAAATTAGAGGGAACATTGCCTTATGGCCTCCAGGAGAGCCTTAACAAGAAAGTCTTAGTCTTATTCCTGCAAATGGAAGATGTTTGCTGTCTGTGAGGACCAGGCCCTAGATCATTTTGTCCCACACAAAAATTGCTTGAGTATCTTCTGCACCTCTCCAATTCCTTCAGGGTCCATTTCAATGCAATTGGAGCTTATCGAAGTGTGGAAGGAAAGTTCCTTAGCAGAACTCCAATCCAGTCCCTTTACCCTTTACTCTTGGGTTGCGCAACCCTTCCAGCAGCTTGGAGCCTGAGCCCATCATCGTTTTGATGATGGTGTGGTATAAATACCACTGGCACCACCCCTAGGCACCAGTATTCTCAGCCTCCAAGCAGCTGGAGGGTTCCCGTAAGCCAGGAGCTTACTGGAGTTTAGTTTTGTTATTTATACCTTTTAGTTGCTTTTCTTTAATTTCTTTGTTTTCTTTTTACCTTAGTTGAGGAGTTCTCCTTACTCCCGTGCATTCAGAACCGCTGTTGCCTTAAGCCTTTGAACCGTCTCTCTCACTCCCCTCCTCCCTCTCCCCTCCGGTCCTCTTCCCGGTGCCCTTTGGAAGGAGGGGGTTTGCCTTTGCAGCGGGGAGGTTTGTGTTGCTCTCCTCCCGCGTGCGCGGTCAACCGGCTCTCCCACGGCCCTTCCTCCGACCTCATCTGCCTCGCGCTGAAGCCCCGGGAGTGGGCTGAGCGCTAGAGGCAGCACCGCTCCACTTTATTCAGCTCCTCTGCCTCGCACTTTCAGCTCCGGTCCCCGCTAAGCGCTAGAGGCGACGTCGGGGGAGCGAACTAACTGCCTCAATTTCAGGGAGTCCGGGGTTCGGCGGCGAGGACACTTCCGCCGGCCGCAGGCCCTGACTCCACGTGGCTGCGGCCTACCACGGTGGAGTCTATCAGGAGGCAACGGATTCCAGCGTGAGGAGCGGCACGCAGAGGAGCAGGGCAACGAAACTGAAAGTATAGAGGGGTGTTTGCCTTTTTAAGGACCAGGTTAAATCCTAATTTTAAAATATACATATATTTATATATTTTGTGTTGTATAGTGCCGTTTCAGCGTTTGGGGGAGGGGTGCCCTTTTTTTTGTTGGAAGTTTCTTTTCCTTTGCACTGCTGTTTGTTCATTTATTTCATTTATTTCATTTATTTTCATTTATGTCATTTATTTCGCAGATTTCTTTGATTTAGGTCAAATTTCTAGGGGTTTTTAGGCCTGCCTTGGAGTTTCCACTAGGTGGGCTCAAAAAAAAAAAAAAAAAAAGAGGGAGGATGACGGGCACGCATAGGATTGCGGATTCGGAAGCCGGGATCTGCAGGGGTTGTGAGGCAGAAGCAGCTTCTGTGGAGCAGGAAATTCAGTTGACCATGAACCAGACTTCTCAGGGGTCTCAAGGCCTCCTGGAAGGGGGAGGGGGATTCTTCGTCCACCCCTCCTTCTACCTCAGCTTTACCGGTTCCCCCCCCCAGTCCCTTCCCCCTGCTTCCAGCGGGGCAGAGGGAGGCTGGGAGCACTTTTCTCCAGAATTTGTCCTGCTATTACACAAAGCCTATTGTATGCGTCAGCAAGGACTCATGGAGTCTTCGGTGGTGAAAGAAAGTGGCCGGGCCGGTCCAGGGAAGACAAGCTCCCATGACACCGGAGTCTCTCCCAAGCGCTCAAGGCTAATGAGCGAGGAACCCCTCACGTCTCTATCACTGATCACTCCGGAGGAGGGCTCAGACAGAGAAGTAGGGGAGGAAGAGGAGGAGCTTGATGAGGGAGAGATTCCAGAGGAGGAGCAATCCCGAATAGTTAGAGTATTTCGTCGAGAGGAGCTCCCAGCATTAATAAATGAGTCACTGAAGGTGCTCAATATGGCTTCGGACATTCCTGTAGAGGAAGAAGCGTTAGAGGATCCTTTGATCCAAGCCGTCAGGAAATTGCAGAAAGTATTTCCGGTCCACAGGGTGGTGCGCCAGATGATCCAGGAAGAGTGGAACCAACCAGAGTCGAGTTTAAGGGGAGTCCGGGCTATGGCCTGTTTGTACCCTTTACCAGAGCCAGACAAAGATCTGCTGAAGTCCCCAAGGGTAGACGCTGCGGTGTCAGCGGTGACAAAGATGACAACCATCCTGGTCGAGGGCAGCGCAGCGCTTAGAGATAGGATAGAAAGCTAGTCACACTGCTGAAGCAAGCCTTTGATGATAGTGCCCTTGCCCTGCAGGCCTCAGTTTCAGGGGCGTGGGTAGCAAGAGCCTGTTTGAAGTGGGCTCAACAGCTTCAACTAACGGACGGTGTCTGCCGACGCACAGGCTAGTTCTGCTCGGTTAGAATCTGGTTCCGCTTTTCTAGCAGATAGCCAGTACGACCTTATTAGGAGTCTAGCAAAGAATATGGCCTCGGTGGTAGCAGCCAGGAGATATTTGTGGCTGCGCAATTGGGCGGCGGACCCCTCCTCGAAAGCTCGCCTGAGTCGTCTCCCTTTCAAGGGGAAGCTGCTATTTGGTGAAGACCTGGACAAGTTGGTTAAAGACCTAGGCGAGTCTAAGGGAGGTAGCCTCCCGGAAGATAGGCCTAAACAAGGCCACATGATGGTTCCGGCTCGCAGTCAGCCTAGGGATTTTCGTAGGTTCCGGTCGGCCAGACCCAACTTTTTTCCTAAGGGTCGCCCCCCTCCTAGAGGGCAAGGCTTCAGAGGGTTTCGAGGGGCTGGAAGAAGTTTTGGCGCTCCCTCCTCCTCCTCAGGCCCTAGGAAACCTCAATGAAACAACGGGGGCCCAGGAGAAAGGCCTGCTGGTGGGGGGTCGGTTAAGGCAGTTCCTTCCCGCCTGGGCCTGAGTCACATCGGATCAATGGGTACTGGAAGTGATCCGAGAGGGGTACGCTCTCAAATTCACAAAACAAGTCCTTCCAGCCTTTATTCAGTCTCCCTGCGGCTCTCCAGAAAAGAGAGCAGCGATAGAGGACACTCTTTCAAGGCTGATCGCGCTGGGAGCGGTGGTTCCCGTTCCGAGAGACCAATACGGTTCCGGTCGATACTCGATCTATTTTGTGGTACCAAAGAAAGAAGGATCCTTTCGTCCAATCCTAGACCTAAAGCAAGTTAATCGCTGCCTCTCGGTTCCTCATTTCCGAATGGAAACCCTGAGGTCAGTCATTGCAGTGGTAAGACAGGGGGGGAGTTCCTGACATCCTTAGATTTGACGGAAGCATACTTACATATTCCGGTCCGAAGATCTCATCAGCAGTTCCTGAGATTTGCAGTACCGAGGGGTCATTTTCAGTTCCAGGCCCTTCCCTTTGGCCTAGCACCAGCCCCCAGGACGTTCACCAAGGGTAATGGTAGTTGTGGCCACGGCTCTTCGCAAGGAGGGAATTTTGGTACATCCCTACCTGGACGATTGTCTGATTCGGGCAAAGTCGGTAACGGAGAGTCGTACAGCTACAGCCAGGGTGGTGGAATTCCTGGAGGAATTGGGTTGGGTCATCAATCGAGCAAAGAGCAGATTAATTCCCTCGCAGGAGATCGATTACCTCGGAGCAAGATTCGATACCAGGAGAGGAAGATGTTTTCTGTCGAAACAGAGGTTACGAGACCTGAGAAATCTGGTGTCTCTCTTCATATCAAGACGAATCCCCACCGCCTGGCATTACCTACAACTGCTGGGCACCATGGCGGCAGCGATAGAGGTAGTACCGTGGGCCAAGGCACATATGCGACCCCTTCAACGCGCCTTGTTACGGCGTTGGTCCCATCAGCATCATCCCTTATCCATGCAACTGCCCTGTCCTCTTCGGGTCAGGAGGGCTCTTCTCTGGTGGAAGTGCCCAAGGAACCTAGGATGCGGGATGCCTCTCGATCCACCCCAATGGATACAGCTGACGACGGATGCAAGTCTAGCAGGCTGGGGTGCGCATTGCGAGGGCCAGTTCGCACAGGGAAGCTGGACCCCGAGGGAATCACGGTGGTCCATCAACAGACTAGAGCTGAGGGCAGTAGCATTGGCACTCAGAACTCTCAAGCCCTTGGTTCGGCAAAGGGCAGTCCGCGTCCTTTCGGACAGTGTCACCACGGTGGCCTACATCAACCACCAAGGGGGAACAAGCAGCTCCTCTCTGGAGAAGGAGGCGGACAGCCTTTTACAGTGGGCCGAAGCCCATCTATTGGACCTGTCAGCGCAGCACGTGGCCGGGGCAGAAAATGTGACGGCCAATTACCTCAGCAGGTACAAGATAGACCACGGAGAGTGGGAGCTAGCGCAGGAAGTGTTCGACCAAGTGGTAGCTCTTTGGGGGGCGCCGATCATGGACCTTATGGCGCGCTACGAAACATCCAAAGCAAGCCGGTTTTTCAGTCGAAGAAAGGAAAGAATGTCAGAAGGCTTGGATGCCCTGGTCCAGAAGTGGCCTTCGGAAGGTCTCCTGTATGTGTTCCCGCCCTGGGCCCTCATAGGGAGGGTTCTAAGGCGAATAGAGTCCCACCAGGGTTTGGTTATTCTCATAGCTCCGGATTGGCCTCGTCGCCCGTGGTATGCAGACCTGGTGAGGCTTAACAGCTCATCGCCCTTGGAGGCTCCCCGACAAAGGATTTGCTACGGCAGGGTCCAGTTTGGATGCCCCACGTGCATCGATTCTCGCTTACGGCAGGGCTATTGAGAGGGCGCGGCTCCTGAAGCGAGGTTACTCGGGTTCGGTAATTTCAACCCTGCTGAACGCACGAAAACGCTCGACCTGCCTTTCCTATATCAGAGTTTGGCGCATATTTGAGGCATGGTGCGCGGAACATCGGAAGAAACCCCTAGCAGCCTCGGTCCCGGAGGTTCTAGAATTTCTGCAAGCAGGCTTCGAGAAGGGTTTAGCTCACAGCTCATTGCGAGTTCAGCTAGCAGCCATTTCTTGCTATAGGGGAAAGGTCCGGGGCAAGTCTCTAGGGGACCACGCTGATGTGGGTAGGTTCCTGAGGGCGGTCAAGCAGTTACGGCCCCAGCAATGATCAGTTATCCCCCCTTGGGACCTAAACCTGGTATTGGATTCCTTAACCAGGGAGCCCTTTGAACCAGCAAGGAGCTCCTCCCTAAAGGACTTGACCCTGAAGACGGTATTTTTGGTAGCTATCTGTTCGGCTAGGCGTGTCTCGGAGCTTCAAGCTCTATCCTCTCGACCTCCCTTTCTTTCGTTTTTCAAGGATAAGGTGGTCTTACGGACGGTCCCTTCATTCCTGCCCAAGGTCCTCTCTCCTTTTCATATGAACCAAACAGTTTCGCTCCCGTCCTTCGCGGGAGAAGCACAAGAAGGGGATGGCGCTAAGCTGCGTCTCCTGGATTTGCATAGAGTGCTGAGACGCTACCTTTCGCGCACAGCGTCCTTCCGCAAGTCCGAACGGCTATTCGTTCAATTTGGAGGGCCGCACAAGGGGGAAGCAGCGGCCAAAGCTTCCATTTCTAGGTGGATCAGGGAGGCTATTGCCTCCGCTACATCCTCAAGGGGAGGCAGATCCCAGTAGGTCTTCGTGCACATTCAACGCGGGCGCAGTCGGCCTCCTGGGCAGAGCATAGCTTGGTTCCGCCGCTGGACATTTGTAAAGCGGCTTCTTGGTCCTCGCTACATACCTTTTCCAAGCACTACAGACTTGATGTCCAGAGAAGAGCGGACACCAGGTTTGGGGATGCAGTGCTTCGGTCCGGGATGGCGAACCCCGCCCAGGTTTGAACTGCTCTGTTACATCCCAAGAGTAAAGGGACTGGACTGGAGTTCTGCTAAGGAAAGAGTAATTAGTCCTTACCTGCTAATTAGTGTTCCTGAAGGAACTCCAGTCCAGTCCCTGATCCCGCCCAGGTTCAGTTTTTAGTGTTCAGAATGGAATAACTGACCGAAGTCAGTGAGCGGAAGCGGGGGATCCTGGTCTGAGGAGCCCCAGCAGCGGGGCTACACTCTAGGGAGGGACTGTGGGGAGTGGGTAAAGGCTGGGTCTGCCTCAGGTAAGCCATCTCCTTCCTTCCTCTCCCTTACCACTGTTACTTCCTTAAAAAAAAAAAAGTTTTATTGGATAGTTGATTGGTTTTGTTTTTTGCGTGTTATAGTTATGGGTTCTTAAGCGGGTACCCGTCAGGACTGCTTTTTCATCAGATTACTGGTGCCTAGGGGTGGTGCCAGTGGTATTTATACCACACCATCAAAACGATGATGGGCTCAGCCTCCAAGCTGCTGGAAGGGTTGCGCAACCCAAGAGTAAAGGGTAAAGGGACTGGACTGGAGTTCCTTCAGGAACACTAATTAGCAGGTAAGGACTAATTACTCTTTTATCTTGGTACAGCCTTTAGTAGTTAGCTTCTATTGAAGCCTCCCTACAAACTTCCCACAGTGCCTTGGGATTTCAGTGTGATTCTTGCACAACAGAAAATTAGAGGGAACATTGCCTTATGGCCTCCAGGAGAGCCTCAACAAGAAAGTCTTAGTCTTATTCCTGCAAATGGAAGATGTTTGCTGTCTGGTGTGAGGACCAGGCCCTAGATCATTTTGTCTGTCCCACACAAAAATTGCTTGAGTATCTTCTGCACCTCTCCAAGTCGGGACTTGTCCAATTCCTTCAGGGTCCATTTCAATGCAATTGGAGCTTATCGAAGTGTGGAAGGACAGTTTATCTTGGTACAGCCTTTAGTAGTTAGCTTCTATTGAAGCCTCCCTACAAACTTCCCACAGTGCCTTGGAATTTCAATGTGATTCTTGCACAACTCATGAAAGCTCCCTTTAAGCCACTCATTTTCTGCCATCTGAGGTTATTGACCTGGAAGGTGTTGCTTCGGATGGTGGTCACTTAAGCATGTAGAGTGAGCGAACTTCAGACCCTAGTAGTTCATGCACTTTACACCAAATTCTATCATAATAGAATTTATTTATTTAGCTGGGTTTATATACTGCTTTTCTCCGGGTCAAAGCGGTTTACATCAAACATCAAACATGTTACATTAAAACATAGTGTCAACTTATATACAATTGAACTAGGTAGTGACTAAATAAGAGAAATGTACAACCTTATTTACATTTTTACAGTACAGAGAAGTATACAGTTTGAGGTTTGGCTTCAAATTTTGTTTCATGACTTTTTGGGAGGGCCAAAGTGTTGAGTGAAGAGGTGAGTCTTCAATTGCTTCTGAAAGGATAGAAGGTTGATGGTGGACCTGATTTTGGCTGGGAGTGTGTTCCATAAGGATGGGGCATAGAGGTTGAAGGAGCATGTGCAGGCTTGGTGGTTGAGTTTCGTTCTGGCCTGTGGGATTACCAGTGTGTTGGCTGCTTGTCTTGTGGTTCTGCTGGGTTTGAACTCTTGGAGGAATGAATGTAGGTGGGATGAGTCCTGATGGTGGATAGCTTTATAGGTGAGGAGAAGGATTTTGTATTTGATGTTGCTTTTTAAGAGGAGCCAGTGGAGCTGTTTTAGGATGGGTGTTATGTGGTCGTGTTTTGCTGTGTTCTGTATGATGTGTGCAAGGCTGTGCATAGGGGGAGGAGTGTGGAGCAGGGGAGTCCCTGGTATATAGCATTACAGTACTCGAAGTGGGGGAGGGTCATGGCTTGTAGCACTGTGTGGAAATTGTATGGATTTAAGAGGGAGCGAAGACATTGCAGGGTCTTTATCTTGTACTATATTGCTTTTGTGGTTTTGGCTATTTGTTGTTCAAGTGAAATGGTTTGGTCCACGATGATGCCCAGATACTTTATTTATGGTTGTAATTTGGGTGGTATCTAGTGCGAGATGGGTTGGTGGTGTGAATGAATGGTCTTTCATTAAGATTAGTCCTTCATACTCATTCTAAATTCCTTCCAAAAGTGGTATATTTCCATCTTAGTCAGTTCTTCCAACTTTCTTCCCAAGGTCTCATGCCCACAAAAAGGGTAAGCTGTGTTGCCCATGTTGGACTGCAGGCAAGCCTTAGCCTTCTGTTTCGAGCAGACAAAAGCCCATAGAAAGTCCATCCAGCTTTTTGTTTCTTTTGACCCCAGCGAGCTAGGGTCTGTCATTTCCAAACACGCTTTCAATTTGGCTAGCAGTCTGCATCTTTTTTTTGCTTATGCCGAGGCAGGCCTGAGCCTTGATGGTCATCTCACAGCTCACAATGTCATAGCTATGGTTGCATCAGTGGCCAATTTACTCTATCTCCATGGAAGAGAACTGCAGGGCTGCAATATGGCCCTCTCTCTACATATTTCATATCTCTTTACTGTCTAGACTGGGACTCCCGATTCAACAGCAGCTTTGGCCAATCTGTACTTCAGAATCAGTTTGGGGATTAGAATCCAGCTCCATCCCCCCTAGGCACATTCTATTCTTTCCAGGCTACCCAAAAAAAGGGGGAGAGAAAATCACTGCTATTGTACATAGTTTATATTTTGAGTTGATATGGCGTATCACTATTAGGCAGGTGAATTCCTGCTCATGTTGGGCTTCTCTGTATTCTCCTCGGTTTTCGGTAGTCTGTAGCTAGGGAGTCCCATTCATGAGGACTCATTCCTGCTCTTCCATGGAAAAAGGGTAGTTATTCACCTGTAGTAGGTGTTCTCTGTGAACAGCAGGAACAAGTTCTCACCCACCTCCCCAAGGAATTGTATTCTGCTACAGCTATACGATAAGACTACTTTAAGATGGCACCACGGCAGCAAGTGGGAAGGAGGCACAATGGAACCTCCCAAAAGCTTCCAATAGTAGCTGGGGTGTGCTCCCGCATGGTCTCCATCAGGGGTTTCACCTATACGTGAGAACTTATTCCTGTTGTCCACAGAGAAGCCCTGCTACAGGTGAGTAACTAACTACATTTTTCTGGTGATCTTAAAGTGGCTGAACAGATAGAAAAGGTGATGGTGAAAACCAGAAGGATGCTTGGGTGCATAGGGTGATGAATGGCCAGCAGGAAAAAGGAGGTGGTAATGCCTTTTATATAAGACTTTGAGGCCTAATGTAGAGTTTTCTTATTGTCTATTCCAGTCTAGACTTGTGGGTTATCTCCCCCTACAAGCAGCTAGAGACTGAGCATGCTAGGTTTTGCTAATGTCACTCTAAAAGGACATTGTGCTCAGGGCCAGCCTGTCCATTGTGCGAGAATGTTGTTCGTACAGGGCCCTGTGCTTCAGGGGGCCCCACGCCAACAACATCCTTCACATGCTTTTCGGCTCCCGGCATGCCCAGCTCACTTCCCTTACAGCGGCTCCTGGCAGGCTCAGAAACACCTCCCTACAGCCGCCAAAGTGAAGAGCGCCATTTTTCTTCACTTCGGCAGCTGTGTTGTAATGTAGGATCTCCAGGAACAAGCAGGAATGAGTCTTCACATATGGGGTTCGTCGGCGCCGACAGAGCCCGCACGGGAATGCTCCCCAGCATCCAATCAGAAGGCTTTTGGGAGCATCCCTCGCGCCTGCGCGGTAGCTTCCCGCCCTTCCCACTGCCTCTCCCCAGTTTTCGTTTTTCCGCGGAGCCGACAGGACGTACCTCCTGTCACCGCAGAAACTTTTCTTCTTTTTCTTGTTTCCTGTGGTCGCGGTTTTTTTCCCGCTGACTCTGGCACCGCTGGTGCCCCCCTTTTTCCTTATTTTTTGTTTTCCTTTATTTTCCTTCGAGGAGCATCCTCCTCGTGTTATTCTGAGGCCTACCGGGCTTTCCAGCATGGAGCCTTCTTCCCCTAAGAAGTGCCCCCACTGTGGAGACGTTGTCTTCTTCGACTCCAACGCCTGGTGTCTCTCCTGTTTGGGCCCTGACCCCTTCTCCCCCGGTTCCCCAGGCTTAAGCGTCGGGAGAAGACCCTCCCTGTTTCAAGTGTCCCTCGATGACGTCTTTCCCTCTGAGGTGCGGTCGTCGGCTTTCTCTCCTCGCCAGGATCAGGTAACCCAACAACAGTCTGTTAAGACTAACCGAGCCTTGAGGGGTGAGTCTCATGTGCTGCATGACGACGGCTCCGGCCTTCCCCTCCAGTCCCTTACACCCCGGAGGGAGTCTTCGGGCTCCAGAGCCTCCACGGGGTTTCAGGTTGTTCCTGAGGTTCGCTCCTCACAGAACATTCCCGAGCCATGCCCGAGGGTGGCACCTGCTTCGAGCGGTGCAGATCCCTCGGCATCGGCGCCGGCGTCGAGTGTTCCACTCTTCGCCAGGGACTGTCAGCTGGTGTCCTTGGTGCCTTCGGGGCCAATCGACTCGACCCAGTCTGGCTCTATGGCATCCCGGCCCTGCGCGGGGGCGGTACCCGCTTTCGGCGGTGCCGATTCCCGGCATTGGCGTCGGTGTCGAGTGTTCCACTCTTCACCGGGGATCGTCGGACCAACCTGACCCGGTATGGCGTGCCCACACCCCTGCCATGCGCGGAGGTGGTGACCGCTTCGAGCGGGACCAAGTCCTCGGTGTCGGAGTCGGTGGCCCCACTCCCCGCCGGGGATCGGCACCGGGTGCCCTCTGTTTCGTCAGGACCGATCGACTCGTCCCCAGCTTCCGCGGGGGCGATACTGGCCTTGAGCGGCTCCGCCCCTCCGGCGGCGGTCTCGGGAACGAGGGCCCCGTTCTTCGCCAGGGGTCGCCACCGGGCTCCACCTGCGGAGCCGATCGATCTATCCCGGTCGGGCGGGTCGGCACCCCCATCTTGCGCGGGGCCGGGGCCTCCCCCGGACGCCACCGACCTCCCGGCATCTACGCGGACGTCGAGTGCTCTACTCGTCACTAGAGTTTGCCCGCGGGACCCGGGACCTTCGGTCGAGTCGACCCAAAGAAGCGCCGCGGCCGCGGAGCCGGGGCTGGGCGTCTCGCTCCCCGCCGGGGCTCGTCGGCGGGTTACCTGGGTACCCTCGAGGCCGCGTAGTATGCCCCGTAAGGGTTTCCCGCTCATGAAAACAGGCGCGGGCCCGGCGCCTAGAAGGGGCCTCTCTCCCGACGTCGGAGCCGACTTCGGGTGTTTCCCTCTTCGCCGAGTTTCGGCCTGGGAAGCCCTCGTTGCCCTCGGCACCGATCGTCGCGACCCCGACTCCATTTGCGGGAGTGGCAGCACTGGCGCGGCCGCTGACACCGGGGCCCCCTAAGGAGGCGTTGCTCGGTTTGATGCCCAGCCTCGAATCGATCTCCAGTCTGGAAAGCGTGGCCCCGACGCATTTCGGATCCGACCCCGGTCTCTTCCGACGGCGCAGTGCTGCGCTCACCTGCTCTCCAGCTGCCTCGGCACCACTCCAGCCGCCCTTGCGGATTGCCCCGGGGGCGGAGGCCGAGTCCCATGGGCCCGTCGGGGATGTCGCTCCCTTTGATGCCCCGCTTGGAATCAATCCCGGGCTCTGACGATGCAGTACCAACTGCCTCGAATTGGGACTGTCAGTACCCTCCTCTGTTTAGAGCGATTCCTCCCGTGCACCAGCACGGTGGGTCCCCTGGTGTTCAAGCGGGCCCCTCCACCTCGGCCTCCCCCGGGATAGCCCCTCTGGGAGAGCCGTCTTTTCAGGACTTCCTCCTTGACATGGCGGACTTGCTCGCCATTCTTATCCCGGGCCCTTCGCTGAGTCTGGGTCCTGCGGAACAGGCAGCCATAATGCTTCCTCTACATCCCTCCCTGCGGGATCTCCTGCTCGGGATTTGGCGCTCGCCCTTACAGGTACCGGCGCCGCATACAGCCATGCATGCCCTGTATCAGGTGCCCCCGCTTCGGGTTTCCAGACGCACCAGCTTCCCCATCATTCCATTGTGGTGGAATCGGCCCTGAGGAAGGTCGGAAGCAAGAAGAAGCACTCTTCCTGCCCCCCGAATCGTGCGTCTAAAGCTCTGGACAACTTTGGGCGGCGAACCTTCCAAACGTCCATGTTGGCTTCCAGGATTCTCTCATATATTTTCTATATGAGCCTGGCGCTTCGGGAGGTGTCACCGAGAGAGGTTATCTCTTTTGTCTCCCTTTGTGTCGGCCCCTCGGGCCCCTGACTATTCCCTGCTTCTTTACCATTGCAGGAATATCTCTTGGTTTCTTTCTCGTGCTGCCGTGGACTCTTTTGAGTCAGTTAGCAGGTCCTCTGCTGTCGCCATAGGGGCGCGTCGTACAGCCTGGTTGCAGGCTTCCGACTTGTGCAGCTGGGCACAACATAATCTGGGTAATTCCCCGTGCACCGGGGAGAACCTCTTCAATGGTGAGGCTTTGCGTCAGGTTGCTCAGTGCTCCGCCGACCTGTTTGGCGCTGGCCGCCCGCAGCCCTCCCCCTCTCCCGGGGGTAGGAAATGTCCTTCCCGACCCTCCTTTCCGAAGAAGAGGAAGTTTCATCCCTCTGCCCACCTGCCGGGTGCGCCCATGCCAGGGACGTCTCACACCGGTCGGCAGTGCCAGGGCTCGCGCCAGGCTGCCCATGCCAAGCAGCCTTAGGCTCTGGTATGCGGCAGTTTGCGCTTAACTCCTCTTACCAGAAGTTACTGTCCAGTTCTACACTGGGGTTCTTTTCAGTATGACAAGCGGTTCGGCTGCTTGATTGGAGGTATGGAGCCCCCTCCCCCGGGGGGGGGGACCCTTCCCACACTAGGTTAGCCTGGCTCCTCAGGGCCATGCTAGTCTTCTTCGGACTTACCCTCGGGTACATCCCTCGGATTCCCCTCTGCCTGGTTCCCCTGGATTGAGGGGATCGCGTACTGAATCTCCTTCTCCCAGTGTAGGCCTTGGCCGCTACTCTCCGAGCATGGCCCGAACCAAATCTCGACAGGGCCGGACCACCCCCCCTCTGGTCTGTGTCTCCGCTCTCGCAGAGAAACCCCTGGGTCTGTCAGGTTACGGTGGACAGGAGTCCCACTGACCCATGTCGATCCCCGACTCCGCTCCCTGCACTCTTCGGAGCGGTGGAGGGCATTGGCCCTACCCCCAAGGTGTTTTTTTATATAGGCCGGAGATGACCCCCACGGTCACACCATGGCTATAGGGTTTTCTATTCTCCTGCCTTCCCTGTGGTACGGAGGACACGTTTTTTTGCGTGGCTGTCAGGTGGACGCCTCAGGGGCCTACGTACTCCTGATGTGCTCCTCCCCAACTGATCTGGCGGTCACGCAACCATACTGCTACTCTCGCCGATCTGCCCTGCACCACGCACATCGGCCCATCACTTTGGATGGCCCTTCCCCCCCGCCACCTTCCAGGTGGGCGCCCTCCTGTGGATCAAGGGCCGGTCCGAGTTGGCAGTATCGTTCTCACGTGTGCATACCGGTTTAGTAATCTGGGTGGGCGTTCCCGGGCCCACCTATAGCCCGATATACATCTATACCTGTTGTTGGCTATATATCGGTACAGGTGGGCGCTTTTGGGAAATGTTATAGCGCCCTGTGTCTTACTGACTATCTCCCAATTGTCGGTACTGACGTTTTGTTATTTCTTACGGGGTCCGGCCGGTCCGCTTGCCTGCGTTCTGTGGCTCGGGTGCTCGGACCGCTTATGCTTAAACTTGCTGTGAAGTCAACAGCCCCTTGGTTTACGCCTCCTTGTCTGGAGGTTTTCGAACCCAATGTCTTCCTATCCCTTGCCGGCTAGGGTAGACAGTGTACCCCTCGGTATCCCGGGGTACACTCCTGTTCTTCTCCGGGCTGGGTTCTCCCAGATCGGTCAGTCTTCTGCTTAGTCCTCCGGATTGGGGACTCTGCTCCTACTGGAGTTCTCAGCTTCTTTTAGAGCTCCTCGTGAAGACCTGCCGTCTTTCCGGTGCCGGTTGACACCTGCGTCTCCAGCCCGCCCGGACTGGGAACTTCGTCCTCTCTGCGGTGAAGTTCCCTTGAAGACTTCGCTACTGCATCTACAGTACCCGTCGCAACTCTGCCTTCTACAATCCAGTAGGTAAGCTCTGGATTGTGCTAGATCATTAACGGTTTAATGATATTTGACGTGGTTTTGAAGACTCCCCTGTAGTCTTCGGTTGCTGTGCCTTGGCAACTTTTCTCAACTCCTACTCTCCATCCCTCAGGGAATGCCGGGGATCCAGGTTGGGCGATGCCGCCCTGTCCAGGGGCGCGCATTCTGGGATCTCCTCTGGCACCCTCAGCTAGGGAGTCCCCATATGTGAAGACTCATTCCTGCTTGTTCCTGGAGATAGCACAGTTACTTACCTGTAACAGGTGATCTCCGGAACAGCAGGAATTAGTCTTCACAACCCACCCACCTCCCCTAGGAGTTGTAACTCTCTCTCTCTCTCTCTCTCTTCCTTCCTCTCCTCTCCTTCTGTCTCCGCTATTAAACGCAACTGGGGAGAGGCAGTGGGAAGGGCGGGAAGCTACCACGCAGGCGCGAGGGATGCTCCCAAAAGCCTTCTGATTGGATGCTGGGGAGCATTCCCGTGCGGGCTCCGTCGGCGCCGACGAACCCCATATGTGAAGACTAATTCCTGCTGTTCCGGAGATCACCTGTTACAGGTAAGTAACTGTGCTTCGCTGGCATACCAGAGGTCAAGGGACATTTCCTGTGTCCTGGCACTTACTGCGCCAGCGACCTACATTACAACACAGCTGCCAAAGTGAAAAAAACCCGGCGCTCTTCACTTTGGTGGCTTTAGGGGAGGTGTTTCAGAGCCTGCCTGGAGCCGCGTAGGGAGGTGAGCTGGGGCCTCTAAAGCAGCGGGGCTCTTCAGGGGGGGGGGAGGGCTAAGATTGGAAATGGGCTGAGGGGGGAGCTAGGACTGGAAATGGGCTGAGGGGGGAGCTTGGACGAAATGAGCTGATGAGGTGGGGGCTAGGACTGGAATTGGCTTTTGGGGGACTAGGATTGGAAATGGGCTAATGGGAGGAGCTTGGACTGGAAATGGGCTGATGTGGGGCTGGAATTAGGACTGGAAAATGAGCTGATGGGGGGCTAGGACTGGAAATGGGCTGATGCGGGAGGAATGGAACTAGAAGGGAGAGGATGCTGGGTGGGGCTGGAACTAGAAGGGAGTTGATGTTGGGGGAGTACTAGAAGGGGATGAGATTAGGGAAATAAGGATGAAGAAGGGAAAAGATATTTTGTGTGGGAGGGAAGAAAAATCTACAATTGACCGGGTATTGGGAGAGTAAGTGGTGACTGAGGATGGAAGGGTGAAATTTGAATGGATGATAAAAGAATAAAGAAAGAAATGAAGGAAAGGGCAAAAGGGGAAAGATCAGTACGTTAAAGAAGATGTAGAGAGAGAATGGAAAAAAATCTAGAAGAGAAAAGAAAGGACAAATGGACAGCAGCCAATGGAGAGTTAGCAGAAGACACGAAGAAACCAGAAGAAAGTGACTGGAGCAATTGCAACTGAAAAATAAAATGCCCAAACAAAATGTAGAAAAATACTTCTTTATTTTGAATTTATTAACTGGAATATGTCAGCTCTGGGAAATGTGTATTGCTAACATCTTTGCGTTTTTGTTTAGTACAAGAGGAAATTAATTTATAGTTTTATGCTTATATCATTTTTATTATGTACTGCCAATAATTAACAGACATTACTGGTCCCCGGCCATTGGTGAATCTTATGCGGCCTAGGGGACTGCATACATTACATATTGTACAAATTTCTCCCATTGCATAGTCCTACCTCCCGCCCAACTTCCCTCCCTTCCCCTTATCCCCCATCCCCTAATTCAACACCAGCAATAACTATGTCAAGTTCAGGGGTAATGGTATCTTAAGAGTTTTCTGACCTCTAGGCTATTAGAGACAAAATGCAGACAAAATGCAAGTCACTCACTTGTCATACCCAAAACCATCTGCAGGACAAAGAAAAACACAAGCTTCAGAACCTTTTCATTTGCTGCCCTCACCCTCTGGAATGAACTTCCACTAACTCTCCGCATGACAAAAGACCTTCAACTATTCAGAAAAGGACTCAAAACACTCCTTTTCACTGAACGCTTTGAAAACCCAACTGAAACCCCTCACCTCCCACGAACAATCTCGCAACAAATACAGAACCAACCCACTAACTTCCCCCCTCCCTTGCCCCCTACTTAAACAACCCCAGAGCCTTGCCCCACCCATCCAAAGAAAAAGCTAAGTTAAGAATAGGCTGACTCCTGTATATATGTAAATAGAAAGTTGACACACAAGTTTTTGTACAATATGTTCCCGGTAAATAGTTAATACCACTGTTCCATGTAAAAGTTGTTCAGTTGTTAACTGTAAACCGCCCTTGATCTCTGGAAGGGGCGGTATAGAAGAAATGTATAAATAAATAAAATAGAGGGACCCAAAGGCAAAATGCGTCCCTCCCTTTAAATAAAGATGCAGTTTAGTGCCATGCTGTGTCCCCTGGGGGAAAGTGACTGAATGTATGGTTCCCACGGGATCATAAATTTCATGTGTCGTGAGAATGAGCCCTGAGCAGCAATGTTCTCCATCTGCATTAACTTATGAAGATTGTTTTCCCATGCCCAGTATGCCAGTGGTTTTGAATCTAACCATGACTTCATCACACCTTCATCAACGCCGTGGTCTTTCGCAAGAAAGACTTGGGTCCCTACCCCTTCCCCCCAGGCCTACGGGGTCTCCTAGTAAAGCCCCTCGACTTTCCATTGAACTTTTTGATTTAACACTTTTGAAAGATACGTTTTCAGCTTGACCCAATAGCCTCGTATCGCTGGGCATAGCCAAAGCTGGTAATCCTAGAGTGCTTCTGGGCTCTGAGCATTTGCGGCATTTATCTGTATCTGACAAACCTGTTGCCCTAGCCCTTACCTGGGGGAAGAATGCCTGCAGGACTACCTTATATAAAAGTTCCTGGAGAGCCACCATTGTGGTAACTTGTGGCACCTGTTGTAGGGCTCGAGTTAGTTTCCCCATTCCATTCTGTCCCCAGTTCTAAATTCCACTTTTGCGCTAACTCATGGTGGCATTGGTGCTCCACCAGCGCCACTCACGCCTTCTGTATCCGAGATAATGATAGCCGATCCCTGTCTAGGATCTCATAGAAGGCATCTACCGGCTCTAGAAAAGCCAGCGCTAGCTCCTCTCGCTTCGTTGTCCCTATATAGTGATGTACCTGTATTAATGCAAATGAATCCCTAGGGGCTATCTGGAACACTCTCAGCAGGTTTTCCTAATAAACTGCGACAGTTGTACCAAGCCAACTTGTTCCCAACACCGAAAGACTGGTGCTTTGTTTCCTGCCGGGAAATCTGGGTTGCCACTTAAAGGTAGGAACCCTGGGTTCTGAGGATTATGTTTTAGTTTTTGGCAAAGCATTTTCCAGGCCTCCCGCACAGATTGCACCACAGGATTCCCCTGCAGGTGCCTTTCTAGCTGCTCCCGCGTGGCATGGAGCATGAACAGTGGGTGCATTGTCCCCAGGAGCTCTCGCTCTAGGAGCGGAGTGCAAGTGGAGGTCTGGAGTGTACAACTTAAATTGTAATGAGCCAAATCTGACAGTCCCAGGGCCCCCTGGTACAAATCACCCAGCAAATGCTCGAATTAAATTCTTGGCTTGCGACTTCTCCATAAAAATTGAACTAACTGTCCTTGCCATATCTTTAGGTCTTTTTTCCACAAACGTAGAGGCAAGACCAGGAACATGTAGAGCCACTTAGGGAGGAGCGTCATCTTTTAGAGTGCTATTCTCCCTATCAGTGACAGAGGTAAAGCTTCCCATCGGAGCAGTTGCTCTTGTTCCTTCTTTAATATGGGGTACACGTTTGTTTTGTAGAGCTGTTTAGGGTCTGCCGTCATCTGCACTCCCAGATATTTAAAAAAACCGACTGTCCATCTCAGCGAGAAGGGACCTACCCACCATTCTTTAAATTGTTGGTCCAACGGCATAGTTTTGGATTTTTTCATATTCAGCTTTAGCCCCGTGTGGGCTTCAAATGCACGAAAGACTTCCAGCAGTGGGGGAAGCGATTTCTGTAGGTTTTATAGGCGTACTAATATGTCGTCTGCATAAGCCGCTAGTTTAAACGTTTTGGGTCCCACCTGTACCCCTCCAATCCGTGGGTCTTCCTGAATGACCCGCAAGAGTGTTTCTAAAAATAAAAGGTAAAGTAGTAGGGACAGAGGGCATCCCTGATGGGTGCCTCAGCACAATTTAAATTTCTCTGAGATGGGACCATTAACGACCACTACCGCACCTAGGTTTTGGTAGAGGAGTCTAATCGACTGCATGAATAAGCCAGAAAATCCCATTTGCTCCATCACCCCAAATAAGGATTTCCAGTTAACTTAAGTCAAAAGTTTTTCCAGCATCAAAACTTATTCTTAAGTGTCCCTCAGTCCAGTCCCTTTCCTCTGGGTTGTGCTCCCCTTCCAGCAGCTTGGAGACTGAGTATGTCATCCTTTTGATGACCCTGGAGTATATATATATCACTGGTGCCTCCCACCAGCTCCAGTATACTCAGTCTCCAAGCAGCTAGGGAGCAGTAAGCCAGGAGATTAGGCTTACTGGAGAGACATTTAGGAAAGACAAGATTCTTTAATTTCTTTAATTATTATTTTTTAGCTTGGGTCTCCCTTGTTGGATGGGCAGGCAGGCAGCAGGAGTGGGAGAGGGCGTTCTCCCCCCCTTCTCCTCCCCCCGCTTCTTCTCCTCCTCCCCATCTTAAACAGTCTAGCAGAGCAGGAGGAGGCTTTCTGGGAGTTTGCAGCGCCTGGCAGTTCCTGATCCCTGCAAGGGTGAGGAGCTGCTGTCTTGCAGCTTTAATCATCTGCTGGGGGGGTTACCTGCTGTTCCACTCTGCTGTGGTGCCAAAGCACTCTCGGCGGCTGAGCACACGCACGGAGAAGCGTTGCAAGGGGAGTCTGCTGAACCCAAAGAACAGCTGAGCAGAGAGCCACGGTGGCGGACCATATGGAAGAGTGCAACACGCGGTCACTTGCCGTGTGTTAGCAACATGGCTACCGTGAAGGAAGATCAGCGTCGGAAGATGTAGGCCTGTTGGGCTCGCGTGCTTTTTTCGCAGTTTTTTTGCTGCCGGAGGTCCGATTCTTCGGGAAACCTCAAAGGGGCCTTTGGGGCTGTTTAACACGAAATCCCCAGTAATTAGGGGATTGGGGTGCTGATAGGCCTGGTAGGCCCGGTGATCCAGTGTTTTCCTGATGCTGTTAAACTGAAAATATTTTTTTTTTTTGTCCAGAGACAAGGTTTGGCAACAGGCCCCTGAGGTCTGGGCTTGGCCAATCTTTGGCTCAGAGTAGTCCAGTCACGATGCCAGCGAGGCCACAGTGTTTGGTGTATGGAATCTGGAGGGGAGCAGTGTCAGAGACGGGAGTGTGCAGAGGCTGTGAAATGGAGGCGGCATCCTTGGAACAGGGTATCCAAGCAAGTATGGGCCAGGAACTCTCCTTAGCCCTCTCCCAGGAATCGGCTGGACCTGGGATCACAATGGTTGAGTCTGGGGTGCTGCCTCCTTCTCTGTCAGATCAGCCTGCTCTCCCTCTGCCGCAGCCCAGGCCCTCCACCTCGAAGGCAATGGAGGAGGGGGGAATCGGGGGGTGTTTTTTCCCCAGAGTTTGTTTTATTGCTGCACAGAGTCTTTTGTCTGAAGCAACAGAATGTACTAGGTCAGGAGCCAGCGCAGGAGGTCGTGGCAAAAAGGGGAACTGACCACAAGGAGCCGGAAGACGCAGAGGTGCCTCTGAAACAGGCCAGGCTGGTGAGTCAGGTGGCTTTCCACTACCCCCCGGTCGGAGGCTCTCGAAGGGGAGTCCTCGGACCGGGAAATGGGGGAGGATGAGGAGGAGCTTGAAGAGGGTGAGATTCCTGAAGAGGAACAGGCCAGGATTGTTAGGGTGTTCCGCTGAGAAGAGTTACCAGTGTTAATCGGCGAGTCCTTGAAGACCCTCAATTTCTCCGCAGGCCTCCCGGCGGAGGAGGAGGCCTTGGAGGATCCATTGATTCAGGCAGTTAGGAAGTCACAAAAGGTATTCCTAGTTCACCGAGTGGTACGTCAGATGATCGAGGAGGAGTGGGACCAGCTGGAGTCTGGCTTAAGGGGGGTGCGGTCCATGTCGCGATTATACCCCTTGCCAGAACAGGAGAGAGATCTACTTTGCTCCCCTAGAGTGTATGTGGCTGTGTTGGCAGTAACCTACCCCCAGAAGAACTGGATGCTATCATCTCACATATCAGTACAACAACTTCCCCACTGGATCTATGCCTGGTATCGTGGATAAAGACCACAAGAATGCACTTCCTACCGCTCATATTGACCATACTGCAAATATCCATATCCTATGCTTATCCCCCCACCCCTTTTCATGCAGGCCTCCATCCGCCCTCTCTTAAAAAAAAAAAAAAAAAAAAAAGCCCTACCTAGATCCTGGTTCACCCACCTCATACCGACTTATAGCCAGCATACCCTTCCTGGCAGAAATCATAGAAAAGGCAGTCCAAATCCACCTGGAAGAACACGTTGACCAACACACTCCTCTGGACCAACATCAGCATGGGTTCGGCCCCAGCATAGTGCAGAAAATCTACTGACATTTCTGCTATCAACACTCATTGCAGACACTGAGAATAGATCAAGAGGCGTCATACTATTCCTGGACATCTCCACAGCGTTTGACACAGTGTCCCATCAAATGCTGCTAGACCAGCTCCATGCGGTCAGAGTACAGGGCAAACCTCTCCAATGGATCCACTCATACCTTTCTCAGCACAGCCAGCAGGTAAAAATAGGACAGAGGACTTTGACACCATACATTCTATCTCAAGGAGTACCCCAGGGATCTGCATCCTCCTCACTGCTGTTCAACATCTACATACGACTTTTATGCACAACCATACAACAGTTCAACGTCAGCTACCTGATCTACGTCAACGACATGATATACACCCCATTCTCCCCAGCCATCCTTGACTACTCCAATTTCTCAGCCTGCTTCAAGGAAATAGTCCAGTGGCTTTGGCAACACAATTTATCAATAAACTTCAACAAGACTGAAATCCTACACGTTACCAGAGACCCCGTTTTTACACCTCCTAAAGCCGTCAGAATTGACGAGACAGACCTCCAGATAAAAACCCAGGTCCAAATACATTGGAGTCATTTTAGCTCAAGAACTAAACTTTCAAGCTCACATCTGAAACATCACACCAAGGCAGTCAGGACACTACGCAACCTTCACCCCTTACTCTCCTCTGACAATTTCTGTGCAGTCTGTCAGCCAGCAATCACCCCGCTGTTCAACTACTGCAATTCCATATATCAAGGGCTACCTAAACATGCCATCCTACCTCTACAGCTCGCACAGAACACAACAGCATGCACAATCTTCAGAGCACCCAGACACTCCCACATCACACCCATACTAAAATCCCTCCACTGGCTACCCATCGCCTCTAGGATCAAATTCAAAGTCCTCACCATCATTCATAAAGCCCAGAACGGCCTCACTGCACAACACCTCCAGACGTCCCTCAGCACCCCCAGTGCCTCCAGACTGTGCATACAGAACCTTCTTAGCCTACTGCCACAGATCTGCAACAGCACCCAGTATGCCTGCCTAAGGTCATTCCTACTTTCCGCTCCCACACTCTGGAACACATTCCCACCCACCCTGCAAAACATCCATTCAACTAAAGCCTTTAGCATACACCTGAAGACATATCTCTTCCAAGAACACTATGGCACACATCAGCACTCATGAAAGGTGATCAGATGAATACCGATGTTTACTTTGCTGAACTTTACTGTAACCCACTGATACTATACTTTTGTCTTTGCCTGTCGATTGTTCACCATATTGACAACTTGCTGCACCTAATGCTACCATACTCTTCTCTTCTCTTTGTTGACTGTTCACTGTTTTGACTGGTAGAAAAACGGTATACCAAAATCAGTTAAATAAATGTCTTGGTAGTATGTGTAGAAAAGAAGGGACAAATTTTGCCATAGCAAAAGAAGTGACAGGTTGTAGCTATCTGTTGGATACGTGTAGAGAAAGAGAGAGTAGAGTTAAAGATGACCCTAAGGTGGCGAGCTGAGAAAACAGAGGAGTGTAGTGTTATCCACAGAAATAGAGAAGGGGGGAGGTAGGTTTAGGGGGAAAGATAAGGAACTCAGCTTTGGTCATGTTCGGTTTTAGACGGTAGTGAGCAGGGGCGGCCCAAGGGGGGTGCGGGGCCATGTGCGGAGACTCGGTGCGGGGCCTCATTTGCATAAGTGGCCTTATTTGCATAATGTTACCATACACTAACTTTTAGTAAACATGTCTCTTAATGAGTGTATGGATAAAGTCTAAAAGATTTCTACATTACTATAATCCAGTGCCAACCACCAGGCACATTAGGAACTACTACAAACGCTGCCCATTTAGAACCCATAGCAAACCCGCCGTATCCTGACAGCATTACCAGGACTCACAAAGCACATACCCTACCTATCAAAAGGCAACACTGCAAATATTAAACCAATACATTTCAGAGAATACTGGGGAAAGAGAACAAGTGGCAATGTCAAATAGGAAATACATAAACAGAATACCTCAGCTCAGTTACACATGCAGAACATAAGAACATAAGATATGCCATACTGGGTCAGACCAAGGTCCATCAAGCCCAGTATTCTGTTTCCAACAGTGGCCAAACTAGGTCATATGTACCTAGCAGTTTCCCCAAGAGACACAAGTTCCACAATGCTTGTACTGGGTCAAGCATTGATATCTTCGGTCACTTCTTAATAATGGTTTATGGACCTTTCCTCCAGGAACTTGTCCAAACCTTTTTTAAACCCAGCTACACTAACAGCCTTTACTACATCCTCCGGTAACAAATTCCAGAGTTTGATTACACGTTGAGTGAAAAAATATTTTCTTTTATTAGTCTTAAGTAGTTTACCCTGTAGCTTCATTGCATGTCCCCTAGTCTTTCTATATTCTGATAAGGTAAACAATCGATCTACGTTTACCCGTTCCACTCCATTAATTTATAGACTTCTATCATATCTCCCCTCAGTCGTCTCTTTTCCAGGTTAAAGAGCCCTAACCTTTTTAGCCTTTCTTCATAGGAGTATCCTTCCATCCCCTTTACCATTTTGGTGGCTCTTCTCTGTACCTTTTCTAAAATCGCTATATCCTTTTTAAGATACGGCGACCAGAATTGCACACAATATTCAAGGTGCAGTCTCACCATGGAACGATATAGAGGCATTATAATATCTTTTGTTTTATTTTCCATTCCTTTCCTTATCATACCTAGCATTCTATTTGCTCTCTTGGCCGCCGCTGCACACTGGGCCGAGGGTTTTAACATGGTATCCACAATGACGCCTAAATCTTTTTCCTGGGTGGTGGTTCCTAATGTGGAACCTTGCATCGTGTAACCATAGTTTGGGTTGTTCTTCCCTAGGTGCATAACCTTGCACTTGTCCACATTAAATTTCATCTGCCATTTTGATGCCCAGTCTTCCAATTTATCAAGATCCTCTTGCAACTTTTCACAATCCTCTTGGGTTTTAACAACTTTAAATAGTTTTGTGTCATCTGCAAATTTGATAACCTCACTCGTTATTCCACTTTCCAGGTCATTTAAGAATATGTCAAAAAGCAGCGGACCCAGCACAGATCCCTGGGGTACACCACTATTCACCTTTCTCCATTGGGAAAATTGGCCATTTAGCCCTACCCTCTGCTTTCTATCTTTTAACCAGTTCCTGATCCACAATAGTACACTGCCTCCTATCCCATGACTCTTTAGTTTTGCCAAATGTCTCTGATGAGGGACCTTGTCAAAGGCTTTCTGAAAGTCCAGATACACAATATCAACCGACTCACCTTTGTCCACCTGTTTATTCACTCCTTCAAAAAAACATAACAGATTAGTAAGACAAGATCTTCCTTGTCTAAAGCCATGTTGGCTATCTCCCATTAGGTTGTGACTATCTACATCAGGGGTCACCAACCTCCAGAGGGCCGCGGGCCGCACAGCCGACTACCGGGAGCCTCGCGGGCCGCCTAAGACACGGGCCTCATTTGCATAAGGGGCCTCATTTGCATAAATATTTGCATAATGTTGCATAATGAGTGCATGGATAAAGAAAGACTAGAAAATTTCTATATTACTATAATCCAGTGCCAACCGCCAGGCACATTAGGAACTACTACTAACACTGCCCATTTAGAACCCATAGCATATCATAACAGCACTACCAGGACTCACAAAGCATCAGACCCTACCTATCAAAAGGCAACACTGCAAATATTAAATCAATACATTTCAGAGAACAATACATGACCTACTGGGAAAAGAGAACAAGTAGCAATGTCAAATAGGAATTACACAGAATACCTCAGCACTGTAGAAATAAAACTATAAATTAATTTCTTGTACTAAAGCACAGAACTGGTAATGTGCTGTGGGCTGGGGGTCAGAACTGGTATTGTGCTGTGGGCTGGGGGGGGGGTCAGAACCATTACCAGTTCTGACCCCCAGCCCACAGCACATTACCAGTTCTGACCCCCCCCAGCACATTACCAGTGTGCTGTGGGCTGGGGGTGTCAGAACTGGTAATGTGCTGTGGGCTGGGGGGGGGGGTCAGAACCATTATCAGTTCTGACCCCCCCCAGCACATTACCAGTTCTAAACCCCCAGCCCACAGCACATTACCAGTTCTGACACCCCCCAGCCCACAGCACATTACCAGTTCTGACCCCCAGCCCACAGCACATTACCAGTTCTGACACCCCCCAGCCCACAGCACATTACCAGTTCTGACACCCCCCCCCATCATCATCAGCCGCGGCAAAAATCGCAGGTCCCGCCGGGGCCCCCCCTGCCCGGCCGAGCCAGCCCTCCCTCCCTCCCTCCCTGCCTGCCTGCCTCAGACCCTCTCCTCTTCGGCTTAGAACCGCGAAGGGAGAGTTCCCTCGCGACTCTGTTAAGCCGGCTGAGGCTTATGGGAAATTTCCCCTCTGCCCCCTCGAGCTTAACAGAGTCGCGAGGGAGAAGCTCTCCCTTCGCGGCTCTGAAAGCCGAAGAGGAGAGGGACTGAGGGAGGCAGGGCTGGCTTAATTCCGGGTGCTGGGCAGACTGCTTCCTTACCTGCCGCGGAGAGCTGTGCACCCTGGCGATCCTCCAAACAGGCGATCCTCCAAAGCGCGTGGTGCCTCGTGGCTGCTCAGACTGCTTTTGGGCCTGGCCCCCCCCTCCTTCTTCACCTCCTCCTGCCTGTCGCTGATTGGTGGAGGGCAGGCTCGTGACTCGGTCATGTGAGTAGACCAACACCACGCAGCCCCGGGAATCAAAATGCTCTGGCCCACGGGCCGCGTGTTTGAGACCCCTGATCTACAGTGTGTAGCGGGCCGCACGCAATGTTAACAGTGGTAGAGCCTCGCGGGCCGCACGAAGGGACCTCGTGGGCCGCAGGTTGGTGACCCCTGATCTACATGCTGAGTAATTTTATTCTTTATGATGGTTTCTACCATTTTTCCCGGTACTGACGTCAGGCTCACCGGTCTGTAGTTTCCCGGATCACCCCTGGAACCCTTTTTAAAAATTGGTGTTACATTGGCGATCCTCCAATCTTCAGGTATTAGAGATGATTTTAATGATAGTTCACAGATTACTGATAGCAGTTCTGCAATCTCATATTTCAGTTCTTTCAACACCCTTGGATGTATACCATCCGGCCCAGGTGATTTGCTACTCTTCAGTTTATCTAATAGTTGTAAGACATCTTCCCGATGTATCGATATTTCCTTCAATTCTTCCGCACCTTTAAATACCACTTCAGTCATGGGTAACATCCCTACATCTTCCTCAGTAAAGACCGAAGCAAAGAATTCATTGTCTCTCCGCTATCGCCTTGTCGCCTCTTAGTGCTCCTTTAACCCCTTTATCATCTAATGGACCAACTGACTCTCTCACAGGTTTTTTGCTACGAATGTACTTGAAAAGGTCTTTATTTCGCGTTTTTGCTTCCGCAGCAAGCTTCTCAAATTCTCTCTTTGCCTGCCTTATCAATGCCTTGCATTTGACTTGCCAGTGCTTGTGCTGTTTCCAGGTTTTCGTTGTTTGGCTCTTTTTTCCATTTCCTGAAAGATGCTTTTTGGCAACAACAGCCTCTCTGACCTCACCTTTAAACCATGCTGGCAGTTTTTTGGACTTCCTTCCACTTTTCTTAAAGCGTGGAATACAGCTGGTCTGGGCTTCCAAGATAGTATTTTTCAACAACACCCAAGCTTGATGTACGTCTTTAACCTTCGCAACTGCTCCTTTTAGTTTTTTCTTAACTGTTTTCCTCATTTTATCAGGTATGATCACTATTGCCAAGTGGCCCCAACACCCTTATCTTTTGCACTAGATCTGGTGTTCCACTAAGGACTAGGTCTAATATGGCTTCCCCTCTGGTCGGTTCATGAACCAGCTGCTCCAAGAAGCAGTCATTTATTTCATCTAGGAACTTTATCTCCCTAGCATGTCCTGACGTGACACTGACCCAGTCGATACCGGGGTAATTGAAATCACCCATTATTATTACTGCGCTGTAACTTTTGTTAGCTTCCTTGATTTCTTTGAGCATTTCATCATCCATTTGGTCATTCTGGCCAGGTGCTCGATAGTACACTCCCACTGCCATCGCCTTCCCCCTTTTATATGGAATTTCAATCCATATAGATTCTACAGCAGATTTTGTTTCCTGCAAAACTTTAATCCTTTCTGAGTCAATGCCCTCTCTAACATAGAGCGCAACCCCTCCACCAATTTGATCAGCTCTATCATTACGATATAGTTTGTACCCAGGTATCACAGTGTCCCACTGGTTGTCCTCCTTCCACCATGTCTCTGATATTCCAGTCATATCTAACCTTTCATTTAGTGCTATATATTCTAACTCTCCCATCTTATTCTTTAGACTTCTAGCATTTGCATACAAGCATTTTAGAGAATCTATTTTATTCATGTTAATTTGGCTATTGTTAGACATGGGTAAATTGGGATCTTTAAGCTCTGTCTGCTCCATACTTGAGGGCATTTGGGCTACTTTACTCTTTTGTGGAACCTCTCTGCTTTTGGTAGTATCCTTCAAGGATACATTCTTCCGAACCATCCGCTCTTGGGCGACTGTCGGCTTTCCCCTAATATCTAGTTTAAAAGCTGCTCTATCTCCTTTTTAAAGGTTAATGCCAGCAGCCTGGTTCCATCCCGGTTAAGGTGTGAAGCCCATCCCTTCGGAAGAGCCCCTCCTTTCCCCAGAATGTTCCCCAGTTCCTAACAAATCCAAAACCCTCATCTCTGCACCATTGTCTCATCCATGCATTGAGACTCCGGAGCTCTGCCTGCCTTTTGGGTCCTGCGCGTGGAACAGGAAGCATTTCGGAGAATGCTACCCTGGAAGTTCTGGATTTCAACTTCCTACCTAAAAGCCTAACTTTTGCCTCCAGAACCTCCCTACCACATTTTCCTATGTCATTGGTACCGACATGTACCAAGACAGCAGACTCCTCCCCAGCACTATCTAAGACCTTATCTAGGTGGCGCGTAAGGTCCGCTACCTTCGCACCGGGCAGGCATGTTACCAAGCGATCCTCACGTCCACCAGCCACCCAGCTGTCTACATGCCTAATTTATTTATTTATTTATTTTATTTAACATTTCTTATATACCGCCTTTCATGATATCAAGGCGGTTTACATTGAACAACCTGACATTACATTGAACAGGGCATTGTAACTTGGAGATAACTATTTTACAGGGAACATGGGCTATGGAGGGTTAAGTGGCTTGCCCAAGACCACAAGGAGCACCTGTGGGACTAGAAACCCCAGTCCTTCCGGCCCAAGGTTGCTGTCCTCTAGTGGGATTTGAACTCCCGACCCTCCGGCCTGAAGTACCTTGCCCCAACCACTAGGCCACTCCTCCACTCCCACTGTTTTTTGTTGGATCAGTTAGGGCCTAGTAGCAGCAATTAAAGTTTGAATTTAAAACACAGAGGAGAGCTTTCTGGTTACATTTCATACCCAGCAGAGAGCTTGTAGTTTAAATTTAATAGTCACTCAGGGCCAAGTAACAGCAAAGTACTTTTAGTTTAAATTTAACACACAGAAGAGAGCTTTCTGGTTAAATTTAGTACACAGCAGAGAGCTTGTAGTTTAAATTTCATAAGACGTTAGAGCCTAGCAGCAGCTATAATTTAAATCAAATCAGAATTTAGCTTACCTCATGATCGAATTTAGCTTACCTAATGATCGAATCACCAATTATAACGGCTGTCCTAACCCTTCCCTCATGGGCACATGGCCCTGGAGAAACTTCCTCGGTGCGAGAGGGTTTTACATCACCTGGAGGACAGGTCCTAGTTACAGAATCACTTTCTGCCACACCAGGGTGATGCTCTCCTGTCACGTGACCTCTCTCCTCCATGGCAACAGGGGTGCTTCCAGACTGGAGGTGGGATTTCAGGACTATATCCCTGTAGGTCTCGTCTATGTACCTCTCTGTCTGTCTTATGTTTTCCAAGTCTGCTACTTTAGCCTCTAGAGAATGGACTTGTTCCCTGAGAGAAAAGAGCTCCTTGCACCTAGTGCACACGTAAGACCTCTCACCAACTGGGAGAAAATCATACATGTGACAATCACTGCAAAAGAATGGAAAGCCCCCATCCCGCTGCTGGACTGCTGTCTGCATCTTAGTTTTAAGTTTGTGTCTAGATCTTTAAGTTCTTACTTACTAGGGGTTGCTATGGGTATTTATACCAATAAAACTGTACCTAATACGTTTAATATACCTTGTTCACCTGAAGCTTAATTAATCTCAGGTCCTTAGTGTATGACTGATTTGGGTAATGAGCTTCACCTGAAAGCACCTCCTGTCTTTTAAGATGTGTAAGTACCTATAAAGCTATGATTATCCCAGGGGTGGGTGGGAAATAATGCTTATTAAAAGAGGGCTGCTACACAGTACCCTGTCTTGTGCTGCTGAGGTAAGCTAAATTCTGATTTGATTTAAATTATAGCTCTTAGCTGCTGCTAGGCTCTAACGTCTTATGAAATTTAAACTACAAGCTCTCTGCTGTGTACTAAATTTAACCAGAAAGCTCTCTTCTGTGTGTTAAATTTAAACTAAAAGTACTTTGCTGTTACTTGGCCCTGAGTGACTATTAAATTTAAACTACAAGCTCTCTGCTGGGTATGAAATGTAACCAGAAAGCTCTCCTCTGTGTTTTAAATTCAAACTTTAATTGCTGCTACTAGGCCCTAACTGATCCAACAAAAAATAGTGGGTTCACAGATTAAGTAGCTTTAATACAAAGAATTCTTTTTAGAAAATTACCAGAAGTATATACTCACAGTTGCAGATTTCTCTCCAGAAGTAACAGTCCCCCTTTCTAGTCCTTCAAGACCCCCACTAATCATACCACATTTTGATTATGCAAACTCAATCCTGCAAGGTCTCCCTCAAGCCACCTTGAATCCACTGCAACTGGCAATGAACGCCGCAGCAAGAGTCCTACACGGAGCATCCAGGAAAGACTGGCTCCCGATACAAAGTAGACTCACATACAAGACCCTACTACTTACATTCAAGGCCATCAAAGGACTCTCGTCTGCATCACTAACAGAACTAATCCAGACGACACCACACAATAGGGACAGACGGTCAGTGGCTCTCAACACCCTGATAGTCCCAAAATCAATAACACAATGCACTAAGGCAACAGCAGGCAGAGCCTACCAATTCTGTGCCCCAAGGTGCTGGAACAGCCTCCCTCATGGCATCCGAGCGATCCCAGACTTATTTCAGTTCAGAAAGGCCTTGAAGCACCACCTCTTCCTCCTGTATTACCCAGTAACCAACGCAGACATAGCACCAACCGCACAAGCCACCCAAAACCCCCATGACTGAAACCAAAAAGGAGGTCACGATAATGTTGTAAGTTGTAAATAGTTACCCCTGTTATCCAAGTTGTATTACCTGTTCAACTGTAAACACAAAGTACCATCGGAAATGTGTAAATTATTGTTCATTGTAAACCGCACTGATGCTGAATAGCACGGTATAGAAGAGACTAGAAATAAATAAAATAAACCCCATCAGCCCACCTCAAGTCCTAACCCCTCCCCATCAGCCCATTTCCTGTCCTAGCCCCCCCATAGCCCATTATCAGTCCTAACCCCCCCATAGCCCATTACCAGTCCTTAACCCCCATCACCCGATTTCCAGACAGTCCCCATCAGCACACAGCCCATTACCAGTCTTAACCCCCCCATAGCCCATTACCAGTCCTAACCCCCCCAACAGCCCACAGCCCACCTCATGTCAAGTCCTAACCCCCTCCACAGCCCATTATCAGTCCTAACCCCCCCCATCGGCTCATGGAAAATTTAAAAAAAAAGAAAGAAAAAAAAAAGCTGTCTGCTGCTGCTGTCGCCGCGGCAGAATGGAGTGTCCTGCGGGGCCCCCTCTGCCCGGCTGAGCTCTCCTGGCCTGGCTGAGCCCCTCTGCGCCGGCTTTCAGATACGCGAAGGGGGAGAGTGTCTCTCTTGCGTCTCTGTTAAGCCTGCAGGGGTAGATGGGAAATTTCCCATCAGCCCCTGCTTCCCATCAGCCCCTGCGGGCTTAACAGAGACGCGAGGGAGACACTCTCCCTTTGCGTATCTGAAAGCCGGCGCAGAGGGGCTCAGCCGGGCAGAGGGGGCCCCGCGGGACACTCCATTGTGCGGCGGCAGTGGCAGCAGCCAGCTTTTTTTTTTTTTAAATTTAATTTTTAAAAAAGCAGAATGTTCTTTGCGCGGGGCCCCCTGAAACGCGGGGCCCTGTGCAAAAAACATTCTTTCTCAATGGACGGGCCGGCCCTGGTAGTGAGACATCCAGGCAGCAATGTCTGATAAGCAGGTAGAGATCTGGGCCTGGATTCCTGGAGAGATTTCAGGTACAGAAAAAATCATCTGAGAGTCGTCAGCGTAAAAATAAAAAACATGTGAGGAAATAAGTACATCAAAGGCGACTGAGTGTAGAAAGAGAAAAGGAAAGGTCCCAAGACAGAGCCCTAACGTATAACAACTGAAAGCAGGATAACGATAGAGGAGGAATCACAGAACAGACACTAAAAGCGTGATGGGAGAGATAAGAAAACCAGGATAGAACCGAGCCCCTAAATCCCAGCGAGGACAGGGTATCGAGGAGAAGGTGGTGATCAACTGTGTCAAAGGTAGCAGAAAGACTTATTCATTTGCTTTGTGTATCATTTTTAAAAAAAAATTCTGCATTATTAAGTTATGGCAAAAGCAGCTAATTAAAAAATGTTTAAATGCTAGACATTAAACTGGATAAGCTGATCTTTTTTTTAACCTGTTTTCCGGTGTGTGGTTTATTTTACCATTTTCTTTTTCTCTATTTAAATTTCCATTATCTATTATTATTTTGGTGCTGTTGTGCCCCACTTTGTATGCGCATAGTGAAGGATGGGTCTAAGTACTAAGATTTAAAAGGAAATAACATGATATACCTTTTTTTTTAACCTAAATGGTTGCATAGGGAACAAAACTTGTAGTGAAATGAGGGCTCTTTAAGTATGTTTCACTAGACTAGTAGCTCCTATCGGGAAGGGTGTCTCTCCATTCACATGGGTAAAGAGCAGTGGTTCTCAGACCCTTTTGCTGCAAGGCCCACATTTAAGATTCAAACATTTTTGCGGCCCATGTGTTAAAGTTAATAAACTAATAAAGTGCTTTATATTTATACTATAAATGCTATACTATTAATATAACTTTATAAAGTATTATATTTTTCTCTGCATGTTTAACTGCATATTGATTGGTATACAAAAGTTCTTTTCATTTATGTTTATTGTTAAAGATGGCACCGTTTCCGGTTGGATAGCATGTCTATTCTGGCTGGAATTTGTGACAAACACATTCGAAGATCATCCTCCACGTCCATTCTTGACCGATATTTGGTTTTCATGGCAGTCAATGCAGAAAATGAAACCTCGCATAAATAAGTTGTTGAAAAAGGTAGAAGAACTTTCATCACCAGGGCTGACAACAATGAATATTCCAGCGAAACAGTGCACCAAAATGAAGAGATATTCACAGCGGGGTCGTTAAATTTGATTTGTAATGTGTGATCGCTAGACAGCTCCGCTAATTCTTCTTGTGCACGACCAGTTAATTCAGAGAATGCACACGGAAAAGGATTACGAATCCAGTCGTAAGCTTCAATGTCTTGGGGCGTGGAGTATTTGTGGAAATATTCAGCACGTGATCGCTTGCCGCACCAGTAGCCTGTGTTTACTCCACCCTCCCCATCTTCGATTGGAAAGGTTACCTGCGTGCAGCGTTGTCTGCCTGATTTTCCAGCTGATACACTGAAACTTTTCTAACAGCTGCAATGTGGACATCCTAATAAAGCGATCTACCATTCTGCGGCTTGCATCCGTGAAGTCTGCCGCTATGTATTGCGTGAAAAATGTGGATTCATGTTTTATTTTATCTACTTTTTTCGCTATTTTCTTGTTGCTTTGAGACTTCAGCGTGGCCCACAATACTCCGTCACGGACCACCTTTGGTCTGCGGCCCACGAGTTGAGAACCACTGGTAAAGAGCACAGTTTGGATTTGTATTTTAAATTTGTTTATTTGCCTTTCCAAATCCAAGCTCAAAGTGAGTTACATATAGATACAGTAGATATTTTCTTCCCCAAGAGGACTTGTGATCTGAGTTGTGTACATGGGAATTAGAGGGTGATGTGACTTGCTTAAGGCCACAATGGATGTCAGTGGGAGAAGTTAAATTTGAATCCTGAATTCCCTTGTTCTTAGTCACTGATCTATCAGATAGGCTGCTACTCAACCTCACATAAGAGCCATGCTAAGTTAGAGCAAATGTCCATCGAGTGCATTCTGTCTGACAGTGGCCAGTCTAGGTCGTAAGTACATGGTAGATCTACATAGTTAATTTCCATGGATAAACAAAGGCTCTCCTAAAACTGTCTAATAAATCCTAATCTGACTAATAAAGTTTCTTTATCGTCCTGCTAGACCAGTCTAAACAAGTGGGTTCTATTCCCCTATCAGCAGATTTGCGGAGACAAAGAACCAATGAAAAGCCCAAGTTTCGATGACATTACTCCCATGCCTGTATTTGCCTAAGCCACCAGAGGTCCCTAAGGATTTCTTTGTTTCTAGCAGATGGTGGATGAATTTTCTCCTCTCTGAACAAAATCTGTGGATTGAGAGGAAAGGATTGATTAAATGTTCATGAACAACCACCTTGAGAAGCAAAAATTACTCACTTGAGCGCGACATGGGAGCCTTTGCTAGACGGTGGTCTTTTCGGTAAAAGGAAAAATTGGTTCAGCTCCATGCTCTTACCCTGGATAAGAGACTGTTGAGCAGACAGAAAATTGGAAGGATTTGGAAGAGTGTAGCATCCTCTCACAACTTCAACGCCCCTTCCCTCATCCTCTGTCCCTGCTGCTCGCTCTCGAAGTTTGCAGAACACTCTTCGAGGGATCTGCCTGCTAGCCACCTTACATTCAGTGCTGCAAAGCCAGTAAAAGAGTTTGAGGAGTAGAGCTGTGCCCGGCACAGATTTTTGACCAGGGGCTCTCAGGGGGTGAGTACCAAGGCTTGAACTCATTGTCCTTGTGCACTCCCGATTCCATCTTCCTGGGACACAGTTCAGGGTGGACCACTGGTGACCGTTAGCATGGTGTGGGAGTTTGCCGCCATTTTCTGCACTCGTTAGTAGCATGTTTACCTATTGTGCGCCTAGCGATTGCACGGTCCTAGCGCACATTCTGCCCAAGCGGCTACAGTGCACGCTCCTTTCCCTAGTGCCTGTAACATGTGTTGCAATAAAAGTTCAGTTAAGGAGTGGCTTAGGGCCTCTGCAGCCTTAGCATGCGCTGTTGTGATACTTGCCTTAACTCTGTCTTCTTCCAGGAAACGTTGTCTGACTTGTTGGAAGCGAGGGGCCTCATCTCTAATTTCGGTACTCTGCTCTTCTTGCATGGCAGTTTCTGAGTTGGCCCTGGAGGGCTGCCTTCCCCTCTCCCAGTCGGGGAATGCAGTCAGTCCGACCTTACCTGCTTCATGGCAGGAGGTGACGGATGGCGCTATGGGTAAGGTTATCCAGCTGGCCGGAGGATCTGAGGATCATGCTGTGAGCCGCTCATCATCCTCTAAGGGCTCTGTGGCAGCTGTGCCCCCTTGGTCACGAGGGTCATTTCCAAGAAGAGAGCTTCCGGACCCAGGATTGTCCTCCCTAGAATTCTTTTCCTTTTTGTAGCAGGCTTGATCCTTCTGGTGGGAAAATTCAGACCCTGCGGCCTCTGGATGCCATCTCGTGCAGGGTGGGCTGAGAGTGGCAGCCCTGTTCGATTACTTTTGGCTAAATGTCCCCGGCAAGGGGCACCCCCTGAAGATGGGGAACAGCTGGGACTGGTCTGAGACTTTGACTTTGGCTCGGATTCAGGTGGCTCGGTATTGGGCTATGACATGGATGATATAGTTCTCTCACCTTCGGAGGATTGTGAAGTAGCCAGAGCGATCTGCCTATCCTGGAAGGAGGAGCTAGTGGCGTTGATTGCCAGGGTCTCATCCACCTTGAATTTGACAGATGCTTCTGTCACAGAGCAGGAGCTTGAAGGTACACCTGTTCCCGGATGTGATCAAGGATTTGATCCAGTTAGAATGGTACTCTCCTGATGCACCTCCTGAGGGACTCAAGGTATGTAAAGAAATAAATGTTTTTCTGGATATGGAGTGCGTTGAGTGGTTTGGCATTTCCAAGGTTGATGCGCAGGTCATGGCTGTTACCATATGGACCACCCTTCCTGTGGAAAGTGGATTGGCCTTAAAGGATTTTCTGGACCGCAAGATGGATTCATTGTTTCGGAGCCAGTTTACTATGGTGGCTACTATCCTGTAGCTGGAGTTATGTACCGGTCTGATGTCTCAAGCCCTGTTCCAGTGGATTTAGTCTCTTCCACTGGATGATACTACCCTTCTTTTGGAGCTGGCTACAGCCTTCCTTTCTGATGCCATGTATGACCTGGTATGTTTGACAGTCAGGGATAGTGACCTGACAACAGTGCCACAGGGCTGGATTTGGTTCAGGCATTGGGCAGCAGACACATCTTCCAAAGCCCATTTGACCTAACTGGCTTTTAAGGGGAATCCTCTGTTTGGAATCAATTTGGAAAACTGATGAAGGTCCTGGGCAAGACAAAATCTTACTGCCTTCCAGAGGACAAGTCCAAGGAACCTGTGAAGTGGGCTGGTGCCCCTTTCTCGCAGCCTCTACCTGTTCACCAAGGGCATGCTGACTGGATTCCCTGGCGTCTCTGGACTCTTTAGGCAGTACTGACCTGGAAATCCTTTCATCCCCTGTGCTGCTGGGCTTCGAGCTCGTTCTTAGTCCTTGCATGGAGCGTGTGGCCCAGAGACTTGGCCTCCTTCAGAGGAGGACCCTCCCAGTCTGCACAGTGAAGGTTTGGGGGCCCATTCCTAGGTTCCTCCAGTTGGAGGCAGGCTTCACCTTTTCTTTCAGAAATGGGCCTTGGTTACCAAGGATTGCTGGATGCTAGACACCATTCAGTTTGGCTATGCCTGGAGTGCAAGGAGCCAATTTCAGATGCCGTAGTCTTCTCATCGTGTGGGTCTGTGAGCAAAAGTGCCACTCTGCTGGCCACCTTGGACAAGTTGCTGCACCTCAAGGCAGTGGTGCCTCTTCCGCCGGATGAGTGGGGCAAGGGCAGATACTCCTATTTCATGGTGCCCAAAAAGGGTGGTTCTTTCCAGCCCATTCTAGACCTCAAGGGCGTCAAAAAGCACTTGCGCATTCTTTGCTTCCAGATGGAAACACTACTCAGTGATTCAAGTAGTGCACATGGGGAGTTCTTGGCTTCTCTGGATCTGGCCAAGGCATATTTTCATATCCTGATTGGGACAGATCAGCAGAAATATCAGTGTGCAGCCCTCCCTTTTTGGGTTGTCCACTGCCCTGAGGATGTTCTCCAAGGTCATGGTGGTGGCGGCCACAGTACTGCGGCGCCAAGGGATCTGTGTCTGTCCATAATTGGATGACTGGTTTATCCGGGCCCATTCCCTTTTATAAGCATCTCAGGTGACATCCTAAGTGGTATCCTTTTTGGAAAGCCTTGGCTAGATGATCAATCAGGGAAAGAGTCAGCTGTTGCCTTCCCAGTCCTTGGAGTTTCTGGGAGCATGTTTTGACACTTGAGTGGGCAGAGTTATCTCCAGGAACAAGCAGGAATGTAGTCTTCACATATGGGGTATCGTCCAATTAGAAAGCTTTTGGGAGCATCCCACAGCGCCTGCGTGCTGCCTTCCTGCCTTTCCCAACTGCCTCTCTCCAGTTCTTCATTTTCCGCGGAGCCAGCAGGTCGTCGTTCCTGTCACCGCAGAAAATTTTTCCTTATTCTCCTTCTTTTTTGTGGTCGCGTCTGCCTTCCTCGACGCTATACCGGTACCGCCGGTGGTTCTTTCTTTCTTTAAAAAAAAAAAAAAAAAAAAGTATTTTTTTCCAAACTTTGCTTTTCCAGGTGCACGCACCATTTTGGGCCTTAGGCCTTAGGCCCAAAATTTCCTCCACTATGGAAAAACCCGCTTCGGGTTTCAAAAAGTGCACCAAGTGTGGCGGTACCATCTCCGTCACCGACACCCATGAGGGGTGTCTTAAATGTTTAGGTCCTGACCACTCCATCTCGGAGTGTATGGCTTGTGCCATGATGTCCAAGAGGGGTCGACAAAACCGAGCTGCTAAGCTCAGCACCCTTTTCCCCTCCATTGCAGCTTCTGTGGCATCGACGTCTTCCAGGGCTTAGTCTTCCTCCCATGGATCTCAGGTAACTAAACATAAGTCTGGCCTGTCCTCAAAGGGTAGATCTCCTTCCAAGCATCGAGATGCCTCTGGCGTTGCCCTTGAGAGTTCTGTACCGGCAAAATTGCCCCGGCAGGAGGCTTTGGCTTCCAAAGCATTATCGGGGCTCCAGGATGTTCTCGAGGCCTCAACCTCGGCAGAACTACTGGTGCCATGCTCTGGGGTACCGGCTGCTTTCTCCGGTACCGATACCCAGGCATCGGCAGCGTCGATAGACCAGAGGTTCCTGGCTATTGAACGCAGTCTGGCGGCTCTCCTTGCGGCATCAACACCCTCGGAACCGCGTCAGACACTTCAATCGGTACCGGCACCGACTCTGGCACTGGTATCGGTACCGGTATCGACAGCATCGACATCGGTGTCTGCTTTGCCGGCACCCAGTCATGCTGTGCCTTCCGGTACCGATACACCGGATATTTCTTTTGGGTTTGAAGAAAGGAGAAAACCATGTTTGATTGCTGAATCGTTTGGAAACAGCGACCTATGTTAAAAAGCTACTAAAAGCAGTTACATTGTTTTGTTTGGTATAAATGCCTATGGATTATTGTTTGGAGAGAGAATCCTGTTTGTTTGCGTTGAGCCTTAATGCTCTTTTGGAAAAGAAATAAAATTCCTGTGTTTTGCCTTGTAAACCCTCGGTCTCCACACTACTTGTTTTTCTGAACACAACTACAAATCTCAGCAGCCCTGGCTCTGGGTGAGGAAAAACTCCTTAATTAAATGACTAACAAGTGCAGCCCTAAGACCATAGGCTGTTGCCTGGGCAAGGGGCCCCCACACAAGGTAGTCCTTAGGACTCATCCACACTTTATGCCAAAGGTGGTCTCACCTTTTCATCTAAACCAAGCGGTCTACCTGCCTGTGTTTTTTCCAAGGCCTCATGCATCTTATGCAGAAAGGAATCTTCATACTTTGGACTGTAAAAGAGCTTTAGCCTTTTACTTGCAAAGAACACAGCAACATAGAAAGTCCTCGCAACTCTTTGTTGCTTTTGATCCTTTTCATTTGGGACTTCCAGTCACCAAGAGAACACTGTCCAGCTGGATTGCTCAGTGTATTTCCTTTGCCTATCAGAGTAAGAACCTTCCTCTGGAGGGCCATGTCACAGCTCACAATGTGAGAGCCATGGCAGCTTCAATGGCTCATCTGCACTCTGTGTCTATCGACGACATCTGTCGGGCAGCCACTTGGGCCTCGGTTCATACCTTCACAGCCCATTACTGCTTGGACAAGGACTCCCGCCGGGATGCCTTGTTTGGTCAGGCTGTTCTTCAACACCTGTTCCATACCTAATCAACTCCTACCCACCATCCCTGGTTGGATGCCAGAGATCCATGGGGGGAAGTGGAGCCCTTTCACAGGGACACACAACTTCTGGGGTCTCTCCCTGGCATCTAAAGCTAGGGAGTCCCCATATGTGAAGACTACATTCCTGCTTGTTCCTGGAGATAGCATAGTTACTCACCTATAACAGGTGATCTCGCGGGAACAGCAGGAATTTAGTCTTCACAACCCATCCACCTCCCCTAGGAGTTGTATCTCTCTATCTCTTTCTCTTTCCCTCTCTCTCTCTTTGTCTCAGCTTTAAACTCAACTGGAGAGAGGCAGTTGGGAAAGGCAGTACGCAGGTGCTGTGGGATGCTCCCAAAAGCTTTCTAATTGGATGCTGGGGAGCGTTCCCGTGCAGGCTCCATCGGTACCGACGATACCCCATATGTGAAGACTAAATTCCTGCTGTTCCTGGAGATCACCTGTTACAGGTGAGTAACTATGCTTTCCTGCTAGAGGAGAAAGTCAAAAAATTGTTGATTGCCTGGCACTGTTTTCTGCTCAGGAGGCTTCCAGAGGCTGGGATTATCTTTAGCTGCTTGGATTGATGGGGGCGACCATAGATATTGTTCCATGGGTGCATTCTCGCGTGCAACCACTCCGGAGGTCCTCGTTGACTTATTGGTCCCTAAGTTCTCAGGAGTTCGAACACACATTCCTGCTCCTATTGATGGTTGAGGTTCAGTCTGTGGTGGTGGCAGCGGCGCCGTACTGTAAGGAAGGGCATGCCACTGGACGATTTCGCTTGGATCCTCCTGGCAGATGCCTGTCTCTTGGGCTTGGGAGCCCATTGCCAAGACTGTATGACCCAGAGCTGTTGAAACCGCAGAGAAGCTGTGTGGTTCATCAATTGCCTTGAGGCAAGGGCCATCAGGTTGGCTCTTCTGCATTTTCTGGCCCCTGGTTGAGGGCCAGACAGCTCGAGTTTTTTTTAGATGTCACAGCGGTGGCTTCTGTTAATTGGCAAGGCGGCACAAGGAGAGCCGGAGTAGCTCTGGAGATGGCTATACTGTTTGCCTAGGTGGAGAAGAACCTCCTAGCCTTGTTGACTCTGCACATTGCCGGGGTGGACAATATGCAAGTAGACTTCCTTAGCTGGCACTCTCTGGATCTGGGAGAGTGAGTATTGAGTCAGGAGACGTTTCAGTTTATTCTGCACCACTGAGGTTGCTCCAAAATGGATCTGATGGCGACCCACGCAAATGTCAAAGTTTGCCACTTCAGTCACTGCATGGGGACAGGATTTTAGGAGGTTGATAACCTGACCCAGCCTTGGCCAAGTCGGCACCTGCGGTGCGTATTTCCTCCGTGGCTCCTGTGGAGCAAGTGCTTTGGTGTACAGAATGCCATCTGGGCAAGATTGTTCTGGTGGCGCTGGATTGGCCAAGGAGAGCATGGTTCAGAGACCTGATGTGGCTCCTGCAGATGCCCCCTCTTCGCTTGCCTCATCTTGCGGCCTATTATGGCAGGGACCAATCATCCTGGAGGACCCAATTCCCTTCTCGCTTATGGCTTGATTCTTGAAAGGAGATGATTAGCACGTAAGGGCTAATATCCTGCAGTGGTCTCTGTTCTGCTCGGAACCCAGAGGAGGTCTTCCAAGCTAGCATACGTGTGTATCTGGTCCCTCTTTGAGAAATGGTGCAGTGCTTGGCAGTTGGCTCCTGAGGTGGCCAAGGTGCGATCTCTTAGTTAACGTAGTAAATGATGGCAGATAAAGACCAGCATTCATGCATGTCATCCCCATCTATGCCTTTGTTTAGGGTTGTACCTGCTGCTCTGTGCAGGTCACTCCTCTGTTTGTTGAAATATAAAAAAATAGTTGTTTATTTCATTTTATTCTCTTGCCATAAAGTGACCCACTGTTTGTCCCATGCCACCCCGAATTCCATCACTGTATTTGACCCTGCCACCTCCATCGGAAGGCATTCCAAGCATCTCTTTGCCTTTCTACAGGATGGCCTGGAGAAGGACATTTCCCTCGGCTCCCTGAAATTTCAGGTGGCAACTTTATCCTGTTTCCGAGTTCTGGTGACTGGTAAGTCTCTTGCCTTGTACCCAGACATCTCGTCCTTTCTCCAAAGGGTGTCTGGTGCTCAGGGCCCTCATGGCGGCACCCTTTGAGCCTTTGAAGTGCACTACCTTAAATAATTTGATGCTCAAGACAGTCGTCTTGGTCGTGATTTATTCCGCAAGGCAGATTTCTGAGCTGCAGGCTGTGTCTTACCAAGATCCTTATCTATCTTTTTGAAAGGAGGCTGTTTCCATTCAGCCTGTGCCTTCTTGCTTAAAGTGGTGTCTCCCTTTTCATGTTGACCAGGTGGTCTGCCTGCCCTCCTCCTTGAAGGAGCAGGGTTGGGGGAAGGATAATGATCTTTGCCTTGTGGATGTCCAGAGGGTGCTTCTCTGGTCATTGGAGGTTGCGAATTCCTTTTGGAAGTCCAGCAATTGTTTTGTGTTTGCTGGCCCACGCAAGGGTGATGTGACGGCCAAATCAACACTGGGCCACGAGATAAAGGAGGCCGTTGCCTTGGAATCTCTCTTGCAGAACCACTTGGTTCTGGAGGGTTTGTGTGGCCATTCTACATGAACACAAGCGTCCTCATGAGCACAACGGAGCTCAGTAGCCTCTGCAGATATTTGTTGGGCAGCGATGTGGGTATCACTTTTCCACTTTTGTCGAGCATTAATGCTTGAATGTCCACACATGAGCAGACACAGCCCAGGCTCAAGGGTTTTGTGAGTTGCTGTGTCTTCCTACCCAGTAGATTTGTAATTTTGATACATCCCACTTGTCTGGACTGGTCTAGCAGAATGATATGGAAGGTGACATTTTACTTACCAGTTGATGTCCTTTCCTTGAGTCTTGCTAGACCAGTCCAGGGCCTGCCCCTAAAACTGTGTTGCTCTGTTCTTCTGCTATGGTACCCTTGAGTCCGCTGTGATTTTTATACTTGGATTTGCAGGTTCATATTCTATTGACAGCCTTTTGTTTAAACTTTCCTGTACATAGTTCTCTACTGTTGATTACCCATTGTTGCCCACGATTGAGTTTGTCTGATGCTTGCCATGTTTCTTCTATATGCTTTGGGATGAATATTGAAGGGACCTTTTGTGGCTGAGGTGAATAGAGGCATGGGAGTGATGTCATTGAAACCTGGGCTTTTCATTGGTTCTTTGTTTCCACCAATCTGTTGGTAGGGGAACACAACCCACTTGTCCTGGACTGGTTTAGCAGGACTCGAGGAAAGGACATTAACTGCTATGTAATGGACTTTTCCTCCATAAACTTGTCTAAATCTTTCTTGAATCTCTCTGTTGGTCGCCTTGACCACATCCTCCAGAAATGGGTTCCACAGCTTAATTATGCGCCATGGGAAAAAATATTCTATAGTGTGTTCAATTTGTTTGTCTTTCAGTTTCATGGTGTATCTATTGGTTTTGTGTTGTCTGACAGGTTAAATGACTGTTACCTATTTAACCATTCCACCACGCTCGGACGTTTATAAAACTATATCATCCCCTCTTGGTTATCTTTTCTCCAAGCTAAAAAAAAGTCCTACCCTGTTTAGCCTTTCTTCATATGGGAGATGCTCTATTACCTTTATCATTTTTGTCACTCTTCTCAGAACTTTCTAGTTTCCCTTTTATCCATTTTGAGATGGGGATACCAGGATTGCACACACTATTTAAGGCATGGATGCATCAGGGACCTATACAGAGACATAATGATATCAGTTATGTTCTCCATTCCATTTTGGATAACGCCTAACATTCTATTTGCCCTTTTAAGCACCCTGGGCTAAAAAGGTCTACATATTATGCATTGAACTAAAGAGTTTTTTCATGGGTGGTGACTCCTAACTCGGAACCTAGCATTACCTCTTGCATCAGGTCCTGCATACCAGTAAGGACTATATCTAAAATCTTCCCTTCTAGATGGATCATATACCATTCGCTCCATGAAGCGGTCATAGCACTGTCTCGCCACCAATTTGGTCCACCTTGTCATTTTGATGCAATTTTTATCCTAGTATTACAGAATCCCATTGGTTGTTCCACTTCCACCAGGTCTCTTCATTTATATCACACATTTTAACTTTCCTATCTTACTTTTTGGAGTTCTTGCATCTCCATATAGACTATTTAAAGAATTTATATTTGTATTTACTACCTGTGTTGCAGTTGATGGGGACAATGTTTTGGCAATAAAACTGGAGTGGTATGTACCTTGGGCAAGCCACTTAACCCTCCATTGCCTCAGGTACAAAAACATAGATTGTGAGCCCTTTGTGGACAAGGGAAAAAAAAATTTATATATACATATATACAGTACCTGAATGTACATCGCTTTGATTGGTAGAAAAGCGGTATATAAGCTTAGTTAAATAAATAAAAAAATGTACTTACTAGATTATTGTGATCCAAGGTAGGTTGGTATTCGGTTATACCTTCTGTTATTTGGAATAATTTATTTCTCTCCTTTATTTAACCCTACCCCCCCCTCACTACCCCAAAGAAACCCCCCTAGGTCTTTCTCCCCCTCCTCCCTAGGGAACCTACAAGGTCCCTCTAGATGCCCCCCACCGCCACCCCCAACCCACCGCACTACTGGCCCCAACGTCTGCCTTAGGCCCTCTCCCCTTAGTGACTAACCTAATCCCAAGCCGGCTAAAAATCACTACTCCCCCCACTATCAACCTCCCAATTCCCACATTTCAAGCACATCACAAAGGTAACAGCAAGAGGGAGAGAATACAGGGTGCAGAGAAGGGGAATAAAGTGGGGGGGAGAGAGAAAGGAGCAGGGGGAGCAACCCACAATGGACTGCCCCCCCCCCCCCCTCCGCCGGAATCGCAGCAGGGAGCCGGTCCGCAGGCCCCAGCCAGGCCTGAGCCACGGGGGGTCCCCACCCGCGCCTCAAGAGGAACCCGCACTACCTCCCCCCAAGAGAGCGGCTGACCAAGCTCCCCTGAGACACATTAGCAACAGTGGCACTACGAAGCAACAGTTAACACGGTAGCATTTACAACACAAAGTAACCAAAAGTAACAAAGAGAAAGGGAGCAGGGTTCCAGTTCCTCGCACAGCAGGCCCGCAAAGCCCTACTCAGGCTTCCGCTCCTCCGTAAGGCTCCGTGTTCCAAACCCGCAAAGCAGTCCACCGCAGGTGTCCGGGTAGGTAGCAGGGCGGCCTGTCAAAGGATAGCCCGGGGGAGACCTCCATGCCATCAGGTGGCCGAGGGATGTGCATGATTCACCCGCTCTCGCGCAGTAAGCTGGTCCACGTAAGACTGTGCGGCTGCAGCGGATTCAAAAACACGATGGGCCCCCTCGTGGGTCACATGCAGTCGGGCTGGATATTGCACCGTGAAGCGAATCCGGGCCATGATCAACTTCTCGCAGAGCGGTGCAAGGTCCCTGCGGCGCCGACTCAGGGCGACGGAATAGTCCTGTGCTATGCGCAGCTTCGCATTCTGATAGACCACTTCTCCCCGCTGCCGGGCCGCTCTCAACAGCCGTTCCTTCTGGGGGAAGTGCAGAAATCTCACCAGTACGATCCGGGGCCGGCCATCACGGGCCTGAGAGGGGCCCACCCGGTGCGCCCGCTCGATATGGATCGGATCCTCCGACCCTTCAGCATTCAGCAGCATGGTTATCAAGGCTTCTAGGTAGGGAAGGAGGTCTTTAGCGGTCACTGCTTCAGGGACCCCCATTATGCGAAGGTTCTTCCGTCGAGAGCGGTTCTCCAAGTCGTCAAGCTTCGTGGCCTGTGACTCGACCTGGGTCTTCAGGTCAGCCACCTCCCGGGACAGCGTCTCCACCTTGTCCTCCGTCCGGCCAAGTCGGTCCTCCGCCTCCTGCATCCGGCACCCCAGCGCATCAATGGAGCTCCGCAGCCCATCCATTTTTTCATGGAGGGCTGAAAATTGTGGGGACAAAGCCGCTGCTACGGCTGCGGACATCTCGTCAACGCGTGCAGGGGATCTCGGGGAGCTTGGCGCCACCGTCGCCTCCGCCATCTTTGCGGTCCCCGCCATGCGCTCCCTGTCTCTTCGGGCAGATTTTACCGCCACCGCCATGCCTCTCTCCGCCGCACCAAGGCCGGTTTTAAGGACGGTAGATGTTCCGGTCCTGAAATCACTAAGTCTGAGCCCAGACCCGCAGCTTTTGACGGTTCAAATTCGCCGGTTTGGGCTAGGGGGTTGTGGAGCACACCTAAGATGCGACCACTACTCTGCCCGCATCACGTGACCTCTCTTCTCTCCTTTATTTAAATACTCTTGGACAACTTCTGCCTTTATCATAACCTTTTCTAATTCCTGCTTAGCCGATATCTCGTGAAGATCACTTGCTCTGAACTATGCACTCCCAAGTGACTAATGTTTAAAAGCTGCTCTCTCTCCTTTGTAAAGGTTAGTGCCAGCAACTTGGTTCCACCCTGGTTCAGGTGAAGCCCATCCTTTTTAGGAATAGCTTCTCCCCGCTCCTTCCCCAGAATGTTGCCCAGTCCTTAATACATCTAAATCCCTACTACCTGCACCATTGTCTCATCCATACATTGAGTTGTTGGAACTCTGTCTTCCTTTTTGATCCAGCATGTAGAACATGGTCCATTTCTGAGAATGCTACCTGAGGTCCTGGGTTTCAACTTTCTACGTAAAATCCTACATTTGCCTTCAAGAAACCTCCCACATACACTTTTCTATATCATTAGTATCAACGTGTGTAGTAAGACAGCTGGTGTCTCCCCAGTGTTGTCTAAAATCCACTTTTCACAGCAAGCAGGCAAGTGCCCAGATGGTCCTCTCATTCACCAGCCACCCAGCTATTTACATGCCTAATGATTGGATCATCAGCTAAAATGGCTGTCCTAACCCTTCCCTCTTAAGCAGAAGCTCCTGGATTTATATCCTTAGTACAAGAAGATATTTCATCCTCTGGAGGGCAGGTTTTGCTAAAGGACTACTTCTGCCATACCAAGGTGGTGATCTCCTTCCAGATGCCAGACTGAAGATGGGGCTTTTCCCCTGTAGGTCTTAGTCTTCTACTCGAGCCTCCAGTTTGGACTTTTTCCATTAGAGTTAGGAGCTTGAGAGCACACAAGACCTCTCGCCAACAGGAAGGTAGTTGCACATGTGGCACTCAATACAAAAGATTGTCACCATCTTGCTGCTAGGCTACTGTCTGCATCTCCGTATTGGTGAGTTTAATTATTTAAAGTTGCTAAGGGGAGTAGTGATAACTAAATTAATGCTATATGGTTTAAGGAAAAATTTTTGTCATACATGATGATCTCCTTTCCTTGAATTCTGCTAAACCAGTCCAGATGAGTGGATTATGCTCCCTTGCCAGCAAGTGGAGGCAGACTTAAGCATCTTTCAGTGATGTTATCAGGAAGTATGACCACTGGTGCAGCACTGAGAGAAATCAGTAAGGCATTTCCCAAGCAGTAAGCCACACTGCAGAACTCTGAGATAAACTCAAATTCAAGAACAGTTAGCAAAAATAGGCAGCCAGTAGAATAGCAATTGGAACATGTGTTTGGCTATCTTACTATCATGTAAAGTTGATCAGGCTCTGTAATAGAATGCAGTGCGAAGGTAGTAGGATTCCCCAACCTGCAATAGTTTTCAGGATTCAAGGAAATACTTTATCAGGTATGATTAAAATTTCTCCGTCCTTATTATCCTAGACCAGTCCAGGCAAATAAGATGTACCCAAGCAGTCAGTCTACAGAGTTGGGAGGAAGATGATGCTTTAGCCAGAACCGTATTGCCAGAGGCGGCATCAGAACTTGTTCCCACATGCCACCTGTAATGTTTTACAAAGGTACTTTTAGAGGACCAGGTAGCCACCTTACAGATGTCTTCTGGAAGCACCTAGGCTGATTCTGCCCAGGAGAGGCCTGAGACCTAGCGGAATAAGCTTTGACTCCTTCCAGTACCCGCAGCCCAGCTAGAAAGTATGCTGAACCAGTGACCTCTTTGATACAACTGGAAATGGATGTCTTGACCACTGAAGAGAACAAAAAGATGGTCCAACCACTGAAGAGAGTTTATCTCTTCCAGATATCTTGAGCAACACTCTTATGTCTAGGAAATGCAAAGAGAGATCCAACCAGAGATCGTACTCCAAAAAGAAGGGCAAAACTGCTGCTTGGTTAAGGTGAAAAATGGTGTATCACATTTGGCAGGATGGATGGTACTGTTCACAAGGGGACTGCAGCTGCTGAAATCACCAAAAAATGAGCTACAAACCTTCTCTTGCTATGAGCCCCGAGTCCTATCTGGCGGACTCCTAAGAGTTAAATCTTTGAGAGAGGCCTTGCGATGGACCCAAAAGGGTTGGGGTCTCTTTCAGCTCTTTCAACACCAATGAGAACCACCACTGAGGTATAACCAAATGCATGAGAGGGCGAATCTGTTTGGGCCACCAAGGACAAACCCTGAATCTCCCCCCAGTGGCATGCCAAGGCCACAGTTTGAACTTTAAGCAAATTCAGAGCCAAGCCTTGGTCCAAGCCTGCTTGTATAAAGGCCAGCACACCACCAATGTCTGCCTTCCCAGTCAAGAAGGCCTGAGAAGGAACGCGACCTCTCAAAGCATTTCTAAACCCTTATGTAGGCTAAGGAGGTGGAGGCCTATGGGTCCTAAGCAAGATATTCATCACTGCACCTGAGATGACCAAACCCCCTGCATCATCTGGCCTAGACAGTGTGCATCCACCATGCCAATTGTTCCTTGAGCTCTCAAAGAAGGGGAAGGGCCTGTTTGAAGAGTTGAGAGCACAGAGTTGACGCCATGGACTCCAGGAGCTGAAGATAGTCCCATGCCTGGGGTACAGACTACAGGCAGAACTAAGTTGCATTTGCAGCTTGAACATTCTCTCCAACGTGAAGAAGACATGACCCTACACTACCCTGCAGAATGTTGAAATGCATAAGAACTGTCGTGCCGGATAAGACCACAGGTCCAACAAGTCCAGTGCCTTTGCCAACAGTGGCCAATCCAGATCATAAGTACATGACAATTCCTCAAAGTAGCCAGTTCAACTCTTCTTATTCCCAAGGATAAGCAGTCCTTTTCTCTTGGTCTACATGAATAATGGTTTATGGACTTCCTTCCAGAATTTGTCCTAACCTTTTTTTTCCACCCAGCTATACTACCTACTTGTAGCACATCCACCAGCAGTGAGTTCCAAAGACTAATTATATGATGAGAGAAAAAATATTTTCTCCTATCTTTTTTAAATATGATACTTTGTAGTATCATGTCTGTACCCTGTATTTTGAAAGAGTAAGCGATCTCTGTCTGCCTGTTCCATTCCACTCAGGATTTTCTAGACCTCTATCATATTTCTCATCAGGCATCTTTTCTCCAGGCTGAAAATCCTAACCTCTTTAGCTTTTCCTCGTAGGCAAGTTGTTCCATTCCCTTTATCATTTTGGTCACCTTCCTCTGTACCTTTTCTAATACCGCGATAGCTTTTTTGAGATGCGGAGACCAGAGTTGCACATAGTACTCAAGGTGTGGTCTCGCCATGGAGTGATACAGAGGCATTATGATATCCTTTGTTTTATTTTCTATTCCTTTCTTAATGATTCCTAATATTCCTTTTGTTTTAGTTGGATTGATTATCCAGAAAAAAACCAGGCACATTCATTTCCCAAAGCTGACACATTTCAATTTACTAAATTCAAAATAAAATGCATTTTCTAGTTTCGTTTTCTCAACACTTCATTTTTGCCTATTGTGGTGGTCCCAATCTCTGTTTTTCTCTGTTTGTCTTCTCTTAACTCTTTCCAGGGTAATCTGTCCATTTTCCGTTTCTTGCCTTTCATCTGTATCTCGGACAGTGATCTTTGTTTGCTGTGGTCAAGCATCTGCCCACCCAACTGAATGGTCCAGCATCTCTGTTCTCTTCCTTCTCCCTACCCCACTCCCTGGTTCACCATATTTTTCTCTTTCCTCTCTCGCTATGGTGCAGGATCTGTTCTCTTCCTTCCCCCGTATCCACCTGACACCATTCCATTGTACAGCACCTCCCAATTCTTTTCTCTTTCTCCTTTTCCACACCTGAAAGATCCAGCAGCCCCTGTTCTTACCTTTCTCTACCTGTTCTACTCCTTGCTCCAACATTTCCCCTGTATTTCCTCCCCCCACCCCAACCATGGTCCAGAATCATTTTTCTTCCTCACCCTCACCCCACCCCAGAATCCAGCATCTCAATCTCCCAACTCTGTGATCCACTATCTCCCTGTTTTCTTCTTCTTCCCTTTTCTCTCTCCCCCCACTCCAATGGTCCAGCATTTTCTCTCCTCCCTCCTACCACCATGGCCCATTGGCTGACTGAGCTGGTGTCGGTGAAAGTGGCAGAAGTAGCACTACTGAAAAAGAAATGAGCTCAGTTAGCCTACAGTTCCAATTTGTGAAACCTTGCCACATCCCACCTCCTCTGAAGCTACTTGCTGTTGCCCAGGGAGTAGGATGCAGCAAGGCCTCAGAGTGCAGGAGTTGGACAATCTGCAATACTAACTTCCTTTTTAATAGTGCTACTTCTGCCACTGGTGGCTACTATTACTAAGGCTGGCTAATGGGCAGTGGCAGCAGAAGAGAGGGAGAGAATTTAGATTTAGATGGCCCTGCCAGACCCATGTGACTTGCCCCTTTCTGAAGCTCCTGTGGTCTCCAGCACCTGCTCCTTTAGACCATTGCTTGGGAACCATGGTCCTCTTTCTCTTGATATGCCACTGCATGAAATTGCTGCACTTTAAAGTTCACTGAGAAATTGTCATAGCTTTCAAGAAGAATGAGAGCATATCCAAACAAATGCATAGATTCTTCAGTTTCTGTAATTTGTCAATGGCATGCCAATGTTAAATACTTGTTTTCACTTTTTTCTTTTAGGATTTTAACACCAAGAAATGAATAAATTGCGACAAAGCTTTAGGAAGAAGAAAGATGTTTATGTTCCAGAAGCCAGCAGGCCACACCAATGGCAGACAGATGAAGAATCAGTTCGCACTGGAAAATGTAGCTTTCTGGTTAAGGTAAAAACTGATGGATATTCTTAATTTTCATTTATGATTGATGATGAGAAATAAGCTTTTTGTGATGAAATGAATTGGTGACTTGTCTAAAATTATTATAGTTTGGAATAAAAACCACATGAACCATAAAGGCAATGGTTTGGAAAAAGGCTTTTGTTTGAAAGCTCTTGTTTTAGCAACAGGATAACTCATCTATATATTTCTTGGACATGGCAAATAGTGGATTTCTGAACAAGAATTCACTCTACCATGGGGAGCAAGATGGAGTACAAGCATGTAACCTACCTTGGAGGCATTTGGCATCTCCCGGCCTGCAGGTCATGTTAGGACTTTGGTAGGTCCGCCTATTTGGCAGACTGACCCCACCCCACCCCCGCAGTGCATCCTAGGACTCAAAGCATTGGGGTCAGTCAGTCTTCTGACCCCCATGCTGTGCATACCAGGATGCACTGTGGGGATGGTCAGTCTATTAAATAAGGAATTTTTCTTCTTTGGCAAACTGGACCAGCCCCCCCCCCCCCCACCACTGGATGGTGCATCCCCAGAATGCACCAGATCATGTGCCGTCATTTTGAAAAGTAGTGGTGGTGAGGGAGAGGAGTGTGTAGTTATCACTCCTACAGAAAGGTGCTCTGGGGGGAAGGTCGCTTAATAGAAGTCAACAGGTCACCAATTATTTTAATGAGGTTGGGGGGGGGGAGGTTGCATTGGAGTCTGTCGGCCAGCAATAAATTTTATGAGGTCGGAGGTGGGGATTGGGGTGCAGCAGACAACAATGGTTTTCTACTACTACTACTACTACTACTGAGCATTTATATAGCGCTACCAATCGTACGCAGCGCTGTACAGACATGTAGGAGACAGTCCCTGCTAATCAGAGGTTACAATCTAGTCAAGACAAAACACAGAGCTTACAATCTAGTCAAGACAAAACACAGAGCTAACAATCTAGTCAAGACAAAAATGGCACTGACAATCTAGTCAAGACAAAACACAGAAGTCAAGATCTGAAAGCAACAGTGAAGAGGTGAGTTTTCAACCTGGATTTGAAGAGGGCTAGAGAGGGTGCCTGGCGAACAGGCACAGGTAGCTTGTTCCAGGCGTAAGGCGCAGCAAGGTGAAGGAGCTGGTTTCTGGGGGAGGGGGAGAAAGAGGGGGGCCTCCTTTGATGTCTGGATCATCTAGGGAGAAGTTCAGACCTCACTTCAGATGGCCTTTTTGCTCCCAGCTGAATCTTTATGCCTGCCTGTAGCTGGTGTTAAAGATTCAGTTAAAAAAACTGTGCTAAATTTTAGCACCGAGATATAGAAATGATTTAAATAAGTAAAATAAAAATATATACCATGCTCTTTAAAATCAGTGCGGTTTACAGGTAGCATCAGTTTGTACAATGCAGGCGGAACATGCAATGTACTTTACAGAGAACAGGTATTGTAACTTGGGTTCCAAATGGAGGTAGCTATATACAAACTGAGCTGTTGTGTCACGGGTATGTTTGTGGCAACACAACATGCTCTGAAAACTATTTACAGTTTTGGACAGCTATTTACAGGTTGGACAGTTGTATTTGCTGGATGTGGTTGCGTCAACATGATGTGAGTGTGCTGGTGGTGTCATTATGGTGGGTGGGAGGGTATGTTGGGTTGTGATGTATTGCTGGTGTGGGAGTAATGCAGGAGAAAAAGATGGTGCTTTAGTGCCTTCCTAAATTGGGCACAATTACATATGCAGCACTTTGCATGCAGTTTGCATGCCCACTGCACTGCAGTTTAGCGCAGTATTTTTTCTGCCATTTTTCCCACACTATCTTGTTTTCTGCATTGGAGAGCAAGCCTAGTGTGGGAAAAGCGACAGAAAACTGCTGCGCTAAGGTTCTCTGCATTGGCCCCTATGAAGCCTAAGATAATTAAAACAATAGAGGTTTTTGGCAGAGATTGGAGGAGATGTTGGCTGTTTGACAATTTCATGATTATTCAACAAACATGACCTCTATGGGAGCATGGCAAAAAGGAAGCTACTGCTGAAGACTAGGCATACGATCTGCTTCATAGCATTTGCACTGTATGATTTTGTATTATTTTATTAAGGGTCTTATTGCTTTTTTCTTTCCTCTGTCTACTAGCCTGTTTGACTTCTGTCTGCACAATGTGCAGGCTAGTGGCAGGCCTCATTGTCTTTCTCAGGCTATACTCTCGGGATGTTAAACGTCTGGGCCTTCCAGCCTGTGCAGCCATGTAACATGCTGCACAATGGCACTTCTCCCTGCATACATAACCCCTTCCATCTCTGCTGCTGTATATGTCTCCTTTCTGCTATATCATGGAAGCATGGCTGGGGTAAATGATAAACCATATGTGCCCTAAAGCTATCTCCAGGAACAAGCAGGAATGAGTCTTCACATATGGGTACGTCGGTACCGACGGAGCCTGCACGGGAATGCTGCCCAGCTTCCAATCAGAAAGCTTTTGGCAGCATCCCTCGCGCCTGCGCAGTGACTTCCCGCCTTCTCCACAGCCTCTCTTCAGTTTTCGTTTTTCCGCGGAGCCGGCAGGACGTCCTCCTGTCACTGCAGAAACTTTTCTTTTTAATTACTTTAATTACTTTAGTTTTTTGTTTTCTTGTGGTCGCGGCTGTATTTCCCGCTGCCACCGATATCGCCGGTGGATTTTTGACTAAATTCTGAGAAACATTTTCTTCAGTTTTTTTGCCTTAATTTCTTGGGCCTACTAGGCCTTTTCATTATGGAGCCTTCTTTTCCTAAGAAGTGCATTCGATGTGGAAACACCTGTTTCTTTTTAGACACCAATAGTTGGTGTCTCAACTGTGTGGGTCCTGACCCTTTTTCCCCTGACTTGTCAGGAGATAATTTTGTGAAGAAACCTTCAGTATTTAGAGTTTCCCTCGATACCGTTTTTTCCTCGGCAGTGAGGGTACCCGGTTTCTCTACTTCACAGGCTCAGGTAACCCAAAAACAGTCTGTTAAGTCTAGTCAATGCTTGAGTGGTATGTCCCATGCCCAGCATGGTGACGGCTCCGGCCTTACCCTCAAGAATCCATTGGCATTACCCCTGCGGGAGTCTTCGGGCTTCAAAGCGTTAAAGGGGTTTCAGGATGTTCCTGGGGCTCACCCCTCACAGAACATGCCTGAGCCATGCGCGGGGGTGGTATCCGCTTCGAGCGGTACTGAGCCTCCGGCATCGGCACCGGTGTCGAGTATTCTACTCTTCACCAGGGATCGTCATCGGGCATCCTTGGTACCTTCGGGACCGATCGATACGCACCGCATTGACTTCCCTCAATCTCAGCCATGCTCCGGGACGGTACCGGCGTCGATCGGTTCCGATACCCTGGCATCGGCATCGAGGTGGACCGCCTTACCCTTTGCAAGAGGTGCTCATCGGGTATCCTCGGTACCGTCAGTATCGATCGATGTATCCCAGGCTGCCTTAGTGGTATCGGCATCGCCGATACTGCCACCGGCGTCGGAACCCTCACGACATGCATCGATAGTCTCGCTTTCTTCGATGCCGAGTCTTGAGCCGATATCTAGTCTCGAGGACTGCGTACCGACGCGTCCCGGAACCGACTCCTGTCGTTTCCAGATAGGCAGTTCCGAAGATCCTAGCCATAACTCCCTCATGATCTCGGTACCACTGCAGCCATTCCCGATGGCAACTTCACCTGCTAATCCTTTATCAGTATCGATGTCGATGCCTGTTCTTGCACCGATGCCTAGTTTAGAACTGATACCTGGCATTGGTGCAATACCCTGTACGTCCTCTGGTGCTCAGGCTCTTTCTTTAGCCTTACCAGGGATGGTTCCCATAGGAGATCAGTCTTTTCAGGCTTTTCTCCTGGATATGGCAACCTTTCTTAATATTTCTATCCCTGATTGTGATCCTACTCATGGCTCACCGGCACAAATGCAAAATATAAAGCTTCCTTTACATCCTGCTCTGCAGGATCTCCTCCTCAGGGTCTGGAAATCGCCCTTACGACTTCCTCTAGTTTCTACAGGCATTGAGGTTCGGTACCGGGTGCCACCCTCTCCAGGGTTCCAAAAGCCTCAACTTTCTCATCGTTCCCTTGTAGTGGAATCGGCACTGAGGAAAGTTAAGAGCAAGAAGAAGCATTCTTCTTATCCGCCGGGTCGTTCTTCAAGAACACTCGATGCTTTTGGTCGTCAGGCCTTCCAAAACTCTATGCTGGCCTCCAGAGTTCTTTCATATATTTTTCACATGAGTCTGACACTCCAGGAAGTCACAGAGAAATTGTCTCTTTTGACCCCTTTTTTACCAGAGCCCAAGGCTACTGATTATTCCTTGCTCATCAATCACAGCCGGAATATATCCTGGTTCCTGTCTCGTGCTTCTATAGACTCTTTTGAGTCCGTTAGCAGATCCTCTGCTATTGCCATTGCAGCACGTCGCAGAGCCTGGCTTGAAGCTTCAGACTTGAGCAGATGGGCACAAACTATACTAGCTCATTCTCCTTGTACAGGAGAAGGTCTCTTCAATAAGGAGGCTTTAAGTCAGGTTGCTCAATGCTCCACTGACTCTCCTTCCACTAAAATCCATTCTAAGCCACCTCCTTCTTCAAAGAGTAGGAAATGTCCTACCAAACCTTCTTTCCCTAAGAAAAGAAAGTTTCATTCATCTCCTGCCCATTATTTGGCTGTACCTAAACAGGGGACGCCTCAGCCTAGTCTGAAGTCCTCCAGTTCTGGCCAGTCTCAGCATTCCCAGCAACCATAGGGGCCGGGAATTGTAACTTACACTTCACTTCTACACATTAGAAGTTTATTCACTGTGCTTTTCTTTTTCAGTGTACTAATCTGTCGGAAAATTTTTTGTTCAGGGACTACACACTTCTCCTCTTCTTACCCTCTAGAAGAGCAGTTGCAACTATCCCCTGATAGTTTCTATTCCAACTGAACATTTTTTCCTTCAGTTGAGTTACCCTATGGGTACGTCACCCTCCAATTACTTGAGGGGTACCATACTGAAAAGCTTCTCTAGCAAGCTGGTTCCCCAGACAGGGAGGAGAGAGATCTCCTCTCTTTTCTTGTCTGTTTTTCTTTATTCGGCACAGGACAATCTCTCTGCTGTTTCCATCAGCAGCTCTGCCTGCAGGAGTTACAGTAATTGTATTACTGTGACTTTTTCCAAGTTCCAGTCCCTTGTTCAAAATTTTGTCTAGCCTCAGTAGTGATTCCAAACTATCTTGGATCCTCCTACTCGTTTAGGCTTTCTCACATTATTCTAACCATCTCCTCTCCTAGGATAGGGCAACACACCTGACTTTAGTCAGTTTATCTCATAGCTCTCCTGCACAATGCTCTCTGCAGTCTTCAGAGAAGCTTTCTACTATGAGGGCCTTGCTATAGAGCATTGACCTTGTCTCTGAAGTTTCTCTATTAGTAGGAAAAAACTTATAAACCCTTCCTATGCCTGTGAGGGTTCTCCACACCCCCTCTAGCCTGGGGTGTTAACACGAGATATCAGTTCTTCTGCGTGAAAATCCAAGGCTTCTGTTTACGCATGCTACCTCTGGGTCCCTCCATAGGTCCCTCTGGTATCTTCCCTGCGTTTCTCCACATCTACCATGTCAGTGTTCTGTGGAACTCCTGCCTTGTTCTTTACAGATTCATATGTTCATCTGTTCTCACGTGAACATCACGGTTATCTGGTTAGATTGCCTTTCTGCATCCCTCAATCCATGAAAATAGAATCTTTTTCTTTTATATTCCCCATGTACAATTATGGGGCTGGGTGGTAGACATGTATCTTCAACCTGTTGTCTTGTATGTAGCATCTCCATATATGTCTACATACCTATATCATTACTCTGGTGGTGCTAAACCATGCCCCACAAATTTACATATGTTCAGGTATATCATATCTATATCTATTTGATATATTTCACCACCCATATCCTAGTATACACCTCTGGACCTATCTCTATCTATCTATCTATCTATCTATCTATCTATCTATCTATCTATCTATCTATCTATCTATGGGCCTCTTAAGGGTTGGTCTGTCTTACACACTATCACCCTTACTGTCTATACTACATGTTTTACCTCCTAGAGGTTTTTAGACAGTCTGTCGCCCTACGTCCCATGCCATATTACGATGCAGAAACGGTTAGGCACCAATAACCACTTTGGTGCTAACATCTTCCATTTTTTCTTTAAGTCCATGAAGCATCAAGCTTCAATATTTTTCCTATCTCTTGCCAGCTAGGAAAAACAGTGTACCTCTTTATCTTTGAGTACACAACTGTTTTCCATGGGAATAGGGTTTTTTTTCCAGTCCCCCTCTTCCCGCCAGGACTGGGCTAGTTGTCCAACTCAGTCAGTCTTCTTCCTTTAGTCCTCAATGTTAATGACCTTATGCCTAAAGGAGTTTTCAGCTTTTCTCATAAAGCTTTCCATTGAAGACCTGACGTCAAATCCTACCCAGTTGACACCTGGATCATCTACTACCTCCAGGTCTGGACCTTCATCCTCACTACTGAGAGGTCACCTTGAAGATTCCGCCACTGCTTATCCAGTAGACTCCATCATGCTTTCTACTTCCTACAATACAGTAGGTAAGCTGCATATTTTAAGTGTACATTAAATGTCTTTTAATGCTACTCATCATATCTACCAAGGACTCCTGTAGTTTGTAGAACCCTCTAGTCCTTGGCTATGCTGTTTCTTTCCTCACAGCTCCTTTATTGTCAACTCCTACCCTCCATCCCACATTGGATGCCGGGGATTCCTGGAGACAAAATGCACCCCTGATCCAGGCACTTGCATTTTTATGGGATCTCTCCCTGGCATCTCCAGCTAGGGAGTCCCCATATGTGAAGACTCATTCCTGCTTGTTCCTGGAGATAGCACAGTTACTTACCTGTAACAGGTGATCTCTGGGAACAGCAGGAATTAGTCTTCACAACCCTCCCACCTCCCCTAGGAGTTGCATCTTTTTATCTTCTTCCTTTTCTCTCCTCGCCTTTGTCTCAGCTCTGAAACTCAACTGAAGAGAGGCTGTGGAGAAGGCGGGAAGTCACTGCGCAGGCGCGAGGGATGCTGCTAAAAGCTTTCTGATTGGAAGCTGGGCAGCATTCCCGTGCAGGCTCCGTCGGTACCGACGTACCCATATGTGAAGACTAATTCCTGCTGTTCCCAGAGATCACCTGTTACAGGTAAGTAACTGTGCTTTTCTAGGGAAGGAAGAATCCATCTATTTGATGATCCGTATAGTCATGTGAGTCACTCATTTGACTGAACTGCTACCTTCACCGAATGCTTGGTACAGGTAATCAACTTTGTGGTACAGACATAGGAATAATGAAACTAATTAAAACTAGTGGTTGCAGCTTGAGTTCATAATTCAGGGCGAGTAGCCTAGTGGTTAAAACAATAGCCTACTACCCAGGAGATCTGGGTTTGATCCCCACTGGCACTCCTTGTGGCCTTGGGCAAGTCACATTGCCAGGCCTTTTCTTCCAAGGTAATAGAGAGTAATCTACTTTCGGTCATACCTTGCCAAGAAAACCCAGGGGCTGCTGGATTGCCAGGAGTCAGCATTGACTTGAAGGCACTTAAGGGTATCTTCTTTTTTTAAGAGGTATGCCATATACAGAAGTGTCATATAGACATGTATCATCAGCACAAAATTTAGCAATTGTAGTGAGCACATCTTGGATTCATACTATTAGGAGTGATTAAAAATAAACAAGTTGTAAAGTTCCTGCTAAAAGTGGTGCACAGTAATACATTTTAGTACAAATAATTTTTATTCCATATTGTCTTGCTTAGACCAGTCCTGTCCAGACAAGTGGATTGTGTTCCCCTACCAGGAGATTGGTGGAGAAAGAGAGCCAATGAAATGTCCAGGTTTCAGTGACATCACTCCCATGCCCTTATCAGCCTGAGCCCCACTAGAGGGCATCTCAGTATTTTTCTGTCTCCAACAGATAGTGTGGTTGGATTTTCTCATCTCTGAAGAAAATCTGAACAAGTGAGAGAGAAAAAGATTGATTTCCCTCATGAACAACCACCTTGAGGGTGACTCTCTCACTTGAATGTGATGTGGGAGGCTCCTCTAGACTAAGGTCTTTTTGATAGACATAGGAGGAGGAATATTGGTTCAACTCCATGCTCTTATTCTATTAAGCAGCCAGAATACTGGAAAGATTTGGATTTGGAAGAATTCAACAGCTTCACACAACTTTAATGCCTTCTCCCTTCCTCCTCCTCTGTACCCCCTGCTCTTCCTCGAAGACTGAAAACGTCTCAGAGGTATGTGCCAAGCCTGTTTTAAAAATTTCAAGGCACAGAGAAATAGCGTCTGGGGGAGTAGCTTTGGCATGGCATGGCTGAGCCCGGGGTTGAGTACCAAGGCTTGATTTTGTCATTGTCGTCGGGGTTTCCTGAACTTGTCCATTTTAGGGCATAAGTCTGGGTAGACTGTGGGTGACTGTAGCTCAGTATCGGTGCTTCCTGCCATTTTCCAACACACGCTGTTAACATTTTCTGTTTTTGTACGCCTTGTGCACAAGCGATCCCATCACATGTTCTGCCTGAGCAGCTTCAAAGTGTGTTCCTGCTCAAGCACCTGTAACATGCGCTCTTGTACGTGCTACATTAGTGTGCACTTTTGTGCCTGTGCATCTTAGCATGCACAAATGTTTGCCTTCTCTTAACTCTTTCTGTCTTCTTCCAGAAATTGTTTGACCTGTGATAAGCAGAGTGTCTCCTCAATGGCTTTATCCTGCATGGCAATCTCTGACTTTTCACTGATAACCTGTTTTCTTTTTTCCAAGAAAGGAATTTGGTTGGCCTGGCATTTTCGGCCTCAAGGTTGGAGGCGACTGATGGTGCTGTGGGTGAGAATAATAGCCTGGCCTTGTGTTCCGGTGACCGCGCTTCTGGCCACTCCCCTTCTTCAGCGGGCTCTGCTTCAGCTGTCTTCCCAGTGTTGGGGATCATTTTCAGGGATGGGAGCTCTCTGAATCCGGGTTGTCCACCCCAGAATTCTTTTCCTCCTTCGGCACGCCTGGTCTTTAGGCGCAGAAGCTCAGACACTGCAGCCTTTGGATTTCCTCAAGCTTAGTCACGTGAGGGATGGGGCAGAATGTATAGAAACCCAGTTTGTGTCTCCTTTTAAGTGATTCGGGCAGAGATTGTCTTTGGAGATGTGGGTCATCTGAAATACTGACTTGAGTCTTGGTTCTTGCATCTCAGTTGTGGAGTCTGATTCAAAAGAAAATTGTGTTAACCATCAGAAATATACGTAGTGGCTGGCATTTTCCGCCTGTCCCAGAAGGGGATCTGGCAGCATTGATTGCTTGATTTTCCTTCTCCTCATATATGATTGACGCTCCAGCGACTGAGCAGGGGTTGCAAGTTCCCCCTCTTCTACAAGTGGTATAGATATTCACAATAGTCTTTCTGTTTCTGGATGTAATCAAGAATATGTTCTGGTCAGAATGGGTTGATAAGCTACCCAGAGAGGAGTGCACTGCATGAGCTGGTCTGCTCGAAGTGATGGCGCAGGTCACGGTGGTCACGAAGTGAGCATCCACTCCCATGGAGGTCAGATTAGCCTTAAAGGGCACTATGGATAGAAAGATGGACACTCTACTGAAGAGTCAGTTTGCAGCAGCAGCAGCTGCCATTCTCCAATTGATGGTGTGTGCAGGCCTGATGCCTCTTGCCCTGCTTCTGTGGATTTAGTTTCTCACGCTGGATGATGCTACCCCTCCTTTGGATTTGGTTACTGTCTTTCTTCTGATGCCATGTATATTCTAGCCCTATTAGCAGCTAGTTATTGTCTTGGCGGTGATGCGGTGTTGGATATGGCCTTGCCACTGGGCAGCAGATATGCCCTCCAGTGACTGGCTACCTCAACTGGCATTAAGGGAGAAGGCTCTCTTGTGGGGCTGATTGGAGAAGTTGGTGAAGGATTTGGCTGAGGCAGAGTCTTATTGCCTTTCAGAGGATAGACAATAAGGGCCTGGGAAGCAAGCAGGATTGTTTCCCTCTTTGGCCTCTGCCCATCCATTGCTGACATGCCGAACTGACTTCATCGGGTCTTGGGACACCTAGTGGTTCATCCTGAAAAGCCTTTCTTATCTGCTTCTGGATTTTGGGTCTGTAATCAATCCTTTCGATGGGGCTTTGTGGGCCAGAGAGTCAGGCTCCCTCCAGAAGGGGGTTCCTCTCTTTCACCACTATGAAGGTTTTGGAGCCCATTCCCGAATGTCACCAAGGATAGAAGGGTGCTAGACACCATTCAGTGGCTGTCCTGGACTGCAAGTGGCCGATCCCAGAGGCATTTGTCATCTTTCCATGTGGTTTGGAGGACATGAGTTCCACTGCATGATTCACATTGGATAAGTTACTGCGCCTGAAGGCGGTGCTGCCAGTACCCCGGTCAAGCAGGACAAGGGCAGATATTTCATTTCTTTCAGGATGCCAAAGGATGGGCTGCTTTCGACCACTGGCCTCAAGGCGGTCACTGTTCATTTGCGCGCGTTGTACTTCTGAATTTGTTACCGGATGATGATGAAAAAGCTGTTAGTGTAGCTGGGTTTAAAAAAAGATTTGGACAAGTTCCTGAGGAAAGGTCCATAAACCTAAAAGGGACCCAGGATATCACCGTTTGACCCAATACAAGCACTGAGGAACCTGTGTCTTTTGGGGAGACTGCTAGGTACTTATGACCTAGATTGGCCACTGTTGGAAACAGGATACTGGGCTTGATGGAGCATGGTCTGACCCAGTATGGCATATCTTATGTTCTTTTGTTCTTAACTCTAAGATCTGTGGTTTCGGCGATGCACGGAAGGGAGTTCCTAGCGTCTCTGATTTTGGCTGAAGCTTTTTGTCATATCCCAATCCTGGAGGATCAGCAGAGATGTCTGCATTTTGCCATGTTTAGCTCACACCATTAGTTTGCCGCCCTCTCCACTCCTCTGAGCATGTTCTCCAGGGTCATAGTGGTGGTGACTGCTGCGTTATGGTGCTAAGAACTGTGTGCATACCCATTCTAGTTGACTGGCTCATCTGAGCCCATTCTCTGTCGGAGGTTTTTCAGGGTTTGGCCTGAGTGGTGGTGTCCTTTAGGTAGGCTTCAGTTGGGTGGTCAATTGGGGAAAGCGTCCATCGAAGCCTTCTCAATTCCAGGAATTTCTGGGAGCACATTTCAATGCTTGAGTGAGCAGACTCTTCCTGCCAGAGGAGAGTGCAGAAATTGTTGGAATGACCTGAGGCATTATCGTTTATCGTTTGAGGCTTGATATACCACCCTTGGCTAGGCAAACAGAGCAGTTTACAATTGTAAGATAAAATCATACTCATAGAGGCAGGAAAAGGAAAGGAACTCCATTTTCTTACAGGAAAGGAGAAGGAGGGTAGGGTAGAATGATGGGAATGAAGGATCAGAGATTTGTGATAAACAAGACAGAACATGGCTACTTGTTCTGTAGTACTCTAGGTGACATCTACGCCAAATGCTTGTATGAATAGGTGGGTTTAAAGGAGGGTTTTAAGTTTGGGGAAAGAAGGTTCCAGACGTAGCTGAGAGGGAAGGCAGTTCCAAAGAGTAGGGGCAACATAGAAAAAGCGGAGCAATGTGTGGAATCATATTTTGTGCAAGAAGGGGAGCGGAGGGGCCAGGTGGTTGTCATGGAGTAATCAAAGACAGCACTGTGGTTCATAGAGGATAGTTGAGGAAGAGAGGTGCTCAGTTATGTAGGGCCTTGTGCGTGAGGGTGAGAATTTTAAAGTGAATCCTCTGTGGAACAAGGAGCCAGTGGTGCTGGATGAATAGGGGTGTGACGTGGCCAAATTTTCTGGCATAGGTGACAGCACGGGTAGCAGTGTTTTGTATAGTTGGAAGCTGTTTCAGTTGATGGTGTGGGCTACTGGTAAATATGATATTGCAATAGTCATCATGTAATGACAGTACTAAGAAGGAGAGTAGTCTGAGTTGCATGGTCAAAGAGGGGGCAGAGAGCCCGAAACCTGCGGAGATTGTTGAATGGGTAAGATAGGAAATGTGGGAGAAGAAAGACAGTTACAAATCGTTGTATACTCCAAGGTATTTAAAGAAAGAGTGTAGTGTGATGGTGGTAGAGCCAAGGGAAGAAGCCAGAGACAGAGTGGTATTGGAGCCTGTGATCCAGGTTCTGGATTTCAACAGGCTCTCATGGTTTGGGATTATCTACAGCTTCGTGGCTTGATGGCTACAGTGGCAATCAAGATAGTGCCATGGGCATGCTTTTGTGAGGTTGCTTCAACGGCCCTTCCTGACCAGAGTTCAAGCTCAGGCTGGGAGTGAGAGCCAGTTTGAGGTGGTGGCTATACACCCATTATTTGAAGACTGGCTTGCCATTGGATGATTGCTTATGGATTCTTTTGTCAACTGACTGCAGTCTCGTGGGCTTGGAAGCTCTTGTGAAGACGAAACAGCCCAGGGCTGTTGGAGCCACAGGCAAGCAGTATACTCTGTCAACTGTCTCGAAGCAAGGGCTGTCTGGCTGGCTCTCTTATGCTTTCCTGCCCTTGGTCAAGGACAGAGTGGTGCGAGTGTTCTCGGGCAATGCCACGGCAGTCAAAGCAAGTCAATAGTCAAAGCAGCATGTGGTATGCAGGAGTGGCTCTGGGGATGACTCTGATTTGCATGGGTGGAAGTGAGCCTCCTAGCTCTGTCTGCTCGGCACATTGCCGGGGTGGTAAGTGTGGAAGCAGTCATTGTCGTGACACTCTCTATCCCGGAGTGTGGGAGTTGAATCAGGAGGCATTTTAGATGCTTTTCCTCCATTGAGATTGCCCCGTGATGGAATTGATGGCATCACGCTCCAGTGTCAGTCTGCCATTTCTGCACTCGCAGCATGAAAACAAAAAAGCGGAGCCTGGACTGGTATAGTAAACCTGGTTTATTACGCCCCAACGCGTTTCGGCCACCGGCCTTCTTCAGGGGGTCTTAGAGAACACACCTCAAAAATAGTAAACATAAACATAAAAGTTAAAATCATAATATATAAAAAAAGGTTTTGTATTACATCAATAAATAAATAAATAGAATATTGATGAAATAATAAATAAAACCATAACTTACACATAGAGCATCTAAAGGACAAACTATTAATCCATAATAGTTAATTAAAAACAAACTAATAGATAAAAATATATATTATAAAATACATATACACTAGAAAATAATAAATACCTTTTAAAATGCCAAAAAAAGGCCAAAAAAAAGGAGAGAGACGAGGAGAAGCAAACAATAAATAAATACCTTAGTAGGATCAAATTGAATGTTATCCCGGAATGAACCTACGGGATACTGACGGCTGACAATGAACAAATAAATTATTAAATAAGTAAATAAATACTCACAAAGCAAATAAATACAATTCTAAAACATCAATAATACATATTGACAAATGTATAACCAGTTAGTAATAAATAATTAATTACATAAATAAATATACATATACAGGAACACAAAAAGAGCTTTCTTTGCTTGCTTTACTTGCTTTCTTTGCTTGCTTTTTTTGCTTTCTTTGCTTTTTTTACTTGCTTTTTTTTGCTTTTTTTGTGTTCCTTGAAGTACCTTGTTTGTCCATATATGCAAAGTTTTTATTACACATGTATACAGTTTTACTTTCATAATTGCTATGTTTTTTATACAGTACATGTGTTTTTTACACATTTTTTTATGTATATGTATATTTATTTATTTATTTATTTCATCAATATTCTATTTATTTATTTATGGATGTCCCTGCTCCCTTCTCACTTACAGCTTGGCTCTTGCAGGAAGTCAGCTGATGTATAAACCCTAGTCTTCTACAGTGTTTTCCGCTCTGCTCAAGCCTCGAAGGTCCTATCAGCCTGTCAAATGTGCAAGTTTGGTACCACTTTGAGCATGGATGCAGCGCGTAACATTTTGTTCCTGAGTCTACCAAGGTGCCAGCTCTGTTAGCCTTCTGCAGGATGGTCTGGAAAAGATTTTCCCTTACTTCCCTTAGAGTCCAAATGTCAGCCTTGTCCTGTTTCAGAGGTCCAGTGACTGGAAGTCTTCAGCCTTGCACCCAGATGTTTCACTTTTTCTTCAAGGTGTTTGGCGTTTGCATCCTCCCCTTTGATGATTTGTCTCTTCTGGGATCTCTGTCTGGTGCTTTGGTCCCTGGTGTTGGAGCCCTTTGAGCCTCTGGAGCATAATACCCTGAAGGGTGTGTCTTCAAGACTATTTTCTTGATTGCGATTTGTTCGGCAAGGCGGATTTCCAGACCAGAAGTTCTGTCTTGCTGGGATTCATATTTGCCCTTTTTTTTTTTTTTTTTTTTTTAGAGGGGGCCATTTCCATTCGACCTGTGCCTTCCTTTTTTGCCCAAGGTGATATCTCCCTTTCATGTGAACCAAGTGGTTTGCTTGCTCTCTTAAGGATCTTTGCCTTGTGGATGTCCAGAGGGTGCATTTCTGGTACTTGGTGGTTATGAATTCCTTTCATAAGTTCGATAATAATTTTGTGCTGTTTTGCTTGCCTGCACAAGGGTTTCACTGCAGCCAAGTCTGCCTTGAGATGCTGTATCAAGGAGGCGATTGCCTCTGCTTATCTGTTAAGGAACTTAGCCAGTCTTGGAGGTTTGTGTGTCCCTTCTATTCTGGCGCAAGTGTTCTCGTGGGCAGAGCTTGGCTCAGTAGTCCCTCTAGACCAGGGGTCTCAAACACGCGGCCCGCGAGACAACTTTGTGCGGCCCGCGACGGAGGAAAACAAAAAAAACCCGAAAACCCTGGCTTCTGCTGCTGCCGTTGCCGCCGTGGCAGCGGCAGAATCAATTGTCAAATTCAAAAAAAAAACTGACTTCTGCTGCTCAAGCAGCTGTCCTGCGGCCCCTTCCCCTCTGCCCGGAGATCCGACTCTGCTCTATCAGCGGCGTGCTTTTCAAGCCGCGAAGAGAGTATTCCCCTCTCGCGCGGCTTGAAAAGTGAATAGGCTTAAACCGCGCGAGAGGGGAATACTCTCGTCGCGGCTTGAAAAGCACGCCGCTGATAGAGCAGAGTCGGATCTCCGGGCAGAGGGGAAGGGGCCGCAGGACAGCTGATTTTGCTGCTTGAGCAGCAGAAGTCAGTTTTTTTTTTAATTTGACAATTGATTCTGCCGCTGCCACGGCGGCAACGGCAGCAGCAGAAGCCAGGGTTTGGGGGGTTTTTTTTTGTTCCCTCCTTCGCTGGCCGGTAATGAGTTAAGGCGGGGCTGACTGAAATGGGGTACTGGGGGTTAGGACGCGACGTGGGCTATTGGCAGGGGGGGGTTATGACTGGTAATGGGCTGGGGGGGGTTATAACTGGTAATGGGCTATGGTGGGGGCTAGGACTGGAAATGGGCAGAGGGGGGTAAGGACTGGAATTGCGCAATTGGCAGGGGGGGGGGTTATGACTGGTAATGGGCTGGGGGGGTTATAACTGGTAATGGGCTATGGTGGGGGCTAGGACTGGAAATGGGCAGATGGGGGTTAGGACTGGAAGTGGGCTATTGGCAGGGGTGGGGATATGACTGAAAATGGGGTGATGGGGGTTAGGACTGGAGGTGGGCAGATGGGGGTTAGGACTGGAAGTGGGCTCTTGGCAGGGGGGTGGGCTAGGAGTGGAAATGGGAAGATGTGGGATAGGACTGGATGTGGGCTGATTGGGGGGTTAGGACTGGTAATGGCCTATGAGGGGAGGTAAGACTGAAAATGGGGTGATGGGGGTTAGGACTGGAGGTGGGCAGATGGGGGTTAGGACTGGAAGTGGGCTATAGGCAGGGGGGGGTTATGACTGGTAATGGGCTATGGTGGGGGCTAGGACTGGAAATGGGCAGATGGGGGTAATGACTGGACGTGGGCTATCGGCAGGGGGGGGTTATGACTGGTAATGGGCTATGGTGGGGGCTAGGACTGGAAATGGGCAGATGGGGGTTAGGACTGGAGGTGGGCTGATTGGGGGGTTAGGACTGGTAATGGCCTATGAGGGGAGGTAAGACTGAAAATGGGGTGATGGGGGTTAGGACTGGAGGTGGGCTGATTGGGGGGTTAGGACTGGTAATGGCCTATGAGGGGAGGTAAGACTGAAAATGGGGTGATGGGGGGGTAAGACTGGAAGTGCGCTATGGGGAGGTTAGGACTGGTAATGGGCTATGGGGGGTCTAGGACTGGTAATGGGCTGGGGGGGTCTAGGACAGGTAATGGGCTGGGGGGTCTAGGACTGGTAATGGGCTGGGGGGGTTGCTAGGACTGGAAATGGGCTGAGTGGAAGGGGGGCTTGAACTGCAAGTGGCTGATGGGGAGGGGGGCTTGGAATGGAAATGGGCTGTGAGGGGAGGGAGCTAGGATTGGAAATGGGCTGATGGGGGGCTAGGATTGGAAATGGGCTGATGGTGAGGCTAGGATAGGACTGGAAATGGACTGATGCAGGGACTAGAAAGGAGCAGATGCTGGGTGGGGCTGGAACTAGAAGGGAGCTGATGTTGGGGGAGGATTAGAATGGGATGGAGCTGGGAAAGTGAAATGGAGAGGGGAAAAATATTTTGTCTGGCAGAGAAGACAAATCTACAATTGGCCAGGTATTGGGAGAGTAAGTGGGGATTGAGGATGGAGGGGTAAAATTTGAGTGGATGAAATAGGAATGAGGAAAGAGCAAAAGGAGAAAGATTAGTATGTTAAAGCAGATGTAGAGAGAGAGAATGGAAAAAAACTAGAAGAGAGAAGAAAGGACAAATGGACAGCAGACGATGGAGATAGCAGAAGACACGAAGAAACCAGAAGTGGCTGGAGCAATTGCAACTGAAAAAAAATGCACAAAAGGTAGAAAAATATCTCTTTATTTTGAATTTATTAACTGGAATATGTCAGCTCTGGGAAATGTGCATCATTAATGTCTGTGCTTTAGTACAAGAAATTAATTTATAGTTTTATTTCTACAGTGCTGAGGTATTCTGTGTAATTCCTATTTGACATTGCTACTTGTTCTCTTTTCCCAGTAGGTCATGTATTGTTCTCTGAAATGTATTGATTTAATATTTGCAGTGTTGCCTTTTGATAGGTAGGGTCTGGTGCTTTGTGAGTCCTGGTAGTGCTGTTATGATACGGGGTTTTGCTATGGGTTCCAAATGGGCAGTGTTTGTAGTAGTTCCTAATGTGCCTGGCGGTTGGCACTGGATTATAGTAATATAGAAATTTTCTAGTCTTTCTTTATCCATGCACTCATTATGCAACATTATGCAAATATTTATGCAAATGAGGCCCCGTGTCTTATGCGGCCCCCGGGTTACTTTACAAGTCCTCATTCGGCCCCCCAAGCAATTTGAGTTTGAGACCCCTGCTCTAGACTTTGTCAGGCAGCACTGTGGGCATCACTTTCCACTTTGTCAAGCATTCTGTTTGGATGTCCACGCTTGGGCGGACATGGCTCTTAGCTCAGGGGCTGTGAATTGCTGTGTCTTCTTCCTGCCCAGTGGAGGTGTAGCTTTGGTACGTCCCACTTGAATGGACTGGTCTAGCAGGACGATATGGAAGGTGATATTTTACTTACCAGATAATGTCCTTTCCTCAAGTCCTGCTAGACCAGTCCAGGACACACCGCTGTAATTGTGCTTGGTCTGTCATGTTGCAGTGGTATTTTTGGTCGGCTATGATTTATATGCTTGGCTCTGCATGTCTATATCCTACTGAGTAAATTATTGGAAACACTGCTGAAAGAGAAAATAGTGAGGTTTCTGGAGTCCAGTGGATTACAGGATCCGAGGCAGCATGGATTCACCAGAGGCAGGTCTTGTCAGACAAATCTGATTTCTTTGACTGGGTAACCCGGGAGTTGGACCGAGGGAGAGCCTTAGATATGGTGTATTTTGATTTCAGTAAAGCCTTTGACACCATTCCTCACAGGCGACCTATAAACAAACTGAGCACCCTAGGGATGGACCCTAAAGTTACTGCTTGGGTTAGAAATTGGTTGTGTGGGAGGCAACAAAGAGTACAGGTAAATGGAGCTCACTCTGAGGAGAAGGATGTTACCAGTGGTGTGCCCCAGGGAGCTGTCCTTGGTCCGATTCTTTTTAACATCTTCGTCAGTGATATAGCGGATGGGCTGTCGGGTAAGATTTGCCTCTTTGCGGATGATACCAAAATCTGAAATAGAGTAGACACCCAGGAAGGTGTAGATAACATGAGGAGGGATCTAGCTAAGTTTGAAGAATGGTCTAGAATTTGGCAGCTGGGATTTAATGTTAAAAAAATGCAAGGTCATGCATTTGGGCTGCAGCAATCCAAAGAAGCAATATAGTATAGGGGGTGAAGTACTTTTGTCCACCAAAGAAGAGCGGGACCTCGGTGTGGTTGTATCTGATGATTTTAAAGTAGCTAAACAGGTAGAAAAGGCGACAGCAAAAGCTAGAAGGATGCTTGGATGCATAGGGAGAGGAATGGCTAACAGAAAAAAGGAGGTGATAGTGCCTCTGTATAAGTCTTTGGTGCGACCTCATTTGGAGTATTGCGTGCAATTCTGGAGACCACACCTCCAAAAGGATATAAACAGGATGGAATAATTACAGAGGGTGGCTACTAAAATGGTTATTGGTCTTCATTATAAAGCATATGAGGACAGAGTTAAGGATCTTAATATGTACACCTTCGAGGAAAAGTGGAATAGAGATGATATGATTGAGATGTTTAAATACCTCCGTGACATAAATGCACAGGGGAGAGCCTCTTTGGATTGAAAGCAAGTTCTGCTATGAGGGGACATGGGATGAGGGTGAAAGGGGATAGATTCAGGAGTGATATGCGTAAATATTTCTTTACGGAAAGAGTGGCAGATCCGTGGAATAGTCTCCCAGTGGAGGTGGTAGAGATGAGGACTGTATCTGAATTCAAAAAAGCATGGGACAAACACAGGATCTCTAAAGGAAAAAAGGGAACTGTGTGTGTGTTGTTATGGAAGGACAGACTAGATAGGCCATGTGGTCTTTTTCTGTCGTCATTTTTCTATGTTTCTATTTTCTCCTGTACATGATTTCTCTACTATCTGAGACCTCATTGTTGTTCATGTTGAAGTTTCCCATATCTTTTGGTGCAAATACTGAGGGGCCCTCTGGTGGCTCTGGCTGATAGGAACATTGGAGTGATGTCATTGAAATTTGGGCATTTCATTGGATCTCTGTTTCCACCAATCTGCTGGTAGGGGAACATAACCCACTTGTTTGGACTGATGTCTAGAAGGACTCAAGGGAAGGACATGATTTGGCAAGGAAAGTGTCACCGTGGTTTTTATAACTTACTAGGTAATTTTGGAGAGCGCTGGCAAAAAGAGCTTGAATGGACATTGATTCTTCCATTCTTCCACTGACATGGTTCTGACATTGCGAGTGTTGGAAACAGTAACATACTTCTGCTGCTCAGCCATTCTGCTTTTTTCAGGTCCTTGCTCCCTGACATGGAAGATGCATGGTGATTTCACTAGGAGTCCATGGCTGTGTATACATACGCAGTATTGCGTATGAATAGATCGACAAACTCTCCACAAAATACACACTCACTTATGCAAATCATGCTTAAAACCCAAGTAAATAACCCTTTGTTCCTTATCGTCCCTCCAGTCCAGTTCCGCACCTCTGGTTAGTGTACCACTTCCAGCAGCTTGGAGACTGAGCTTGTCATCTTTTTGATGACACTAGTGTACATATGCAGCTGGCACTGCCTACCAGCCTCAGTATGCTCAGTCTCCAAGCAGCTGGAGGAGGTAGTGATCCAGGGTGCTGGACTCACTGAAGGGACAACTAAGGAGATAGGTTTAGTTTGCTTTTTATTTCCCCTGTTAAGGTGCAGGTTTCTTTGTTTTTAAAAGCAGAAGTAAAAAAACAAAAAACAGAAGGCATGTCTCTTGTGTGCATCAGTGATGCTGAGAGCTAAGCTATCAGTAGCTTAGCTACTGGCAGGATCTCCCGAGACAGACAGGTCTCAGCTGAGGTGCCAGGCTAAGACAAACCACCCATCTGGGCAGCAGCAGAATGGGACAGTGTTGTAAGCAGAGGATCACATTTCTGTGACAAATGCAACACTGAAATTACCTGTGCGGAAAAAGGCCTAGAAAATCTACTTCTGCATCTTGCCACGAAAACCCAATGGATAGTCACAAAACAAATTACATTATAGTACTGGAAGATGTGACCCCCAGGTTGGAAAGCACTTAAATGGCTACTGGGGATGAGCTGAAGACTTCTCAGAGTAAAGCTAGCATTTATGATGTGGTTGGATCTGCTGATGTAGCTGCGCATCAAATGAGAGTCAGAAGTTGCAAAGATGACTTACATATTGGGACTTAGAACGTACAAAGCATGAACCAAGGGAAGTTGAAAATGGTCAAGAAACAAAACAGCCAATAAACACTCCAACTCCAGACGAATTTGCCACCTACTTCCAAAGCAAAACCACATCTTCAATAACCAACCCAGCGAAACTCGAACTGCCCATTACCCACCACAGCCCCACCAGCTCTCGCTCACCGACCCTGGAATCCTTCTATCCATACCCTCCTGATCAAATAGAAAGAGTCATCACTGGGATTAACACCACGACCTCCCCAATGGACCCGTGTCCACCCTTCTGGATCAAACAATCAAAAACCTATCTCAGCCCAATCATAGCCAGAATCGCTAACACGTCACTAGCTGAAGGCACCCTTCTGCCCCTTTTGAAAACAGCAGCTATCAGACCTCTGATCAAGAATAACAAACTGGACTCATCTCCAGCCTCCCCTTCCTAACCAAGATCATAGAAAAGATCATATACCAATAGACCCAGAACCACATCGACTCCCATGCACAGCTAGACCAGCAACAGCACGGATTTCGACAGCAGCATGGTGTTGAAACCCTCCTCACAACCCTTCTTGACAGACTCATATAGGCCTCGACAAGAAAAAAACAAGGCTTCACCCTCATATTCATGGACATCGCCTCAGCGTTTGGCATTGTCAACCACAACCTTTTATTCACCCAACTCTATCAAAAAGGCGTGAGAAGCTTAGCCTTAGACTGGTTCAAATCCTACCTATCCGATCGACAACAACAAGTCCGAATAGACGACCAGGCATCCAGACCCTTCCAAAAGACGCAAGGAGTCCCCCAAGGATCATCCCTACTCTTCAACATCTACATACAGCCAGTCTGTAACATCATCCAATCATTCAACGTTCTATACCACATCTACGCGGATGACGTCTTACTATACACTCCGTTCATCACTAACAACCCAGACTACGCATCCATAGTTGAGTACTTCAACACAGTCTCAGACTGGCTCATGACACGCAACCTGAAGGTCAACACCAATAAGACAGAGGTCTTATTCATATCAAAGAACCCCACATTTACACCACTGCCCTCCCTCAAAGTAAAAGATTTCGACCTTATAACCAAGCAAGAGATCCGCTATCTGGGGGTAACAATCGACCAACACCTATCATGGGAGACCCACACTCAAAATATCACTAAATCTGTATACCATAAACTAAGAACCCTCCGACACCTACGTCCTCTCCTCAAAACCTCGGACTTCCGTTCGGTGGCCCAAGCTCTCATCCTTCCTCATCTAGACTATTCCAACATCATCCTTCATGGTAAGCCGAAGCACACCCTGCAGCCACTACAACTTGCCATGAACACAGCTGCCCGTACAATCTTAGCTGCATCCAGATATGACCACATTACTCCCATCCTAATTCAGCTCCACTGGCTCCCCATAGCAAGTCACCTGACCTACAAAGCAATGTTACTCACTTTCAAGGCCAGGAATGCAATGTCAGCAACCTCACTCTCAGAAATGATACAAAGAATGCCGGAGACCAGGTCCAGGAGAACATGTTCGGTAAACTCCCTCGCAACCCCCTCAACAATAAGGACCTGCACCCAATCAACCAAGAACCGAGCTTTCTCCCTATTTGCACCAACACAATGGAATGCCCTACCTGCAACGATACGTGCGATTCCAGATCTCACAACTTTTAGGAAGGCTTTGAAAACTCACCTCTTCCAACTTACGTACGATCACCGACCCTAGATCGGCCATACAAATGAAAACGGCAGACGGCACACGACTGTAGGCATGTGCCATCCAATAAGACTGTAATCCCTTACCACCATGTTCCACCCATGTCTGCCCTGTTCTACCCAAGTCTGTACCCGCCAGGGTTGTCCTAATTTAGATTGTGAGCTCGTAAGAGCAGGGACTGTCTTGTTTGTTCATATGTAAACCGCACTGATTTTAAATAGCACGGTATACAAAACCAAATAAATAAATAAATAAACTAGGCCCATTTTTCTTTTAAAATGGAAAAACCATCTAGTGGTTTTAAAAAATGTTCTAAGTGTGGTGGTAACATATCCGTCACCGACACCCATGACTGGTGTCTCAAATGTTTAGGACCTGACCATTCTCCATTGGACTGGCTCTCCTGTAGAAAGATGACCAAGAGGGGCCTGCAGAATAGAGCTGCAAAACTTGGTACCCTTTTTGCCGCAGATGCAATGTCTGTTGCATCGACGTTTTCCAGGGCTTCATCTTCCTCCCATGGATCCTCAGGTAACTAAACATAAGTCTCCTAAGACTAGCCGGTCCTCAAAGGGTAGATCTCCTTCCAAGTATCGAGATGCCATCGGCGTTGCCCTCGAGGAAAGTTCACCAGCAAAACAGCCCCGGCGGGAGGCTTCGGCTTCCAAAACACTAATGGGGCTCCAGGATGTTCTAGAGGCTTCCACCTCTGCAGAACTACTGGTGCCATACTCTGGGGTTCCAGCTGCTTCTATCGGTACCGACACCCAAGCATTGGCAGGAGCTATAGATCAAAGATTTCTCACTATCGAAAGCAGTCTGGCGGCTCTTTAACAGCTTCTGTACCGCTGAAACCGCTTCAGACCGTTCCACAGGTACCGGTACCGACTGCACCGGCCTCGGCGGGTATACCCCCCATGCCAAGTCTAGAGTCCATCTCTGGTATCGAGAGATCGGTACCGAGACACCTCGATACCGACTTCGATCAATACCGGTACCGTGCATTGCACAAACATCGAGATCAGAGATATTTTGAATCCTTCGATTCCGATGACTCTGACTCTGACGGTACTAGAGCAGTCCTTCCGGAGGATCCATCTCCTCCTCCTCAGCGGAGAATGTCTCCTCCAGAAGACATGTCCTTCTAGGATTTCATACGTGATGTGGCTCGAGGCCTTGCAGTCACGGTGACTCCTGAAAAGGAACCTAGAACAGAAGAGTTAGAAATTCTTCAATACCCTAAGGCTCCTAAAGAGCCCATTCATAAGATTCTTCATGATCGTATGCTGAGAATGTGGGAAACTCCTTTAACCACATCTCCACACTCTTGGAGACGCGATACCATGTATCGAGTTCCACCCTGTCCTGGCTTTCAGGAGACTCAGTTACCACACCATTCAATGGTAGTGGAATTGGCGATGTGTAGGATAAAGAGTGCAAAAAGGCATTCTTCCAATCTTCCAGGCCGAGAATCGAGAACTCTCGATGCCTTTGGCTGTCGATGCTTCCATGCTGTCAGCTAGAATCAGCTCATACATCCTTTACATGGGGATGTTCCTCAAGGAGGTTACAGGAGACTTGGAACTTATGAGCCCTCTTCTTCCTGACGATAAAAGAGAGGATTTTCTTACTCTGGTCAGGCATGCCTAGGATGTTTCCAAGTTTGTGAACCGTGCAGCCTTTGATAGCAAACGTTCTGCTGATGCATTCGAAGCAATCTCCATCGGTGCACGTCGTATTGCCTGGCTTCAGACATCAGACTTGGAAATTTGGGTACAAGATAAACTGGGAAACATTCCTTGCACAGGAGAAAATCTCTTTGGCAAGAACTGGCAAGAAAAGGCTAATGAGATTGACTCTGACAATATCACTTTGGACAGATTGTCAAGGTCTACAGCCAACCCAGCAAAGAAGAGATCTAATAAAACAAACCCTTCAACAAGAAAAAGAAGTTCTATCCTTCTTAAACCCATCAGGGTCACTGTCCAGTTCATATTGCCCAAAAGGGACAACAACAACAACAACAAAATAGACAACAGAAGAAGCCAAAAGTCCCAAGAACTCAGCAGGCTCAGCTTCCTCGGGGGCTTTGACTCTTTCCTAGAGAACTTAGTCTTCCTGCTCCTGCAGGATCCAGAACCCTCTACCATCCCTGGCAGGTTATGCCATTTTGCCAGCAGATGGCCCCAAATAACATCAGAAAATTGGACTCTGTCCATTGTACGAGAGGGGCACAGACTTCATTTTCATAGCATGCCCCTTCCTACAATCATAAGACAGTTCAATTCTCAGACCCCTGTCACCGATCTCTTTGAGTCAGGAGATCACAGCACTTCTTGCTCAAGGAGCAATAGAAGAGGTACCCATACCTCAACAAGGTATAGGGTTCTACTCCCCCTATTTTCTTATCCCAAAGAAAACAGGAGGACACATACCCATACTGGACCTCAGAGAATTGAACAAATATCTGTTCCGAGAAAAATTCAATTCTCTCTCGGAACACTACTGCCATACCTTCAGAGTCAGGATTGGCTATGTTCTCTAGATATAAAGGATGCATATACGCATATTCTCATCCATCCAGATCACAGGAAATTCCTTTGATTCCTTTTCCAGGGAAAACACTTCTAATACAGGGTTCTTCCCTTCGGTCTGGCTTCTGCCCCAAGAGTTTTCACAGAATGCATGGCTGTAGTAGCTGCATTCTTAAGAACTTGGGGGATATTTGTCTTCCCTTACTTGAATCACTGGCTCATTCGAGCACCCACTGCTCCAGAAGCCAGCTTCGCTCTTTTTTGCGCAATGCGAATCCTTCGCTACTTGGGATTGGTCATAAACCTCCCAAAATCCCTTCTCGGTCCCTAGAAGTCATAGGAGTTCGCCTAGATACCAGACAGTCAAGGGCTTTCCTTCCACAGCCCCGCTGTCTAGGTATAGTACAGCTGGCTTCCCAAGCAACGGCAAAGGCCTCCCTAACTGCTCGGGAAATGCTTCAGCTTCTGGGACGTATGGCATCCACCGTCCATGTGGTTCCCTATGCTCGCCTTCACATGCGAGCAGCCCAGTGGACTCTGTCCTCTCAGTGGACACAGGCCTCAGGTCGCCTGTTGGACAAAATAAGAAACTCAAAATGACTTATTCCGTCCCTCCAATGGTGGCAATCACTGGAAAACCTGCTCCTAGGCTCTCCTTTCCAGCAACCTCTATTCCAAGCCACTCTAATGACAGATGCGTCCCAGTTGGGATGGGGGGCCCACTTGCACGATCTCTCCACCCAGGGTCTTTGGACCCCACAGGAGGCATGTCGCCACATAAACCTCCTAGAACTCAGAGTAATCTTCCTTGCTCTTTGAGTATTCCAAGCCCAACTCAGCTACTAGACAGTCCTAGTCCAGACCGACAATCAAGTAGCCATGTTCTATGTGAACAAGCAGGGCGGAACGGGCTCTGTTATGTAACGAAGCTCACCAGAGAGCATCAAATCCACCTCCTAGTGGTATATCTTCCAGGCATTCAAAACCTTTGGGCAGACAAACTCAACCGAGTACTTCTGCCACACGAATGGTCTCTCAACTCGGACCAGATTGGCCAAGTATTCCAAATCTGGGGAACACCAGACATAGACCTCTTTGCAAGTCCACAGAATGCCAAACTTCCCCGGTTCTGTTCCAGAATTCCGGCTCAGAACTGTCAGGCAAGGGATGCTTTCCTTCTTCACTGGGGTCAAGACTTCCTTTATGCCTTCCCACCCATTTCCCTCGTTTCCAAAACACTGTTCAAACTTCAGAGAGACAGAGGTCGTATGATACTCATAGCTCCACGTTGGCCACGGCAACGTGCTATCCTGTGCTTCTATGTCTCTCTCAAGCCACACCTCTGGAGTTGGGGTATTCTCCATATCTTCTCTCCCAGGAGAACGGGACGCTATGGCACCCAAATCCCCTGTCCCTGCATCTCAGGGCCTGGTTGCTGAAAGCCTAGAATTTCAGGATCTCAACCTTTCTCAACGGATAAAAGATATCCTTCAGGCTTCCAGAAAGCCCTTCCACAAGGCGGTCATACGCCTTCAAGTGGAAACGTTTCACTATATGGTGTTCTCAAAGGGGACTTGACCCTCTTGCGATACCTTTGGAATTGTTAATGGAGTATCTCCTCCATTTATCAAATCCTGGTCTTAAGACCAATTCAGTGAGAGTCCATCTTAGTGCAGTTGCAGCTTCTTACAAGCCTCTAAATGGACACCCTATTTCCTCTCATCCACTCACAGCAAGATTTATGAGAGGTCTACTCTTAACAAAGCCTCCCATTAAACCACCACCGGTGGCATGGGATTTAAATCTTGTTCTCGGGCAGCTCATGAAACTGCCCTTTGAGCCTTTAGCCACTACAACTCTAAAATTCCTTTCTTGGAAGGTCATCTTCCTAATTGTAATCACTTCTGCATGACACATTAGTGAATTACAAGCCTTAGTGGCTGATTCTCCTTGTGCAAGATTTCACCATAAGGTCATTCTTAGGACTCATCCTCACTATGCCAAAGGTGGTCTCGCCTTTCCATCTAAACCAAGCGGTTTACCTTCCTGTATTCTTTCCGAGGCCTCATACCTCTAGTGCAGAAGGAACCTTCATACCTTACTGTAAAAGAGCCTTAGCTTTTTACCTGCAAAGAACACAGCAACATAGAAAATCTCAGCTTTTTGTTTCTTTTGATTCCAGTCATTTGGGACTTCCAGTCGCCAAAAGAACTCTTTTCTAGATGGATTGCACAGTGCATATCCTTTGCTTATGAGAGTAAGGGACTTCCTCTCGAGGGCCATGTCACAGCTCACAATGTGAGAGCCGTGGCAAACTCTATGGCTAACCTTCAATCTCCAGGAACAAGCAGGAATGAGTCTTCACATATGGGTACGTCGGTACCGACGGAGTCTGCGCGGGAACGCTTCACAGCGTCCAATCAAAAAGCTTTTGGAAGCATCCCACCATGCTTGCGTGCTGCCTTCCCGCCTTTCCCAACTGCCTCTCCTCAGTTTTTGTTTTCCGCGGAGCCGGCAGGACGTCCTCCTGTCACCGCAGAAAATTTTTCTTTTAATTCTTTAGTTTTCTTGTGGTAGCGGCTGTCTTCCCCGACGCCACCGGTACCGCCGGTGTTTCTTTTTTCTTCCCTTGTAAAATTTTTCCTTTAAGGGAATATTTTTTCTTCTGAGTGTCTTACAGTTTTTCAGGCCTTCTAGGCCTCTCCATGTCCTTCATGGAACCGCCAGCCACTTTCTCCAAGAAATATTCAAACTGTGGCGGTGTAACTTCGAGTTTCCCTCGATATGAGGTTCCCTTCCAACTTCAGGGCACCGACCATTTCTTCTTCTACACAGGATCAGGTAATCCACAAACAGTCTGTTAAGACTAGCCAACCCTCGAGTGGTAGGTCTCATGCACAGCATGTAGGCGGCTCCGGCCTTGCCCTCGAGGGCCCATTGGCTTCAAAACCCCGGCGGGAGTCTTCGGCCTCCAAAGCCTATGTGGGGTTTCAGGTTGTTCCTGGGGCTCACCCCTCGTGGAACATACCTGAGCCATGCCCGGTGGTGGCATCCGCTTCGAGCGGTACCGATACCCCGGCATCGGCACTGGTGTTGGACGAAACACTCCTCACCAGGGATCGTCGTCTGGCGTCCTCGGTACCTACGGGACTGGTGGATATGTTCCAGACTGACTTTCCAGTATTGGTACCGGCACCGATACTACCACCAACGTCGGTACCCTCCAGACATGCATCGATAGACTCTCTTCCTTCGATGCCGAGTCTGGAATCGATCTCTAGTCTGGAAGACTGGGTACCGACACGTCTTGGTACCGACACCTATTGGTACCGAACGCTCGGTACCGAGGGTGACTGCCGAAGGCTTTTGGTTACCTTGGTACCGATTGGGCTGTCACCGATTACTGCTTCGGTGTCGGGTTCGGTTCCGACAGCGGTACTGGTATCGATATCGGTACCGGTATCTACAGTAGCATCGTGGCCAGCTCCTTCCATGCTTCTTTCAACAGGATCGCTCCCTTCTATGCCAAGTTTGGAGTCGATACCTGGCATGGACGATGTCGTACTGACTGTTGCTGGTTCTGACCTCCAGTACCAGCGTCCATCCGTTAAGGATCCCATACTGCACCGTGCAGGATCTTATATTCCTATATTCTCAAATAGATCCTTCGGTGCCCAGGCTAGTTCTTCAGATCTAACCTGTCCAAGGGAGGTTCTCTTTGGAGTTCCTTCTTTTCAGAGTTTCCTCCTGGATATGGCAAGATCACTTGCCATTCCTATCCCTGGACATGATCCTACACAAGGCTCTGTTTCTACCGAAGCAAAGGAGAACATAATGCTTCCTTTGCATCATTCCTTTCAGGATCTTCTTCTAGGAATGTGGGAAGCACCTTTAAGGGTACCCCCACCTTCCAGAGCAACTGATCTCCTATATCAGGTGCCCCCCTCTCCAGGGTTTCAAAAGACTCAACTTTCTCATCATTCCATTGTAGTGGAATCAGCAATGAGGCAGGTGAAGAGTAAGAAAAAGCACTCTTCTTATCCGCCAGGTCGTGAGTCTAAGACACTAGATGCCTTTGGATGTCAAATCTTCCAGACATCCATGCTTTCAGCAAGAATTCTCTCATATATTTTTTATATGAGTCTATCTCTTGAGGAGGTCACAAAGAAATTACATCTTTTGACTCCTTTTCTTTCAGAGCCCAAGAGTGCAGACTATTCCTCACTGCTTAGTCATATTCAAAATATCTCTTGGTTCCTTACTCGTGCTTCCCTAGACTCATTTGAGTCTGTTAGCACAACTTCTGCTATAGCTATAGGGGCACGACGTAGAGCCTGGCTCCAAGCTTCAGACTTAGACAAATGGGCACAACAAAGACTGGGTAATACTCCTTGCACTGGAGAAAATCTCTTCAATAAGGAGTCTTTACATCAGGTTACTCAGTGGTCCACTGACTTACCTGTTTCTAAGGGCTGTTCTACGCCTTCTTCTTTCCCAGTAGGTAGGAAATGTCGTACCAAACTTTCTTCCCCTAGGGGGAGAAGGTTTTATTCATCTTCTGCCCATCATACAGATGTTTCCAAACAGGGGAAACATCGCCCTGGTCTGAAGAATCCAAACTCTCACCAGGCTCAGCAAACCCAGCAACAGCAGGCTTTCTGATTAATCATCATATTTTTTGTGCCTCTTGGGGTTAGAACCTGCAGTTGGCTTCTTCTCAGTATAAGCCTTCCACGGCTTTCATTCTAAATTCTAGGCATGGATCTCTTTTCACAAGACATCCATTTTTCTCTGTTATACGAACTCTTAGGATGTTCATGCCTATAGGTCACAGGTTTCTCCTCCTCTTCCTGCTAGGGAAAGAGGTTTAACAACTATCAAACGATAGTTTTCTGTACCAGCATGAATTTTTCCTTTCTACAGACTTACCACATTGTAAGTCTCCATTCAGCTCCATCTTCTCTACCCTCTTACCAAGCATTTCCTCTGTAAGAGCGGTACTATTACACTGGAGGGCTTCTTCTTCAGCCCCTCTAGTTTTGTCACTATTCCAGTGTGGAGTTTTCCTCTCTGAGTTAACTCCCTTCTTCTTTTTTGCTTTGGGGCAGCTTATCAGACAGGTCCAGAGTTTTCTTTACTCCTCTTCTGTCCTTTCTGTTTTTAAACAGACTCTTTCTGCTGTCTTACTAGCAGCTGCCCATGCAGGAGCCCTAGTGATTGGACCACTGGTTCTTCTCCACAAGCATCCAGAGTTGTCCTCCACTACATTCTTTCTGGCCTTAGTAGTGACTCCAAGACAGTGGATTCATCTTTCTTGGGAAATCTTATCACTACAGGCTTCTCGGATTGTCTTCTATTCTTGCCATCTCCAATTCCCTTGGGTTTGGCAGCATAGTTGACGTAGGTACTGGCTTTTCCAGCAGCCAGTTCTATCTCCTAATTCTCCTGCATTATGCTCTCTGCAATTCTACAGAGAAGTTTTCCACCATGGGCCCTTGCTAGAGAGCATTAGGATTTTCTCAAACAGCTGTCCTAGATGGTTGGAAAAGGCTCCCTCAGTCATGCCCCTCATGACTGGAAGGGTTCTTCCTACCCTACTATCTCCTTTTTAAAACAAAGGACATGGGCCTTCTCTTACGTGAAAGCTTAAAGAGTTGTTCAATTCCCTGGTTTGGTCCTCAGGTTTCCCACCGGGAGTATGCTCTTTTTTTCCTTGCAGCTCGTCCTCATGGTATCCTAATCCTTCATGGACAGCACATATTTAGCTAAAGAACGCATGATACCCTTTTTGTCCCTCAAGTAGGTCAACATGGTATCTCATTCCTATGCGTCTTCTGTCCATTTACCATGCTAGAGTTCTGGAGGACTCGGGACTTGCTGCCTGCAGACTGATATTATCCTCTGCTTTTCACGTAACCATCCTGGTTATTTCACTGGCTAGCATTCTTGCAGCAATCTAGTCTGTTCCTTGTCAGGGAGGTTTTTCCCCTGACTCCCTCCATCATAACCAGGGGGAATAGATTCTCTATATATCTTCTCAAATAGGTTCCATCTTCTTGTTGTTAGATGAATCTTTCCTCTTCACATCTCCTATGTGAATATACTTTCTATAGGCATATCTCTGTCTGCTTAATTGCAGACACCTATATATATAGGCCTATATATTCCTATCTATATATATATCTGTATACATCTCTATAGATATATATGTCTGTCATTTGTGTGTGTATATGTTATGCCCTTCTATATCTCGCTATAGATATATATTCTTATATGTCTATCTATATGTGTGTGTGTGTATATATATATATATATATATATATATATATGTATATATATGTGTATCTGTCGAGATATTTATTATAGGTAGATATGTATTTACATACTTATCTATCTGACTGTCTATGCTCATATAGATATATATGTCTCTATATGATTCTGACAGTTGGGCTCTACCCATACCCATGCTGTTCCAGCATGTTGGGGTACTACACACACAACCACTCCCGTGGTAGTTAACAACTTTTCTACCATAACCTTAAGGTTTAGGTACCCCTGAAGCTCTCCATGTTCCAGTATCTTTCCTAGCTACCACCAGTTAGGAAAGACATTGCGGATCTTCAGTTAATCTGAGACTCTAATGCCTCAGACACCTGTCCTTTCTTTTTGGGATACAAGGTTTTTCCATACCCCTTCTTCCCACAAGGACTAGGCCGGTTTGTCCAAATCGGTCAGCCTTTCCTCTTTTTGCTCCTAAGAGTGAGCCACTCTGCAGCCAAAAGAGTTTGGGCTTTTTCCATAAAGCCTTCCGCCGAAAGCCTACCGTTTTTGTTCTACCCCAGTTGATCTCTGGGGTTACCTCTCACCTTTCAGGATTCTGACCTCCACTGTTTTTTTCCAACAGGTTTATTATCTCCACTTCACAGTGAGGTCCTCCTTGAGGTTCCTCTACTGGATCCCAGTAGATCTCTTGAACCTCCTTACTTTTCTGCAATCCTGTTAGGGGAGGTCCATACTGCAATATTTCATTTTCAATGTATTTGATGATAATTGTCATCCACACAAGGACTTCTTGCCTGCAGTCCTATGCTAGGTTAGCTGTCTTTTACAGCACCTTTCTGTTTCAACTTCTACCCTCCATCCTGAGGATGCCTGGCGATATGAGGTGTAGCATGTTCCAATCTATAACATGCTGGGACTCCAGGCATCTTAGCTTGGGAGTCCCCATATGTGAAGACTCATACCTGCTTGTTCCTGGAGATAGCACAGTTACTTACCTGTAACAGGTGATCTCTGGGAACAGCAGGAATAAGTCTTCACAACCCACCCACCTCCCCTAGGAGTTGTATTCTCTATCTCTATCTTTCCCTTCTCTCTCTCTCTCTCTTTGTCTCAGCTTTAAAACTTAACTGAGGAGAGGCAGTTGGGAAAGGCGGGAAGGCAGCACGCAGGCGTGATGTGATGCTTCCAAAAGCGTTTTGATTGGACGCTGGGAAGCGTTCCCGCGCAGACTCCGTCGGTACCGACGTACCCATATGTGAAGACTTATTCCTGCTGTTCCCAGAGATCACCTGTTACAGGTAAGTAACTGTGCTTTCTGTGTCTATCAACGACATCTGTAGAGCAGCCACTTCGGCTTTAGTGCACACTTTTACAGCCCACTACTGTTTAGACAAGGACTCCCGTCGGGATGCCTTGTTTGGCCAAGCTGCTGTTCAGCATCTCTTTCAGACTTAATGCAATTCCTACCCACCATCCGAGTTTGGCTGCAGAGATCCATGGGAGGAAGCATGACCCATCTCACCATGGGTTTGCAGCTTCCTGGGACCACCTCCCTGGCATTTTTCAGCTGGGGAGTCCCCATATGTGAACACTACATTCCTGCTTGTTCCTAGAGATAGCGTAGTTACACACCTGTAACAGATGATCTCCGGGAACAGCAGGAATTTAGTCTTCACAACCCACTTGCCTCCTATAGGAGTTGTCTCTCTATCTTTCTCTCTCTCCTTCTCTTCTTTGTCTCAGCTATAAACTCAACTGAAGAGGGAGAATTGGAATGGCGGGAAGGCAGCACGCAGGCGCTGTGAGATGCTCCCAAAAGCTTTCCTGTTGGACACTGGGGAGCATTCCTGCGCAGGCTCCGTCGGTACCGATGATACCCATATGTGAAGACTAAATTCCTGCTGTTCCCAGAGATCACCTGTTACAGGTGAGTAACTACGCTTTCCAGGTCATTTATGAATGTGTTAAAAAGCAGCGGGCCCAGCACAGATCCCTGTAGTATTCCACTATTCACTTTTCTCCATTGAGAAAATTGGCCATTTAAGCCCTACTCTCTGCTTTCTATCTTCTAACTAGTTGCTGATCTACAATATTACACTGCTTCAAATCCCATGAATTTGTAATTTCACCAAGAGTCTCTTATGAGAGATCTTGTCAATGGTTTTCTGAAAATTCAGATACACTGTCAACCAGCTCACCTTTGTCTACCTGTTTATTCACACCTTCAAAAAAATATAACGGATAAGTAAACTTTCCTTGGCAAAATCTGTTGGTTTTCTCTCATTAAACCATGACTATCTACATGTTCAGTAATTTTATTCTTTCTAATGGTTTCTTCCATTTTTCCCAGTACTGACGTCAGGCTTACTGTTCTGTAGTTTCCTGAATCACCTCTAGAACCCTTTTAAAACATTGGCGTTACATTGGCCATTCTCTAATCTTCTGGTACTACAGATGATTCTAATGATACAGAGATTGCTAATAGTAGCTCTGCAATCTTGTATTTCAGTTCTTTCAATACCCTTTAATGTATACCATCGGGTCCAGGTGATTTGCTACTCTTCAGTTTATCAAATAGTTGTAATACATCTTCCTGGTTTATCCATATTTCTTTCAATTCTTCTGCTACATCACCTTTTTATACCATGGGTAACTTCCCTATATTTTTTTCAGTAAAGACTGAAGCAAAGAACTCATTTAGTATCTGCGCTATGGCCTTGTCCTCACTTAGCACCCCTTTTACCCCTCAATGGTCCAACTGACTCTCATAGGCTTTTTGCTGCAAATATACTTGAAAAATATTTGGTGTGTTTTTGCTTCCATGGCAAGCTTTTTTTCAAATTCTCTTTGTCTTCCTTTTCAATGCCTTGCATCTAACTTGCCAAAGCTTATGTTTCCCGTTTTTGTCATTTGGCTCCTTTTTCCATTTCCTGAAAGATGCTTTTTTGGAAACAACAGCCTCTCTGACCTCTCCTTTAAACCATGCTGGCAGTTCTTTGGCCTGCCTTCCACTTTTCTTAAAGCATGGAATGCATCTGGTCTGGGCTTCCAAAATAGTACTTTGTCTGAGGCCCTGACCTCCCCTGTGGGGAACCTAGGGCTCTCTGGCATCTTCCCCTCTAGCAGCAAAGTAGTTAAGTGTTCCTGCCCTTTATTTTCACTGTTTTCTCAGAGAATCCAGCCTTACCCCTTGGGGGTGGGGGAGGGGCTGGGGAGAAGAGAGCAGTTGAGTCACCAGAGAAAAGAGAGCTTCCCCTGGTGGAGGGAGAAGATCCATAAGTGATCTCTCTCTTTCACAGGGAGGATGTTTCCACCCTTATTCAGGATGCCATAATGGCTTTGCGCATTACAAAACCCTCTTAAGGAGGTTTCACAAGTGGACTCTGTCTTAGAGGGATTTCAGTGTCCTTTCATTGTCTTTTCCTCTCCTTGAGCCTTGAGAAAGCTTGTGTTCTCTCACTGGGAGACACTAGAGCTGGGACTGAGAGGGGGGGGGGGGGGACTAAGGCCCTGGCTTAGCTGTATCTTCTACCTCAAAGGGAGATGGAACAGCTTGTTATGGTCCCTAAGGTGGATCCTCTAATCATGGCAGAGATGAAGCACACTACCATTTCGGTGAAAGATAGTGCTATGCTGAAGGAGGATTCATGATAGCAGGATGGTCATCCTCAAGAATAGAAATATAGAAAATGACAGTAGATAAAGACCATATGTCCTAGTCAGTCTTCCCTTCCATATCAACCACCAAGCTTTTACGGTCTCTTTTTTTCCCTTAAGCATCCTCTGTGTTCATCCCATGCTTTCTTAAATTCATATACGGTCCTTGTCTCTACCACCTACATTGGGAGATTATACATACATCTACTACTCTTTCTGTAAAGAAATATTTCCTCAAATTATTCCTGCTTATCCCCTTTCACCTTAATCCTATGCTCCCTGTTGCAGAATTTTCTTTCATTTGAAAGAGGCTCTCTTCCTGTGCATTTATCCACAAAGGTACTTAAATATCTCTTATCATATCTGCTCTCTCCCACCTTACTTCTAAAATATACATATTGAGATCTTTCATCCTATTCCCATATGCCTTATGATGAAGACCACTGATCATTTTGGTAGCTACCCTCTGCACAGACTCCATCCTGTTTATTTACTTTTGAAGACAGTCTCCAGAATTGCACACAATCCTCCCCCTCGAAGCAAGGATCAAATACAAATCCCTCCTACTCATCCACAAAGCCCTTCATCAAATGCAGACTTCCCAACTCCGGGCGCTACTACCTCAACCTACCACCATCAGGCCGACCAGACAGACCACCAGCAACACTCTCACTATCCCCCTCAAACGAACTAAGTTTAACCAGCAAACCTGTAACAGAGCATTTGAACTGTACGCACCCTCCCTCTGGAACTCCCTTCCACACCAGATCCAAAACAACAAAGACATTTCCACATTCCAGAAACGGCTTAAAAACCATCCTGTTTCATGAATATCTTGGATCCGAAAGAGACATCTCTCACTGACTTCCAAACAACATCCCCCTACTTAAGTCCCCTGCTACCAACTAAGAGATCCACGTCAGACTGTCTAGTACTGTTTCCTCCTTGTTCAGATCTTCACTTCTGGCCCCCCCAAATTTGATTATTGTCGTGCCCCCCCCCTTTTTTTTGTCTAAACTGCTTTGACCCGGTGAAAAGTGGGATATAAATGCAGCTAAATAAATAAATAAACAAACAATTTTCCAAATGAGATTTCACCAAAGACTTATATATACAGAGGCATTATCACTGTCTCCTTTCCACTGGCCATTTCTCTCCCTATGCACCCAAGCATCCTTCTGGCTTTCGCTCTTGCCTTTTCTACCTGTTTAGCCACCTGAAGATCATCAGAAAAGATCAGCCCCGGGTCCTGTTTTTCTTTTGTGGTCAGAAGTACTTCATCCCCTTTACTTAGAAATGATTCTATGTGGCATCCACAGTTTTCATAGCCTCAAGGGCTCTCTCAGTGATAAGTATGAACTTTGTTTTTAAGCCAGTAGTTGCCCCTGTCGATGAGGGTACTTAAGTATACCTGTTCAGGAGGTCAAACTCACTTGACTGCTTTAGTGTTGGTTAGTTATATCCAGTCGCTGTGAAGGATTTGCATATCATTTCCATTTTACTAAGGCAATAATTAGCTAGGTCAACTGTTGTAGGCCCTGGTTATCTCAAAAGGAAAGTTGCACAATATGTTCCTACATGTTGTCTCTCTTAATCAGCTTGTTAGCCTTGAAAGAAGGGATCTCTTTGACAGGACCAAAGAACTTTTCAGTAATGAACCCTGTATATTGGAATCGACTTCTAAAAGCAGTGTGCTTGTGAGCCACCTTTTGTCTTGAGGATGCCAAAACTTGGCTTTCTTTCTGATTTGTCTGATTAAACTTTTTGTGAATAGTGCCATGCGCTTGATAGCTTGTTTACTGTTCTTTAGAAATAGTGGACGTGCAAAAACTATTTTTGATTCACCCAGTATCATATTCTTTTGAAGTCTAATCAAATATTCTTGTGATTTTTTTTAAATATTATCTTGCATTTGTTGCTTTATGTTGTACTTTGCAGCTTTTATTTTATACATGTTGGGCCTGATATTTAGCACCAGCGTCTAGTGCTGCTAAAGTGGCTAGCTGCTGATGCTGAACCTAAAACCCAAATATTCAATGCAGGGGCCATATCAGCGATTGTCGCAAAGTAAACCGGGCAGTGGCAATATTCAGCCTCTATGATTAGCTGCTACAGTGAAAATTAGCTCACGGCTTCCTGCGCCTGACTTTCACTGCATATCGCTAACCCGGCAGCAGTTAGCAATGTGTGCTGTTCCAGAACCCCCTGGTTTGCCCTGATGCTAATCGGTTAGCATTAGGGTGTGTAGCGGAGGCATCCCGCAGAATGGCATTTACATGGTTTGCCTTTGAATAATCCCCCCTGCTGTATTTTTTTTTATATTGTGTCCTTTATTGATTTTTTTTTCCTGTTGTGATATGCTTTGGGTAAGGTGAAGCAGAAATATAACGTGATGGTGGGGAGGACTCGCTAGCTGCCCAGTGCTTCTCCCTCTTCTCAGTGGCTGGTTTTGCCAACTATTTATTATGGGATGGCAAGAATTTTCCAAACTCACGGACTTGTATTTTCTTGCTGCAGATCTTGGTGAGTTCAGACAGGAAGGTACTGACTCACAAGATTTGAATATGTCTTAGCAATGAGCAGAGTAGCTGTATGTATAGCTTTTTTGTGGGGGATGAGTAAGGGAATGATGGCAGTTGGTTTGACTCTTTCTGCATACCAAGGCTTCATTTTAATCTTCATTGACATATCAACAGCCTTTCATACAGCCAGCCATAACATACTAATACAATGACTGACTGAAATAGACCTTAGCAACATCACCCTCAAATGGTTCCACTCGTACTTAAACCTCCGACAGCAACAAGTCAAAACTGGCTTGCATAAGTCAAAATCATTCAGACCAGCACCAAGGGATTCCCCAAGAGTCATCCTTCTCTACTGTGCTATTCAACCTATATGTACAACATCTGTGTACAATAATAAGAGACCATGACATGCTATACCATATATGCGCAGATGATATTATGATATACACGCCTTTTAACACAGACAAGCCTGACTACACGAAAATAACCAACTGCCTGGAGGTAATGACAAAATGGCTAAATCGGCACAATTTAAACATAAACTACAGAAAAAAGAAAGGCTCTGCACATTACCAGGAACAAAACATTTTTGCCCCAACATTTATAATCACCAAACAACCTAACAGGAAGTAAAATACCTGGGAGTCATTCTGGACCAAAACCTCAACCTTCAGTCACACGTAAGCAAAACTACAAAAGCGGCATACTACAAAATGAAGACTGCAAAAACTCAAACCCCCTGCTCATCTAAAATAACTTCAGAACTGTTTGTCAAGCAACAATAACACCAATACTGGACTATTGCAACCTGATATACCAAAGCCACCCAAAACACACAATACACCCTCTGCAGATGGCTCAAAATACGGCAGCACGTATCATAATAGGAGTCATAAGACATGAACACACAATTCCCCTCCTAAAGCAGCTACACTGGCTCCCAATGCATGCACTTATCAAATTCAAAACTGCACTCAAGATATTCAAAATTCTGTACCACACATCCACAGACACTACAGTCGGTCCAAAAAGAGCCAGGCCAAGGAGAGCCAACAGCAAAAACCAACTCATCACCCCCAACACCAAAACAAAAAGTAAGTAAACATGCAACAGGGCATTTTCTTTATTGGCGCCTTACTGATAGATATCCGAGATTTCGGCAAGAAACTAAAAACATTTCTATTCTCTGAACACTTTGGAACTGTCATATAGCCCAGTATAAGCCAGCCATGCTAACCCCTCTGTAACATAATCAACAATCAACCGAAGCTATCATGTTATTAAACCCCTTATGTATCTATCTCCAGGAACAAGCAGGAATGAGTCTTCACATATGGGTACGTCGGTACCGACGGAGCCTGCGCGGAAACGCTCCCCAGCGTCCAATCAGAAGCTTTTGGGAGCATCCCTCAGCGCCTGCGTGCTGCCTTCCCGCCTTTCCAACTGTCTCTCCTCAGTTTTCATTTTTCCGCGGAGCCGGCAGGACGTCCTCCTGTCACCGCAGAAAATTTTTCTTTAATTCTTTTGTTGTGGTCGCGGCTGTCTCCCCGACTCCACCGGTACCGCCGGTGTTTTTCTTTTTCTTAAATCCAGGGAATGTTTTCCCTCAGTTTTTTGTCTTAAATTTTTTGGGCCTTCTAGGCCTCTCCATCATGGAGCCGCCAACCTCTTTTCCTAAGAAATGTCTAAGCTGTGGTGGTACAGTTTTATTTTTAGACTCCAAGAACTGGTGTCTAACCTGTTTGGGTCCTGACCGTTTTCCTCCGGAGCCATTAGGCTACAGTATTGTGAGAAGAGATTTTCCATTTAGAGTTTCCCTCGATACCGGGTTCCCTTCCAGTGTCAGGGCACCGACCATTTCTTCTTCTCCACAAGATCAGGTAACCCACAAACAGTCTGTTAAGACTAGCCAACCCTTGAGTGGTAGGTCTCATGCACAGCATGATGACGGCTCCGGCCTTGCCCTCGAGGGTCCAATGGCTTCAAAACCCCGGCGGGAGTCTTCGGCCTCCAAAGCCTATGAGGGGTTTCAGGTTGTTCCTGGGGCTCACCCCTCACAGAACATACCTGAGCCATGCTCGGTGGTGGCATCCGCTTCGAGCGGTACTGATACCCCGGCATCGGCACTGGTGTTGGACGATACACTCCTCACCAGGGATCGTCATCTGGCTTTCTCGGTACCTTCGGGACCAGTGGATACGCTCCAGATTGACTTTCCAGTATCGGCATCAACGCCAATACTACCGCCGACGTTGGTACCCTCTAGACATGCATCGATAGACTCGCTTCCTTCGATGCCGAGTCTGGAATCGATCTCTAGTCTGGAAGACTGGGTATCGACACGTCTCGGTACCGATGCTTACCGGTACCGGATGCTCGGTACCGAGGGTGATTACCAAAGGCCTTCGGTTACCTTGGTACCGTTTGAGCAGCCACCGATGACTGCTCCGATGTCGGTGTCGCCTTCGATTCCGACAGTACTACCGGTATCGGTATCGGTACCGGTATCCGCAGTAGCATCGGGACCAGCTCCTTCCATGCTTCTTTCACCAGGGTCGCTCCTTTCTATACCAAGTTTGGAGTCGATACCTGGCATGGACGATGCAGTACTGACTGTCACAGGTCCTGACCTCCAGTACCAGCATCCATCCCTTAAGGATCCTTTTTTGTACCGTGCAGGATCTTATATTCCTATATACTCAAGTAGATCCTCCTGTGCCCAGGCTAGTTCTTCAGATCTAGCCTGTCCAGGGACGGTTCCCTTTGGAGATCCTTCTTTTCAGAATTTCCTCCTGGATATGGCAAGATCTTTTGCTATTTCTGTCCCTGACCATGATCCTACACAAGGCTCTGTTTCTACTGAAGAAAAGGAAAACATAATGCTTCCTTTACATCATTCCTTGCAGGATCTTCTTCTAAGAATG